>OU426990.1:108619501-109904501 GCA_911387755.1 Chrysotoxum bicinctum | reverse complement strand
TGGCATGTGAATGTTTTGTTCTAGATTATTTTTTCTGTATACGAAAAAAACAACAACAACAAAACAAAATAAATATTCATTCCATGGTTTTACAATATAAGCACACGGATAGCTTTTAGTCCTTAATTAAAATTTCAAATGACTCATATTTGAATTTTTATTTTTAACGTTTTGTTAAAATTTGATATTTATACGGAATAAAACTTTTTAAATATAAAAAGAGATAGGTACATCGAAAGGCGTTTTTTTTTTTCAAACTAAAAAATATATGAACCTGTCGATGGAGAAATTGGTAATTGGAAATTGGAACTAAGTAGAGATATCGGCCACGAGCAGTCTTATTCAGTGACCCAATTAGTAGTCCATTTCACCATTTTGACTAGCGTCCAGTGCTTGTTTCAACTACTCTGGCTGTGTCTTACTTGGGTCTGCATGTTGTGTCATTTGTTGGGAAGTTTTTATAAATGGGTCACATCTTTCTATATATAATGTACCTACACGGTGGAATTTTGTAAAAAAAAATTAAGATTTTGCCCTTCACAACATCAAGAGGAATGCAAACCCTTCTTGCAAATGAGCCATGAAGAGCAGATCCTTGCCCGGCCAGCTCGTCAGCTCCGTTCATTTGCCTCTGTTTCAATGTGACCCGGAACAGATAAGAGTGACATTGAGGATAAAATTCGAGTTGGTCAGCTCATCTTGGTATTGCTGGATGAAAGGCCAAATACATGGCTTTAACTGCATTGGGCCTGAATTGGTATCTGGGAATGAGCTAACGCCTTGGGCCTTTGTCGCAGTAACACAACATTTTATTCTTAATCCAATGTACTTTAGTCGAATTTGCAAAGAATAGAACCTTTTACCTTGGCGTAATGGTTAGTACGTTGGACTGCCATGCAGAAGGTCTCGAGTGCGATTCTCAGCCGCTTCAAGAAAGTTTTTCTCAGGGGTGTACTGCCTCTTGCGAAGAATTGACAAATCCTTCAATAGTATATGGAAAGTGCTGCTCATTAGCCATTCGGAACCGGCAGAAAATTGTAGGTCCCCTCCGTTCCTGGAAACACGCACGCATGGTTGAGAGTTGTAAGTCATTCACTTCGAGCTGTTGCACCACCAAATTTATTTATTTATTTTATAGAACCTTTTAGAACCCAGGTACGGATTTATGTTACTCAAAAAAAAATCTTTTAAAATAAATATTTGCCAAATTATTAACAAAATACAAATAATTGTTAATCATTTATCTAACTCCGAAAAGTCAGAACCGAATGAGCTCAAATTTTTAGGCAGTCGTCCGAGAATTTTTCTGCGCAGTTTGGTTACTATCGGCTTAGCGGTTTGCTAACAACTGAATTTTAAAGGCCATCACTTTTGATATATTTGTGTTCTTTAAACTCAAACACTACAGAACAGATTTTGCTACAATTTTCAATTTGTGTATGTGTATTTTAATTGTAGGAAGGCGTAGAAAGTAGTATTAAAATCCTCCTCCAGCTGAGTCCATTTTTGTATACTTCAGTTCTGTCGTTATTATACGTCTTTAGGAAGAAATTTAGTTTACAAGCTATCCTGGACATTAGGCAAGACATACATAGTTTTTTTTTTTTTTAAATTTGGTCCCTTTTTACTTTTAAATAAATTTAACGCCCAATATCTCGTAGCGAACGGGGTCTTTTTACTCGAGTGGACATAGAATTTTCTGCCGAGTTTGACGGCTAAGATGAGAAACCCTTTTCATGACTAGAGATAGTCTGGGAAAGGTCATCAATTTATCGCAAGAGGAAGTCCGCCTGAAAAATACAATTTTTGTTGCTAGCAATCAAACCCAGAACTTATGCCGGTTCATTGCACTAATCATACCACAAGGGGTGCTTCAAGACTTTCTAATAGTTGATTTTTGTTCTATTATTTAAGTTATCTAGAAAGCTTTAATTTTGTGATAAGTCTCTCCAACTTCTACGTCCATTTTTCTTGTATTGATCAGTTTCCTTCTTATTTAACATCTCTAGCAAATCCCATAATTTCTAACTAAGCTCTTACTTCCGATATGGTGGAAGATTTTCGATTATGGTCAAGTTTTCATTTTTCATATTTTAATTTATTAACACTGCTTGACTTAAAATAGCTTAGGTAGTGAAATATTCATTAATATTTTATTGTTCTTAAACTTATTGCGCAAATGTGATTTCTCCATCCGTGGGAAGTCGTAGTGGGTCAGCGAGTTTGTTATAAAATCTTTAGAATTAATGATACTAAATTACTGTGCATCAAAAGTGAATTAATGTTGAGTAGAGTTCTTACAATTCCATTCCAGCCAGTATCCACTTACAAACTATAAAAACATTGAAAGTACACCAGATGGCCATTCATCACATTACCACTCACTTTCTCTCTGCTTCGGAGTATTTCTTACCCCTTTTTTAATGAAAATGTGAAATTTAATCGTTAATGAGTCCGAGAGGCGCTTCAAACTGAAACACTACGCACAAAACATAATTTCTTGATTTATTTTTTCCAGCTGTATAATGAATGCACTTCTGCAGTTTGGTATTTTAGGAGTTGAAAAAATAAAAACACAGCGGGTGTGTGTGGATTGGAAACTCTATACAGCTGAGAACCGGGAATTAGGATCATTTTTAAATGGGGTAATTAAATGCATTTCTCGCAATTGAACCATTATTCAGTCGCTTAATAGCTAGTTCGTTTGTTTAGTGAATGTTGGGTATGCTTTTGAGAGAGCGAGGGTGGATTTGTTTGGATAATATGGTTTTGATGTTGAAATGTTTTTGAAAAGGGGAAAGGGAAACCATACTCGTATAATGTAATATCAATAAGAAGGTCATTCATGCAGCGTTTGTTTTATTTTATTGAATTTTTGGTGCGGGTCAAACACCCCTATTTATTTAGCTTAATTACAAAAAACTTTAACTAATACTAATAATAATTTGGAAACCCCAAGTGACTTCGAGCATGTGAAATTCCTTTTAACGTGTTTTAGGGTATCTTCTTTAACACGGGCATATTTCATTTAAGTTTTTGGTTGATTGCAGTTTAGTTGAAAAATCATTCAAAGTTGATTGGTTTCATTCAGTAAGAAGTTCATTTAGCTTCTTTTGGGTCTTCAAAGTTATGGAGCTAAAAGGGAAAAAATATTTTATTTGATTATTATATTATCTGGGACAGTTTTTTCAAGTAAACATACTTCAGGAGGGTTGGAGCGCTGACATCAAGTTTATTTCTGGCATTCTCAATGCAAAATTGGTACTTCAGCTCTTCTTCTTCATCTTTTTGACTATCCCTTGAATAAGTTATCTCGTTTTTCTGGCAACTTTGCAATTTTTCTCAGTTTTGGAAGACCGACATCTTTGTTTCCTGAAATTAGATAAAAAGACGAAACTTTAAATTGCTGACACAATTTAACTTGTCGAAGAACTTATTATTGAAAGTTCTTTCTAAATCTAATTGGGTTAGACTTATATTAAAAATGAGTTCAACAGGAGGTAATCAAACAAAAGCCCTACACCATTAAAACATATGGCTATTTAACAGCAGGCTTACACTATTTTATTAGGTGCAGTTTCTTTACAATTTTCTATTGGTATTTTTCTCATATTTTGCAGATCTGAATAAAACCTGGCATTAGTGCCAAAGGACACTTTCTTTATTTTGACATTAACTCTATTAATCTCTCGAAGGATATATTAGACCAAACTTTTAGGTTGAGCATAGATTAAAAATCCATCCATGGGGGTAATAGATCCGTACTTAAAATCTGCACTTAAAGCAAATTCTTTAATTTCAAATAGAGCTTTGCCAGCTGGGTCTTTTGGTTACCATCTTATTTGTCTACTTCCTTTTAAGTTTTTTTTTTATTTGTTCAAACATATGGTGGATTTGACAAAAAAAAAGATTTTGGTTTTGAAATAGCTAGAAAATCAAATCGAATTATCTAATATTTCAAGTCATCATCTAACCTTTGGTGTTTTAAACAAAAATACAATAAATTGTTCATATCTCCAGTTGTCAGATTAATAATCAATATTTGCCCTTGACGAAAGTTTGTTCCTTTGGATACAAATTATCACGCATATTTCTCTTCATCATATTGATATACTGTTTAAAGAAGCGCGAAGTCAAGTCTCCTCCGGATATTGCCTACAGCTGCTGTCCAAACGCCCCTGGTGGGTTTAACTTTTGCAAACAAAAAATCCATTGTGCAATTGAGTGCCATCGCCAAATTGGAACTGTCACTTGCAGCAATGAGAGATGAGACTGCTTTTACCCAAGAAAACCGGCCGAATCACTTTTGCTGTGCTCCAAAAATAAAACCCCGGACCATCGTGAAAGGCCAAGCCAGACATCAGGGAGGCAAATTTATTGACACGGTTCCAAGAGTTCTTTTGTTAGTCGAACTCTATACGATTGGTTAGCAGCTGTGATTTTTGTCGCTTTCAAGTGATAAAGCGCATTGATTGAAAAATACGTAACCATTGAAGTGTGACATTGCTATATAAAGGCCGAGTCACGGAAACACAGGGGTAAGCAAACACAAAAACGTGGTCAACCAAATGGCACACTTCCGGTGTCAAGCATTGATTTCTCTTGATTTGCATTTTTGAACTGGAATTTCTTTTTGTTTTTAAATCGTGGGTGACTAAAACAGGAGCCAACAAAATAAAACCCTTCCCTTAGTATTCTTCTCTCTGAAAACAGGTTTTTGGCAGTCCCATTGGTAAATTGTTAAAAATTAAATTAGGCGCATATACGTTTTAGACAACCGTTACCGAAATTGCTTCAAAAACTGCTTAAATACTCGTGGTTTTTGTCTTAAAAAGGAATAGAAACTAAATCTGTTTTGAGAGGTCCTTTCTCTTGACGAAGTGACAAATCTTACAAGAGAATCTCCCATGTAACAAGTTCCTTTGCTTTGCCGTTCGGACTCGGCAGAACGCACACGGTTGAGAAAAAGTATACGGTCAAGTACACGGATAAGGATGCGAATTTGTATTCGGATAGGGGTACAGATACGGCTATGGATGTGGATGTCGACACGGATACTCACTCGTTACGGATGTGCATACGTTAACGGATTTGTAGGCAGATACGCATGCGGACGTGGATATAGACAAGGATACGAATATGGATGTGGATAAGGCTTATCGTAATGGATGACGACGATAGGTATACGGACACGAATATTGTTATGTATGTATTGGATGTTTGTGCGGATTCGATTGTGGACGTGGAATTACGGATCCAGCAACGGATGCGAATCTGCATACGAATGCGGATCCAGGAATGGATGCGGCTCTATGGGTACGGATTCGGGTGCGGAATCAGCTACTGATGCGGATCCAGCTACGGATGCACATCCGAGTGCGGATCTAGGTGCTGATGCGGATCCCGGTGCGGATCCAGGTACGGATGCAGATCCAGGTACGGATGCGAATCCAGGTACGGATGCGGATTCAGGTACGGATGCGGATCCAGGTACGGATGTGGATCCAGGTACGGATGCGGATCCAGGTACGGATTTTGATCCAGGTACGGATTTGGAACCAGGTACGGATTTCGATCGGTGTACGGATGCAGATCCGGGTGCGGAAGCAGGTACGAATGCGGATCCGGGTACGAATGCGGATCCGGGTACGAATGCGGATTCAGGAACGAATGCGGATGCAGGTACGGATGCGGATTCAGGTACGGATGCGGATCCGCGTACGGAACCAGGTACGGATGCGGATCCAGGTACGGATGCGGATCCAGGTACGGATTTGGATCCAGGTACGGATGCGGATTCAGGTAAGGATGCGGATGCAGGTACTGATTCGGATCCAGGTACGGATGCGGATCCAGGTACGGATGCGGATCCAGGTACGGATGCGGCTGCAGGTACGGATTCGGATCCAGCTACGGATGCGGATGCAGGTACGGATGCGGATCCAGGTACGGATGCGGATCCAGGTACGGATTTGGATCCAGGTACGGATGCGGATCCAGGTACGGATGCGGATCCAGCTACGGATGCGGATCCAGGTACGGATGCGGATCCATGTACGGATGCGGATCTAGGTACGGATTTTAATCCAGGTACGGATGCGGATCCAGGTACGGATGCGGATCCAGGTACGGATTTGGATCCAGGTACGGATGCGGATCCAGGTACGGATGCGGATGCAGGTACGGATGTGGATGCAGGTACGGATGCGGATGCAGGTACGGATGCGGATGCAGGTACGGATCCAGGTACGGATGCGGATCCAGCTACGTATGCGGATCCAGGTACGGATGCGGATCCAGCTACGGATGCGGATCCAGGTACGGATTTGGATCCAGGTACGGATGCGGATCTAGGTACGAATGCGGATCCAAGTACGGATGCGGATCCAGGTACGGATTTGGATCCAGGTACGGATGCGGATCCAGGTACGGAAGCGGTTCCAGGTACGGATGCGGATCCAGGTACGGATGCGCATCCAGGTACGGATTTGGATCCATGTACGGATGCGGATCCAGGTACGGATGCGGATCCAGCTACGGATGCGGATCCAGGTACGGATGCGGATCCATGTACGGATGCGGATCCAGGTACGGATTTGGATCCAGGTACGGATGCGGATCCAGGTACGGATTTGGATCCAGGTATGGATGCGGATCCAGGTACGGATGCGGATCCAGGTACGGATGCGGATCTAGCTACGGATGCGAATCCAGGTACGGATTTGGATCCAGGTACGGATGCGGATCCAGGTACGAATGCGGAACCAGGAACGGATGCGGATCCAGGTACGAAGGCGGAACCAGGAACGGATGCGGATACAGGTACGGATGCGGATCCAGGTACGGATGCGGATGCAGGTACGGATTCGGATCCAGGTACGGATGCGGATCCAGGTACGGATTTGGATCCAGGTACGGATGCGGATCCAGGTACGGATGCGAATGCAGGTACGGATTTGGATCCAGGTACGGATGCGGATCCAGGTACGGATGCGGATCCAGGTACGGATGCGGATGCAGGTACGGATGCGGATCCAGGTACGGATTCGGATCCAGGTACGGATGCGGATCCAGGTACGGATGCGGATCCATGTACGGATGCGGATCCAGGTACGGATTTGGATCCAGGTACGGATGCGGATCCAGGTACGGATTTGGATCGAGGTATGGATGCGGATCCAGGTACGGATGCGGATCCAGGTACGGATGCGGATCTAGCTACGGATGCGAATCCAGGTACGGATTTGGATCCAGGTACGGATGCGGATCCAGGTACGGATTTGGATCCAGGAACGAATGCGGTTGCGAATCCAGGTACGGATTTATATCCAGGTACGGATTTAGATCCAGGTACGGATTTAGATCCAGGTACGGATGCGTACGGACGCGGATCCAGGTACGAATGCGGAACCAGGAACGGATGCGCATCCAGGTACGGATTTGGATCCAGGTACGGATGCGGATCCAGGTACGGATTTAGTTCCAGGTACGGATGCGGAGCCAGGTACGCATGCGGATCCAGGTACGAATGCGGATCCAGGAACGAATGCGGATGCAGGTACGGATGCGGATCCATGTACGGATTTGGATCAAGGAACGATTGCGGATGCAGGTACGGATGCGGATCCAGGCACGGATTTGGATCCAGGTACGGATTTGGATGCAGGTACGGATGCGGATCCAGGCACGGATTTGGATCCAGGTACGGATTTGGATCCAGGTACGGATGCGGATCCAGGTACGGATGCTTGGATCCGCATCCGTACCTGTATCCGCATCCGTTCCTGGATCCGCATCCGTACCTGGATCCAAAATCGTACCTGGTTCCGCATCCGTAGCTGGATCCGCATCCGTACCTGGATCTGCATCCGTACCTGCAGCCACATCCGTATCTGGATCCAAATCCGTACCTGGATCCGCATCCGTACCTGGATCCGAATCCGTACCTGCATCCGCATCCGTACCTGGATCCAAATCCGTACCTAAATCCACATCCGTACCTGTATCCGCATCCGTTCCTGGTTCCGCATTCGTACCTGGATCCGCATCCGTACCTGGATCCGCATAGCTGGATCCGCATCCGTAGCTGGATCCGTATCCGTACCTGGATCCGCATCCGTAGCTGGATCCGCATCCGTACCTGCATCCGCATCCGTAGCTGGATCCGAATCCGTACCTGCAGCCGCATCCGTACCTGGATCCAAATCCGTACCTGGATCCGAATCCGTACCTGCATCCGCATCCGTACCTGGATCCGCAGCCGTACCTGTATCCAAATCCGTACCTGGATCCGCATCCGTACCTGGATCCGCATCCGTACCTGGATCCGAATCCGTACCTGCATCCGCATCCTTACCTGAATCCGCATCCGTACGTGGATCCGCATCCGTAGCTGGATCCGCATCCGTACCTAGATCCGCATCCGTACCTGGATCCGCATCCGTACCTGGATCCGCATCCGTACCTGGATCCGAATCCGTACCTGGATCCGCATCCGTACCTGGATCCGCATCCGTACCTGGATCCAAATCCGTACCTGGATCCGCATCCGTACCTGCATCCGCATCCGTACCTGCATCCGCATCCGTACCTGGATCCGCATCCGTACCTGCATCCGCATCCGTACCTGGATCCAAATCCGTACCTGCATCGGCATCCGTACCTGGATCCAAATCCGTACCTGCATCCGCATCCGTACCTGCATCCGCATCCGTACCTGCATCCGCATCCGTACCTGGATCCGCAGCCGTACCTGTATCCAAATCCGTACCTGCATCGGCATCCGTACCTGGATCCGCATCCGTACCTGGATCCGAATCCGTACCTGCATCCGCATCCGTACCTGCATCCGCATCCGTACCTGGATCCGCATCCGTACCTGGATCCGAATCCGTACCTGCATCCGCATCCGTACCTGCATCCGCATCCGTACCTGCATCCGAATCCGTACCTGCATCCGAATCCGTACCTGCATCCGCATCCGTACCTGCATCCGCATCCGTACCTGGATCCGCATCCGTACCTGGATCCGCATCCGTACCTGGATCCAAATCCGTACCTGCATTCGCATCCGTACCTGGATCCGCATCCGTACCTGGATCCAAATCCGTACCTGGATCCGCATCCGTACCTGCATCCGCATCCGTACCTGCATCCGCATCCGTACCTGGATCCGCATCCGTACCTGCATCCGCATCCGTACCTGGATCCAAATCCGTACCTGCATCGGCATCCGTACCTGGATCCAAATCCGTACCTGCATCCGCATCCGTACCTGCATCCGAATCCGTACCTGCATCCGCATCCGTACCTGCATCCGCATCCGTACCTGGATCCAAATCCGTACCTGGATCCAAATCCGTACCTGGATCCGCATCCGTACCTGGATCCGAATCCGTACCTGCATCCGCATCCGTACCTGCATCCGCATCCGTACCTGGATCCGCATCCGTACCTGGATCCGCATCCGTACCTGCATCCGCATCCGTACCTGCATCCGCATCCGTACCTGGATCCGAATCCGTACCTGCATCCGCATCCGTACCTGCATCCGCATCCGTACCTGGATCCAAATCCGTACCTGCATCCGCATCCGTACCTGCATCCGCATCCGTACCTGGATCCAAATCCGTACCTGGATCTGCATCCGTAACCGGATTTGCATCCGTTACCGGATCCAAATCCGTACCTGAATCCGCATTCGTACCTGCATCCGCATCCGTACCTGGATCCGCATCCGTACCTGGATCCGCATCCGTACCTGGATCCGCATCCGTACGTGGATCCGCATCCGTACCTGGATCCACATTCGTACCTGGTTCTGCGTCGGTACTTGCTTCCGTACCCGGGTCCACATCCGTACCTGGTTCCGCATCCGTACCTGGATTCGTTTGTGGTCCAGCATCCGTACCTGGTTCCCGACGCGTACCTGGATCTGCATCCGTATCTAGTTCAGCCTCCGTACCTGGTTCATCCTCCGCACCTGGATCCGAGCCGGATCCGCATCCGTACATGGATTCGCAACCGGATCCACAACTGTATACCCATCGGTAACCGTATCCGTACTGTCTGTATTCTTATCCATATCCAAACCCGCATGCGTTCCCTCTCTCAGGGTACGCATACGGCTGCGGAAGCGGATACAGATAAAAATTATGGGTAACTAAAACAGATTACAGAAGCGGTGTTGATGTGTATCTGCAGTACGAGTATTTGATTGATTTAATTTTGCTTATTATTAGTGTAACTAAGTGTGAATTCTAAGTAAAATGGAATTAATTATTTAAATATGTTTTTTTTTATTCCTATTAACGTGTTCTGCAACAAACCTTGTAAGACATACCAGCGATTTGATTAAGCGGGGAAAAAAGGCAATGATAGAATCATTCCTACACACAATCCTACATTCACTCAGTCTCTTAAAATATGCTTAAGGTAGCGATAGATACAACGACCCCTGCATTTACACTCTAAATGAAATTTTTATGCTAGCTTGTCAATCAAACTGTGTTTTACTGTCCCTAAAGAATATCAACTTTTATTAGCAAAAACCCACAGAGGAATTTCATCCTGTAACTTTATCCTCTGCCTTTTTTTCATACCCGCACACCATCAATGTTCCATCAAAGAACCTTAACAAACACACACATAACACATAAAGGTGTCAAATATTTATAATTTGCAATTTCATGCCCGTTCCGTGACAACTGCCAACTTTCTTTGCAATTACCTTTAAAACGAAAACGACGGGAAACATCGTCTGGGGTGAATATTATGTTAAAGAAATTTGTAGAGTAATATTAAGGGTCCTGGGCTTACACATTTGATTACGCATATGGAAATTAACATCTACAAGTTAGGTTAAGGCCTTAAGGGAGATCCACACAAAACCAATTGAATGTACCCAAACCAAAAGAGCGGAACAAAGTGAAATCACAAAAGACAACTACAAAAAAAAAAAAAAACACCCACCACAATAATAGTGATAGTGAAATGAAAAATTAGAACTTCCTCCCCTCTTTTTGTGTTTTTGTTTGTGAAAAGCATCAAGTGACATTTCGACTGACACAAGTTCCCTTTTCTTCTCACACCAGCCAGCATGCCTCTTAAAAAAGGAATCTGAATATTTCAAAAGCTTGTATTGGGAACAGAATAAAAAAAAACGAACGAAGCCAGAACCGAGCTACCCAGAACCTCCAGCTATGTAGATTAGTCCACCCCTCGTGCGTGACAAGAATGACAATAAACAAGGATTACGAATACCGTTATTTTTGTGTGTCATGAACCCCTTAGCTAAGCCTACGGGGGAAAGGAACGCGCAAAGCTCTTAAACTCGTGTGCGTAGTAATATTGTGTGTGTTTGTAGTAATAGACAAAAGGGTGTTTTGGTGTATCCTTTTGCCCAGTGCAGGTAATTTTTCTACATGGTGTTTCAGTCTAGATTTAAGGAACTTATATAATGGCAAAGTTAAGCTTGCGGGAAAACATAGTTTAGCCTACTCTGGACCGATGGTGGTCGATTCTTTCTAAAAACTTAATTGATAAAAATATATCTGTCAAATTCGGCTTAGACGTTTTTTTTACCGTAAAAAAAATAGAGCAAACTTTACACTTAGCTGAGAAATCTTCTCCATATTTTAAGTCTTTTGGAATCTTAGAAAAGTGAACAAAGTAAATAGAGCTGTCAAATGTTTCATGTCAAGTCTATTACCTCTTCTAAATGTCAGTGTGACATTTGGAGCTGTGCTCAATAAATGCTCGATTTTGAGCTCAAAAAGTATGCTTCGAGCATATACAAAATTTGAATCTTTGTAGGATCTATGGTAAAAAAAAACAGAAGGTTTTTTGAAAACGTCGGGCTTGGTTTCAAATGACAAATAAAATCTGATAAATCAATGAACAATTGAGAGGAGCACCCTGTGAAGCTAGACGCATTAAACTATAGTTCATGGAAGCAGACTCAGTAGCAACGTTAAAATTTATAACCATTGTTATGGATTTTACTTTTGCATGTTAAACTTTAGAATCCTGTGGCTTGTGTTCGAAACTACTTCCCCATTCCTTTTATAATGTAAGTTCTACCTTAAGGTATAAAGAAGATGATTGTTTGTTTGGCAGAGTGGTTTATACCCACTTGGAAAATATGTTGGTCGCTGAGCAAAATATCCTAAGTTTATTATTATTATGTTTTTTTTTTTTCTGCCTCCAACTGAACTTTCTCTATGCTCATGTTGCTATCGCATAATGATTTTAAATGGAGCGAAAAGATTTTTGTACTTCCGCATGGATAAAGTGTTGAAACTACTCTCGACATAACTTTCCATTATCAAGAGAGTTCCAGACTGGTGCACAGCAGCAGTGCACACATCAGTTGTGGTTTGGTTTGGGTTGGAAAGTGGCGATGTCTGTAATTGACAGGACAGTCATTTATGGGTTTTGTTGCAATCTGATGCAATTTTTTTTTCTTATTTTTTTTTTTTTTTTTTTTTTTTGTGAACTGGTATGAGTCAATGTTTTCGATGGGTATAGAAGAGTATAGACCACCCGATGTTTCTGAGAAAGGTTGGTTGGATTACCAGCTGAAGACTGATAGAGTTGGACATCGAAAGGTTGCTGACGTTTACGTCGACATTCTAGGATAGATTTATATTGACTTTTAGATATTTGACTGTTGAAACTTTTAATTATAAAACTTATTTCTTTTCTTTTCAGTTTAAGAGGCCTATGGTTGTCGAATTGGATCTGTTGGAGGAGTTAGTTCGAGCGGAGACAGAAGTTGTAGTTTTTACCCGGAATGGCTATAAGTATAATATCAACTGACGGGCGGAAGGATCGCCTGACTAACAAACACTTTTATATCCAGGTTTAACGTATCTGTAAGTTCGTACATTGCCCTTGTTGGAAAACATTACTAAAATTTCAATATTTAGGTTGATCTGCTGGCAAATTGATAGTTCGTTTGTGGGATGAATAATGGTGGAATTTCCGAAGGACCGTGAATAAAAATCGGTAAAATTTGACAAGGAATTCATAATTCCTGTCTCTTCTTCAAGCGAATTGAGATGGGAAATGTTTCTTTTATGGTGCTGCGAAATCAGTTCAGGCCACGAAATAAACACAACTCTCTACAGAAGAAGAATGAAATCATCAGAACAGCAGGACCTTCTATGAATTAACCTAGGAAATGAAATGAACCCACACAAAATTTCACAAATGGATGGCTAATGTAAATGGTACAAATAAAAAAAAACATCGTATACTTCGGAGTTTATTAGTCTATTGTCTTTTTATCTAAAACTACGAAATATATTTAAAATGAAAATTATTTTAAGGCCGAAAGGCATTAGAATAAATGTATGAAGTATATCTTAGAATGAAGTCAGTAAGTTAGTTATTTGAGAAGTAGGGAAGTTTTTTTCGTGAATTTTTGTCTAACGTTAAGAAAGTTTTAAGACTGAATTGAACAAAAATTAAATAAATACAAAGAGCTGTCTGGTAAACCACGCCTTCTTATTGGAAACTCAAAATTTCAAAAACATGAGCTTCACATATTTTCTGATTTTTAGGACTAGTAAATAGAAGAACGATGAAAGAAGATTTGCACGACCTAAAAATTGTATGCGAGTCGAACAATGGATGACTAGGAGTTGAAAGTCCTAGGATCCCAGTATATACGTAGTGCAAATAAGAACAGTATTTTAAGATATTGTTGCAACTTACCGTTTGGGCTTTGTTTAATGTCATTTTACTCTAAGAGAACATTTTACCTCTGAAAGGACTAAAAGACTGTTAAGCGTTGAATGTTAAAGCCAAACGTTTTAATGAAATCCGAGCAAGTAGAACTGAACAGCAACCGCACGGAAATGGTTGTTTATCTCTTATGAAGAACACCTGATTCTTTCCACCTATGATTACCTGCCTTAATGAGAACATATAAAGAAACATACTAAAGGACCGTTTGCACCTCTGAAACAAAAGAAAAATTAAAATAAAGATAAAATGACTTTTATTATAAAAGCATACTCATGGTCCGTTATCAATCTCAGATTGGAGAAAGAAAAAGGTAAGCTATAGTAACACGATAAAAAGAAACCTCTAAGCATCGAAGAAATCTTGGAACGCAAGTAAATATTTCTATAGTTTAAGCAAGAACATAGTTGTTTTCCAATTCTAAGGGGTAGATTTGAAAAATTGTATATGAGATATCAACGAATTTTTTCTTTAATTTTAAAGGGATATCAATAGCATTATGCGTTGAATATGAAATTGTTCAATCAGCCGCCCCTCATCATAGAGGACAAACTTTCGATGACTCTGGCACATAGTTTAAGCTGAATTTGAGCAAAAGCACTTGTTATGTTGGCTTTGACCGTGCAGAACGATTCATAGTATCTTCAGTTCCAACGCTGATCTTCAACGATAACTAGTTATTCAGATAGAATGTTTTCCCAGCTCATTTTTCTGGATAGAGTTTGACAGCAGGCTCTCTTATCTTAAGCATGCGTTTGGTATCCATAAAACCTATCCGTTTCTTTTTTAAATTTTTTTGTTTACAGATAGTTTTTAAGACTTAAGCACCCGCTTTTAGAGACCAAATCTTGGGTACGGCCTAGGTGTCGCTCAGTAATAACATAACCATAGAACCAATTTTGTAGATGATGATCAATAGAACAACTAATTTGAGTCCTTAGTTTGCTTCGCAAACATTCAGTGATTTAAAATCACGATAGACCGATAAATTATAGACATCCAACCAGAATCTCTGGACAGCAAAAAGAGATGTATAAACTTTAGCATTTCCCTCGACTCGAAAACCAAATTTATGGTATGGATTCAATTCAAAGACCGGAAAACCACTTCATTTTTGTTTTTTATGATTCCCTTCACAACTTCAAATAGCAGCTGCAGTTCCATCGAAAAACCTGTCATGTGGATAGTGCCACACATGTAAGTAGACATTATTTATAATCGCTGCTAAATATGAAAACTGTCACAGACTATTAAATTAATTCCATAACTAAAAATTCCATTCCCTTTTCTGCTCCGCTCGGAAAGGGGTATTAAAAGGCACCCACTCGCTCCACATGTGATGTGCGTTAATCCTTGAGTCAAACAGGAAACCGAATTGTCACGATCGTAAAACTCTTCTTAAAATGCCATCGGAGAAATCCTTTGAATCCCTCACGCTTCAAACGCAAACATGTCACCGTCTCGTTGATGCTGGTGTCGTTTAAATGTGTATCTTCCGATGTCTGTCCCCAATACTCGGTCCCCGGAGCCTGAACAACTTAAACCATAATCATTCAGCATTCCTAATTTGTTTTTACTTTCAGCATCCTCAGTTAAGGTTGGTGACAACAGCTTACATTTTCTATTTCATAAATTAATCGTATCTGAGTGAGGAATGCATTCGGGGCCCGGGGAATGGCCATAAGCCATAACTCTAACCCTTCGTTTTAGTGATGGCAGTTTTCAAAGCAGGATGCCATGGTTGTGGTTTTTATGTTTGTTCTATTTTTCAATTAATCCCTCCATTTGTTGGGGCTGCCGTCAAAAATGAACATTTTAATAGTCAAATTGTCTGAATATTAAATTTGGTCATGGTAGATTAAAATTAATGTTTCATAAATGCGTATGCACATACATCGTCGCTGGCGTTGGTTCATGGGCTTTGGAGGTGGTGAAGACCGTGGAATGTTTTGTATTATTATTTTTTTTAATAGAAAAGATTTATTTTATTTTATTTGTTTTTTTGGAGATGAGTTGGACCCGTAATTGGATTATTTATTTATTTTTCCAGTTTTACACATTTTTATTTTGTATTTTATTTGTTTGTTTTATTTTGAGCTTGAATACATTTTAATTTATGTTTTGGGAACTGAGGTTTATATAAAATTGAGCGAGTGTTGTTGTGTTATCATCGGTTGGATGGGTCGTAAAAATTTAAATGTTGGTTTTTGTTCATATGATGCAGGTTATGAATTATAAATTTGGTTTTTCGATTGGATATCAGATTTTTAATTGCAGCTGAATATTTATGGTATAAAAATGAGAATTCGACTTAATAACTTAGGTACAGGAAATAACGAAAATAAAATTGTATCTACCATTTTTAAAAACAGCTAGGAATTATGTAAATAAAATAAAGCAGTTGTTCGTCTTTAGTCAACCAAATTGACACAAGTCAGTCAAATAAATGATGCTCAGTCAACAAATAACTAGGTTGTTTGTTTTTGAACGATATTACTGGATCCATCGACACTGACATCGTCAAGTCTGGTGCGACTGTAATTTTGCAAAGGACACATTTCAATTAACTTAAGGCAAACAAATTCTCCGATACTTTCAGACATTAAATACGTAACGACTTGGAGGCCGACAGACACACTAATGATTATTGTAAAAATCTTAAAAACTAGTGTACATGGCCTTTAACTTACGAAGTTGTATGGGAGAGGATGAACGTATTTTTGACCTTCACTTCTCCTCGATTTACGGTCGGATGTCTTCTGGATATCGACAGCGTTTAGCTTAAATGACTCATCCACAAACTCCACTTGGGTTCCTAGGATTTTCTTTGCACAAATGCATATCGACAATGATGAACATCAGAGCTGGAACTGTCCACGGGTCGAAACTTGGGTCCTTCCTATACAGCATACTGACCTCCAGCCTTTCCCTGACAACACAATTGCTTCTCTTCGCCGACGACTGGCTAAGCTACTAAACATCGATGCCAACATTGATAAGTAGCTGCGAAAAAAGTTGAAGCTTACATCCAAAGAAAAGTTCAGTAAAAATTCAAACTAATAACAGCATTGAATTTTGGAAACAAAAACAATACTTATTTAAGTAAAATAACAAAAACAAAATTTTTTAATTTTTTTTTTCAAAATTTTGAATCTTTTTTTTTACTGTACTAAAACAGCCTTATTTAAAAATATTCTGGCTTTACAAAAAGGTGCCGCATGGTATTGCTGGTATTATTGTTGTTTTTAAGTCTGTTTTAAATATTTTTTTTTCCGAAAATTGTCACCGGAATAAACGGGAGGAAAAAAGTCTTAACCCAACTTAAACGCTCTAGCTTTTTTGTAACACCTTTCACCCTGTATAAGCAGACCTTGAGAGAAGTCATTGGTTACAACTTTCCTGTCTGGTTTTCCATCTCCAACGCGATAACTCAAAGTTTTTGAATAGTAGATATTATAGATATGCCCCGGGCTAATCTTCGACCGAAAGCTTCAAAAATACTACAGGAACGAACTACAAAGGATGGAATAATGCCATTGGACCAATGAACATACTGGATGACAACATAATCCCAATTGACTACAAGGAAGCTGTTGCTTTTTAGTTCCTAGCTAACAGCCAAAATCACCATTGACAACCGGGAAGAAACACCTCAAGGACAACAAAGTTTAATTCAATCTTGACAAGTATAATATACTCAATTTATATTTATTTTAAGGCAATTTTTAAGGTTAGGCCTTCATGTCTTAATTTTCATTGGATCTTATTAGTTGTAAGTCTAATTGTCTAATAAAACAAATAAAACTGATGCAGGCTCCATCTAGGAGACTTCTGCTACAATGATTTTTCTGAACGACATGTGCAGATTCGCAAGCATCACAAGGTTTAACGAGCCGAAAGCAAGTCTCCTAGATTCATGTAGTATGACAATGGATCAGCTTAGGGTGTGTTCCAGTTTTCATGTGGGCACCCATTTCAACCTTACTTCACCTACTAAACTAACGAATCAATTGATTTTTTAAACGATTTGTCTATTTACAAAAGAAATAAATATTCAATTTGGTGCAGAAAATATTTGTTTGGTTCTTAAGATGTGTCCGTCCCTCTTATTTAGAGTTCCGACCCTCACAATTGTGTGTATCAAATTAAAACCTTTAACATTTACAAAATTGAAAAGATAAACAATACCTGCAAGTTAAATAAAAACTCCTTAGGCTCGCATATTCAGATATTTTACACACAATAAAAAAGACCCACAGATAAAAGAATAATTTAGTTTTTTTTTTGTATACAAAAAATATGTTGATTGCCCAGCCTGAAGCCGTCTATGAAATTTTGTTTTCTTATTTTTTTCGATGATAACAGTAGTTTATTCATTTAAGAGAGTTTTTACACAAAAATGTTCCTTTATGAAGTTGAAACCTTTAACCAGTTTTGAGGTGTATCTTCATTCATAATCTTAATCCTATACGAAAACAAAAGTGCAAGTCCTCAGGGCAATACAAAAATGTTGTAGATTTTGTCTTTTTGGTTAAATATGTTTTTGCCTACCCTTGGGGATGCTCGCAATCGCACACACTTAAAAATACTCTTGTTATTTATTGCTTGAAGGCCTTTGTGTGCATCATAAATAATATGAGCCATGAACATTATTGACCGTGAAATTTTGTATTATCTTTAATTTCACGTGATCATACGCATGAAGAATTTGAGCACACACACGCCAGCAACTATAAAGAAGAGAAATTACAGACACACATCTCGTAGGGAACCTGATTTACTACTCTCAACCATTCCTGTGTGCGTATTGTCGGCAATTTTTTGCTGAGTCCCAATGGCTAAGAAGAGAAGCGATTTTCATGACATAAGATACTCTTGAAGGATTTCTCAATTCCCATCTTCCTTGAGGGAATACCCCTGACAAAAGTAAACCAATTTTTTTTTTAGGAACCAGATATCCAGGAGGAAAGAGCAACGCACTCGGCATTATGCTAAGGGGTAGTATCCGAAACTATGTCCGTTTAGAAAAAGGCTTCACAGTTGGGTGTCTGCGTTTCTTATACCCATGTCGATTGCTTTTAAATGTCTGAATATCATAATGGGAGAGAATTAAAGAGACGAGAAAGTATTCCACATTAGTGAAGTGCGGCTTAAGAAAGAATCTCTGACGTTGGCAGTACGTCCGAAGTTGGGCTCAAGGGTAAGCTGATGGGTATTTCTTGAAGTCGTAGTCTCAAATTGAAATGAATGAATGTAATGGTGTATAGCAACACCTGCACACAAAAAAGGAAAAAAACTACCGAAACGAGTAAGATGACAAGTCATTTGAGCGGATGGACCGGAGAATCATTGAAGACTCAGTAGAGAAAGACCGCTACTCAGGTAGTGCAGACAAGAGGAAAAGGCCCTCAACCAACTTTGCGTGCGACAATGAAGAAAGGTAACCAGGAACCGAACTGACTGGAAGAAGCTTGTTGGTTGAGACGCTGGTCGTGGTTCATCCCCGACTTTGAAGCCACCTTAAGTAAGTTTCAGCTGTTAACATTTTTGCCAGCTTTAGATTCAGAAGTAAAAAGCGGAACAATTTATGAATATTTGTTGTAGCCACAAGTTGTAGACCTATTTAAATGACATGAGTTTTTAAAGTTGAAATTCAAGAAAAAAAATTGCCCTCAAAGTCCTCTTTAGATATAGTATCCTTAAAACAAAGATACTACCCCTAAGGACGACAGACATTATGATTTTCTTTTAATTTTTTTTTTCTTGTTTCTATAGAAATAAATCACTTTCACAGTTTGAACGGTACCGTATGTTGCTGTAGTTACATTAGAGATGCGTTAAGATAACAGGGCACTACCGGGCATAAACGATTTATATCCCACTACACCTTTAAGCTAAGTATCATGTGCTAAAGTATTGATCACGGACCTTCTTATACGTTTCCTATTCTCGTAGGTATGTATGTATATGGGAAATGTAGAAGTAGTTTTTTCGTCGACTTGGTACAAAATAGTCTTTCGTGTTTTTGTTTTTATTTTTTTCTATCCTAGATCTCGATTCGTGAATGAAAAAGGATTATACGAAGCAATCCTGCTTGACTACTTTTTAAGGATAAAACACAACACCTCGATTGTGAAACGGGGGTGGGGTAAGAAAAATGTCGAAAAATAGCACATGAATAGCTGTGTCTGTGTTCTTCCTGTTATCGTTTTAAGGAAAACCAATACAAAAATAAGGCTTTAGAGTAAAAAAGCAAAAAAAATCGTCCTTTGGGAATTTCGGTCGTATAGTTACATGGGTATAAATATAACTAGTAAATTTTATTAAAGCTTAAACGAGATATTAGCTCACACAAACAAAAAGGTACCTTTTAATGTGTGTCGTATGTTAGATACGATACTTTTGTTGTCGTAAGTACTTGTAATATGGCTTATGAGATAAATGCAGCTCCGTGCCTATAAATCCATGAGCTTATTTTCTGATTTTTGTTTTCCTCTTGGTTGTTGGTTACAAGTCTTATTTAAGAATGGGATCTTAGAGGAAAGAAATGATTATTTATGCTTAAGAACATATTGGCCGACCTAAGAACTAGAAAATATTTTAGTATTAATAATAGAAATGTCTTGGGAATGTCTTTTTTTAGACGGACATAGTGCTTGACGGGTTCTTAAGAGGACGGGATTAAAGCAGCAGATTATTGTCTATAGTCTTATACCCCCAACGAAACCGACGCCGCACGTGTAGCAGCAGCAAAAACAGTCAATATTTAAAGTTGTTATATTTGAAGCATAGGAGCTTGAGTTGGAAAGCGAGATGCCTAGTTAATTGGTCGAGCAAAAAATGGTTTCGGCGATGGCTTTGTCTTTATTCATTGATCCCACGAACCTTGGACCTGAAATTCGAAGAATTTTTTGGCCCAAAAGGATGATGATGTCGATATCTTCTAAATATGCGAATATATTTACAGCTTTGATGGAAATAGTGCCTTTAGAATCCTAGGCATCAGGACGATATTATATTTTCATGAGAGAAAACAATAATGCGAGAAATATATCATACTAGGAAACTATCATGCGATAAAACTATCATGTGAGAAAATTATTATGCGAGAAAACTATCATGCGAGAAATATTTCATCAAAACTATTATGAGAGTAAACTATCATGCGATAAAGCTATCATTTTAGAAATCTATTATGAGAGAAAACTATCAAGCGAGAAAATTCAATTTGGCATATACAGCTTTTGTATTTACCGCCTTTGACGCTTCATCCAACCCATAGAACCTTTATACAAATATAAATAAAACAAACCTCAAATATTCTTTGTCAAAATAAACTTTTAAAAACCTGCAGAAGCGATAATCAAATTTGCAGACAACTACTGAAGCCTGTTTTCCAAACAAAAGGTACTCTATCCAAAAAAGTTGCCCCAAGCTATGTGTATCTATAAACAGAAAACAAATAGTTACTCGTTGATTATGCTCATTTCCTTTCAATACAGCAGAAACTTCACTGAGCTTTAACATTTACATTACCATAACAATTCAGTTGTTCCGTCTGATACTTGTTTTCTGTCAAAAGCACATTTCTTCCAATGTTTTTCTTACTGATTAAATTTTCTTTCATTTGCCGCCCTCGGCCAACGAGGACCATTAAGGTGTACACCTGCATTTAGCTCCATTCCATTCGTAATTAATTCATTGTCAGTATTTTCAGAATATTAACCCACGCTCAGATATAAACTTCTTTAGGTAAATAATGAAAACGCTAAAAAAAAAAATAAGACACGCGACTTACACTACACCGCACGCTGCACGTCCATCGGTAAGGCTTCGTAATTATTTTCGCAATATTTAAGTGTTAGCATCCCTAAGGCGCAATTTCCTCAAATGAAAATCTTTTCCGCTTTCCGTTGGGCTATATACATCTGTATAGCTACGAGTATACTCGTTCGTACCTTGGGAAAAAAATATCATCCAAAAGATTCCATGTTCATTAATATGTGTATTTATTTGCTTCTATACAAGTCTTGCAGCTGTCACTTGCTTTCTTCCTGCCAGCTTATTTCATCAAAATTGATGAACAAAAATGATGTTTCCAATGAAACCTTAACTCCGACACATAAATATTTACAATGAACGTAGGTGCTTTACGTCAAAAGGATGAAAGGCACATTCACTCACTTGCCTTGCTGTTGCTCCTTTTAATTTCATAAAAGTTATATGAAATTTTTATGTGTCTCATCAATCGCTCCACCTGCTTTCTATAAATCAAAATATAGCAACACGAAAAATTTGATAAAGTCAATTCGATGGCAAATAAAAACCCCACTCACATTAAAACCGCACAAATGTTGGAAATACACATGTGTATGTGCCATGCATAGGTATGTCTACATACTCGTGCATATATCGAGGATGTTCACATTTTCGTATTTCCTATGTCTATAAACTTTTGTCTCGTCCTTTGTGATGGTGTGGTCAGTGACGGATTTACTGCGTATCTCATAAGGGGTAGAAGGCCTGGGGGAAAAGTGTCCCGCTGCACTTTTCCCCCAGGCAGATTTTTTTTTTGTATATTAGTTTGTACAATTTAAAAATTCCTTAAAATGTTTACTAATGGAGCCTTCCATAGGTATCGATCAATTTTGCTTTAAAGAATATTTTAGAAAATTCAAGATTTCGAAAATCATATGGTCGATTTTTACGAAACTTTTTACTTGGAGGTTTTTTAAACTTCCTTTTATCCGAAGACAACGGTACCGTCCAAACTTACTTTCCTCCTTAAGGTGGTAGTCCAGATTCCGGAGTAAAGCAGGGCCGCAACCAATAAGTTTCTTTCAGCCAGTTCGGTTCCAACCCTAGTTGCTTTCAATTTCGCACGTCAAGATCGTTGAAGTTCTTCTGCATTTGTGTACACCACCTGAGTCACGTTCTTCTTCTACTGCCTCGTCCCTCCGGGTTGGATTTAAAGATTTTCCGGGTCGGAGCATTAGACTCAATCGTTAATTTTTGCTTGTTTGACTTCTTAGATGTCGCTAAACAGCCTGTGAAGTTCGTTGTTCTTTCTTGTCATCCACTTCCCGTCTATACCGGCGGGACCAAAAGGAACCCCGAGGCCTATGACGTCACATTGACTTGTCTAAAACTTTTTATTTCCGTACACATATTGTAGATGAGCTGCTGCATATTTGTTACCAATTGCTTAACAGGGATCATCGCACTTGAACGGTACTAGTCAAACTGAATGACAGCCAAGAGATTCAACCGCCATCATTAGCCATCAACAGCCCGATAGACTATTTGAGATGACTTGTTAAGGAGCCTACAATAATTTATCAGTTAAATATGGTCAGAGGGAAGTATGCCCGACGATTGGAATCGCAATTCAATCTGCCTTAATCACAAAAACAGGAAATCGCCTACTCTGTACCAACTATAAGAGCATAAGCCTTTTGCACATAGCCTGTAAGATTCTAACCAGCGCAGCGTTTAAAATTAATGTCTAAAGCTGTTTACGGATGATCTAATCAGTCAACACTTATGCGACATGGGAGGATTACTACTGATCAAATTCTCACATTTTACCAGATTCTGGAGAAAACTAAACTCAGCCCAAATTCCAGTACATCGATTGTAAAGCCACTCATGAGAATGTATATAGAAAATTTATCTGTGGAAGCTCGTGAAACAATATCGGCGCTGAAATCAAATACAGAATAACTAGCTAATCGCAATTTTTTGGACTTAAAACATAAAGCTCTATAGAGAAAAACCAATGACGCACTGCAAAATCCAACCATCATACGGATCCTGATTTATGATGCAAAAGTAAGGATAGGATAATAGCCCGCTTGCTGAATTTCAGAGAAAAGTACTACGTTCTAGACCCTGTTCGTAAAAGACGTCTGGTGAAAAGGATACAACCACGAGCTATACACGCTGTAGTGACATAAGCCTAGTAAAGATGACTGGGCCATATTAAGAGAATTGCGAACGATGTTCGGTCCGTCGTGTAAATGCTTGACTCCTTTGCAAAGAGAAAATGAAACCCAGGTAGACCTCATCTTCGATCTAGTAAGCAAGTAAAAGACAATCTCCGTCTTCTTGGTGTACAAAATTGGAGATGGCAGACTAGATATCGAGTCAGCAGGAGGGGTATATTACTTAAGTAACAGCACTACGCTTTGTAGCGTTTAAGAAAAATTTAAGCAAAAAGTGAGGTTATTTGTTATAACGATAAGTATGTATATTTACGCTCCAGTTAAATATCGACTTGAATTCCTACCTTATATATTTTTTCTAGTGCTTGTAGGAATACATATTAGCTAACCAAAACTTCGATCATCCTGTAGAGTATCTTTAAAAAGAGATTCTTCTACCAAACTACGCGAATGTGCTATGCTTATCGTATCAGGTCTAACATCGTAACCGATCGGAAAAAAAGTCTGCACGATTTCTACGAAATGTACGAATTTTGTATCATTTTAAGCCTTCTGATGGCTAAATTGGATAGCAAAATTGACGTTAACGGCAGGTATTCGCTTAATACTCACTGCCTCTTATCTCGCATCCGTATCCGATCTATGCAGACTTGTAAGATATGATAAATTCAAATCAAATTAACCTTACCGTAAAGGCTTGGCACTCATGAGACAGCTTTACAAATTTGGTGGATTGAAGTTATTTTTTTATTCAAGCCTTCATATGAATGTGTTCAAGTTTGCATCCTACTGCAGGTATGTCATCATACAAAAACCCCCTTAAAAAGAAAGTTTCACTCTAACAATAAATCCTTGTGTGCATCTGGCGGTTGGTTGACTTCAAATCCTGCCCTGCCTTTTGCAAATTCTGAAACATATTTGACGGTGAATGAATCCAATATATGTACATGCATACACAGCCTTGTGGGTTTTTTTGTGTTTGTTCTTGGCCAATAAATAAACTGGAAAGGAAATGAGTAAGTCCTCCGCAAAATGGCAACACACATTGAATGACGCATACTTGCCATATGGGAAATGGATCCAATTTGTTTTTCTCTTATTACTTTGTACGGAACATATCAAATGGAGAAAACAAAAATATTAAGTAGAGGCTGCTTCGAAAGTATCTGAATAAAATAATACAAGAAATTAAAAAACAAAATTACAAACACAAAATGGGCGCATGTACTAGTATATGATATACTCGTAGGGTATTAAAAAACGGTATTTTAAGTAAAACTTAAAACAAACAAATGGTGGCATAACACCTCTTGCAGCACAAGAGTCTGGCAACTTTTAACTCAATCCAGCAACTTTTAATCAATCATGTGTGCGTACTGCGTTTTGTCGGGAAGAATTGAGGAAACTTATGCCGGTCGTCCACTAGGCGATCAACGCACAAATTTCGCATTCAAAGGTGCCTTCAATTCTGTTTAACCAACGGGTTGGATCTAGTTGTTGGCCGTTGCTCAACGAATCGAATTGCGCAACAAGTGTACGGGTAGTGTACGAGCTCGTGTTGCTCCTTGAAAATGTTCGATTAACACGTTGAGCAACATTTTCAAGATAATGTGTTGCACATTATTTGTTCAACGCGTTGATCAACTTTTTAATTTTCTTTGGGATTTCTTGACGTAATATTGTGTAGCGTTGCGTTGGTTGCAGTGAAATATGTCTACTTGGTTGAACTATTGCGTTGCCATGAACTTGCAAACTGTAGTTTATTTTGATTTTTCGTCATGGAAGGTGATAAAAAAACAGAGTGGACCACGGAATTAATTTTGCAATTGATTTCTGCAATTGAGGAAAAGCCCAATATATGGGACATTAAGAGCCCCTCTTAGAAAAATCGAGATGCCAGGAAATTGACTTGGTTTCAAATTTCCTCGAAAATACAATTGCCTAATGTACCGAACTGAAGTCAAAATTATTTCAGGTTTGACGTTTGAGTTTTTTGTTTATCGTGGTGCGTTCCACGCGTTCCCCAACGAGTGATCCTAGGTTAAGTGTGCGAAGGTATCAACTCGTTCATCAACTGGTTGAGCAACCATATCGAAAACGCAGTTGATCAACTCGAAAAACTTTTTTTCCTGTAAGAATCGAACAAGTTTATCAACTAGTGTACGAGGCTATTCAACATTTGAGTAAGTTGGTGAACTAGGTGTACGGAGATATTCAACACTGGAATAAGTTTTAAGAGTTGATCAACTAGGTGTGCGGGGTTAATCAACATATGGGAATGTTGGTCAATTATGTGAACGGGGCTCCAAACGCATTTTGTTCAACTTTAGTTGCTCAACGTGAATTACGTAAGTTGCTGCACTAGTGTAAGAGGCTGTAAATTCGTTTATCTTACGAAAGAGTTAAATAAAAAGTTGAACGAAGTTGGTTGAACGAAGTTGGTTGAACTTATCGCGCACATAGTGGACGACCGGCATTACTCATACAACCTGCACCCAAGTTCGAACGGCAGAGATGAGTTTAAGAAAATAAAAACCGTCGCGCCTGTAACTGTTGTGCTTCAACGGCCATTTTGAAAAATGTTTGTTCGTACAATTATAGAGAACAACTCATCGGCAGTTTTTTTTTGTTAAAACTCAGAAACGTTATTCTTCTAATCATAGAAGTTGTACATTACTGGCCTAAATATTCGTTTGTTTGGTTAGTAATCATTCTAATCTTCTCAAAGGGTGTTCTTCAAATTGTAAATTGAAGTGGCAAGGGAAACCGTTCAGGGTAAATTATTGCATAATCGTGTTAAGCGACTAAAGAACGAATCCTTGTATTTGAAGGTACATCCAAAGGCTCGAGGGTGAACTGATAAGCATTCCTATCGGCACGAGTATCACTGTTAAACTGATTGAGGGGAGGAATGCAACTGGATATTTCAAGTGAACATTGCCTGTGAAAGAAGCTATAAAACCAGGAATGACATGAAACATTCATGAATTGTAGATAGGACATAAGTCCCAAAAATAAAAATTGTGGGTCACCTACCTGGAGCCCAGAAAGCTTATGCTCATTCGTCAGGAAAGCGCCAATGCTTAAAGTTTTCTTGAACGACAAATTGTTTGTATGCTCAGGATTTTAACTCCCTTTTTTGGTCCTCTGTACACTTAGTACCTCCGAAGAAAGAAAATTGTTGACAAATACGCTTGGCTGAGAACTCAACATACCTTAAGCGGAGCAACGGAGTTAGGTTAGCAAGACAGATGACTTTGAAACCCGACTAGACGCTTACATTTTAACAACCAACCCGATAACTTAATATTCCCTTAGCAGAGCAATAGAGCTATGTGAGCTGGAAAGAAAACTAAAGAAGGATCTAAAAATCAAAAATGGGGGGGGGGGGCATAACTCAATCATTCCTGTGTGCGTGTTACCAGGAATGAAGGGGATCAGCAGATATGAACGACAAATAAGCCCTCGAAAACGTTTTTGCAGCAGCTGAGAATCGAACCCAAGACCTTCTGCATGACAGTCAAACGCAAGAACCATTATGCCAAGGGATAGTACTAGGCATCCAAGATCCTCTTAACCTACAAAGGCAGCTATACAGGTAGAGTTAATCAAGAAAACTATTGGCATTGATGTCTGGGTGGCGACTGAACCTAAAGAAGAAACAGTACAAAGTGACAGGGCCGAATTGGCTTCATATTAGAAAACTTAAAATGGGGTTTCGGCACTGGAAATACAAGGTTTATTTTTATCGAAATATTTTTTCTGTGTTATATGTATGTATCTCCAACCATTTTTGGATTTTTCCCCCATCTTCAAGCAAAATAATTGGGTTTTACGTCCCATTTAGTCGAGACATACATAAATAAGTGGGTTTTATGTAACACCGAAGTGGGTCTCGGCGTCTGTGAAATATGGGGTTCTTGATTATCCCCGTCCCATTTTGCTGTAAGGCAGAAGACGGAGGACATATGACAACTTTCTAATATACTTCTTCAATGTTTTGTACCTCGAAGTTCTTTTTTTACTATTTACCCCACAAAATTTTGTAGGTAAAAATCTTATCTGTTGGAATATCCTTGTTGCTGACGGGTCACTTTTCCCGACTGTCCGCTAAGGTCTCTTGGGGTAAAATAGATTTTCTCATTTAAATAACCTTGTACAACATTATAGCCATTTCTATCCTTTGTTCAGGTCTCTTTATAGCCGAATTATTTGGAAAAGATTTTATACGCAATTTCGGAGATTTAAAATCTCCTTAACACAACATTGATGTTCAAGTTATATTTATAAGGGATTTGGAAAACCGTTTAAAGATTTCACCCCTCAAAGCGAATAATTTCTCAATCGATTTCAAAATCCGCGTGGAAAGAAGTGAAGAAAACAAATCTTTCTTCAATATCCGTTTCCTCCTCGGAGGAGGACTTTGTCGTGTTTTATATTTTTTACTACTGCGGCTGCTGTTGCTGCTGAAGCTGATGCTACTGGGACTGCTCCTGCTCCTGTTCCTGTTTGGTGGTAATTGAATTTTGGGAGAATTAAGACTGCTTACATATTCTTACATTGGGGCTCTAAAGGAAATGCAGGCTTTATAAAGACAGAGCGACACAGGCAAAAGAGAGCTGAACAACAAAACGCCATTCACCATAGAGGCTATGTTTTACGAGTTTCCTTTTATTTTTTGGTAATTCAATAAAAGGACGTCGTCGTCGTTGTTGTTGTTGTTCTATTATTATCACTTCCTTTTATTTTGGTGGTTGCAATTTATTTTGCCACTTGTGGTAAATTCCAAATTAACAGCATTATTTCAATTTTGTATTTTTGTTCCACCACACAAAAGGCTCTAGAGATAAAGGGACCTCAAAACGAGGCATCGTGATGGGTAATTTTGCATAATTTTGTAGCATACCATAACTAACGCAATAACTCAAGGACTTTTCAAGGCAGTGAAATTCAATTTATTTGTGTTGCTTGGTGCTGTTAATATGGAGATGTGATTTCTAATATTTTCGGTTTATTGGTTTTGTTTGTTCTTGTATTTGAATTTGAACAGAGCACGAGTTATTTTTTATTTGTTGGCTAAGTTCCTTGTACGAATGGAAAGCATACGGAAATAGCATTTGAACTTTATAACGGAAATTGTTTTTTTTTTTATTTATTTTGATTTGTTTTTTTTACTTGCATTGACAAATGAAATAATTTGATAATAAATTCAAAATAAATTATTTATTGAAGTGATATGAATTTATTTGACTTTTCCTTTAAAAACTGATTGCTACGGATATATGGAGGTTTCCCTTTTGGGTTCATTTCCCAAAGACTTATTACTCATCAAACTTAGATTCATTCTTTAGGGAATTATTTAGGGTCTATATGGAATCCCAACTTAATAAAGATGAAAAGCTTTAAGATCGCTATACCGAGTTCGGATTAAGAAGCGGAACATACTTTTTTGAAGGCTCCCCATACCAGTGGTAAGGTGTCGGGAATTGAAGTAAAAGTAGAATTAAATAGAAATCGGTTAAGAGCCGTGAAAGCCTTTGGACACACTGCTTGATAAGCCGGTTAAGATCCGTGAAAGCTAGAGGAAATTCTGCTGGATCATCAGCCGCCATCCCTGGAGATAAAAATATCTGAGACAACCACCAACAGTCTCAGAACATCGTGCCACACATCTTTCCTATCCTTCTTTCTCTTCATTAACTTCACGCCCGCGCTATATTGAAACATTTAAAGGGTAATCATAATCCCTTGAGCGCGGGTAGATTATAGAAAAAAAAAAAAAAAAAATACTTGACAGCAGTGTTCAAGAAGTGGGCGAACAAAGGTTATCTAAATGGATCGGATAACGTAGAGGTCTAAGAATTCTTTGTACCATCGGGATGACATTGGATGCGTTTTCGTGAAAAAGTGATTGAATGGTAATTGGCACTATTAAGGTTTTAGCAATTTTTAAGACACCAGACAGCGAAACTGTCAATATCAATAAGTTGAAGAAAAGTAGAATCACGTATCGAAGAAATGGCCTTGAAAAACATGGTATCGTCGGCTTAGAGCGAGATATAGGAATATTCCATGACCATATTAATATCGTTATTAGTAAGAATAAAAAGGATATGCCCTAAGTCGCTGCCTTGTGGGACCCCGCAGGTAGCTAAGAAATCGTGGAAGAAAGTTCTGAATCTCATTTTGTAGAAATGATTTTTCAGGTAAGAAGAAATCCATCTTAGGAAGAAAGGCTTGAACCTTTAACCGATGGTGGTCAATTTGAATAGAATAAGCTTATGTGAAATTTTATGGCTTATGTGAAATTTTATGAAGAACTTTACTGAAATCTGTTGAGACAACTTCGACTTCCTTTCCGTTTTCGGAGACTGGGAGTTTAAGGTATACAACGAGGGGACCTACATTTTTTTCCAGTCTGAATGAGAAGCATTTTTCATGTCGAAAATTTTATTTTTCAAAATTGGGTCACCAAAATTTTTCTAAAAATATGGCACAAAATTTCAAAACTCAAACGAAACTACTGTTTTAGTCAAGAATTTAGTCAAATTTGTCTACTCACAAGATTTGTGTTTGACTGAATGTCTTTATAATGAAAGTGATTCTATTGCTGTTTTGTCCCAATTTCAAAAGAGCAATGCCAATATTTTGCGGAACATGATCAACAACCTATATTCTATTGCTTCAATTATTTTGTTATTAAAAATGTTTTCGAGACCTTCCAATTAACAGCATAGACCACCCTTTGTGGGATTTTGGTCAGCTTCTGTGTTTTAGAAAATTTGAATAGGTGCTGTTTCGGATGTGCCACAACACTAAAGTCAAAGTCTAAGAATCTTGAAATTCCCCAAAAAATAGGTAAAAACAGAATACAAATTTGATTCTCCTTTATAGGAACGTTTAGGAATTCAATTATTTACAAAAGCCCTGAAGATTAATTTAAACAGGATTATTACAAAGCTAGCACCTATTATATTTAAGAGAACTAACCTTTTCCATTGTGACACACATTTTGTTTTTAATGAAGATACCATCTGATTCTTTATCTTTTTCCTAAGAACAGTCTGTCACAAAATCCAAAACAATCAAAATCCAAAAACTCTATTTGTTTCTCCTAGTTCTTTGTACTCAATGTGAAAAAACACCATAAAGTAGGGTGACCATATTTTGTACAAAAATATATTTAAATTTTTTTTTTATTTTTAAAGTATTCCAAAAACTTGCAAAGAGTATTGAAACTTTTTAACTACTCATTTTTGATTTTATAAATAAGAAGTTGTAAAATATGAGAAATATTTGAAACAGGCTGGCTCATATTGTTTTACAATGATGAATGTGGTAAATGTAAACAAAATTGGAATTGCACATTTTTTGACATTTTACCAAATATTTTTTTAATATTCTGTAAAAAATTTTGAAAATACAAATTTTCAAGTATACCTACAAAATTTTATTTTTTAGTTTTTTTGAGAGAATTTTTCGAAAAATATTAAGACTGAATTTTCAATCAAAAACATTTCCGAAAAAAAAAAGATTTTTATAAATTATGCACTTTCGCATAAAGATTTCAGACGTTTAAGAACTGTTTCATATTTATATCACCATTTTGATACAATATTCAACTTTTACTTTATGAAAAAAGAAGTTATGGTCACCATAACTTAACTTTGGTTAGCAGTACCAAGGATAAAGTTAAACCAATCGATACCATCCACCTAGAGCACAAAGCCGACTATGCGTTCTACGTGAAATTGGTTTCGGTTGAAGAGATTCCTTCTACCTTTGGGAAATTCGATAAAGATTTATTTTTCATGAAATCTTCTGCATTCTAGAGATATAGGTTGGTTCATTTTAGAAGAAGAAGTGTTGGAGTCTATTAGCCTTAACCCTAAAAGTCTTATGTGACAAAGTGCAAGCCACTAGACTTGACAGAGACATTTCACACTCAACACGAAGTTTTATAGGTGGGGGGGACAGCTCAAGTCGAAATTTATTTGACAACCACAGGAATGATGAAGAGACGACCGACAGTACTTTTCCAATTCTAAGAGTATGCATCAAATGGATTTTCGACAGTACAACCAATGGCAGCATACAAAACAAAAAAAATCAGCCTCAATTAATTACCCGCAAGAGATTGAAAGCTTTGCCTTTGAAGCTCGAAATGAGGCTACCTATATACTCGTGTAGCCATTATATACAGTGAGACGATGAGGCAATAAATTCCAAAAGGTGGCACACATAATAATGGCGTTGATGGTGATGCTGGCGAATGAGGTCTTCATCTACAACAATCAAATTTATTAGTCTGATGACACAGTGAATTAATTTCGCTCACTTGGGGGTGTTTTTGTGCGAATGCTGGCTTACACGATGACGCGTGAGTCTGACTCGTTATACATATCGACCCAAAACAATTTGCGACTTTGTTTTGTACGAGTATATACCTATATGTAGGTATGAACGAGGGGCTTTAGAGATTTAATGGAAGTCATTCCTACTTTTGGCACACGATATAAAACACATTTGATTTTATTTACTTCCACGTTTTTGGGGATATTTTTTTTGACGCCCCGCTACGCCCATCTAAACGCCATTCAATCTTAGTGTGAGATACGGATGTAAGAAGATTGAATTGTCTGCATAAACTACAAGAATTCAAATTAACCCACGTAGCACGATCTAATTATAATGTGCGTGCTATAATCTCTTAGTATTTAATTCAATATAGTTCATAGGGTGAAAATTATTTGTTGGGTACGTTTTAACTCAAAGCACAATTTGAGTACTGAAATTCTAACTAGGGGACATTTTAAGTATACGCTTTTTAAGAAACTTCAAACAACAGTCCAAAAAATGTAGATCTCTTCAAAAAAAATAATACAAATGTATTAAATTTTTCAGAACTAAAGTACTTTTTCCTCATTATAGGGATGTGTTCTGTGCTTTGATACGAAATTTAGTACTGAAAAAGTATTGGAAAAAGTCTGAAACGCAGTTTTTTATGCCTAAACATTTTTGGTAATGTGGCAGCTCGTGGAGAACCAGGGTCTTGTGACAGCTCTACAGCTATCAAATCGTCACCAATCAAGTGTGCGTTTTTAATTCGACAGGAATGGAGTGGATCTACATTTTTTTTACCGATTCTGAACATATAAAACAAGAACTACTTTTTCATGACAACAGAAGCTTTTTTTGAGGGGATTTATTACATACTTATTAGAGGCAGAACCCTTAAAAATATTTTTGTTTTCACGTTACAGAGGATGGGATAGGGATGTCCAGATCTTTAGCTGGACATCCCAATGAACTAACCATCACACCACGGAATACTAAGTTGGCTATTAAAAAAGTGTCTACATGGGTGGTAAGTAGCAATCGATTACCAATCCTGAGGAGCTACGTAGCTAGGTAGCCGTGCACAGATAGTTTGTTCAGTCCAGGAGATCAATGAAAAAGAACCAATCTCTTAAACTTAAAATTTTTTAGAAAATATAAATGAATTTTAAATCGAATTTCGTCGAAAACCAAATTAAAAATTTCATCTGGAGCTCGATAGGGCAATGGCTGAACTAGGAATCACTAGAAATCATTGGATAATTCGTGGTGTTACAGTGAATAGCTCTTACAAACCTTCCCAAATATTAACAGAGTTTTGGAAAGGATTTTCCCTATCATATGCTTTCTTCAGTTAAGTCCTGGAGCAGATAGTGGTAGAGAAGCCGTTAATACAGAGAGCAATTTTTAAAACAGTCTATCCGACCTTCATGGCATACTGACGATACTGACATGATCGATCGTTCTCAAAGTTGCATAATAGAGTCCTTTCGGCGGTTAAAGAACGGACTTGTTGGTCTAGAAGAAAATACTATCAGCAAACAATTAAACATCAGTCCACTAGCTAACACACATCTTTTGGCACGAGTACGATAACTTGGCCGCCAAGATTTGATGACGGATTTTTGTAGAGAGGTCAAAAACAAGCACTTTTTACTATGGGAGGGGGGGGTCTATCTCCCCCCGTTTAGGAGGTAGGGGCACTTTTAGAAAAAATGGTTTAAATTGAAAAAAAAAATATTAAAAAACAACGGCAACACCTACAATAAAGTGCTATACTGCGTTTGAAAGCCAGAAGATTGTTCTATAATCCTGCATTTAAATTAAATTACTCATATCAATAGTTTTTGAGAAATTCGCATTTAAAGTCCAAATTTTGATAAAAAAACGTGAAAAAAAAAGTTTAGACCAATTGTTTTCAAAATTGTGAAATGAAATTGTAAATTAGCTTACATGTGTTTCATGTATCTATCAGTTCTTAATCGAACACAAAAAACGGCATGGTTCTATGTCTTCTGGTTTTTGAGAAAATCTCCGTTTAGGAGGTAGAGGCACTTTTAGAAAAAATGGTTTAAATTGAAAAAAAAAATATTAAAAAACAACGGCAATACTTACAATAAAGTGCTATACTGCGTTTGAAAGCCAGAATATTGTTCTATAATCCTGCATTTAAATTAAATTACTCATATCAATGGTTTTTGAGAAATTCGCATTTAAAGTCCAAATTTTGATAAAATAACGTGAAAAAAAAAGTTTAGACTAATTGTTTTCAAAATTGTGAAATGAAATTGTAAATTAGCTTACATGTGTTTCATGTATCTATTAGTTCTTAATCGAACACAAAAAACCGCATGGTTCTATGTCTTCTGGTTTTTGAGAAAATCGAAAATAACTAAAACTACTTTTCTACAAAATGTTTGATATTTTTTGCTTCCTTACATAAATAAATCAGTGCTAGCTTCCAACATTACAATATATAAACAGTAAAGTATGTATGGGGGGCATGCTGCCCCCCTGCAACCCCCCTGCTTGGGCACACTATAGGATTTGGGGTAGGTGCGAGGTTGGGTGCATGCAAAGTTTCTTTTGCATTCACAGAATCTGCATTTAAAAAAATTCAAATTTATTCTATTTATCCAATGTCCACTAAATACATATAAAATACAATAAACGATCTTGAAAACCAAAACAAACTTCTGACCATGTTCACCAATACATGGCACTATTTTTCTATCGAAAATACTGCCTAGAAAGGAAATATAAGGACGACTGGGGTTCGCAAATAATAGAGTTTTTATCAGATGTAAAAAAAGTTTACCCTTGTTATACCGATGGTGATATATGTGAGGGTTTATAGTTAAAAGACATCGATCCTCCCACCCTTCAGAGCGAAAATTTAGAAAGTATTTACCGCCAAAACATCCTCGGCTTCCCACCATAAAAGAGTAACTCAACGAACTCGACAGTTATAGTACGGACGATGGCTTTATTGACGAGACTTACACACCTTTTTAATACATTTTGACCATTTTTAACTAACTATGACTGACTAACTCCTGACTAACTGACCCAGATGCAATTCTACCTCCTCATGGTGCATTCTGGGTAACGCTAAATGAATTGCGGTACTGAACTAACAAAGATTCATTATGTTTATTAACATTAATCCTTAAAATGGAATCACCGTCACCACCAAAAATCAAAAAAAGTAGTTTTGGTAATTTTCGATTTTCTCAAAAACTAGAAGACATAGAACCATGCCGTTTTTTGAGTTCGATCAAGAACTGATAGATACATGGATCACATATAGGTAAGTTAATTTACAATTTCATTTCAAAATTTTGAAAACAATCGGTCTAAACTTTTTTTTTCACGTTATTTTATCAAAATTTGGACTTTAAATGCGAATTTCTCAAAAACCATTGACATGGGTAATTTAATTTAAATGCAGGATTATAGAACAATATTCTGGCTTTCAAACGCAGTATAGCACTTTATTGTAAGTGTTGCCGTTGTTTTTTAATATTTTTTTTTTCAATTTAAACCATTTTTTTTCTAAAAGTGCCCCTACCTCCTAAACGGAGGTTTTCTCAAAAACCAGAAGACATAGAACCATGCGGTTTTTTGTGTTCGATTAAGAACTGATAGATACATGAAATACATATTAGCTAATTTACAATTTCATTTCACAATTTTGAAAACAACCGGTCTAAACATTTTGTTCACGTTTTTTTTATCAAAATTTGGACTTTAAATGCGAATTTCTCAAAAACTATTGATATGAGTAATAAAATTTAAATGCAGGATTATAGAACAATCTTCTGGCTTTCAAACGCAGTATAGCACTTTATTGTAGGTGTTGCCGTTGTTTTTTAATATTTTTTTTTTCAATTTAAACCATTTTTTCTAAAAGTGCCCCTACCTCCTAAACGGGGGGAGATAGACCCCCCCCCCTCCCTTAGTAAAAAGTGCTTGTTTTTGACCCCCCTACAAAAACCCGGTTTCAAATCTTGGCGGCCAAGTTATCGTACTCTCCCCCTATTTTTTGATTGCGGTACCTTGAAAGTATTTAAAGCAATCATCTATTTGGGGGTCCGTCGAAGAATTACGCTACTACTTTGGTTGGATGAAATCAGTGGGTGCAAAGCTTCTGAAGCGTATGAAAAGTGCCGGCTCTATATAAACCTCTTAACTAGCAATCCTGCTGTAATGCGCCGAGTTTTGAAGAATATTAGAAATGGGCAACTGATAATGGGCTGCTTCGAAAGAAAAATTATTCGACGGATATTTGGTCTTAATAGTTCAATGCAATTCTCGTCTTGAATAACTGGTCGCATAAATACTACAAAATATTTTTCATTGCTATAAACCAAAAACTAAGTTTTTTTACATAATTGCTTAAAACGAAATTAATAAATGATTTCTCCTCCCTTTCAAACCCTCCTAGCTCATGAAATCATGACAGCGACATAAAACGTGACTCCAACAATTACGTGACTTAAACCCTTGCAGTTTAGCGAAAATGAAATGGAAAGACAGCTTTAATTTCGCTACCATTAACGTGGAAAAGGCAAAGCAACGACTTTCTTTCTCTCTCTCTCTCTCTCTCTCTCTCTCTCTCTCTCTCTCTCTCTCTCTCTCAAATAAGACTCTTCCCCATCGATCTTTTCGGACTTTACGATGAACAACCTTCATGAACCCCAACAAAGACGATTCTATACAAAGGGACTGGAAATAAAGCGCGTTAATAAAAGATGGTCCGTACATGACTCCTGTAATAATGGTCTGCTTTTAAAGTTTTCAAAAGAGGGTTCACGATTTATTGGTTGTCAAATTAAATGCATCCCATTCCTCAATATTAAGTACTGTCAAACCTTTTTTTTAAAACGAAACTGATACCACTCGAATTGATATTTATAAAAGTAAGACACAAACCTTCATCTCGTTAACCGTTTTCGTTAAACAGGAGTTGTAATGTCAGGCCCAGATTATGAATGCCACTAAATTCAGCAACACGCGTGTTGTGTAAAGGTTAAATATATAATTCAAAAGACAAACGTATGAAAGTTTGGTTTTCTTAAGCGCTGAATGCTTTCATTATTCATGAATCTTAAATAGCAACACTGGGAAGACATACATACATCAACGCAGGAAATAAGTGCAAAGAGGAAATGCTTGTGTATTGTGCAGAAATTGTTGTCTCGTCTATTCTTTTAGGGACTTTAGGTAAATCCAGAATTCTAAGCCGGGATATAAAGGGAAGACGGGCGCAAAGCTAAAGCAAAAGAGACGTCTTTCAAACTGCGTGATATATTAATCCAGACTACAAGAGAAATGGATTAAGTTGAATGTCTTTTGTTTTGAATTTGAGTTTTCATCTTTTTTTTTTGTGCTCTTATTCCTTGTGCTTCCTGTATTATTCCCTTTGTTTTAAATCATCTCCCTACCGACAGTTATATATAATGCAGAGTAAAATATTATGAACAAGAGAGGCACAACTCCCCGGTGGTGGTCGTAATAGCTTACTAAACAAAAATAACGAAAGTGTGTTTTTTGAATTGAAGTCATCGCAAATGGATTTTGTGTTGTTTTTTTTATTTTGTTTTTATTTCATTTCTGTTTTTTTTTTTAATTTAAGACCTTGAAATAAAATGTAAGCATAATTAATTGCAGTGCTAGAGTTAAGTGTTAGTCATTGTTTGAAAAAGAAACTACTTACAGGGCGGTGTTCTACAACTTCTAGGAATGAAGGCATATTTAGACGGATGAAAGATTAACTTTTTGTTTGATTTATTCTGGTTGGAAAGAGAAGTTCAAAACTGAAACCTTCTATTAATGCTGAGCGGAGTGAAATTTTAATTAAAATATGTTAAATCCTTTTTTAAGAGGCGTGAAAAATACAATAAAAGAAAATGCATTTTAGTGTCATTGGAGAACAAATGTGCTTCGAAACAGCAATATGATCGAAAAGCACACAAACCTTCTGCAAACCTTTCATCGTGACAAGTATTGATGTTTCACTTCGATTTTAATTCTTGTTATACAGAAGAGGACTAGACTAATGGCCTACTTTCTAAATACGGTTGTTTATGAAGTTATCTTCCGGTATGACAACTTGGGAAGGAACAGCTTCTGTGAAAAATGTCTGGTTTTTGTAAAAGTCCGACGATATCTTTTGAAAGATTGTTTCGATTCAGTAAGAAATAAAACATATAAGCCAATTTAATTCTTTGCTTCATGTTGAACTTATTGTAGACTTTGATTTCCCAAATGAACCATGTCATATTTGTTTTAGTTTGGTTTTCTTTTTTTATATTTAAGCGTGCACTGAAGGAATTTTTGGTCACCCTTACATAGTTTTACAAAAGTGCGAGCAGTTAGGATGGGATAGGTTTATAAAGGATTTAAGAGCAGACACCGATGAACATTAATTTTGAATGCGTTTAGATTATAATGAGTGGGAAATATCGAGTTTGGTAAAATAATCCACATACGTGTGGTGTGGCTGAAGAACGAATCCTTATATTTTCCAATCCGTCCGAAATTAAGTTCAAGGGTAAACTGATGAGCATTCCTGGTTTTTTTTTTTTCATAATCTACGCGCGCTCAAGGGATTATGATTACCCTTTAAATGTTTCAACACAGCGCGGGCGTGAAGTTACGGAAGAGAAAGAAGGATAGGAAAGATGTGTGGCACGATGTTCTGAGACTGGAGGTTGTTGTCTCAGATATTTTATCTCGAGGGATGGCGGCTGAACTAAAGCGGAGAATGCTGTGTTTTATTTCTATGTCGCTTATAATTCACATTATTTTATTCGTGTTCATCCTTGTTGGGCATACTAGTTTAACTCAATTACATGTTGTTAGTGTTATGCCTGAACAACATGTAATGAGTAAACCAGCAACCCATTGATGACAATTTTAGAAGGTTTTTTTAATGGAATTGAAACGACATAGACGACGGCAGGGATCGAACCTGTGATCATGAGGTTGACAGGCGAGCACACATCCATCGCACCACGGCCACCCCTTAACGAGTGTTTAACGAGTGTTGCATGAATATTTTTTCAGAGGGAAATGCAACTGGCTACTTCACAAGAACCATGTTTGTAAAAATAAGCTTTAAAAAAAGAGATAGGCAGGAAATATTCGACGATGTTCGAGAATGTATTCGAGCTAAGGAAGAATACATGACTTGTATGTTATAGTCAAACCGATCGGGATAAAAAGTGTCTTGTAAAGACACAGAATTTTTGGCGATTTCATGTATGTGGTCATTCCATAGCATGCTGGTCAGAAGAAAACATACCGAGAATTGAAAGTGTTGGGGCTTCTTCAATGCAAGTGCCACTTATAGATAGAGGCGGCGGGGACACGTTTCACCTTAGTGACAAATGTATATAGCTTCTATATTTAAACCTGCAAATTTTATTCCAGCAAAAAGAATTGGAGCAAAAAGCCAGCCCTGCTTGTCCTCATATTTTGTCTTTTCCATACGGATGCGCAAGTTTTTTTTTTTTAAATAAATTTTGAGGATATCAAGTGATTTTTCTGAAATTCCTCTCTGTATTTAACTTAATACTTTAATACTTGAATATTACATTAAATTTCACAAATATAAAATGCACGTCTGTGAAGCAAAATTTGATCTTACATATATGTGGAAAAATGTTGTATAGAAAAATAAGGACATTTTTAGAGAAAAATGTTCAAAAGCATGAAGAGTATTTTTTAAATGGCTAATTCCAATTTTTAACTATACTCGTATATTTGAGTTAAAAAAAACAGAATTTCAATTGATTTCCTCATCAAATTTGAATTTATGCACAAACAAAAAATTTTACTTCTTAAAAACTAAAAGTTTTTATATATTAAACATTTTTAAGAAATAATCTTGGTAGGCTAATTTGAGGTTTGTATTATTGTTCAAATTAAAATTTAATTTAAAAAAGATCATAATTCCAGTTCTGAAATATAAAAATTTCAAAAAATTAGTTTTTAAATTTGTATATAAATTCAATAAAATACATTTTCTTTTTATAAGTTTCTGGACATAAAATTAAACTTTTTTTTTTTTTTTTTTTTTTTTTATAATTAGCACACACTCAAAGGTTTTTGTATACCCTTAATATGTCAGAGACACAGCGTGAGCATTAGGAAAAAAGGGAGGGGTTAGAAAGGAGGTGTCGGTGTACATTGGTTTTGAATTCTTGAACATTGCAATGACTGGGAAAGACAGAGCGTGGTATGGAATTCCACATTCGCGTAGTACGGCTAAAAAACGAATCTCTGTACTTTACAGTACGGCCGAAGTTGGGCTCGAGGGTAAATTGATGGGCATTCCTAGAAGTGCGAGTATTACGGTTGAATTGTTTAAGGGGAGGAATGCAACTGGCTATTTCACTAGAGCAAAGTCCGTTAAAATAACGGTAAAAAAGGGTGAGGCAAGAAACATTACGACGATGTTGGAGTGACGTAAATGAGCCAATTATGTTGTTGTCACCAATCATTTTAAAAGCTCTTCTTTGAATACTGTCCAAGATACTTAAGTAAGTTACTGGAGCACCAGCCCATAGATGGGAGTTATACTCAAGTTTTGGACGTATGTAGGTTTTATAGATTGTAGCCAGATCAGAAGGAGAGAAAAATTTCTTGCACCGTCTCAGAAAACCCAAACATCTTGCGGCATTCTTGGCAACATCGCGTATGTGATCGTTCCACAAGAGGTGGTTCGTGATGCACATACCGAGAATATCGAGATGTTCAGTTTCGTTGATGCAAGTGCCACTCATAGATAGTGGCAAGGGGGGTATATCACGCTTTAACGATACAAGACAGCGGGCCTTGTGAATAAAAAAAAAGTTAAAGCTTTTTTTGGAGGAAGCTAAAGCCAACTAGTCATAGCTTTTACTAGCAGCTAAAGCTAGACAGTTCTAGCTTAAGCTTTGTTTTATGTGAATAAAAAAATGATAACGCTAAATAGCTTATGCTAGAAAATTCTAGCTTAAGCTTCGTAATTTAAGCTGTTCGTTTTTTTATTCACAGGTTTCGACTAGGTAGCTTTAGCTAAAACTGGTACATGTATGACCGAAAGGAAATTTTTTTTGCCTCAATTTGTTATCTGTTCTACAGGGCAAGTATTGGTTTCGGCTAAAAAATGTTTTTAACATTTCGTATGTCAGTTTCTGGGTCTATTGGTTCACAGTCCTATTTTTTGAGATTTCCCTTATGTTTAATTAACAACTCGCACAAGTTAATACTGAAAATAAGACCTAGTCAAAGCTTTCTAGACAGGTCGAAAAAATCTTGAAATTTTTGTAGCTTTAACTATAATATTCTAGTTAAAGCTATTTTTATTCACACAAATTGAAGCTTAAGCTAGGAAAACAAGCTAAAGCTAAATGAATTTAGCTTTGGCTATTTTAAAATAGCTATTACTAGAAAACATCTTTAACTAGCTAGCTTAAGCTTATTTTTATTCACTAAAAATCAAGCTTTTACTTAAAAATCCAAGTTTTAGCTTTAGCTTTTTTTTTATTCACAAGGCCCAGCATTGAGTTTTTGAAGCATTAAATTCGACACGGTTTCTTATTCCCCATTGTACAATGCTGTTTAGGTCGTGATTTAATGAGCTTATCATATTTTGTCGTTGCAGTTCCACATCCGAAGAGGAGGGATGTGAGTCTGAAAACGAATATGAAAAGCTAAGAGTACTATCGTCAGCGAAACAGTTAATTGGATTAGAAGTTACAGACAGGAGATCATTAATAAAAATGAGGAAGAGGGTTGGGGACAAAACGGAGCCCTGGGGCACACCAGCATTTATTTTGTGGGTTTCAGACTTGAATCCGTCAAGTACAACTTGTATTGAACGGTTCGAAAGAAAATTTCTAATCCAAAGAAGTAGGGATTCGTCGATCCCGAAAGCACGCATTTTCGATAAAAGAGCAAGATGCCAGACTTTATCAAATGCCTTTGAAATATCGAGTGCAATAATCTTACTTTCTCCGAAACAATGTAAAGATTTGTTCCACTTTTCGGTTAGATAAACCATCAAATCACCAGTGGACCTATTGCTACGAAAGCCATACTGCCGGTCATTAAGGAGCTTTCGTTCTTCAAGATATTTCTTGAGCTGATAATTAATCAGCGTTTCCATGACCTTGGAAAGAAGGGACGTTAGTGCGATCGGTCGATAATTTGAGGGAGAAGAAGAGTCGCCTTTTTTTGGAATCGGCTGAACAAATGCTGTTTTCCATCTACTCGGAACGAGCCCAGAAGAATAGGATAGATAGAAAAGCTTACGCAGGGGTTTTGCTAGCGTGGAAGAACACCTCTTCAGAATAATAGCGGGGATACCATCCGGACCAGCGGATTTATAAATGTTGAGATCTTTCAGGACTCTTGCCACGGTACGAGTGCGAAAAAAGATTTGTCCCATAGAATCACTAACGCGCTCAAGAATTGGGGGAGTCATGACACTATCCGGCAAGGTGGAATTTGCGGCGAACTGCCTTACAAACAAGTTAGCTTTATCAATAGAGCTAACGAAAGGAGTGTCATTGAAAACAAGCGTAGGAACCGAGGAAGAGGAAGAATTCCTCATATTTTTTACAAATGACCAAAAATTCTTACTGCCTTTGGGACATTGCAGTATTTTTTGCCTTGATTTTTGATCATGTAAAAATTTGGTCCGTCGAATATGGGCGTTGCAGGCCTTCCTGGCTTGTTTGAACTTTTTCCGGTTTTCCTCAGTTGGGTTGGCTCTAAACACCGGAAGCTTACCTCTTTTTCCTTGATAACCTCTTTACAGCTCAAATCAAACCATGATTTATCCTTGGGTCTGATACTTTTAACCCTATTCGGGATAAAATTTCTCATTCCCAAAAGAATTATGTTAGTTATCATATCTGCGCTGGAATCTACGTCACTATCGAGGAAGCATAGTGACCAGTTAAAGATCCTGAAAAAGTTGTTCAAACCGTTCCAGTTGGCTTTCTCGTACTGCCATACGGTTCTTCTAGGAGCTCTTTCTCTAACTGGATTTGTTTGACACGAGAAATTTGCAGATATAATACTATGGTCAGATGTGCCTAGAGGCGTCAATACACTTATTGTGTATTTATCAGGGTCAGAGGTAAGAAACAAGTCAAGAGTATTTTCCGCTCGGCCATTAACGTCCGATATTCGAGTAGGCTCGTTGATAAGCTGAGTAAGGTGGTTAAACTCAGCAAAAATCTCAACACACATTCCTTCGGGTGTTGTCTGGCCCGAATGAAGAAGCCAAGAAGAATTGTGAACATTGAAATCACCCGTAATAACGATTTCAGTGCGAGGATCTAGGGAAACAATTCTTTGGATGGAGTCGGACAGAGCATCAAATTCGTGAGAAGTTGAAACTCTATCCAAATTTGGGCTTCTATAAAGAAAGCAATAGTGAATGATGTGCTTATTGATGGAAAATTTAAACCACATAAAATTGAAGAAGGAGTTGGTGCAGCGACAATATTGTGGTAAGAGCTGATAAGCAACATCATTCCTAATATACAGGGTGATTGGCATAAGGTGTGACAAAAAGCTAGGGCGTATAGGTTGGACTTAGACAAGAAAAAAATCGTATGGGAGGGGGGGGTCTATTTCCCCCCGTTTAGGCGGGAGGGGCAATTTAAGAAAAAAATCACTTAAAACAGAAAAAAAATTATTAGAAAATAACGGTGATAGCTACAGAGTAATGCTATGACATTTTGAAAAGCCAGAAATACATTCTTTAATTTTGTTTTTAAATAAAGTTGTTCGAGGGTATAGTTTTTGAAAAATTAATTTTCAAAATCAAAATTTTGAAAAAAAAAATGAAATTTTTTTTTTTAAACAATTTTTTTTCAAAATTTTACGTAATTAAGTATTATTTTTTTATTCAATATTCAATGCTCTTATTAATTTTTGATCAAACACAAAAAACCGGATGTCAAAATGTTTTGTAGTTTTTGAGAAAATCAAAAATAACAAAAACTACTTTTGTTCTAAGAAAAGCCTTTTATTTTAGTTTTTACGTTTTTGGATTCTTATGTAGGTGAATTTACGATTGAAAGGATTAACTTTCTTTTTACTATTCTTTTAATTATCGTCTTATAAGCATACAATAATGTGACAAAGTACTGGATTAACCATATTTCACACATTTTTTCATTGAGAACACCTGCGTGAGAGCATTGGTTTAAAATTGACCTGCCACTTTTTTATTATGGTGGGGTCGGCTTGGCTTAGGTGCATTTACGAAAGAAAGGATTAACTTTTTTTGTAAATTTTTTTTATTATCAGTCTTATAAGCATACAATAACACATTTTTTCATTGAGAACACCTGCGTGAGAGCATTGGATTAATATTGATCTGCGAATGTTTTTTAAATAATGCAGCGTTACACGCCCTAACTAGTGACAGAAAAATGCAATTGCGAAATAAGAACAAAAATGTTCCTGAATCTTGAAATCAATTTAAATAATAAATACATGCATATTTAGATAAAATACATAATTACTGTTTATTTAAAGTTAATCCTTTTTTTTCGTAAATGCACCTAAGCCAAGCCGACCCCACCATAATAAAAAAGTGGCAGGTCAATTTTAAACCAATGCTCTCACGCAGGTGTTCTCAATGAAAAAATGTGTGAAATATGGTTAATCCAGTACTTTGTCACATTATTGTATGCTTATAAGACGATAATTAAAAGAATAGTAAAAAGAAAGTTAATCCTTTCAATCGTAAATTCACCTACATAAGAATCCAAAAACGTAAAAACTAAAATAAAAGGCTTTTCTTAGAACAAAAGTAGTTTTTGTTATTTTTGATTTTCTCAAAAACTACAAAACATTTTGACATCCGGTTTTTTGTGTTTGATCAAAAATTAATAAGAGCATTGAATATTGAATAAAAAAATAATACTTAATTACGTAAAATTTTGAAAAAAAATTGTTTAAAAAAAAAAATTTCATTTTTTTTTTCAAAATTTTGATTTTGAAAATTAATTTTTCAAAAACTATACCTTCGAACAACTTTATTTAAAAACAAAATTAAAGAATGTATTTCTGGCTTTTCAAAATGTCATAGCATTACTCTGTAGGTATCACCGTTATTTTCTAATAATTTTTTTTCTGTTTTAAGTGATTTTTTTCTTAAATTGCCCCTCCCGCCTAAACGGGGGGAAATAGACCCCCCCTCCCATACGATTTTTTTCTTGTCTAAGTCCAACCTATACGCCCTAGCTTTTTGTCACACCTTATGCCAATCACCCTGTATATGGCGAGACCATGGTGGGAAAAGAATAATTCCCCCTATCACGAATTCCATCGTAATCGGAAACTTGTTACGAATCCCGAAAAAACCTATCACAAAATCCATCGTAGTGGAAAATCTCATACAAATTGTCATTACGAACGGATTTGGTGATAGCTTTTTTCGGGATTCGTAAAAGTTTCCGATTACGATGGAATTCGTGATAGGGCTGAATGGCACCAAGCTATACCCATGAATAAAGAATTCAGCAGGATCGGAATCCTCACCCACTTGGGTTTCACTCAGTGCCAAAACAGCTGGCCCTTGATCCGGAAGAAAGGATAATGAGAAATTTTCAAGCTGGTTTTAAGATTCTCTTCGATAAGTTTTTTTTTAGCATTTGTTTGGTAGCTACAATTATTTTGGCATACTTATAAGAATGATTTAAAGTGATATAAGCTACCAAGTAACAAATTTTCAAAAATCCAGAATACAGTTATTTTTCAAATGCCAAATAAATTGTTGTACAAATTTTGATACAAAATATTATTTCTTTTTAAGCTTTATGAGCTCCTGTGTAAGAAAATTTGACCAAAATCAGTTGTACCGTCTTTAACAAAAAGAAAAGAAAACTGGATATATAGGAAGTATACCATTAATAATCATTTATTTTTTTTATAACTTTATATATTATATTTTTTTTGTTAAATAAAAATCAGTGGAATAGTTTTTGAGAACTAAATATTTTCTTTAATTTCGATTTGATTTGATTTTAATTGGGGGACAAGCAATAGAAAATGCAGGTTACGTATACTAAAAATTGTTCAAGACCGATTTCAGATTAAGGAATTTAAAAAAAAAAATCAATAAAACAAGACGCTTTCAATGTTCTTCCGCACATGAAATTAGATCCTATGAGTTTTTAAAATTGTTGAAGAAGCCCTTCAAGTCTTTGTTATTCACCATGAATTTGATTAAGAAAACATTAATATGATATTGTAAGCAAATAGCATTATGTAAAGCCAAATAAAGAACGTTGGGCCTCTATTGTTGAGCCAACATTATTTAATTTAGTAATAAGTTAGTTTTTAGTCAAATTGTATATAAAACAAATTGAAAAATAAAATTCTTAATCTAATTAGTTATTCACAAGATCTAAAGCTACTGATCTGAAATATTTCTGAGGCTTCAACCTGCACAAATCATTTAAATTTTAACAGCAATTAAGTTTCCAACATTGCATAGTTTTTAAGGTATCTAAACTTTTAAATACTATTCTTGTCTTGCAAAAAAAAATACATTTTTTTACTTGAAATATAATGAAATAGAGCAAATTATGTAAATTATTATTTTGATCAGACTTGACATTAGGATAAAAGAGAAGACGGAGAGGGTCTCGCAATTCTACCTGTTTTTCTGTTCGACTACAGCCTAAACGACTCAGCCGATTTTCTTTAAACTTGGTAGATGAAATTTTTCCTCTTACATGTTTCTTTTTCTTCATTTAGTTAAGACAAAAAGTAACAGTTCCTGACATAAATTTTTTTGTTGAAATTTTAGAAAATATTTTTTTTTCTCAAAAACTTTTCCACAAATTAAAAACAGACGTATTTATTAGAAGCTAGCTAATGGTTAAAAAAAAATTTCAAAAAATATGGTTATGGTACTGCATCTCCCACATAACCAACCAACCGAATCTGTGTATGTGTATGGTACATCTGAACATCAAAGAGCTGGAACCTAACATGGTGAAAAAAAAATGCTTCAAATTTGGTGCTGATCATTTCCGAGTGAGTGGAGTCAGCGAAAAATGTATTGTTGATTCAAATTAGCTTTTTTGGCCTTTAGTCCACAAAAATTGGCGTTTCGTCCGGGTTATCTCACATGGACTCATCAGTTGACTTGTGAGGACCTTGTCAATACGCAATTTTTGTTAATTGCGTATTGACAAGGTCCTCACAAGTCAACTGATGAGTCCATGTGAGATAACCCGGACGAAACGCCAATTTTTGTGGACTAAAGGCCAAAAAAGCTAATTTGAATCAATAATTCAACAAGTCCAATAATAGTGCTAAGTCTTCTACTTGGCTGATTTATTTCAGTAGTATATAGAGTTTGTATTATAAAAAACCTTCATAGAAAAATGTATTGGTTTGATCAAGACATTTCTTCTACATTTGCCTACAAATAAAATCGAAAGAATTAAATATATGTCCACAGTAAGAAGTGGGCTTCAGGAATATCCCCTAGGCGTTCACTTCGAAAACAGACGAGGGCCTTTGAGATCTCGGAGCTTTCCATTCAACGAATCGTTAAATAACATCCTCATTTACACCCCTAAAAGATGGCTGTCGTCCAAAAATTGTCACCACCTGATTTTGAAGCCAGATCGAACCCAAGGGAGCTCCACTAGAGGGCCCTACACTTCGAAACAGTGACAGTGTGAGCGGTTACTGTGACTTCTTCATGTTACCTGACCACAATTCAGAATTTTGTCTTGCACGAATTGGAACAGATGGAACTATAAGATGTCTGTTTTTAGCTGGACCGAGCCACAATCCATACAGCTAGGGTTTGGATGGATTTTTTGCGAAACAGATTCTCCGGGCGAAGGCTCATTTCTCTAACATGCCATTAAATCAGCGCACTTTCCTCCTCCTCCTCTTCCTTTTTTTTTTTTTTTTTTTTTTTTTGGGATACTCAAAATCTCTTAGTTATAACAATCGCCCTAGGTCTCCGAAAGCCCTTAAAACAAAACATTCGCACCCGCATCCACCAAATTCCTGTCGCAATGCTTGAAAGAGGGAAAACTTTTCGAAAAGGTCTTGGACAATGTTTGGAGTGTGAGGAACAACATTTAACCGATGCAATATTTAAAACAAAATTTCCCATGTACCAGCATGCATATATCAGAAAAATTTAAAAAGAGTGGTTATTTTAAAACAGTTTACATTCAATTGATTTCCTTAATCTTTCTGTCTGCCGTGCGCCACCCTATATATATTCCCAAACCTGTAAAAGCTACTCAAAATAGAAGAAGTACATAAATATCAATTAACAAAAAGCATCACAAAATTGTTTATCCTGAAGTATTGCAAACAAACCTTACCCATTCTCTAAGGCTAAAGAACCCATTGACTTGTGATACGATATAATCTGAAGTAGGCAATAAACATTATTTCTTAAAAGACTCCCAAGACAAAAAGCCTTAACATGTTCTTTTAGCTAATTTTAAACATTTTTAATTCCATCTATAAACATGAACGTTGGATAATGTTATTATTATCTGCCTTTGACCTTGTTTTTGAAGAAAAACACACAGCTACGCATTTTTTAAGGCATTCTCAATCAACTTCAGAGTACGTTCGGTACGGATAAGTACCTACTCACTTTCGATAAGCAGACACTCTATTATGGTTTCCCCCCGTTTGCTTTCATCTTTCCAATTTGTCTGTACTAAAAATAAAGATTTGAAAAACACTTAAAAAAATGCCACATTTTTACAGAGCCATAAAAAAACTTCAGAGATTCTTTTAAACAAATCTTTTTTCTTTTGTTGAGTAGAATAATCTGCATATCCCTTTTACAAGAACAAACAATTTATTAAAATTCTTGAAAAAAGAAAAAAAAAAAACTGAAACCCAAATTCCAATAGTCGACCCCAACTACAAGACCGACTCGAGCAGCGTGTGTGTTCATATGTCATTGGGAGCGAACGCATGTACGGTGGCTGGTACGCACGTACACTTTGCGGCACGATTGCCATGTTAATTTGTTTATAATCACTGACACTTAACAAAGCGAACGAACGCACCTCCTGTCTTTTTACGCCTGCCTTCCGATGATGATGACGCCAAAGCAATGAAAACGCGCCCCTGTCAACGCTTGCTCTGCAGGATTCCGGGGCAAGCGGGAACGTGTAAAGGTGGATTAATTGAAATTCTAGCGGTGAAAATTGGAACCCGCAGAAACATGGCATTGCTGCCTGCTGCTTGCGACTGCGACTTTATTCAGATGACATGTGGGCGGTGGGGGCGTCCCAGGGTGGTGCTGGCTGATGGTACATGTGCATATGCATCTGGTTTTCCATGTACCTTTAGTCAGTAAAGGGGGATTTATCTCGGAACAAGCGTTTCGCTTTTTAAATTACACACAAACACACATACACACACACCAAACCAACAGAGGAGCCTTTAGCTAATTGAAAAAGAAGTTTAAAAATAATTTCATGAAATTTGTGAGATTGATGTGTGGAACGGCAACAGCACAAGCCCAGGGCACCAAGGTTCAGTATAAAGCGCATATCGTCGCTCACATCAGGAGTCATGAGACTTTATATAATTTACAAAAAAATTCAACATTCAAGCGGGAATATAAATTCTTTAAAATGTCAGACCTAGGAGACGTGTGTCCCTTTTTACAAGATGCAACATGGGCTTTATGCGTTGCTGGAGATCGCAGAAGGTATGCAAAACAATAGAGAAATTTATTTCATTAAATTCCTGTACCCCGGATGTACCTTCAACCTACATCCTGCTCCTGCATAACAGAGACAAAGGAAAAAGCAATATCTTAGACAACTAGAGAGTAGGATTGTGCTGTTGTGGAATTTTATTCATGTCAGCTATTCCTCTGCTAGAACTGACTTTTCTGCACTTAAAGGACTAGTATTCGTCAAGAGAATAGTTTCGAAGATATTGTTTTGAAACTGCTTCAATAAAAAACCCGTAAACAAAAGGGCTTAGACCGTTTTGAATAGATATATTTGCTATCAGGACAACGGGACGGACGTCCTATTAGACATTATGGTTGGTGGTGGGAAAGTAATTTTCTGTGAAGGCACAAAAGCCTCAGAAATAAAAATACCAACTTTTATTTAAATTTTAATTTTTTGGTAATTTGTTTAAGGATTGCAAATTATGTTAAATGGAGGGATTAGTAAGCTCGTTGTGGAATACTTTTGCTGCCTCAAAAAAGCAATACTTTTGAAACCTGCCCCGCGCACCACTTGTCCTAGGGAATGAAATTGAAGAAGTCACATCTTCTTGCCTTGGTATTTCCCCCAAAGTCACGCGAGGCAGCTGGTTCAGTTTTCCTGGGATCTCGAATAAGCTCATCACTATATAGAGCTCATGACGATCATGGCTTTGAAGTCGAAGAGAATTTATATGGTGAGTCTCGACTTGGAATTTTTTGTTTTTTTTTTTAGAACTTGTCTCAACGTCAAATATCAAATTTCTTCTTCTTCCGGGCTGAAGATTCAAAGTTTGCTCTTCCCAATGTACGTACATCAAGATGTCGAATACGTGGCTTGTATCGTTCAGCACTTGGTCAACCACGTTCAGAGGAGTCTTGGTTGTATCCTTAAGGAACAATTTAAGGAAAAGTCTGGTCAATCACAACTTTTTGTGATGTAAGAAGCTAGATTGGGCTAGCTTTAACAAGTCTTGTAACCTTCATGTTTTTCCTAAAATTCTTCTATTCGTAAACTTTTATTTTTCAGTATTGACAACTTTTTGTGGGTGAATTTTAGGAATCCATTTCAAGATTAAGTTTTCAATTACCTTCTATTTTGTTATCATATTGTTTTATGTTAAACCAACCCACGAGAATCCACTCCTACCTCCTCGGGTAGAGGTATGCACGGTTTACAAAAGGAATTATTGAGATAACTTAATCCTAACGAGCGACAAAACCTTTTATACCCCTAGCGCAAAAGTGTGTTTTATCGATGATACTTGGAAATGTGGGAGCCCAGAGTGTCATTATTTTGCTAGAGGTATGTATCTATACTACAGTCACATATAGAAAGACACGATGCCACGACAGAGCTTCAACAATCTATGAAGAGTGCAATATACCCTGCAGTATACAAACAGATATCATATTCAAAGGATAAGAAGAATCTTCACTGTGAATCTATATAGTTTGATTACTTTTCCTGCGAGTTCAAGGGCTGCTATACCAGCGGCACTTGAATTGAGTGAAGACAACCAAGCAGATACTCGAAGGTGAAGTCAATGTACTCGAATGTTGCCTTTGGAAATTCTAGAATTTTTCCAATTAAATTGGTGATGGAGATGTGTTTTAATGAGCACAAGGGTATAGCCGCAATAATAATGGGGGTATGGGGTATATTATATACCTACTTAGGTACTTGGGTAATTTTCATATTTACTTGCGGCAGCGGCGTTATAATTAGGATTGATTCGTCTGAGGAGTTTTTTATTTGTTGTTTTCGGAGACTTTTTGGTGAAAATTCGTAGAAGTGGTTTTTAATAATATAGTTGGTGTTGTTGAACCTTGTCAACTGTACAAGCAGACATCATGTATCTACATATACATTTCGCCAAGAGCAGTATTTTGGTGAAGATCTTCTTTGAAGTACTAATGGTTTTCTAAGAAGTTAACTAACTTCGGGCCACAGCATATGATTTAAAGGGGAATGAATGCAAAATTATGTTCATCTTGTTACCGTCGCACTTAGCTCAATGTAGATCCGTTGTGATACCTTAGGGATTGTGTTTTCCATGTACTGAAACCTATGATAAATCCTATGTGATTTAACCCTGAAATGTCCTCTAAGTTTCTCGAATTGAACCATGTTTTTCAAAATAAATTTGACCAATTGCAAGCGGTGTTCTGCAGATAAGTTTATTCATCATGAATTTTCAAACCGAAATAACCTAAAAACAATAGAGAACAAAAATTGTATATGTTAAGTGTAAATATTTTACGAAATTTGCATTTTTTTAAACGAAAAAACAGCTTTTCAGTAATTCTGACTTTTTCAGAATTTTTTGAAACAAATTATTTATGTAAAATTTGAAGTTGGAAAAATACGAGTATATACGAGACAAGATCAAAAATGCGGATCGCTAAATCAAAGAAAGCTGAAACACAAGTCCGGATGAACACGAAAAAGACGAAGAGGAAGAGGAAACAGAGGACGAGGTTTATTTCGATCCTGAGGTGGAATCGGCTAAGGTGATAGTTGATTGTGATTGTCATTTTGATTATAGCTGTCTCTATCATATCAATAAAGAAATATAGAGAGAGCGATCGTAAAATAACAATCACAATCAACTATCACCTTAGCCGATTCCACCCATGAATATGAGGCCGTATTTGTCAAAACGGCAACCATTGGTGAGCTTTTACTTGAGCATGTGATGCCTGGAACAGATGCACAAGAATGGCTTAATGTGATCAAAGACCAAATTCGAGGTCTTATTAGGAACAATACGAAGGAATCTAGTCAAACGTCCTGAGAATAAAGCTGTTGTGACCAGTTGTTTCGCGTAATAGGCTAAAACCAGATGGATTGTTGGATCCGAAGAAAGCTTGTATTTTTGCCAGAGGTTTCTCAGAGGGCCGAAGAATTGACTTAGGAGAAACGTTCGACTGGCTTCGAGCAGTCTTGATTCTATTAGACTTTTAATGGCACTAGCTGTACTTAAAAATGTGCCAGTTCACCCGATTGATGTCGTTGCAGTACATTTAAACGTCGATTTGGAAGATCTACATGAAAACTCCCAAAAACTTTCAGAAGGTATTGCAGATGCTAGTTGACTAAAATGGACCTAAGGATGAAGAAAGAAGAAAAGCCAAGGAGATGCTCCAGAAGCTCAGAAATGGCAATAATATGTGTCGGTTATGAAAGGCACTTTATGGTCTTCGATAACCAGAACCTATGTGGCATAAGAAGCTAGATCATACACTACGGGGCCTGGCTTTGTCACTAGCTTCCAATGACACATGTCTTTACTATGCATCAAGTAAAGAAGAGTTCACAGTAGTTGATGGGTATGCCGAAGAAATTTTGTATACAACAAGAAATCAGAAGACATTGCGGAGCCTCCGAAATAGACTTGCAGCTATTTTTGAAATCCCAATACTGTTTGGAGGTCGATTCAAGAGAATGGCGAAGAAATTCGACATGGTACACCAAATGATGCAAATGCGAAATTACCAACAGGAGACCGTCACTATGAAGAGCATCAAGTAATGCAACCACATCGACAGCTTATTGGGTCGCGTATGTATCAGGCGATAGCTGCCAGACCGGAAATCAAATTTATTGTTAAAAGAGTGACACCAGGATATTCATTGGTCAGCTATGCAATGGTTAATGTAAACAAGGGATAGACTTGGAATTCGAGAATTGTTAGATGCTGATCAAATGATGAAATGGATAAATTATCATATACAGGGTACAGGAGCACTAATAAACTGGCTTTCGCAGAAGCAATAACTGGTGGCTGTTACATCAACGGAAGCAGAGTATGTCGCACTATAAGGATCATCCAGAGAAGCTGTATATATTAAAAACCTGATTTGGGAAATGAATTTTCTTGAGATATCTACAATTACTGACAGATAATCAAAACGCAAAACATATTGCAACCAGATATAATTTTCCATGACAACTTTTAAGTGATGGCAAAATAAATGTCGTACACGTTTCAACTGAGAACATGCCCCCGGATATGTTCACGAAGCCATTATCGAAACCAGCGACTTTTCGATGCATGATGGATTTTGGAATGACAGCAATTTAAAGCGTGCTGATTGAGGAAGGCGTGTTGAGACTTCAGCACTTTTACACTTTGCTTAGAAAACTTATTTTTGACTAAGTTAATTTTCTATATCGTCATTCTTCTTTTAGTTTTATTTTATTTTCAATTAATAAACTAATTTCAATTTGTTCGTTACAGTCAAATAAAATAATTGATGATATCACAATACTTTTTTGTAAAATAATATATATATTTTTTTTAATTAATCAAGAATTTATTCAAACAAAGTTTAAAAATCGTTTTATTATTAAAATAATTTTTTATATAAGAAACATCTTTAAAATTTTTCTAAGAAGAAATTTGGCATGCCAATTTTAAGTATTTAATAATATGAATTTTAGGAAATTATTTCAAAAACTTATCGTTCACCCGTTTTTAAAATATTGATTTTTCAAAAAAAAGTTGGAATGTTCTTTTTCAAAAACCAAAAAAAAATATTTTTTCGAATATTTTTATGTACAATATTATCTTAAATTCAAAGGAGCTCCTGTACAAAAATTTTGGTCAAAATCGTAAGAACAGTTAATGAGAAAGTCGAGAATATAAAATAAAACGATTCTATGACAGGTAGCTTGCACAAATGTCTTTTTCACAATACTAACATAAGAAACAAAATCGAGTTACACCACGATTTTATTGTAAGGAGACTTGGTACTTCAAATTGCCAGTATTGGAAACTCGATCGATATCCTAGTTGTTGATTTTTTCGACTGTTTCAATATTCCAGGGGACTGATATGAAATGCGGGGGACAAAGTTTAATTACGTTTTTTTTGTAATAAAATCAATTACTAAAAAATATTTATCTAATTCCGAGCAAAGATGTATTATTTGGCGTAACTTCGGTGGAATTCATCTTAGTATGAAACCTGAAATAAGAGAACGGTAAAAATTTTTCTTTGCGAAAACACACTGGGGACACGTCAGGGGAATCAGACACTTTGAAGAATTTTTTGAGCAAAATGAAGTAAGGTTACCCTAATAATATTACTAGGCCAGGTAGATATTAATCAGATTTAATTTTATAAAAAAAATTCAGATTAAATAATTGAACGGATTTTAAAATTCCATGGTTTGTAGAATCACCCATATAGCAAATAAAAAAAGGAAACCCATCCTCGTGAACGAAAAATTCAACACCTTTTCACAGGATTTGTATTAAAATGCGGATGGGGCCTTTTCCAAACTGATGTTCTGGGCTTTGGCTTGTACGTTCAAATATTCAGTAAAACGATATAGGATATAACTTAGCCTGCCAAAAAACAAAACTTTCTTTTAAAACTTTCCTATTATACAGAAGGTACTAGATATATAATAAAGTTGTCATTAACAATTTGGTCTAACATTTTCCTACAAACTAAAATAATTTGATTGAAGGGCTTTTGAAGGGTTTTCAATAATTTTTGTATTATTTGAAAGCTACCAGCTGTCTCTATTAGAACTTGATGTTTATTTTAATACATTGTTGCTAAGGCGTGTGACTTAATGCTAGAAAAATTAAATGTTTTTCCTATAAAAAAATGTTCACATATCCAATATTGCAACATATCCAATATTGCAACATATCCAACCAACGTGCTTGTTTAAATCAATTTCGAGTTGAAAATAAAATATAGCACGCTTCCTTGCTTAGTTTCGCAAATATACATACGTTCTCATTTTCTAAACAAAGTTGAAACATGAAACTCCGCCGTGACACTAATCGATTATAAACACACGTTTTGGTGTGTCAATTTATATCTCTTCAATGACACTGACCCATAATAGGAAGTATACGTATCAACATAGCCATACCCATAACTGAGCCGACCGACACGACGACTTCCGTCCGTCAACTGTTTACTTTCATTCAACTATACCTATAGCCTGTATCCAAAAATCCTTTCTGGTCATAAACAACGTCCTTGTGATGAACAAAGTTCTGCTCAAATATCACGTCATCTAACTAATAGTTTTAAGGGTAAACGACGGATATTATATTCATGTCCTGTAACATGATACGAAAACAAGGTGAACAATATTCATTAGATTAATCGTTGGCACTATCCTTTGCAGTGGTCTTTACGGTCTTCCCGAAAAGAAAACAACTTATGGCAATGAAGGTGGATATACATATAGAGAAGGTGGCTTTGTTCGATAGAAACCATCATAACCACAGATTAGATGGTATGTTCGCGAAGTAGGGTTTAAATCCTGGTCAAACAAAAACAACAACATCAAACTTTTTAGACCAACTCTGTCGAGTACCTACTCAGTTTCTAGCTAATTTTGCTCTTCAACAGAAATTTTCAGTAATTTGATAGAAAGAGATAAAGAAGTGCGGTTAACACTTGTGTCCATTCGGTCTTTCAATACCTGCAAACGGGTGTTTCAAGGTTTCATTTAAAATACTTTTTTTTTAAGGGATTTTCAAAGCACGAGCATTCTCACACAATGCTTCTTGATTGGATGAATCACCAAAATTTGCATTCATGGAACATATAAACATGGACTATTAAGGACACAAATAGCGAGATACACACCTCTCAAACTATTCCTTGGATGAGAAGAAGCAGGTAATGTTTTCACCTTAAATCACAAGCTACATCAATCCAGAAACACCCTGTGCAGGTGAGTTTAACTTTTACATAAAATGCGGGCGGTACGGCCATCACAAAAATGCCACAACAAGTATACGGGTGTATGACATTGGACAATGAGCGTGAGTGGTCCGAATATTTTGAAACACGATAACGAGACTTTGGTCCTTCTGGCCCGAGAGCACTATAGCGACCGAGACTGCCAAGGACACATGAGACGTGCGACAATTGTCGGCTTTTAAACAAATTATCTGCCATTTCGTAGTGACTTCGGTGTACACAAGTCACATCCTTTGTTCAAGAGCACCCAGACCATCCCATCATACATGAACTATGGATTATACCTTACCCACGATGGATATTCTGAAAGTGGTTGGGAAATGCGCGTAGGCTTTTGTGGTCGGAAGTGCTTTCACCTTCACTCGCTAAGCCCCCATCATGACAAGCACCTCTATTTTCAAAATTAATATTAATTGAACCGAAAGTAACTGAGCTCTGGTTTTATGTGCGTTGCGTCGCGTCGGGCCGGGTGGTTTTTACTGAAAACCACATTTTGCTATCGCGAAATATTTTCTGACGTGGTGATGGCCCTTCACCGATGAATCTCTACGTGGTGATTCCGTACATTCTATAGAGTATAGAGTGTGGGAGTAGGTATGTACCAATTTATCTACAAATATAGCAACAGTTTTTTTTTTTTTTGTTTTTTCTGGAAATGGGCTTTTTGGTGTCGGTTGGTCGGTCGTTCGGTCGGTTAGGACAATGCCCGTTTGCCTTTGGACAGCCTATTATTCCGGAAACAGCATCAGACAGAGAGAGCGACCCGCATTGCAGTCCTTATCGAGACATTGGATTTGACAGTTGCGATGGCAGCAGAGGATTCATCATCATCACCGGTCCCGAATTGGCAGTGCTACATAGAGGCTTAGTCCCTTGTCATTGACGACCAGAGATATTCAATGTGATGGTCTTTGGCATGGGTGGACCTGATGACACCCTATACGTACATTATTGGATTGGGAGTAGGTTCGGCCGAGTGTGTGTATGTGCATGTTTTATCAAAAAAAAATTAAAATGGACAGGGAGTCATGATAAAAAAAAATCTCTTGGTAATAATATATGTGAGAATGTGAAATGAATCATGTTGTCAATCCAGGGTGGATGAACTTTTTACGGTGAACGTGATTTTTGTTTTAAAGAAGTGATGGATGGAAGTCGCATATTTGGACATGAAGAGAATAATTGAGTAGGTATAGCCCTTCAGAAGCCAAAGACCCATTAACATTTTAATTATTTCATATCTGAAGTGACGGATGGTGTTTTAAAGATGTAAACTTAATTACGCAATTACTTAATTAAGGCGTGGCTGTATTCAAAGCAGAACGTGGAAATAGTAATTTTCACCAGGCAGCTCGTCCTTTAGCTATCTGTTTGCAGTTTTCTTATGTACGTTTGTATTTGCCAGTTTTGAACGGTATTCCATTCCTATTTTGCTCGTCTATCGATGATGGGTTTAAAGACTTTTTATCAGCCGGAGCTGCCTTTTATAAATCAAAATCCTTTTCGTTGAACCTATAGTTTGTTTTTCTTGGTATAGGTGTGAGTCTTACCCTCTCATACGGTTCGCTGTTATATATATGTATATATACAATATATATGTTATACATAAAAATCGGAGAATTTTTCTCAAGGCAGCTCATTGTATTCGTACCCAACTTTGACAAGATCGCAGGCAGTTGCAGATGGCCCTAGGCGTCAAAATGGGCTGCTTGCAGTTTCTTTTCGTTAAATAGCCCGATAGTCGAGGTACAAAAAAGTCGCCAAAATCAAAGTTTGTCCCTCGAAGTGATTAACTTTCTTAGATGAGGATAAGTGCCATGCGTCGATTACAACTTTATGGATTTGGATGGCAGTTCGAACGACTGGTGAGCGCCATGTTGCTGTGTGGTTTCTCATTTATGGAAAGCTAGTGCTTCTTATAACAGTACCTGCTACAAGGTGTTTAAGTAAGCAGCTGTTGGTGAAGAAAGTGCCTACAAACTTATCCGCCAAAAAAGTCTGTCTTACCAGCTTTAGCAGACCCGGACCATAAACTTTACACTGTTCTTCATATGAGAATATCAAACTGTTAATGAGCTTCTTTGGCCATTTATGCAACACGGATGAAAAGATCTTGTAATCTTGTGGTAATAAATAAGATATCGAGAGATTTGCTCATCTTTCAAAAAGAACTCCTCTGTAGAGGGTAATTTCAGCTAGTAAAGTGTTTTGCTGGAATACAAATTCAACAAAGAGTACCCCGATTTTATTTTGGTCGGTCCCTTTTAACAATGAAATACCATACTCTAGAGTCATAAATTTAAGTAACTCCTTCTACTCCTTTATGACCAACACTTTGAAATCGAATAGGCCCCCAATTTCAAAGCAAAATCCTCCTTCCTTCATTCCAATTATAACTAAACCCAACTAAAGCAAGTCCACACTCTCCCAATGTGAATGTCCCAATCAAAATTCATTCAACCAATAAATTAGTTTTCCCCCAAAAAGTCATCTAGAACTTCTCTATAGTCCCAGCTATTCCATCTTTCACATGGATAACACAAATTTATGACCAAACGACTGACATTACGAGCAAATTCTATTCATATCCTGAAAATTGAACCTCAATTCCAGTGACGAGCCTATAAAATTGAGAAACTCTTTTACATATATGTATGTATATAGTAGGCACCACATCCGTCTATATATTCACCCCTTTTATCGGTTTTGGCTCAGTGAGTGAGATACCACAGCCACAGTATGACTGATTTTACAAAAAGGATTCTAAAGGATGTCATTCAGAAGAGGAAAGGCAGAGGAAGTGTGTGTGTGCGGATGTGTGCAGAGACACGTACTACGAGTATATGCAAATAGGACAACAAAAAAGAAACTTGGACTTTCACCACCATATCTGAAGGGATTTTTTTTTTTTAAATTCAATTATGCCCTTTTCGAAAAGCCAATCCTTTTCTAGATGTCATAAAATATTTTGTGTCAGCAAGTTCATACATATAAAGCAACCTCAAGGTACACCACCAGCCTGAAGTGAGAAGTGTCAATGCGCGAGTTGGCTTTGAAGCAACTGCTGTCGCGGTCGACGTTACTGCCACCGACATGATGGCGACGACGACAACTACACGTGACGTCATGAGGCCAATAAAGCTAAGTGCTTTTCAAAGGTGGCGTCGTCGCCGTCGTCGTGCTCATCGCAAACCGCAATGCAACTACTCTGTCGCCATGATGCTGCAGCAGAAAAAGTAATAATCATTGCATGAGAGTAATGCAGTTAAGAAAGATTTACGATATTCATTTTGTCGTCGCGTCGCTACCAACAGGCTACAGCCAAAATTTAAACCGAAAACAAACCAGGGCCACCAACCATATCGCGTACAGCGCTCACACTCATTATTTGTGGATTTTTATTTTGGTTTCATCTCGCCTTTATGGGATACCTTGGAATTGGTTTAAGGGATTCTTTTTCGATTTGACCGTCTACCCAGAAATCAGAGAGAATGACAGTAATTGCATTAGACTTAAGTTGATTACAAATTGGCGCCCGGGCTGAAACCACACAGATTATTTTTCAAAGAAATAAAGATTTGTATGAAAATTCGAAGGGCCAACTCAAATACTTAAAAGCCAAGAGCCTTTTTAAACTTAGTAACTTCATAAGCAGAGTATTCTACCCTCGAATGAAGGCACCTAAAGGTTCCCTCTAAGCTTTGGTGACAGTTTATTGCTCAAAATATCTCTGTATGCAAATGGTACACTCAAATTATTTCACCGAAGTGTATACGACATCTATTTCACTATAGATTTTAATTATAACTACATCAACTATTCCAAACAACTTACCTAATTAGCACTTGTAATCCTCTCGTTATTCAAGTTTAGCCTTGACAACACACTTGTGGTCTTCAGATTTTTTTTTTTATTTTTCAAACAGAAAAATCTCCACCTTCAACTACAGGAATTCTAACGACACCAACAAAGTAGCAATTTGTCATTTTGTATAAAAAATGTCAGGAAAATACTGATCACAAAAAAATATTCAGAAAAGCTTCTTCCAACGGAATGCAGGGGCGTAACATAAGAAGTTTGTTTGTGGTTTCTTTGTAAGAAATATTGGAAGCTATTTAAATACAATTTTCTGTTGAATTCGAATGCCTACGATGTCAAGAGATACGCTTCCGGGAATTTGTCAGTTCCCGGGAAGACGTAGTACCTTTAAACAAAAATATTTTTGTTTTAGGTGGAAGTGACTGGGAATCGATCCCAGGTCTTCGGTGCGATTGTCCTTCGAGAATGGCCCTTTCGAATTAAAAAAGAATTTTGTTAAAAAGAGTACTTCTGTATAAATTATCATTGTGTTCAAAAATAGCAGGAGCTGCATCCGCAGGTTTTTCAGCGGTATCAGTGGGTCAACTTGAGCGCTTGAGCCATCTTTAGTAGTGTCTAAGTTCGACCGAAGGGTATTGACGTAAAATGGGGTAAGAAGCATATTTGACCTTACAGCCATCAAAACAAAAAATAAGTAGAGGAGCTGTACTAGACGAAAAACTCGACATAGATACTTGCATGCCATAAGGTTCTGCACTTGGTCCTATTCTGTTCTTTATTTACAATAAGTTTCCTATCTCTCAATTTTAAAGAAGCAAGACAATTTGCTCTTTTAAAATTTGTGCCCAGTATATACCTAGAAATTATGACTAGAATAAAATAGAACTTTTTAACGAAAGAACCCATGTTTAAATGGTGTTAGCTTAAGTATATTAAATGTTCATCAAATTAGACTTAGACCCCTTAACTTCACTCTTTGCAAGGCTCTTCCTAACTGGATATACAACAAATTATATTTTCTCAATCCCCTTTCAAATATTTGCCTGCGAACGGTCTTCACAAAATGTGATCCCTATTTTCACATTCATTTTCTCTGTCATTTCAACCGTTTATATAGATGGACGAAAAAGACCTCCGTGAGCTAATTACTTATCCCTTAAGTTTGAAAAAAAAAGGCTCATTAGTGATTTTATCTCAATGCATTGCAGCACGTTCTAAAGCCGAGTTACATTTTTCATCTGCTCGTCTTTGTCATTGTCGACGACTTCGTCGCATCGGATGTGGAATTTCAAAACCAAATTGTTGGTTGACAGTTCTACATTTCCCTCCTCCACCAACATGTCACGTCCCCAGCTCGTGCAAATGTTTCTTTTTGATCTGCCCAAAATGATTTACGTCACCATAGGTATAGGGCCTCACATATTCAAATTGATGACGAGACAAAGTGCCCTATTAAATCACCGACAAAAGCCGCCACCGCCATTGCCATATCTGCCGCCGTCGTTGAAAGACATCCATCCACAAAAATTGGGTAGATAAACATTGGGTAAACCTCTACTATATTTTTAGAACGAATGAGTATATTTTTTCTATAGGTACTGAAGCCGACTCTGTGCGCCAAGGAACGTTGTCTGTCATATGAGTGACATGGATTTGTTTTTCAATTTTGGAAACAACATGTTTTACGGAGTGTCTAATTTTAAAACAATAAACCAGCACCCTTTTCGATTTTTTTTTTTTTTTTTGTCAAGGAGTTGGGACAGACATATCGGACGGAAGAAAGCTGCGGCTCGGCATTTATTTTCGCCTGTTCAAAGGCAGCAATTAAATTGTCATAAAATTGGATGCGCTCGTTTAAGTCATGTTTAACATGGTGGTAGTTATATATTTGTTTTCAGGCATTATTAAGGGTGCCCTTACTTTGGTGCCAGCTCTATAAAAATGGTATTGGCTGGTGCCTTGCATTTTTGTGCTCTGAAACCTCCTCGTCTGTTGGTGTAAAAATATAATTAAATTTCTTTTTGTGTTTCAACAGCATTTTGGAATTTTCTGTGGCAAGCTTATTTTTATTGATTTATTTTTTGGAGATATAAAAATTGTGTTTTAAGGCCGAGTAAGAAGGTAAAGCATTCGCGTGTGGGCTGCCTCGTCTGTAGATGACTAAAATTGAATGACACAATATGGTGTTGCGAGTGTATAGTAAAGCCAATTTGAAAAATGTACAATTCATGTAATACGTTGATTTATATTAAAAAGCACTCAGAGTTATCAGTCACAGAACAGGGAGATATTTTCAATTGAAATGAAGCAAAAATTTAAGTCATTTGAATATTTTTAAAGCTATTGAGATCTTTCAAATCTATCCTGGCCGTCCATTAGGACCTGGCTGGATTTAAAAGGCCTAAAAGCCTTTGACCAGAAAATTTAATGTTAGCATTTAAAATGCTCATTAGTAGGTAAAATGGTTTTACTTAACAAAGAGTTGCCATGTCGAGAGATAGGACCAGGGCTCCCACACTTGTACATTCACCTTTCACAAATGTTAGCAATCATGACTCCTGGTACCGCGAAATTCGAGGCAACCAGGCACCATAGAGAAAGATACTATGGTAGGATGATGAGTATAAGAGTGTGACTAAAGATGCACATGCGAAAACGTTGTAGTTTAAATGATAGCAGTATAGAGCCAGGAAGGGAAGATCTTGCGTAACAAGATCAAAACAAGTGCAGTCTCCCAGCTCATGTAAAGTCTCGGGATATGGACAAAACCTTGATGGTTTTATAAAAAAAAAAACATTCAAACGGCCTTATCGTCTAAAGACCGGACTGAATCCAGAGAAGATCAAAGACAGCCTATCACTGAACCACAAGGAATAGCAGATGAATTTATATAGCATTTCGAAAAGCTGCGAAGTATACATCTCATTAAGGGCAAGTCTTAGAAAGTAACTACATTCACTCAATTAAGAACCCTTTTTTCCATCACCCAATATGGAAGAGGTAAGTTTTCCACTAAAAACCCCTTAGTGTTCTAAGGAGACAGATCTTCAAATATGGAGATGTGCCGATATAATTTATCATGCATACTTCAAATCATCAACCAAGTTTGGGTAGAAGGAACCATGCTTGATGACTGCATGATCAGCTGTATTTTCCGCATATCGAAAAAGTCGATCTCATGTCATGCAGGAACTATCGGGGCCTACTTTGTCTTCTAACTACTTCAAGAACTAACTAGGGATGTCCTTGTTACGCGTGGTATAAAACATTCTGTCCAACGTACCGTGTGAATGTCTTAAGCCGTTCTGCAACTCTATAACTGGCAAGTGCGGGTGTAGGTCTTAACCCGGGAGATCGACCATAAATCTTATGTTCGCATTGAGGCAAATTCTGAAAAAAGACCAAAGAATTTCAAGTCGAGACTAAACTTAAAGCTTCAGGTGATATCGTTCATCGGCAGGTTAGATTTGTGACAATGGGCGAACTATGTTGTTCTCGGGAATCTGATTCAGGGTCGGATGAAATTGGAAGATAAGCAGTGCAATAATAATAAACCTAGGTGCAAGAGCACAAGGAAGACTGGATCTCTGGTTTAAAGACCGAGCCATCAGAGAAGCAAGACGAACTGGAAACTAAGTGCTTGCGATTGTAAAGCACGAAAACCTGCCGAGTCCCACGAACATACCCTTCGTAATCAGCGAGCTCGTTTAGTTAGAAAGTATATACTTTGTCAAAAATCTCGCAAATACTTTAACTCCAAAAAAGTTTCAAGTAGCTCCACACTGGGCTTTGAAAAATACTCTATACTGACCTTATTTTTAAAGCCCTTACGAACATTTCTAAATGTTGAAAAATGAACAAAAATTAGGATTGTTCACATGACACCAGACAAATAAAAAAGATTGATCATATCAGAAGCAACAAGATTCAAGAAAGCCTTAATGTCAAACATAACCGACTTAGCTTATATTGCCATGACTAAAGCCGCTTAGAACAAGACTGTAATAGAATGCAATCTTTAGTGAATGAAAAATAATTCATTGAATTCAATCAAAAAATTTCATTCGTTTACTTCTTTTTGAGACTTCGAGTTTAAATACTACATTCATCATTCACCTGCCACTGAAAAGCTGGAAGTCATTTGTTTCTCCGTTCATTTTAGAGCAATCAAATGAATTGTCAAATGATTTTATTCAATTGATTGCTCTTATATGAATAGGGAAACAATGATTTCAATATAGGTTAAAGCTAAGGTGAATATTATTTGTGTAAAGATTCAACCTTGAGGTACACCTTCTGTTTTTACGAATACCCATACCATGTCCTTGAGTATTATGATGGAAGAAAAGAATAAACAAAAACCACATCTTGACAAACCTATACGATATACCTAAACAAGCCTACACTTTTACACTTTCACATTGTCAAAGTCACAAACAGCTTCTTTCTAGTTTTTCGTTCAAGGCTCAGTTTTCTATTTTCAATTTAAATTACTTAGGCACATGAAATGAGTATTAATATTTCGAAATATATCTATGAAGAACTGTAGATATTCTGCTTTTTTTTTTTTTTTTTTTTTTTTTGTGCAAAAATGTGTGACCCTAAGAAATATATAAAAAAACATCATATTCTCCTCTTCTGATATTAAAAACACAAATAAATAAAGATTTTAATTAAATTTAAATTGATTTCAACTTTTTTTATTTTTCTATTTGCATTCGTGTTCATTTATCTCAACATTCACATCTTTCATTTGTACATATTTCTGTATAAAAATAAAAAAAAAATGAAATAAAACCAACAAGCAAACATAATTTTAAAAATGTCAGATGGGGAAAAAATCGAAAAGTAATTATTGTAAGGTTGACCTACATTGTATTTTTCAAATTTATATGAAACGAAATAAAAAGTAAAAACAAATATTGGAAAGTGTGTCTTCTATACAAACATGAAACAATGAATTGTTTTTTTTTTCTTCTATTCTCTCACTTATCTGTATGAAACTAAACAAAAAAAAAACAAATTTGAAAAAATGTCATCGTGTTGGGTGTCCTTTGCTCTCCATTGAACAAGTTCTACTTCATAAGGGTTCGGACTTGATTAAAATCGGAAAAATATAAACTTTAAGAAAGTGTGTAAGGCAATAATTATAAAAATTGGAATATAAAATGGAATTAACATGAAAGGAAATAAAAAATAAAATAATTAAGTCTTTATGAGCATTTTTTTCCCAAAACTTTGTATGTACACATATTATAAAGGTTGTTCCATTAAGATTGCCATTTAAATTAAGTTGTATGACAGCTGTCAAGTGTGAGCATTAAGGTTCAGTCATGAAGAATTGCCATTTTGATTTAAGCGAATTTTTTTTTGTCAGTCATTCAGTAATTGTTATTTGACAGCTGTGTGAACCTTAAGATTCTGTCAAGGAGTATTGACATTTTGAATTAAGCGCACTATGTATTTCGGTCATACAGTATTGTTTTTTGACAGCTGTCAAGTGCAAACATTAAGGATCAGTCAAGGAGAATTGCCATTTTGAATTAAACGCAGTTTTTACGTTGGTAATACAGCATTGTTGTTTGACAGCTGTCAAGTGCAGACATTAAGGTTCAGTAATAAAGAATTGCCATCTTAATTTAAGTGAAATGTTTGTGTCGGTCAAGAAGCATTTTTGTCTGAAAGCTGTGTAATGTGAACATTTATATTCAGTCATGGAGTAGTGCCATTTTGAATTAAGCGCAATTTTTGTTTCGATCATACAGCGTTATTGGTTGACAGCTGTCAACTCATTCACTCATGGAAAATTTGAATTTTGAATTAGTACCTACAATTTGTCTGTCGGTTATACAGTATTATTGTTTGATTGCTGTCAAATGTGAACATTAAGGATCAATCATGGAGAATTTGATTAAAGCGCAATTTTTGTGTTAGTCATACAGAATTTTTATTCTTGAGAATATCTCTTGTCATGGAAAGTGCTGCTCATTTAGCCGTTCGGAATCGGCAGAAAATTGTAGGTCCCCTCCGTTCCTATGCACACAGGAATGGTTGAGAGTTATAGGTCACTAGGTCCTGGTTCACTCCGAGCTGTTGCACCACCAAATTTATTTATTTATTTATTTTTCCAGAAGGCTACGACAGCATCTAACTGATGAGCCCGAAAGTCATGCCTGGGCAAAACGCATTCGGACTAGAGGTCGCAAAAACCTTTCAATTGAAAAAAAAAAAAACAGATCTGTTGAAGAGTAGTGAATTAGATGCAACGAGTAATCATCTTAATATTGTCTCAGTTTGTATTCTTTCTTCATTGAAAACAATCAGTTAACTTAAAGAATTGCTAAGATTCTAACATAATTTTTATGAAATCTATAGACTTGGGGAAAAACGTGGGTAAAAATGCCCAGTGTTTCATATCAGCTGATATGTGTGAAATAAAACACTGGGTAAAATAAAAACCGATGCTGTAACATTCGGGCTCGTGTTTCCCAAAATTCGCTGCTCTTACGAAAAAAAAGTGTTTTCAGCTTTTTGTGTAAAATTTGATAGGCTACAATTTTTGGCTTGATTTTTTTTTTTTTTTTTTTTCAAAACAACTGATAGCTAACAGGCAACAATTTGTTTTATTGATTCCCTACTTTATTCACACACTTCATCATATTTTCTACAATTCACGAGGGCTTTGCTGATAATTTATAACATAACTAACACCTTTTCACGACTAGAAGCAATTGGGGAATACCTCCAGAAGACAAACAGAGTTGAGCAATAAAAAGCGGACTTAATCTGGGATGATTGTGTCCTTGATATTGGCCTTGAAAAAATAGAACTTTTGTCTACCAACCAACTTCTCTTTGGGAAATTGATGTAAAATGGAAATGGCAGACAAATGGAGATTGATTCTCTTACACTGTTCGATTACTATGCCCTTGGTTCTATATCTCCCGAGGCAATCACAGCATAGAATTGGAAATTATTTATATAAAGCCTTGGTAATCAGAATTAAAGAGTACATTTATAAAATCAAGTTCACTTGTTGCATATCATCATCAGATAAGAATTTGAAATTCAAATTAGGTTTTTGGGAAACAAAAAAAAGCCAAGATGATTTCTTAATCGGAAATTCGCCATCAACAACAATTTGACACAAATCAATGAAGAAAAACACAATGTAAGTTGTTGTATAGGGGTACTTCGAAAAACATTTTGAAGGAAACTCATTACTTGCCCTGGCATAAAAGCTTAAACGACCTCCATAAGAAATAGCTATCAACACAGGAAGCAGTAAAAACAACACTCCCCAAGTGAGTGTTTTACAGATTATCGTAAAAGTATGCAACATAAATTTGACGGAGTAAAATCAATCCTTGCCAGAGGTGAGAGTAAGACATTTCGTTTCTTCAAGTCAAAATGAAAAATAAAAACAATGTTTTCTTACAGCAAGGACCTGCAGTTACATTTCCAGAAAATCATTAAACTTAAATTACAGACTGTATGTCAAAAAAATTACGACCATAACCAGAATTAAAGAAGCCACAATACCAACATAGACACTGACTACCAATATACCAACTATCCCATATATCCTCCTATAATTTCTACATCAATGAATGATATTTTATTTAATGACCTGGATGTTGCCTCCTTAATTTAGTTGAGTTGATTTAAATCCATTTGAAATAAGGGATACGCAATACGCATAGAGGCATAGACAAACAAGAAGATACACAGAGGCATATAGAGAAAAGGACACCATACAATTTGAGCAAAACAACAATTGCAATTTAATTTCAAGAATAATAATTTCCTTTTCACATAATACAAATTTCCGACATAGACAAATAACGGGACAAAACAAGCAAATTGTAGATACTTCTATAACGAAATACCTAAATTTGTATACATACATACGATTATGTGTAGATGTAGATGAATAAAAATGCCAAGTCTAAGAAATTTGCATATGAATATAACGAAAGGGGTTGGAAAATTGGAAAAACATAGTACAATAATGTTGTACTTTAGTTTTGCTTAGATCCTTTTTTGTGATTGTGTATACTATTACACTACATACAACTACAACTAGTTGGAATTTATAACAGTAATTTCGTAAATTATCTCCAATACTACTCGCACTGGCAGAGATTTGTAAAATGTTGTGTTCGTGTTTGTGTTGTGTTGTGTTGCGGTTGTTGAGTTCATATAGACATAAAGTCAAAATGAATGGGTAATTGTTTAGGCTTTAAAAGACGACAACTTCGGGTAGTTGAGCAAGGAAATTTATTTAACTTTCTGTTCGTTCGGCATGGAAATTGGGAAAATTGTCATTTCTTGATGATTTGCTGAATGAAGTTGTGTAGAAAATACGCAAATTATTAGATCTTATTGGGCAAAAGGAGCATTTTGAAACTTTTGTGGTTTCCATATTTTTAAGAATTATGAACATACCAAGACTTGGGGGGGGGGGGGGAGGGGGGGGGGGAGAGCCTAAATATATTTTGAAAATTTCAAGTCCTACAGATTTGTTCGAAATTGTTTTATTGGACTAACTTACACCAGAGAAGAATAGACTTGGGACGTTGAGAATCAAAGCCTAGTGAGTTAGAACTCTCAGCTATTTCTGAGTGGAAGTCGTCAGCATAAATGGCGGTGACCTACGATTTTTTGACGAGTCGGAATGCAAAAGATGAGAAGCACACCAATTGGTACTTTGGAGGACCTGTCACTTGCTCACTATATGCAGCACCCCTGAAAAAAAGGTTTTTGGTTGGCTCTTCTACACTATGGTCAACGATGGTTTGGTGGCGTCCAATGACTAATGGCGTAGGACCTAGTGACTTACAACTCTCAACCATTCCTGTGTGCGTGTTACCAGGAACGGAGGGCCTACAATTTTCTGCCGATTCCGAACAGCTAATGAGCAGCACTTTCCATGACAAGAGATACTCTTGGAGGATTTGTCCTCGCAAGAGGCAGTACACCCCGAAACCAACTTTCTTGCAGCGGCTGAGAATCGAACTCGAGACCTTCCGCATGACAGTTGAAACGCACTAACCATTATGGCAAGGGGTACTCGTGGTCTAATACTCATTTTTAATACATTGCAGCAGCGGGAACAGTGTCTTCTATTGTCAACCATCTCATCAACCATCTGATGGCACATCGTGTATAGGGGCCATAATGCAGAAATTTCACGTGAAAGTGGACACACTACCTTTTATTCAATTTCAGTGTTCAACAGAGGATACACAATTAATATTAGTTAAATAAGGAAGACCAACATTTCAAAAATCTAAATAAATTTTACTTCGAAGCGAGAGTTTTCTGATTTTAGCATGATGTCAAATGTGGGTACTGTATCTTTTTTCGGATTCAAAGTTCTCTTAAAACTGTCTTTCAATTAATGTACGGAACGCAATTCACCATCAACATGTACTGAAGGAGTAGGAAATGTATTTATCACAGTAACGAGCATCTATGTGCTGAGTACAAGCAACGTCCTAAATAGTCGTTATTTATGTATTCAGTCTTAAGAAAAATTTATTACCTGAGACATATTCAATACAGACGATGTGTACTCAATACATACATAATTATTTATGCATCAACTATAGTTAAATTTGGAATGAATACAGACATATTTTTGACTTGGCAGCCATTTAAATATAACAATGTATTCCTCATAATAAAATATGTAATACATACAAACAACGTATATTAGTTAATCGGACATGGAATGAGTACATTTCGTGCTTCAATGTAGTCTTTTGGCTACAGCATGGTGGAAGAACCTTAAGTTTGAACTGAAAATTTGTTTTATAAAAATGTAGTGAATAGATAATTAGATTAAGACATTTACTAATTTCATTATTTAAAAAGTCCATAGAATAATTATACTTATGGAATGAGTACATATATGATGTACTTCACTAATTAATTATGTACTCATAATAGCCGACTCATATTTGATGAAAGACTTTACAGATAACCATTTATTGAAATTTTTGTAATGGGTACATACTCGTAGAACGGTGCATAGTTAGTTTGCTCACTATAATATTTATCACACCAATTGCTGATATAAGGTACTTATTTAGATATTGAGTCCATAAAACATTTTATTGAATACATAACTGCTAATAAAGAGTTATGTATTCAGTACAGTTTTCAGCATGTATGTATTTAGAACATACGTTTAGTGTTCAGAAACTCAATGCGAGAGTGGAAAGAAGAAGATACAAGAAAATTGCAGGAACTATTTTTGTTTTCAAAGATAGCGAATAATCTGAAACATGGTACTAAGGACTTATAACATATCAAAAATGATTTCAACATGAGTTTTTGAATTTAAAGAAATTAAAACAAAATTTGACTTTTGTTTAAAGTCTTCTTTTCAATTCTTAAACACATCATCAAAGATGATTTTATGGGATGAAATGAAAACACATGAGTATTTTGTAAATTTCCCGAAATCTATCAGGTTACTTTTCCGAACAAATCTAATAGAAACATAATAGAAAATACGATTCATAAGACTAATATATTTTTAGTAAAACGTACGCAAATGCTCCCAATACTTTACACCAGAAGCCATGGCGCAGAAAATAGTAGGGGAGGTGAGGATAAATGTGTATATTATTAAGTGTTTTTTTCTGTATACAAAAAGGATTTTTAACAAAGCCATTATTTCAAAGGTCTGATGTTCAGTAAGCTTAAGTGTCAATATTTCCGAGCTTGAAATTTCTGCTTACGCCAATATTTTTGTTAATATTTAAAATTGATTAAATATATTTTTGGAATGAAATTAATTTTATATATTTTCAATCAATTCTGAGAGAATTTCATACAAGTTTCAAAAAATTTGGTAAGTTCTTCCAAGAACTACCTACTGAAACTGCTATTTCATGATGCATGGCAATTTATGGAAAATAATATTTTACCAACCCAATATGCCTGAAAGACAACTTTGATTCTGATGTTTGCCGGTTAAAATAATATCTTTGCTTTTTTTTTATATTTACCTTAAAAAACAAAATTAAAATATTTCCTTAACTATAAACAAGAGACGGTGGTGTCGAATAAATAATAATTGCCCTGCCGCCTGCAAACCTGGTTCCAAACAAAATGATTTCCTGCAAAAGTACACATTATACAACATCTCTTTACACTACAAATCACTCGATTGAAAATACGACACATTTCAGTGATTAAATTGAATTATTCGAATTTCAGTTTTAAATTGAGTGATTTTTTCGTAGTGAATAAAATATGATATCAGTTCAAAAACATTTTCTTCTTTAAAATTTTCATCCAAAAATTCAAGTTCTAGAAGAATTTCAGGCAGAGAAAATTGATACTTATCAGAAAAGCAAATGTCAAAATAAGTCGTCGAATCGAGTTCATATCTGTTTTTATGTTTCACCATATTCTGACTAACTTCGAGTACTTTGCGAATTCTATTTTCTGTTTCCTAGATCAAGTAAGTATTTTGCGAAATTTGATTAAAATCAGTTTAATAATTTGTAATAGCGAAATAGTCTTGCGTTAGAACAAGAAAAAGTTATAAAAGTTTACAACAAGACAAAATAGAATTAATTCATTTTTATATTTTTTTTCGAAACGACATACATATGTATGAAGGATAATTGTCATTTCAAGACATCAAACAAATATTTTGAACAGCTTTACCCTAACCGTGTGCAACATCGGGAGTATTCAATGCTTAAGGCGGATAGGAGAATGTCTTAATATGATGAGTAGCAATAGGTTAGGCCAAGAATCTACAAAATGACCTGGTATTCTCCACCTGGCCCGAACCAACAATCAAATTTATCATGTGCTAATGTAAGCAAAGCACATATCTAACATTTACGACTTGCGTACATTTCGAGGAGCAACCTTTGAATCTGAACGATTCCTAGTTACGGCAGGGTTCAGAGCAGGATTGTCAAACGAAAAAATTTCGAAAGGCCCACACGAAGAAATTCGACATTTGAAGGACTTAGCATACCTGCTAGATCTCCCGAGCGAGAAACACCAGTCAATATGCTGCATCGCAAAAACAAGAACAATGAGGGAAGATTACCGAGCAAATAAAAGATGGGATTATAGAAGCAGCGAATATACCTAAATCTGGTCACGGGAGGACAGAGAATAGTAGATTTCCGCAGGATTTTCAGTAGTTGCTAAATTGGTATCATTATTAGGAAAAGAAACTAACATCCTCACAGTCAAAGACGTCTTTAATCCACCACCCAGCTCAGGAAGGCTTAGCTATAATAAAAAAAGAAGAGATAATAATGTTGCAGGTTCTGATGGCCAACCAACGGCCACTAAAATACGGAAGAAGTTGGAGATATGCATTATATTAATATCTATCATTTGGTTTCTTTAAATCTAGTTCTGTAGCAGAAGTTGCGCTGCGCCAGCATCAACACGGAGAACACTATATTTAACAAATGGTTCCAAATACTGGTATCCGGACGATATTGACACCATCAGGCATTCCCCAGGGGCTTTAATTGCTCCTTTACAGGATGGATCGTCCGCATGGTTAACTATGATGGGACAACTTGCAGATACTTAAGTTGATGGTTCATTGCCTATCATGTATAGGGGTCATAATGGAATTCTTGACGGCGGCGATTGAAGATCAGGTCAAACTTGTCAGACCAACTATATGGCCTTTTTCAAAAAAATAAGATCACTGTCAATTTGAACGTGAAATGATCGCCATTTTTCGACGCTGATATTGATATCGTCAAATATGGAATCGGCCTGATTGTAAGAAATCTGTTTGATCGAAGTCAGTCAATTTTCTTGCAAACGCATTTGAAATTTATGAACACGCTCTCTGGCTCATCAATACTTTTGTCGTCAACACGATTTTTTTTTGACTAAAGTTGCACCGCAAATGATGAACGTATGGCTTTACAAACAGCGTTGCATACAAATGCTAGTTTGGGTTTTCGAACAGTTGACTTTTGTAGTTTGCAGTTGCATTACTGACGCAAAACAAAAAAACAAACATCTGCTCTTTGGCTGAATCAAAACGTCACTATTAAAAGCTACAACTTCGAACTAGTTAAGAAATTTCTCTACCTCAAAGTAAATATAATTTTTACGAACTAAAGGTTATCCGACGAAGAATATTCATAGAAAACAGCTGTTTTTTTGGTTTAGCGAAATAAATTGGTTTAAAACTCCAAATACTTTTTTATCCTTATACTGCCAGCCCTGCTATAAAGCACCGAGTTTTGGTACAAACGGAGACCTGATACTAGATTTTTTCGAAAGGAATATTACCCGAAGTCTTTGAGCTGTAACAAAATGCGTATAAACTTTCGAAAGTAAAAAACGTCGACAATATTGGCTTGGCCACATCAAGCAAATGAATTACTATGCTCTCGTGAAAAACTCTCGACTTCATAGCAACAAGAAAGACTGTAGATCCGGTCTAAAATCGAATTCATCACGAATGCCAGAAGGGACCGATAATTCGAAACATAAATACTCCAGTTAACAAGACTTCGATTCCTAGCCCCAGGTTCATGGCAACAAGGAGGACCGATCCTCCGGTTTAAAGTTCCAAGCCATCACGGATGTCAGAACGTTTGGCCTTGATGACTCGAAACAGTGTGCTCGGTATCGCAGAGGATGGAAAGCTGCAGTGTTACATTCCCCATTTTCGAAAACGCAATTTGCGTCAAAAATGCAAATGTTCGGTAACGTCACTTTCGGCTCAATTCTGCAGTAAAAAAATCGAGCTGTCAACAACAAAAATATTGATATGCCCAAAAGTGTATTCTTAAACGTCAAATGCGTTTGCTAGAAAATTGACTGACGTTTACCAAACAGATATTGTGCAACTAGGATGATTGTATTTTTAACGATGGCAATATCTGCGTCAAAAAATGAAAACCATTTGACGATCCAATTGACGTTGATTTGACGTTTTCGAAAACGGCCATGTAGAGAGCCATCACACATCGGGAGTCGGTTAACTAAGTAAGAGCCCGTTATGAGAGATTCAACGTACAGACTGTAAAAAGGCTCTTACATACTTACATTGCGAAATATCACGTCCTCCAGGGACTATATCATTCTCAAATGCAAAGTGCATTTTGTTGGAAGGAGTGAAAAGAACTTAGAAAATTTTCTGCCCAGTTAGAACGGCTTATCTGAAGTTGAAGGTACATTATTTTAAAACACCCAAAATGTGTATTTTCAAAAAAAAAAATCCTATCCTCATTCCAAGTGAACCGGAGTGTCTATGTGATTGAATATTTTCATTAATTTCCATTATTGTTGTCATTTATTGGTTTGTCCATTCGACCACTGATTGAAATATTATGTACGAAAGAATGTTTATATACGTACGTACCTCAACATGCCGAACCCCCTACCCCTCCACACAATATGAGGCTTCTTTTATACCACACCAAAATACCTTCTATAGACGGAAGAGGCATGCAATTTATATTGTGGCTGCAAATGAATGTAATATATTATTGTGGCAATAAACAATCCCGATGGTAGTTTATCAAAAAATCGACCTACACCATTTATACGGAACTACATATTTTGCTGATGCTGATGCTGGTGCTTGCGCTCGGCGGAAGAAGAAAACTCTCCGAACGGTTTTCACTTCATTTACAAGCAAATATAATTAACAAAAATTAAATATTCACATGAAATTGTGTAAATATTACGAAATCATGTGGTGCGGTTGGAAAATTGCAAAGCCCACAATTCCTTTTGCTGCGGATGGAATATATACATCGAAAACAATTCGACAATTTTTCAATTTTTCAATTTTCCAATCAAATACTTAAATGGCCTTGATTTTCGTATTTTCGTTGGAAATGAAACTCTTTTTTTTTATTTTTTTTGTTTGCACCTGATGCGAAACCTGCGGATCAGGATACACAACCAATGTCCGAGACCAAAAAGACGGATGGAAAAACCAACCAAGATGGAAATTGTATTCAGCCTCGCAAGGTAGCAAAAACCCTTTTTTGTGTGGGTTTCTTCAAATGAATGGACCATCAGCCGATGGTGTACCATTGAATGATTAATGCGTAGATTCGGCCTTTACAATGGAGCCTGGTTCTGATGGAATGCGCCGGAGGAGCTCCGCTCGGCTGCCCCAAGTCCTACGTTATAAAGCAAATGCCTTCAGGAAAACCGAAGAGTGATTGTAAGTTCATCGATCAATGAGCTCAGCTCGTAGATGGAATTTTTTGTTTTGTTCAGTTTGAGGGGATAATTTTTTGTTAGACGTTTTATTGAAGGTAATTCCTCCTATTTTTCAGGCGTTGAAATTAAAAAAAAAAAAAAGCACATTTGGGTTTTATTTGAAGAATGGAAAAATTAGACTTGTATTAGATTGGAAATAAAAGGTTGCCAAACGAGAGGGAATTGAAGAAGAAGTGGTATCAATTTATTTAGAATTGTTTGGTCTGAGGGCACGTTCTGGTTGAAATGCAGACACAGCAGGTATGACACAACAAAAAACAAACAAATGAGCGTTCGACCGTCATCAAGTCTTCCGTTAAGAGAAGAATGGGTTAGAAATGTACGTCAACAATTATACTTGTTAGGGCAGTTCCTAGATTGAGGTCTATTTTTTGACACGGATTTAGATATTTGGATTTCAGAAACAGACAAGAAATGTACGAATATATCACTCGAGCTTGTTCAAGGCTATTATGTTTCAGGTGGAGCGAAATTAACCACTTTGTATTTTAGTTCGAAAAATACGAAAGTTAGTAAAATTTTGAAGTGAAATACCAAATTTTTCATTTAAAAGGAATGTAAAATAGAAGAAGAAAATTAGGTTCTTGATAAATTGTCGAAATAGTCGGAAAAGTTTTAGAAAAAGACAATATTCTTCCAAAACACCACAAGAATCATCTTTTTTTGTTTGGCCAAAAACCAAAACAAGAGTTTATTAGCTGAACGACAACCTGAAATACATACGTTCAAAATCTGTAACCGAAAGACCAGAGTTCGTGGAGTTCCCTAACATTATTTTCTACGGCTAATAAGCAGCACTTTGCATGACAAGTGATACTCTTAACCTGAAAAACCCTGACAAACTTTTTTGCAGCAGCTGAGAATCGAACCCAAGATCTGCATGCTAGTCCAAGGCAATAACCATTATAGCAAGGTGTACATTTTTGATTTTATCAGAATATTCTAAATGCATTCTTAGGTTTGCAAGACTTCAGTTGAAAACATTATTTTTGCAGTAAAATCTGAAAGAGTGCCAAGACTTTGCAACTCATTTAAAGAAGGAATACTGTTTAATGATAAAAGGAGAATAATATTCCTGCAAAAATGCTATACCTGCAGAAGTTTGTCTACAAATCGAAGGTCTTTTTCACAGAAAATTAACAATTATTAGTCAAAAGGATGTTCGATATTTGGATGCCAAGCTTAATGTTAAGAAAATGCACAGCTTGGTTAAGGCACTATTGTAAAATATGAATTCTATTCAAAAACTTTTAATGAACGATTTAAGCTCAGTTTTGGAAGGCGACAGGTATACTCCTGCTGTATATATGAATGACTAGATGTTAAACTAAAATTTCCGTCAAAGAGATATGCAAAAGCAGAACTGATGGTTCATAGGAAAAGATGCAAACAATTCTTTTATAAATTTCAAGAAGTCTTAAAATTGTTTGACCATGAAATTTAAAATTATGATGACTCCATTCTGGGTATTGCCAAGGACTGTATGATGGATGTATCGCGGGTGTTTCAATGTGTACTTTATCTGCGTCATCTTAAAGGTCAAAGGTCGACTCTGAACATTTCTTCTTAGTTGCAGAAAAATTAAGACCTAGCCTGTCAGACGAAAAGAAACTGCAAACCGTTCAGAAAAAGAAATTTGACGTTGCGAGCCTCAGCATACCTGAAGTTGTCAGAGCTAACCAAAATAGCACCTCAGCGAGAACCTCTCCGCTGTGCGTTCACCTACCACAGACGCCAACGATCAGAGGTGTCAGTATCGCGATATTATCAAAGTGGTAGCCGAAACCACCGTAGGTACTTTTTCTTTTCAGCAAATACCTATTCAGTTAGCAACTACTTGTTGGTCTACTCCAAAATCGTAATGTTAATATTGATTGAAATCTCGAGATTTTTGTTTGTTTTTTCACTTAACTAGTAGAATTGCCCTAAAAATCAAGTAAAATTAATAAATAAATTTGAGCCGCAATAGCTCGCAGAGAAACAGGGCTTAGAGACTCTCAACTCTGATCCTTTTCTGTTAGCAATTTTCTGCCGAGGTCGAACGGCGCTAAGAAGGATTTCTCACTTCTCGACAAGAACCAGTAACTCTGAACAAAAATTTGTTGGTTTAAAGTTGGAAGCGGTTATTGAAGGCAAGCCGAACACCTCACCAATACGCCAAATGCCTAGTTTACTGAGAACAAAATTATGGAAGATTTCTAAATAGTTTTGAAAAGAAAATGGAATGCGGTGTAAAAAAATAAAATCAATTTTCTACACAAAGCTCCGAATTTTTCTTTTTTTTCAAGCTAAACCAAAAAGACCGGGACCTAGTGACTTACAGCTCTTAACCATTCTTGTGTGCGTGTTACCAGGAATAGAGGGGACCTAGGTCCTGGTTCTCTTCGATCTGTTGCATCACCGTATTTATTTATTATTTAAACCAAAAAGACTGAAAAGTGATCAGAGTTACCCTGTACTCAAGAACGTACTGCTGAATTTATTAGCTGTCTTCATTTACCACACAACAATAAGAGCAAACCTCAAATTCCGTACAACTCCATTAAAAAATATCTTGGCTGAAGGATTTAACAGTATCAAGGAAAGAAAGGACTTACCACACATCCAAGCAGATATAGCCAAAATTCTGAAGGCGGAAAAAAAATACCCAAGCAACATTCAACGTCATATGAAGCAGTCTCCTCTTCAAGGAAACTTGATAAATCGATCTTAATGTAAAATGTGTACCTATCGAAAAACACTCCCGTCGTTACTGCCATCGAATATCATCGACATCAGTTTGTCTAAGCACACGAAGAGCAGAAAACCTAATGAAAAATATACTCATTTTTCCTGGCATTGCTAACGAAAGATCACGATAACACTCGCTTCACTTGAACGGGGCAAAGAGCTGTGTGAAGGCTCTAGTTTCGCAATCGATAAAACAATCACAGCGAGCTCAAATCTGCCATTAAAGTCCCAATATATTTTCCCATCTTCTCTACAGAAGCTCTGGCCATATTAGAAGCCACAAAGATAGCAATATAATCAAAAAGAAAAACCATCATTCTCACAGATAGCTTTTCCAGTCTACAAGCTAGAAGTGATATTAAACGCCCAACACCTCTGATGAATAACATTCTGTAACTTCATATTACAAAAAGACTAAATAAAACTCATCTGGATTATAAACGAGGCGAAAGCTATGTTTTCAAATCCAAAAACTGACATAATCCATTGCCGCCCCACCAAAAGACTCTTACATCCAAGTTCCAGAAATCGACTGAAACTCTCAATTTGCAAATGCAAAACTATTTTGTTTGTGAAGTTTTTTAGACTACTGTTAAAATTTGATGTAAATTTTGAAAAATGTAATCCTATATTGTAGTAAGTGCATTATTGCTTGCAGTGGCATTACAATGTCCCAGGTGCAGAAGAAGTAGATCCAGAAGAAGAAAAGAAACAACAATTTTGAGAAATCATTCAAATCAAATAATTATAAGAATAATTATGGAAAAACATCGGGATTCTTTGGAGGATTTGCATGTCGTATTGGTTGATTTTGAAAAAGCATTCGATCGGCAACCACGAGATCTAATATGGGTGGCCCTCAGGCAACGAAGAGTTCCAGAAACCTATGTGCGGATAATTATGGACATGTATGATGGAGCAGTTACTAAAGTAAGATGCGTAGCTGGAGTCACCGAGGAATTCGAAATCACAGTAGGTGTACACCAGGGAAGTGTCTTGAGTCCCCTGCTCTTTATTACAGTTCTTGATTACCTGCTTGAAGGCAAAGTGACGGATCCAAAAGTGCATCAGTTATTCTTTGCTGACGATGGAGCCATCATAAGTGAAGACCCGATATCCCTACAACGAGCGTAGGGTGGATGAAGTGGCGGGAAAATTCTGCTATCTTCTGTGACCGAAAAATGCCCCCTAAGTTGAAAGGAAAGCTCTACACTTCAGTTGTGCGTCCAGCACTCACATACGGTTCACAATGTTGGACAATGTACAAAAAGTATGAGAGTAAACTAACGGCAGCTGAGATGAAGATGCTTCGTATGACAGCAGGAGTTACAAAGCTTGATAGAATTAGAAGTACGAAGATCCGAGGAAGCCTTCATGTTAAGAATACCATTTCCCAAAAAATTGAACACGACCGACTCAGTTGGTATTGCCATGTTCAAAGGAGAGATCCTGAGAACCCCGTCAAAAAGGCAATATCATACAACATTCCAATTCGAAATAAAAAGAAAGGTAGGCCTAAACACTCCTGGTACAAACAAATGCAAAAACACCAGCATTCAGTTGGCCTCAGAAATGGAACAATACAAAACCGGGAGGCTTGCCGCCGATTTCTGAGGTCAACCCGGCGAACCCCACAGGCGGATCACTAGTGTGAAGCAGATACGTGGGAGAGTTATGATCCCCTCGACATCGAGATCATAACAGCGCCGAAGAAAAGGAAGAAGAAGAAGATTCAAATCAATAAGAAATAACTGTTGCTTCTTATGACGGTTAAAAAATTCGTATCATTCTACCGACTTGATAAACGCGCCTTTTCCATCAGTACCTCCAAATCAGTAAAACTTCCATTCCTGAATCGTTGCAGCTGGCCGCGGTTTTACGTTTTCTTGTCAAAGGAAATTGCCAAAGATCAGTTGGGAAAAATTTTGATATCGGTCTTGGTCGAGGAACTGTGTCAAAGATTTTGACACAAATGCTTAACGTCTAGGAGAATAAAATTTGGCCAAGTCGGATTCAACTTGAAGTGAACAATAAAAAGACACAAGAAAATCCAAACTTTATTTTTTTGAAAAATTGAACATTCCTGGTTTTATAGGACACATAGATTTGGGGCGTTGGTAAGAATTTTGCAGCCAAATCATATTCAAATGATAATCTATTGTTTTTTTTTAGAAAATTTCACAATAAATAAAAAGTTCATAGAACTACATCTGATCGAAATTTAATCACCTGCAAATAGAGAAAATCGAAATCTGGAACACCAAAATTTGCATCAATTTAATTTCGAAAAAAATGAATTGAATTTTGTATCTATTGATTTGAATTTAAAATTTTTTTCAAATAATTTGTTTATTTTTTTTTCTATTTCTATTTGGTTATATAATAAAATCACTTTCAACTTGATTAAGTAAACGAAAATTAGAAAACAGTTGTTGACATTTAATTTTTATAAGGAAAAAACTTAGAAAACCCTATGATTGGAAACCCTATCTTTGGATGTTTACTGTTTGTTTAGAATCTTGAAGTAATTTTGTTTATTAGTTAAAAATGGAAAGAAAGGCAAAGTACCCACAATCAGTCAAAGGAAAATCTCCATTCTAAAGGAAAATCATTAGTCGAAGCCGTTACACGATTCGCAGGGTAATTAATCCATTTCAAGATTCACAAAAGAATCTCAAAGGAAGTGGTCGTCCTAGGAAGCTGACACAGAAGGAAGAATGGTCGGTTATGAAAACTACTAAAAAAGACACCCAAACACCCCTTCTTCGGAGATAGCCGCAGAGATATGTGAACAATTTGGTACAACAGTTACTCCCAAAACAGTGAGAAATATAATACATAATACTGGTAACAACTTTCAGAGCCCATGACAAAAACCCTACATAAGTAAAATAAATAAAGTTAAACGCTTGGATTTCGGAATGTATGTTACGAATAACATAGACTTTTGGAACGAAATTATTTTCTCAGACAAATATATTAAGTACCTAATAGAAAAAAAACCTGAAATGCAATTTCGTCTTCCTTTCCCTTATTCTCAGGTACATTCAATAAAAATCAGAAATTGTAAATTTCTAGAAAACTACTTGAAGTTTTTACTGTATACTAATGGACGGCTTTTAGCCTATTGACGCCTTTGTTTCCATCCGAGAAGGCTATTCTTAATACTAGATTTATGATTTTGACACAAAATTGAAGTGGAGAAAAGGATCAACAGCATCTAACTAACTGAACCAAAAACTTAAAGCCAGCAACTGCAACTCTGAAAATTAATACAACAACATGTAACCCCAAAGAAATAAGAAATCATACCCAAATTATTGTATAAACAAAAATATCCATCAATGGCGATATTCAATAAATTATTTAAACTTAAATCTAAAATATAATTTATTTTACTCACCACATTGTAAAATTGTTATAAATAGTTATTATTTTTCTCACAAGACTCACCTAGAATAAAATTAAAAAAAAAATACATTAGCTAGGTGCACATATTGTTTTTTTTTTTTTTTCAATAACTTATACAAAAAGATGTCAATACAAAATAATATTTAGAAATTTTAAACAATAAAACACCGACTAAATAATCTGCTTGATAATTTAACGATAACTCACCCTTTTCAATTCTCAATTTCATTTATTTTAATTTTTCAAATATTCCCGCCAAATAATATGCAGGGCATCCATCCAATTTGATTGTTTACACCACAAAAGAACGAGAAGGAGAACACACTTCCAATAAAAATTATTCTTTTTTCTAAAAAAAATATATTTACGGGATGAAATTGAATGATTTTTTTTAATAAAAATAAACTTCACCACTTAATAAACATTTTAGTATTACTTTCAAGACCGCACATGTGAAATTTATATTTTAATTTTTTATTTCATTTGCGCGCACTTGAAATTGAAACTGAACTGCGCACCAGCTAAAACACATTTAATCTGACAATTTCACCTTCCATGGCAGAGGAGAGTGCACGAAGTGTGTGTGTTTGTGTGTGCTTTGAGTTGAGCTTATCTTTATGAAAGCGAAATTCTCGGAGAAAAGCTTGAACACTTATCGATACTCGATCATATAAGAGGATATGGTTGGAGAATTATTGGTGGCGCTGAACCAGCTACCTGCTGTGGTTTGTTTATTGTGTTTATTGAAATGGGGAGCATTTATAAGGTTTTGAATTGTGAAATTGGTATCAAAATGGAGGAGTTATTTTTGCAGGGTGATTCAAAGAAGTCATAATAAAAAGTAAATAAATAGTTTATAGAATTGATTTAAACGAAGCAAGACATTAAGACAATTCAAGCTTCAAGACTTTGCTAAGGAAATTTAAGAAAAAATCCATCGTAAATAAATCAAACAGGAAATTGGGACATTATGCTTCCATTTTGTTTTTAAGAAGAAGTAGATTTTATTTAGACGAGTTAAACATTATATCCTTCCATTATTGCCGGGTGGCAATATTTTAGTTGAATTAATACAATGGTGCAAAATTTTAAACAGCCTATTGTTAAGTTATTAGCATGATACTACTTAACAATTTGTTAACTTTTAAGTCGTTTAATATCTCATTTCTTAATTTTAAACATTTAAGCGCAAAATTTTAAACGATTTAGTAAAATATAAAAGCCAATTTAGTAAGTTACAAAGTTAAAAAGAAGTTTTTTTTCTAATTTTAATCGATTTTAGCATCTTTACTATCTCTTAAAATGTTGCTAAAGTTAAAGTTAAAGTTAGTAACTTACTAAATCCATATGAAATCTGTCATTTTCCTCGAAAAAAAAATGTCTTGGCAATTTTATTTGAAAGAGTTAAATTGTGTTTTTTTTTTAAATAAAATAGTAAATGTTTTCAGAAGACAAAGATTTTGATATAAATATAAGTTTGGAGACTCAGCTTTGTGTAGTAAAGTGCGATATTTTACGTCCCGAACAAATTCTTTTGAATAGCTGGACGATGGAGAATTTTCCTCCAGTTTATGGTTGAAAATCTCATTCAAGCCAGAATTACAAGTCGTGGGTTTCTGATTTCACTAGAATTTCAACTACTTTTTACATTACACTTCTTTGGAAGAAATAGCCATGAGGCTATTTCAAAAAGATTGGCACAAATAAACATATAATAAAATAAATTGTAGGTTATTAGGTTGTATTTTTGACCTTTGAGTTTCAGACATTTCAAATTATAAGATCCATTCCCCAGATTAAATTGTTGTGTTCAGATGAACCGTTTTTAATAAAAGCTAATTTGTATTTTAATAGTTAGTAAAACGAAAAAGAAAGGATTACAATTTTCGAATAGCTAGTAAATTAATACATTTTTTGGGAATTGTTATCTACATAGTAAAATGCTAAGCGCTTAGGTTGTTTAAAATTTTGGGCCATTGTATTTTTCGATCCCTATTCGATCGGTTATTTTCTGCTATAGTACATAGATCGTTCCTTCAACTTTACCCAGGGTTGAACCAGGTTTTTTTGAGAACCCAGATCTACTCTAGGCCGAGTTCAGGGCTAAAAAAACACAGAATTTTTCAACAGCGTTTTTTGGAAAAAAAAAAAACGATTTAAGGCGACCCCAAGGCGACCTTCAGGGCTTAACAAACAAACCTACTATAAAATTAAATAAGAGGGCATAACTGGACATAGGCTCAGAGTCGAACCCAAGACCCTCTACATAACAACCATACTATGTTTCTACGGAAAAATGAAATACGAGATTTCGGCTGTATTAATATTGATATTTCAAATTGATGGAGAAAGATTTCATAGAGATTTCAACAAAATCTCAATAAAAATTCTGGATTTCATCAAAATCTCAAAGAAATCTTGACACACTTAACATTTATTTAACTCTGTCTGCTCAGAGCTCATGGAGCGCACTCTGAACATGCTGAGAAGGTAAAAGAAATGTATTTACTTTTTTGAAAACTCAGGGTCTGCTTTGAACTAAAAAAGAAAAACGCCTTAAGAAACAGAAGGTCGATCGAAAACAATGCTGCGATCCGTGGAAGTGTACTTTAGAATCCGAGGCAGTCGTTTCTTAACAAAAAGTTACCGTTTGATGTGGATTTCGGGCAGTTGGCGTCATTAGTCCATAGATTTGCGAAAACAAAATTGGTGAGGCTATCAGCGTCAATGGCGAGCAACAGAGAACGATGATAACCAATTTGTCATGGTTATCAAATTGAACCATATGGACATAGACGACATGTGGTTTCAGCAGGATCACGCGCGTTTTACCATTGGTATTACCAGAGCAATTTTCGTTAACATGGGCCAAGGTAGACCAAAGTACGTCTTTTTTTTAAATTCCGAGAAAATGATGTCTCAACATTGGTAGAACAATTTGGTTCTTAGAATATACCCAAGAATCATATTCTAAAATATCTTTGACAAAAAAGGGGACACTCTGTATACTGCCTTAGATACCTTAGAAAAATTGAGTTTGAGTCAAACCCGGAATCGTAAAAAATCATATTTCCAAATAAAAATTACTCAAAATCTTGAATTCAAATTGGCACAAATCCATTTTCTATCCTTTTCCTTATAAAAAAAATATGCTTTTCTGTTAATAACTAACTTAAAAGGTTCAATATATCCCAAAATTGTCAACCAAAACTTCACATTCCTACAATCAATCCGGATTTTTGAATTTGTTTTGGGAATACCTTGTCGACAACGGCTTAAATATTCAGTTAAATTTCACAGAAGTTGATTGGGAACAAAATTTCATTCTTGGTAATATCAGATGAAATTCCGATGTTCAAAAGTTATTTTGAGTGTTTAAGCGGAAGGGTCTTGAAGAAAATGGTTACGCATGTCAAAAGACGCACGCGTAATTTTCTCCACCCCATTTCAAAGAAATGATGATTTCAAGCATGCATGCAAGTCGTCTGAGGACATTAATCACGGACTAACATGATCAAATTGGCGGAAGTCACCAGCAAAAAGAATAATGGTGCCTTCCCACCGGTTAGTTGTTTGCATTCGTCTCAAATGTTAATTTTGCAAGTTTTAAGGATTTTGACCGTCCCTTAGTTTTTTTCTGACGTTGCAGTTAAAGGTTCCGTATTTCATTTTATAATTTATAATTGTGGCCGCACACTGAACGGGCGATGGCTACCCTTAAAATGTTTGAGCACTTGATCGATGGCAAAGGACATACCGATGCATATTTGTTTTGAAATGTTAAACAGGGTCTAGCATTGCACATTCGTGTAGTGATGCTAAAAAAGGATATCTGAGTTTAACAATTCGTCCGATGTTAAACTGATGGCACTCTCTGAAGAGGGTTAAATTATAGGGGAGGAATGCATCTGGCTATTTCACTAGAACACTTGAATTTTAATTTATCAATTTTTTTATAAAAATATTTATTTTTGGAAAAATTTTTTTGAATCATAATAGTTTTTAAAACTTTCTTTAAGTTAATAGTCTTTAATACAAAAACAACAGAATCTACAGAATACAAATTTTAAAACAACCCTATTCGAAAATCTAGTTTTTCTCAAAAACCGCTATAAGAATTTTGAAATTTTTTTTATAATTTGAAGTCTCGAACCTTGAATACTGGAAACTAATTTTAATAAATAGATTTCCGGGGACATTCATAAATACCAGGCAGTCTTCAATATGACGTTTGCCGTGGATCGTTTGGCAAACTATTAAACAGACAATTCTAATATGGTTTGAATTCATTGATTTACTGTATCAGTCGGATAAGTTTTGAAATTACCGCTGCTCTTCCGATGTTGCAACGAACACGGATGATCCTTTTGATTTTGAGAAAATGTTTACGAAAATGCAACGCGTTTTGATGTGATCTCTTTGAATTCTCTTTAAAACTAATTTTATTTGCGCTGTTGATATTATGTGGAAATGAACAACATTTAGAAGTATATTGAAGTGGCTGTGAAAAAATCAGCTTTGCTGTCATTGAGAATAGATTGTCAATGTCTTTGCCTCAGACGAAGTATACCTATGTACTTAAGCTATTATCATGGTTCTATATCTCACTTCAGAATTCTTTCAGATCACCCAACTCCAGCTATCTCTCTCTCGATACCTAGAAGACATCTTTTAAAAATATCAAAGAACCCCAAAAGAATACTTAAAGTCTTACAGAATTTCGTATCTCTTACAACTTTTCAAAATACCGAATAGCCCATTCTCTTTTGAAAACCCATCTACACCAAAAAATTACTGATAATATTACTGAACTGAAAACAAGGCAAACATTTTAATTCCTATTGAATTCATCAACTAGCAAGTATATATTGCGATCCTGGTAAGCTATGTTTAATATTTCACAAAAGGTACACTTATATTTAAACGAAGCTTACCACGCTCTTAAGTCCCAATGAATTATTAAAGACTCTTTGACAACAGATAGAAAAACATGGCTTCTTGCAGAAAGAAATAAAAACCTTATAGCCCCCGTACTGTGTCAAACCACAAAATTGCTTGGGCCCTAGGTCCCAGCACTTCATAAATTATTTACCAGAATATTTTGAATTCAGGCAGATTTCCCAAATACCCATGAGAATCATCAAGCCCACCACCGAAATACCAATCCCAACCACAAGCACGACCTGCTGACGACCAACGAAACCTATCGAACCTGCTCCAATTAATTATAATTCACAGCCCTTCTCCAAACGGAGGGCTCCAAAAACCCTAGCCCGGCAGTAACCGTTTGGTCCAAAGAACCACAACAAAACAACAGCACCACCCACACTCGGTCGGTCCTTGGTCGTCATCGAACTTGAACCAAAAGGCTGCCGATTTATAATATTCTTGGCTTGCTACTGTGCTGTGCTGCTTTGCTATGCTGTGTTTATTCTCCTGCTGCCGAAATATAATTAATCTGCATAATTTTTCTCCAACTTGGAGGCTTGTGTCCTCGAGTCCATGAGGAACGTGCAAATGACGGCATCGTTCTGCTATCGCTGCCAAATGGCTGTCCTCACCCAAAGGATTTCCTTTTTAAAATAGATATAGAAAGTGAGAGCAACTTTCCCCCATCTGTGAGCAATCCAAGAGGCTAAGAGCCGAAAGAGGAAGGCGACAATTCCCAAAAAATAATCAAATTTGATAACAAGTTCTGTCCGGGATGACAATCTTCTGCAGATGGGGGATGGGAAAATTCGAAAATGAATTATAAGCAGAAAGTTCAATTCATTTATCCTTAATGAAGCTCTGTTGGGACTGGGGGTCCCTGTTAAGCCGCCCCGCACTTACTACCTATATATGTACGTAACCGTCCAGCCGCATGGCTAACTGCCATTTTTATAGGAGTTTAGAAAAGTTCGAATGGTTAATTTGGAGTCCATGTTGTATTCCCTAGGAGCCTCGCGATTTCGTGGTCGTTTCAAATGGCGCCACCATCTTACCTGAGGCGGATATTAAAATCACGATCTACCTACATATAAAGACTGTGTGGGCTTTTACCTTCCGCCCCCTCGCCTGGTTGCTGACTTTTTTTCCCATTCTCTATGAGAGATATGGTCTGGAAAAAGTTTCCTGACATTTTAGTCATTTTCATTTCATTTCGATCCATCTTTAGTGTTTGTGTGTGTGTGTGTAGTTATTGTTGATGCTGTTGCCCGGGTCCTTTCTCAGCTTTGTTTAGCTCTTATGTTTCATCCGTGGGACAGTTCCAATTGTGGCCCAGTGAATGGCAGCCCGGCAAGTCCCCACTGATACTGTCATAAAAGGAAGTGGAAAGAAAATTGCTTTTCAAGATAGAAAATCTTAATTTCCAGACGGGAATTGCACTAGAATGATTAAATTCTCTGCCACCCCCCGCCCCCTCATCTACGCCTTATATCCCATAATTCTTGTGTGCTTCGGTCTTAAACACACCAAAGCCAATGATTTTTATCGGCTTTTAGATTTCAATCGTTTTGATGGCGGAAATGAAATATTCATTAGGACAATTTTAAAAGCTTTTTTTCGGTTTGTTTGTTTTAATTGTTAAAATATTAAAAGAGGTTTCACGGTCAGAATTTTACGGATCAGCTACAGATGACGGATTAAGGGGAAGCTTATGAGTCTAGTTTCATTTCCCACTCAAGGTTTAATACGACTAAGAAGATAAGCTCAGCGGAAATGGGACTTAATGAATTATTATTTAATTGGATTTTGCTATTTTAAGATCTCGAGATATCGTTGCAATGAATTTTTTAAATGGAAAATGTCGTCCCGTATAATCAACTCCTTTAATAGCTCATAATTGTACAAATTGAAATGCCAGTCGTAGAAGAACTCAAATTAAAGAAATATGATTTTAAATGGAATTTTACAAAGATGGGAATTTTGAATTTAAATTAGGGTTAATTGGGGTAAATGTGCACAAAGGTCGAAAGGTTATTTATTTAAATTAAAAATTATGAGATTTGTTTGGAAGATTTTTGAAATGAAATTAAAAAGTAAACTCACACTAGGTATTTCAATATTTAATACTTTTTCCGAGACTGCTGGAAGGCAAAAAATATGGATGGATATCAAAGAGCAATCAGTAGATCCGGAGATTAACTGTCCGCAACGGGACAATGTGTTTTTTGATGAGTCGACGTTGACAACCTCTATAATTCAACCAAAATTCGACAAACGAATTTTTTTGTACTCTTGACGAATGTATTTATTATTTAAAAAAAAATATGTTATTAAATAATATTGTTTCCGAAAAAAAAAATTCCCAAAAATCGTGCGTTTTTTTGGCGTTCTAGACCGTACTAGTACCTTAAATGGAGAGTATTTACACTTCTCCGAGTTACTGCCATATCTGTCAAGGAGCTTATCTCATGGCTGTATCCAATTAAGAGCCTTTAAAAGCTGATATACTTTGAGAGGTTGGGTGGTGGGGAAAAAATTAGTAGTCGGGTTTACTATTTTTCATCTTTTTTTTTGTGGTGGAAATTTTTCAAAGACACTAAACTTGGCAATATTCCAAGTAGTGTTAGACTTTTTCGGCACAAAACCCACCGGAATCAGTACCAACCTATAAAAGGTCGACAAATGATATTTTCTTCTTAATTTTAAATCATATTCGGGGAAGTTTAAGCTTTTAATACTTTCCCAAAGTTTTTCATCAACTTATGAGGCTTGGTTCTTCTAAGTCTCTAAAAATTGTCTCGCACATTAAAGACGGATTTCGAAGTTGGTACGACATGGCAGATGCTGACAGTTTGATACAACGTGTTTTTACCTCTTCTGGGACCATTTGATTTGATGGCCACGATCTATGTCTTGAGTACCAAGGGTGCTTTGGAATTATTGTATGGTTTAGGGATTTCTTTTCTTTGTACAGTCCCATAGCTGAATACCATATATCCAAAGGAGTTTTTTTTCTTGGAAAAGCTAGGTCAGAATTCCTTGCATTGAATTTTTTGTACTCTTGACGAATGTATTTATTATTTAAAAAAAAATATGTTATTAAATAATATTGTTTCCGAAAAAAAAAATTCCCAAAAATCGTGCGTTTTTTTGGCGTTCTAGACCGTACTAGTACCTTAAATGGAGAGTATTTACACTTCTCCGAGTTACTGCCATATCTGTCAAGGAGCTTATCTCATGGCTGTATCCAATTAAGAGCCTTTAAAAGCTGATATACTTTGAGAGGTTGGGTGGTGGGGAAAAAATTAGTAGTCGGGTTTACTATTTTTCATCTTTTTTTTTGTGGTGGAAATTTTTCAAAGACACTAAACTTGGCAATATTCCAAGTAGTGTTAGACTTTTTCGGCACAAAACCCACCGGAATCAGTACCAACCTATAAAAGGTCGACAAATGATATTTTCTTCTTAATTTTAAATCATATTCGGGGAAGTTTAAGCTTTTAATACTTTCCCAAAGTTTTTCATCAACTTATGAGGCTTGGTTCTTCTAAGTCTCTAAAAATTGTCTCGCACATTAAAGACGGATTTCGAAGTTGGTACGACATGGCAGATGCTGACAGTTTGATACAACGTGTTTTTACCTCTTCTGGGACCATTTGATTTGATGGCCACGATCTATGTCTTGAGTACCAAGGGTGCTTTGGAATTATTGTATGGTTTAGGGATTTCTTTTCTTTGTACAGTCCCATAGCTGAATACCATATATCCAAAGGAGTTTTTTTTCTTGGAAAAGCTAGGTCAGAATTCCTTCCTAGAACATTTTTCTGTACTTCAAGTTTAGTTCTTCACTTTTTTTATGTGCTCTTTCCATATCAGCTTTGTATTCAAAATCATTATAAGGTATATACCTAGCAGTATTGGCGTAAGTTACAGCTTAGGCGATGATAAAAAATTATTTTTCATTTTTTTAGATCTTTGTTTGTAAAGATAATATGCGTAAAAATTTTTTCATTTAATTTAATACTTTCTCAACTGCATTTTGCAATTCTGTGACCTTCGTAACGGATTTATCACGCCCCAATATTCCAGAAAGGTCAGCAAAAATGGCTATGAAAGCGTTGATGTCCACTGAAATATCTCTAGTATATAACAAAAATAGAAATGGCCCTAGGATACTTCCTTGTGGTACACCGGCTTCAATTTTCTAAAGTTCTGGTCGCAACCTTACTCTAAGGAATCGATCCGTTATGTAGGACTTCGTAGCACTATCTGCGAAGGTACTCTGGCAGTTTATACTTCAGTACTCAAGTGCCAAACCTTTTTTAAGACTTTAGATATATCTACTGGTAAGAATAGAGCTGAACATATTTGTTTTTTCTGTAAGTGATTTCCTACAACATCCGTAACTCGATGCACTTGGTCTGACTTGTAATGTTTATATCTAAATTCTAACTGATGGTTCGCCAATAGTCTTCGTTCTTCCATTATTTTGCTAAGCCTTTTCAAGAGCAGTTTTTCGAAAACTATTGCCATGATTGGTGTAGGCGATATACATAGGAAAGATGTTACTTCTCTTGGTGACTTAGCTTCCTTTGGTATAACAATGACTTCTGCAATTTTTCACTGATTTAGCACATATCTTATCGTAAAGCATTCGTTTATTATGAATGCCAGTTTTCTTTCTGAAGGATTTTGACAATATTTCTTTCAAAACCTGACCAGTTATGAGATCGTACCCTGTTGATTTTTGTGTGAGCTTGTGTTAACACATATGTATGTACTTCTTTGAATGACTTAGAAAAATTCATATTCGCCGCTACTGTCGACAAACTGTAAGTGATCCGTAGGTGTATTTGCTAAGACTGACTTAAAGACCTTCGCAAGATGTTCAGCTTTATGTTTCGGGCTACGGATCCAATTTCTATCTTGAGATTTTACTGGCGGATTTTGTGTGTAAGGACTTTTTAGGTGCTTGGCTGCTTTCCATAAGAAGTATTCGGTAGAAGGTTTTTCGGGAATCTAATTAGGGAATCAATTTCGAATTCACTGATTCTTTCTTTTAGTTCTTGTTTGATTTGGTTGAATACTTCCTTATCTTCTGGAAGTCTCATTGTTTACGATTTTCTTCGAGCTCTTTCTCTCTTCAATATCAGCTCACTAAGTGCGACAGGACATTTTATTTTAGTGTCCCTGCAGTTTGAAATAGTTAGAGTACTTTCTTCATCTCCAGTAAATTGTTCTATTTCATGATCAATTTATTCGATTGTTTCCATAGGGAATCGAGGTGTAAAAGACTAAAGTTTATCTCGTAACTCTTTCCAGTTTTTTTCTTTTATGAACAAGCGTATGATTACTTTTTTGCTTTAGGTATGAAGAAACTATAAGGTCTAGTATTTTATTTGAATCAAATTGCTAGTAGGTATGTTACTGAGCAGAAAGAATAAAATTCGAGGTTATATTTACGGTCTGCGCTTAGTACGAGTATAGTCGTTTGCCTTTTGTAGCTATGAGTATTGATGATATAATAAATTATAATCCTTTAATAAGAGTTTTCCAATGTTCGTCTTTCAAAGTGTTTTTGGGTTTTAAGTCAAATAAATTCTGGTAACGTTTCTTCCCTTTCTCTACATCGACAATTCGAATGATTTTTCGGAACAGTTCAGAACACTTTAGGCGAAACTATATCCTCGCTTGGATTATAATTCAAATCGTTATACACAATTTTTTTTTGTATAAAGGTCTTAACTTCAAATTTTCCGGATTCTGTATTTAATTGGGATATATGTTCATAGGTATTAATTGGCGAGTTGTAGTAAAAAAAATCGCACACCAGAATTTGATCAAACTAAACTTAAGATTATGAAAAAAATGTGGGTCTCTATTCGACTATTCTGTCTGTTCAGCTACTGGCTAAACGGTAAGATTAAATTTCGTTAAACCGGTCATATACAGGGGAGAGTAACGAAATCCCGCCACATAAAATCCCGACTCACGAAATCCCGCCGAAAATAAAAATAAAAATCCCGCCGACAGATATTTTTGGAAATATTTGGCGGGATTTTCAATACTATTTTAGTACTATTAATAAAATATTCTATTTTGATTTATTTTTAAACAAAAATGGAAAGTATTTAAGGAACTGTTGGTTCGGGAAAAATTCTGTTCTTGTTAGAACTCCGTGGAGGTAAGACCTTTAAATCTTTAAAGAAGATAAGATGATTTTCAAATTTCAATGGCTTGGCCAATTATTTATGGACATTTGACCAAAATCTTTTTGGACTTTTGTCAAAAATATTTTTGGACATTTTGTCAAAAATATTTTTTTAATAAACTTTTTTTCAACAATTTTTTTTTTAAGATTTTTTTTTCAATAATTTTTATTTTGAAGAAATTTGGATTTTTCATACATTTTTTCTGGCCTTTTTTTAAAGAATATTTTTTGACAAAAACTTGCCACCCAAGGTACTTTTAATCGAAAAAAAAACTGTTTACATTGGCGCCTGCCAAGCGACTTAACATACCCTAAGCGGAGCGACGGAGTCGCGTGAGCGGGTGTGTCCCCGAAAAAGGGAGTTAAAATCCTTAAGTCCCGCGGAGCGGGCCACCCAAAATAGTGTTTGTTTATTAAACATACACTGCAAGCACACCAATTATTGACATCATAATTATATTATATTGCCATTTTTTGGCAAACTAACTGCTGTAGACCTATCAAAGTTGACATCTTTTTTTTAATGTGATTTGTGGCTAAACCAAGCATCTTAGAGAATTATAAATTGCATATTCGTGATCTAGGGAGTACCACCTTTCAATCGACGTATCGCTTGAAACGAAAAACTAATTTTTATCTTTAAACGCGATTTGCGGCTAAACCGAGCTTCGTAGACCCCCCAAAGTTGACATTTTCAAACGTGATTTCTGGCTAAACTAGGCATCTTAGAGCGTTAAAAATTGCATATTCGTGATGTAGGGAGTGATGTATCACATGATTTTTTTTTAAACTCTTTTGGACATTTTTTTGTAATTTTTTTATTTTTTTGACTCAAGATACTTTTAACATTTCATACTTATACTTTTTTTGGACTTGTCTTCAGCTTTAAGCCAATCAGAGCTCGTTAAAAATTAAATAAATCAGAGCGGTCTGCTACGTATTGAATATTCCAGTACAATAGTAGGAAACTTCGTTCTCATTGCTTCTCATTGATTCGAGTCACCATTACTATGGAAATGAAAATCAATACTGTGCTGTCAATTTAGTACTGAAACGGCGGGATTTCGTGATTCGGGATTTTTTGAATCGGGATTTTGTGATGCGGGATTTTGTACCCAACCCATATACAGTACGCCCTCTGTAAAAGCAACCTTCGATAAACTTAATATCTCAGTTAGAGCAACATCAAAGTTTTATCATTAGTGACTCAGTAATTGCATAATTTACAAAAAAAGTGTAACTCAGTAAACGCAACTTTCCATCCAAGACCTCATATTTCTTTTCTTCTATATTTCTAATTTAAGGTTTTTGCTTTTATTGTAACTGGGCAGTTATTTCTCGTTTTTTTCGAAATTTCTTACACTTTTAATATAAACCATTTGAATTTAATATTGTTCAGTTATTTCTCGCGCTCGGTAGTTTCCGAGTCTTACTCGAAAAATTATGAATGTTGTTATTAATTTTTCTAACCTGTGTTGAAAGCAAAAGGCCGGCCAAAAAATCGAAGGACAACAAATTAGCTAAACAAATTCGTATTTAATTCTGAGTCCGGTTTCAGTAGAAAACAACATGACTCTTCTAAAACTAATCAAAAACTGTAAATATTTTTACAAATAACATTATTCTTTTATTTTTCATACTCTGGTGTTCACGTTGAATTCAAATTCAAAACTCAACTTTTTTTGTTACTCGGTTATTGTAACAATCTCAATTACTCGTAGTTGCTTTTACCGAGGGCTTACTTTTTTGTCATTCTCGTCAACACGTTTTTTTTTACTAAAAAAAATACAAGTTTTTAGAAATGTAAGAAAATATTTTTTTCAAAAACTTTTCCACAGATTTAAAAAACAAATCATATACATAAATCTGGCAAATTTTTTATTGAAAAATATTCTTTATAAGAAAAATTGTGTTTGTTTTAAATTTCCTCAAAAACGGTGAAACTGATTTTGATCAAATTTGTAATATTAAAGCTCTTTTCAATCACTTTCAAAAGCATTATGTATTCAAATTTTTCAAACACTGTTTTTGGGTTAAAAAAACAATAATTGTTTTGTTTGAAAACTACACATGTATTTCGAAAACCACAAGTTGTATTTTTTTTAAGCTGACAGTTTGTTAACACTTCCTAAAAGATTAAGAAACAAAATGTTCTCTTATTCAAAAATATATTTTAACAACTTTTCATTGAACCTACCCTAATTTTCCAAAATTTGCTAAGCAAAAGTGAACAATTTAAGTCGTGTTTATATTTATTTTAAAAAATTATACAGAATCTTAAACCAGAAATATTTAAAAAAGAAAAAAAATATCACCGAACCAACATGAGCAAAAAAAAAAGCACCACGAACACACGAAGCCTTACTTTCTGAGTGATAAATGGTTTTAGTCCTTAAACATGGACTCTGACAACGACGAAGTACGAGCAAGATGATTCGATGAAAATCCTGCAGTTTTCACTGTTAATTTTCTTTTTTCTTATATATTTTATCTAATTCTAACTGAGGGGGAACCATTTCTTTCTTTTTTCTTAAGAAGATGGATGGGTAGGGCTCGTCTTGACATATTTGAGATTTGCACATGTGGCCCGATTCTCAGTATCTATTCTACACACAAAACATATCTATTTATTGTATATGGTTATTGCCCAAGGATAGGTTTATTTTCAATTCATTATCATCCTTGAGGGCAAAGAAAAAGAAGGTACATATAAATGGCAATTATATAGAGTTGTTGAAAAAAACACAGAAACTGAGCTTTTGAAAACGACGAAATAAACCACAATTGAAGTGATGGAAAAGGGTTGCTTTTTGGGCAAAAAAAAAAACGGAAGTCATTAATTATGTTTCGAAGATGTACATTTTGCCACACTTGACTTTTATGTATTCACTATAGAAGTGAATACATAAAACTAAATTCTATTTGCTATTTTGTACCGTTTTTATAGGAGAGAACTTTGGACATAATTTTCCATACACAACTTCTCTTGTCTCATTTATCACAGGGAGTGAATTCAATCACTTTTAGTGTCAAATTGGCATATTGAAGAATGTGTATTTGTTGCTAAATACGTCTTCGTATAGGAATCTTCCAAACACGACCGTATATACCGGAGAAAAAGGGTAAAACAGAGCACATTCGTGTGGTGTGGTTAATTAAAGAATCTCTACATTTGGAAGTATGTTCGAAGTTGGACTCAACGGTGATAGGCATTTTCAGAAACGTAAGTATTATGGAAAAATTAGTTAAGGATAGGAATGCAGTTAGATTTACCACTGGAACACTTTTATTTAAAGAACGGAACCATAAATAAGGGCGTGGGAAGAAACATTACGACGATAATTGAGAGTCATAATTATCGCTTATGATTCATTTACTTATGATTTTTAGAGCTCTTTCCTGAATTCTATTTAGCATCAAGTATGTTAAATGTCACTCAAGAATAACGCCATAGAGGTGACTTTCCATTGAACGACTGAAGCCAACAATGCGTTTTTGTACACGGTTTGTGGTTACCCAACTTGACAATTCTGTCGAGATTGAAATTGATTTATTTTTTCGTAAGCTGCCAACTCAGTTCCACATCCGAAGGACAAGAAACGAATATGAAAAGCTGGGTGTACTGTCGTCAATAAAAAAATTTTATTGATAGAAGTTTTAGTGAAAAGAATATTGATGAATATGAGAAAAAAGAGTCGGAGACAAACCAGAGCCCTGAGGCACATCAGAATTTATGAAGAGCAAGCAAGCTTAACACCATCCAATGCAACTTGAAGAATAGATTCCTTGGTACCGGGTCCACTGATTTTTGATGACTAAATTTATCAAACTATCTGCAAAAGATCTATGCTACTAGTCTGTGAGATACAGCATCATCACTGCAGTCAAAGGGTAGCTTTTCTGATATTTCTGGCGCTGATAATTTATGAGCATTTCCCTGAACTTGGAAACAGGGACGTAAGTGCAAATTTAAAAGGGGCAAGCAAATTCGTCAGTTGGATTTAGGCAAGTAGAATATGACAGATGGCCAGGTCTTATGCCAGCATTGAACATCACTTTTTCAGAACAATGAAAGGGTTACTAATCGAGCCAGCAGATTCGTGCCATCGAAATCATTCAGAACTCTCGCAGTTGTACAAGTCCAAAAGATAATTCGTTCCATAAAATTGTTAGTTCATTTAACTACAAGCAAGTTCTAACTATCATAGTTGAATTAACATAAAACTGGAAATTCGAAAAAATTCCTGGGAAGAGTCGGTCAAAAAATCAAGAAATTTAATCTTTAATTTACTAACGATTAAAATGTGGATTTCAAGTTAATATTGGACAGATAATGTTGCTGAGTTGATGAAAAAAACTTGAAAAACCAATCGATCCTGACAAAATTTGAAAACGTAACTTGAAACTTTTAACCACTCTCTTCCTTTGTAAGGATGAAAGGATCTTTAAACCCTTTGAGAATTTCATCATCTATCCAAAAAAAAATCGCTTGTTTTCTTGATTTTTTGTATATAAACACACATATGAGCATTAAATGAAAGTTAGTCGTCAAATTAAATTCCCAAGTAATCGAACATTTTCAATTTTTTTACAAGGAAATAAAAAAAACCAAGTCATGTTTTGTCTCTGGTGTCATCATGGCGGTCAGCCATCAGACGAATAGGGGGAACAACATGTAGCATACGAAAACATGCACGTGCCGTAACTATTCGGGACTGGTGGAAGTGTGATCATAGCCTCTCCGCGGCGGCCGCTAGAAACAAGCCTTTTAAAAAAGATTTGGCTAATATGATCAGGCTGGTTCCTCAGGTTGGCGACAGGTTAATTCCCTGTCCCGTAAAACTTTTGAATTACGTGACCGACAACAAGCCTCGGAAACGGACTGATCTCACGACAACAACCCACGCAAAGAAAAAGGAAAAACGATTTACGAATTTTCTTATGGAACGTACGATCGCTCTATAGAGCTCGAGCTGCTCAGCAGCTAGCCGATGCCCTGTCAAAGTATAAAGCTGACATAACAGCTCTTCAAGAAATCAGATGGACGGGGAATGGTGTTTTACAGAAGAAAGAATATGACATATACTACAGCTGTCATACAAAACACGATGTGCTCGGGGTAGGCTTCCTAGTCAGCGAAAAAATGAAGTCTACTATCATCGGCTTTAACGCTATAAGCGAAAGGCTATGCACCCTTCGCGTGCGAGGCAAATTTACGAACATCAGCCTCATTAACGTTCACGGACCTACGGAGGAGTCCTCAGACGAAGAAAAAGAGACTTACTACGAACAAGTCGAGAGGGCCCTCAATGCCTGTCCAAGGTATGATGTTAAAATCATCCTTGGGGATTTGAACGCAAAAATAGGTCGGGAGCCGGTATTCAGGCATTACGCAGGCACCCATAGTTTGCATGAGAACACTAATGACAATGGACTTCGAGTCTTAGAATTGGCAGCATCGAAAAACATGGTCGTTGCGAGTACCAGGTTCCCGCGTAAAGATATCTACAAAGCCACCTGGGTATCACCTGATGGAGTCACTCGTAACCAAATAGACCACGTGTTGATAGACCGTCGCCACTACTCGAACTTGATGACGGTACGAACGTACCGAGGTGCCAATATCGACTCGGATCACTATCTTGTTGGTATGGTTTTCCGAGGGCGGATTGCCTTGCGAAGACGCATTGCATCCGCCGATCAGGTTCGAATCAACACGGCTGCCCTGCGCAATGAAAACACCAGTAACACCTTTGGTAATGCGTTAGGACTCGCCCTAGAAACACCTGACTTAGGGAGAGTAAGTCCTGGAGCCAGTATGCTGGACGTAAATGAAAAGTGGACACGTCTTAAAAATACTGTCATTAGTACTGCCAACTCTATCTTAGGCAGCAGTCGTAAAAATCGGAACGACTGGTTTGATGATGAATGCAAGCTAGCGACTGAACGTAAGAATGTTGCGTACCGAGCAATGCAACAATCTAATAGAACGCGGGCACGCGAAGAGGAATATAAAGAGCTCAGAAGAACAGAAAAACGGCTTCACAGACAAAAGAAATCAGCCTGGGAGAAGAACCTAATCTGTGAAATAGAAAACAGCCGAGAGCGAGGTCCGCACCAGGCGCGGAAGTTCTACCAATCCGTCCGAAACATGACGCAGTACACACCACGCTGCACATACTGCAAGGACGGAGAGGGAAATCTGATCACCGATCCTGAAAGCATACTGGAGCGATGGGAAGTGTACTTCAATGAATTGCTAAATGGTCAGCTCACTGCAGAAGTGGAGGCTCCACTACTTCAAGAAGAATACCCTATGTTGCCGCCACCAAGCATAGAAGAGGTTGAGAAGGCTATAGGCCGGCTTAAACAGAACAAATCCCCGGGAGCCGATGGCATACCAGCCGAATTATTTCATCACGGCGGGCCAGCCTTACGTCAAGCAATTCATGATATTATAGTGCACGTATCGGAGCAAGAAGAAATGCCAGAAGACTGGCGAAAAGGCATAATATGCCCCATACATAAGAAGGGAGATGTCACAACGTGCAGCAATTATAGAGGTATCACGTTGTTGAGTACCGCCTATAAGATACTCTCCTCTATCCTACAAGACCGGATAACCCCATACGCTAAAACCGTCATCGGACAATATCAGTGTGGTTTCATTCCAGGCAAATCAACAACTGATCAGATCTTTACCCTTAGGCAGGCGATGGAAAAATGTCTAGAATTTAACATCCCAACATACCATCTGTTTATAGACTTTAAGGCCGCCTATGATAGCAGAGCCAGGGTAGAACTTTACAAAGCCATGGGAGAATTCGGCATCCCAAATAAATTGACACGACTATGTAGGTTGACCATGACCAACGTAACAAGCCAAGTAAAAATAGCCGGATTGCTATCCAGACCAATCAAAATCTTTAATGGACTCCGACAAGGAGACGGTTTGGCCTGCCTCCTCTTCAACCTGGCGTTGGAGAAAGCAATCCGTGACTCTGGCACGGCAACAAGAGGGACCATCGTCAACAGGTCCAGCCAGTTACTAGCATACGCAGACGACATTGACATCATCGGAAGATCCGAACAAGCTGTACACGATTACTTCATCCAGATCGAGCAGGCGGCACAAAATCTGGGGCTGCACATTAGTGAAGGTAAAACAAAGTACATGGTGGCGTCGAATGCGAGAGGAACAGTTGGTCAAACAATCAAGGTAGCGGAGCACGAATTTGAAGTGGTGCAATCCTTTAAATACCTTGGGTCAATAGTAGCAGCCGATAACAATATAGAAGAAGAAATACGCGGGCGGCTTCTCAAATCCAACAGAGCCTACTATAGTCCGTCAAAGCTTTTCAAATCCAGAAATCTCACCATAACTTCAAAACTGCTGCTGTACAGGACCATGGTCCTGCCAGTACTCACATATGGATCCGAGACTTGGGTGCTTAGCAAAAGGCACTCCGACCTCTTAGCTGCGTTCGAGAGAAAAGTCTTAAGGAGAATTGTTGGCCCCATATGTGAGGAAGGACGATTCCGGAGACGGTACAATCATGAATTGTACGCAATCTACCTAGAAGCAGATATCGTGACAAAATTAAGCTCGGTAGACTCCGGTGGGCAGGGCACCTAGCTCGCATGAGCGAAGAGGAACCTGCTCGGAAAGTTCTTTGTGGTACATTCTATGGTAGACGGCAGCGTGGTAGACCATGCTTGCGCTGGAGAGATAGCGTAGACCAGGACGCCCGAAGCCTTGGGGTGCGCAACTGGATGGCGTCGGCTAGAGACCGGGATAGGTGGAGAGACTTGTTGAAAGAGGCCAGGACCGGAACCCGGTTGTCGAGCCGATGATGATGATAATGATGTCATCAATTTGCTGAATTTATGACTCCAATTGGGACACCTTATCAAATTCGTTTTGTAGAAACAGATATAGATTAGAGCTTGGCAAACCATAAGTAAGTTTAAAATCATTTGCCATCATACGAATCTAAAAATACTATCTAGCCATGTGCATTTAAATAATATAAAAATATTGTAAAAAGAACAGGTCCAATATGACTGTCCTGCGGAACCTCATATAGTAATTCGACTATTGTTTATTGGAGATGGAATTTTCGAATTAGGTTCTGTTTTCATTCTGAACAGGATGTTATATAAGTAGATAGACAGTTTGGCAATTCATAACTGTTCCATTTATAAAAAAGTAGTGTATATAAAACTCAATCAGTGCTTCACCATAGAATACATCAGTTTAAAGTTCTTTAGTCAAATTCTTGTTTGTTTCAAGAATTGTTTACTACTGCTTAGCCCATTTTGTGTTTGGTCATTTAATGATCTCTTTTTTTTCTTCCACGTTTAACAGTTAGCGATTTAAGAAAGTTTAAACTTTTTCCACAATAGAAGAATATTGTAAAAAGAATAGGTCCAACATGACTGTGCTGAGGAACCTCAGATAACTCGTTTATGGTTTATTATGGACGGAGCTTGTCAATTGGGTGGTGAAAGGAGTCCTGAGAAAGGAAATCTAAACAGGATGTTAACTAAGTAGAAAGACATTTTGGAAATCCATAACTTTTTAACTAATGAAATTTTAGTGTATGGAAAACTCTATCGAACGCTTCACCATAGAATACATCAGTTTTAGTCAAATTCTCGTTTGTTCGTAAAATGATTTATAGCAGATTATCATTTATTGCTGCTTAGCCCATGTTGTGCTTGGCCATTTATCCATCCTTTTTTCTTCTTCACATTTTGCCAATTGAAGAATATTGAAAAAAGAACAGGTCCAATATGACTTTCCTGTGGAACCTCAGATAATTCATGAATTGTTTATTGGAGATGGAGTTTTTCAATTGTGTCCTGTTTTTTAAGCAGGATGTTATCTAAGTAGATAACCAGATTCGAAATTCAACACGTTTTAATTTGTAAAAGAGAAATATATAGAAAACTATCTCAAATGTTTCCCAATTGGAAACATAAGTATTAATTGTTTGAGTCAAATTCTTATTTGTTTGAATAAAGATTAATAAGAAACTGTTTACTACTAGCAAGCCTATCTAGTCTTTCTGTTAACATGTTCAGCAGCTAGCGCTTTAAACAATTCTTTCTCGCATTTTCATGGAATCAAATCAAAGCAGCGCTGAAATTCCTGTAAGCCTCAGAAATTTTGAGCTCATATTCTTAGAGTTTTTTTAAGAGTTACAATTTTTTCTCCACAGTTTGAAAAAATGTTCCTGTTCAACATAGTTGAATCATTTTAATATGAAATTTCTTCTTCGATTATTTCTCACAATCTCTTCCTTTAATTAATTCAATTCAAATCGAATTACATTAAAATTTAACTCATAATTTACTCTCCGAAATTTTAATATTTACAATTCCACCTGATGTCCGTTATACTCGTACCAAATCATCATCAAGCTCACGTTTGATTGGAATTATTATTCCACTAAAAAAAATCATCTATTTATTGATTACACATTCCAAGGAAGAATCTTCAATTTCCATTTCGAAACTGCTCCACTTCAATCTACATATTTCTGTGAATCAACATAAAATTCATCACAAAATTGAAAGGCAAAATCATACTGATGGCAACTATAATTGCAAAAAAAAAAAAAAATAATACATACTCGTTTACCCGAGACTATTTCTATACATATTGCTTGATGGACATCATGATGAAACTGCTTCAAACTTTTTCATCAAAATTCAAACTAAAATCTCCATTAACAAGCTCCTGGACACGTTCGTCCTTCTACTTGTTCGTACCGAAATAGAAAAAAAAATAATAATTAAAGAGAGAAAACTTTCAAAAATATACTTGACAAGATTCGCGTGACAGACTCATGGAAATTGCAATTAAATTTTGGCGCAAAAAATAGAGTAAGCTTATTGAAAACTTATTTTAGCATTTTGAAATCATATCCCTCGTAGGTAAGACTGTGTATCTTTCTTTTGCTGCAGAGGTATACCACCAAGTAGCAGTTAGGGTATACACCTATAGAACTTTTTCTCTTGCAGGTAAGCAAAAACTATTAATCTTTTCATCTGCACTCTGCCATGAAAAGGTCAAGAAGTTCTAGCGTTCTAGCGTAGGGCGTTTTTGGTAGGTACTTTGTCCTTGGTCCTTATCGTGGTTGTTGTGTGGTTATTTTTTTCTTTTTTTGCGTCCTGTTTGTCACGCTTCTTTTCACAGAGGCTATCAAAGTTTCAGCACCACGAGGTATAAACTACTCGTCAACTCCATTGACCATAAAAATTAAAATTTTGCTCAAAAGGAACACAATCCTATTCATTAACTTGCCATTTTGTTTGCCTTGAATGATGACGGAGGATTTTTTTTTTGTCTTTACAGAACCCAGGAGCAGAATTTTTTGTTTCAGAAATCCCGAAAGAGAGTTAAAGAATGTGTCAGTTCTACCTTCATTTACGAGACGAGAAATAGACTAATTTGTTTGGTTTCTTTAACCGATGTGGACCAAAAGGATGAGACACAACCGAACCCCATTAATGGGAGAAAATGTTGAAACTCTTTTTTGGCTGTTCTTTCACAAACCACAAATAAGCTTGCAAAAATTTAAAAAGGTGCTCGTTGATATCTACATTCGATTCCCCGATATCTTAAGGCATAAATCTCAGTAACTTTCAGTTAGGTCCTGCTTAAAGAAGTTTAAGGTTCCATAAAGATTTCTTTTGGAATATTATCGAAACTTTAATTTTAAATAAAGGGTTTTTCAATTGGCGCTGGAAGATTTTGGCTGCTTGTGGCGGCCATTTTGTGTTTTTGGTGACGTCTGTCAAATGTGTTGAATATTATTCTTTCACTGATGCCAATGGAAAGTTGCACGAGTGAACAGCACGTTCAAATGATAAAAACTTTACATCGAAATGAGTATTCGTTAATCTACACGTTCCGTTCATTTTACGTTCATTACCACCCTTCACAGTCGACTCTTCAACGTTTGGTGGCCAAATTTGAGGCGACGGGTTCGGTTATCAATGAGCATACCTTCAAAGAAAAGCAAGATCGGCCGAGAAGATCGCTGCGGTCCTTGAAAGTGTTCAGCAGAACACGAGACAGCAGATCCCTCGCCGTGCACAAGACTTCAAATTATTGAACTTATGCCTTATGAGCTAAAAGGTTATGATATGAACACAGACAACGCCATTTGTTCGCTGACTGGGCTTCGGAGTGTTTAGAAGTGGACCACAATTTTGGTCGCAAAATTATACTAGGCGCATGTTTGAATGAATGGCTTTGTTAACAAACAAAATTCCCATCTACGGAATTTTGTTTGTTAACACAGCCATTCATTCAAACAGCACCAACCCACTCGAGGCTCAGCAGGTAACAATGCATTATTAAGGAGTAAACGTTTAATGTGGATTTTGGTCCGGAGTTGTCACTGATTCGCATTTTTTTTAAAGGACTTTGGTAAGGCTGTCACCGTCAATGGCTAGAGCTACCAAACAATGATATCCAATTTCTTATGGCCCAAATGGAACCATATGGACCTAGAAGGCATGTGGTTCTAGCGAGACATAACTACATGCCACAGAGCGGACGCCACGATTGACATTCTGCATGATCGATTTGAGGGTAAGGTTAGCTCTCGCAGATGTGACATCATTATTGACCGCCATATTTCGGGCGATTTCACTTTTTATTGTAGGGTTTCTTGAAGTGGCAGGTTTATGCCAATAAACCACAACTGACCGATGAATTTAAGGTGAACAAAACACAGGCTATTGCTCAAGTTCAGACGAATCTATGCGGAAGAGTTGCTAAAAATAAGACAAATTCTTCCAAGAGTACGAAGCCAAGGCAGGTATTTGAATGATGTCATATTCTAAACATAATGACATACAAGGGTCTTTCAAATAAAAAAAGAATTGTTTTATTCCATTTCAAGACCCTCCCGCCCATATTGATAAACTCTTATTGATAGAGTTTTAACTCTTCAAGATATGAAAGGAATATTGAGTTTTCGACGATATAGTATTGAACTTGTTACTTTCGCTCATAACTTTTAAATTCCAGGTGTTCCCCTATAAAGATCTTCAATGAACAAGTTTCGATAAAGCTTTTAGTAAGCATTCTTAAAATGTTCTTTGAATCATTTCAAGAATTTTTTGTGAGTTCAAATTTTTCTCGAAATGAAATGTAATAAACACATTTCTCTAAACAAGTTACAACATTTTTTGGAAAGCTTTATAGAAGCTGAAACTTTAATTCGCCAAGGCATCGAAACTAAAAAACCACTCCAAATGAAATAAATTGTTTACTTTCTCGAAAATTTATTTTTTTTTTAATTTTTTACTTAACAAAATGAATCCCTGAAAATCTATATAAATCCCTCAATTATGTATAATCCAAAACCCCTTACAGTAAGTTAAAAAATAAATTACAAACGACTTTGTTCTTAAGCAAATTACCGGAAGTTAAAAGCAAAAACCTAATTACAAAGTTTCAACATCATCAGCCCAACGAATGGAACACCCAATTAACCGGAACACGACGTTGTATTCGTTCTCAACAACAATTCAACCTCAAACAAACGAACATTCTCAAGCTAAACTTACACTTGTCTAGGTGATATTTGGGTTTGGGACACAAATTTTATTCTTATAAACAAAAGTACCTAGTGTAAATGTGTTGGCAGGGCGGTGTGTGACGACGACAACGAAGCCGACGAAGTTGGTGTAACTTTATGTACACATACATATATAGAAGAAGAATGAAAATATTTCCCAAGTTCCAAGCAACAAAGGCTAATTTACATTCTTAATGACTCCAATCAACAGGGTTAGCACACTGGTCCTTTATTTTGCATATCAGCCGCAGGACTCGCTCCCTTCACATATATTTATGTACCTACATACACATCATAGTTATAGAGTATGTACCGCAATACACAGTCTCAAGGCAAACAGCTTTAAAATAGAATCTATCTATTCAACTGTGAGGCTCACCTCTTTCACTTGAGCTGACAAACATAATACAATAACAGTGTCCTTTTCGTATACACACACAGCACATAGGACCGAAAAGTATCCTTATACCTATCAAAAATTAAAATCTTCTCCAAGTATAGAAATGGAATCGCACAACACGGGGCTACACTAACTACCACCGGGAAACCATATCTACCTTTTCTCTAGTTCCTTTGCCGAATCGACTGTACTGTATGCACTCAAAATTAACTGGAAATAGTGTCTTGGGTATATTTTTCGGAGCTTGGTTTAATTGGCCTTTGCAAAGATAGAAAGTGTAAAGATATATATTCGATAAGGAGAAAATGAGGACGCTGAAAGACAAAGTCCTTCTAATTGCTGTGGATCTGATAGGCTTCTTTAGGGGAAAGTGTTGAGAGACAAAGGTTAATGAATAGACTTGTTGAGAATGTCAAGACTTAGAGAATTAATACATATATATTCGTCAAGCAGGAATGCTTTTAGAAGATTTTTTTTAATATACATATTAAGAGAAACAAATTAAAAGATGGATGTACTTATAGACATATGTACATAAGTTTTGGAGAGTTCAAAACTCAATTTTTTCTTTTTTTTTGAATAAAATTTCTGTTCGGAAAGAGTTATCGTCCAATAATTAAAGTGAGTCTCTATTACACCCACATAATAGCAGCTTAATTCCTTAGCTGTGCTTTAGATTACAAATTCCTCTCCAGAGCATAAGTCAGAACTTACGCCTTGGGAGATTCTATTCGAAGCACTACTTAGATAGGTTGTCTTCTGGTTTCCTCGGTGAGTAATGGTTATTGGGTTGGATTGTTACATCGAAGTTCCCGGATCGATTCACAGCCACTACCACCGATTCCGAGGAACTGACAAATCTTTCAAGAGTATTCCTTGTCATGAAGATTCCTTCTGGTCTTATCCAGTCATGAGTCAGAAATCATTGTTGGAAATTGAAATTGCAGTGGTTTTATCAGTCAAGATATATTATTCGCAAGTATTACCAAAATCGTTGAGAAGTATTTCCCTGTTTCACTCATATTCGCACTTCAAATATAGTACATCTAAAAGCTGTAAACGTTGCCAAACACAGCATCTTGCGTTGTTGTACGACTCTTTAATAGTAGCAACAATTCCATAATATCGAGCATTCTCCAGATACAGAATTTATGTGAGCAATCAGAGGCTTTTTAAGAGTCGATGATCATGCATGAGGTAGAACTGTGATGGGTACGTTGACGATTGTTAAACGATGATCTCTTCGGTTCTAATATATGCGGAGCAATGAAGATGGCCTTACAATTCTGCTGGTCACCTTTTGATCCCAAACATCACCCTCTCGAGAAGAATAGCTCCAATCAAGCTCGGAAAAACTGTCAAAATGAAGAAACCAAGACATGTAATTCCCCTTTCTTTTGTAGCTTGACAATAACTCCATCATTCTATTCCCTGGGAAATGTTTTATTTTCCTTAAAACCTTGATACGTGCTTGCTTACTAACTACAGTCCGAGTGCATCTGGGCCTCAACCAAAAGGCTTCTTCCACCAATTTCAAATCTTTCTTTCATCTTTCTGGGGTGAAATTGCAAATATTTTCTGGCCCAAAAAATTGGCATGGATAGTAGGTCTCCTTGCTGCATTTCTGAACGTCACCGAATTGGGGCTGTTTATAACTTGAACGTTACGTTGCATTCGAACTCCTCTCATTTTGAATATTGCGAAGTGATTTTCCCCAGAGTTGTTGTTTGTTGGGCAAAGCCTTAGCCATGCATTGAGAGGTAAAAAACAATGTTATGCTTCGGATATACTGAATCAAAGACGATTTTGTCTTCTTCCATTAAGTTGTTTTGAATGAGTGTGAGTTTGCGCCCACATGGTTTCCAACAAGTAAACCTTTGCTCAGTCTTTGTTTCTTAAGGCTGAAAACACACCGGATAAAGCAAAACGTTTTTTATTCGATAGTCAAAAAAACATTTTTTATTTGAACACACACCAAGCGAAACAGAATAAAACAAAACAAAACGTTTTGTTTTTTTGTTTCGTTTGGTGTGCGTTGAAATGAAACAAAACACGAACTATCGTAAAAGCTTAACTACGGCTGAAAGATTATAACTCTACGGCAAGTAAACACAAATAACAATTTTGTGTTTACAAAACAGGTATTATGTGTTTATTTGTAAGAAAAGAGAAAAGCTTTTAAATTTGCCAATCTTCAAATGTCATAGTAGGAAGTAGCAATCCACAGCTTATCAATAGTAAGCTTATTGGCATGTTCCTTATCTTTATAATTATAGATAGGGCTTCTTGCCTTAATTAAAAAAAAATTAACTTTTCTCCATCTACATATTTCATATTTATTTAAAATTTGCGCAAAGAGTAAACGTAGAAGCAAATAAATCTGTAAAGTGCAACGAAAGAAGAAAATAAAAACAACGGACTCAAAATTTTGTTTTGCAAAAAACAATAGCTCAGCTATCGGCAACGAAACATGTTTTTCTGTTTTGCTTTTGTTTTTATGTTTTGTTTCATTTGGTGTGCGTTGCGCCATAAGAAAGTATGCAATTATCGTCAACGACCCTTGTTCGAAACAGTTTTGTTGCATTCGGTATGTGTTGCTCGTATACAATAGCATGTATTTTCGACAACCACCATCGTAACACTTCAAAACAAAAACATGTGTTTTGTTTCGTTTTCTTTGGTGTGTTTAGTCTCATAAGAAACAATGTTCTCTTGTTTCACGAAACAAAAAAACATGTTTTGCTTTATCCGGTGTGTTTTCAGCCTAAGTCAGCATTATACCAACACCTTTCACTTCCTGACCATTGCCGGCCTCATCTTAATTAGAGTTTTGAAATTGCCTTGAACCATTAGCTTCACCCCTCCATTCACTTCCACTCAGTGTGAGAATATTAAGCCGGATTATATTACATTCAACCTGTTCAAACACATTTCCTTGTCTCTACAGATGTTGAACGTTCCATGCATAAACATCCGTTCATACTCGGGAGCTTAAATGTTTTCCATTTCGGTGCAGAGTTCGACAGAATTCCGGAGCTTCTGATTGCCGATTAATTTACAAATACCGTCTCATTTGCTATGCTATTGTTGCATAAGCGATGGCGCACTCCCACAACATCCGGTTTGTTTAAATATACGTAATGCTACCTATAATTCCATGAAAAATGCTTTTAAGACTGAAAAAGCATACATTTAATCGGCTTCTATTTGATTGATTACATCTCAGAAGTGGGATGTGTAGAGAAAATACTGCGAATTCATCAACAGGCATTTTCATCATCCCGACAGATGTTGTCCACACCAGAAACACCACCGCTTTTCCCCCTGGAAGCCCATTAAAAAGCTCCATAAAACATTTCCAAACAAATTGACATTTTTCACAACAAATAAAAAAGACACTTAACCATTTTGCTTTAAATTGAATCGAAAACTATAGAACTCTCTTAGTGAACTCTCAGAAATTCGACAAATTATGTCAAAAAAATAAGGCTTCTCCGAAATTCTATAGTTTCGAATTTGAAAAGAATTTTCTTTCTCTCCAAAGCTGCTGGGTATGTATGTGTCTGTGTAAGGTACAGTGTACAATGTACATCTTTAGTTCTTCAACTAATCCACTCTGGCATTGAAGTCCACAGAATACAAAACATAGAGAAGGTATCAAGCAGTGTTCCTATTGTACCTATGGGTTACAAATAATGTTCATCGCCTCCTTTTATATCCTTTTGCTTGGTGAAACTGCTTGCGGTGCGGTGGCGATGGTGGTGGGCGGCAAATGGCGGACGGAGGACGGGAGGACGGTTGTGTTTCTTCTTTACTACTGACTGCTGGATCCTGTCTCTCAAGCCATTGTGTGTTGAAGTTGAGTTCACTTTTAAGTGAACGTGTTGACGACAACCAAGAAAAACCTTTTGTGTACAGTATAAAAGTTCCCTAACATTTATCCACAGAAGCTACATGGGTTGCTGGTTGGTTGCTACCCAAAACTATTCAAAACATGAAGACAAGAGGGCAAAGATAAAATTAGATATATCGAGTGATAACTCTAGAAAAGGATGACTTTCTACTAATTGTAGGTCAGAGTTGAAGTTTTTTTCTTCTTTTTTTGTGAAAGACAAAGTCAGTCGGAGAAATAGAGAAAGGGGACAGGCGAATTCAGAGCACACAAGTTTGGGAAGAAACTCTTATTAGAGTGGTTAGGGCAAATGTGATAAGAATATAAACCTAAATGTTGGGTGGTGGTAAAGTGGGTTTTTACCATAATAAATGGACAAGAATAGACTTACAACAAGTATAGTATAGAGTAGTGTATTCGAGTTCAGTCCTTTTGCAAACTTAGATGGGACTCATATGGGGAAACGGAGGAAGTATACGGTATTTGGTGCACATTCTTCTTCTATAAAATGTACTCGTATATACTCGAGCAAGGACATCACACAAAAGATATTATTGCTTCAGGAACTGTCTCGTTTTAGTGTTTTTGTCGAGAAGTTGGGTCAACATTATATTGGTTTCCCTCAACTAGATACACGATAAGATGGATGGATGGGTTTCGTCTGCATAACTTGATGAAATGAAAATTTTGTCAATTTCCACAATTTGAGCCAGTAAGACAATTTGAAGCATACATAAATGCAGTTGACCTAGTTAATATAGCAAAACAGGATTAACTGACTATTTTTTTTTTTTTGTATTATTAGGAACACACATTTGGTCCTTTTCATTATGAAATCATGGAGAATCGATTATTTTATTAAATTACAATGGAGTTAGATTTTGTTCAGGGAATTTACGAGAAGAATCGATAGGGTTGTGATTTCATTATTTTCCCTAAAATATCTAAACGTTCTATCAATTGAATTCCTCTCCTGATGAAATCTTCAAGGTTGAGGCTACATTTTGGGTAGACATACAAATTCGTAAAAGAAAACAGAGAGGTGGACTGCAGGAAGGTCAATTTTAAATATTCTTAAATTCTTCGAAATAAAAAAAATAATAAGGACGTTTTACCTCCACAAAACTGGAATCCGGCGCCGGGAGTCAGGCTTACTTTCGTTATATTTACGATTATCAATTCAGTGAATCCGCGGACCAATTGCGCTGTTTATAAATATTTTTCATTTATATCCCCACCAGAAGCATTTAGGATCGAAAATATGTATAAATACTCGTAAGCTTGGTAAGTCTTGAAATATGTAAATTTGGAGAGTTCTAGACTTCCCGAGCGAGTTATATTCCGCTTTAAAGTCGATAAAAAGATGGTAGGCCCTGACTCGAAATCTGTGCAGTTTTTCAAAAGTTCCCTTTAGTTTTTTCTTTTTTTATTTTGCGCGGAGTAATGGGATTATGAATACCCTTAAAATGTTTGAGCACAGCACTAGTTTAAGTTTGAGAGGATTTAAAAGGAGGTACGTTAACACATTGATTTTGAATATAAGGGCGGGCAAAGCGTCCCACATTCGTGCAAGGGAATAATCTCTGCGTTTAACAGTACGCTGAAGTTGGACTCAAGGGTAAACTGATAGACACTGAATTGTTTAACAGGAGGAATGCAACTGTCTATTTCAGTTGGAATATTTTGTCTATAGTCGATCTGGCAGGCAGAAGTAACAGTGGTACTTGAAAAATACCGAATTGCGCAACAGTTTAAGACACTCACACAGTACGTTGGATAGATTCTTATATACGACTTTAACCAGTGTATGCTTCAATACTTTTGGAGGACATTGGATTGTCCTTTTGTAGATCTAAGTTTTGTTACTTCAGACGTAAGTGTCTGTGCTCTTTTGAAGCCAATAAAATTAAACAAAACTATTGGAGATGATGGGGTGTCCTGCTCCTTCTCTCTATGTGTCTTTGTTTGTTAAATATCGGGAGCATATAGAGCTGATGGTTCGGTCATCAAGAGTGCAACCTGCACTTGGTTCATGATTTAATACATGCACTTCAACGAAACATCTCTCCATATTTCAATCGTACTGGGTGCCAGGTCATGAAAACCACTTGCTTTGTTGTTCTTCAGCCGAGCCTACGTAATTTGTGCCAATAATAGTGGATTCGTTCCTTATCAATTGCAATTCCGTTGTCTTTTTGGTCAATTACTTGCTATAAATGATACCGATTTTAACTGGAAACTCTCTTTAAAACATGTATCCACTGTTCTTTTTTCTTGGGTGACCAGTTTTTTTTTTTGCTGTTTCGATTAGCTTGCTTTGTAGTCTTAAAACCAGCAGTCCTTACTTGTTTATTTTTTTTTTTTTAATTTCCAGGTGTATCAATCGCTAAGCTCATCAATATACTTGAGTTTCTGCGTTCGCCTTTTTCTATTTAAGCAAGATCTTCTTTTTTTTTTCTCGGTTCGATACCCTTGTTTTACTTTGCAGGATTTTCGCAGATTTTGACACCGTTTCCCGGTGTACCTAATAATAATCACATCACGAGTTCTTTCCACTATGTTGCTGGTAGCCAACGCTACTAATTCTTTTTGAAGATTTCAAGAAACTAAGAAACTGAGACCACCGATTGATGCCGTCTGTGTTAGCTGAATGCTCAGCGAAAGGAGGTTTCTCAGTCAGGTTGTGTCTGTAGACTCTGACAACTTTCTGCTAATTACTTCTTCTGTGCAGGTTCCCAACTATTTTCTTCCGATTTATATCTTTCCCGAAACAAAAAAAAAAAAAAAAGGCCACAGTTGACAATTCTTCAATTTTTTAACTCCTTCGGCTGGGGCGAGTGTTTTTGGGCTTCTCTTTTGGAAAATGGATTTGATGGGGATCATATCCAAGTGTCAACTTATCGGGTTAAAATCTATAAATCATATTTCAGAAATATACTCTGAAGACGTTATTCGTTGACGTTTGCTATTGTTGCAATTTGAAGGTAATCTTTATCCGAGAGTCTTCGTTACTTTCTTATGACATGATTTAGTTCTCTAGTAAGCTACCCGCAACATGCAGTCTCTAAAACCGACGCTACATTATTTCTTTGTAGTTCTTAAGTCAAAATTTGTCGGTAAAGATTAAAATACCCTAAGGTTAAAATTCGATCAAAGCTTATACCCACCCTTATCATCTAAGTTGAAATACTAGAGCAATGGTATGGAGATGACTGCATGATTATAAACTAAATCTGAAGAACTATACGTATATGGATACACACTAAGCCTGATTTGTACATCTTAATGAGAAACTTGCAATGTCAAATAGTTAAATTGGTATACTTAGTGGAAAAAATCGCTTTACGAAAGGAAGACCAGGATTATCAAATTTCGTGTACCTATATGAAACTTTTTTTGGAGTCAAAGTATGGGGCTGCACTGAGGAAAAATCATTTTTTTTAGTTTGATGATTAACTTACATATTGAAGGGTCTTCCAATAGGGAGGGTTACAAGTCAAAACAGATTTGGCCATTTCACCTGTTCTTTGCGTGAGATAACTATGACCTAAAATAGCTAGAGCAGAATGTTTATTATGACATCAGCTGTGTGGCCTGTAATGAATCCTGGAAGACCAAGATAGCGTTTACAACCATATCATCCGATTTGGATCAGCAAAAATCGGTAACCATCAGTCGGAAGAGCTTTCCGTTGAAGGAAATGGCAATTTTATCAAAATTTTAGATATAACGAGCGATAACTCCGTCGTCGCGTCGGCGTCAGTTCGCAGTCCAAGAGAAGAGAATTTCTGCGGATGCTTTGAGATCCTACATCCGAAAATTTAGCTTGATGACGTTCATTCAAATTGAAATTAAAATTAGGGTAAAATTACATCCGCTCCAGAAACTGAATTAAAAATTTTAATTATATGGTACAACAGCTCGAAGAGAAAAAGTACCTACAACATTCCGGTGTCTGTGTTGCCAGAAATAGAGGGGACCTACAATTTTCTGCCGATTGCGAACGGCTTCTCTTAGACGATTTAGGAACTCCTCCCAAAAGGTAGTACAACCCTGAAAAACTTTTTTGCAGCGGCTGAGAATCAAACCCAAGACCTTCTGTATGTAAGTCCAACACACAAGAAATACTACCCAGAACCGAAGAGCAAAAATTAAAAACAATAAATAAAACAACATGTCCGCCCCGAACTGTCAAAAGTCTACACATGCATATTGGAAAAGTCTTTATTATGTTTCTAATGGAATGTCAAATAACATTTAATTACTGAAAAATTAAAAAGACGAAGTATAAATTCTTTCCGACCTTAGCTCGTAGTTCATGTCAGAGTAAGTCACGGCAGGTATCTGTAATTTAAAACACGTTTGTGTCGTGATACTAATCACTTTAGAGACTTAAATTTAAATAGAATATTATTTGTACTCAATTAAGTAATTTAAGTTTAAAATATTTAACTTAAGAAAACAATATTATTAAAAACTTTCGATAAATACGACTAGTCAAAATAAGATTTTGATAATTTTAATGGTCAAAGGAAACGTAGACATTTGGGGAAAACAGCGTTGCGTGTGGAAACTTTATCAATGCCAGAAAGTTTTACTTACACCACAAGTTTGTCGTTATTGAATTCATCTATGTATGTGCCTCTTTTAAGACTTAACAAATATACTCCAAATAGATTTTTTAATATAAAGCCAATTTCGACAAAATGGAAAAAAAATATTAAAAGTATTTTTTAACTTAAATTCAAGGCTGATTGGTCTCGATTAAAAAAATCTTAAAAATCTTTGGTTAAAGAAAAATATAAAAAATCATCGATACACATAGTTTCATCTTTTCCTCTTAATCTTAATCAAATAAACTTATCTTTTTGTTCACCAGTTGTGGTTCCTTAAGTCTTTGGGGAAACAAAATTATATAGTATAAAGTTAGACGAAATTCCATTCCAATTTATTATTTTTTATTTTAAAATTGAAATAGCATTCAAAAAAAAAATTGTACCCTCACAAATTTCATCAAGGGAATTATAGGCCGTTCCATTATGGTTTGTTAGGACAACGCTCATGAACGTATTTCAAGTTCTTAACCAAAAGAAAACAATTAAGGGCAGGACCGGACTAACTGATCCTTAAGGTCTGGGAAACGATTCGTCAGAAATTTTTAAATACTACTATCTAGGAATCGCTCAATTATTTTGCTCAGAGGTTGTTTAAGAGGAAAATCTTTAAGCGACCCAAATTAATTTTTTAAGCTTTTTCGAAAATATTTATGGAAGCGTACTGTGAAGTAGGTATGGAGATTCCTTCTTCAGCCGTACTACATGAATGTGGAACACCATGCCTGGATCTGTATTTCCCATCCACTTTCAATATTCAGAACTTAAAAACATATTAGCATCTACCTCTCCTACGTAAACTTTCACCTTTTTATTGATGATCGTACTGTGTTAAGTAATTTTCTTTGCTCAATAAAAAAGACACTTCATGAATGCAAGATTATGGGACACTCTTCAGAATCGGGCCTAATTAATCCAAGTTCAGCACTGGCTATGCCATCGACATCTTAAAGAGAAAACAACATTAAACATGATATTTTATTTGTTCTTTCACTTACCAATTGCCTGTGATGCCTCTTATGGCTTGAGAACTTCCTACCACGGTTTATAATTTCGATTCGATTGAAAAAGTCCCTTGACACAATATACGAAATCATTTTGGTATCGAAACGAAATTCCTTGGCAAGAACGAAACACGACCCCCTGCCGAGAGGAGACGAGGAGTCGAGGAGCCGAAGCGAAGCGAAATAACTTTGCTTGCTATAACTTATCGCTCCATAAGCACACTCAGTGTAAAATCTCCAAAAACCATGAAGAACAAGAGGTTTGCTTCATTCCATTCCAATTCCATGATCCATGGCATGGTTGAAGAACTTTCAAGACTTGCTGATGAATGTTGAAGGAAGAAGAAGTGAAGGCATTTTTATTATGTCATGAAAGGGCAGAGGACGTTAGAGGTAGTAGGTAGGGTATACCAATGTATAAGGACGTAGTATTTCGCCCTGGTTGTTCTTGAGAAAACTTATGCACTCCTAAGTGTTGTAAGTTGAGTTCAAGAATTTATATGTGTGTTTATAAACTCCATACACAGACACTAACAAAGGCATCCATATAAGGCAAACGTGCAAAGTAAATTATTACATACGTAGTTGAAAAGTTTATGGGACGTTGGTTTTGCACTAGCATATCAAAGAATGGAGTGAGGGAGAGAGAGAGCACCAGCAACCCCAGCAGGAATATGAATGGTTTGAGAAAATGATAAGTGGCTCTGAAGTTTCCTCTTGGGACCGACAAAAGTGGTCACAAGAGGAACCAGAAGGATTTTTTTCTAAGATTTCTTGAGGATTAAGGTAGCTAGCTCTCTATATGTAGCTGCCAGCTTGTTAGGTTTAGAAAATTCTGCGTGTAAGTGGGAAGGTGTATACAGTTGAAGAATGGATTTGGTGTTTCTCCTAGAGAAAGTTGCAAAAAGAAGGTAAGTTGTATCTTGTTTGATGTATTTGAGCCTTCTGGGAATTGCCATTAAATAAGAATTTATAATAATAGTGAACGTCATGAGGTTCCTTTATCTACATATGAGTACACAGGTATTTCTATGAGTTTCATGAGAATGATGAAAAGGCGTATTTTATATACACATCAAGTATAGGTACTGCTAAGCCAGTTGTAGTGTGCTTTTTATTTAGGTCAGATGATGTTATGAAATTTTATTCATATTCTTCCGGATTGACAGTTTTTTTTTTTATTTGAACAAGTTCGAGGAGAATGGAATTTTTTTTGCAGTGTATGTACATCAATATATTTCAATAAAACAATTACAGTTACCTTTTGTGGACTTAAGATCAGTCTTTAGTTTGTATATACAAATTGGTCCAGTGACGTATCGGGTGTGTTTACAGCCTTTTTACTTGCGATATAGGTACTATAGGGCAAGTTCTGCATTTGGAAAAAAAATCGAACTCGAGATTTTGATCAAAGTTGACATTACGATGATAGCGAAGACGAATAAAGTGGGTCCGGCAATTCCGTCTGTCTGTCTGTCTGTCTGTCTGTATGTCTGTACCTCGATCTAGAGCCTAAGCCACTGGACCTATTTTCTTCAAACTCGGTAGTTATGGGTCTTCGGTGATTCCCTAGAGGGGAAATTGAAATTTTTTTTTTAGCTCTAAAACTAACGGTACCCCCCATACACCCGTAATGAAAAATCTTATTTATCTCGAAAACGGCTCTAACGATTTTGATAAAAAAAATTAGGTGTGATATTATGGACATGGACTACGTTTTGGTAAAAAAAAAATTTGGGGCAAAATGTTATTAACGGTACCTGTCATAGAACCGTTTTTTTGATTTTCGATTTTCTCATTAACGGCTCTAACGATTTTAACCAAAAATTTTCAGCAGGAGTCCCCCTAAGTTTAAAATAATATTGTAGATATATAAAAATATTCGAAAAATTATTTGTTGGGTTTTTTTGAAAAAATTTTTTTTTTGAAAAATCAATATCTTCAAAACCTATGAACGATTATTTTTTGAAATTATTTCCAAAAATCAATATTATTAAATACTTAAAATTCGCATCCCACATTTTTTTCTTGAAAAATTTTAAAGAAATTTCTTATATAAAAAATTTATTTATTTAATAATAAAACGATTTTTTAAAGTTTGTTGGCATAAATTCATACTTTTCTAGAAATCAGACGGCAATTTATTTTAAATTCATGTTTTATATTTATAAAATGTATTTTAAATTCCAAAGTACTTTTACATAAGAGCAAGTTCGTGCGATCCAGTCGTGCATTTTATTTGTATCAATCTGATAAGCGGTGTAACTTGTGTTAGGTTTCTTAAAACAAACTCCGCCACTAAGGAAATGGAGATGGTTAAAAAAGGTCCTCGATGTACACTGGCTGAACCCTTGAAATACCAAATATGTTATTCTTTTGGAAAAACTCCGTCAATGATAAGACGGAGATGGTTATCGAAAGTTACTTTCATATCATCGCTACACATTTGTGAAGGATCTAAAAGAAATGTCGAAGAAAGTTTAACGAAACTTTAAAGAGCCATCTTAGAACTGTTACCAAAGTTCTTTCCAACGCCTTGTAAGACTTTTAGGCTATAATGGCTATACGTTATGAAATAAAATAAAAGAATCTTTATGGAAACTTTAAAGAGGGTTGTCGAACTATAATGACTAAGCAATGTTAGAGATCTAAACGAAGATTTAATGAGCTATATTGGAAAATTTAACAACTTTCTTTCGGATTTTAAAGAAACTTATACGAGCCTTTGAAGAGTGTTGTCGAACTGTTATCACTAAACATTGTGAAAGATATACAAGAACATTTAACAGGCTTTGTTGGAACTCTTTTTAACTTTCTCTTGGACATCCTACAATAATATCAGGTTATAACCGCTTCAAATATTGAAAGATCTAAAAGAAACTTCAATGAGCCTTCTTAGAACTTTTATCAACGTGCCTTCCTACGTAGTACACAATTTTAAGGCTATATGGGCAACACATTGTGAAATAAAATATAAGAAACTTTATGGAAACTTTAAGGAGCCTTCGAGAAGCGTTGTCGAACTGTAATCACTAAACAATGTCAAAGATATAAAGCAAAATATAATGAGCCTTATTGGAATTTTTATCACCTTTCTTTCGAAACTTTAACGAAATTTTAACGGGCCTTCGAGGAGCGCTCTCAAACTGCAATCACTAAGCAATGTAATAGATCTAAAAAAAATTAAATGAGCTATATTGGAAATTCTATTTACTTTCTTTCGGACTTTAAGAAAACTTTAACAAGCCTTCGAAGAGCGTTGTCGCACTGTTATCACTAAACAATGTGAAAGATCTAAAAGAAACTTTAAAGAGCCTTCCTAGACATTTTATCAACGTGCTACACAGTGCACAATTTTAAGGCTATAAAGGCTACATATTGTGAAATAAAATAAATGAAACTTTATGAGAATTTCATCAACTTTCTTTCGGACTTTAAGGAAACTTTAACGAGCCTTTCAGGAGCGGCCACAAAACATTTTGAAAGATCTCAAAGAAAATGCAGCGAATGAAGGATCTAAAAGAAAATTTAATGAGCCTTATTTGAACTTACAAACTTTCTATTGCTAATTTTACAGTATTATAATCCGATGACATGGTGAAAGATCTACGAGAAACTTTAAGGAGCGTTTTCGGAGCGTTGTCGAACTATATTCAATAGACTTTACACTGCAAACGCTAAGCATTGTAAAAGATCAAAGAAAAAAACTTAACAGAAAGATAAAATAATTTTTGCCAAGTCTTCTTGATTTTTACTTAATTCATTTCTAGAACACAGTTTTGGCATTCTTAGAGCTACACATTGTGAAAGACATAAGCAATTTTTAGTGAAGTGAGTCTTCTACGAAAGTATTTCAACTTTATTTTATACACCCTACATTAAAGTCACCTTCGACGAAACTTTATCGAAACTAAGCCTATCAAAATATTCAGGTCCAATCGCTGACCATTGTAAAAGACGTAAAAGAAGTTTTATTAAAACTTTACCGAATCTTTTAGGAACTTTGACATTCACCGAGTTTTTAACTTCTGTAAGGCCATCTTCGAAAAAATCTTAGAATATAGGGGATATAAGTTTAAATAAAAAATTCATTTTACACAGTGTATTTGACGATAATAAAAGGAAACCCTGAGAAGCAACAACTTCTATAAAACTACTAATAGAAGCTATGTAGAGCCTTCTACTTTTTAGTTGTTAGAAATTAGCTTTTCTATTGATATTTTTGACAAAATAAAGAATCAAAATATTAAGTTCTACAGGAAGCTTCATAAAAAATCTATAGAAGATCGACTGTGGACAAGTAGATAGTCAGTCGTAAACTCTTAAAAATAAGATGAATCGAAAAAATAAGGGGATATAGTTTTCATCTGAAGAATTACATATTTTCTGGGATACCTAAAACTGCATCGTCCGCTATTATCTGGAAGTCAAACATTCAACATATTTAATGCTCCTTTTGTTAAAATATCAAACTGCTTAGTTCCTGTTAAATCAACTCTCATTTCCATGTGCAATTGGGAAGCACAAAAGAAGTTTTAAAATATATATAAAAACAAGAAGTGTGAAACTCCAAAGAAGCCATCAAACAGTCCGATAAATATAAAGGAAACAAACAAAATATACTACCTATATAAAAACACTTAAAACACAACTGTAAAGTAAAAAAGAAAAAACACAGCTTTATTGGAAAATAGATTCATTCCCCAAGATGCCCAACTTAAGAGTCCTTTTCCTCGCCTCATTGGTTGGCTATAAAAATTGGTCATTTTATTTGTGTTGAACTGCTGTATATCTTTTGGATATAGTCTGGCTCTTGTTGTCCCTCCTTAGTTTTTATGGCTTTTAAATGCGAATTGTTCAACGTTTCCTGAATTTATTTTATTTTTCTCAAGGCAATGTTGACTTTTGGTCGTTTGGAGAGCTTTATTCATTTGATGAAAAAAAAACAACTTGTAAATAATGAGGTCGATGAAATTTAAAATACTTTGCAACGACCTGAATTGAATGGAATTTAACAAACAAACCTGAGAAATAAGTCAAGTCATAAAAAAGGTTAAATACTATAAGTGGGTATCAAATTTTTGTTCAAAGGGTTAAAGTTCAATTGTCACGGGAGTGCTTACATCGGGCAAATGTTTTATGAGGGGAATTTCGTATACTAAGAGTAATCTATTTCATCAAATCTGAGAAACTATTAACTGCAGTCTTTTTCTTTGCCAACCTTTAGATGCCTTTTTCGAGCATCTCTCATTGAATGATTTATCATTAAATATGTACATAAAATAATATGTCCACCTATCGTTGAAAATGAATTCAGAATCAGCAATCCGATAGGTAGTTCTTACTACTCAGGTAATTGCGTATGCCGACTATCTAATAGATCATCAGAATTCTTTTGCAGCGTGATTTCGACAAGATTCAGCAATATTGCGATGAATGGAAGTTGAAAATAAACTTTCAGAATTCTGAAACTATTCTGTTTAGGACTCCGTTGTGTGAAGCCACAAGGGACACGAGAAAGTATTGGCTCAATTTAGTGATCGTAGGGCCACACGGACAGCCACTGGCGAGAAAAAGTGTAGTAAAGTATTTTGGGATTTGCTTGGATCAATATTTGTATTTCGACAGACACATAAATTCTGCTCTTGTCAGGGCTAGGGTAGCCTTTGCCCTGCCCAAACGGTTGTTTAACAGCAGCCACCTTGACAGAAAAGTGAAGATAATTTGCTACATGGCTTTGATGCGGCCGATGATTGCCTATGGGTGACCCGTGTGGTTCCACGTTTCCCCAATATCAAATGGAAAAGATTCAAATATTTGAGAGGTGGTGTCTAAGACGTTGTCTTGGATTCCACAGAACACCAGAGTCGGAGTACAAACATTGATATTCCAACCAGGTTATATACAAGGGAGCCAACATAAATAGAATTGATAATTGTTTGATGAAGCTGATTCGGAGTCACATTTGTAATGAAATTATTTATGTAACCCTTCAAAACTACGCTACAACATACATAGTCAATTTTTTTTTCACCACGATCAATGTAAATAGACAATTACTATTTCTAGTTCGAAAGAACCACTGAACCGATTGTACAAATTGTTTTCGAAGATCGACAAATGGGCATTTTGATTAACCAATTTCCGATCACGATCTTTCTCTTGCTTACTTACTCTCGACACAGACGGTCCAACTAGCAGCCCATCAGCGACTTGTGAATAGTCTAAATATTTAATATAATACAGCACATGTAAGTTCAAAACATATTTAAGAGTTCTTAATGTACAATGCATTTATTTCAAACCTTTTTGCAATTACTTCTTTAAGTGATGTAAGGTATTTAATTGGAAAAATCGTGATTGGAATTGGGATAATACTCGTGTGGTGATCGGATGTCCAAATTGTACATGTACCTAAGGACTGTACATCCATTGTAGTTTTTTTAAATATTTTTCTTATAATAAATATTGTATAAAACGTAAGTAAAACAAACTTTAATTGTTTTAAATACAATTTATTTATTAAAGTCTATTGATCGATTGACACAGGGAGAAGCGATTGAGAAATCAAAATCTCCAGAGAGTCATCACGTGCAGAGATTTTAAGTCTTACTCGTATACGTACCCTGGGGTTTTTTTCTATCGCCTCCGTGGTCTAGGAGCAAGACGTTACCAACCACATTTACAGCCATCGTTAGCATCATTACGACTCAGCTGTAAAGAAGCTCTGAAGATTGTAACTCTTGCCATCATTTTGAAATTTACGCCCATAGTACCATATCGACGCTTAACTATGAATACCTCCTATGTCGCATTTAGAAAACTTCAAAGGGGACACAAAAAAACTGATTATAGTCTCAAAATTAAAACGCATAATAATAAAATTTTATACATAATTATCAGTGTTGAATATCTATGATGTGAAATAGTTTAAATTTTAAAAATTCAGCGAAGCAGATGGAAATTATTAACGAAAATGCATCAAAAAGTGAGTTTCACAAAAAATGTATGTTAGGAGATATTCATAGTTAACCGTCGATATAGTACATTGCTTGGAGCACCCGAGGTCCACAATAAGACAAAACCCTCCATAAACTCAACCTTGCCATATCGTCGAAATGTGCTGTCCGGAAAAGTTTAACCTCAATTATCCTAACTTAAATTAAAAAACAGAGAGAAAAAAGTGAAAAAAAAAACAGATAAGCTAAATCAGAAAAATTGAAAAAAAAAACTAGTTTATTACTGAATTTATAGTTAATATAGTCGATAAATTAAAACTAAAGTTCAAGATACGTGACATTTGATTTTGATGATAAAGTGTAAAACAAAAGGAATTATTATTTATTACGAGTATTAAGAATATATAGTATGAGAGTGGAAAAAAGTAGAAATCAATAATGTCCAATTAGCCAAAAAGAGAAAAAAAAGAATACCCTATTTGCCAATCCCCATAACTTAAATCAAATCATATAAAAAAAAAATATTTTAAATCCTTACGAAAAACAAATAAAAACAAAACAACGAAAAACTGATAAGAGAATCTACATCAAGCATTGTGCGCACAACGTTGGATGGATCCTCGACACAACAAGTGAGTAATTTGAAATCAATTGATTATTATTTTTATTTGAGTTAGAGGTATGGGTAAATGCCTACATAAAATATTCAACTTTTTATCACTCCTATATTGCATATAAATTTACTTCTCATACAAAATTCCTTAATGTTAAACTTTAATTGAAACACCCTGTCACGAAATTATGTAAGAATATTTTTTTTGTTGAGAATTTAATTTTCTTAAAGATCAAAATCAAATTTATGAGTCAAAATTAATGAAGATACGCATTCGTCATACTTAAAGAGAGAAGAATTCACTCAATCGTGTGCAGACTGAGTTGCACTCACACTTGTTTCACTTATAAAAAGATAATAATACATTGTACCTGACATTGAGTGTAATTTTTTTTGTGCTAGGAAAGAATAAAATGAACGAGTGTTTATTGAGACAAGTATGTTACTCATTTATTTGCTCCAATTTGAGTTATCTGCAAACCCAGTAGAGATAATGATCTTCTTATCTTATTAGTATTTAGTAGAGAGAACTTGAAAATGAAATGTTAATTTTTTTTAGACTTAATTTGATTTTCTTTTGTTTATATTATTAGAATGTAATTATGTACTAAACTTAATTTACGAATTTAAATATAATGGATTTTGAAATGGAAACTTTATTGTTAAGCCTTATTTGTTAATAATGGATTTTTAGATTAATAAATTAAAGGGGAAAGGTAAGAGATAAGGATTGGGTAGGTACGAGGAATATGTGACATGAGAAGGAAAAGGGGCTACACTATCATTCACTTTTGGCATGTGTAGTATGGTGGCAGCATAGATCGCTGCAGGATAAGGGTTGCCACATAGCTATTGCTAGCGCAACAAAACATCTGTTGTGTTGATTTCATCTTTCTTGGTTTTGTGCAGAGTGAGACGATTTTAGTCTTTTCGATTGTTTTTTTGTGTATTGTAAAGTTTTTTGAGAATGGCACGAATATTTTTATTATTTTTGAGGGTATAATTCAGCAAGATTCCCCCCCATCCGACGAGTGAAGCCGTGCGTCGACAAGCGTGCCACCTGCTGATGTACAAGGAAAATAAAACCTTACTTCCACCCTTCACACATTGCAAAAACGATATCCTCGACCAACAACCTAATTTTTGGAGCTTACTACCTTCCAGCACACCCAAGTGAAAGTTTAGGAGGTTGGAACAGTTGCGTATGATTGTTGATCGAGAGGTAACATCTTAAAAAAAAAAAAAAAAAACTTAAGGCCTTTACGGCTCGTAGAGATTTAACCTAGTGACTTACAGCTATCAACCATATTCAAGAGTCCGTTTTGAAGGAATTGAGGGGACTAACAAGAGATACTCTTGAAGAATTCGTCACTTCCTTGCAGCGGCTGAGAATCGCACCCAAGACTCTTTGCATGAAAGCCCAACGCACTAACTAATATACCAAAGGTTAATACTATGATCATATCTATTCAATTAATAAAATCGTTTGTCCTCCGCAGTCAGTCTGTTTTTATAGGTACTCAAAAAAACATAAATTCGTCCGTTCTCTCTTTTTAGTCACGAAAATTCCTTATGAACAAACTCAGTAAGCAAACCACTTAATATTTTGTTATAGCAATTTATAGCAACTTTCCAAACCGAATATTTTCCTAAGAAAACTAATTAAATTTTTTAGCTTCTTTTTCTGCTGGCCATCTGTTTCCATAAAAACATTTCATTTGGCCACACTCGCTTAAAATCATATTAAAAATTTATTTTTATAGCATCTTTCCAGTTCAAAAATTTGGCTTAAGGTCCCAGACAAAATTTTAGGTGGTTGGAGCCCAATTGGGTTCGATCCAACTTCGTGCATGTCTGTGCACCAAAAAACATTGTTTGTCAAATTTTCAGTTTTAATTTTTATAGCGCCTTTCACAGAAAAAAAAAATCACAATTTCATATTAACGTCGTCCACCGTCAGCCATAAAAAAGTTGTTTTCCACTCTCAGTAAAAAAAAAAATATTTCACTTTACTTTTTATAGCAACTCCCAAAAAGTGACAGGTGCCATAAAAAGAGGAATATTTTTTTAACTGAAGGTGGACAAACAATTATTCTAGGCGGACAAATGAACCTGATACACAACCTCCCCCTTCGTTCTAGACATTTTGACTTCCGGGTTCTGGCTTGACACATCACACAGTGAAAATCCCCTTTTTCACCTCTACCAAATGTTGCCTTGTTATTTTTATAGCTAGGTCCATGTTAAATTCTTTTTACTCATGCTACATACAAAATAAAAAGAATCCCACTTTAATGGAAACTTCTAGTTCATGTGCTGTGCAACGCATTTAGTGCGAAATCATTGGTTATGATGATGGAAAGTATGAATTTAATCATCTACCCCTGGAAGCTAGCACAGTTTGAAATACGAGGTACTCTCGTGTACACTAATTGTGGTTGTGCTGGAAATTAATTGCCTCGTTTAGCTCTTTTGTATATCAATTAGAACAGTTTTTGGTTAATACCCGGCGGTTAGTGCAAAGTGCTTTCCAAGAGCTCTGTGAAATTAACTCGAGCGATTATTTCAGGGTCAATACAAAATCGTATTGAAATGTCAAACAAAGTTTTAATTTAGATTAAGGTTTTCTTTCATCATTAAGCTATCCACGCTTTCCTAAAATTAATTTAATAAATATTTTATGACTTTTTCTTAAGCCAGGATATCCAGATGTTCCAAATATCGACATATCAAAGAGAAATAGAAACCATTGGTTATGAGTGAGGATACCGAACGGTCTAAATAAAAAAAAAACAAGTTTTGCAATTTCCTTGCCTAAACAAAGCTTTGGCAAAAACTTCTACACAATACCTAAACTGGCAAAAAATCCACCCATATTCCAATCACTGTGAGTAGCCAATACTCTGAATTAAAACCCTTCTGTTTGCTTAGCTCTTAAAACAATATAAATGTGAAGGACCCTTTTGTTTTTGAGATGTTTTGAGTATACAAAATTTTTCCATATGACTCTCGAAGCCCAAGCAAATTGAAGCCTGGATGTACATTTTATTTTTTTTTTGTTAGAAATCCATGCTGTAGGCAAATTCATGTTCGAATCCTTTTAAGTATGCTCTGGCAAATCAGGACACACTCTGAGGTCAGCCATCAGGCAGGATAGAGTAACGTAAATATGTTATCGATTTCGAGGCTATTTCCAAATGCACTGATATCTATAGTTGTGGTGTTTGCACATTTGTATAGAAATAGAGGCAAATGCAATTGACAGGACCATGTCGAGTCCATATCTAAATAAACACAATCGTCCTTTCGTATCTAAGCCACACAAAAATATAAACACTTGGTATGCGGTTGCATTGGACAAACACACAGTACCGCACCAGCCGTTTTCCTTTTATGTGCGGTGTTATTGTGAAAATTGGAGAGTTTTGTGAGGACTAATGACTTTGCAAGGAGTAAGGACATGAGTGAATTTTGTTTGTAATGTTTGAGGTCATGAAATCAAAAAACTAAAAAAAACCAACTCCCTGATACTTGAACAAAATGTTGCAAGATAAATAGTGGAATATTTGATTAAGCTTTTGCGATTACAATTTTCCTAAGGACCCGAATCAAAATAGGACACAGTAGTTGACTTCTTTTGGAAGGGAAGACGAAATATACAGATTTTTAATATTACACAAGCTACAAACAGTAGGCTCTTGAATCGCAAACAGACTAAAAGTCACGTTTTCATCATATACCTCCACAAACATTGTGATGATGATTTGTTTCAGTTGAAGTTTAGGATGAAAAACAGTATGCACTGCGAATTTAGTTTCTCTAATGAGACAAATTAACGAAATCATGTATTTCAAGACATGCTGAAAGGATACATTGCAAAGGGAACTCGAATCCATAATAGTCTTATACAACAGTTAGTAAAAGAAACAATTCTTACACATCTCCACGGCACAAGTATAGTTTTTAACCTTTATATGAAGAAGTGAACATGAATTCCTATCGTCTAGTTTTAGCTGACTTAAGCGACAATATTTTCGTAATTTTGATTTTTAAGTGCAAACAGCTCCTCTGATACAATTTTATATTTTTATTTAAATGTTGACGGAAAAAGGGTAAATTTGAGTTCTAAAAATCAGATGTTTACCTATTCTTTTTTTTCACATGCCGAATTCTATATTGAGACCCAAGATGTTAATATGAAAAAATAGAAATTGTCAAACTATTTCTGCAAGCTTTTCGCTTTGTAAAACTGCACATTTTATACAAAATACTGTTGTGAAATTTGTTTTTTTTTTATCCCACTGCAGATGGTACTCACCCTAAGAAGTTTTAGTGAAACAAGTGAATATGTTTCTCAATGGTTTTAATGGGTAAACATACCAAATGTTAGATATCTTATCTTATAATTTTCAATATAATAATTTGTGAGTCAGAAACTTGTATTTATAGAATTAAATTTGTCACTAAGAACAAACAAGAATAAGAAGAACGTTAAAAATAAAAAAAAATAAAAAAAACGTATACGCCCCAGTGTCCATTTATTTGTCATTGTCTTTTTAACAGAAAATATAATAGCGGAGAACTTCCGAATTGTTTATTAATCCAATTTTTTTAATTTTTTTATAAAAAAAATTACGGAAACTGATATACAATTTTTACTTGCGATATAGGTAGATACTCGTACTATAGTGCAAATTTGGCATTTGAAAAAAATCGAACTCGAGATTTCGTGCAAAGTTGATAGAAAGCACATATAAACTGGTTTCCGAAATTCATTCTGCATATACCTCGACCTACAGCCTAAGTCACTGAAGTGACTTTCTTCAAACTTGGTACTGAAGGACCCTCGGTGATTCCCTAAAGGAGAAATTAAATTTTTTTTTTAGCTCCAAGGCTGATGGTACCTGCCATAGAGCCATTATGAAAAATCATATTTATCTCGAAAATGGCTTTAACGATTTTGATACGAAATTTTAACAAAAAATGGTATTAACTGTACCTGTCCTAGACCCATTGTTTTTTTTTTTTATTTTGACCAATTCTTTTTTGGCAAAAGCGTGGAAAAGCTTTTACAAAAAACATCACTATCGTGCATTGCAAAACTTTTCGAAATTATTGTCTTCGACAATGTTAACAAACAACACGGGTTTTTAAAGGTAAATCTACGCCCACAAATTAAACAGAATTTATTTCTCATTATAGCCATGGACTTAGACAAGGCTTTTGGTAAAATTTCTTTCAAAATTATCTCATCTAAACTCAAAGTTTTTGGAATTTCTTCCATGTTTCAGTCAATGGATGGAATCAGACTTGTTAGCTCTTCAATATCAAAACATTTAACATAGAAATCCGGGGTCCCACAAGGCAACCACCATGAACCGCATATTATCATTCTGACAAAACATGGATTTAATGAGAAAAAAATAGTCAAATGCATGAAATTGTCGTCTGATTTCTGGAAAAGTATGCATTTATGCAAACAAAGCTCAAAAATCGTTTTATTATTAAAATAAATTTTTGGGATTTGGAATGCCAATTTGAAGTATTTAGTAGTATAGATTTTAGGACAAAGTTTAAAAAAATAATCGTTAATATGTTTTGAAGATGTTGATTTTTCAAAAAAAAAATAATTTGGATTTTTTTTTTTTTTTTTTTCGAAAAACACAAAAAATATTTTTTCGAATATTTTTATATACAATATTATTTTAAAATTAAGGGGGCTCCTGCTTTAAAATTTTGGTTAAGATCTTTAGAGCCGTTAATAAGAAAGTCGAAAATAAAAAAAAACGGTTCTATGGCAGGTACCGTAATTATCATTTTTTCCCATTTTTTTTGACCAAAATGTAGTCCATGTCCATATTAGCCCATCCAATTTTTTTTTTATCAAAATCGTTAGAGCCGTTTTCGAGATAATTTTTTTCAAATGCAGAACTTGGCCTATAGTACCTATATCGCAAGTAAAAATAACATATAATTGAAGTAACAGGACTGGAAGGCGGTATTATCGCAGGTTAGCATGCTTAAAGAATGACGAACTTTTCGGGCTTGGGTCTTCGTGTATCCGCCTGCTTATTTAACGGCAGGAAACTATCAAATAAAATAGCTAATAATGAAGACCGTAGGTACAGCAAGGTACCCCTTGGCATAATGGTTGGTGCGTTGGACTGTCATGCAGAAGGCCAGCCGCAGCAAAAAAGTCTTTCAGGGTTTTACTGCCTCTTGTGAGCAATTGATAAATCCTCCAAGAGTATATCTTGTCATGAAAAGTGCTGCTCATTAGTCGTTTGGAATGGGCAAACACTTATAGGTCTCCTCCATTGTTGGTAACACGCACAAAGGAGTGGTTGAAAGTTGTAAGTCACTCTGTTCAGGATCCCTACGAACCGTTATGACCTCCTATTTGCTTATTTTCTAGTTGAGTATAACAGGTTGTATGGAAAACTCAAATCCCTAATTTTCGAAAAGAAAGCAGTCCATCCCAGTGCAAATGGGATCATCGTCGGGGTTGTGTGTTTACTAATCAATAGACAGAATTATTCATTGAATTCATCAATGGTTAGGCAAATACTTCACCAAAGTTGTCTTATCTTGTCCAGAGAAATGTGAACAGGATGAAGTAGTCTGATTACCAAAATGGTATTGCATTGATGTTATACGACGAGTGATCAAATGTGAGTTACCTAATAGCCTTACGCGAAATTGAGCCCGATTATAATTGATAAACAAAAATTTCTTTCCTGAAGGGATCTTGATTGGTGACCCAAGATTTACATAAAACTACCTTCTTAGATCCCGAATTCTGCGATTTTGGTCCTTCGTATTCAAGGGCGCTGATATGTGGCATTGTCAACCAAGAAATAAACCCTCATTCCCGATATCAGAATAAACACATTGGTGTCCCAAGATTTCTTTGTGGATCTTTAGACGAAGGTCCAAAAAATTAATCCGAAATTTTGGTAAGACCTAAATGTTTAATATCTGTTTTTTCTTACCACAGTATGCAATTTGCGTTGAATTTGCAAGTCCTTCGGTCTAACATGTTGATTATATTAAGGAAAAGAAAGAGATTTTTGACATTAACATTGCAGTATGTAGGTTTTCATGTTCATTTCTGAATTAAGTATATCAAAATTTAAGTAATTTTGTGTCCACCTACATCAGAAGGTGTGAAGAGGTATTAAATAGATTTTAAACACCCAATTATGTGTATACTAAAATATAGCACATTTATTTTTAATCCACTTTAAGACCTTAACTTTGAAGATCTGACAATTTATAGTCTCCGAAGGGGAACCAACATTGACATTCGTCACATAGTTTGCTTCATCAAAATTTACTTTTAAAATGTGAAATTTCTCGTGAAAAAAAGTGCATGAGTTCCACAATCATTTGAGAGACATACCAACTACATTTCCTGATAATATTCAGAGATAGAGTGGGCAAAATTCTAGTTTGACATTTAGAAAGCTCTCTTTATAAATGGAAGCATGTGTTAAGTCTAAAATTTCAATCTCAAACGTATTTTTCATTTTCACTTAAACTGTCCATGCTAACCAAACCCTGAGCTGGAGATAAGGAGGAATTATTTCTTATCATTTCATGCCCTAGTCTTTTCATTGCAAAGCTCGATTTGGATGCCAGATTTTCATTTCCTGTCCGAAAGATGGCAGTGTACACTACGAAATGAAATTCGACCACAAAGGATGCACCAACATCAAAATATGGAATTCTTTGTTGCTGGACATACTGTGTGCTCAAATATATCATGGTTTCACCCTCATGGCGTTTGACGATGAAAATAGAAATGTTACAAGGAAGACAGTTTTGTTTTTTTTTTGATTTTATGTGAGAATAAAGCAAATGTGTGATTTTCGCCTACTAACGTCTCTTTTATAACCACGATGCATGAGTGTGTTTCTTTAGTTAAATGAATATTTACTTTGGATCTTTATAGTCCCTCTGTGCCTCTGCCAATGTTTGTGTGTAAGTGTGTATGTGTTTGAGGGAGTATGTATGGCTGTTTGTCAATATATGTAAAGGATTTTCATTTTATTTGTGCAGTTTCTATGGCACTCTGTTATAGTTTGAAATTTATTCCTATATTTTCTCTCTGTCTACACAGAGAAAAAAAGGCACATGCATCAACTCCTACGACGACATCAGCAGAAGCAGTTTCACAAGAGTCCTAGTCTTTGTTGTGAAGTGATTTGTGGCTGCAGTCGGTTGACTAATTAGAATCTGAGTGAATGATGAAAGGAAATTAAAGTTGTTACAAGATGAAATGGGGAGGTTTTGTTTTTTTTTTTTTTTTTTTTTTGAGAAAAAATTAATAAATGTCCTTCGTTTTTGTTTTGAGAATTAGTACTGTGTACAATCAGGAGAGAATGTGGTTTATTTATTTTTTGTTTTTACACAAAGAAAAAGGTTTTGTTAGTATGTTGGTGGGATTCCTACAGCAAAGAGGATCCTCTTCGGGAAAGGCAACATTATTTGCTTTGAAATTGAAATTAGACAATAATTTTCAGAAAGACATGAGAAAATTTTGTCTGTCATAATTCCTAAAAGTTAACATGGATTTAGTGGAAGTTGTCCCATATACTTTGATGTGCTCAATCTGTTACTTCGTTCTGTATAGTTACTCTCAGTATCAAAACCTTTTTGTCAGGCACTAATTTTGACGTATCATTCTATCGTTGCTTTTGAGTTTACTATTTGCATAGAAAAACAGTATTGGTGTGCAAACTCTACCTTGTGGAACTCTTGTTTTGAAATATTTTAGTTGGTAGATTGCAATGGTAAAAAAGGGATTTTGGTGTTTCAGAAAGATTTCACTCAGAAATAGAATTTCAAGATTTGTGTGCAGAACTTGTCTTTGGTCTTAGGAATATGGCTTAATACCTAGACATTTTTCTCTTGCAAAGTTTTCAATTTGATGTTAATTTTTTATTAAACCATAACGATGATAGAAGACGAAAAAAGTCTAAATTTTTCTTTAGAATATGAATGACTAAGACGAGGAGCACTTTTCATAACAAAAGATCAACTTGTTAGAAGCTCCTATTCATGAAAATCAGTTACATACATCGTTGTAAAAAATCCAAATAAAAAAGAAATTAGTTATATGGAAGGCACCATTCGTAACGATTTTTAGAAATTTTTTTTTCAACTTAAGGTTAGGTTTTACAGAAAGGAAGTGTTTTACCATTTTATTGTTGGTAAAATTAATTTATATTTCGGATATTCTCTTATATCTTATTTATGACTTAATAGATTTTTGTTAAGAACTTCGAACCATGTACTTCCAATTTATTTATTATTGTGGTAGTGGGTGAATAGTGGGCTCAAGAAGTACCGCAAGAAGATGACTAGCTTAATTGCAAAATCATCTTCAGTGATGGATGAAGAGTATTTTTAGCTAATTTATTCCGTCAACAAAACGTATACGAGATTTTTGCCTGGTGAAAACCCTCATGAGCTTCAAGAAACACAACTTCATCTATAAAAAATATCTGTGTGGAGTGGTTTTACACGGAATCGGTGGTATTATTGGGCTATATTTTTTTAGTTGATAATTAAATATTCGTCACGTAAGAGTCAATGGAGGTCGCTACAGAGATTGCATGGACTAGAAGTGTTACATTGAGAAGTCACCCTGTCGATTGATCGCCTAGATCGTGTGATTTGACACTTTTTTTTACGGAACAACGTAAGACTATTGGTTTATACCATGCCAACAAGCCGGTGACACACGACTTACAGCCAATGTTGAATGAGCAAAAGCGGCTCGAAAAAAAATATATTGTTTATTATTTTAAATTTAAAGAAGCTCCTGTAGAAATCTTTCGATCGAAATCGGCTGAGCCGTTACTGAAAAAGTGGAAAGCAAAAATAACGGTTCCTTGACAGGTGCTGTTAATACCATTTGTTTCTAAATAAAGACCATCCTTAGAGTATTACAGTTAATTTTTTTCTTGTCAAAATCTTTACAGTCGTTTTCGAGGTACATTTGTATGATTTTTCAAAACGACTGTATGTCACATCCCGTTAAGTTAGGAGCTTAAAAAAAATCAATTTCAATTTTTATCACCTCTATATCCTCTATCACCGAAGACCCTTAAGTACCAAGTTTGAAGAAAATGGGTTCAGTGGCTTAGGCTGTAGGTCGAGGGACAAACAAACAGACAGACAGACGGAATAGCGTGACCCACTTTTTTCGTGTTCTATCGAAAGCTGGCCATTGTTGCTATAACTTATACCGGAACAACATTTAAAAACTTTACGAATATTTTTGATTTGAAAAAGGTCTCTACTTTAAATGTTTCAGAATTTCTAGTAAATAATGTAAAAATATTTTTAAAACATTTCTATATGCTTTCAAAGTCTAGTTATGTTGAGGCCTTGATATAAACGAGCAAGCAGTCATGAATTTAATTTGATATAAGTTTTAATTGAAATTTTGAGTTCGATGAATTTAATGAATGTATCTTAATTTTGCAGTAGGTAAATCCTCAAAGACAAAGACGTCTCGAGGCTTCAAGTATGTAAGTAGGTTATACCTATTCCTTTGTATATCGATCCATAAGTTCAGAACAATTTTCATAAGAAAATTCCTAAATTTCAAATGTTTTTCCAATTGCATGCAAATCAATCATCAACAAATAACACATTAGATTGAAATATTTCCAACTTTCATAGCCCCTTTCTACCCCAAATCCACACTTCGAACTGAATCGTTATAAAATCATCAACTTTAAGCAAACTCTTTCAGGTAAAAAAAAAGTAGAAAATGAATTATATTTTAGAAGGGTTGAACTTTTATGTCATTAGCAAAATACTTACATAGTATTTTCGTGCCAAAAACGTGTCCATTTTCAATGGCACTCCTTGTGGATCCTATATTAAATTAATATCTGTATCCTAGAATTTTAGCTATAATTAAAAACTCCTTCGAAGCAAACTATGCTCTGTAATTTGTACAGTTCCATAGAATATATAGAATAGACCCTACCTACCCAACATCCATCGTAGTGTATATAGCTTAATACTACTTTATCCCCCCTCTTATAACGATATTTCATTTTGGCAATTACAACTGACACAAAACGGAATGAGTATTTGCCAGAGAAGTATAAGGAACCAGCAAACAATGTTTTATTTTTCTCCAAAACTCATTGCCAAAAAATATAAAAAAATAAAAAAAACTACCTTCCCAATTTGATCTCAAAGTTTGAATGCCGGGCACGAACTTCATTTTTTTTTTATAAATTTACTCGAAAATCATTAAAGTTCGACTTATAACGTATTATAAAATATGTATGAATGCGAAAAGATGAAATTTGATTTCAATTTTGATGGTAAGTTCCGTGATTTTATTGTATGAAACACAAGGAAGTTGTTCGGCATACATACAGCTATATTCAATACAAAAATGAAAATAAAAAAGTCCAGAGGAAATGTTAAATTGAATTGGCACATAGGGGAGGGGTAGAGGGGGTTTGTGTTCTTGGGAAGAAGTAATTGAAATATTAAGTAAGTTTATTAAATGTAAATATATGTACATGTTTGTATTTTTTTTATTGACTATATACAATGGAATAAGGTTTTTCGGAATTTTAGCAAGATTTTTATTTGTTTCGTGTTTTATTTGGGGTTTACTTGTGTTTGAGATAGCCTTATACTCGTACCATGGGGTGGGCTATTCATTGAGCTCCTAGCAGCCTACACATATTTGTTTTTTATCATTTATTTTTGTAAAGTTATTAAGAGATGAGGGTATGTGTATTTCGACACGCACTATCTTTTTGATTATTGATAGGACCAAAGATACATAGAGAATTGTTACATCTCAACTATTTGGGACGTGATTTTTGAAGGTATATTACATACCATAGAGATGGAAAGGTGCTTACATTAAACAATTGACGAATACTATATGTGGACACATGTAGTTCATAACAACCTACATTTTTGCCATAGGGGATAGGACGAAGATTCTCATTAAAATTTCATAGAATATGAGTTCCACAGTATGGGACATTGAAAATCAGAAGTAAAGTCTCCCAACAAATCTCGGAATATTTCCATCCAATTGACTGAAAATCTATCCAAACCTTAAGATGTCTTCGGATGGAGATATTTTCGCAACCATGGATTTTAAGTGGTTGCTGATTTCAATACTGAAAAGAGGATGAGCAGACCTTTTTAGATCTTAGCAAATTTCGACACGCATTTATTTTTACATTTTTGTAAGAAATAAGGACATTCATCAAACGAAAGGTCTTTTCTAGTCCCATATACGAATCCAAGCCAAATCCTTGTGAATAATCTGGCTACCGAAATATGTCCATGCAAATTGATTATTTTCTGATTTTTGGCACCCAACTTCCCAATAGTGTCTTTTGGGTGTCAATGTTCACGCAACCAAGCTTAGTAATAAGTTGTGGTTTTCAAAACTCCTCGGTCAACTTTGGAAGAGCTGTTTTTATCTGACTGCTTGGTATTAAGATCAGGACTTAGTGTGGAAGTATTCAAAGAAGCAAATGGAGAGTAGAGAAATGGAACAAGAATCATTCCTAATAGCTGCTAAATCGGTATCAATATATTGAGAAATAGGCCAAGAAGATAACTCACTTTCATTCGATGAAGGGCCAGTTTCACTACCCATATTATGAAAAAGCTTAAGAACAACAAAGGGGCGTGTTTCGATGGATTACCAGCTCTTCACAAATAACGATGTGGATGATGTACATGCATCAAATTATCAATCAAATATGCTTGGTAGGAAACATGCTCGATAGAACAATTTGGAAGTAGTTAAGGAGTTCAACTAGCTCAGCAGAAAAACGAACTGAACGAGCGACATATCTGGTATCCGACGAAGAAACCGCAGCTTCTTGGGTTTGTGAAACAAATGGGTTGAAAACTCGTTTCACGTAAGGCACTCCACAAATATCTTCTACTGACAGCAATGTATTATGGTATCGAGTCTTGGAAGCAGAAAGAAAAAACCTATACTGGACTCCTTAGAAAGAAACATTTATCGATAGATTAGTTTCTGCATACTTAAGGATTGAGAAGAGGATACAACCATGAACTAAATGATCAGTTGTCTAAAAAAAAAAATCAAAACATGTCTACTAAATTGGCTCGGCCACATTGAACGAATGAAAAACATGGATTTAGGAAAGAGTCTTCAATTGCCAGCCCCGAGGTTCATGGTGTTAAGGAAGTTCGAACTTAAGACCCATCCATATTTTGCACAAGTCAGGAGCCTGTTTACTTTCGCAATTGAGAGAAGTATGTGCTCTTTCATAGAAGTATTACCTGCACTGCTGAAATTTTGGACGAAATTAAGTTCGAATTGTTGTTCCTCCAAAACAATATTACCCATTTTGCCCTAAGTGCATTTGTTTTTATTTTAAAAATAGATGCAAATTCTCGAGAAGTTCCAACTTCTTATTTTAAAAAAGCTGAAGAAAATGAGAAAAATTTTGGGCAAAATATTTCGAGGTACAGATATTCATACATAAGCTTTTAACGCCTTCCGTTAAGGACTAACCTCGAACTTGGCTGGGCACTACCCTGCCCTTTGATTTAAAAGCGGGGCTACCTACTACATAAGTCAACACTCTAAGGGAGAAAAAGTACAACCTCTGAGAAATTTTATAGTCATAAGACATTCACTACATCCCTTGGTTATGAGCTAGGCAATATAAGTTATATCCTAACGGTCTTAAATTGTAGACAAATCATTTAGAATACTATTTTTTTCCGTGATTTTGGGGCCTAGAGCCACCACGATCCTATCAGTGAGCCTGAACCAATTCTGCTGGTGCCAATGACAACAGAACCTGCACCTGGCCCAAGGGATCCGATCTACCTTGACTGTGAATGCCAATTTTATATCGAAGTCGAATATACTGGGGCCTAGAAAATCCTTTCTAACCTCATAAGACTGGACTACTACAAAAACAACTAAGCTGAACTTAAAGATGTGATGCTAACCCAAGGATCACTAATTGAAGTAAGAAACTGAAACTCATTTTATGAAGTATCCTGTAACAGCAAGAGAACAACGTCTAACCGTTGTGTGAAATAGACATAGCCAGGGTCGTAGCTACCTGTAGCGGACACTGGCCAATAGCAGAGCATGCAGCGAGGCTAGGCATTCCTCACAGCACTCACTGTACTTACTCAGCTGTGTGGACGTTCGGGAAAAGAAAACAGTCCTCCATTTTCTCTGCAAATGCCCAGCTTTGGCCAAATTTAGGGCACAATCATTAGGAAAGGCATGTTTTGACGAATTTTCGAAAATGAAGATCAAAGACTTAATCTCTTTTCTTAACGCGAAGAAATGGCTCTAGGACGAACTTTGGTTACTTCTGTGCCGTGCCTTCTGTTTGAGTCCTTAGATCCTCGGCCTGCTAAACAGTCAATCGAACTGGCTACTTATTCAGTACCCGTGAACAACCTACCTAACTTGGCACAGTGTAGAGCGTCGGATGAGTGTGGTGATCCGGTTGAGTGTGTGATTAAATTTCCGGATGTTTGTGCAAAAGCAAACACACAATGTAACATCAAAATCTACAAGATCCTATCTTATTTTTGAACTTAATCAAAATTGGATGACTCCGTGAGATTGTCCGAAATTTCTCATATCAATTCCATCCACTAGTTCTTACGAGGTGAAGTATAAAAATGGCACACTTCAACACAAATTGGGCCCCTAGAACATTTCTACCTTCCTTGTGTGACATAGTCCTTTGAAGCAAAGCAAAAATTTTTTCAAATAAGCATGGCCAGTGACCTACAGCCTAAGCTACATTGTAAAAAAATTCGAAAGTTACTCTTCCCACCTCACTTGTAGTCTATCGAAATCTTATGTAGTGAATTCGCAACTAATTACCTAGCAACCCAAGTGCTGAACCTCTCAGAATCAGACGCGTCTTCCCAGGCAGTTGAAGTTAGCCCAATACGCCCCTTTAAAGCCCTTCAATCTGCAGGCAATACCAAGTCGTATAATTACCAAAACAAGAGGTGGATCCCTTCCAGTAACTCCATAGCTTCTGCTGTGCACGGTGGTGCACCATACCGGTGGAGAATCTCTCTGACAGAGAAACTAACAGTTTTGACAGCGCCACACCGTATCGCAGCAGCAAAACTTGGATAAACAACAAATAGTCCCTAGTATTGACGCACACTGCCCTCCTTTGTGAGTCGCCATTCCTAAGATAGAACCCTTCTAATTATTGGGACTACTGTGGTTAAATTTGCCGGCTAAGCGAAAATTTGCACTTAAGCAACATAATCGGCATCTTCCATTGGCAAATGGTCGCATACATTTGGTACCCAAGTGCACACTCTAACCATGACCTTTATGCCCCTGCTTGCCAGCTCGGCTCGAGAACATCCTGCGACAGGAAGAAGTAGGTTATCAGCGAAAACACTGCACTTCATAGACTCTAATGTATCGAGGTCCACAGAGATAACATTAAAAAACTCTTTGTGTCTTTCCCCTAAAATTTTGTTGGCCAGCGGTATAGAACCACGCATGCCTTATAAGCCTGCATAAGTAAGCAAGCAATTCTAATTCAAAACACAATCAATTATAAACAAAAGTTCTATCCTTAAAGAAGCCGAGTGTGTAGCGAGGAACAACTTACAAGTTGTCTCACTCATTTCGTTTTTAAGTCAACAATATGTTGTAAGCACCAACTAAGCAATGTTCGCAAATATTCCCCAAAACACACATCTACACAAAAACAAAAAATCCTAAGAAGCTTATGAATCTGTAAACTTCATTAAGACTTTCTGCAAGCCTTTTTTTTTTAATATACCGCGCCGTCATCACCACCAAAGACTTCCATAAACGTAATTATGCTAATTTCTATATAAACACACAGAGAGAATCTAAAGTGCTTTAAGAACGTTCACGTGAAGACATCCATGGCAACACGGAACGAATGTTTTGAAGCCGCCTTCTGTGTGTTTTAAGATGACGGCGATGAGGTTCTCTTTTTTTTTTTTGTGTGTTTTTGTTTCTGACTACAAGCAATCAACACGCGTGCCGCTATGTAAAGCCTTTGACGTTAGGCACTAGGTTAATTGGAAAGAGTTTGGAAAAGCTTGGTTTTCCTCTTTTTCCATTATCAAAGAAGGTCTTGAGGAGATAATCCACTTGTGATACGAGTTTTAATTGTAAGCAATTACTTTGGCTTAAGAACGCAAAGAAGAGGTTTTTGACAGAAAAGTCTGTGATGAAGACGGAGAAAAAAAAAAAAAAACTGAAACAACAGCAGCTCAAAGTATGATGAAGGCGACGCACGGCGGAGTGGCGATATGATGACGTGTTGCTGCATGGAAATTTAATGATGTAATTATACCTTGACTATAACGTTTGTCCTTTAAGAGATGTCAACTTAATTAAGAAAAAATTTAAATGAATTCCAACAAACACCTTTGAGTTTACAATTATTTTAAACAAAATTAAATAAATAAAAATTAAGTTCAAGAATTTGGGTCTTCTGCGCTAAATATGAATTCAATTTTTAAATAAAGGGTGGATGTTTTTTGTAAGGCATAACAATGAAAGCTAGTTTTAGGTAAGCCCTTCAGAAATTGATCATTTTTTGGAGCAAGTATAAATTGTATAAATATTCGATTTTGATCAAAGTTGATATAACGATGATAGGGAAGACGAAAAAGGTGGGTCTGCCTAGTAGTACATCGACCTACAGCCTAAGCCAAAAATGGAGCTTTATTCAAATTCGGTAGTTAAGGGTCTTCGGTGATTCCCTAGAGCAGAAATTGAAATTTGTTTAGCTCCAAAAAACAGTTTTAACGATTTCGATAAACAAAAATTATGTGTATACTATCTTAAGCGTGATCTAGATTTTAAAAATTAAACAAAAAATGTTATTAACGGTACCTTCCATATAGAACAGTTTTTTCTATATTGGACTTTCTCAATAACGACTCTTACAATTTCGATCAACATTTTTGAACAGGATGAATTGTAAATAATATTGTAAAGGGTTTTTCAATTGGAGCAGGTAGGCCAAACATTGCGCAAGTTGCACCCATTTTACGGCAGACTATGGTGATTCTTTAGAGGTGACTCTTCCACGGCCAAATTTGGGACGACCGGTTCGGTAATCAATCAGCCATCGTTCTTGGCCTAGACCATCAGTGCGGTCCGTGAAAGTGTGCATCAGAAAGCGTGCCAGTCGATTCCTCGCAGTGCATAATAAGTCGGCTTTTCGCAGGCGAAGTTTCGATCGGGACTTGGACTTGGTACAGGATTGAACTGAGTCAGGATGTTCAAGGTTTATAACCATAGACAACGCCGTTTTTTGGCTGATTGAGCTTCGGAGCGTTTGGAAGAGGACCCCAATTTTGGCGGGAAAATCATCATAAACGACGACGGGTTGAATTTTTAGATGAACGGCTGTGTTAACAAGCAAAATTGGCTAATATGGGACGAAACCAACTACAATGTGACAATATATCCTCAAAAAGTTAACGTGCAATTTTGGGCTGGTGCCGTTATTGGTCCGTTATTGGTTTTTCGACCGGCAATGATGAGCGCTACAAAACGATGATATCCAATTTCTTATGGCTCAAACTTAACCATTTGGACCTAGAAGACATGTGGTCTTAGCAGGACGGTGTTACGTGCCACACACCGGACGCCACGATTGAAATTCTGCAAGACCGAGTTGATGGTTAGGTGGCCCTCACAGGCGTGATGTGAATTGTCACCAAAGTCATGCTTCCTGAAGTTTCAGGTCTATGCAAATAAACCACAACTGACCGATGCCCTTAAGATGAACAAAACGCAGGCCATCGCTCACATTTAGCCGGATATATGTGGAAGAGTCATTGAAAATTGGACCACTCAGATCCGAGCCAAGAGGCCGAGGCCGGCATTTCAAAGATGTCATATTCCATAAATAATGGCATACGTGGGCCTTTCAAATAAAAATAGAATTTTGTTAATAACACCCTTAAGAGGAAATCGTGTGATGTCTCGATTTTAGCATACCTAAAGTCTCCAGAGAGTACAGAGAGCACCTGATGATGAGAAGCTCTCCGCTGTCATTCATTAACTATAGACGCCCAATCAATGCTCTCAGAATCGCGATATCATCAAGGAAGAGGTGCAAATTAACATGGTCTGCCAACCAACTATCAACTGCATCAAATGAAAAAAAAATCTATAAGAAAATATGTATGTTCCAACGAAAAACAAGAGCGGTGAAAGAAGTGTATCGAGGAAAGCAGAAGAAGATAATGTGTAGAGAGAATAGGGCATACTTAGCCTCCCTGTTCAAAAAGATCAAAGATACCAGCAACTGAAACACTATTAGGAGATTTTCTTATAAAAAAAAAAAAAAAAAAAAAAAAAGAATGCGGGGTGCACATTCTTGATTGATGGTTTCTGCCTCGACTATAGCTGGGTGTGTGTATATCTGGGGTTGACAGACCCCGAGTTTTTGCAGGAAGCTCATCTGTAAGTGACCTTCATGGTGGCGAAGCTCGACCGGAAGCTATATTCTGGTACCATGGGAGATAGTGCCCGGAAGTCTGAGAGCTATATCGTACGTCTTCTGGCTCTCCTATCCTATCTTCGGCTAGTGAGGTGCAGCTGTCGTGTATTTGCACTCTTTCTTCAAACTATCTATGAGGTAGGCCTCCTAGTGGGAGTTTCGTGGTGGCCTGGTTTATTCCGAATGCGGAGACACATGGTTTCCAGGCGTGCCTGGATTCCAGAGGCGTTAGACAGACCGTGCTTCCAAGCAAGAAGTGTGTTCATGCCTGCAACATGTCACACCTTTGCAACTGAATCGGCTTCGGCTGATTTGGGGTTAATGGTCAGGACCCAATCTGACTCCTATGGAGGTTGGCCTTCCGTGGGGTTAAGCCATAATAGGCTGGTACTCACGTTAAACCAAACATAGGTTCTCCGAGTGATTCCAACAATACAGTGTTTCGGGAAGAAGACACACTATCATGTGGCTTCTTTAATCTTGTTCTGAACTTTCACTAATTTGCAGTTATTTTTATAAGCAATGTTCTATTGAAATAGCCAGATGAATCCCTCAACTTAAGCAATTCAATCGTAATACTCGCGCTTTAGGGAATACCCATTAGCTTACTCTTGAGCCCAACTTGGGGAAAACTGTTAAATTCACATATTCTTTCTTTAGCCGCACTTCACGAATGTGGAATGCTCAATATTTCCCTGCAATAACGTTACTCAGACATTCAAAAACAATATGCATCAGTATTTCCTTTTAAGTCCTCTCCAACTTTCCTAAACATTCGATCAAAAATTTTAAGGGTAGTCATAATTCTTAAGTGTGTCCAAAATTATAAAAAAGGTGGTGTACAGTAAAGGCATTAAAACATAGGAAATTTTGTTCGAAAAAACTGTATTTCTTTTGGGATAATAGGAAGATAGTCATAAAAGAGCCCTTCCCTGCGATTGAAAATCAGTTGGTCTTGAAGTAAATGAGGACCAATACTAAGTCAATTCTATGTAGGACTATGACAACCTGGAGATCCACAGACAGTTGCTTCTTTAGTTTGTCGAAAAAGAAATTGGTTCAAAACTCCTCACGCGTAAGAAGGAGGGCACGGTCTAGAAAACCCTATACTATCAGCCTTCTGTTGGATCAAAGACAAATTCCTCGACGGATATTTGCTCCAGCCAAGAGAGTCTTTTTATCCTAGCTCTCAAGCTCAAGGTAACAAAGAAGACCGAACCTCCAGTTTTAAGACCAACATATCACGGATGCCAGATCGCTTAGTCCAAATAACTGAAAGCAGCGTTCACTTAATCGCGGTGGATGGAAAGCTGCAGTTTCTCAAGACCTCTCAGAAATCAGGTGTCGAATAAAAATGTAAGAAAACAAGTAAGACTTACTGTGTGTTTGAATTTCCTGAGTCACCCACCATGTTGTGGGAAATGATTGGAGCCGAAACTCTAGGTAATTTTTTGTTAGCAAACCAAGACTCTCACTAGACCAATGTTGCAAAATTAAATTGTCAGAAGACAAAGATTTCACGCTCAGAGAAAACGTGCGGAAATCTTGGTGACATTCTTTAAGAATAGAACTGCAGTAAGATACATGTCATAGGTACATAATTTTCGTCAATTTCAACATTTTTTGAAACCTGGCAAAAAAAAGTTACGTCGTTGCTTGAAAGTCTTTAAGAAAACATTATTTAAGCTCACAATATTGACATTTTGCGGGGTCGTTCATCCTAATGTTTGTCCAATTTAACACCCGATTTAATCCCACTGTTGTCTCCTATGGTTTGCTTCTGTCTTCGAGCTTGATTGACTTGTTTTTCAGTTCTCTTCGAAGAATCGGAGAATTATTGACTTTTCCAACGACAAGTTAACTCTGCCAAACAACAAACCAAAGACAACAAAATTTGATAGAAATTCTACATCAAATAAACCAATAATATTTTTCTATTTCGTACGAAATTTCTGCAGTCTTGTGGAGTCATTAACACTAACAAGCTTATAGATCAAATCTCTCTAACCTCTCCCCAAAAATTCTTAGACACAATCAACTTTAATTGTAAGACATTATTTCGATGCTTCTTCTGGTTTTCACTTCTCAAGGAATTTGTCGTTCTTTTTTTTTTGCTTGAAAATTCAATAAAGGACATTGCGTGAAAGAATCAAAAATATAAAACTTCAAACCACTGCCCGGGACCATTCAATTAAACTGAAGCCTTAAAAATATTTGGCTTCATTTAAACGTTCTTTACGGAATACCAATCTGATGAGGACGTCTATTAGATTTTTCAATTCTCAGCTCTTCGTCTATAGATGGGATTAATGTGGGGAGGGGTAGGTTGGAAAAATCTGTCATTACAATTCCAGACAGTTGTGTCCGAAATGGCACTACCACCATCGCACCGCCAATAAAATGAAGCTAACGAACCACTGCCTCTAGCGGAGGCATTCGAAAAGATACGCCCGATACGAGTCGAGGAGCGGATTGGAAACAACAAAAGAAACCGACGAAAAGCAATTTATCTCCGAAAAATTGCCAAATACTAGGACGAAAAATATTTTTTTGCCCCCAAAGCCGTAGGATAGGGATATGCTGTGGGACAGGGGCTTGCTGCTCGTCCTCTCAAGGGAATCAAGCCAAATAACGTATGTTAGAAATTGCAGTTCGTTAACGTGATATGAATATGAACGGGATATTGTTCGGGTTTGCGATTCTAGATATTTTTTTTTTTTTGGTTTTTCGTTTTCATTTTTAGTTTTGTCTGTTTACGGAAATGGCAGCGTTTGTTGGAGCGGATGCCAATATTTGAAGAAGTGGCCATTTTTCGATGTCATCATAGCACAGAAATTAAGCGGAATTCGTTGAAATGAGAAATACAATGAATTGTTGTTTTGGCAATTGTGAAAATGTTGTGTTTGAATTGTTCAGCAAGCAGAACATTACATTGAGCTGTTGCAGATGATTTTGCCGAAGGAAGGAAGTGGACTTTTTTTTGTTTTCTATGAATGAGTTTCAGGAGTTTCCGAAGCGTAGCATATTCCCTTAATATCCCTGGATAGGATTTCTATGCTATTGAATTAATAAAACAATGTTTTTTGTATGTTTTCGATTAAAGTATCTATGGTTTAAAGACATCTCATATCTGCCATCACCTCAAAACCAAATCTGTGTTAATCTTATGCAAATCTAATTGCAAATAACTATACACCTGACGCCCATTTTGTGGTGTGTGGCAGCAAAACGAATAAAATAAAGGACATAAAGAGGTCGCCTCCATTCCCTTCTGCTGAGAAGATAGACTAAGAGAGAGAGAGAGAGTGACACTTTTAACACTTTCGTGAGGACGATTGGATTACACTATGAATTTCATTACACTCGGTGTCACCGCACAAGACACAATCCCTCTGGATTACGTTTGAAAATTGAATAATCTCCGACTGGTGCATCTGGTGAGAAAATTCCATTACTCTCTGGTCTCGCAGTACAAAAAATGGGTGGTCGGTCATGTCACGCAAGGGTTAGGGGTTGGTTCTGGGGAGCATATACAAGTAAGTGAAGACATTGCATGTGATGGAGTGCTTATAAGAAAATAAGCAAGAAAAGCATTATTGTGTTGCATTTGCTTGTCCGTCTATCTGTAGAGAGCAGTGGTAGATCAAAATCATATTGTGTTCTAAATGAATTTCAAATATTTGACTTTGGGAAGTCGAAGTTTAAATGAATGAAATATTTTGTAAGCATCTGAATGAAATTGGATGGATACGGTGTAATACAGGCTACACAAGTTGTATCGACACAAGAATAGAATTGGCAAGCAGACGAGAAAGGGAGCACTTGGGAGAAGGATAAAAGGTTGGGATTTTGGCGTGACATATTTTAGCAATATTCAGATCCAACTAACAACACTGGACCGTTGTTGTTTGTGAGCTCCAGATGTCTAGTCGGATGACCAGTAAGATCACAATTACGACAGTGAATTCTATTGCCGCGCCAATACCAAGAGAGACCCACTTATTCACATTCTTTAGAGGCTACATCTTCAGTCGAACTTATAAACCCTCACATGGTCTTTGCAGGCATTTGAAGCACAGCATGACTGGTGAAAGTTACAACAATCTTTCCTCAAAAGTGTTTGGGACACGCTAAAACTACTCTCTAATACGGAATTTAAAAATTCATCAACCTTTCCTTCCCAGGTAGTGGAAACCATATTGAGACATTTTGGATTTTTCCTCAAAGTTTCTGTAGGCTTAATTTAAGGATATAGCGAACTGTCCAGATAATAAGTCTATGGGGCCTTGCTTCTTCTAAACTTAGACTTTAAGGCCGGCATGCTACCTGAGGTCGCAAACATTTTTTCGAGCAGTGTAAGGAAGTGAAAAAACCTCCAGTGGAAAAAAAAAAAACGAAAACACATCGCATTATGCACCCAAGCGGATTGATTTAACGGAATTATGAGTGTATATTTGCTGTCGTAAGATAAGGTAGGATTTTAAAAAAATCTTTATTTTAAAAAATTTGATTTACGAAAAGCAGAGTGTTGATACGTAGAATTTCGATATACTCGAAAGTTAAAAATTTAGATATGCCTCAAGGATCTGTCTTGGGGCCTACATTATTTCTAGTTTATATTGAATCTTTCCTTAAAGGCTAGGTTACAGCTTCTGGAGATGATGTTGAGATAGCATATCGTTCAAACATAAAGCTGGGTAGTTTTGGATTTGTATAGTTTCAGGAACTATATGTTTTGGAGAACACATTTCATCTTATTCTGAAATTTGAAATAAAACATGTCTACATTTCTTTAGTTTCAACTTCACAAAGAGGGACATAAAATAAAAAAGAAAGATAGAAAGCCCACATGTCATAACTCATAATTTTTTAAGAAGATAAACAACAACGAATACATAGCTAGCCATGGCGATACTCGCCCGATAATACACAGATACAGATTATGTATGGATTTGAGTAAAAGGTATGAAAAATATTATTGAAGATAGAAAATTATTTCTGTTTAAGTGGAGTGATTGAATGAAATTCAATTAAAAGCTCAAGTGACCTCAACTCCAAGGTGCGTTTCGCCCAGGTACGACAGTGGGCTCATCAGTTAGATGCTGCCGTACCCTTCTAAGACGCAAATATTGGTCGATGTTTACCGACTCTAATAAAATTTACAGCTTTAATAGACTGTGAATTTTATTTTTCTAGGGGAATTTGATTAAATTCAGACACCTAGAATAATAATGTCCGTGGTCAGACTATTAAATCATTGAAGATAGAAAATTATTTCTGTTTAAGTGGAGTGATTGAATGAAATTCAATTAAAAGCTCAAGTGACCTCAACTCCAAGGTGCGTTTCGCCCAGGTACGACAGTGGGCTCATCAGTTAGATGCTGCCGTACCCTTCTAAGACGCAAATATTGGTCGATGTTTACCGACTCTAATAAAATTTACAGCTTTAATAGACTGTGAATTTTATTTTTCTAGGGGAATTTGATTAAATTCAGACACCTAGAATAATAATGTCCGTGGTCAGATTATTAAATCATTGAAGATAGAAAATTATTTCTGTTTAAGTGAAGTGATTGAATGAAATTCAATTAAAAGCTCAAGTGACCTCAACTCCAAGGTGCGTTTCGCCCAGGTACGACAGTGGGCTCATCAGTTAGATGCTGCCGTACCCTTCTAAGACGCAAATATTGGTCGATGTTTACCGACTCTAATAAAATTTACAGCTTTAATAGACTGTGAATTTTATTTTTCTAGGGGAATTTGATTAAATTCAGACACCTAGAATAATAATGTCCGTGGTCAGACTATTAAATCATTGAAGATAGAAAATTATTTCTGTTTAAGTGGAGTGATTGAATGAAATTCAATTAAAAGCTCAAGTGACCTCAACTCCAAGGTGCGTTTCGCCCAGGTACGACAGTGGGCTCATCAGTTAGATGCTGCCGTACCCTTCTAAGACGCAAATATTGGTCGATGTTTACCGACTCTAATAAAATTTACAGCTTTAATAGACTGTGAATTTTATTTTTCTAGGGGAATTTGATTAAATTCAGACACCTAGAATAATAATTTTGAGCAAATAAGTGGAACTTGGAAAGAAATACACTTTTTCGTTCGAAATATATTTCGTCCGCCTTCTGTCAAGCCATGAACTGTCAAATTCCATTCCAGGATGGCTTCGATGTTGATGGATTAAGAAACCTTTAAAAATTCATAAATTGTCTGTGTTTTTTACTACTTTACTTCTACGAAAAAAAGGCCAATTGAATTGCTTGATTGGTATTCGAAATATAGTCTAACAATATGACTTAGGCTGATAGACTTAGTGGAATGATATCTAGCACTCATGCTGGCAGTTTCTAGATCAACAAACCGTGAATCAGAATGATCAGATTGGGTTCAAGTACAGATACGGATATCCGAACAGATACTATGAGAAAATAATTCACTTTTCAAATAGGAGCATTTCTGATTAAAATATTTTGTTCATGTTTTGAAATGTTAAAGGAAGGGTGTTTTTCGGGGACGGTCAGGAGATATCCCTCTGAAGTCAATTGGTAAGGCACTTCGTAAATGCTATACTGTTAAAAATCAAACTTTAGAAAAGCAGAATTTTGATATGCCTCAAGGTTCTGTCTTGGGACCTTTATTGTTTCTTATTAATTTTAAATCTTTCTTCAATCAACAGCTTAAAGGCTCTGCAGATAGTCTTTAGTTAGCATATCGTTCAGATATCAAATAGCTCTTTAAATAAAAGTGCTGCAATCAATCATCTTCTAATAATTTGGTTTTCTAAAAACAAATTTTTTGTTAGTAACCAAACAAAATCGATGTACATGCATGTCTGAAGTGATCTGGCTAAGAGGTTTATTTTCAAGCCAAAAACTATGTAAGGTCCACACTATGACGCACAGACATTGTAGTGATAGATTTGATTTATTTAATTGGAATGTCTGTTTAATACGAAACCTATCCTATAAGTATAAAATGTCCTCTTTTAAGGGCGAGCCAAAAGGACTTTGACTACCCTTTAAAATGATAAAACACAGTGCATGGTTTAGGAAAATAAGGAAGAATTGAAGTGGAGATACATAGGCAGATAGGATTTGAAGCTCTGAATATAAAAATGGGACGAACAAAATTAGAACCATGTTACCAATTCTACATTCGTGCAGTTTGTCTAGAGAACTTCTAATAATAATAACCTTAATAAAGAGCATTAATAGCTAGACGAGTATTTCAGCGAAATTCTTTTTGAGAATTTTAGACTTTTAAATGTTTCATGTTTTCGTGACCTGTTTTTATTAATAATACGACCAGAAGCCCACTTAAGGGCATATTATGCTAGACGTTTCGTTACAAAACTTATCCGTTTAATTATTTTATGGACTCTCAGATCTATTAAAGTTACCCTATGTTAGGGCTCATAAGATCATATTAAAAATTTAAATTGAATGAGTAAATTTGTGAATGACATACCATACAAGAGCCACGTTATTTCATCAGTCTCTAATCATCGCAATCTATCGGCAATCTAATTATATATAATCTAAGCGAACAACAGACTCATCTGCAGTAGCTCATTTGAATTATCTCTTAAATGATGTTCATTTGGGATAGAGGTAATGCGCTCTAATTCTATCACTTTTACTTAACTAGATATGATGAAGACCAACATTTCAACTATTTACCTATCAAGGTCGATATATATCCTTTGAGAAATTTAGCGACACAATCACACAAATTGAGACATTTACATGCAAATGGAAATTGAAATCACTGTGCAATGTCATTCCTTTGAGAATACTATAACATTGAATAATAAATTCGACTGTCTTTAAAAATAGAGAAAACAAACAAAGTCTGGCCATATGAAATTTTATGCAAGAATACAGACTGGTGGAGCCTAATCTAAATAAAGAACACGTAAGTTGGTTGAGTAACATGTAAAACGTTTTTAACCCGAAATACAGTAATACCTAAGAACCAGAAGGACAAGTATGGGAATAGGGAATATAATTTACCAGAACACGAATCAAATATATTTCTATGATATAATGCTGATAAAGAAGATGATATAAGTTGATCTTACATTTCTATCTCCGTATATATAACATCTTCATAGAACCTTCAGCAGCTTAAGGTCTGCCTCTTAATCTTCTTTGAGTTTTTAAAGTATTTTCGCCCTTAAACTTAGATAGTTATCAAATTTTGGAGCACGAGCCCTGTGCCTTGCCAAAAGACTATGTGACATGAGGCTAAATTTGGATGTTTCGTTTTTTCACAAGAACAACCAATACTTAATACTTGGCCACCTGCGACCTCTCTTATATTTTTTTCTAATTTGAATTTGAATGGAGATACCGACGCACATTGCTTTTGAATAAAAAAAAAAACGGATAAAACATTCCACATTCGTGAAGTGCGACTAAAGGAAGATTCTCTGAACTTAATAGTATCTTCATTCGAGCATTTCTTGAAGAACGAATATTATGGTAAAATTGTTTAAATTCAGGAATGCAACTGGCTATTTTACTAGGACAATATTTATTTCTTGTACACATTATTGACTCTTGTTTAAAGACCAAAGTAAAAAAGCTCGTGTTTTGAGAAATTAGCTTAATCTTTTTGGAACATTCAAAATTAACTAGTGTCTAGTGCTTCAAGAAATTCTGATACAAATTCTTTCAAAGTAGTCGATAGAGCAGCTCTAACAGTTTTAATAGCTTCTAAGTATAAATACCAGGATAAGCCTTTCGACTTAGGAAATGACGACAGAGAAAGCCAAAATTAGATATCTTGTCTTATGTGTAGTAAGCAGCTGGCTCTGACGGTAACCCGTTGAGTTGTTTAAACCATCAGAAAATGACAACTTGGCAGAGGACATAATTTTCACATTTTTTTGTCAACTGATTTCAACAATTTGAATGAATTCACAGCAAGGCTTTTCTGATCCACAAGAAAGTATATTGCTGCAACAACTTTGAATGATTCAGCCTTTTAATTACGGGATCTATCATCTTCTCTGTCATATTATTAGAACACTCGAAACCCATTGTTGCAAAACTGATCAATCCGGTTTATTCCGAGGGACCCTACTAATGGTAAAGTCGATAGCTACTCTTGTCAATTGGTGTGTTTGTTTGGGCTAAGAAGCGAATTTAGACACTATCCCATAGAACTAAGCGGATTCTCTAAGAACTTGAGCATCACAATCTTAATTTATTTGCTGAGGTATGGAATTTCTCAAAGGCGAGTGCAGATATACTTGAAAACTTCGAGCGAAAAATTCTTCGCCAAATATTCGGTTTTGTTTGTGTTGACGGGCTACAAAGACTTACAACTCCAAACCAATCCTATTGGAATGTTGCCGGCGGAAATTCAAGGGAACTTTAATTTTTTTAATAAACTTATAAACATACTCTTGGAAGATGTGCCACATCTTCCTAAGACGCAGTGCCCCCGAAATTGACCACCAATCGATCAAACACCCTTACTCCGGCACGAAGAGTCTTCGATTTTTATCCAGAGTGAGAAAGTAGTATAGTATAACCACGGCTGATATTCCACACGAGTGGTGAATAGGGACAAAAAAGGAAAGGCTTGTTACTCGTTGTTGAGGAACACTTTCACCTGAATTGAAGAATCATAGACTTAAGTTGATTAGTCATATTGGCTATTAATCTTACTTCATGAATGAATTTTGAGATCTTGAGACAAACAGCACAAATATCAACTGAAATTTCTAAGGGCCAATTGTAGTTACAAATCTTGATCTGTGAATCAATAAGTTTTGAGTTCATGAACTAAAAGTAAGACCCAAAAGAAATAGTTCGCAATTTAAAATAAATAGGAGTTAATTCTCTCTTTAACAACATCATACTTATTTCCACAGGAATGTCTAAGGAGCTTATAGAAGAACCATGAAGATCAAGTTTAGTAAAAAATTCCTTTTATTGGAAGGGCTGAGAATGCGGCTGATCTATAGCTATCCAGAGCCCTCATAGCTGGGCGAACCTAAGACATGGAAAAGTGGAACGCAAAGGTGTTGTTATAAATTTAATAACCGATAGCGCGGTTAACGCACCCACTCACTGCACCAACCATAGAGTACAATTGGATAGCGTACTTTTTAAAAATGTTGCTTCTTTTTCACATTTTTTCTAACTTTTTGGAACACACACCAGGAATAGTGTGACGCATTTAGGTAATATTTTTTTTGAATGTTCATTATTAAAATAATAGGAGTTGTATCATTTTAGAAGAATTACATTAAGAGCAAACTCCTCAAATCGGGAGTTGATTTTTTGTTCGTGCAGTTTACGTCTTAGGTCATTTTAGGTTGGGATGTAATCTAATCTAATAATAGGAGTTAGTTCACATCAACTAAACTTAGTTTTGGGGAGTCTTAGGAATTTAGGGAGTAAGAGAAATTCTTTTTCGAGTTATAACAGTACCAGAGGAATCATTGAGTACTATTCACTAGTGTTCATTTGATATATTTTCACTACGTATTTTTTGGCATATAGAAGTCAATTTTAAACTCAACTCAAAATATACCAGTTTTAAAATTGTTGTTAAAATTGAATGTGTAATGAGATTTAGAATTTTGACAGATGTAAGGGAACTACGCATTAAAATTCTAAGACAAATTTACAACAGCTGTCAAAAAGCTGAATTGAATGAGCTCAAAATATTATATAAATATTGAAAACACTAAATTTTTCATTCAAAAACATGCTACAATCTCTCCAATCTCTATTCTTTTCCAAAAGTATCTTTTGTTAATAAATGAGTCTTACCTATAAACAGACTAAGCATACTCTGTCATAATCCTTACCTCCTGTCTGTTTTCAAAATTTTAAGGCCACCCTTTTTATGTAGGAGCTAGTTCCTTCATTCCACTACATTAATTTTTAAACAAAAAAAAAACATTCAAACACGCTATCTGAAATTTAATATGAAAATGTGTTGACGTAAGCCATTGCACCAGTTTAATTAAGTCTTTAAGGAAAGTTTACAGCAACTTCCTGTTAATGCTTGCACTTCCTTCAAGCGCTCTTGCACGAGTTGTTTGCTCAAAAGAACAACAAAAAAAAAAAGGCTAACACATCCGTTAGAAATGAAGTGCTTTCCTATGCATCAAAGTATCTTCAATATATACCTACATATATACCAACAAAAAAAAAAAAACAATAAGAACAAAAAAAAAAGGGTTAAGACTTTCACAACAAAAAGTTTAGGTACCTTGCTTCCTTTTACAAGAAGTTTTAACTTACATACTCGTATATGGCATTCTTAGCAGAATAAAAAAAAATGTTATTGTTATTGAGTTTTGACTTCTTTTCCTTCGTCTTCAATACCCAAACTTATTATACTTTATAGGAAATAGTTTCAAAATGTTCCTTTAGGTAAAGAGTTTTTGCTGTTTATTTGAGAGATGGAATTTTATTTAAGTTTGAAAATTGTCAAAATAGGAACTTTAAAAGAGGATTTGGTTACATAGAGAAACGATATCTTGCTGAGAAGCAAAAGTTGACAAAAAATGAAGCTTAAAGCAACAAGTTATTTTTTTTATTGTATCCTAGTAGTAGTTTTAGTGTTTATAGATGAAAATGTAAAGTTCGAAAAAAAGACGGTAATGCAGATTATTCCCTTATAAAAAATAAACTTTTTCGTTTTGGGCGATTGAAGATTGAAAAAATTAAGGTATTAGAACTGGTAGAAAGTTCGAGGACCAAAAACTAAGTTAAATTGCAGAAGACATCTTCATGGAAAGTATTAAATGTCGTCAAAAAACTGTGAACTTAAGTTACAGAGCAACAGTTTTGCCAAAATGCAAAACTGCTTAAGCCAAGAGTATTCAAAATAATTGTCAAAGTGATCAATAACAACAGAATTTTGCCAGATTCATATGGATGAAAAATAGGAGTAATGGAGGAGACCTTCTAAGCTCGAACGGCTGAGATGAGAAGAACTTTTTTTGACAAGTAATCCTTTTGGAAGATATACCACATTTTCGCAGGAAGTTTAAGATTTTAATTTTATGATACCATGATGCGACAAAACTATGATGCGAAAAAAACTATCATCCTAGACAACTATTTGCGCGAAAACTATCATGCGAAGAAGCTATTACGAAAGATAACTTTCAAGGGAAAATACTATCATACAATAAATCTATCATGAGAGAAAACCATCACACGAGAAAAAAATCATGCGAGACAACTATTTGCGAGAAAACTATCTGCGAGAAAACTAAAATGCGAGAGAACTTTCATGGAAGAAAACGTTTTTGCAAGGAAACTATAGTGCAAGAAAACTATCATGTAAGGAATCTATCATGCGAGAAAACTCTCTTGCGAGGAGAACTGACATGTAAGAATACTATCATGCGAGAAAACTATCATGCGAGAAAGCTATTATGCAAGAAACACATTATGCGAGAAAAATATCATGCGAAGAAATAATTATGCAAGAAAGCTATTATGCGAGGAACACATTATGCCAGAAAACTATCATGCGAAGAAACTATCATGCGAGGAAACTATCATGCAGGATAACTGCCATGCAAGAAAAATATCTTGAGAGAAAACTACAATGTGAGAGAATTCTCATGGGAGAAAACTTTCTTGCGAGAAAACTATCACACAAAAAAAAACAAATATGCGAGCAACAAATTATGTGAGGAAAATATCACGCGAACATTAAGACAACTATCATGCGAGGAAACTATCATATGAGATAATTATCATGCGAGAAAAATATCATACGAGAAAACTATCATGGGAAAAAACTATCAAGGCAGAAAAAAGTCTGCAATAAAGCTATTATGATAGAAAAATATCTTTTTTTAAATTAAAGTTTGGAAGTGCAACAGCTGGAAGAGAACCAGGACCTAGTGACTTACAACTTTCAATCATTGCTGGTAACAATCAGCCCAGAAATGGAAGTGACCTACAATTTTCTGCCGATTCCGAAAGGCGAGCAGCACTTTTTATGACAAGATTTGTCAATTCCTCGCAAGAGGTAGTACACCCCAGCGGGTGAGAATCGAAACTAAGACCCTCTGCAAGATAGTCCAAGTCTAACGCCATAATTATTATGCCGGATGGTACTAGAAAAATGTCATAGAAGAAAAATATCATGCCAAAAAAATATCGAGATTTTAATCAAACCTTACACTAGGAGAATGAATATGTCCAAGAAAATGGCTTTCGTCATGTAGTCATCCGACAAATTGGTGAATGTATGTTTCCGTACGTCTGTACCGTCCGTACAACCATGCGTCAATACGTTTTTACGTCGTCTTTTCGAGTATTCGTCCGTGCCTCTCTGTGTCTATTAGCTGTATATCAAGCTAGAAACATTGACGGATTTAGCGATAGACCTAGTGTTATATATATGGAGTTAAGTCCCGAAGTTAAAAAAATTCCTTAATAAAATAGGCACACGCATATATGAAAGTCAGAAGGACCCTGGGAAGATGCGAATTACAGTGCTTCACAATTCCATGTCTATTAAGTAATTTGAAACAAACTCTCAAACAACCTTTATCCCTGCAAAGCCCTAAACAAGATGCAAAATTTTAACCATTATAATTTATTCTGTATTCTCACCACCATCATATCATAAACCTCCCCATGCGTGTTAATTAGTCACTTTATGGTTTCAAAAGGACACCTATATTTCAGTGCGAAAGAGCCAGAACTGCATTTGCATATTGCGTGTTTTAGTCCTCCTTTATAACTACAACACTCAATATACTCTGAATTTTTTTTTTTGAAAACAATGAACAACAGAAGAACTTCAAAGAAAAAGCCTGCAAAACATATTTACATATACAATTTTCTTGAATGTCAGAGATCATCCTAAAAGAACTTCTGTGCCACCAGCATCAATGTTGGTTAAAAATATATACCTAAATGTGTACCAGTATGTTTTCTTCAAGGACAAACCGTTGCCTTCATCATAAATATGGCGGGTTATAAATGAGATTCTTCGCTAACATTTGCAGAAAAGAAAACTTTTTCATTAAACAAAAAAAAGAAAACAGAAATATGAAAAATTAAGAACCGAGATAGAAGAAAAAAAGGGATAATTCAAGCTAAATTTTGAAACAACCAAGAGGCTATAGTGCATGACATGGAACACACTATATTAACAAGGACGAACTTATAGCTGGCGGAAAATAAACTTTCAGCAAAGTCAAATACACGCACTAACACCACCATCTCTATCAACGTTGCCATTCCGACCGTCGCCGTCGCAGTCGTCGACGCCGCCGACATCATCGTCATGAATGAAGGGAAATACTCATCATCTTCAGTTATATCACACAGTTCCTACTCAACGAGCACAAAAAATATAGTTCACTGAAAACAGTGCTGACATAGAAATGAAACAGTTTCCTTGACACAAGAACCAAAAGTGCTTATCCGAGATCGTCGTTGTGTCCCACTGATATGTGGCGCCCTCTTTCACCCCAGCAATATGAAAGCAGCCTCAGTTCAAGCGACAAAGCCTAATACACTGGAAATAAATTGCAATTGTAATGAGTGGGCTTTTGAAACTCGAGTCTTAGCCTGGGCCCAAACTCGAACAACCCGCACCACTAGGCCCGGCATGCAAGGACAGAGTGAAGCGGAGGCTGGAAATCATTTAATGAAGTTCCCTTCGTCTCGTCGTCGTTTTCATTTTCGTTATCGTTTGTCGGTCGGTCTGTCGGGCGGTTGTTCGCTCACTCGGTTATTCGTCCTTATGCCAGTTTCGGGCAGGATATGGGTAGATTTTTTTGTTTGTGTTGCCTTCCTTTCTCTCCCCCTGAATTACTCGTACATAGCGGCTTTGAAAAGTTGCTTCAGAAACAATACGGCCAGCACGAAGAGGTCGAAAGTGGAAGTAGTACTAGTACCCTAAGTCTTCTCCAGCTTACACAATATTTGTGGGCGCCAAACTGGGTCATAGGGTTAAGTGTAATTCCATACCTCACTTTCATGTGTGAATTCTGATGGTTGGTTGCGGGTGGGTCGGTCGTCGGTTGTCGGTAACGGTGTCGGTGTATTATATGCTTGCTACGGTACCGTTATAGAAACGAAACCCTAACGGAGAAGGTAAAAACTTTGAATGCTATATGTAGTTACAACGTTTAATTAAACAGACAAAGAAGGTCGTGCTGAGTTTAAATTTAGTATGGGTACGTACTCGTACCTACTGTCAGGGGTGGTGGATTAAATAAGGTGACAACTTGATGAGCTTGTGGAATTTTGTGCTGACATTTTGGTTTTTTGAGAGTGTGGTGTTTCCCTTTTTTCCATGTAGGTACATAAGAGAATGAAGGTAGTATAAATAGACAATCCGACACGGATTACATACATATGTATATCTCGTTCTTCCTCTTTTTTTTTTGGGATTAGCTTTAGTCAGAGATTACCAAAGTTAAAACTAAGCTGATAGCTTTAAATTGGTTGTTTTGCGGTCGAAGTTCAGCAAAAGTTTGAACTTTAGCTTGGATTTGTTTCTGCTATGATTTTTACCACACAATCAGGGTTTGATGGGTTTAAATTAAGAGGAACATTTTTGAAATCAGAACTTTTTAATCGGAAACGATTTTCTTTTAGGAATTTGCTTAAGGATTTTAGGGAGAAGTTAGCAACACCTTTGTTTTGCGTTGATGGCTACCCTTTTTCCTAAGACACCATTAGGTTTTGAAGAGAAGGCATGATATCATCAACCTAAGTGAAAGGTAGGTAATATGCCTTGCAAAACTGTTAAGTTTAGTTTATAGCACCCAAAATTCCCCCCCGAGGATTCACAGCAATGGCTGCACAATGAATGATGTCTCTTGAGTTACGTGATGCCTTGTATGAAGGGTCTCTTTTTTGTTTAAAAGAATATCCGGAAGTTCGTTGATATCGGAAAGAAAACTTAGGTTGCCTGGTAATTGGATTGTAATAGATTTCAATTTTTATTGAGTTTATACATAAAAAAGTCAAAAATTCAATCAAAATTCGGGACCAAGAATCTAGCCCAAAAAAGGGGCAGATTAATGGAAGAATTCCAAAAACCGAACTGCAGTTTTTAGTTTTTTGGTTTCAGTAACAAAAAATTCAGCATAAATACTGGAGTATTTATAATTATATAATAAAATTTTAGAGAATTTCTTAGGAATTGTTTAGGGAAATTTTTAGTGTCTGTAAACTTTACCAAGATCAAGTTGAAGCTGTGATTTTTACTAAAATAAAATATTGAAAACATTGAAATAATCAATGAGAGCTACAATTTACATTATTTCAATCCACTGATAAGGGAGGAATCTTCACGCTGAATATCAACTCTTTTTTGCAGACGCTCAGGTCCTAGGTTAAAATGTTTTTTTATAGTGTGTTGGGAGATTAAGCGCAAATATCCAAAGATTTTTATATTTTTCTTAAATGATTTTAAAAGAATTTTTAGTGTTTGCAACTTTTACAACTTTGAGATGCAGCTTTAATGTTTACAGCTCCTCTGATAGAGGAGCAATCTTCAAACAGGTCAAAACTGCTTGCAACTTATAACTTTTGCAGACCTTCAGTTACGAAAAACAAGTTAAACGTGTATAAACAGTGTTTGAAAGTTTTGGCGGAAAAATGCCATGGAGTTTTAAAGGAATTCCATTTGTGCCGATTGAAGAGGACTTAAGAATCCCTACAGCAAGAATTACTTCTAATTAAGTAATTAAGTTAACTGGATTAACATGCTGCGAGTTATCTAACAATAATTGTTTCTAAACATCAATCCAGCAATTGATCCCACCGATAGTCCACATTTATGCAATATAGAGGAAATCATCGGCAATTCTAAGCCAAAAAAAAGTCTACTGGATTGTGCCAATTCCGAAAAAAGGTGCTTCCAATCTAGTTTCCAACAACAGGCCGATATCATTTCTCAACAACATCAGCAAATTACTGGAAGAAGCAATCCTCCGAATACTGAAGAAATTCTGCAGTAAAAAATTCATCATCCCTGACATGCAATTCGGCTTTCGGCTTTGCTAAAATTCAAACACTGTATCACCAGTGCACTCAACAGTCACCGTCGGATGCTTTCTGCATGTCAAGAAAGCATTCGATAGCGTGTGGATAGACGGCCTAATCCACAAACTTCTTCTTATGCAAGTACCTTTAATAAAAATTCTCTTTTCTTTCAGAAATCCAACCAGATAACTGCAAGTCAAACATAAGACTATCAAAGCTGGAGTCGCCCAAGGCTCAAAACTAGGCCCCTTCCTCTACAACTTGATGGTTTCCAACCAACCTTCTCCTATTGGATGCTGATGACTCGCTCATCTACACCACATCAATGTCACCACTAATCGCTGTCCGAAAAATAGAAACCCACGTCAACAGACTCTTCCAATTCTACCAGAAATGGGGCATCCGAATTGACACTTCCAAATCGGAACTTGTCTGCTTCAGGAGACCTTCAACTGGTAGAGGCATTCGCACCGCAAAAATTTGCAGAAATCTGGTCCTGAGACTCCCTGACGGATCCACCATAGAGTGGCAAAGTCAGATGTCAAGTACCTGGGAGTGCACTTCAACGAGTTGCTAAGGTTTAACTTGCACTCAAGAAATGTTCTGCAAAAGGCAAGCTGGTCCTAAGTCTAAGCCAACCGACAAAGATATTAATCTACAAGCAGCTTCTGCCACCAGTGATCAGCTATTCCTTCCCAGTATGGTTTTCCATTTCGAAGACAGCTATGAAGGAACTTCAACTATTCGAAAGAAGATACTGAGGATCTGCACTGGACTCTAATTCGACCGTCAACGACAGAAACACTACAGGAACGAGTATCTCTACACAGAAGCGAATTTTATCCCACTGGACAAATATCTAGTTCATTCAACGAAGAAACTAATGGGGAACATAATTGTCCACCCGAATCAGCTTATGAGAAGGATGACCACAGAACAACGACATCCCGAACGGAGGTACCTCAGTGTGATGGAAACTCTGAATGACAACGTAATCATGGACAACGAGGAAGTAGTCTCGTTCTACGCTGACATTGGGTCAGCCTACCACTGCAGCTAAAACGCCATCTCTGCCCACAAAAATCACCACTGAATGAATGAACCGCGAACCCTGAGGACAATACAGTCAAACGACGCTCTGTCTTTCCCAGTCATTGCAGTGTTCAAGAATTCAAAACCAATGTACACCGACACCTCCTTTCTAACCCCTCCTAATGCTCACACTGTGTCTCTGGCATATTAAGGGTATACAAAAAACCTTTGAGTGTGTGCTAATTATAAAAAAAAAATATAAAAATAATTAAACTTAAGTCGCTGTATATAGTTAGGCCCCCTATGAGCCAAAAAATTTAAATTTTCATACATACATAGTATCTTATTAGTTGTAATCCGAATTGCAATTAGTATGTTCAATAAAAAAAAATTGAAAAAAATTTAAAAAAAATTGAAAAAAATTTAAAAAAAAATGAAAAAAATTTAAAAAAAATTTAAAAAAATTGAAAAAAAATTGAAAAAAATTGAAAAAAAATTGAAAAAAAAAATGAAAAAAAAATTGAAAAAAAAATGAAAAAAATTGAAAGAAATTGAAAAAAATTGAAAAAAATTGAAAAAAATTGAAAAAAATTGAAAAAAATTGAAAAAAATTGAAAAAAATTGAAAAAAATTGAAAAAAATTGAAAAAAAATTGAAAAAACTTGAAAAAAATTGAAAAAAATGGAAAAAACTTAAAAAATAGAAAATTGAACTATTTCAATCCACTGATACGGAGGAATCTTCACTTTGAATATTAAGTCAAAGCCGCTTGGATATCAGGTTCTTTGTTTGCAGACCTTCAGGCACTAGGTTAAAATGTTTTTTATAGTGTGTTGGGAGATTAAGCGCAAATATCCAAAGATTTTTATATATTTTTTAGATGATTTTTAAAGAATTTTTTAGATGAATTTTTAGTGTTTGTAACTTTTACTAACGTTAAGATGCAACTGGAATATTTACAAAAAAGAATATTCAGGAAATTAAAATCATCAATGAGAGAACAAGTTTTAGTCCTCTGATAGATCAGGTTAGAACTTCTTACGCCTTATAACTATGTGTTTTAGAGCTTTTGCGGAAAAATGCAAATAATTTTAGAATTTCAATGGAACTCCATGTGTCCCGATGGAAGAGGGCTTGAGGATCCCTACGGCAAGAATAGCTTCTGATTAAGTTAACTGGTATTTATTAAATTACTCAGGTCTCTTGAAGAACAAAATTAGGATCGAATCGAGGAGGTAAAGTGAAATTTGTTAAGCTCTTGGCATAGGATAATGGTTTGGAGTTAAATATCAAATTTCTTCGAGACAATAATAATGCTTGTCTATCTTACGGCTGAAACTAAAAATGATATCAACCTTAAGGATTTGATCTTTGGTATAGAATTGCGACTAGATTTTTGAATTTCTTTAGGTGTTTTAATGAAGATTGTGAATTTTAAAATCTGCTGAGTGAATTATGGAATTATAACTTTTTTTTTTTAATTTCACAACAGCTTTTCATGCTTCACAATTCCGAAACCGGGAAACCTTGGTCTCTAAAACTAAGGTTTAATCTATTATTTAGTCGCCTGGAACATGGAAGATGAGTTCCAAAAACTCTCTTGGAATTTTTGTCTATTTCTAAGTGATCGAGTGAAAATGTTTTGACTGTTTAGACTCATAGAGTTCGAGGTTGATTCTTATCCTTCATTTTCCTTCTCTTCATCACCAAAATTTTTTTTCTTTTGAAAGATTCTATTTTTAGCTCCGAAATCGGTCCAGTAAGACAAGATTGGCAGTATATAGGTTTTTTAGAACATTATATCCAGTTCCTTGTATGAAGTTTCGAACCCACTTTTTTCAACAAACTCAAGAAAAAGCCTTAAAGTATTGTCTATCAATCTTAATTATTAATCTCAGATATTGTTGTATAATATGCAATTACAACTGAAGATGTATTCTCTTTCTAGCTGGGGTTAAAATTGCCAAATGCTGTTTCCATATCATACTCGTAGCATTGTTGAGCTATATACAGAATCTGTTCAATTAACTCTATCGTCTAAATTGACATTCGCACACATGGAGATTACTTAACAGAATTTAGCCTTGGCACGCATCACCGTAAAAAGGAAATGATTCAATTCTCCAACTGCGATATCATCCTATGTCATTGCCATTTACCTCAGATTAAGCTAAGGACTCTCTCAACAATGTCATTAACGACCCACATCATGAAAATTAAACCCCAATCACAATTGCTTCTTCTCGAAGAAACTTTTCTTTTCTATAAAATTAAAAAAAAAAAAATGGAAAAATCCTTCATAGATGCCCCAACTCTTTCAACCATTCCGTTTCAATGATGATGTTCTATCCATTTACCATCAATTTTATTCGTTTAACGGTTCATTAATTTCAAACAAATTTGGCAACACAACATGATATTCCTGAAACAACCATCTTCGTCGTCATCGTCATAGTCGAGCAACGACCGACATCGTCGTATACAGACACGACGCACAAAGTTTTGAAACCACTTCAATCGTTTTGGCCCCAGCAATCCTTGTATAGTCAGTCTATCTATCGCTCTCGCAATTGAGTAGGATAGAACTCGGATTTTTTTATCCTGAAGGTTCTTCATTGGCAAAGAAACATACATACCTACACATCCTCGCACAAATACTATATACAAACGTTTGTGAAAAGTTTCAATATTTTTCTTCCAATTTTCGTAACACAAAAGAACTTTCGCTGTTACGCCTCGACGAGCTAATAGCTACAACATTCAAATAATCGGAAAAATCATCAGTTCATTTAACATCGTGTCCTTCAGTCACTTTGGCACATTTTTTGTTGTCGTCGTTGTTGGCTCTGAGAAGAGTTTTATTGAGAGGTGCTACAGCATATAGACAAGCTAAGAATATAATAAAATTTAAGAACAAAAAAGTTTGGGTTTTTGGGTCGAACGATGGCCCTTTTAAGGTTTAACGATATTTTAAATGGCATTCGAGGTTATATTCGTTAGGTTTCACCTTCCAGGCTGGAGTACTTAAAAGCCTAGTCGTTATGGTTTTCGGTGATTGTCTATGAAGATAACCGAATTATAGTAGTAAGAAATGAAATAAAAATTTACAATACCTAGTAACAATAAAATTGGGGGGTAGTTTGCGTTTTTAAGCTTTCTACCTCGGTAAATAAAATTTGAACTGGAAAACCCATGGATTGAAGTTATTTCAATACTCAGCTTATAAACAGACGATTTTGGACGTAAAAATGGCAATACACAATTTCAGTATGGTTTTCGGCAAAAAGTGACAGTAAGGTCAATGTGCATGTCATGTCCTTCATTTGCGTCAAAAATTTACTGTCAATTCCTAAATGACAGTAACAGCAAATGCGAATGTCGGGTAATTTTTTCATAAAAACTGCCAGTGGACAGTTGTCAAGATTTGTCGAATTTTTTTGAAAAAAAAAATTTAATTTCATAAAATATCAAATAACTGAGTTCTCAATGTGACATTTAAACAGATTTTTCACTGTCAAATTTTCCCAAATTTTTCATGATTCCCTTGTCATTGTCAGACTTTGACAAATTTTTCACTACATTCGCTGACTGTTTTGTGGCATTATATTTTGAACGTTGCTGTTCTATTTTTATTCTTTCTTTTAGATATTATTCGAAAGTATTCGTGAATTTTGTTTGACGAAAGATGCATTTGAACTTTTTACTATCAAAAGTTGCCATACACTCAATTTTCCGTTATTATTTTCCAATCGGAAACTGATAAAATTGTAATTGGTATGTCTTCGAACTTGAAAATAATAAGAATTTATATTTTCATCTCAAATTTGTTTCGTTAAGTTGATGTCACTTAACTATTGGGAACAAATGGCAATAAAATAATTTTCACAACTCATTATAGATACCTAACAACCCTGTTTTAAGTACTTTTCAATATTTTGTATACCTACCTAAATGTGAAAGCTGTTTCGTTCAGTTGAATCCAACTAAGTCATCCAACATTTTTTGCCAACAAGAACGTGATTTACTCGATTGTTGTTGGGGGTAATTAATAAGGCATTAATTAAGAAATAAGTTATATATCCTCGTCTGGTTTTTTCTTAAAGTTGTGTCGTTAAGTGGATTCGTTAAGTTGATATGCTAAAATCCAACATTTTTGTAAAAAAAGTAGTTGAATAATTTTTGCTGTTACTAATTAGCAGTTAATATTGGAAACAAATAAGAATGAATTCACTGATCGTTTATGTACATTGCTAAAATGACGAAAACCTATTGAAAAATCCGGCCTTACGCAGAACAAAAAGAGCAATCTATGTAGAATTCTCTTTAGTGACTAATTATCACTTAATTGTCAGCAAATTCCTATATGAAGATGGAAAATGCAAACTTCAACACCTTTTGTCCAGTACCATTAAAGTTGGCACATATTTGTATTTTGCTATGGAGAGGGTTTTATACTATTCTCGTAACTAACTGGCCCTTAAGATGACACTGAGTGTATCGATTTTCCTACTGTTGAATCCATTGACATATTATATTGCTATTCAAATATCATCCATTTCCATAGGTAATACTTAAAGGATACCTCAAGGTTTTTAACGTTTCAAAATTTAGCTATGTATGTATGTAGGGTAAACTGGGGTAAAAAGAGAAATGGAGTCTGATTTTTGAGATTTTTTATGCCACATAACTAAGAAACTATGAAAATGGTAAACTATTCCATTAATACTCGTAAGATACCTAAGGCTCGTTAAAGCCTCGTTCAACGTAGTGGAAATTTCCGAAGGGTAGGGGAGCTCAAGTGTGGCATGATTCCTTAGTTTGAGAATAGTTTCAAAAATCAGGAATATTTAAGTGACAGTGAAAAGGGAGGGTTCGAGAAGACATTACAATCATGTTTTTTTAAAGTGGAAAAGCATTCTGGTTGATAACATGATGATGAACATTTGGCATTGATGGTTGGTTTCAACAATAATTTATTGAGCCAGTTGTAGTACCCTTTGGCATAATGGTTAGTGCGTTAGACTGGCATGCTGAGGGTAGTAGGTTCGATCCTAGGCCGCTGCAAAAAAGCATCCGAAATTCCTAATTTTCTATTAATTTTTCACATACCTCAGACTGAATTTGACCAATGTCATTGATTATATGGACTTTCAAGGCAGTGGTGGTTTGTAGTTTATAGGCATAGAAAACCCGACAAAAAAGCAGGCTAAGAAGGTCAAATTACACGATCTCAGTGGTCAATTAAAATCGCTTCTGCGTAAGATAATCATGTTCGAAAATCGCTCTGGCAAAATTGCCATTATGGCACGAGCTGTGTGGCACTTAGCGCCATCCGGTTGAAACTACAAGTCGTCTTCAGTGTTAATATCATCCGTTTCGGGACAAAACAAAATGGTTATCATCGACCGATAGCGCTCGCCATCGACGGTGATTGCCTGATGGTCAACTTTCTATAGATGCATTGCAATTTGATGGATCTTATTTGGATTGTTAACGTCCCAAATTTAACAAATTTGGTTGTAGACGAACCCATTCATCCAGAAATATGCCTCATCGCTGAATATGAATTTTGGGTCAACTTGCAACTGCGGAATAACCCAGTTAGCGAACACACGTCTCGTTGTCTAGGATCGTTAACTCTGAACTCCTAAGTCAGTTGAAGTTTGTACGGGTGTAGACCCAAGTCATGAAGCAGCTAGCTATGGCGTTCTCTGTAATACTCATTATAGTAGTTGTGGGAATCAACAGGAAAAAGAAACATTCATTTATTTAATCTGTAAATGTCCTACTCTGTCTCTCCTGCTGAAAGTTAATCCTCGACGACTTTAACGAACTATCTGAACTGAAGATCAAGGACTTGAACTATTTTTTCAACACGACGAAATGGCTCTGGACGATCATCGACGACTTCTGTAACGGGTATTTCTTCATCCAAAGACCGCGAGCTTGCGAACTTCAACCACAACCGCATGAATCCCTTTTCACATCCCATTAAATCCACAAGTCAAACGAATTGATGGCATCGAAACGGTGCACATCGGCCGGGGCCACTATTTCACCTACTACATATCTACCGGATGTTGGCGAATTGGTCTCTGAACCAAGCATCTTGAATTTATCCATTATGTTACGAATAGTCTTCTTGGAAGGACGATTATGGCAACTGCCAAATGGGTGAAGCGCCCGAAGTATTGCTCAAACCTTATTTCACAAAATTTTGTTGAACGCTATAACTCTGATTTGACTAAACAGAGGTAATAAATGACAGACAATTTGACAGATGTACATAGGTTCAACAATATGGCCGCAATCAGCTGTCAAAGTTCGATAATCCCGATAGGACAATCCTTTTCATATGAAAAGCAACATGTCCTTGCATCTACGACCGAACTTTTCCACTTCCATTGCGGCAGTGATTTAACAATAAAAATCAAAGAACCCCTTCAACTATTCAAATTTACTGAAGACGAATTCTCCCTTTCAAGATTAATGAAACCATTCCTACACAAATTGTCAATTTCTTTAAATCGATAGACCTTACCACTCAATCTACCCAATTCCGAGTGAAGAAAACTGTTTCGGCAAGTTGAAAACGGAAAATCCCTAATTTGAGAGTCGACTTCAAGTGAATACACTCGTAAAGAGTGCCCCTAAGCAGTTTTATAGAAAGAAAAAAATCACACACAACAACATAATAAAATTATGCTAAGTGCAGCTTTTGTATGCCTGCCAGAAAATTCCCACTATCCTTGTCCCCTACCAAGATCTGTACAAATACACAAGAAAAAAAAAAAACATCCTTTCAATGTTGACTTAATATGTTCCTTCCTTCAATTGGTTTCGGCTGTTCTTAAAACATCCTTCTACTCGGATGGCTTCAAACCAATTCTGAACTTGACTAGAAGGTAGAGGAGATATCTACCTAAACGAAAATAACCTTCCTGACTTGTTCATCCTCCTTTGAAATTCCCAGATTCTTTTTTTTTATTTTTGCTGCTACTTCTTCTTCTTCCTTAAATCAAATCTCTCGTTAGCACCTGTTCTTCGTCGGTAAAGTGCATTTTTATTAGCTGGGTACAATTGGACAGACAAGAGATTTTTCCCAGTGATATTCAAATTTCGAAATCCGTGAATACCTGGTTAGCTTCTTCAAAAAAAAAAAATAAAAAAACGTATGTACATCATGGACTTATCCTTTGCTCCATTCAACTACATAATGTTCCAAATGGTAAAAAAATTTGAGCTGCGAAATAAAAGGATCCCAAAAAGAAAACTTCATTCCTTCTCACATCCTCAACGAAAAGTTCATTTTTTTTTCGCTAGTAGTGTGCGGAAAAGTGGGAATTTATAAAAAAAAAAAGTGTTCATGCATGAAGAACTGAACTTCTATCGTTCAATAAATTTTTTGTATTTTCTTTTGACCTTTTTTCGATTTTTTTTTTTTTTGTCGTCCTTCTATAGAAAAACTTAGACAAGATAGGAAATTCAAATTCAGTCATTTTCTTACAAAAATACAACTTGAAGTTGTTTAGTTGTTTGAAGCTTCCTTTGGTTTTTTTTTTTTATTTTATTTTCTTAGCGAAAAAGATACACAGAAAGGAGAGCTAACAATATAAAACAAAGTCCTGCCTATAACATTGCACTGCTTTCTATACAATGAAAGTTCACTATTCTCCTCTGAGTGCCTGCTTCTTATTTTCGTCACAAAAAGAGAACATTTATACTCGTGGTACTTTTTAAAATTCTTCACGGGAAAAACTTATAGGTTGGGAGGACATTTTTTTGTTTGCTCCCCTTTTAAAATAAAATGTCAAAGTTTCGTCCTTTTTTAAGCACTTTATAGTTTTCGCAATGAGGGCATGGAATAAACTAAGTGAGATACTAGATTCCCCTCTGTCTCTGCCGAGAAGCCTAAAGACGGCTAGAGTTTATTTTGTGACAATTTGAATTCAAAAAGACGTGTTTGAGCCGAGCTTGGAAAACGTGATCTTTAAACTTTGGGGATTTTCAAAATGGTTTAGGGGAAAAGTAGTTTTCTTTTCAAAAAAAAAACCTCAGAATCCAATTGAAATCCGATACATTTGTGCTCTGATACAAATCTTTGCTGCTTGATAATGAACGAATTTAGCCCCATGAAAATGTTGTGGGTATGACATGAGGGTCCAGGTTAGAGCAATCTTCAAGTTTCCACAAATTCAGCCCAACATGCTTGAATATTTCCCTCATATTTTGTTATTGAAGGGGGAATTGTCAAGGTACCAACATTATGTATAGGTGAATATTGCGTCTGTAATATTCATATAGTGGAAGTAGGAGGTATACGGTCCTTATAGTCGTAGATAAAACACACACGCCTGTGGGTAATAGTTTAATATTATGCGTGTCAAAAGTGTGTCAACAATGACACATTGCTGGCGTAACTTTGTCATTGCCTTTGGGATAATATGTGCCGCAGCTGAGTATGAAGAAGTAGACATAGATAGAGAGAGTGCTGTGAGGCTTTCGGTAAGAAGCAAGAAGTTAAACATGAATTCAGGATGTTGTTGAGGTCGACGTATAGATATGTACACATAGTAGATGAACTGCAAAGAACAGAACTTGCGTCGTGGTTGGCATGAGTGTGCGTCTTTCTGTCTTAGGAGACATCGTGAAGAGAAATTAAAGTGTGTCTTTTATATGATTATGATGAACTTTTAGACTTGAATCATCTACTTCAAAGACATTTTCAACTAATGATAACTTATATTACATGGAATAAGGTTGCAAAGTTGACGCTCGCTCCATCAATTTCTGCATTTTGAAGAGTTTTAGAATGAAACAACAAAACGGCTTAATAATTGAGTGAACGTACGGAGAAGGCTTTGAATATTAACAAATTAAACAGCTTTGAGTTGGTATAGATATTGAATAGAATACTTAGAGCGCGCTCACATAGGACCAATTAATTAGTTTACAACAAAATGTTAATCATAATCGGAAGTTAATTAGAGAAAGAAAGAATCCTTAATTAACAAAATTTAGCTCTTTTCCATAAGAAAGCATAAGGGGCTTAGTGGTTGGTGTAGGTTCCTAAATAATTGCAAATATCATCATACACCATCGTGAAAAAAGTATTAACCCAGTTTAAGGGAAGGTAGTGCAAGCACTTCATAACAAACCGGTGGATAGGCCCAAAACCATTATGTTAAGACTGGAAAAGTAGCAGAAGTTGAATGACACAAAACAAACAAAATATAAAGCACCAGATGTTAGGATTTGGACGGAGAAGACGAAGACGACTATCAAACTGGTCCAACTTGGGCACTATTCAATATAGTCTGTACTCTTTGGCATAATGGTAATTGTATTGGACTGTCATCCCGGAGGTCTGGGTTCGATTCCTATCCTCTCTCTCCTAACAAAAATATCAGGGCCCTCATCGCGTAATTTTTAAGACGATCGTCGTCCAAACGATTGTCGAGCACGACGTCGTCAAAAGTTTGCTTCGTGTAAAGTTTCAATCGCATCGTTCGGTCGTGTCGTCCATCGTCCACAGTTTGAGAACATCAAGAAGCAATAAAATGTCATTTGGGCTGTCTGGTTGTAATCAAACTAAAGTTATCGTTGGAAGTGAGAGAGGGTGCGATGCATTCCTTATGTTGATTTCCTTTACACATGAGAAATCAATTTCTGTATGAAGATTTCGATTAATCGACAGATTTTACGTTCCTTCACACATTTTTTTTTACAGAGATCAAAATCTTCGAATCCTTATTTGAAGATGGATTTATGTATACGAAATACGCATACCAAAAGAAAACAAATTATTCGGGATCGAAATCCCTAGTGTTAAATAAAGGAAATCGAAATTAGTGTCCTTCGCATTCGCATTTATTCGATAGTTTCGCTTTCATTTAATTCGCTTTCATTATCATCGAAAAATAACAAATTGTAATGTAGTAACATTTTTTTAAATTAATTTAAATTAAAAAAAAAACTTTCAAAAAATCCACAAAATGTATGAGACGATTGTAAAATAGCAATCGTTCAATCGCAATCGTTCAGTCGACCATATTTGACAGTTCAACAAGTTACATGAAGCTAAAGTTGAATCGTCTTAACGACATCGTCCAGACGATTCAAGTTTGTATGTGTTACACGAAGCAGTTCAATCGTTCAAACGACGTCGTCAAACTATCGTCGTCTTACGCGATGAAGGCCCAGGTCTTCTGCCACTAACTATGAAGGACAGATCTTTTATTTTCGAAGACAAGATTGATTTGCTAATAGTGAAAACGAGCAACCGAAGGCAAAACACACGGTCCGAAATATGTGTCGAAGTAAATGAAAGGAGGTTGATACTCGAATCTTTTGGTGAATTGTTGTTCGAAAATCCCTTCTGCGACAACCTAACAAGCTGAAAAGGTTAGAATAACTCAAAAAGTAAAAAGACTGGTGGAAAAAAGATTTCAACAGATTTTTATGAAGCAACGAATCTGAACTTGAGGCACTTGGTACAAAACGTCGAGATATCGTTCCACCCAGCGATGAGCCAAAGACGATGTCTGACTGTAGATATGTTTAATACCGTCAACCATGGAGGCGGTTTTGTAAATTTTTTTTCTCTTTAAGTGGAGTGGAAGATCTGACTCGAGTGACTGGATAATCAAGGAACAAGGAACCGTTTAAGACGATATTAAAAAAAACCATGGGGACTCCAGACTGGCAAGGGATGATCTCAAATAAAGTGCATCGTTTTTTGATAGTTCCTAAATATTCTTCTAGACTTCGCCGCGAATACCTAAGAAAAAACGAAAATCAAGAAATTATACGAATCGTAACATGGCCGTCACAATAACAAAGATATAAACTCTACAGAACGGATCGATGCTCATCATCGGAAACTGCGAAATCGAATAAACTACTTCTGGATTGCTGGAACAGTATACCACATATTAGACTTCAAAAGCTTATAGTTAGAATGCCAAGAATTGTAAAAAAAAAACAAAAAAGGATTCGAATACAAAGGGGAAAAAATCCAACACGGATAAATTGCTTAAATTTACATTTACAATAAATTTTACTCACCAAATATAAATTAGTATGAATAATTTTTTTCATTATAAGACTCACCTAGAATAAAAAGAAAAGTTAAATAACATTACATATTTGATTTTAAATTATTTCAATATACAAAATAAGTAAATATTTTTAATTAAAAATTATAACATTTTCAATAATGATGTGATTAAAATCATAAAAAACTAAAATACCCTGAACCTAGTCACATACAAATGTCAAGCCTTCCTATGTCAGTGCGTCGGCAGGAGTTTTCAATGTTTAAGAACTTTTTGCCGAGTTCGAACGGCTAAGATAAGAAATACTTTTCATGAAAAGAAATATACTGTTCGAGTATTGATTACTTCTTCCCAAGACGCAACAGACTTGAAAAATCATTTTTTTAGTGAAAAAGTCTACTCCATACTGTTCTCCAATCAATTGTGATTTTCCGACTTAGGCAGCTTTTAAACACCCGAATCTTTTTCATTCGAGATGGAGATGGGCCCTATTAGGCAATCATGAGCCGGATGAGAATTAAACAGTAAATAACTTTCACTGTGACAGTGTATCTCCATGTGGCCCTATAATCATTAGCATTCTCCAGTTTGCACCGGAGTCAATCATTGAGAAATAGATCCGAACCCGATCTCAACATATGGACGTATGGACGTTATGTATTCGACAACTTGGTGAATTTAAAGAAAGATCTTATTGCCTTGTGGAAAATAACATACAAGTCAAACGCCCTTACCATTACAGGACTTTTAAAGCCAACATCGTGGAAGGTGTTTGTGAGATCCAGTCACACACTTTAGAAAGCTATCCATAAATCGATTGAAACTTACTTTTACAGAAAAAATTTACCATAAAGAAGCTATACTCTTGAATATTAATGGTAAGCCCCTATTATTATTTTTTTTCTTCTAAAAATTCCTAAGCCTCCTAAAACTTGCCTAAAATTCAACACTAAGTACTTATGCTATTATTTCGAACCTACTTTATCATCCATTCAATATGAACCTGAATTAATCTCTCCCTTTTTCAAGGGCATTGGGAATCTCGAGATCCAATATATAAACCAAATAACATCACAAGATAAAAGCTTCTGGAGAACTTGATATTTTGTATGGTTCTCCTCCTTGAGATGTTTTATTCAGAAACTATCAAAAATCTCACAAAGATACAAAGATAACTCGAAATCCATTTAGAATTCTTGAAATGCAGCGAGTTTTGTGTTTGAAAGTTCCTAGAAATAAAAATACGCAAACATTGTTAACATTTTCCAACGAGATATTTCTGCGAAAACAACTACCTATATAAATTGTATTCCCAATAGACGCAGCAGTACCATTAGCAGCGGTAAGACCTACCTACAGATGACTGATCCGCTTCAGTAATCTGCTTTTGTTGCGTTTTTCAAAGCGAAATTGCAAGGCAAAATGTTTGTCTAACTTCCATGCACACATGCATAACAATCCTTTTTGGAAAAAAAAGAAAAAAATACTACCTCGTAGTAGTAGCAGGTAGACTGTGTTGTAGGGTATGTGGAATAGGAGTAACAAACAAATTTACATTATTTGCTGACCTCCACTCGGTGTGGTGCGGTCCCAGCAGTAATCCATCCGTTTTACCTAGATTCAGGAACCCATAGTGCCAGTGCATAAAACAAAACTAGAAAATTATCCTTGCAACAAATTAAATGTACATCTTCTTTTGACAGGAGCTGCTGCATTTGGCTCCCCCCAGTGTATTCCGACATATATTTGAACTCTTTATTTTTGCAGCAGCTACAGTGTACCTAGTAGCTTACAGCTATCTATCTGTGTGGATGGGTAGGTATATATATTTGCATCTGTGCCCTTGGGGACCGTGTTGTGGTGGATTCGTGGAATTGCAGTGTACCTATACCAAGTCGTAATAATTTTTTTTTTACCCGCCAACTCCCAGCTGGCCGTGGATGTTCAAATGGTCGCAAAAATTATCTACGTAAGGTATCACAATCTACCTAGAGGTACACTCTGACTCGCTTGTCTTAGGACCGATTTTTAACTTTTAAGTAGATATATTTTGCCAAACAGATAACGCCCTTTTTGACCATAGACCAATGGTAAAAAACAATGGGTGGGGGAACGCTGAAAACTGCTAGGTACCAAATTTTTATAAAGTCAACCCATGTGTTAAAAAAGTAGACAGATCTAACAAAGTCGAAGTTATATTGATGGGGACATATATTACACATGATGGCACAGTTTTCAGCCTCGAATCAAGTTTGTGATTTAGGAAAGCTTTTCAATGTTCTGGAATCTGATCTCGGAATTAACCAACTGGCTCTATTTTTCGAAGTATTCGAATCTGAAATTTCGAAAAATGGGTTTTTGGTAGATGCATATAGTCGAAATAAATCACGAAATGATTTTTTTTTGATAAACTATGATGACAGACTTCGACACAACCATTTACACAGACGGCTCAAAGATGAAAATGAAATACTGGCTTGAGGAAGCTTGAAAAATACTTGCAATGAGCTTTCCAGCCTGAAAATTAACCTCAATATCAGTCTAATCTAGGTTTCAGGTCACATTGGAATAGAGAAAAACAAAGGGCCTGTCGAAATAGTCAGGTGAGGACCATCCCTTCATAACCCACCAATAATAAGCCTATAACAAATAATTTAATGTGCAGACAAAGCCAGCGTAGTAACAGCATGTCCTCGACACTCGCCAATAGGGGAACCTGCATCAAAGTTGGCCATTTCCTACAATACTCTTTGCCGTAGTTTTGGGTATCATCAGGAAAAGAAACCAATCACCCATTGGATAGAATGATAGCGCAACTATTCGGGAGGATATTCCTCGACGACCTTAACGAACTATCTGAACTGAAGATCAAAAACTTGATCCCTTTTCTTAGCACGACGAAGTGGCTATGAGAAAAACCTCGATGAATCCTGTAGTCGTCGAACTTAAGACCGCGAGCTAGTGAACTTCTGGTAGTAGAGAGCTCATGAATCCCTCATCATATGCCATTAAATCCACAGCTCAAACGAGTTCATTGTATCAAAACGGTGACCTCCAGCGCTATTTGGGTCAGCATGCAAGACTACTTGGGGCTGGCATTTCTCTCAGATATTTCGTTATATAACTCCCCAAAGGTCCTAAACTGGGTACAGATCTGGAGACTACACATATTATGGAAGCAGGTCAATAACGTTTTCGAAAAACCACCGCATTGATAGTGTGGATTTGAGACGAAGTGTATTACCCTCCGAAGACGTGTTGATTTGTATAAGTATGTATATGTAGATTTGTATAAGTATTTGTCATCAACTTTTTGTCTCACAAAGTTTATACTAGTTTGAATCATCTGACCACAACACTGTAGACCACTTCTATACGATAAAATGTTGGTATACTGAGAGCCTTAATTTATCTCGTTTTCCAAACTTTAAACCACATTTTATGAATCTTTTCGTAGCTTTAACGTTATGTCCGTTAAGAAAGTTTTTTTACGATTTTCTTGATGGCATTAGGTGGTTAGTTTTTTTCCACCAATTCTTTTACAATTTTAATGGTATTTGGGTCATCCGAAACCGATCTAAAACAATTTGTAGTTCGTAAGATGGGCAATTGAAAACCTTTCTTAGCCTCAAAAATAACGGTATACCTTCCAAACAATCGCTAATAAAACAATTATCATTCCGATTTTTGAGCTTACTTCTTAGATGGTTCTCAAGACTTTGACAAGGTTTTGCGGTTGGGACTTGAGAACAAATTGCATATGTGGACCTTCCTACGTAGTTCTACGACATACTGAAATCTTACGCTACCGTAATCTTAAGATTCGAATCGAACACATTAGCTCTGAATTAAAGAAAATTGAAGTTGGTGTACCACAAGGCAGTATCCTAGGACCAACCCTATATTTTATATTAGCAAAGCTATTGCAGTGGACTTCATCGCTATCATTGCCCTTTGCTGACGATACTGCAATATTGGTGCCTAATAATTCCGCTACGAAGGCTACAACAAAATATTGCCAAATGCAGTCGATAAATTTTGGGATTGAACGCAACAATGGCGGATAAAATTAGACGAAACATAATCGACACAACAACTGATCAGATCTTTACCCTTAGGCAGGCGATGGAAAAATGTCTAGAATTTAACATCCCAACATACCATCTGTTTATAGACTTTAAGGCCGCCTATGATAGAATAGCCAGGGTAGAACTTTACAAAGCCATGAGAGAATTCGGCATCCCAAATAAATTGACACGACTATGTAAGTTGACCATGACCAACGTAACAAGCCAAGTAAAAATAGCCGGATTGCTATCCAGACCAATCAACATCTTTAATGGACTCCAACAAGGGGACGGTTTGGCCTGCCTCCTCTTCAACCTGGCGTTGGAGAAATCAATCCGTGACTCTGGCACGGCAACAAGAGGGACCATCGTCAACAAGTCCAGCCAGTTACTGGCTTTCGCAGACGACATTGACATCATCGGAAGAACCGAACAAGCTGTACACGATTCCTTCATCCAGATCGAGCAGGCGGCACAAAATCTGGGGCTGCACATTAGTGAAGGTAAAACAAAGTACATGGTGGCGTCGAATGCGACAGGAACAGTTGGTCAAACGATCAAGGTTGCGGAGCACGAATTTGAAGTGGTGCAATCCTTTAAACACCTTGGGTCAATAGTAGCAGCCGATAACAATATAGAAGAAGAAATACACGGGCGGCTTCTCAAATCCAACAGAGCCTACTATAATCTGTCAAAGCTATTCAAATCCAGAAATCTCACCATAACTTCAAAACTGCTGCTGTACAGGACCATGGTCCTGTCAGTACTCACATATGGATCCGAGACTTGGGTGCTTAGCAAAAGGCACTCCGACCTCTTAGCTGCGTTCGAGAGAAAAGTCTTAAGGAGAATTGTTGGCCCCATATGTGAGGAAGGACGATTCCGGAGACGGTACAATCATGAACTGTACGCAATCTACTTTGAAGCAGATATCGTGACAAAAATTAAGCTCGGTAGACTCCGGTGGGCAGGGCACCTAGCTCGCATGAGCGAAGAGGAACCTGCTCGGAAAGTTCTTTGTGGTACATTCTATGGTAGACGACAGCGTGGTAGACCATGCTTGCGCTGGAGAGATGGCGTAGACCAGGACCCCCGAAGCCTTGGGGTGCGCAACTGGATGGCGTCGGCAAAAGGCCGGGATAGGTGGAGAGACTTGTTGAAAGAGGCCAGGACCGGAACCCGGTTGTTGAGCAGATGATGATGATGATAATCGACACATATTAACTTTACAAAGCTATATGTTCCAATTTTAATCATTACTGTTAATACTGCCAAATGCTTTGGAATTACGAGTAATTTGAATGTAAAACAGAAATGGAAAGAGCACATCAAGTAAACAATTAATATCTTAACTTGAAGCACAGCAGAGTATACTAGTTACAAGGAAGAATTCTGGCCTAGCTATCCAGACAAAAATAATGTCATTGAAGCTAGTGTTAAAAAACTTTTTAACGTAAGGTGTCCAGCTATGGAGGTGTACAAGAAAATTTTTTTTTCTGAATCTATCCAAAAATTCCAAACAAAGTCCTTCATGGAATAATAAATACCCCTTGGTACATACAAAATACTGATCCACATTGTAGCCTTTAGATAGAAATGGTCACAGAAGTGGTTAAAAAATGAGCTGTTTCATACAATCAGCGACTGCAAAGTCATAGTATAGTAACTTCGAAATGGAAACCGTCATAAATGAACGATACAATTTTCCAAGACTTAGAAGTCGCAGGCCTAATGAGCTGATGGTTCCACCAATCTTTACAAAAAAAAATCAGTCCCAAAGCAAATGACATTGAGTGTGTAGAAACATGTTAAGGAAAACATAGTTGCACTATGACATCCTGCTAACAGAACACAGGTGTAAAACTTAATTTTGTTTTCTGCCAAGTACAGAGATGTTTCCTCCACTTGTTATATTTTATGCACTTTTCCAGCACACGGGTCTATGAAGAAAAAGAATAAGGAAGTTCACGGAAGTTGTCGTTTGGAAAAATATAGGATAGCAGTTCCCAGCATGAGCCAGCTGGAATTGATACTAGAATTAATTAATTTAAGCGCAACACGAGACCCAGGCCAACCTCGGATGATTTCTTTTTTCTTCTCTGTTCTACATACATAACATACATATGTGTATTGGAAAACCTAGACAGTATTTGTATTCTCTCGTAAACACTTGAATATCTCAAGAATTATTGACAAACAAATCCATATAGATCCACTTAGTAACAAGAGAAATATATATGAAGTTGTTTTCTTTTTTCTCAGAAATCTAATTCTATTCTATTCTCTATTTTTGGTAAATATAATTTTGACCCAGTTAACTTAGACAACTTTCATCAATGAGTCATTTTCCAATTATACTTTTACCCATGGAATTCCAAACAAATCAAATTACCAAAATACACTAATTGCCAAATTATATTCGGTTAATCAATTCAATCGTCCTTCGTTCGTGTTGGTGCCAGTCTTGGATACCACAATCACAGCAAAAGGGGAAAAAACAATTTCCCATTTTGACGTTGCCATTTATTTGAGCTTAAATAAAGATTCGAGTTGCAATTACAGAAGTTCGAACAGGGTGGTAGTACATTTTATAAATCTTACAAGGTTAAACATAGTGTGAAAGTATGTTTGTCCTTCAATGAGGATTAAACGGCTGGACGGGTTTTAATAAAATTTGCTACAGAAGTCAAGTATGTCCGAGAATAGGATAAAGAATAAGTTTTCTGTCGGAAGGGTGTTTGAAGGGACCCAGAGAAGCAAGCGGGTAGCAACAGCTAAGACATACAATACAGTTTGAGTATTTAAGCATACTTGCTTTTGTTAGATCACAAAAATTACTAGTGAAATGTTGCAAATGACTTATACAGCTGAGGCAATCAAAAGTTGGAGTAAGAGGACGTTAGCGCCGTAGTTTGATCTGCTTAAAATAACGCAAAGCGAAAATTTCTTCACTGGAACGAATCATATAAAAATTCAATGGATTTGGAACTGATGGAGATGAAATAGATCCAGTCACTTATGCAGTTATGGAACAGTATTACAAATACTCTCTGTGAATGGAGCTTTTTCAAGCGAAGTCTTTGAGCGTATGGAGATACGAGTAATACAACTCTATCTGACCGAAGAGAAAATATTAAATATCTTCAAATCTGCTCAAGTGAATGAAATAGTAAGGCGCCCATACAACACAAGAACTACAAAGGCAACATAGAGAATCACGGAACTAATGAGAAAACTTTTTGACGAAACCAAACATTTTGTTTAGTTTTCTTAAAATATAAAGTTAGTGATCTGTGAATGATAATTTTGAGTCTAGTAAAATTAGAAGATCAGAAAAATAAGACACTATAGAAATGCGAAGTTATTATTAAATAAATAATTTACATTTCTGTCTTAAACATATTGTCGATACTTAAAAACAAAAGTTTATTATTGCACAAGTCCCAAAATCTGTGAAGATCTTCTTGCAGTTGCTCAAAATCTTCAATCGAAATATTTTTACGTCATCAGCATAGATTAATGCCATTGAGGGCCATTTGCTGAAACGAAACTTAAATATTTATGTTCTACTTTTTCCTCTACGTAAATTGTCACATAAGTACATATTTATGTTCTGTATCAGCAAATGGGCCTGAATGTTCCAATATAGAAGAAAGATCTAATAAATATGAATAAAATAAACAGCTAAGGGCCAAGATGGCTTTCCTGAGATACCCCAAAATCAACTATAAATTCACCGTGAGCTATATTTTTTTTTTTTTTTTTGAAGATTAAGGTAAGACATACATTTTTGCAACATAAATAACGCTACACCAGGCCACGACTAAAACATTTACCAATTTTTAAAATTTTATCATATATAGAAGCTTCAGATATTGAGAAGTTTATTATATAAGGATTGTTAGACAGATAGAAGAGTGTAACTCTTCCCTTGTAGAAGTACTTGTTGAACAAAAGGCGCTTTCAAAATATTCAGCAAACATATTAGATATCGTCTCTGGATGAAGAGTCAAAAGAAAAAAAAATTCGATTATGTAGAACGTGACGCTAGATTAGCATAAGTAGTACTTTTAACAGCGATGATTTTGTCGGAAATGCAAATCATGTACAAAATTTTTAATATGAACTTCTGGTTTTCCAGAACGCCTTTTCGAAATCAATAAAGTGAGAATACACAGTTCCTAAATCCTGTCCAAAATTACGTTAGCTATTATTTTAGACTCTGCTTCCAGAACTCGGAACCGTAATTTCTCTAAGATAAAATCAGAAATGATACAGCTTGGGGTACTAAGGAAGAACTCTTTTTTTTAAATGGAAACATCGTTAATTTATCATACGAGAGACAGTTTTCAGGAAGTCGCAAGATGACTTCTCTCTCTAAGATCGCTTGGTGTATTTAAGAATTGTCTACTGCTCTGGTCAACTGCTACAAATCAAATAAATGTTTGCATAAATAAAATGGAACAAATAACAAATAGATGTTTTATTCACAGACTTTGTGAAACCATTTGACCGTGTTAACCACGGACTACTCTTGCAAAAGTTGAGGATATTAGGCTACAACTCAAATTTCATAAATTGGTCAAGTTCTTATTTGTGCAATAGAAGCCAAGTGGTTAACATTGACGGGTACATCTCGAAATATGGGCTTCCACAAGGAAGTAACCTTGGCCCACTTCTTTTTATTATTTTTATAAATAATATTCCCTCGAAACTTAAATATTGTCATTGTCTATGATGTTTAATTATATCTTGATATACATACCTTCTGTTTCAAATTGTGGGCTGCTGCAACGCAACATGGAAAAGTTCTTATGTTGGTGTGAATATAATCACACTGAGCAAAGTTTTACGATCCTATTCTGTAATTAATTTTGAATATGAATGTAATGATAAAGGTCTTTTGAGCGTAGAAGTTGTCAATGATCTTGGAGTTATTTCTCATATGAATCTAGAATTTAGAGATGACATTGATTTTGCTGTCACAAATGATAGTTCCATGCTTGGTTTTTTAAATGTGAAATTCAACAGAATTTAAAGCTGTATATATAATAAAAAGACTTTGTTATGAGTCCTTCATAGAGTATTTAAAATACAAAATAGAACAGAAGAATTATATAATTTTCGAAATATTGAACTCCAAATTTAAAAAATCTCTCTCGTAAAATTGCATTTTGAGTACTTAACAAATGTATGTACTTATCTTTCGGTAAATCCATTCTTTACAAAAAATAAAGACAAAGAATGCGTACCAATTAAAAAATTTACAAACAAAAAATACGTATACGCCCGAGTAACCAATTGTTATGAAAAGATTTCTTATTCTGCTTCTCTTTTTAGAGTTCTCGTTGTTAAAAAAATATTTTAAAACTGTCCTGGTAATTTGTTTTAACTTAAAATATGTAAGTGTCTCTTAAATAAATTTTGGATTATTCCAGCCCAGAATTATTCCCGGAATATTTGTGTACTTTTCACTTTGAAAAATGTCTCCATAGTTATGGTTTCAAAGCATTTTGTACTATGCATTAGCCTTCCACAAACAACAAACTAAACAAAAAAAAAACACCCTGTTTCTTTTTTGCAAATAAAGTTAAAACTATTTCATTTCACTGATGTGTTGGCCAGGGCGTTGTTCTGGAAGTCTTTTTTCATCCGTCACAATTAGAGGGCACAAAAAGATACATATACAGATAAACCCATGTGCTTCCGGGGGTTAAATGTCTAGGGAAAGAAAATGGTACACACAGTGACAATGAGGCTTACGTGTGGGTAATGTGAAAAGTTTTGCAGGGAAAACTTTTTCATTATCAAAATTCAAACTGAATCACGTTGTCTTCCTCTTCATTCTCATGCTCGTCCTGGTCGACGTGAAAGTAAAGAGAACTATATAGATATTTGCTTTGGGTACTTCATCTTTTCAGAAAAGATATTTTTTTTTTTTGTTTGTTATGCTTTCAAAATAGTTCTATGCCTTTTTGAGATTTTTTTTTTTTGTCAATTTGCGGTCAGGGGTTGAAATGGTATGTAATTGGCTTAGTGATATACTTGGTTGGATTTTGAACCAAAAGGATGTAACAAATCTGTATACTATATGGGTGTTTTTGTTGTCGTTGTTATTTGAAACTCCCTAATTGGAAGTGGAGGATTGATTAGGTTATTTTAGTTTTTCGTGGCTGTTAAAAGTTTAGGGTTCTCTTCTCAATCCAAGCTGCTCAAACGTGTATAAGGAACTTTAAGTTAAAAATAATTAGATGCTCTCTAACAGTTTTGTTTTAATTTCAAAAACTAGCCATTTTTGCTAAAACTCCACTCCATGAAACTTATAATTCAACTCATTTTCGAACAAACAAACGCCCTTGTGCCGTCAAATCACCATCAAGCATTAAAATTCAAGCACAAGGGAACTGTACCAGATGCATCATCATCATCACCTAAAATCACTTTCCTCCTTGAATATTTTCACTGGCGCGTAATTAAATCTCACACCAGGCGTGGCAGTGTAGTGTGTTCTTTCACAAGGATCTCCCTTTCGCTCATTATAAGCATTAACGCTCATGAAAATTCAACGAAAAATTAAAATAAAAAAATAGTAAAAAAAAAAACAAACAAAAATTTTATAAAACTATAAATGGGAAAATGTAAAAAACCCCAAAAATGTAGAATTACACCCTTAATTACTATTATCAGATGGCTTAGCCCATATTTTCATCTCCCGTCCATTACTTGCATTTATCTCGTTGAATTTACAAAAAAAAATTAAAAAAAAAAAAAAACTATTAAAAGAAAAATAACTGGAACATCACTGATTAAATGCGCAGTATTGAATTTAATTAAAAACGTTGAGTTGGATTTTAGTTTTTTTTTTTATTCCTTGTCATTTCGCTATTCGAGCTCTTCATCTGCAGTCAAAGTGATGAGTGGACAAAAAGCCTTGCAGGCAAATCTGTTGGAACCACACGGAAGCATGTGTCATTTATTTGCGTTTTTTTTTTTGTTCAACAATTTCTTTATAAATTTTCATTGTATAGATACTGGAACTTCGAAATGTTTTTTTTTAATGTATCTCAAGTTTACTTTAAACACAGATATAGCAATGAATATTATTATTTGGGGTCTTCTATAATTGATAGTTCAAATATTTCCTACAGGCTTCGAAGTGTAGTTAAGATTTGAAACTCAGTCAAAAAGAAAATAACAAAAATTATAAACGAATAAAAAAAAATTAAAAACAAAAAAATACTTTGATGAAGGAAGGCGTGGTAACTCGAAAAAAAGACAAAAAATCAAAATATCAAGAGAGGTACACGTAGGAAAAAATGTAAAAAAAAATAATCACAGCAAGAAGCTGTCCTCAGGGTGGGGTACTACCTTGCTGTCGAGTCTTGTAGAAGTTGAACTATTAGAAAATTTTACCTCCGAAGGTACATACATACATATATGTTGCATTGGATTTGCTGATAATATTCTTATTATAGCCTTAGGTAAATTTGAAGAAACTCTATGCGACATAATCCAAAGAGGGCTAACAATTACACGGAAATGGTTTCTATCTGTAGGATTAAGAATGAACCCCTCCAATACACAATCATACCATTTACCAGGAAAAAACTTCTGTCACCCGTGAAAACTGTCCAGTTAGCTGATTAAGTAATTGAAATGCAGGGGGAGTTAAATACCTAGGAATAGCGCTAGACTAACTCGTCTCGAACAATTAATTAGAAACTATATTCGGGAAAGCCACAAAAGACCTAATGATTTACAGATCAGGCAGATCATGGGGAACATCTTCAGCTGGACAAACTGTATGATTATAAGAACCACCATTACCTATGGTGCGGTTGGCATGGCACAAGAGAACCGAATTATCAACAGCTAGAAATACCCTAGTTGTTAATTACTCGTAAGTAGAAAATTTCATTTTAAACGAAAAAAATGCAAAATATTATAAAACCATTATAAAGGACCTTCAAAATTCAAAAAATATCTTAAATGAAAAAAAAAATTACAAGAAATTCATATAATTTTTGAGGAAAATAAAAACAAAAAATAACATTACTCAAACAAAGTTTTTAACTAAACCAAAATGAAAATACCTTCAACAACAAAGTGCTTGTGTCGAAACTTAAATTCCTGCAGGGCGAGTTTTAATAAATTTGCTTTGCTTATTTATTTACCAGGGAGAGCAGAGCGAGCGAGTGGGTTTTTCAAATAGTAATTTGGTGAAAAGTAAAATGTCTCTGCACTGTTAATTCTAGTCGGGGAATTCCTTAAAATTTGAAAGTCATTTATGATGTTTTTGTTGCATACAATAAAAGTAATTGGTCATAAAAAGTCAGATGGTTTCAGAAATTGGACACCCAAAGGCTATTTATAATGGATTTTTATTATTATTTTTTTCAAGGTCATATGAAAATATACAGAAGTTTTTCAAGGTGTTTAAAAATCATTAGCATTTTGTGTGTGTAGTTTTAAAAATACACAATTTGAAAGGACATTGAATTGTAATAAAATATCTGATAATTTTTTATGAATTTATTAAGTCTTTTTGAGAGATTTCTTTGATGAAAAATGACTTTGAAATGAAAATTTAAAAAAACCATTAAATAAATTTATGGCTGGCAAATGCAAACGTTTCGTTTTTCTGTATTTAAAAATTGTGTAAATCACAAATTCTATAAATCCACAATTCTGATTTTCACAATTGTACAAATCCAAGCTCTACTTTTAAATTTGAAATTGCAATTTCTCACATCTGATCTTTTATGTCAATTCATGCTCAGAGAAAAGAGGTGTCGGTGAACATTGAATGTTTGAATGTTTGCAAATTGAAATGACAAGGGAAAATCGTGCCGGGTAGAATTGTGCATAATCGTGAACGAATCTCTGTATTTGACGGTATGTCCAAAATTTAGCTCGAGGAGGGTGAACTGATTAACATTGTAGCGAAACGGGTATCACTGATTGAACTGATGCAACTGACTACTTCGAGTGAGCATTGCTTGTGAAAGAAGTGATTAAATAAGGAAGGACATAAAACATTCCGACGACGATGTTCAAGAGATGGGAATAATTCCATGATAAATCTATTGCCTATCAGTCTAAACACTCTTTTCTGGATTCGCTCCAATAAATGAAGAGAAGTTTAGGACGCACTTATACCCTAGTTTTGGTCGTATATAAACGCCTTATAAATTGTAGCCAGATCAGAGGAGGTGACACCGATACAGCAATATTTAGCATTAAGTAGGGTTTTTGGCGGTCTCGAGAATGTGGTCATCTTAACAAAGATCGTTGTTAATACTAATACCGAATACTTTGAGCTTTTCGGTTTTTTCGATGCAAGTGCCATTCAAGCAAAATGGCTTAAGGGGTACCTTTTGCTTCAACGACAATAAACAGCATCGATTTTTCGAAGCATTAAACTCCACACGATTTTTTGAACCCCATTTAACAATGCCATCAACATCGAAGTTTAATGAGCTTATCATACAGTGTCGTTGCAATTTCACTTCCGAATATTCGTTCCCAGCCTCACAACCCTGTTCTTCGGCTGTGGAACTGAGCTGGTAGAGTATGCCAGGCTGATTAGATTTCCGTCTCGACAGAATAAGGCTCATTCATTTCGTGGTTTCAAGTTGGTACCGCGAATTTGGCACCTCTCAAACTCAGCTGTCATTTGAAGTGTCATAACATTAGTTAAATGTTTACAATCGAACAACGCAAAATTATTAAAACCTATTATAAAAAAGGTGATTCAAACGTAGCCACTTTTCGCGCATTGCGCGATGATATTAGTCGTCATAATCGACAGACTACGCAAGAAATCGGTAAAATTGTGAAGACATTTTAAGAGGGTGAAAGCGTTACTGATGTCGTAAGGCCCGTGCATCATCGTAATGCACGCTCAGTCGAAAATATTGCTGCTGCAAGTGCAAGTGTTGCTGATGATCCGAATTTATCGATTTCCCGGCGGTTGCAGCAATCAAACGTGTCGTAATCCTTATCAAGTTCAGTTCAAATTACGCAACAATTGAACCCTGCGGACCATTCACAACGATGTAGGTACGCTTCTTGGGTGTTGGAACAACAGACAACAAAAAACGATTTTTCGAACAACTATTCTTTATGGATGAGGCACATTTCTTACTCGGTGGGTATGTAAATAAAGAAAATTACCACATACGGGGGTTCAGAAAACCCAAAGTGATCGAAGAGGTTCCTGTTTGGTGTGATCTATGGTCGAAAGGTGTCTTTATCCCGTATTTCTTCGAAGATGCCAATGGGCAGACGCTGACAGCCAATTCGGAGCGATATGGTCGAAAGATAACAGCGATTGAAGATCACGACTTGGACGAAATGTGGTTCCAATAAGACGGGGAAACAAGCCACACAACACGACCAATTATGGCTTTATGCGTGAGAAGTTTCCTGGTCGCGTAAATTCAAATTTTGGCGAAGCCAATGCAATTTCACACCGTTAGATTTTTTTCTGTAAGGGCTACGCAAAAGACCGTGTTTACGCGGATAATTTTTGAACTCTAAAAGCATTAAAAACCAATTTGAGTAATAGTTATGGTCGAGCCACCGCCAGAAATGTGCGAAAAAGTGGATAAAAATTACATGAAAAGAATCGCATGCTGCGAATCTTCCAGAGGCGGCAATTTGAATGATATTGTTTTTCACACTTAATGACAAAGTTCAAACTTTATAATGAAATAAAATGTTCATCAAAATTGTATGGCTGTGCGTGTTTTATTAAGCTTTACTTTCGAAATCAAAAAAAGAATGACTCTGTACAATAGGGTACTTACAACCGAGTAAAATGATCTATTTTCTATGAATGGCACTTACATCTATAATGGATTGATCACGTACATATATTTGACATAGTTAAAAAGGAAATTTTTAAGTTTTCTTAAAAGATCCAAGAAATTTGTGTCCCTTTCGAATTTGGCTATGATCTACATATAAGGCATACATTCATCCGCTCAAAACTTGGGTATAACTCTCATATCTGGGCTGTTGCCCCCATGAGTCATTTGACTTATAGGACCAACATCAATTACGGAAACTTTTATTTCTCTTTAACACCGTTCTAACGTCGCCTGTCGTCTCCTTTCATTTGTTTATCGCTTTTTCTATAATCAATAATCGATTTAAATAGCCAGTTGCATTCTTCTTCCCAAACAATTCCGTCGTAATACTCATCTAGCAGGGATTGCTCATCAGGTTACCCTTGAGCGAGCCTAACTTCTGACGTACTGTCAAATATATAGAGGTTCTTTCTTTAGCCGTACTACTAGAATGTAGAATGCTTTGTCCATCTCGATGGAAAATTAAGATGGACTTGAATTTGAGAACGAGTATTCAAAGCTAAGGCTAAAATCGTTTAAAAAACTATATTCCACAGATGGAGTCCTTACATCTCGGAGCCATTAAATTTGAGAACTTAGCCTGTTTTGTTGGGTAGGTGTGAGAAATTTTAGTTGCTACATTATACCCCAATTTGGAGAGAGGAGGTCACCCTTTTCCATCTCTACCTATTCATTTGTTTCAATAAATGAAGAAGAAAATAAGTAAGGACAGTAGGCACACTTTTATACTCAACTCACCCAAGGACATCAATAATAATTAATATTCCCTTCAAATTAGCATATTCATTGATCCATTTCAATTGAAATTAAATCAAAATATATCTTCGTCTGACCGAAGACTCTACTTGAAATTCCACTTTGTTGTCATGTCAATATAAATTAAATAAATCAAACCAACTCTCAAGATGTAACAGAGTCAAAATCAAATAATAACAAAAAAAACCTTTTACCTAACATAATAATTCTCTTCCTTTCAAACAACCAAGTACCCATCGATGATGAATAGCTGTGTGGTCCTTGTTGTGGCTGTTGTAGTGAGTCCTTGAGACTGATGCCAATATTATTTGCAAGCACAACAATCCACTTGAGAAAGTAATTAACATGAACCTCATAAAGGTAACCTGTCAATGTTAATAACAGATGGCTAAAATCACTCCTTGGAAAAAGGCAGGACTCGTGTAAATGTCAGCAAAAACGACATTGAACTTTATCATTATTAGTATGTTGTATTTGCTCGCTCTGTGAGGATATCCACAGCAAAGTAGCAATATTGAAACCTTATTGATGTATACAGAAAAGATTTGGGCATTAAGTGGTGGGAAGGTAAGGCTTTAATCGTGCAAATTTAAGGGAATTGAAATGGATTCTTGTCGTAGCTACCTGATGGAAATTAAAAACAGTGCAGGTTGTATTCATGATTTCAGTCGAAGGAGCAAAAGCTCAACAAACAATGTGAAATCACGACGTTGTTAAATTAAATTTCTGAGAGCAATGGAGGCCTGGAGCGCAGATTTAATTATTGGCGAAAGACTGGTAGACTGATGGAGTGGACGGCATTAAATGGGAAATCATTCTGTAAGTCAAATGACAAGTTAATAAAAACTGAATTTGTTTTTTTTTTCTAATTATCAGGTAAAGGAAGACGGTTTTGACAAGGCGGAGATTGGGCGCCATCTTGCTCTTTACTCACTCAAAAAAAAAATTGAGCCTTAAATAACCTGAGACTTAATACGTGCAAAACTTTAATATAATACAATTAAATAATTAGAGTGATGAAGCTCTAAGACAAAATTCCCTGGGTTCATTACAACCTACTGGCTCATTTTTAACAGATTTCTTCACAAACACCAGAAAACAATTAACAGTCAAAGCTACTTCTACTTCGAATTGAAAAATTCTGTATAAGAGTTTAAATCCTTCGAAAAAAATAAACATGAATTTGGTCTTCCCAAACGAATGGCTGAAAGCCCTTTGATATATAAAAAAAAAACACTTTGATTTCAAAACTTACGCCATCGATGGTTCGAACCCCTATCCATCTATTCGAAAAGACTTCATCAATCAGGAAGCCTAAAATCCCCTTCAAAATAGTTCTTATTGGAATTTAAAGAGTGCAATAAACTTAAGTCCAATCTCGATCCAGAGATTCATGCTCGCTCTGCAAACCTTAAGCCTGAAGCTCTAGGTAATGGTATTGTTTGAAAGAATGAGAATACCTTTCATAACACATCTTTGTTCAAAATATCTCATTTTTGTTTTTATCACGAACCAAAAAGCGAAAAAGAATTTTCGTCTTCATATACAAAAAAAATTTAAAAAAAAGTAAAAGTAAAAGAACCGATTGAAAGAACAAAGGAAATGGTGTTGTAAATTTGTCGATTTGAAGCAACTCTTTTCCAGCAAAGGGCTTTATCTTGGCACCCCATTGTCTTGAAATCGGTTCCTTTTGTTTCTTCCGTTTTCAATGTGCCAAATATATGTATGTATCCATGGAGAGCAGCCAAGGATGGGCGTTTGTAATAAATTGCAGTTCGTTAGCGTAAAGCACAAAAATATGAAACGGAAGGAAATATACTAAACAAAAAATATATATATATAAAGAAAAATATCATCAAAAAATACATTTTCATTTTCGGTGTGGAAGATTATAGAAACTTATTATTGTCATGGCTGGGGCACGATGGCATTTTCCTTTGGCTTTTCATTTGTGCCGTGTACCTATGGAGTAGAAGGAGCTTTGAATTGTGATCAAGGATATAAGAAGATTTTGTGTAAGGAATTTTTGAAAAGTTTATGAAGGTTGATGTTTTGATTTGGAAAAGAACAATGTATTGAAGGTCTCCCTGGGAGAGTTTATTGAGGTTGACAAAGACGTCCTCTGATTACACCACGCTGAGCTGAGATAGAATTATACAAAACAACAACGATAAAAGAAGAAAATTGCCACAAAAGACTTTTGTTCGACTTCCTTACAGTATTTTAGTGGAGACTTTTTTTTATTCAAAAATATTTATTTTAAATATTTAAGATTTTGGTTCTGTGTACTCGTATAAAGGACAGACCGAATTATGACCCCTTCTAACATATACGTTAGCGCCACCTACATTATTTCAAAAATAAATGTTAAATTTGTGCTTTGTTTATTCAATCTAATGAAAAATTTATTAAACGGAAATCAATTTTTTTCTTGTTTGCATTTCACCCCCTTCTGTATTGATTTTGATAAATTATAATTAAAATTCAATGAATTTATAGTTTCATGGGTAAAGCACACGGTGACCAAGCAACCGAACCGTTCAAATTATAGTCAACTAAATCGTGGTCATACAATATTTACCCTTAAATCGATTGACATGCGTGAGTTCTACAGTGAGGGAAAATAATGTATAAAATTGGTGTGCAACCTTATGAAGATAGGTCAAAGTATATTAGATATAAGTTAGCCAATTACTTGAAGAAAACTTCGAGAATCCCTGGATGAAGTCACAACTTCCATTCAGCAGGCTATTTATTCAAACATGGAAGAAGTGAGATTCAACGTCAGTTACCCAGCAAGTGACTCAATTAATATCCCACACAATTGGACACCCCGAAAGAGATTCAGAAATCATCACCAAATTAAAGTAAAAAAAGCCATCTGGATCAGGTGGAGTCACTGTGCTCATTCTACAAACTTCTTCTCAAAATCATCTTAAACAACTACATCAACAATAATTGCTACTTTCCCCAGAAGGAAAATCCAAAAATGGGGGCTACCAAGTTCCAACTACAGACCCAAATCTTTTCTAAGTAACAAAATATTGGGAAAAGTGATTCTCAGAAGGATCAAGAGGTTCTGCATTGAAAACGCAGCTGTCACAGACATGAAATTCGCTTTCGTTCAGGGAAACCATTTGACCCTGGATAAGTTGCTGAAATTTCAACACAACATCAGCATACAGCTCACCAATAGATGTTTTCTTGATACTGAGAAAGCTTTCAACAAAACAGGAATAGAAGATTTTAACTACTAGTTGCATCTCCTCGTTTTTTAGAACTGGAAACGCAAATAGTCAAAGGCAGAATCACCCAAGGCTCGAGAAACTACTCCCGTTCCTGAACAGCCTATTGACAGCCGACCAACCGAATCATCGCAACTGATTGCAAAAACCTTCTTTATGCAAGCAACTCGCTCACTTAAGCCAAGTCAACGGCACCATATAAAGCTATTTAGTTATTCTAGACTCACACAACCACAAGTTCAAAAACAATGGAATATCGAAATCAACACCTTGAAATCAAAACTTGACTGCTTAGATGAAATCTCCAACGGACAAGAGACGTCTCACACCAGCAAATTGCAGAAATCTGATCTTCGAATTGAGCTAAACGGAACGTGAAGTTCTTGCAGATTGATTTCAACAATTTATAAGGATTAAACTTACATCGATCGATTTTGGCTTACAAGCATAGACCAATGAAAAATCTACCAAGGTACAATCGCACGATCTTGGCGAACAATTCATGTCACCTCTGCGAGAGTTAGCCCTACTCCCAAATCTTTCACACAGAATGTCCGTAATGACATATGCTGTTTCGCATGTGGTACCGCCCGGCTGTTGTCTACGACCATATCAATAAATTTGGGCCAAAAGAAATCGGTTCTGATTGATCACCGATCTATGTCGGTTAAACTTAAAAAAAAATATGGTTAAGAAAACCCTCTGGACAAGGACTTCCATGGATGGACTATCGAATGTTTTTTTGACATCCAGAAAACTGGACATCTATTAAAGACTAACCTTAGGGAAGTCCACTTGAATTTTCCATCAAGCGGAGATACACGCCATAGGGAAATGCGTGGATCATAATCTCGAAAGAACTATCGTAACCAGAATATTGTCATCATAGCAGATAGCCAAACTGCAATCAAGGCACTGAGCTCCTATACCATCAGCTCTAAATAAGTGTGGGAATGCATAAACAGCCATAATTCAAGGACTGAGCATAAGTCACATTGAAACTTCAAGAGGGCTTACCCTAAAACCGAACTGCCTGGCTGGGATCATGCTGTTTTCGCTGCAGACCTCCTTTAGGTTCCTGATTTTCATCTTTTCATATCGGTCTGTAGTCTTGTTCCTTGGGTATCGATGTTTCATGGATTTCAATTTTTTTAGGAAGTTGTTGATTTGTAGATATATGTTGATGGATAAAAAAATCTGTTAAAAACGTTTAAAGACGAAGTTGGAAACTGCCTTTAAAAATTTCACTGCAGTTTTTGTTGGATGAAGGTTACAACTTCATCTAGAAAAACTAAATGAACAAGTACTTATGTAGATTTGAGATGAGGTTTCCCTAGAAATGGTCAGAGAATGCTTAGTGATTTCTGCCTTGTAAGACTGTTGGCAAAAGCGGTTTTTAAAGCTTCAGATCCAGGTTGTTTTGATGGACTGAGGTTTCTTCTGGAATTTGGTGCTATTGGATGAAATTTCGAAACATAATGTTTACACACTGAAGTTCAATCCACATTTTCCTGCATTCGCTGTTGGACGTAATCATATTAAAGTTTGTTTCCTTAGCCTTTGTCTGTATGCAAGGAGATTTTGCACATTCCAATTAAGAAAGTGCTGATACTATTAAACCTCTTGGGGAGCTTTTGGTTGCCCAGTGCAGTGAAAACAGCAAATTTCCGAGAATCAATAGCTGGGCCGATTTGGCTATTCTTAAGATTGATCATTAACAGATGTAAAAGCGTTATGGTACCTGCGAAGTCTCTGTGTAGAATATCAATATCAAATCTTCTGAGCTTGATGAAATGCTTTGCTAGTTCCACTTTTTTTTTTTATAATTCACTCTCGCTCAAGGGTATGTTACGAGACATTTACAATGTTTTAAACACAGCACGGGCGAGGGGGAAATTAGGAGGGGAGAGAAAGGTGGTGTCGATGAACATTGGTCTTGAATGTTTGCAAATTGAAATGGCAAGAAAAAACTGTGTCGGATAAGTTATTCCATAAAAAACGAATCTCTATATTTGACGGTACGACCAAAGTTAGGCTCAAGGGTGAACTGATGAGCATTCCTAACGTATCATGGGTGAATTGATAAAGGGTTTGATAAAGGAATGCAACTGGCTACTTCGATTGAGCATTGTTGTGAAAGAAGCGATAAAACAGGGAAATATGTGAAACATTCCGACGGTGTTCAAGAGATGGAATTGAATCCATGATAGCTCTGTTTCCAATCAGTTTTAACGCTCTGTTCTGAACTCTATCCAATAAATGGAGAGAAGATTGAGCAGCGCCTGCCCCAAGGTGTGAGTTATACTCGAGTTTTGGACGTATAAACGCCTTATAAATGGTAGCCAGATCAGAAGGGGTGAAAAATTTCTTACATCGATATAGAAATCCTAAGTATTTGGCAGCATTCTTGGCGGTCTCGAGTATGTAATCATTCCAACGAAGATCGTCAGTTGCAATTTTACATCCGAAGGAGATGGACGTGATTTTGGGAACGAGTATGAAAAGCTGAGAGTAGAGTCGTCGGCAAAGCAATGAAGTGGATTAGAAGTTTCAGACAAGAGATCATTTATAAAAATGAGGAAGATAGTCGGAGACAAAACGGAGCAATGAGGAACACTAGCTAGAAAACTGGGTTGGTACTGTTTTTGGTGCAAAGATAGACATTTTCATGAACCAAGAAGTTTATGGGTAGTTGCTGCTATGCCCGTATAGTTGCCCCTACTTCAGTTTGCCATAATGATTGATCTCATGAACTGAGTGTGAATTGTAAAATTAATGATAATTTTATATTTAAAATGGCACGTGGAACTATTTGAAATTTTCTCAAAATATTTTTAAAATATTCTCTTTAATTTCCTAAACAATTTTTGGAAGCATAAATTTCTCTGAATGTAGGCACATATTTTGAAAATTGAGTAAATTCAGCTACAAAACACATCAAGGTATGTACGAATATATAGCGAGTAGGTATATTTTCGTCGAAATCAGTTGATATTCTATTAAATTGAAACCCCTTATATGCAGTCATCTCTAATTATGGGCAAATGATATACCCTCGGTCATCTGTTTTGGCTGCGGGCGTTAATTGAAACGTGAAATTTTGTTTGCAAAATTTACGCAATGTGATTTCAAAATTCGATTGATGGGATCCATAGAGCTTGAATGTTATTCCGCAAATGACTAGGTATACCGACACATATCAATCTAACAATATTATTGGGCTGCTATGATGTTTTAGTTTCTCCAACCATATTTCGTATAATTATTATGATCTGCTATATTAAAGCAGCAAAAACAAATACCTAAGCTATAAGCATGGTATGTCATTTTAGAATTTTAAATACGTCCGGAACATGAATTTAAGCCTTAAAAATACACACAATTCTACGATATAAAGATACCACCGATATTGCTTACACATACAAACACTGTAGCCCCACTATCTTTGATGGAAAAATACAATCGACACCACTCGTGTTTCTTCGAAGAAGGAAGGCGAAAAATTTCACACGTTATATTAGCCTGATGATGATAGATACATTAAGAAGTCGTCAATAATCCATCAAATTGTGACATTACGCATTCTGTAACGACTGCTGTTGGCACACCGGAAACGGATGTAATGGCAATTTGTGAGAAAAAGCTAAAACGAAACGAAAATTGACAGACAAGTCTTGGATTTCAAATGGGGGTATCTGTACTCTGAGTTTTATATTTGGTTGGTATTATGTGAGGAAGCATTAGACCTTGTTATGCCAAGGTATTTCTCTCGACTCTGATTGCCTTACAAACGAAGGTTATTTATTTTAAAAATAAATAAAAAACACTTCGACATTTGATAAATATAGCTATACATCCAGAAGGTATTATTATGGTGGGCGAAAATAGATCTAAGGAATATAGGTAAGTGAGATCATTAGGTTTTATTTTTGGAAAAATTGAGTTTCTAATGGGAATGAAGAAACCCACCCCAAGAAGAATCGAAAATGGTGTTAATCATTTTTTGACAAAATCAGAAATTGACTAATTACAGTTCTTTTGCATTAGAAAAATAGAGGCTCAGAGGTTGGTAGAGAAGAGACTGAACACTCTCCACTATTCATGTAAACTCCTTGTGGGCAGAGATGGAAGGGAACTACTTAGATGAGAAGCTGTTTTTATTTCAAGAGGTTGACTGTAGTTTTGAAGGAATTTGTCACTTTCTCGCAAGGGGCAGTACCCCTGAAAGAAAACATCTTGTGTTTTTTAAGCTAATTTTTGATTTTGATAGGTAGGTGCTGTAAAGCATGTATTGTATTGTTAAAAAATATGTTTTTAGCTCCCAAAATTAATATACTTTACATGCGTTGAAAAGAGACTCTCAAAAATGGCACTAAGGATTTTAATAAAAAGATTATATTGTAGGCATGGTTATATATCCACCACTGAATTGCCTGATGGTCAGCCATCAGACGAATAGGGGGAATAACATGTAGCATACGAAAACATGCACGTGCCGTAACTATTCGGGACTGGTGGAAGTCTGATCATAGCCTCTTCGTGGCGGCCGCTAGAAACAAGCCTTTAAAAAGGTTTGGCTAATATGATCAGGCTGGTTCCTCAGGTTGGCGACAGGTTAATTCCCTGTCCCGTAAAACTTTTGAATTACGAGACCGACAACAAGCCTCGGAAACGGACTGATCACACGACGACAACCAACGCAACGAAAACTGAAAAACGATTTACGAATTTTCTTATGGAACGTACGATCGCTCTATAGAGCTCGAGCTGCTCAGCAGCTAGCCGATGCCCTGTCAAAATATAAAGCTGACATAACAGCTCTTCAAGAAATCAGATGGACAGGGAATGGTGTTCTACAGAAGAAGGAATATGACATATACTATAGCTGTCATACAAAACACCATGTGCTCGGGGTAGGCTTCCTAGTCAGCGAAAAAATGAAGTCTACCATCATCGGCTTTAACGCTATAAGCGAAAGGCTATGCACCCTTCGCGTGCGAGGCAAATTTACGAACATCAGCCTCATTAACGTTCACGGACCTACGGAGGAGTCCTCAGACGAAGAAAAAGAGACTTACTACGAACAAGTCGAGAGGGCCCTCAATGCCTGTCCAAGGTATGATGTTAAAATCATCCTTGGGGATTTGAATGCAAAAATAGGTCGGGAGCCGGTATTCAGGCATTACGCAGGCACCCATAGTTTGCATGAGAACACTAATGACAATGGACTTCGAGTCTTAGAATTGGCAGCATCGAAAAACATGGTCGTTGCGAGTACCAGTTTCCCGCGTAAAGATATCTACAAAGCCACCTGGGTATCACCTGATGGAGTCACTCGTAACCAAATAGACCACGTGTTGATAGACCGTCGCCACTACTCGAACTTGATGACGGTACGAACGTACCGAGGTGCCAATATCGACTCGGATCACTATCTTGTTGGTATGGTTTTCCGAGGGCGGATTGCCTTGCGAAGACGCATTGCATCCGCCGATCAGGTTCGAATCAACACGGCTGCCCTGCGCAATGAAAACACCAGTAACACCTTTGGTAATGCGTTAGGACTCGCCCTAGAATCACTTGATTTAGGGAGAGTAAGTCCTGGAGCCAGTATGCTGGGCGTAAATGAGAAGTGGACACGCCTTAAGAATATTGTCATTAGTACTGCCAACTCCATCTTAGGCAGCAGTCGTAAAAATCGGAACGACTGGTTTGATGATGAATGCAAGCTAGCGACTGAACGTAAGAATGTTGCGTACCGAGCAATGCAACAATCTCATAGAACGCGGGCACGCGAAGAGGAATATAAAGAGCTCAGAAGAATAGAAAAACGGCTACACAGACAAAAAAATCAGCCTGGGAGAAGAACCTAATCTGTGAAATAGAATATAGCCGAGAGCGAGGTCCGCACCAGGCGCGGAAGTTCTACCAATCCGTCCGAAACATGACGCAGTACACACCACGCTGCACTTACTGCAAGGACGGAGAGGGAAATCTGATCACCGATCCTGAAAGCATACTGGAGCGATGGGAAGTGTACTTCAATGAATTGCTAAATGGTCAGCTCACTGCAGAAGTGGAGGCTCCACTACTTCAAGAAGAATACCCTATGTTGCCGCCACCAAGCATAGAAGAGGTTGAGAAGGCTATAGGCCGGCTTAAACAGAATAAATCCCCGGGAGCCGATGGCATACCAGCCGAATTATTTCATCACGGCGGGCCAGCCTTACGTCAAGCAATTCATGATATTATAGTGCACGTATGGGAGCAGGAAGAAATGCCAGAAGACTGGCGAAAAGGCATAATATGCCCCATACATAAGAAGGGAGATGTCACAACGTGCAGCAATTATAGAGGTATCACGTTGTTGAGTACCGCCTATAAGATACTCTCCTCTATCCTACAAGACCGGATAACCCCATACGCTAGAACCGTTATCGGACAATATCAGTGTGGTTTCATTCCAGGCAAATCAACAACTGATCAGATATTTACCCTTAGGCAGGCGATGGAAAAATGTCTAGAATTTAACATCCCAACATACCATCTGTTTATAGACTTTAAGGCCGCCTATGATAGCATAGCCAGGGTAGAACTTTACAAAGCCATGAGAGAATTCGGCATCCCAAATAAATTGACACGACTATGTAGGTTGACCATGACCAACGTAACAAGCCAAGTAAAAATAGCCGGATTGCTATCCAGACCAATCAACATCTTTAATGGACTCCGACCAGGGGACGGTTTGGCCTGCCTCCTCTTCAACCTGGCGTTGGAGAAAGCAATCCGTGACTCTGGCACGGCAACAAGAGGGACCATCGTCAACAGGTCCAGCCAGTTACTGGCTTACGCAGACGACATCGACATCATCGGAAGAACCGAACAAGCTGTACACGATTCCTTCATCCAGATCGAGCAGGCGGCACAAAATCTGGGGCTGCACATTAGTGAAGGTAAAACAAAGTACATGGTGGCGTCGAATGCGAGAGGAACAGTTGGTCAAACAATCAAGGTAGCGGAGCACGAATTTGAAGTGGTGCAATCCTTTAAATACCTTGGGTCAATAGTAGCAGCCGATAACAATATAGAAGAAGAAATACGCGGGCGGCTTCTCAAATCCAACAGAGCCTACTATAGTCTGTCAAAGCTCTTCAAATCCAGAAATCTCACCATAACTTCAAAACTGCTGCTGTACAGGACCATGGTCCTGCCAGTACTCACATATGGATCCGAGACTTGGGTGCTTAGCAAAAGGCACTCCGACCTCTTAGCTGCGTTCGAGAGAAAAGTCTTAAGGAGAATTGTTGGCCCCGTATGTGAGGAAGGACGATTCCGGAGACGGTACAATCATGAACTGTACGCAATCTACCTTGAAGCAGATATCGTGACAAAAATTAAGCTCGGTAGACTCCGGTGGGCAGGGCACCTAGCTCGCATGAGCGAAGAGGAACCTGCTCGGAAAGTTCTTTGTGGTACATTCTATGGTAGACGACAGCGTGGTAGACCATGCTTGCGCTGGAGAGATGGCGTAGACCAGGACGCCCGAAGCCTTGGGGTGCGCAACTGGATGGCGTCGGCTAGAGACCGGGATAGGTGGAGAGACTTGTTGAAAGAGGCCAGGACCGGAACCCGGTTGTCGAGCCGATGATGATGATGATGAATTGCAAGAATTAACTCGCTCCCTTTAAGGCGAAAGGCGTCAGATTTGATAAGAGATTTAACAAAGTTTAAATCGCTTTGTATGCGAGGTACGTCTGCTTTGAATTGAAATGGGTTTGGTACAACTCGACGTCGGAACTCGTGAAATGAACAAAATTTTAGACTGGATTTTAGAAAAACCGATAGAGAGCTTTAGGAATATTTGAACAAAAATAGTGACAACCATTACTTTGACGATTCTGACAGACGTACAATTGGAAAAAAAGTTTTTTGCACCCAACTGCAATTGCCACGGCTTAGTCTTCCTTGTCACCTCGTACCTAGGGCTGTGAGTCGAAGACTCTCTTTACTGGAACAAGCTAGTTAATGTGAAGGCATAAAGCTCGTAGCTGTGTCTTTTTCTTCATTAGTCCTTATTACACACAGGACCAAATATCGGTAGAAGAATGTTCCTTTCGAAAGTGCCCATCAGCACTTCTTTTTCGAAGCAGTACTAACCGTAGAAGAGTTTGTTGGAGCACACATTTCGTCTAACGCGTGAGAAGCCCATTTGGTTTAACAAAATGAAAAAGTAGCAGTTTTCTAAGGTAATTCTTCTTCGGACATCTAGTTAAGTGTTGAACGTGGAAGAAATATGTACTCTGGAGTAAATGAAATCCTTAACTAATTCGAAGTTTAACCCATACAGACATTTTCTACTAGTCATTGGAAAGATGTTTGTATGCTTGATGATAGCATGAACTTGATCCTGTTTACTTCAAGATCACGTCTGAACTTCAATTGTCATGAAGAACTCAATTACGAGAAGTTGGTAAAGGCCGATATTTTCGATAACCGGATAAACCAATTCATGGAAAGACTTATTGGAATTAATGCTCTTAGTGTTAAAGCTTGTTCTGTGCACCATATCTTTTCAAAAGCCTAAGCATTTTTGCAAGAGTTCGAAAGAGTTATTCCCTAGTTTCCATTACACCGGATATTTTGTAATGAAACGGGACACTGATGAATCGGTTTTTTTTGGTTTGCAGTTATTACCTGATAGAGATCCTGTCCATGGATAGTTTCAGATGGGCTCTAAGGTCGATGAAAAGATAGCGAGTCTCGACTTGAAATATATTGGTCTTTTCCAGAATTTGACTCGCTGTGAAAGTTTTTTCTATTTCAATGAGCCGGATTGACACCGGAAGCTGCCCTAGAACTTTCCGACTAAAGACTAAAGATAGAATATTATATGCGACATGTAAATGAGATATCTGTCTATAGTTCTTGCAGAACATAGAATAATCTTTTTTATAGATGAGGCATATGGAGTTGATAGTTGACAGTTGAGTCATTGGGCACGCTTCTGGCCACCCATATTTTGTTGATACTTTGATGCATGAATTCTAGCGAAGTATCAGATCGACATTTGAAGAAGTCTGCAGGTAAGCAATCAGCACCTGAGGCCTTGTTGTTATTAAGGTTTGTTATAGCTTAGGTTACTTCTTCTATGCTGGGTGTTGGAGCTGGTTCTCAATTGAAGTGAAGTGGTTTGTCTTTTGGTCCTTTTACATCCTCTCTATGATTCTAATTTAGCAACAGCTTTTTTAATGCTGCTTGAAAAGATCTAAAATATACTGGAGTTCGGCAACTAGATTACCTTTTCTGTTTTGAAGACGGTTTTAAAAACAGCAACCAGTTCTTAAGCTTTTTCCAATCAAATTTCCCGATATTGTTTTGATCGTGAGGCTCTTCGGTCTCCTTGAGGTGGGAGGCCGCGTATGTTTTCTTCTGTATACGCTGAATATTTTTCCCGTTTCTTCTTCTTGCTCTGTTTTTGTATTTCGCTGCAGTATATTCGCATATGCAACTTCCTTCACCTGTTTTGGTTGAACGCATTAAACATCACAGCAAGGGTTCTTTCTCTGGGTGATTCGTAGTCAACGGTAGTTCTCGCTGCCTACTTGATAATGTCACGATACTGACACCACCGATTCTTGGTGTCTGTAGTTTGTGAATCGAGAACTTCTCTTTCAGCTGTTCTTTAAGAAATGGTCAGAGTCGACGTTTGTCCCCTCAAAATAATCTCACGTCTGAAAGGTCTAGAGTACCAGGGTGCTAGGTGGATTTTTAGCCTTGGAAACCTAGTTCGACTTATGATTGCAAAATATATTAGTATTTCCTCTTGACACAATTTTTATGGCATTGGAGTGTCATGCAGAGGTTCTTGAGTTTAATTCTCAGCCGCTGCAAAAAAGTTTTTCATGGATGTACTGCCTCTACTCTCTTGTCAAGAAAAGTGCTGTTCATTAGCCATTTGAAATCAGCAGAAAATTGTAGGTTTCAGATATCACACTCACAGGAATCGTTGGGAGTTATAACTGTAAGTCAATAGATCCTGGTTCTCTACGAGCTGTTTTTGTTTATTTTAAGATCTTTTAGTCAGAAGCCAATTTATGATAACATTTCGTAAATGCTTTGCTTACCAACCAATGTCCCGAAGATTTTTTCCTTTCAAATTTCGGAATTAAATTCCCAGAGCACAACTTTGACATTGTACTCCGGACAGACACCCCAAACACTGACCGGGAGATCATAAGAATACTCCTTGATAGTTTCTTTGGCTTCTACGCAAGAGGCTAATGCCTTGAAATCGCAGCCAGGCGATCACTTATCGGCTTAGAGTCAATAACTTCGTAACTGGTTTTTCACGACGAATTCTCATGAGCACTTTTTGTCGCAATTATTGCAAAGTCGAACTTTTTCATTCCAACATAGTATCCATCGTATCTCTTGGATTGCCGTAATATATACTTTTTACGGCGTAAGGACATACTCCAGCTTCTCCAGCATCTGGTAAGTTTTTTTTACGTTCCAATACGTACTCTAAGGTAGTTAGCTTTTTCCGAAAACTCCTTAGCGTGAGCACACTTTGGCTGCAGGTTAATTGTGATACATTTTTCGACTTAAACTTGTCGACCATGGGATGTTTTTCCTCAGGAACTATTTACGTGATCACATCTATGGTTAATAGAAGTAACCACCCCCCCCCCCCACACCTCTGCGACAAAACTGAATACAAAACTAATTTATAAATTTAAATAAATACTTATAAATAATGAATGAAAATGCGAAGAAATAAAAACTTATTACTTAATACCATGTAATAATGTTCATGCATTGCTGAACATCACCCAGTTCAATTTCCGTCTGTTCCACCATCTTCCTTTGAGAAACTTAGCTCTTTTTATGAAAGTTAAGACTTTCCTAAGATGTCTTCAACACAAAAACTAATTTTCTCCGCCCAAACTCACCTAGGCCAATATCTTTTTTCAATTACCCATCCTTCTTCCAAATGCGAACAAATTGTTTTCAAGGTATCCATAGGTATTTTCCATCTAATGCTCTTTTGTCAGCTGATTATAAGTTCGTAGAAGAAAAAATTAACTTGGGTTCGTCGGTCCTGTCCCATCATCTGTGTATAAATCCTTTCTATTTCCCTTCGACAATATGGCAAAAGATTATTTTTCATATATTATCTTCATGTTTTCCAATTAACACACTAAGATTTTGCCTTAATCCCCCCTCAACATATTCTCGACTTGTATTAGTTTATACAAATGCAGATCCTTTTAGGAGGATAAAACAATTGCGAAAAAATAACATACGAAACCTTGACCTCTGGCAGATGATGATGGTGATTCTTTTCATAATTCCCTCTTGCCCGTTCCTTCATCATAAAATTATTACAAAATGACGTTATTGTTCTGCAAGCTATGTGCTTTTCAATGGAAAACTCAATTAAAAACTTTTACTTCCAGGCATTTACCGAAATTAAATCCGTTTTAAGTTGGATTATTAGTTTTGTGCCAAGTCCAGATAATGCTAGTATATCCTAACAATCCGTTCCCATACACACTCACACAAACAAACGCAGCCAACATATTAACTCCATATTGGGAGGAGCTGCTTTGTGTGAACATGCCACAGCTGGATAATTCTCCTAGATGAGATAGAATTTCAACATTTTTAGATTGGAGCATTTTGCCAAAAAGCTGCAAGTTTAAATTCCTGTTCTTTCACACAAAGGAATTCCGATTTGAAGTTGAAATCAGAACATGAATATTGGGCCGACCGACGGTAAAAGGAGCATAATTATTCAAAGGCAAGTTTAAAGAAAACGTTTTAAAAGCTAAGGGATTCATCAAGATGTAAAATGTCTGTCATTAAAATATTACGCTTGACCTTCCCCCTTAAAAATGGCTCCTTGGAAAAAACAAACAACAAAAACTGTCTCCTAGTGAAAAGTATTCTTTTTTCCTCGAGGCTTTTAAGTCTTTATTTTCTCGAGTTTTCTTAAAAAATTACACAACACAACAACGAATATTTTCTTTGAAAAAATCTTAACGACGACGACGAAGTGAGGGCAAAAAAAAAGGCCATAAATTATTATGCTACCCTTCAGTTAAATGACATTTAATTTAAAACAAATTCACGCTTATTATTGTCCACCATAAGAACAACACAGAACCATCACCAGGGTCACTGCCATAAATTAAGTCCAGAGCTAACCTTTAGCTTCTTGCAGAGGAACGTTAAAAAAAATTAACTTCATTATACTCCCACTTTTATACTCTTGCTGGCCTTAAGACTGCTTTTACAATTATTAAAATTAATTGCGCTTTCAACAGGTGTTTCTTAGGTCTATATATATTTTTTTTATACAGTTCCGTTACTCTAGACAAGGGTTGAGGATTGTAAAAGTAAAGTGAAACGATTGAGGAAGTCAGTGAAAAGGGACAAATAATTTTTAAAGGTAACAAATCTTTGGGTACATCTTGTGTTATTCTTTTTTTAATTAAGTAATTAAAGAAAAGATTGATAAGATGCAAATGTACATTTATATATAGTATATTTCAGTAGAAAAGTTAAAGGGTATTCTGTCGAAAATGCATATCAATTTTTGCTCTATAAGCACCTATAAACAATCTCTTCCCGACGACTCTTTCAAACCTCTCCTTCTTCCTCAGCTTCATACCATTGACACATTTCTCATCGAGAATAAGCTAAATCAACATAATGACGAGTTTACTCCTGGCACAGATGGTATCTTTGTCATATTTATCAAGAAACGATCTTCCCCTCTCAAAAACCTCGAATTAGTCACTATCTCAAGGATCTCACTTAGTTTTTGAAGACCTCCTTCATAACCTTAATACATAATAAGGGCCCAAGATGCAAAGTTACAAAACTATTGATAAATTTTCACATATTCCGAAAATCTTGGAAAGCACCTTGTACGAAATTATAAGTTTTCCTTATAAACCTCTCATTTACCATAGACAACACACCTTGTCAAAGGTTGGTTCACAACTACTAACCTCGTCAAATTCGTATAGTTTAACTTCTTACCCTGAGAGAACGGAAAGGAAGTCGACGTTGTCTCTACCGTTGTATCAAAATTTCACACAAAGTTATTCTATTCAAACTGCCAACCCTTCGGCTTGAAACTATCTTCTTAAGATGGGTTTCTTCTAGCCCGAAAAAACGTTACTACAATTCAGATTCAGATCTATCTTCTCCCATTATTTCTTAGGTGCCTCCGGGGTCCACCAAGGAAGTCAGTTAGGGCCTCTCCTTTTTATTCTTACTTTTAACGAAATTGAATTGGTTATCTCTCACACTACACCGACGAAACCAAGACCATTATTGGTATTATTTCTACCTATTTAATTGACCAATAATAACTCTGTTGTTTTAACGCAGTGCCGTGCACCATATGTGCCAATAATTAAGCGTTTGGCTGAGCTTCTCATATAGACAGGGTCCATTAAAGACGTCGCCAGAAGTTGCCGTCCTCGTATTGATCAATCGACCGAGCACAACACTGTTGCGACAGAGGACTTCAAGGAGGATGACATCAGCAGACGTTCATTGCAACGAATTTTAGAGAAAGTTTTTAAGATATTCCCGTACAAAGTAAACACCGTTCACGAACTGTTGCTTGCTGACTATCAAAGGAGGTAAACTTATTCCCATGGTCTAGTGTAAGAAGAGAATGATTTCGTATCCAAAATGTGAGTTACGAGGACCATTCCAATTAAAGCGTTTAAGTTAACAAATAATCTGGGGCAAAAAGAACCCACATGTAATGCAAGAAGAGCCATTACATCCCCTCAAAGTGACTGCTTGGTTTGGCATTTGAATTGAAAAAAAACTACTGGCCCTTTTTTTTGAGGACCCCAAATGAAAAACACAGCAACTGGTTAGATTTGCAAGTAGATGTTAAAGAAGTTTTTCCGCGAGCTTTTGAGTCGGGTCTAGAATAATGTTGGTTCCATTAGGACGGAGCAAGAGGTTACGCAGCTCGGCCAACGATGGAGATTTTAAGAACACAATTTGCTAGTGATCTGCCGGTTTGGAAATTTGAACTGGATGTTCAGATCTCTAAATCTACCACCGCCAGACGTCTTCCTTTGAGGCGACGACGAATTTTGTTTTTTCATGGAAAATGGCTGAGAGGAAATGACAAACCCTCTAAGACTATCACTTGTCGTGAAAAGTGCCTCTCATTTTATTCCTTCGGGCTTAGTCGAAAATTACAGACCGCCGCTATTTCTGCCGATAACATCGACAAAGGAACGGTTGAAAGTTCTATGTCATTAGGTTCTGCTTCTCTTCGAACTTGGAACCTGAATATGTTTTAAATCTCTTAAATAGTAGGTGCAGCTACAGTTGGAGTTGAATAAATCTCCGAAATAATCTACGGAATCACGTTATCCTTTAGTCAGAAGTGTGAAGAAAATTGCTTAAATGCTATGAGGGGATCTATACATAAAGCACTCATTTTAAGTGCTCACAACTATACTAAGTATAATTATCGAAAGAAATAATTTTTTCAAAACAACGTACAACCAACTACAATTGTATCAATACATTTATGAATCATTCAATTAAAATTAATTGCTTCGCATATAAATAAATTAAATTCGTCTAATTTTACTAAGCCTCGCGTATCCTATTAGGAGTTTAATTGTCACACGCTTAAACCTTGCTCTTTTATCATATTATTAACATTTATTTCAATCTAAAACCCTCATCTCTTTTTATTTAATTGCCCCTCACCGCCATATGATAAACAATTAATTTAATAATTCAATTTTGATCTATACATGAACTCTCTAATAGCCATAAATGCTCCAACTCCATTAATGAAATTTACTGCTATTGGCACTAAACAGCGTATAAGGACTCCAAGTGTGATGTCCTTTTTTACCCATTTCAATTGATTCACGATACGTTATAGCAAAAGGGCATATATGTACTGTACCCATATAAAATTGAAACCTAAAGTGAATGTTGTGTGTGTGTTAGTCAGTGGGTGAGAGTGTTTGCACACTCGAAATAGGATATTTTCCATGAAATGACATCAATGGGTTACGGCCAGACACCATCCAATAAAAGAATCGGATAAAGGACATTAGAAGGATTTTTATTGAATCAAAAAGCGTATCGATCCGCGTTGCGTTGTACTGATGCACTGAAAAAAAACCAATAACACTTCTGAGAGAACTATACCAGAAATTGAGAGTGCAGCAATATATTGAAATCTCGCAAATTTGAAAATTTTTCGGGCTGATTGCGAATGATCGCATTTCAAAATCTAGTTTTGAAGATATCGCACTAATACGAGATCCGCCATTATCATCAAAATCTCGCTTTATTGAAGTATCGCAATTCCAAAATTTTGCATTTATAAATCTCGCAATTTCATAATTTCGCAATTAGAAATAGCAAATTACAAAATAAACGAATTCTCGCAAATCTTTAAAATTGTAGGGTTGATTGCGAATGGCCGCACCTCAGAATCTAGCTTTGAAGATATCACACTAATTATGAGGTCTAAAAAAATCATCAAAATCTCGCATCATCGAATTTTCGCAATAACAAAATCTCGCAATTTTAAAACCTCACAAATTAAAATCACCAAAATTATAATCTCGCATGGAAATATTTAGATATTAATTATAACGCATGAAGTGGAATAGCAAATCGATATAAAAAGCGAACTTCATAATGTGAAAATTTTCTATATTTGCGAAATCGCGAAACTGCGAAACTTCAATTAACGAGTTTTTTTTTTGTGAAAAATTCGAAATGCAGTCGGACCGCTCCAAAATTCTTGAAATATAAGACACTTCTATTTTTCGCAAAAGTTGCTACTTATGTAGATAACATAGGTTGAATAAAATTGACGGCTTTTCAAAATATCAATTTGAAAATCTTTCATACAGAAATTTCGAATTAGCAAAATCTTGCATAGTCGAAATCTTCAGTAACGAAATTTCGCATTTGCTAGCATTTGATTTCGAGATTCTTAAAATGCCAGATTATGAAAATGCGAAATTCGTTTGCCGAATTTTCTTTATTATCAAGAATTTTATTTTTGAGGACTTTTTCTACCAGTGGTAAGAACAAGTTTCCTTTGAAAGACAAATTTAAGTTAGCGAGCTTGTCCAGATAATTTCTAAATAAGGCTTGTTCCACGAGTGGTATTGTAATAAGTGCCACCAGGGTCCTAATACCTTCTGATGTACCAAACTAGCTGTTGATGTGCCAGACTAGTTAGCCCGATGTTTTTTTAGCGCAAATAGAAGACAAGGAGTTCTTGTTGTACCAGTGTTTCGACTGCTATTTCAAGTGCCACCAATGCCAGAGTACCTGCTGATATGCCAGACCGATTTTTTAGTGCCACTAGAGGCCTAAGAGCTGTTGAAGTACCAGAGCTTTTAGCCTTCTGTTTTCAGTGCCATCAGAGGCCTATTATCTGCTGATGAACCAAAGCTTTGACACCTCTGTTTCAGGTGCGTTTTATTGAAAGTTTTTCAAAAAACTCTTTAGGCAAATATTTTGTCAGTGTAAATGTCCTCGCTGGGACAAATAAAAGGATATTGAATTGCAGTTGATGATTTATTGTGATTATGAGAAAGATAGAGCTTGAAAAACGAGCAAAACCTTTTTATATGATGATGGTTTGTCTATTGCGTTAGTCAACTTCCATTATTGACTCCAATGGAATTGAATGAGTTTTAATCGTGGATTTTTCAGATTTTTTTTTTTTGATTTCAAATGATAAGACTTTGAAAAACAAAAAGAAAATAAAAAAATCCCTTCCCATCATAAACACTCATCATCAAAAAAGATTCCATTCTGTCGTCGCAAAACTGGCTTTGATACGAGCAACACGTTTCGCATGGTTTGTCAGATTTGAACGTCACAGACGTGTGGCGGCACCACCACCAATGTGTCACCAAAACACGTCACCATTAAGTACAAACTTTTAGATGATTTGTAGGCACATTGGAGGCCTCTGTATTCTAGCCCAGAGGCAAGTTATCCGGTGTCATTGTTCAAAATTTGGTTAGATGGAGGAATTTAAATTATTCTCTCTATATCTTGGAGCTTTGGCAGAGGTTTTAAGGCAGATGCATGCATATGATGTGAAATTCTAAAAGACCACCGAAAATCCATTAGAATGTCCACTAATGAGGCCATGGAAAATAATGACTTGCTGTTTTTGTTGCCGCTGTCTTTTTGCGAAACCGGAGCCGCCCGCCCGTTAAACTATAATACAACAATGCAAACTAATTAAAATTGTTTTTGGCCAGATTAAATTGTTTTTGAAGGTTCACAAAATTGTCATTAGAGGATAATAAGTTGGTTTTTGATGGGGGTTTTTCTGGACGAAAGGAAACTGAAGTTTTGTTTTTGGCTTTGAAATAATATATGTGAGTATGAGCAAGGGCAATGCGAAAAAGAGCGTCATGCGTCTTGTGGCATAACGAAGTATTGTTAACAGAAGGATTTCTGGGTTTTTAATGGACTTACGAAGTACTTAAAATAGTTCTTTATTAGGGAGGAATTCAATTAAAATATTTTCAAATTTCTACCAAGCCAGTTTTAATTTTTTTTTTCATTTCAAACGACTTCTGTGTAATGAATGAATAAAATATGGCGCTTAAGTGTACTGTGTCCTAATGATCTATTGTATACTTCTGTCTAATAAGGAATTCGAATGAGAACCATCATATTTTGATATTTTTCGTCAAGAAACGTTTCAAGCTTTGTAAGAACATTTCTCAGGAATTTGATCACACATGTCATACCTCGAATAGCTTAATGGAATTAAATAAGATTTAAAGAAAATTACATATATGTCACTATAAAAATGAGAAATTATTTTTTTCGATCGCATATTTATGGGAAAAATTTTAGCTTTGGAATTATATATTCCGATTATTTGTCCACCATTTGCCCCCACAATGAATTTGAAAAAAAAAACTCAAAATAACATTTTTATAGGAACCTTAGAAATATAAAAATAGGAGGTTGAAATTGGGTTTCCTTACCCAACAAGCGATCATGTATTTCCGACTGGCAAATCATTTGTATAACCCCGGTAGGAAAAATATTCTGTTTTCATTTTTATAGCAACGTTGTATAACAAAACAGAAATAGTTGCCAAGCATATCCAAACACGTAAGAGATACGGGGAAAATGGCTTTCGTGTGGACAAACGAATGCAACATGGGGTTATAAAAAAATTAACATTTATTTTTATAGGAACCATCAAAAAACAAAAAATACGTTCGGCACCGGAAACTTAAAACATAGGAGGTTGGACCAATTGTGCATTTGTGTGCATGACAAAGTAAATTTTTTAACCTTCAGTAAAAACAATTTTAAATGTTTCTTTTTTATAGTAACTATCAAGAATATATTAAGAACGTCCAGCATCTGGAAATGCAAACTTTAGAGGGTTAGGCCGAGTGGGCTCGTTTGGATAACACCTCTGCATGTGTATTCACAAACAAAATCGTATTTCTCAATTAAAAATATAAATTGTAATGCTTTTTTATAGCAACCATCCAAACAAATACCAAAATTATCAAGCATCTTAATAGTTCTTTAACCCAAAAAGTGCTCACGTACCTATGTACATTTTGTCCTACTGAAAAATTGTTTGTCAACCAAAAATGCAATTTTTTTATAGCAACCATCAAGCATTCCATCTTACTGCAAAATAAACCATAGGAAATAGATTCCGATTAAATTTGCTTGTGCGTCCTCAGTTACAATTTTTTTTAAATATTTCATTTTTATAGCAACTATCAAAAATGCGAAAAATACACCCTGCTACACAAACTAAAACTATAGTTAGTAGTGTTTGCCGCCTTGATGCTCATCTGCATTTAGTACAAAAAAATGTATACATTCTTTTTTATAGCAACTATCAAAATTTATGTTGAAGTCAATTCAGTTCAACTGTCGAGCAGCTATCTACCTACATTTTTAAGAAAATCGTTAAAAATAAATGTTCAACATTTCATTTTTATAGCAACTATCGAAAACACGAAAGTCAACCAGCGCTCCTAAATGAAAATATAAAAATATGATTCCAACTAAATTCGTTTGCCCACTCTTAGTTAAAGAAAATATTCAAAATATTAATATTATTACGTTTTTATAGCAACTTTAAAAAAGCAAGCAAAAAGTCCAGCTCCACAAGCTAAAAACATAGGAGGTAGGGGTAAAAAAATGTTGGATTCAATTGGGTTCGACTTTCCATCAGCTATCTATCTGCGTTATTAAAAAATCTCTCAGTTAAAAAGAAATATTCAACATTTATTTTTTGTAGCAAATATCGAAAACACGTAAAAGTCATCTAGAACATTGAAAATATAGAAATTTGAATCCAACTGAATTCGTTAAGAAAAATATTCAAAATCTTCAACAGTATTTCTCTTTTATAGCAAGTCTCAAAAGAAAACTTAGAAAGTTGGGGCTAATTGGGTTTGTTTGTCTACCAAATATTATGATTAGACTTGTTAAGAAAATATTAATTTTTTGTTTTATAGCAACTGTTAAATCCGAAATTATCATGCAGCTCAAATGTATTAAGTTTAAAGATGGTGGGACAATAATTACTTTTGAATTGAAATTAAAACAAAATAAGCACATTTTTGTCAAGAATTTTTCGATATTTGTATGTACGATTCCCGGATCATGGAGATTATAAAGTTTGGTTTTCGATAGTTAAAAGAAGTTTGCGAAACAATTTTTCCAAAAACTGGCTCCAAGAGAAATAAGAACTCCGTTGAAGCCAGTTTGATCTTAGATTGATGATCGTAATTGAAATGAAAGTTGAACTTGAAAAATATTGATTAAGTATTGAAAATATTACACCTGCTCAAGGATAGTAGGATTTTTTTTTTTATTTTTCATTTCATTAAAAATAAATCTAGATTAAACTCAACTTTCTGCTAAAGACGATTTTGTCTGGCAAAAAAAGGTGAATATTTCAGATAAGAACGTCTGGGCAGTTATTTGTTCAATATTTGTGAAAAACAATTTGCATTAATTTAAGAGTATGAAGTTTTCATTGCATTTATTTTTAAAAGTTTAAAAAGTTTAAGCTCCCATTTAGGTCCTTGAACTTTTTTGCCTTTTGAAGCCACACTTTGTTTTTTTTTTTTTTTTTTTTTTTGATTTTGTCTCAGATCAAATAATATCCATGATACAAAAAATGTTCGCTAAAAACAACAAAAATTAAAATATTCATACCTAAAGGACATGCATAGCGATAACTGAAATAGATAAAAATGTTTTCATGTTGCATTTTATGCCAAAGAATCCTGCAGTCTTTGCTGTTTAACAATAACGAAGCCAAACAAAAAAGGAGAAGAGAAAAAAAAAGCTTCATCTTGCTCCTCCATCTTGTAGATACAATATACAAACTCTGATGATTACAACATTGATAATACCTCCTCCTTGAACGAAGACGACTCCGCTGCCATGAGGAGTACCAGTACCAGCAGCAGCATTATTTTTATTCTTTATAGATCCTTGCGTATCCAGACGGGCGTGCAAGACAGTAGACGTATAAAAACATCATCACAAGGAGCAGAATTTCTAGCATCTTTAATCTCTGATGAGGAAAATGTTATTTCGAAGTTGTTTTTATTTTTTTTTTTCTATACATTTTGGAGTCTTGATTTTTCGTTGCGTCGCGTCGTCGGCTGCATAATTTTATTGCATCAAAGCAATAAAAAAGGATAAATATTCTTCTATGTATACAGCGGCGCTGGCTGCTGGGATAGTGGCTCAGTTTTTGCTGCTGAGATTTGTCGTTCTCGTCATATTGAGTCATGCGAAATGTTTTTCTTGTAAATCATCCCAAAAAGCGTAAACATACTGTACTCGTATAATGTTGTGTATCAGGGATATTTTATGGCAAAGTAATTCTTATTATAAATTCTATGCGAAGCGAAATTAATATTGGCATTATTTTGTCGCATGTATACATTTGTTTTGATTGCAAAGATATTCCTGTTTAGTGGCACACATTGTCTGGTATATGATGGCGCCAATATTAATGTTCTGGGTTTTTAGATGAAAAATAAAGAAATTATAATAAATTTTGTAAGGAACGAAAATCATAAGTAAGTCGTTCGCAAGGATTGAATGCAATGAGCTGTATGACTACTGTCTCCATTTTATCGAAAATGATTATCAAAAATGATTAGAAATCTTGTGTTGAATCAGTAAAGGAATAATTTTTGCATTTTTTTTTTTCGAAAAGATCTTGAAAGTATTGAAGAAAAGGAAACAATTCAAAAGTCGAATCGAAGCTACTCCAACAGAAGGAGGTAGAAATGAAAAAGAATTGTTATAAAACCTGTTATAAAATCAACAAGGAACTAATTTTTGATGTCCACAATTAATCAGCCATTTCGTTTTTCAGTCGAAAAAGAACCAGTTAAGAAAAAGATAACAGGATAATTTAGCTGAGTCTGTGCACCGTGTATTCTCCTATTAAGTACACCAAATGCCTAATTATTCGTCTTAGAAATAAATAAACTAAATAAGAGACCAACGGTTCATGGAGAACCGTTACCCAGTGACTTAAGATTTCTCAGCAATTTCTGTTTGGGTGTTTTCGGCAGGTATAAATTGGATCTTCAATTTTCTGCCGAGTCCTGATAAGAATGACAAGCACTTTTCACGACAAGAGATACTCTTGGGGAATTTGTCACTTCAAAGAGGCTGTACCTATGAAAAACATTTATATTTTTAGGCGGCAAGCTCTGAGGAACGAAACCTCTACTTCGGCATGACAGTCCCGCGCACAAACCATTATGCCATTAGATACTGTTCGAGGAATTGTCAGAGGAAGTCCCCTGAAGAGGCCTAACATCTCGATAGAAATATTTTCGATATCGTGAAGCAAGTGCTGGGATTCGAACAAATGGCATGCCATTCCAGAGATTCTTCTTGAAGACGAACTACACGAATGTAGCTCTATTTTACCTTCCATTTTTATATTGTAAGCTTCGAAACCAATCTGCATCAGTATTTTTTTCTTCAATCCTTCCCTTTTATACTATAGCTAGCAATGTTTCAATAATTTTAAGGGCATTCAAGCTCTCGTTGTTACAAGAAGATCGGGTCAGGTATAGGAAAGAGAATTTTTTGGAACATCATTTCACAAAGCCTAGTACAGAGTTAGCTTTAAGAATAATCTCAAGTTGAGCAAGTTTGCGAATTGACTCAGCGTTGGATATGGGTTAATAATGGAGAAGGTAAAGACCGAGAGGATAACGGATGCATTTTCGTGAAAAAGTGATTGAATGACATTTGGAAATGTTTAGCTGTAGGCAATTTTTCAGGGACTAGACAGAGAAGCTGTTGACATCAAGTTGTAGAAGAGTGAAATCATGTATGGAAGAAATGGTTTTGAAAAACTTGGTATCGTCGGCGTAGAGTGAAATATAGGAATATTTCGTAACCATTTCACTATCGTTAATAGTAAGAATAAAAAGGAGAGGTCCTAAGTGGCTCTCTTCTGGAACTCCAGAGGTAGCTAGGAAATAACAAGTGAACGTAGATCAGAATTGAACTTTGTAGTAAAGGTTTTTCAGGTAAAAAGAAATCCTTCTTATAAAGATAGGTTCAAGACCAAGGGTGGACAGTTTGAATAGAATAACCTCATGTGAAATTTTTCAAGTGCCTAACTGAAATCGGTTGAGCCAACCTCGACTTCCTTTCCATTTTCTAAGGCTGATAAACTAAAGGATACGAGGTTAGTTGTTGTGGACTTACAACGGAAACTTAATATTTCGTACAAAATCCTTTCAGAAATATCAGGAATATGTGAAAGAAGAGAATATGATAATGAAGAAAATAAGTACGTATAAGCGTTTTATGACTGGTAAGGTTAAAATGACATGAAAGTTAAAATGACATAGGGTACATAATAAAACAATTCTGTTGGCTTACCAATTATTACCAATATTGACACAACGAATAGATCATCAACGAACAAGCGATCGTTAATTAATGAAATAATTTTATTAAATTAACGAACAGCTTTATATAGGTTTCAAAAACTATTCATTAAGCTTACAAATCTGTTTAATTAAAAAAAAAAAAAAACAAAATGGAAATTTCGAAAAGACTTAGGTCAGTTCGAAAAGAAAGTGATAACACACGCATTTGTTCACTTTTTGGAATGCACATAACCTTCCTCTTTAAATCTTTGCCTTTTTTACAAGACCTTCCAGGGAAAAATTTTAGCAACGGGTCTTATATTAGTTCCTCAAAGTAATGAGACATTGTTTTAAACCTGATCCTAACCTCGTCAAGGGCTGTTTGAAGTCGTCTATGTACTTCATGACAGGTTTAAATTTAGAGTAATGAAAACATTCTTAAATTGGTTTAAGAACTTTTCGAAAGAAAAAAGTTGTTCTGACTTAAAATAATAATTACTTTTTCGAGTGCCAACAAATTTTTAAACGAGCTACCAACTCATTAAAACAAATAAACCAATCTCTAACTCATGATATCTTCCCAAACCTACATGTGATGGATAAAATATCTACAAAAACCTATGCACCTTCCTTATATCGATAGGATATAAGATATTCTATTTTTGAGAAATAATTTACGATCCAATAACATTCTGGCAAAATATTCGTGTCAACGTAAATAAGCTCAATGAAATTCCCTCCTTTGGTATATCCGAACCTAGTGATTGATCTAGCTCGATAAATCCTCTCGGGTATCTGCTTGTTCCTCTCCTCGAACAGACGTGTGTTTGATAGCACACCATCGCAGCATATATGTACCTACTTTTATCAAATTTGTCAATTTTCACTCGGTAATGTGTCGGTGTGTTTATGTTCTTTTGGGGGTACACACATTTGAAGTACTATTCTCAGCCTCATATAGAATATGAGTTGTCATCCTATACGAAATGTGTCCTTACACCCCCCAGCACCAGTTTTCACAGCTGCTGGTGAGAACTTGACAAAAAAAACAAGAGATGCGCAAAAACCCCCAGTAGCTATATCTATTGCCACACCATCGCATCCCCTTTGAATTTACTGGCAAACACTTGAAATTCCATCTAACTCTCATTCGTTTCGGCTTTTGACTTTTACTGACTTTTTACGACACTGACAGCATTCTCTACTCCTTACACCACCGTTCCGTGGCGTGCCAAGCCACGCCGCGCCATACTTTTAAGCCAACATTAGTCGCCCGAAATTGGTATTCCCCGTCCGCTTATCGGATCAGGGTGATATCTTTATAATACCCCCCCCCCCCCCCCCCCTTGGTCGATGATACAAGAAGCTGTTACAGGAAAATGTTGTCATTTTAAAGGAAGCAAAAGAAATATATATAAAACGTCAAAATATTTGATTTTGATTTATTTTTCTCCCCATGCCGCCCACACAGGAATTCCTCATGGATAATATGAAGAAACAGGAACAAAATGCCTTTCTTGTTTTTCCTTGGCTTCGTCTAAATATAAAATCTTATTTTTCTTCAATAGGTCTCCTGTAGATAAACCAGATATTTATTCTTTGGTTTCTTCGAGATGTATGCCTACTTTATACAGCTAGAAAGAGAATAATTTGCATATCATATTTCATTTGGAATAATAAGCGGAAGTACAAAAGACTGGCAGTGGTGATTTGTATCTATGATTGAAATTTTTATTTTCCTTCCAAAGATTAGGAAAGTGAATTGATATGAAAAAGGAATCATTAGATACGAGCTGTTTAATGTTTTGTTCTTTCTGGAATTTTGATACAAATTTTAGGCCGCATCAGAAGATAAGAAAAAAATCTTTTTAATGTTCCTATTCAGATTCAGTGTAGGAGTTGTGTTTTCAAAAAAAGATTCAAATTCTTTCTCAGAGTTTTAAATTTGATTATGGTGTTTTTTCCGTGTCGATTAAGTTCGTAAAATAAATATATTAGAGACAAAATGGCTCGTAGAGAACCAAGGCCTTGTGACTTTCACCATTCCTGGATGCGTGTTGTGTAGGTTGGAATCTTTCTGTCAAGTCTCAACTGCTAAGAAGGCAAGAGATATTTTTTAAAGATTTCTCATTATTCATCGCCAAACAAGGGCCTTATTTAATTAAAATAGACAAATGCAAAATGTGACAGTTTGTTAAGTGACAACTTGACAATTATTGTCAATTTCCTGACCCGTAAACAATCTTACAATACTGTAAAATTGTAAGAAAATTTGCGACAGTTGTCAAGTCTATGGTTCCTATAAAAATCTACATGACGATTAATTGTGAAAAAATTCTCTAAGAATTATCATAAATGCTCGAAAAATTTGTAATGACAGATTTCCCATATTTCAGTCAATATTTTAAATTAAAATTTCGCATTTCGAAAAGGACTAATTCGCAGAGGTCAAAAAACATTATTAAACCTCTTTAAGTCAGTGGACCATCCGAATTTAGTAATTTTAAATGATTTTCTCATTCACGGTAATGACAGAATTTATGAATTTTAAAATATTTTTGTATTCATGGGAATGACAAAATTGACACGGTAATGACAAATTTCGAATAAATGTTAAGTCTTATTTTTTACGAGTCCTTAATAAAAGAGTTTTGGTAGATGCCTTTCTCGATTAAATATTAAACATAAGCAACATGATTTTTAAGTCTTAATCACATATGACCGCTGAATATTAATATTTTGAAATATTGACAGTATTTAAGAAGCCATTGAGTAGGCCAGTGTCGATAATGAAGTGAAAAATAAGCTTTACAATACTAGGTAAGTTAAGAAAAATGAAATCTGAGAGTTCTCAGAAAATGAATTGTGCAGTTTTTCTATAAAATACTGACGCAAACATATTCTAATTCAATTGCTTACTATTTAAGAGAACAAAATTTGACAGTTTTTAAAAGTGAAAAATGACAAGAGTCGAGTGGAATTTCGTGCAATATGCACTTGACAATTTAAATGATGAAATCATAATGATTAGAATAATGCATTTCAAACCTATTTTATACGAAAGTACAAATTTTGTCAAAACCTGAGAATGACATAATATTCGAGACAAATTTTGCGAACTAAGATATTGACAAGTTTTTTCGCTGTGTGGCAAATGTCACCTGCAATATTTTTATGAATTGAAAATTTGTCAAATATGTTCGACAAATTTGTGGAATTTTCTAACTAAGGTATGTTGAAACTAAGCCAACAATGTTCTTCCCATTCTTTTAAAAATTATATATAAGTGAATTGTAAAACATGTATGAATATTTTTTAAATTTACAACTCAAATTAAGAAAAATTGGGGGGTTGAACCACTTGGAAGTGGACGAAACTACTAAGCCAAGATAGATTTTTTTGTATAATTTGCACAAACTCAAGGGATTAGGTAAAGTGGAGAAGACTAAATAGGACCTGTGAATGCAGATTGGTCTTAGAAACTTGTGTATCACAATGATGGTGAAAAATCGAGAGGAGTAAAGTACTCCACATTCTACTAGTGCAGCTAAAGAAAGAACCTCTATATTTGACAGTACGTCCAAATTTAGGCTCAAGGGTAAACTACTGAACATTCCCTACTAGACGAGTGTTAAGGCGGAATTTAATTCAATTTTTCAATAGCAACTGGCTATTTCGATTGAACATTGTTTTCAGAAAAAGCAATAAAAAACGAAAATTTCCATTTTACAGGGAAATTGGAAATGAAATTGATATCTAGTAAAAGAAACCTTCAGATATTTAAACACCCTTTTACCTCTAAGAACAATAAACAGACAGCAAGTTACCGTGAACCTGGGTGACTTAGGCCTTCTTGGAATTTGAAAAGAATCTTTTTCAAAATATTATTAAACTATGAAGGAGTTCTCTAATATTTTTAAACTTTTTTCTAAATACGAACAATTGAATGTTCTTAGAATTTATCATACTAGATATACTTAAATAAAATTAAAAAATTCAAATGGAAAGCACAGCATCCACGAAACGACAAGAGATAACGGCTTCCTACTAATCGAATTTGCTGCAGTTCGAAATATGTACGGTGATAAGTAGCACTAGGTTCCCCAGGCGAAGGATACACACAGCAACCTGGCGATCTCCAGATGGTCGAATCGTCAACCAAATCGACCACGTGCTAATTGGCACAAGGCACGCGTCGAACATCTTGGACGTGCGAACTCTCCGTGGTGCAAACGTGGACTCTGACCACTTTCTTGTTGTGACAAAGTTCAGAGCCCCACTGTCGAACGAAAAGAAAGCGATGACCGCCAAAAAGAAGAAATTCAATATTGCATACCTTAGCATACCTGAGAAAGCCAGAGACTATAGCCAGACTCTGCCGTACTCCCAGCCACAAGCGACAACAACCAGTGGAATATCATTAAAGAGGTAGCCGAGACCACCATAGGCTATCAACCACCTAGAAAAAAGAACCCGTGGTATGATAATGAATGCGCGGTATTGAAGTAGGAGACGGAAAATGCACGAATGCAAATGCTGCAACGGAAAACAAGACCAGCAAAAGAGAAGTACCGAACTCTTCAAGTATGGAGGAGTTGTCCTGATAGGATGCATGCATCAGCTTATTAACCAAGTTTGGGAGCAGGAAAGCATGCCCGACGACTGGTCAAATAGCTCCATATGACCAATCTGCCAAAAAGGCGATCCTATGTCCTGCAAAAACTACAGAGGCATATCCCTGCTTAAAGTTGTTGAAAAAAAGTTCTTGGCTTCTAATCACAAATATTTTATTTGTGCGTATTAAGCGATATAGGCCACGTAACAAAGATCCTATCCACCGTACTATATAAGCGTCTAAAACCTTTCTGCAACACTATGATCGGCACACACCAGTGTAGCTTCAGGCCGGGCAGATCAAGGACCGACCAAATATTGACATTGAGGCAAATCCCGGAAAAGACCAACGAATTTTAAGTCGAGATCCACCATCTTTTCATCGATTTCAAAGCCGCATATGATAGCATAAATCGCCAAGAGCTTCTATTGGCGATATCGGAACTTGGGATTCCCAAAAATCTGATTCAGCTATGCCGCATGACGTTACAAAATACGCGGTGCAAATGGATAACAGCTCATCCAAGCTATTCCAGACGTGCACAATGTTCAGACAAGGAGATGTGCTATCATGTGATTTCTTCAACCTAGTCCTAGAGCAGATAGTGTAACCTGGAAGGCACTATCTTTAACAGGTCTTCCCAACTGTTTGGCTTTGCGGACGACAACGACATCATCGGCCGCTCCAAGCGAGCTGGGCTAGAAGCGTTCACAGCTATTGAAGAACAGGCGAAACGCGTTGGTCTTGAAGCTAATGACGACAAAACAAAGTATATGTTAGCAACAAGCAAAGTCTCAGCTGTCCATCGCCTAGGACAAAGCGTCACTGTTGGTAGCAGTAATTTCGAGGTAGTCAAGGAGTTCATCTACCTCGGAACAAACATCAATCCCACGAACGACACCTTACTGGAAAACCAACGAACCTAGCGAACCGCTACTACTTCGGTTTGGTCAAACAAATGGGTTCAAAACTCCTTTCTCGAAAGACTAATTGCATACTATACAAAACCCTAATTTTACGGCGCAGAGTGCTGGACGATAAGTAAAAAACGGGAATTGTTACTCCGCACTTTCGAGAGAAACATTCTTCGAAGTATATTTAATGCTATATGCGAAGAGGACGAATGGAGGAGAAGGTTCAATCGTGAATTATACGAGCTGTACCAAGATGTGGATGTAGTCCAAAAAGCCAAAACACGTCGACTACACTGGCTCGGTCACATCGAGCGAATGTACAACAGCGCTCCAGCCAAGAAAATCTTCGAATCCCAGCCCCCAGGTTCGAACCTCCACTACAGGGACCAGGCGGCTTCAGACGCAAGAGCGCTTGGTCTCAACGACTGGAGGGAGCTCGTGAGGGATCGCAACCGATGGAAAACCGCAAAATCTTAGGCAGAGACCCTCCATGGATAGCGAGCCGGATAAGTAAGTAAAGCAAGTAATTTAAAAAAAAATATCTAGAGCAGGTTATGTCACATTTCAGACGTTCAATTTCATTCATACTTTATGGCAAAGCTACTGGAACATTGCTACCACTGTACCTTATAAAAGGCCTGAAATGCGGATAACTAGAGCCCAAAATAATGCCACATCGTGCCATGCGTCTTTATTTCTGATTGCTATTAAGCAATCTATCTTCCCTACGCAAGAAAGCTAATAGGTTCAAAAGCTACCATCGGTGACAATATTGACAGCCATTTCCCCGAAGATTTTATTTTTTTCTTCCCACAAATAGCACAGTCACTAGATTTTTTAATATGCCGCACAATCTTAACGGCGGCGGCAAGCCCGAGAAATAAAAACGTCTCAAAAGAAGCGCTTCTGAAGCTTCTTAAAAGTGTGGGACAGTTTGTATGAAAACGATAAGAAAATAAATCCGGCTTTCGGACAACTTTTAGAATAAAAAACTTCCAGCAACATGATAACCCTTAGTAATTCAGTTTTTGACTAGGTATATGAATCGCCTCTGAACCCCAGATATTTCCAAAAGAAAGCCAAGAAAAAAGAAAGAAACCACTGAACTTAGAGCGGATGTGGATGATTCAGGCAATTTTGAATTCACTGTGTGGTAGGTAAAGCTAAATTCAAGTATTCAAGAAAATGATCGATAGTGAAGATTATAGTGACAAGGTGTGTAACTACATATATTTGTCATATTTCCAATCTCAAAAACGAAGAGGACAATTTTGTGTCAAAAATCATTTTGAGTGACGAGGCGCATTTTCAATTCTGGGCCATTGAAAATTCACGTGTGATGCACGAAAAACCGTCCCAGAGCCACTGTGAGGTGCGTGGTTCACGGGGGAGGAGTGATTGGGCCGTATTTTATACGGTCACTGTTACTGGCTAACGCTAAAGGGCGATGATAAACGACTTCTAACTGCCGAAATTGTATGAGCGGGCTGGCTTGGTTTCGTACACACAGGACGAGCCACAATGAATATTGTGAATGGAGTGTTTCCTGGTCGTGTTTGGCGTTATGGCATGGCCAGCAATATCACTCGATTTTACTATCTCAGACTTCTTTCGTTGGGGCTACTTAAAGTCGTGAGTTTATGCGCCAACAAGCCTCAGACAATCGCAGCCCTTAAGGAGAATATTCGGCAGGAATGCCGGAAACCTTACGGAATGCCATGGAAAATAAATAAAACGGACACAAATGTGTATAAACAGTAGCGGTAGACACTTGACGGTCCAAGAAAGATTTCCATCTCTCAAAATCATTTTTTTTATTTAGTAAAAAAGAAATTCAAAAACAAATATGTTGAACCCTATCCGACATGTCAGGGAATGTCAACGAGTTGAGAGAAGCGATGCATACCACGGTTTCTAGTGGTCTCCATGCTCCGAGTTATAGAAACTTAAATTTCCAGCAATTTTCGATGAATACATTTTTAGTCTTAGAAAAAAAACAATTTGCCTAGAATCCTAATGACCCTCTCTAATAGACGAACATTCTGATTGAGCTATGTTTTTATGACTCACAGCTCAAATATTTATGTTATTGTTATGCCACTGAAAAGTGACAAGAAAACTTATTTGTTTTTATACTTATTTCAAGCTCACCAGGTGATAAGACCGACGAGGTTCGAGAAGCAGATGAATTTTCAATTTAAAAAGACTACATTAGTAGATTATGTACTGGGTTCGCATATTTCAAATCATTTTTTTTTAAATTGCACTAATAGCTCATTGCAATTTGAACACCTCTTATTACTTTCAGACATAATTGTCGTCTAGAAATAATAAAAATATTTCATTTAACATTCCATTCATATCCAAGGGGATTGCTAAGAAGTATAAATAGGAACCAGAATGGTGTATCTTTTCAAACATTCTTTGAATTTCGTCTAGTTAAGAGAGATTTCACACTTAAAGAAATGTTCAAGTTACGAGGCTTATTTTTACCCATTGTTGTGCTTTTGGCTATTATTGAATTAGTCAATTCATATTACTTAAAACCAGTTAATCAAGCTGGTGACAATCAAATCGAATATGGGGTAGGTATATACCTAAAAGATCTAGAACTATTTTTTTAATTATTCACTTTTTCTTTGTAGAAATCTCGAGTTTTCGAAGTCTTTGATGACCTGCTAGATGACAAAGTAGATAGAAGAGGCGAAAACACGGAGAAAGAAAAGGACATTTGTGAGTTATTTAGAATGTGTATAAAACTGAAGACATTAAAGATTTTTTTCAAGTGATCTGCAAAAACTGTACAATAATAGTAGCATCAGCATCGAATGGCTCATCAGCTGGTAATAGGTTATCAATAGGAAACGATTTGCCATCAACTGGTTTGAACGGATCGCCAGCTACAAAAATAGTCGGTGCAAATACAGACGGAGGACATTTGGCTACCGCAGCAATATTACCTTCGATCGTGCTTGAAACTGCTTCAAATGGACTAGAATCAATTTCGAATGTTCTAGGTTTGAATGGAACTAGTGCAAATGTAAATGGATCAAGATCATCTTCCAATGGACGAATTGAAATACCAATTCCAATCGGCGATAATTCCTTATTAGGTATAGATATACGTTAAACTGCCAGACAATATTTCACAACTTAGAAAACTCTAAGCAATTATTGTGGTAAATTTATTTTTTAATCAAAAGGGAAGAAGATATTGTTAAGATTTTTCTTATAGCATTACAATAAAATATCAATACATTAACTTGAAACATTTTTCCTGTGCGAAAGAATGTTTTCGAAGGCATACATGTCTCAAAAAATTGGAGTAAAAATCTCGGCTTATTTCTTTGCTCTCTTAAGTGGATGACAGACTTTGCATAAACAGATTTTAAATTTTCTTAGTACCAAAAATAATCTTTCATGTCTCAAGATGTTAGGATTTTGAAAACACCATAGTCATTGAGTGTGTGTTCAACTTCTCGTCAAAGGCAGAGGAGCTCATTTGTTTCAATCTATCTGGGAGAATTGAACCTGTAGGTTTAGGAAACAACGCTTCAGCTATGGTGTACCCCAGGGATCCCTTTTGGGACTACTTCTTTTTCCTTCTTATGTAAAATTAAATATTGGTAGATGCAAATGTATGCTGACGTTGTCCAGTTAATTAAAATGTTGTGGCCTAATTCTTATAGAAGATTGTGTTAGTAGTATTGAGGTCCTAAACGCAGTCTTCCGATGGCCAAATAAATGTTCTTGATCTTGTTGTTAGCACCACCTCATGATTTCCAACAAGTCCCTTGATTTCTATTAATTCCCTTTGTTTGAACTTAAATTAACACCCACAGAGTATGTGTCAAAATCGACAAATCTGGAAGTATCTCCCAGGTTTCCATTAATTGAGGAAAACTGTTTCCGAAATCAATTCTTAATATAAATGGCAGATTAACTTTGTATTTACCAAAATATATTTTTCCGACGAATCCGAATGATTTAGATGAGAATAGGTTCCCGATCCTATCACTCCTTCTTGTGAAAATATATTTGATAGTAGCGAAAGCGTATCGAGATCGGCTCAACAATGTGAATCTGACCTTAGGCTTGATTCAAACTATTGTACCTATATATATATTTTTCTTAACACAAAATCTTTTCGCTCCCGCTCCCATTCCTCCCGATCTCGACACAATACCTTCTCGCTCGGATACATTTTTTTTTCATACTGGTCAATACCGGAGCGAGATTGTACCCTTACGTTAAATTCAATTCATTTATTTCATAGCGGACGTACAATTAAGACATATGTAGTCTTTTATAGTACCGCAAAATTGGACTTGGCATTAATTTGGGATTTCGCTGAATTTATCGTAAGGCCATTACACAGCGATCAAATGCGAAAGTTTGCAAGATAGATCTTATAATAAGTTAAAAGGTCCCGAAAGATAAATTTGAGCATCATCTAAGACATTTATAAACATGCAGAACAACATAGGACCAAAGATGGAACCATGTGGGACACCAGCAATCAAGCTAATTGAATCAAAAGAATTATTTCCAACTTTAACCTTTTGAGTTTGATGACTTACATAAATAGTCTTGTATAAGACGAACCGACCTGTCCCTGAAGCCAAAGTAAAGTTTAAGTTTCTTGCAGCAAACAAAGAAGCTTTGACATGCCTAGGTCATACTGAATTCGAATATCTTCAACGACCTTAACCATAGACGTAGAGCAGCTGTGGACAGCTCGAAATCCTGACTGCACCGGAGAAAATAAGTAACGAGGCTTCAAGAGGTTTGAAAAAACTTTTTCTAAGATTTTTGACAGTGTACCTATAGGCCGAAAATCTGAAAATCAATAGAGTTCTTCCGGAAATGGAATACAAAAGCCGGAACTTCTCTATCTAAGAACAAAGCACTCCCTCGCATAAGATCCGACCTTAACTCATATTCAAACTGTGTCTCTTAAACAATTGCCAATAATTGCCTCAGCTACTATCAGCTCTATGACCTTAACGCATTATTGAAAATTCAAACTTTTATTTACCTACTGTTTTTATTTTTTTTTTTTTATAGCTCGCAACTCAAATATTTATGTTAAGCTGTGCCATTGAAAATTGACAAGTCTAATAATTTGTGTTTTTTCAAGTCCGTGAGGCGATAAGATCGAGGCTTTTATGTACACAGCAGCAGCAGCAACAGCAGCTGGATTTTCAATTTAAAAATTCACAAACCCCCATCTTGGGCTAAGTAGGTTAAGTATTGGGGTCGCACGTTTTAAATCATTTTTAATAGTTAATTGCAATTTTAACACCTCTTGTTATTTCCAGACATAATTGCGAACTTATCGTATTAGTCTAGAAGCAATATAAATATTATTTTTTTCTTTATTTTACGTGCTTATCCATAGGGATTGATAAAACAGTATAAATAGGAATTTCAGTAGGGTGTAGCTTTTCAAACCTTATTAGAATTTCGTGTGGTGAAGAAAGATTTGCGAATACTTAGAGAAATGATCACGTTAAGAGGCTTATTTTGTGTGGCTTTTGTGATTATGGGAATCAGTGGATTAGGCGATTCATATTCCTTGAAACCATTGAAGCAAGCTTTGGAGGATGATGTCAAATTTGGGGTAGCTATTGACAGCTTTTGACTTTTTTAAATAATTCATTTAAATAAATTTGTTTTCTTTTTTCGAAGAAATCAGGTTTCTTTGACATCTTTGATGACTTATTTGATTATTTTTACGATGAAGATGACAAGGATGACGAAGATGAAGATGAAGATGACGAGGAAGGCGAAAAAATTAAGGAAGATAAAGAAGTTTGTGAGTAAAATACTCGTATGTTGTTTTATTGACTTAAGAATCTGTCGAATTTTTTTCTTTCAAGTGATCTGCCGAAACTGTACAATTATAATACATCGACATAATGAGACGCACTCTGGAGAAGCTCTAGCATCTAATGGTGCATCGTCTGGCAATGGGATGGCAACAGGAAATGGGGCTGCATCAACTGGTTCAAATACAGCTGCTCCGAATGGAGCCGGATCGCCTCCTAATACGGCAGGAACAAATGGAGCAGGAGCACCTTCGCCTGCTGCAGGCACAAATGGAGCAGCATCACCTTCGAATGCCCCAGGTGCTAATGGAGGTGCTTCAATTGGAGCAGGAGCACCCCCAGCAGGAGGAGGAACAAATGGAGCAGGATCACCTTCGAATGCCCCAGGTGCTAATGGAGGTGCTTCAATTGGAGCAGGAGCACCTTCCAATGCACCAGGTACTAATGGAGCAGCTTCAAATGGAGCAGGAGCACCTCCGGCTGCAGCAGGTACAAATGGAGCAGGAGCACCTTCGAATGCCCCAGGTGCTAATGGAGCAGCTTCAAATGGAGCAGGAGCACCTCAGGCTGCAGCAGGTACAAATGGAGCGGGATCACCTTCAGATGCCCCAGGTGCAAATGAAGCGGCAGGAGCACCTGCAGCTGCTACAGGAACAAATGGAGACGGTGGAGCCGCAGTACCCCCTGATGCTGCAGCAGGTGAAGGAGGACCATAAGTTGACAGGACAAATAAATGCCACAATTTAAAAAAGTCTCAATGACTATTATTGTGGTAAATTTAGTTTTTAAGGATTTAGTTTAAAGCCTTACTTTTATTTTATCTACTCTAGAAATATAAATAAAATGTGAAGACATTCTGAAAAGCTTTCCTAAATATATAAATTTAAGAAAGCTGCTGATGCGAATGAAAAATCCCATCAACTACAAAAGTGACACTACGAAATCATAATATATAATATGATGTTCTTTAAGTAAGACTGATAAATGTAGTAGATTTTTTGGATAAGTCTCCACTCTTATTCCACAGAGAACTAACTGTCCGGTACATCATTTAAATTTGGTTTTGTGTTTCTTGAAAAATTTAACAGACATAAGAGCTGCTTTGGCTCAGGTCAAATTCTCTATCTAAGTTTTACTAGACTTTTGAAAGATTTCGCTCCTACGACTAAGAGTATTAAAAATAATATTCTAGTACAAAAACTTATTTTGATTTCACTGCTACAAAGAAAACCTACATTCAAATCTCTTTATCTGCCAGATCTTAACTAGCTACGGTTAAAATTTTGATCTATGATCGTTTGCCAATGCAAGAGTAGAGTCCCACAAGGTTCAATTCCTGGGACTCTTTTCTTGAGTATTCCTGCATTTGACCGTCTCAACCTTACTTCTTACTCGCTCTCCAAAAAATACATTTTTTTTAAATACTGGTATACAACGCTATGTTTCTGCGAACAAAATTTCAGAAAAATCTGTCGAATCAAGATAGTCGGAAATCGGTAAAAAGGTTCTGTTCTTCGGTGTCCCTGTGTGTCTATTACTGAAACTAGTACCTAGACCAATTTTTGTTTTTTTTTTTTTAAAAAAAACTCTTTTTCAAGAGTATATTTATGAATTTCCCTCGAAAGGAAATTTATTTTTCTTTTAGCCCAAAGGTTCATCAAAAAATAAAAACGAAAAACTTTCCCAAAAATTTAGACATCGACCTATTAAAATTGCAGAGCGAAAACAAAACAAAAATCAACTCTCTTCAAAGTTGGTCCTTCCATTTAACTTCAAAATTTCGTTCAAACTGTCATAACTCATATCATATTTATAAAACTATCTCTATGTAGGTTCTTTCCTGAATAAAAATCCATAGAGAAAAAAAATCTTTTTTCTCAACCAAGGAGGAAGAAAATCTCAGCAGTGCCAAATTTATTGACGTTCTCGAAAAAGAAAAAAACAAGACGAGTGAAAAATAAAAAAAAAAAAAAAATCCTAAACCTATAACAATCAAAAAACAAATTCATCTGAATTGAGGAAATTAAATTTAACTTTATCAGTCTCTAGCGAAGACGGTAATATACAACTTTCAGTCAAAGATATTTTATGCCAGATGGTGGCAAACCTAGGATAACACAGTGCAAGTTTGAAAGTTTTCCAGTTCAATGGCGGAATATATATATGTATATCTAAGTCTTATCCTTAGCTTGTAGATAGCTACATGCATAGATAGGTGTGTACGCCTTTTTATCTCTCAAGGCAAGACTCAAGACAACATAAACAATAACGAAAATCATCAATCATTCAGCAAGGAAACAACATGAACAAGGCGGGATCGGTGCTGCAGGTGACGCGATGCAAGAAGAAGATGAAAAAAATCCATTCATAAGGATTTAAAGAAGACGATTTCATTTTGGTCTTATCAACTTGCTTAATCTTTTGATGGTTTAAAAAAAAATGTGTTTTCTTTTTAACATTTTGTACCTGTACTTCTAATACCTCGTAACCCAGAAAAAATCAATTTTTTTATTTTGCCATAGTTTCTTTTTAAATATCTCGTAAGCCTGACCCTTATCCCTCTTTTCAAAATAAATTGTGCCATTTAAATACCTATTACTCGGGGGGAAATACCTCCTAAGCCGATAAATTACAATACCTCTTTATCGATTACTACCAAAGATAAACTTTTTGTTTGTAAAATATCTCGTAAGCCCGCGTCTTATTCCTCTTTCCAACAATATGACAATATGGCATGAAAGTAGCTCGTAATAGAGAAGAATACATCGCACAGTGGCGGAAAATCCCAAAAACGTGGCCAAAATTATTTTTTGTGTTTGCAATGTAAGAAATACTTTTATTTATCAGATTAAACTATTACGAATACAAAAGGAACATTTTTTGATTATATATAGTTTGAAAAATAATAATAACGACAATGGGGCAAAATTTTAAACAACCTATTATTAAGGGCTTAGCATCTTACTAGCCAGCAATTTGTTAAACTTTTAGTAATTTACTAGCTCTTCGAAAATGTTAAACCTTTTTTGTTTTACTAACTAGTAAAATTCTAATTCCCTTTTATTAAAAACGGTGCATCTGAATACGTTTAAATCATGACAGTTCTTGAAAGTTAACAAAACAAACAAGATCAAATCTGGGGAACAGACCTAATAATTTGGAAACTCAAAAGTCAGAGGGACAACCTACAATTTATTTTGTTTATTTGTTAAAACCTTTTTCGAAATGTTTTTTTATCATTTTCCCTATTGTGGACTGGACCATTCCATGTAATGCTCCTATAAGATTAATTGGTGTACATAGATATATCCCTTGAGTTCCATTAGGCACTTTTTACTGCATAAAACTTATGCCCGATTTCACGAAGGACTTTTAAACATTTAACAGGCTCCTAAACCTTAAAATGAGATGTTTTGGTTTCACCAAGCGCTTTTAAATTAAACAAGCTTGTAAACACCCTTATAAACTAAATGCCCATTTTTGGCTCATTAATTTTTAAAAGTGTCATTGAAATGTCATCAGATGTAGATAACAACAATTGGTTATAGGTATTGCAGCTGAAATTATCGTTCTGTAAGGATTTAGTGTTCAATTTTTGAAGATACAAAATAAATAAATTAATACTAAATATTTAAATGATTTGTTTCTTTGTTTCAAAAAAAATATTGATCGTCTTCATCCAATAATAAAGTGCAACACAAAGTTATTCGCTGAGCAAGAATATTCTCGGTTCACAGAAATAAATTATATGACTTCAAAATGTGGTTCTGACTTTCCAAAGCATCTGTGGATGAGTTTGTTGAATATGTTTGGTCTTCATTTGGAACCAAAAAAAAACCAAAAATGCAATACAAAATAAATTAAGTGGTTATTACTTAATGATTTTATGCCACAGAATGTCAGGATCAGAATCTTTCCAAATATTTTGTGTGCATTTCTTTTTTTTTTTCATTTCTTGGCATTTGTTTGAACACATAACGCTTTCTCATTTCTTCTCATACATTTCGCTTGTTAGAAAGAAAAAAGCAATTTATTTTTCCCAGGGATGTGAAGAGAACTCAATTTTAACAAAAATTTCCCCAAAATGTCCCTTTTATAGATTGGTGAAACTAAAAATTTTTAAGAGCCTGATAAAATTTAAGAGGATTTTTGATAAAAGTGCTTTTAGTGTTTGTTTATGAAATCGGCCATTAGTCTTCAAACATATACATAATGTATATCAAAATCTTCGTCTTCCGAAAACATTTTATATTATTTTATTTACTTTTAAGAACAATTAGCTAATGAATCATAAAAAAAATCATACAAAATTCACAGATATCATATAAATTTTTAGAAAGTTAAAGTAGCCAGTTTGTGATTTTAACTTTAGTAAAATGTTAAGAGATAGTAAGATGTTAAAATCGTAAAATTAGCAAAATCCTTAGTAACTTACTAAAATGGCTTTAACATATTACTAAATCGCTTAAAATTTTGTCCCAATGTTATAAAATATAGAATTTAAATTTAAATAAACAAAAAACACGCTCATGCCATAAGAGTAAACTCATAAGAGTAAACTTTGAAGTGGTGATTCTGCAAGTGACTGTTTTATGTTTAAATTTTTTGGATAACATTTTTTCTTGGCTTCCGTAATCGCTTCATAAGATATAGATTGGCACCATGTTTTTTGGCTGCATCTCTAATAATATTGTATTGAAACTTTGTTAATTTGGCCTGAACAAATGTTGACAAAGTCTCATCTTCATTAAATGGAACTATTTCGCAATTCAATTTTTTATAAGCTTTTTGGTATTTTCCGGCCTGCGATGGAGTTGAAAAGCGTAAATCTTTTATTACGGTGGAAGAATAAATTTTCCCTTTTTGCCGAAGTTGCATTTAGGCCGCATAGCTTAACTATCCGGCGTTTTCCGTCGTCAATTTGTGGCCGTCCATCTACTCTATGGGTTCGGCGTGGAAACGGTATTTCGAACTCCAAATGGGTTTTGAATTTATTTTGGAAAGCTCGGTAATTTCTAGATGAAGATAACCATCGATCCTTACATATATCCATTTACAAATTTAGGCAATATTTTCTTTGTTTCATCAGATGTATTAATGTGGGTGCAGTTTTCAACTTTTTCTGACAAAAACTCAATTTTTTCTTTTAATCTTGTGATGAACAAGTTCTTAAAACCTCACTTAGCTGATTTCTTGATAAAAAAATTAAGTTTGATTGTGACCCTATATCAAAAAATAAGAAAATCAAAAACTATTTATTGAGGCGAACTTGCATTTTCAGTGTGTTTAACAGATTTCATCTACAATAGCCCTTAAGATCGCAAAATATCGCAACATTTTTTGTTAATAACTTATAAAGGAGATATCAAGGTGAATTAAGAGCTACATTTCATCACGGGATCTCACGGGAAACATAAACTTTTCCATTACTACACAAAAGTTCAACATTTTTTTTAGTCACAAAAGGACGTTTCTTGTACATGTTATATACCAACATATAACATGAAATTATTTAACTGTTTTTTATTCATTTCACTAAACATACCACCAGCAATAGATTCCATATTGTTTTATGAACAAAATATTTACACAGCGAAAAAAAAAAGATCAAGAAAACCTACCTTCTCTCACAAACAAAGTCTTTAACTGCGGCTTATTAAAATGTTCTCACTTTAGTCGCATCGCCTGACTAAATAGATGCAAAAAAAATAACGGGATTAATCAGATCATGTACTTAACTTATCTGTTAACAAAGTGGCTTACAAAAACAACAACAATTCTGATTTTTGTTTTTAATAGTTTTGGCCACGTTTTTGGGATTTTCCGCCACTGTGCATCGTTAACGAATACATTACAATACCTCGTAAACAATTACTAATGGAAATGATTTTTTTAGGTAAAATATCTAGTAAACCTTAACCTTGTACCTCTTTGCAATGTAAATTATGCCATGAAAATACCCCGTAATCGAGCAAAATATCTCCAAAGCGGTAAAATTACAATACCTCTTTTCCAATTACTACCAAAGATGAACTTTTCGGGTAAAATATCTTGTAAACCTGAGTCTTGTCCATCTTTCAGGCTTACATTATGCAATGAAAGTAGCACCTAATCCAGAAAAATACCTCCTAAGCCGAAAAATTACAATACCTCTTAAACTTTTTCTTACGAAGATGATGTAGGTGAAAAATCTCGTAAGCCTGATTAACTACCAAGGAAATATCTCATAAGTCGTAACCAAGATATATACTGAATAACCAAGAAATAAAACCTCCTAAGCTTTTAAATACAATATCTTTTGAACCATTATTAAACAATATCTTAAGTCTAATTCTATCGTTAACTACGCTATTAATTTTAAAGTTCACTTTTAATATCATTTAATTATGAGACATCGAGGAGTACCAAAAAAACTTAAATCAACTAAAATCTGATACGTTCTTAAGCCCTAATTGTGACTTTAATACGTTTTAAAATATTGACTTTTCTGGGTTACGAGGTATTGCAACTACAGCGACGTGGCGCGATGGTTGTTTGCTCGCCTGTCAACCTCATTATCACAGGTTCGATCCCTGCCGTCGTCTATGTCTTCTTTAATTCCATTAAAACCTTCTAAAATTGTCATCAATGGGTTGCTGTTTACTCATTACATGTTGTTTAGGCATAACACTAACAACATGTGATTGAGTTAAACTAGTATGCCCAACAAGGATGAATACGAATAAAAAAAATAATGCGAATTATAAGGGACATACAAATAAGACACGGCAGTTCTCCGCTTTAGTTCAGCCGCCACCCCTGGAGATAAAAAATCTGAGACAACCACCTTCAGTCTCAACATCGTGCGACACATCTTTCCTATCCTTCTTTCTCTTCCGTAACTTCACGCCCGCGCTGTGTTGAAACATTAATATAATAATAATCCCTTGAGCGCGAGTAAATTATAAAAAAAAAAAAAAAGAGAACAAATAAAGTATTTTTTTCTTCACTAAATATACTTGTTTTATATAATTTCACTAAACCAATACCTGATACCTAAAATTCCATTAAACGCAGCAAGTTAAAAGTGTCTTGGCATTTCTCAGATTTCTCATTCCTATAAAAGTTAGGAGACAAAAAAAAAAAACTTTTGATAGCTGTTTGATGATGATGGTTGGGTGCAGCTAACGATGCGACGAAGACGATGACGCGACGCGACGTTCCAAGAACTAACACCTCACTGAAACTAACGATAAATCTGTTGAAATTGTGGGTGTAGACACTAAAGCATGATACCATTCTCTACCCTAACTACCAATCAGGTGAATTCAACACACTCACTGCATTGCAAGTGAAGGAATCAGAACACAAAAAATCGAATGACGTATAAGAGTGACATCTGACAGGGTTGTCTGATTTTTGCATCGTTTTACTTTTTATTCATGTCTAATGGATCTAAACTAAATGAACATTCTAAGTACATATACCAACTGCCAACACATATCCTTTGTGATTTTAAGGTCTAGTGAGCATTTGTATATGGAATAGAGATGAAAACAAAGAAATTACCAACAATAGGGGCTGGATTTTCCTTGATGAGAAACTCAGTATGCGGATTAAGAGGAATAACTAAGCACAGGTCTACAAAATATCGGTTTACTTTTGGACACTAAAAGATAAATTTATTTCGCTGACATGAAACCTGTCATTCGTCTTGGCTCAGGTTTTCGAGATATTTCAACCTTGTCCGGGAGTTTTTAAGCTCTTAGTTGTGAACGTAATTGACTGATACTGGTTGCTCGTTGACGGGATTTTGACCACCATCGCCGTTAATAAACTGGTCGAAATAGTCTTTTAAGATATTAAGTGTCTCCGTTTCTAATACGGTCTTTCCACATTGTTATCGTTTCAGACTGCAGGGCGATTCCTGATGAAGAATGTTTCACTCTTTTGTTAAAGTTTCGAAACTCCTTTTTTCTGAAGCATATACCTACCATAATCTTTACGGACTTGAGCTATTGTCTTCTTCGTGGTGGATGTGAGAATTCTTCCGACGAAACGTTTTTAATGGCTTTAGGCCAGCACTGGTCTTCCAGATTCATGTGAGCAATCGTCGAGATTCTCGCAAGCTCTAGGGATACAAGGTCGGGCATAAGCTGTATTGGTCATTCCTGATTGTAGTCGTCCAAAGTCTCTTTTCCTCTGGGAGGTTGAGGATCGTCTTTGGGCTTTGTTGGCTATTTGCATCCGGAGTTCACCACCAACTTTTTTTTAACGGAATAGGAATCACGGGTGAACTAATTGAGAGGAGGAATGCAACTGGGTACTGCAAGCAAGCAAGGAAAGACATGAAACTAGGGGGTAATCCGAGTCGATAATTCCTACTTGGAAGGTACGAAGATTTCGGATGTTAGAAGAGTGTCTTCCGCCAATGGCAACTTTATCTCTTTGGTTTCATGTGTTTACTGCCAAATGCTTTTGTGAATGTCTAGATGCACAAAACTCGTGCTTCTCACGGGTCGTGTTTTCACACTGCATAATCGATGAGCCTAAGTCCCTTATTGGATGAGGTGTCATGAAGGCCTTGAACTTGTTTTTTAATGGTCTTGTTTTTAATTTGAAACATCACCGAATAACTCATCATGTTTGTGGCATTGGGCATGGCGAGCTCTAAGAAACTCTCCTTGTTAGTGATCCCTTTTTGTTCTCTAAGGGCATGTGCGCTGATAAGACTTATATTGTGGACTTTTACCTAAAAACAGATCCCTATGAATCTTTTGCTTGCTCCGCGAAAGCTGAAGACTCTTTAACTTAGCTTTCCTCTGACGACAGAGCTAATCAGTTTCATGATCCGAATCCTACAATTGCTTCATCACACCAGTGTTTAACTTTCTATGATCAGCTTGTGATATGTGCGCATAAAAGAGATCTTTTTTGGGTTGCTTCTTATTTCTTTGAATGAAACTCATAAGTCGCAATCCATGGATATCCTTGTAGCTATCAGGCGAGTGGCAGAGAGAGACGATACGATTTTAATCCACCAAGAAATCAGATTATTAGAAACTTTGGATTTCAAGCTCATGTCATATTAACTCTAAAGCTTTTGATAGACTTAACCATTATTTATTAATAAAAAAAAAGCTGAAATTCATTGGCTTTAACATTCCCAAGTGATTTCAATTTTTCCTTATTGTTAATATTGTATTGATAGATGCCATTCAAGTCACCTAAAAAGTACCACAAGGTAGTCACTTGAGGCCACTTTTATTGATATTGTTCATTAATGGAATCTAGTCACAATAACACTCCTGTCTCATATCTCCAGTGTGCACATTTGTTGCAAAATCAACTGTGCTACTCAGTAGGTGTGTTTTTTTCGCAAAGCTATCCGTAGTGAAGTAAGATTTTATACGTATTACAAATACAAAGTCTTCACTGTCGATAAAAGTAGAAGTAGGATCCAACTGCGGATAGAATGTTGACGTTTGCTCGAGTCTCGAATACAAATGTTGGTACAATTGAAAACTCTTTTGTATCTCGAAGGCATGTTCGTAGAGTACGAAAAGTAGTTTTGTTTAGCATTTTTCATTGAGAGTTTAAGTCTTTTTTTTACAAAACCATTTTTATAAGAAAAACGCTGCATTTTGTATCGTGTTGATGTCGAACTCTTATAGAAAGCTGTTTAATAATAGGGCTGATGATACCCGGCTACCCGAGTACCCGGGTAATACCCGGGTACCCGAGTAATTCGGGTACCCGACTACCCGATTACTCGATTACCCGATTACCCGGGTACCCGGGTATAGCAAAATAAAAGGCATTGAAGTTAAACTCTATTAAATTAAATATATCCGAATCAATACCGCTATTCCTTTCTAGGATGGTTTAGATTAAGAGGTTTAGCAAGTACACAATGAAATGCACTGATTAAAGTACAGATACAACGGTTAAGCTTAGGTATGTTTTACAAATGGAACACCTGAACTTGTTTTCATAATGTTTTGCAAGTACAAAGAGATTTGTAAAAGTTCGCAAGATGATTCAACTCAAGAAGAGAGAATACAAATTGGTTTGGATTATTACCGTTAATGAATGTGGGTGACAATGTGAATTGTGCTGCTCACACCCTACAACTTTGTGTAAAGCATATATTTAAGTCTGTTGAATATTACGAAATTGTCCCAATAAAATGTCGAAGAGTGGTATCACATTTTCACCAATCGAATGTTGCTACGTCGGCCTTAAATAGAAAACAATTGCAGCTAGGAATGAAGAAGGAACGTTTAGTTCAAAATTGTCCAACACGATGGGATTCCATTTATTTTATGTGTGATATTTTGCACCACAATCGCTCCGACGTTATTGCAGTTCTAAGTGATAACAGCTATACGAGTTCTTCTACAGCACTGAACCTGGAAATATCTGAGTACGAATGGGGAATAAGGGAAGAGTTAACCACAGTTTTGAAGCCACTATACATAGCAACAAAACTGCTATGTCGTGAAAGTAAAGTAACGCTTTCTGCAGTGCGCTTGGTTATCAAAACTCTGATTGAAAACTACTATGCACCTAATCTCGAAGACACAGAAACAGCCACCATATTCAAAAATAAAATCGTTTTTTCTCTAAAAACGCACTTTCACCTAGGCGAAAAGTCCCCAGCCGAGAATATTTTACCAAGTAGCATCATTCTTAGACCCAAGGTACAAGGACCTTAAAACTGAGAGCAGTTAAGTAGCAGACTAAATCCGTACTTTTGTTAAGGAAAAAATTCTGGGAATGTGCTCTGACAATGTAACAGAAGAAGAACCTAGTAGAAGTAGTGATGACCAGATTTGGATTTCCTCTTTGCAACTGAAGGGCAATTACTTGGCAACATCTCTTAGTTTGAGCAGTACATAGCAGAACCTCGTATATCGAACCGTTTGGACCCTCTTGTATGGTGGTGCTCGAGAGAACGCTCTATCCTCGTTATGGCATTTTTGGCAACAAGATATCTTGCTGTTCCAGCTATATCAGCAAGTTCAGAAAGGCTCTTTTCGACTGCCGGCAATATTATTACTGCCAAAAGATCATGTTTGGCCCCAGAAAATGTTTCTTTGTTGGTGTTCTTGCACAAAAATCAAGATCTATTAAATTAGAATTTAAACCCATCAAATTTTCCTCATCAACAATTTATGAAATTTTGATAATTACTTTGCTCATCTATATAAATAAAAATTAATCGCAAAATGTGTTGCTAAGCGTAAAACTCGAGAACGGCTTGACCAATTCGCCTAATTTTTTTTTTAAGTTTCTTATGGAGAGAAAAAACGTTTATTGCGGCGTTCTTGAGTTTTACGGTTCGTAACACATTTTGCGATTAATTTTTATTTATATAGATTACTCTTAGTCAATGTTCCGTCAAACCCAACTGATTTATGGATCAAATACAAATATGATATGTGTGACGATATCTTGCATCAAATGCGCACAGGAAATCGATATTTACAATTCACTGAAGAAATTTACAACGAGGCGTTGATATCAATTGAAGACATGTGCTTGATGATGTCAAACAAATTAATATCTCAATTAGGAATGGCCGCGCCTAATCGCCCAATGCACGACGCTTTTAATCAAGAGTTGCTCGTTAAAAACTGATCGATCTCGATGCTTTAAGGAAATTGGTTCGAATATATGTTCCGTTGTTGAACCAACAGTATGTCTTTGATACACTTATGGAAATTGTGAAATTGATGAAACTGGAGGATTTTACGTTTTGGATGTTCTTGGTGGTACATTGATTTTAGCAACAATTCGCTTACAGAATGCAATTGCACTCGCACTTGCTTCCTCTGGTATTCCAGCTACATTGTTGGAAGGCGGTCGATCAACCTATTAAGTGCTAAAATTACCATTGAATATTCAAAGCTACGAAACTCTGACTTGCACTCTGCAATGGCAAAGGTTTTTCAGCAATACAAGTTGATAGTATGTGCACGATGGCACATAAATAGTCTTTGGAGGCATTAGACAGAACTCTGAAAGATCTGCGAAGTAATCAAAACCGATTCGGTGGAGCGATGATTTTGTTAGCAGGAGATTTTTGTCAAACATTACCTGTTATTCCCCGGTCTACAGCAGCGGATGAACTGAATGCAAGTTTGAAGTCCTCCACTTTGTGGAAAAAAATTAAGATAATTATTTTGAGCAAGAACAACTCATTGACTTTGGTAATTGTAAAATCTCTGTGTATGTTATGACAGGCTGCATTATTTCCTGTAAATTTTTGTCAGTTTACAGAATCAAAAACTGCGCATATAGACAAGATGTTCCGAAACGTCGCTCAAAATTACAGAGATCATTGTTGGTTGAGCGAACGAGCTATATTAGCTGCCAAAAAACACGGATGTAAATGAAATAAATTTCAAAATCCAAAATGAAATTGCCGGTGAATTAAGGACATACAAATCAGTTTATTGCGCAACTAACCAAGATGATGTCGTCAATTATCCACCATAATTGTTGAACTCACTCGATTTGCCAGGGTTATTTCCCCATAATCTTTAAAAGTAGGATAGATGGTCATAATGTTACGAAATATCAAATGTAATGGCACACGGCTGGCAGTGAAAAAATTACTAAACAATGTGATCGAAGCAATCATTCTAAAGGGAAAATATAAAGGAGAGGATGTGTTGATACCCCGCATCCCAATGGTACTAACTGACGTACTGTTTGAATTTAAACGACTGTAATTTCCAGTTAGGCTTGCTTTCGCTATGACCATAAATAAATCACAGGGTCAGTCGTTGAGTGTTTGCGGCGTTGATCTGGAAAACACATGCTTTTTTCATGGACAGTTGTATGTTGCTTGCTCTCGCGTCGGAAACCAACAGGTTTATATATTTTGAAAAGGCGATATACATAGCCACGAAGGAGTTTTTCGTTTTTATACCCGGGTACCCGGGTAATACCCGAATACCCGGGTACCCGGGTTATTTACTACCCGGGTACAAGCAACCCGGGTAACCGGGTACCCGGGTAGTTGATTACCCGGGTAGAATCATCAGCCCTATTTAATAACTAACGCGTTTTTGTAGGAGCGAAATGTCGTGGTCAGCTGTTATATTTTAGTTAAATAGCGACATTTAAGAGTTACTAACGCGACAAAGCCTTCTTATGAAAAAAGCTGTTGAGAAATCCAAAACTAACTAAAGTCTGCGAACAGATCCCTTGACTTTTGTGGTGGTGATAATTGTCAACAAAAAAAAAATTCACAAACAAAACTTCTGCTTTATGAAGAATGGCTGGTGAACAGAAAAAGTAAATACAAAATGATTTAAATTGAAATTCATAAATAAAAACCTCCATATATATTTTCAGAAACATGAAAATTACTTGGCAAAAAGTTATTGGTTGTTTTTTTTTTTTTCAATTAAATATTTGACAACTAGTCAGTGGAACCAACTTTAAAGTAGAAAAATCGCACAACTGCGGATACGTTTTTTTGGGAAATCCTACTTCACTACGGATAATTTTCCCAAAAAAACACACCTAGTGTTATGAATCTTCTTGTACTTGATAGAGTAAATGGTTCTATGGGAAGTAGGTTCTTTCATACTCGCACAATCGAAAGAGACCTTGAAGTTCTTGAAAAATAAAAATATCCACGGTTCAGATTGCATGTTTCCATTTAATTCGGAAGAGAAGTTATTTCATGCTGGCAAAACCATTATGTAAGCTTTTCTATTTCGCGTAGGTAGACATCGGCATTTGTCCAGCAGGTCCCTAAAAAGGAAAGTCATTCTCCCTCTTCAAATACGACCTAATGCAATAACGCCCCTTCTTTAGAGGGTCATGGAAACGCTGATTAATAATCAGTTTCAGAATTATCTCGAGGATGAGAGCTATTAAATGCTTTTAACTGTTTTCGAAGCAATAGATACACTGGTGTTCTGATGTATATCTCACCGAAAAAGGGATCCAATCCGTACATCCTTTTGGAGAAACAAAGATATTTGCTCTTGGAATTTCCAAGGCATTTGATGAAGTTTAGCCAGAAGTTTTAATATCGATAATGAATACATTTGCTATCGATGAGACTCTCCCAAGCTGGATGAGAAGTTATAGAAATGATTGCTCTGACCGTTCAATTCGAGTAAATAAATTAAAATTAGTTCTGGTGTGCCCCAAAGCTCCGCTTTGTCTCTAACACTCTTTCTTATTTTGAAAGTTAAACTTAAAATCCTATCTCTGTAGTCTATAATATTATATACATATATCTTCTTTTTTGTATGAAAATAAATATAAAGAACGTAGATGTGTTTGTTTCGTAAAGTTATTAGTCCTTTAGAACCTTTTTAGTGGGAAAGGAAAATTAGTTGTGAAATACGATTCTCACAAATTTTGTTCAGAGTAAAATGATATAATTATCGTAATTATCATATTCATGGTCTTCTCAAAACTTTAAGCCTCAAAGGTTTAAATTGAATATTCAAGTTGAAACGGCATTTCTCACCCAAAAAAGTATTTTACCTATTGAAATAAAAATAATTTCCCGGAAAATATCTATTTCAGTCTATTCTATAAAATTGGTGATAGTACACCCAAGCTCTTGATATTTCATTTGAACCGTACATCAATAATAATTACTATTTTGAAAATCGATTCCAATATAATCCTCCAAGGACTTGAGTCCAGCCCTGACGATAACAAAATGTTAAGATTTCAACCTGAAGTTGTCAACTGTCTGGTGAAAGAATAAAAACTAAAACAAAAAGAATTGCCAGAACAAAAAAAAACAACATAAAATGTTAAGTAGGCAGCAAAACGTCTTTGTTTTTTTTTTCTGGGAAAGTTTATCTGCTGACAGACATTTCCATTAGGTTATGGTGTATTTGATTTATGCATGGTGAAAAGGAAGGCTAATTTGATTGAAAATGGGGATTATTTGTGTATGCTTTAAATAATTATTCTAGGAAAAAATTCTTATGTCTGGAAATAAAACTTCAAGACATTGATTGAGGAGCCAACCAACACGAAACCTAAATATGCAAATGAATTTGGGAATTTTTTGACTTTCTTTTACAGCAATCTCGAAACAAGGGTTTAATTAACATTTGTGTCAGAACTTTTATATGCCTATGTTCATATGTCAAGAAAAGGATTATTCCAAATAAGTGGTGTTTTTTTTGTTTGACACACTCATATAGGATTAATTACAATGTGCTTCGAATATAATGGCATGTACTCACAATAGGGGATAACCTGCGAGTTCTTGATTCGTTGGACCGCTGCTGCCAGTCAAACTTTTTTTCTTCAAGGGTACTGTCACTTGTGGGGAAATGAGAAATTCTGAAAAGGTCTCTGTGGCAACAAATTGAAGTTCACTTCCATTACTGATTTTAATTCTCATATCTCAAAAAGAGTGTTTCTTAATATTTTGCCCGCACTTAAGGGATAACGACTGCCCTTGAAATGTTTGAGGACAGTGCGAGCGTCTTGGAAATTGGAGAGGATTTTAAAGGAGAACCCACATTCGTGGAGTGCGGCTAAAAACGGATCTCTGTACTTGACTGTACGTCCGAAATTGGGCTCAAGAGTTAACTGATCAGGGGCCAAATTACCGCTTCAGTGACCGAGTGAGTGCGTCCCATCAGTGATCGAATGAAAACGTCAAATCGGAGTAATCGCTTGCTCGATGACGTAAGCGGTAATGCCAAACTGACATAATTCAGTCACGTATTACTCGATAACTGCACGGAGGTGTAGAGGAACGTTAGAAGCCTGTGTTTGAAAGCTACGATTTTAGTTCTATTGAATGGCAAATATTTTAAATATTTTTTCTGGGATCGAAAGTCAGCACAGAATTTCATATAAGGCCTATGTGTTGATATCCATTGGCCGATCATTACGGTGGAATGAATGAATACTTTTTGGAGTTTAAGTGCACTACAATCTTTTGATGTATTGTGCTCAACTCTCCCGTCATCCAGGATCGTTTCTGTATTTTTTTAATAAAACCTTAAATTCAAGGAAGACCAATAAATTGATTGTCAAAAGGCAAAACCAATTTGAAAATAGCAAACACTCAATTATTAAAATTGAATTCTTCCCATAAGCTTGCCCAAGCCACCCACAATCCCGTGCTATAATTCAGTCGCCATGTGTGAAGACCATATATACGATATAAAGCTTCCACAAGCTCAAAATGCCTTTAGGAAACAATAGCGCTAAATATCCCGTCCTCTTTCTAGTTGTAATCAAATTAAATTGGTTGGTCATTGAAATGCGCCATTCCGCGCCGCCCGCCACCGCACCAGTCCATCCTTTTTATATCAACCCTTACTTCATCACAGCGTCCACTTTGCCAAAACACATACACACATACGCACACATAGAAAAGAAAGACTGCTGCAACATCGCCCTTCTGCCGCCGCGCCATTCAAATCACAGTTTCGGGAAATGACCCAAAATGATGTTGATGAGGTTCAGTAAAAATTAATTGTCCTCACTATTCGCACAGAGGCTCATGCAGTCGAAGCCGTAACACTTGCGGCACCCACCATCACCACCAGTAAACATTTCAGACCGGCCAAGCACCGATGGTGCGTGACATGGGTTCACTATATATGTGTGACTTTCTCCAAACAAACAACAACAAAATACACTATTGACACAGGGTGGTCTTAGAAGTTTTGGGAAACCATAAAAAAAACTCTGATCAATTATTATCAATCAACATTTACGTTCGGGATGTTTCTTCTAATAAAAATAATTAATATCACTTAATAAGAAGGCATTTGGAGATGATTGATTCCTTAATTTTGGTTAAGTGCTTGATTAATTACTTTGTGTGTTGACATAAAAGAAAAAGGAAGTGCGGTGGGCTTTGTGTAGTTTTTGAAGAAAACTAAATTTGGAAATTGATTTCGAAATGTTACTGTACCAGAAAATATTCAAAAAAAATACAACTTCAATAAAAACGATTTTTTAAAATATTCAAAAACAATTTCTAAAAATGGGAGCAACGGGAAAACAGAGTTTTAGAAAACTAGCATATATGTATGTGTTTTTTTGGATTGGTCTTTAAACCAGAGATTTGGTCTTGTTTATTGCCTAGAAATTGAGACCTAAGATTTGATGGATTTCTTAATCGGAGCATTGTTCTCCTTTCGCTCGTTGTGCTTGATTCAAAGTAGTCGACGAAGTGTTTGACTTCGTGGACTACATCCATATATTGGAACAGCTCAAAGAATTCGCGGTTATATCTTATTTTTCATTCGACTTCTTCCGAAACAGCACCGATGACCCATCGAACAATTATTCTCTCGAAAGAACGCAGTATTAGACTGTCATTTCTGAAAGTCGCAGAACACTCGGTTCGATAAATAAGTCAGTATAAGGTATTTCTAGATCGGGGACTTTATCTTACGCATGTGGAGATTTAAATCCATTTTTTTTTTCGCTAAATAAAGTAGCAGCGGTTTTCTAAAGGAATTTTTCGTCTGATATACCCCAAGCTCTCGTTTGTGGGGTTAAACATAACTCGGAGGTAAATGAACTTCTTGACTAATGCGAAGTTATATCTGTCAATAGAGACGTATTATCCTAGTTAGTGTTCTTTGATAGCATATACCTGCCCTTGTACGCGTTTACTTCAAGACCAACAGGTTTGGTCTATTCTTCATCACCTTGAACAACTGTATTACGGAACTTGGAGAACGTCATATATTGTTGTCGTTTACCTAATAGTTGGACAGATTTCTTGAAATTCGTGCCATTCTTGAAATTTTTCCCGAGATTGGCCATCGCCATACAGAGCTCCTGATGATGAACTCTTCATTATGCCGCTTTATTAAGCCACACTAAGAATCGTTCAGGATTCTCCCAATGTATGTATATTTCATAGAATCATACATGCAACCTTTCTAAGGAATATAGCCCGATAATTCTTTGGTGATATAAGACTACCTTGTTTGGAGCTGGGCCATTCACTTCTTTCTCAATTGATGATTTGAAGCATCACCTCAGTATATGGGGAGTTGCTTGATGTTTTTTAGGACGCCCATCTCTTATTTATTATCTGCTATTCCTTACGGTTTGGTGAATAGGTTACCTATGCTGTTTCTAAAAACCGGTTTCGGTATTAAAACCAGCAGCCAGTTGATTTGTCTTCTTTGGGTTTTGTTCCGATTGCGAGACTCTTCGATTTTCTTGAACTGTGTGCAGCCTACATACGACCACTTCTTTCTAGGTAAGGTCTTCTTCACCCCTTTCTTTTTGCTCGATACTTTTTGATTGCGTCCCTTATACGCTGAAGCTTATTCCCATTGGAAGCTTCTGTTAACGTACCATTGGTCCTTTCTCTGGCGTGGCTGGAAGCCAATTCTAAATTTTGCTTCCTCTTTGATATCGATATACTATGGAACTATTGATTTTTTACTTCTGTATTGGGTGAATGCACAACAGAGAGTTTTTCCCTCAGGCGCTATCTTTAGACTTTGGAAATCCAAGGTACTCTGAGGTATCTGACGTAGAATTCTTCTTTTGGGCGGTTCGCAGTTTTTCTTTGCTTGACAGTCAAACTCTAAGTTTTGTCGCAAACAGAAATGGTTTAAGTCGACTTTTGTACCTAGAAATCCACAGCGACTGTAGACTTCAAGCTATTCGTAAGACTAAAAATCTAACGACTCAGATGGATGGATCATGTCAAAAGTTGATGGGTATGATTTTCCCGTCCCATCGAAAATATTTAAATCCCACCCCGAAAAACGAAAATGCAGTAGACTAAGTCGAAGGTAACATAAGCCACTTAGCTTGTAGAACTGGAAGAAGCAAGCTAAACGCCGAGCTCGTTTGAAAGCTTTTTCGTTGAGCAACACGCCCACAACGAATTGTTGTGTCACCTTATCGTACAGCTTAACTAAGATTTAAGATCACAGAACATTTGCAACGGAGGGATTGGGATATTGTCTAAAGCACGTACCTATATTACCTCCACCCCAGAGCTTGCTTTCATTTTACCTTTTTATTTCGATTCCTGATTATCAGAAAGAAAAAGGTGTGAGCGAATAATTCTAAGCACTGAATTCTTAAAATTTCATGGCTGACGTTCAACTCTATCTATTTAAAGGCCAACACGATAGAGAGCAGCAGAATTTCCAAAGAAGTTTTTATTTGTTGGCTTAAGAAATACTTACAGACAAGTGGGTTCTTTGATGCGCTATATCCTTTTAGTCGCTAACCATTTTTCAACGAATTTTCTGTCGCTTTAAACCAAAACTTGTAAAGTACGAGAGTACACCCGTTACAGTATGGGCAAATGCCAAACGAGTAATTAGGAAAACATATGATCCATTTGAAAGCAAAGCGACTCCAAACTATTAAAGGAAACGATTGGACTTTTCGACGATACACTCCGCTTCGGGTTACTGATCAATTATTTGCCCTCCAACTAGCTACAATGTATACATGTCGAGCATTTAGCCAGAGGGACACAGACCACCGTTTATGTAATTCTTCATCATCATACGGTTGCCAGCACAACGCGAAGGAATTGTATATTTCGCCGAAAATTTAAAAAAAAAAAAAACCCCTTTGCGTCCTTTTGGAGACGGACTCCAAGCTGTGCAATTTCTCGTTTGGCTTAAATGCATTTGATTCAGGCTCTTTCTCAATTAATGAGCCTGATACTTTAATTGGTTTTGTATTTCCCAATCGGATGCATGTGTGGTGTGTAGTGTATGGCCAACATGGCGTAGGAGTTTAATGAGTGAGGAATTTTAGTGCATGGAGTTTCTTTCATGTCTATACCTATACATCCATACAATTCGGTTGAATGGCGGACTCACTTTGCCATTGAACCATATAATATTCGAGCAGAGAAATATTTTTGTATAGGTACGAGTAGTATGAGCATGTGTGTATGTATAATATAAGAACTACGGTTGGGAATAATTAATGAATCGTCATCAGTCAGTGGCACAAGTAGTTAAGTGCTGCCGAGATTTCTGTCAATATTTATTGCGTAATTACCGGAAGACGAGTGTAATCAATTAAAGTGTGGAGATTTGTGATGTGTAATGAAAGTGGATAGGTAAAGAAGTAATGGTCGTTGTAAAACTTGGATTATTTTTCTTTTAATGATGCATTCGAAGGAAATTGTAATTGATTCATTGGAATCTGTGATTTTGAAAGTCGATTTTAATACAAAAGTTTGTGAGTAAAATGAAAAGCAATTAGAAAGCTTTAAAAGCGGAAGTGTAGGTATTAACATTCTCAAGAGGCTTCAACTGCCTTCGTATGGTAAGGTGCATGGCGAATGCAATATACAGTATAGGAAAAGTATATACCTTTTAATAGAAACTTCTACAGAACAAACTCTCCGTTCAAAGATATAAAGTACATCGCTCAAACCTCCTCTTACTGTTCAAAGCTGCAACGTCGCTAGACATTAAAGATGGCCGATGGTTCAATAATGTAATGAAATTGATATTGCTTACAAAAAAAATCTGGTAGTTAGTTAAAAGAAAGCCAAATAAAATGGACGACCGTGTACTATGTACTTGGTCTTATATTTGAAATACTATAGAGAATGTTTGTAAGTTGACCAGCAAAACTTTGGAAAACGATTTCTAAGCATATACTAGAAGGAAGATCGTACAAAAGGGGGTGTATGTCCTCGTGTTGCAACCGAAATAGTAGGAAAGAAATTTTCTATAAAAAGGTACAAAATAAGGTTGAGGAAGGGGATACACCATTTGGGTATTTCATCTCCTAGATATTAAAGATTTTTTTAATGCCCAGAAATAATTATTTTTTTAAATATAAAATATACCTGATTTTCAATTTTCTGAAAAAATCATCTAGTTTTTAGCGTTCGACTCAAAATGAATAAGACTTTAACTACTGAATGGCAAGATACAGGGCTCTTCCATAGGCGCGGGTAGATTTTGGTGGCCTATGGCGGCCACGCTATTTTGGTGACATCTGTAAAATTTGTTGTTTATTATTAAAGGACCTATCCCAAATCACCATGGCAAGTAGTAAGACAAAACTTTATTATCAAAATGAGAGTTCGCAAGTTCAAACTTTGCGCGCGTGTGCACCCGTAAAATACGGTAACGTGGTGGCTCTTCACAGGTGATTTTTCAACGTTTGATGGCCAAATTTGAGACAGCGGGCTCGGTAATCAATCAGCCAAAAATATTAGTACGTCAAAGGGACACAGGTTTACCTGAGAACAATGCCGGGGTCTGTGAATGTGTACAGCAGAATCTGAGGCAGTTGATTCTTCGACGTGTACAAGAACTCCGCTTTTTGCAAAATTCAGCTTGGCGAAGTTTTGATAGCGAATTGTTCCTAAACCTGTAAAAAATCCGCCTAACGCAGGAGCTTTAAGTTCGTGACCATAGATAACGCGCGCTTTCTGTTCGAATTTGGAAGAGGACCCCAATGTTGGCTGTTTTAACCAGGTGACAATGCATCCTCAAAAAGTTAACATTTGGTGTGGATTTTGGGGCGGTTGCGTCATTGGTGCGTACTTTGCAACACACACAAACCAACACGTTGGTGAGGCAGTCATCATCAATTACGAGAACTACAAAACGATAATAACCGATTGCGGCCCAAATTGAACCATACGGACCTAGACTTTGTCTTGTGGGGTCTGCTGAAGTCGAGGTTCTATGCGAATAAACCACAATCGACCGATGTCCTTAAGGTGAACATAACACAGGCCATCGGCCATCGAAAAAGTCATTGGAAATTGAACCACTCGGAACAGTTACTTTTTGTAAAAAAATTGAGTTTTGTTTGTCAAAAATTCAAAAAATATTTTTTTTTTAAGTTTTGAAATGCAATGTTTTCAAACTTTTAGGAAGCTTTTCTATAAAAAAATTTAATTAAAATCCGTTATGCCGTTAATGAGAAATTCAAAATACGAAAAATGGTTCTATTGTAGGTATAGTAAATTATAGATCGTAAAATTTTTTTTATTAAATTATAGATCGTAAAAATAAATCTTTATGGTGGGGCAGTTATTTGTAGGTAAAATAAAATCTTGTAGATTGTTTTAAAAACAACTTTCAAACGTCAACTTTTTAGAAGTTCGAGCATGCAGTTTGCGAAATATTGAGTTTTGAAAAAAAAAAAATTTAAAATAAAATAAAAAAAAATGATTTAAAAATTTGAATACACAAACCTATTCTAATTATTGGGTACCCCAGGCATAAAAAAATTGTCAAAATCAGTTGTACCGTTCTCGATAAAATTGAAAATGAAAAAAATGGTTCTAGGAGGGTAATATCAATTTTAAGGAAATTTTTCTTTCAAACTATGTATGTAAATTAAATTTTTTGAATTTTCTTTTTAAAAGTTTAAGAAAAAAATAATATTTTATAAAATTTTGAAAAAAAATCGTATGGTACCTTTATCTACCAGTTGAAAGAAAATTGACCGAGCCGTTTAGGCTGTAGTCGAACAGACGGACAAACAAACGGACAGAATTGCGAAGCCCACTTTTTTCGTCTTCGATTTCATCGTTGTCAGCTTTAATCAAAATATCGATTTTAATTTTTTACGATTCCATAACTTTCCATAAGGTACCTTTATATCGCAAGTAAAAACTGTTAGAAATCAATTTTGAAAATAGGCAAAAATGTGTTTTTCGAAATATTCACTTTGCAAAAAAGTTCAATATTTTTTTTTTTGTGAATTAAAAACTTTTTTCTTAATATTTTTTCTTTAAATTTAAATTTGAATAAAGAATACTTTTCAAACTTTTTTTGTCGATTTTTTTTAAATCTGTCGAAACAAAATATTTATTTCAGAAAAAAAAAATTTATTTATTTTTGGTCTTAAAAAAGAAGAAGAAAAAACTTCATTGAAGAATAATTTAAAAATGCTACCTTACTTTGGAAGCATTGAATTCGATGGTGTTTTTGAATCACTTTGAGACATTTCTGTCGGGATCTAAATAAGTTGTGCTTGGATTTTGCATCCATTGGAAAAGGATGTGAATCTTTAAATGGAAATTCAAATCTGAGAGTACTGTCGTCGGCAAAACCATTTTATGGGTTAGAAGCTTCAGATTGAAGATTATTTATGAAAATGACAAAAAGAGTCGGAGACAAAACTGAGCCCTGAGGTACACCAGTATTTTTGTTTTGTGACTATTAGACTTAAATCTATCCAGTATTACTTATATTGAACAGATTCAAAGGTAATTTCTAATCTATCGAACAAGAGATTTGTTGGAACCGACCATTTTTGATATGAGAGATTGAGAGCAGACTCTATTAAATGCATTTGAAGTATCAAGCGCAGTTGTAAGCACAAGAATTTGTGCCATTTTCTATCCCAAATAACAAAACAAACTAGATAGAGAAAACCAAAGAGATGTAGTAAACAAGCTGACGAAAATACCTATTCAAATTTTGAGATATAAAAACTTCGACATTTGCGTTTAAGACTATCAAATAATGAACATCAGATTGCTGCAGATTGGAGCACCTTTTTAACACCTTAACTGTCCCATGTATCATATTTGATACACAAATTAAATTTTTTCTCGTGCCGCCTACGTCCATGTATCATATTTGATACATTTTGGAATTCGACTTCACTGTCCCCATACAAATTGATATGGAAATATTCACACGTCCATCATTTTGTCTTAGAAATAAAATACATCAACAATAAGTCCCATGTATCATTTTTGATACATAAAATTATTTTTTTCTCGTGCCGCCTACGTCCATGTATCATTTTTGATACATAAACATGTATCCTCTTTATGTGAACAAAACTACCTAAAAATGTAATTTTCATATAGACGTGTATAGGTAACGTCTGATACTTTACCAAACTTCAAAAACAATTGGAAAAATGTTTAAGTAAAAAACTTTTTTTCAAAAGTAAATCCTTACTTTTTATGAACAAATTTTATATTATTTTGAAAAGCAGTTAAAACATAATTTATAATAACTTATGCTGACATAAATATATAAATAATTTAACAATATTTTTTTGAGATGTGCTTATGTGTCCTTATGATGTAAATTGAAACATGCCAAGCAGAATGCTTTGCTGCATTGTTTGCACTCTGTTGAAACTTGCTTCGAATTAAAGGCTGCTATAGACCTTCTCTCTTCACGTTGCTGTAGCACGAAAAACAACGTTTCCTTATAATTTTACCATTTTTAGGTGATATTTTTGTAAAGAAGTGTGTGCAGGGGTGTACTAGGGTGGCAGCTGGAGGAATACTTGACAAATTTGTAGCTAATGCACTCGATACCAGCATGGGGTCTTACACCATATTTGTTTGATTTTGAAGGATTGTAAGTTTTTATTCGTAGTCGACCATTGAATTTTACCACGGATTCATCAACCACCAATATTTCGGAAGGAGTATACAATGAACGAAAGTTTTCCAATAATTTTTTTATCAAAGGATCAATTTTGTATGTCTTTTGTGTTTTCTCTTGGTTCAAGGGAGAAGGGGGGGGTAATTTCGTCAATTCGATGCACACCAGAGATGCCAGTAAATTTTTCCCTCCCAATGGGAAGAATTTCATCACGCCAAGCTAAATAATGTTGTTGCTCTGAAACTTGCCGTGGGACCGATTGTTGGTATTGGTACTCGGGGTTGAGGTTGTCATTACCTGAATTTACATATACATTAAAAGTACTAAATCTTCCTCTGTTCTTATTTCTTAATTACCAGAATGCGCTGCATTTGAAACGAGCAATCCTGCTTCCTCATTTTCACTTTCTGAAAGCTCATAAGAAGATCCTGAGTCAATTTCAGATGGCCTATATTCACTATTACTTCCGTAGCTAAAATCTCCACTTTCACTATCCATAATAGTATTCCAAATAAGTTTTTTAGCTAAGGACTTAGAAACGTTCATATTTGTATTCCTTTTTTCAATTTGACAGAAATGCACAAAAATCAAAGAATGACTTGAGGGTTTAAAAAATAATATTTTCAATGAGTGTTGTGTAGAATAAGAAGCAAGAGAACCTGAGGAAGCCTTCACTCCATGGACTTAGAAGGCACGACAAAAATATAATTTTGTGTATCAAATATGATACATGGGACTTATTGACATGATATGAAGTTAGCATAAGCCCATGTTTCAAAAATGACCACAAATTCCTTTTTTTAACAGCAGTGACCAATTATTTACGTAAACAACGGCTTATATGTTGAATCTTACTAAATAACAATGTTTTCTCTGAAAAAAAGTACCGGACGTATGGTTTTTTTAAATCAATTTGTATGGGGACAGTGAAGCTGAATTTTGCTCATGTATCAAAAATGATACATGAACGTAGAAAAAGAAAATTTTGTGTATCAAATATGATACATGGGACTTATCGTTGATGTCTTGAAAAAATAATGGACGTATAGGTGGTTTTAAATCATTTTGTATGGGGACAGTTAAGGTGTTAACTTCTTCAATTCTTTAATTGACATATCATATATTTTCGAACTTTAATAATCTTCAGTTTTTTCCACACAAAATTTTTGATTTAACAAATTTAATTAATTTTAAATTTCTTCTCTTAAGCAATTTAAAAATAAATAAATACACAATTCTCGAATTAAACTTTAAAATAAAATAATTTCAGCTCGATTTTCAGTATATAATTCATTTAATTAATTATGTATGTTCGAAAAGAAAATAATTAATTAACAACCAAGCCCTTTTATTCTCTATAAGCCATTTAACCAATACAAATTCCAAAAATAATGATTACTACAAGTATGTAAAAGAAGACAATAATTGAATTTTTATTTTATTTATTTTTTTTTAATTGAAAAATAATAATTTACCATTTTGTTGTTAGGTTTATTGTTTTGTTCAGATTAACTTTTGAATTAAAATATGACAGTTAATCATTATACATTTACTAATTGATTTTAATGATACAGCACTAATTGGATGGTAATTCAATTAAAAACGAAAAAAGACAAACTTAAATGAATTAACGTTAATAACCATCGTTTGGATGTGTGGCTTTTGTCCAGAATTATGGCTCATAAAAGGGATTATCATTAAATGCCATTTAAGTGGGGGGTGCTTAATATATTACAGAATCTTCTTCCATGATTGGTTGTTCATGCAAAGTTAAGTCTTAAGGGTACTTTTCGGATTTTCAATATTTTGGAGTTTCGGTGGTAGGCCACCTCAGTACACACGAATTAGCCTTTAAATAACTAAAAACTTAACGAGGGTACTCGTTAAAGCTTAAAGCTACATACGGATATAAGTTTGAACGTGTTACAATAGGAAACAAAAATGTTACAGGGCCCCTTTTGCATCTACTAACTTAAGTACCTAAAGTTTTCTAAGTTAAATTTTTATTGACTTTCTCCTTGACTGCTCGAAATGAATTTTTTGCCTTTCTTATCCAAATTCGAGCACTACACACAGACAAACATACATACATGAGAAAAGTAATTAATTTTTTTTTTGTTTCGTATCCTTGTTGAAGGAAAACTCTCTCACATCCTTTACGGTCAATGATTTCCTTCCGGTCGTTAATTTCCAATCTTTACACAATTTCTTGGTGTGTGATGGTCGTGGTCTGGCAGCTCTGCTCATTGAGTGGGCCAATTCAACCCGCACATCCTTTGAACGTAGTGCGTGTAATTATTTGCTTAACATTTTCCACTTTTCTTTTTTCTTGTTTCTGCTTTCCAACAGGATCTCTACTCTCTCTCATTACGTCTTATACTTTTTTATTTGTGTGTATGTTAGACTAAGACGGGAAAATAGGGAAGGAAGTAAAAAAAAAAAAGCAAAGTCCAACAAACCGTTAGTTGCACACTATGCAAGCGGTTTTAAGGATTTTATGTTCAAGTTTTTATTTCAAGAGTATAGTCGGCTTTGGTTAGGTTTACGTGGCATGGCAAAGACGATGGCAATGGCGTAGCGTAGTCAAATTGCTAATGACGATGGGTTGAAAATTTAATTTGTGTATGGGGCTGCAGGTTGCGCGTTAACGGAATAAATATTTCATGACTTTGATAAAGTGCCATCGCAAGGCGACACACAATCTTAGAAAAGCATGAGCCAGAAACTAACTGCAGAATGCAATGCAGTCTGTTGAGGGTGCAAGTGTCCTTATCGTTGCTGCAGCAACAAATTAAACAATTTCTTGTCAGTGCTGTCGAAAGTACTTAACTTTTTTTTGAATAATTTTTTATAATAATTTAAATAGGATATTGACGGCCTTCAGATATTGTGCCCTCGTTTCGAGCAAGTCCGGGGAATTTATATCAACTTGCCAACACATTTGTACGATCGTCGTTCAGACTAGGAGCGGAAAATCTATCATAACCTTTTTTTGCTGACTTCACCTCATCTAGCAGCGGGACTCTATTTCAACCGCGTTTGTGCCTTCGTTTCGGCCAAGGCCTGGATTTCTATCCCAAATGTAGTTGTGCTTTAGTCTCAATCAGGGCCGGGCTATCTATCCGAACTGCATTTTGGCTTTAGTTTCGACCAGAGGCAGTGACTCTATCCCTATCGTATTGGAACCTAAGTTTCAACCAAGGCCTGAGAACTCTCTCCCAAACATTTTTGGTGACTTTGCTCCAAAAAGCCCCGGAGAACCTTCTCCCAAACGAGTTTGTGTCTTCGTTTCGATAAAGCCCGGGCGTTTTATTACTACTTCCAATAGTACTCGTATAACAAGTTAAAACTAGATTTAGACTACGACCGTCAACTCCAACCAAAGCGCACGTGTGTCTTAGTTCTAAGCAGGGCCAGAGATTCTATGCCAACTGTATTTGAGCCGTAATCTCAACCAGAGCCGGGACCGTGACTCTATCCCAACCACATTTCGACCAAGGCTGTGGAATCTATCCTAATTGAATGTTCGTCCTTGTTGATTCTCATTATTTAAAGGAATATTTTAATAGTTCTATATCAATTTCGTTATTTTCAGTGCTAACATAGAAAGAAAGTGACTGCCATTGAAATATGCCAAATTGACAGCTCTGCACTGTTGCGCTACTGCCGTATTCTACCCTCCAAAACTGTTCCTCAAAAATGATAACCAAATGAGCCTGACAGTAGTTTACTCGTAGTTGTTTGCTCGCTGCGTTTGAGATGGTGGGTGGCGATGAATAAGTTTTTGGTTAATTTATTTATTCTTTGCCAGTTTCTGTGACGCATTTGTCCTTCCTTCCTTCCTCATTTTGGCTATTTGCCAGTTAATTATTCGTGTGCGTAAAACAATTTTCGGTCTTCGTATCTTCCTACATTTTTCCGTGAGTCTATAAGTTAGAAAACAGTTGGGCGATGCCTGTGTGGTCTGGTTGCATTTAGATAAGTAAAAAGAGAAATGAGTATTTACTTATTTGTTTGTTTTTTGTTGAGTGTATTCTAGAATTTAAAATAATAGCAAAAGCATTGGGAACGCGGTAATTGTTTGCAAACCTTTTGCTTGCGTTTCATTAGTATACATACATACCTACACACATAATAAAAACGAGTGTGGCATGTAAATTGATAGCCTGACATTAAATGTAAATAATGGAAGCATTTATACACATTTAAAGTGAATGGACTTGACAAATGCAAGATAGCATAGTTTTATGTAATAAATTTTCGCAGTAATACATGACTGTGTTGAAATAAAAAGCAAGTTTATTTATTTGTTCATTTTGAACATTGAGATTTTCTGATGGAAAATGAAATCGCATTATACTTTTTGGTATTCAATTTAGGGCCATTGATGCGACACACGACACGATTTGACAGAAAATCAACGCCAGATTAAATAAATTGACAATCACGCAAACTCGAAAGTTTAAAAAATAGTAGTAAAAATAATAGAAGACCGAGGCCATGTCATTAATGAGAATTATAAAAAGGAGCGGACCCAGATGGCTCCCTTGTGGGACACGTGATGTGCACTGAATTTCTTTTAAATATGTATCTCCAATTTTAAGTTGTTCTGTTGTACAAGACAATTAAGAGGATAACCAACGAAGTAGATGGACTGGAGACGAAACCATGCTGCACTTGTAAGCCAATCTTGCGTATTTTTTATCATACTTTCAAATAATTTGGGAATTGCGGAGAGTTAACAAATAGCCCTATAGCTCTCAAAATAATTTTTAGAACCTAATTTGTGAATAGGGATCAAGTAAGACAGTTTCCATTCTATAATGAAGTTGCTTATTGAATATTGAAGTGACTTATTGAATATCATATGTAAAGGAGTACAAATGGAGTCACAACAATTTTTAAGCACTGCGGGAGGAATTCCGTCTGGACCATAACTTTAATTAGATTAAACTGATTCCAACGCGGAATTAACTTCGATCGCTCCAATGTGAATCTTACTTGTAATGTTGTGCAGGGAACTGTTGTTTAATCCTGAAGGCGAATAAACCGACTCAAAATACTTAGCAAACAATTCGACTGTTGAGTATAGATGTGACGCTTCAACACCTACTAAAAATATCATATTTGGAATCCCTTCAAATTTTTAAAAATGCACAAGCTACAATTGTTTTCATTTTCTAAACAAAAACAAAACATGAATTTTCGAAAAAAAAAATCAAAAACAAAAAAACAGAATTAGCTTTCTTTCAAACCCCTTAAGAGCTTAAGCCGAGTTCAGAATTTAGGAAACCTCTAAAGAGAGACTTAAAACGCTTATAAAACTTTAGCGTAATAATTTTTTGAAGTAAGGCCATGGTTTTGGACAATTTAAGTTTACAATCTGTTTTCCTATTTCTTAGAAAATAACTCTACATATTTAGGGAAAAGTCAAAGCCGTCCCATTATCCATCAAAATTTACATTTTGAAATAAAGTAGTGGCTATCTTTATATTTATGAATATAAATGCATTTTTTTAATTCTCAGAACACTGAACACAGATAGAACATGTCAAATATTCTTTGCCCAACTTGTTATATTGGCAAAATGATGAGTGCATTAGACTGTCGCGCTGCAATCGGTACCACCCTAGGTTAGGTAAGGTTAGGTTAAAGTGGCTGTCATTAAAGTATCTGACCCACTTAGACCAGTAGAGGTCCATTGTGCTACCACGATCTAATAGGGAACAAAAAAGATTATTATTAGTTAAAACCATTTGGAGCTTCTGATGAAGCGAAGGAGATTTTTAATGTCTGTATTTATGAGATCGCTTGGTTCATTATAGAAATAGTTTCCTAGATGAAGTTTGCGTCTGTAAGAGAGAGCAGGACATGTACAAAGAAGGTTTGGGATTGTTTCCTCTTCCTCCTTGTCCAAGCAACTCTTGCAAAAATCATTTAAAAGTACACCGAGTTGTGCGGCGGCGTGTCTACCTATAAGACAGTGTCCAGTTATTACACCTATTACAAAGCTGATCTGCGATCAACTGAGGGACAACAAGCACTTTGACCGCTTCAAATCTAGTTTAGGCCAGATTTGTTTGGACGCCAAACAAGTGTCAGTATTAAGCCACCCTAAAAAAAAAGAAAGAAGTTTTATTCAGAGGTAGTGACCATTGCTACGAAAGGACAAATCTTCCCACCGTTCGCGACAATATTCACAAATGAATGGTCGAAAGTTTAAAGTCACTATAATTTCAGGTTCTATACAATGCGAAATGACATATGTGCCCACCATATTGATTCAACCTGGATCTCACGTAAACTTTACATGATCCCTAGTATAATATGAAAAGAAATCGTGTAGTTTTTTTTTAAAAGTGGTGTTACAGAAACACAATCTGTGCTAACTTAAAACTAACCAAAAACTAGCTTACAACTGACAACAAGTGTTTGACCTATTTATATAGAATTATCAGTTGAGTGAAATATTACAAGCTGTATTATTCTCGAAGGTCAAAATACTATATAACACAAATTAAGCTACAGTCAGTACTTAAATCAAATTTGAATATATTATGTTAAACATAGTCAAGTAATGAACATTGTTAAAATTATAATTAAGAATGTTAATTTGCCCTTGTTATCATGTTAACTTAACAATTATCACTTAACATACTCACTATTTCATCGTCTTTCTACGAAAACTCCCATTCCATTTTTTGTGTTTTGAGATATTTGCATTTACAGTTGGAAATTTATATAAAAAAATCCAAAAATTATCAGACTAGCATGATCTTGGGCTTCAATTTTTTGCAAGTGGTTTATCCGGAATGAATTAAATAAGAATTAAATCACATTTTTTTTTTAAATGGACTTAGGGGGTTTTCATAGAACGACGACGATTTTACCCTTACCAAAATCAATCGTACACGAATGTGGAATGCTCTCGCTAGTTCTATTTTCTTTCCCATTTTTATATTAAGAAATTCCAAACTGTTGCGAATCGAAACCTTGTTTCAAGAACTGCCCTGTTTGCCTTACACTCGCACTGTGAGAATTATTTTCAGGGTAGAAATGAGCCTAGATTGCGTGCATATTAAAAAAATTAACACATTGATACATTTATATAAAACAGGCAATTGTTAAATTTTCAAGATTTTCTTGTTAATTTAACATGATTTTTCAATTAGGGCAGAGTAAAATTTAACATGTGTCATGTAGAGCTTTCAAGCAAAAAAAAAACGCCAGTTTAGAATGTTCCATTTTGTTAATTCTTTAATATGATCGATGAACTGTGAAGAAGCATACTCAGTACCATTGCCACAGCTGCCATCTAAAAAAAATGTTATTTTAAAGGGCAGTGCCTCTTGCTAAAAAGGTGACACATTTTCCCAGAGTCAACAAAAAATGCTACTCATCTTAGGTGCTCGGACACGGCAGAAAATTGTTATGCCCTTGCATGTTTGCCGATCGCATACAAAAATAGTTAAAAGTTGTTGCCAAATAAAACAGAAGGGCCAGTCAACACCTTAGGCGCCTTAAAACTAACTGGTTACATAATATTTCCTCAGAGTTATGAGTATGCTCCAATTTATTTTTGAAACACACTAGAGCACTTTAGTGTCATGATATGACAAGTCATTTGACAAACTGTCAAACTATATGAAAAAGGAATATAAAGCTCACTAAACTTCTTAATCATACCGCTTGACTATTTTACTTTGAGCACATGGAGCATGTTCTGGGCAGAAAGGAACACAAATTTAGTGCTCCCATGTGTCTGAATTAAATTAAAGGATTAAAGATTTTTTGACAGCTCAGTGTACTGGTCTAATTTAGAAAAGAAAGACACTTAGATTGGATATCTTATTTTAACAAATCGATTAGGCCTTAATCGGGTTTTATTGATCCGTTTTCTAGTGAAAATGTCAAAATATAATATGATACGAAAGAAAACAGAAGACCCAAACAGTCAACTGTCAAAAATTGACATTTCAAATCAACAGAATTTAGATGACAGATCACACTGTCTGTGAATTTGGAAACTAACTTATTCCAACTAAAATGAAAACATAATACCTTGTTTAAAACAGTGACGTGGACGAAAAACCTTAAGCTTACATTTAAAACCTTTAATAGGGATCTCAAATGAGTACAATAAATGTTTATCTATTTGCACAAAGCCGCTGATAATAAACATCCGGAAGTTTATGCGCCACTACTATGCCGGAGGATTGCTTGCCACCGCAGGCCACCGGCCACCGGCTGCCGCCAACTCCGTCCAAATTGTATTTCCAAATGGCGAAATGACGAACTTAATCCTCATCAAAACCCACACAATAGCTGTGTCAATGAATTTCTAATTCCCTTCTGCAGTTGTAACACAAATTCAACTTGAATTTACTGAACTTCTCTCCCTGTTTCGTCGTCCGTCGTCGGGCGCTAGCTATCAATGTATAAATTGAAGTAACCACTTCCAGCAGTAGCAATAGCAGCAGCAGCAGCACTCCGAGGTCGTGTTTGCTTCATCATCAGCCCCCTAAGTACCATTGGCATCATCGTCAGCCTCGAAGGCAGTATCGGAGTATAGCAGGAACAGTTGCGGTTTAGTTAATTATGCAACTGAAAAATACAAGACTCGTGCAGCTGTGAACACAAAAATACAGCTTCAATGGGCAAGCATCACAGAAAGCAGTTCCAATTCCAGAATCCGAACCGGAGTTCTGGACTCCGGGTCTGGGTATGTAGGTAGGTATACAAACCAACCAACCAACCAACCATATACCCATCAGCAAGGCCAATCTGCTGAAATATGTAAGCTGAAGTCGATCCGCAAGAGATTACACTGCGTCACATTGGTGCGGGAGTAGTAGGTGTATGTATAGTGGCGCTGCTGTATTGAGCAAATATGTATGCGCGCTCAGGATAATAATGGCAATAAAACAACAATCATCCTGCAAAAATGGATTAAAATGTTGACCCACGGAAATGTTTATTCATCGACGATGGACGTGGAGCACGAATGCAAGGCAGCTAGTTGCTCGTTGGGACAAAATCAGATTACCGAGGGGCTTATTGCACGAGAATAACGCGAATTGAGATGGCGACGCGATGGCACTTGCTGAACTTTCGAGTCGAGTTTTCTGTGATTTCGGTCCACCAAACACGAATCAACCAGAAGTGGATTCTTATGTATCGCAACGACCAAACGACACGACGACGACAACCAACCAAGGTTACATAATATTTCGTTTCATATTGTAAATTGCTCCGATAAAACTGTCACTAGGTCGAGGATACGAAAGCTTATGGTAAAGAATTTGTTGTTTTTTTTCATTAAAATACTCGCTGAGTAAGGACGAGACATTTTATTAAGTTCCGGTTGCGGTTGTTGGTTTAAAGCAAATGTGTGCATTATTCCATCTCATGGGTTTTAATTCCGGGAAACAGAATATACAAAAATATTTGCTTTCCAAAAATTCATAAAGTACTCGTAGTCTTGAAATACTTTGAATACTTTGATTCAGTAGGCAATACAAAATTGTGTGCGGTTATTTGTAAATAAAAGTAAATACCAATGCATGCAGAATTTTAAGCAATTTGCAGGGATAATGGAGTTTATCAATATGGCTCCCAAGCAAAATGAAGGTTTAAGCAAAAATCGATTTGGATCTGATATGCTACAATTTCGATGATTATACATAGTGCTACTGTTGGCACTCGGTAGATTGGACCAGCAGCTTACAGCAATAAAATGTGATGGTGCCAGGACTTTACACCGCTCAACCTTTGGAGGGAATTCCCGGCCGAGTCCGAATTATTCAGATGAGAAGCATTTTTGTCGCATTTATCACTTCATTACAGGTGGCAATACCCCTGATATTTTTCTTTATCTTATGCGGTAGCGACTGGGATGGATACCAGACCTACCGACTGACAGCCCAATGCACTAACCATTACATCACGGTGAATCGCAATGCAAATCCAACTCTATCTCGACAAGAATTTAAGAAAAAGATGTTAGACAGTTGGTACAGAGGAGTGTTCGAGAGTATTTTTAGTTTCTATTCTAACGACAAATATTATGAGAGTATGTACATAACATAACGACTCGTAGCCCATCTGCTAATTAGATCATCTGTTATAAGCGATTTTGGAACCAGCTATAGAGACGGCTGCAAATTGACGCCGTGAAAAGCCAGTTCTGACATCGGTGATCAGTGGAGTACTTCGGGGAAATTTAAGGTCGTCCGAAGAGGAAAACGTGAAGTTCAAATATCGCATTCACATTAATAAATTAACGCACAAAAGCTGGCTTTTCGGAAAAGCCATAATCACTATCGACATTTGACAAATTTTCCAACATTTAACATAAGCAAAAATGCAAACTTAAGTCGGAAGAACACTTATCTCGTGTGGTGTGTTGTGTAATGGTCCGTCCCCTATAACTCCAAGGCCTTTCGCATCTTCCTAAAAATCGGTACAGACTTTAATGTCGTCATTAGACTGAGCTGCAAAAAGTTCAAATGTGTGGAAAATTCAACATAAGAATCGAATCCCTATAAACTGACGAGTATTCCTGGTTTAACGTTTTCTGAAGTTTTCGAGCTTAGGACAGCTACATGACTTGTACATTATAGCCAGATCGGATGGGGTAAAAAAATGTCTTGCAACGACCAAGGAAACCCAAACATCTTGTAGAATTTTTGGCGATTTCAAGCATTTGGTTATTCCTTAGCAAGTGGTCAGCAAAACCCATACGGAGAACTAAAAGGTTTTTGGGCTTCTTCAATGCAAGTCCCACTCATATGTAGACAGAGACAATGGAGATAAGTTGCGTCTTTAGTGACAGAAGGCAGCATTGGATTTTGGAAGCATTAAATTAATTATTCCTAATTGTACAAAGCTGCGAAAATCAGTATTTAGTGAGCTTATCATATGTTGACATTGAAAGTATATGCCTGAAGAAAGTAGAGGTGAGTCTGGAAATCAGTATGAAAAACTAAGAGTCATCACCAATCACCAAAACAATGAAGTGAATTAGATGTTTTGGTTAAATGAAAATAAGAAAATGTGTCGGAGATAACACAGAGCCCTGTGGCATACCAGCATTTATTTTATAGATGTCAGACTTGAATCTATTTAATACTACTTGTAACTTCTAACTTACCGAAGTAGAGAATCATACTTTCGATAAAAGAGCTTCTCGGCAAATTTTATCAAATACGACCTGTGTTGAGCGGTTCGAAAGGTAGCTTCTAATCGAACGAAAAATAGATTCATCAATACCAAATAAACACATTTTCAATAAGGGAGCTTGATGCCACTATATAATGCTTTTGAAATAACAAGCGCAATAATTAAGCGATGCAAAAATTGGTCGGTCAGATAAGCCATCAGATCAATAGTAGACCTTTTGCTGAGAAAACCGTATTGTCGACTATTAGGAAGTTTATGTTCTTATAGAGTCAACGGCCTTGGCTCTGATGAAAGCATCGCTTCACATCGATCAGCGAAATCAAGCATCGTTGCGCGTGGTTAGTACTTGGATGGGGGACCGTTCAAATACAAACCGTGTGCTGTTGACATTTATGTTTCTTCTGTGTTCTTTCTTTCTGTATGTCTCTCTCTGTTGTATTGTATAAGCCGATGGTCTGAGTTACCAGTGCTTTCAGTGTCTCTACTTCGTAGATTTATCCACGGAGTAGTGGAATATGTAATGTAATGTAATGTAATGTTCTTATAGAGATATTTTATGATGTGATGATTTATCAATGTTTCCATGACCTTGGGAAGTATATATACATGTTAGTGCGATTAGTCGATAATTTAAGGGAGAGGATAATACACCTTTTTCAGGTATGGGCTGAACAAACTCAGTATTATCTACTTGGAAAGAGACCAGAAACAATAGGAAACAAAGAAAAACTTACCTAAAATTTTTTGTCAGTGTGGAAGAACACCTCTTCAAAACTAAAGGAGAAATATTGAGATCTTTCAAATTTGCATTCTTGTATTGATGGGGACTCATGATTGGCTCATTAAAAAGGACAAAACAAAAATTTATACTAACTTTCCCAAAATTGCACAATTCTGTGTTTATTTTACTTAAAAAATATATATATTAAATGATTTAGAAGAAAAACGAATTACATTTTTAGTTTTTCTCATTTTGAGTCAGTTGGCTCTCAAACACAAATTTTGTGGTTTCTGTGTGGCAATTCTTTTCGCAATTCATTAGAGGCTTTTGATGTAAATTTACTTCGTTTTCGGATCGTAATGAATTATTGGGAACTACGCTTCGAGCAACTCTGTGATAAGACTGAAATCTCGATATCGATATAAATGTCTTCAAAAAGCACTGCCAAGCGCCTTACAAAATCCAACACTTTTCTCACGTTTTCCTCAAACTATTTGGATAGAAAAAACAAAAACAAAAATCAAAATGATTACATTTTTGAGCTCATATTTCAAGTCACAGCAATACAAAAGCCATTCGAACTATTAGACCGTTATCAAATCAGGATGCCTTCATATTTATTAAGCATATTTAAGTTCAATGAACATGGACACTGTGTTGCCCAACAATGACAGACAAAATACCTATTATTGTAATTCCGAATTCTGCACAAAATTTTATTATTTTTTAATTCACTCTCTCCCCTCGTGTAATGTCATTTTATATTTGAATGTAATGTATGCGCCTGCTTACGTCTATGTATACCTAATTATCTTTTGTTAAAAGCTAAATTGTTTATTGAACATTGACATTACTGAAATTGTTCGGTCTCCGGGTAGACTAAATTTGAAAATATTAAAATCAAATTCTAATGCATTTATATTTAAATGTACACACCGCAAAATAATGCAGCATACATTCAATAAATAAATATGTATATAGAAAATGTGAGTAGGTACATTTTGGCTAACCATTTTAATTTTAACCCGCTTAAATTATATTACCTAAATAAATTCAACATTGAATTTTCTGCCTAAGGAATGTTATGTTAGATCCTGTGGCACTTTCTAAATGAAAATTTCTATTCAAAACCAAAATTTGCATTTATTCATTGAAACATTATGTTGCACAAATAAATATAAATTTAGACAAATATGTTCGAGGTATGTACATATGCACGCATTTTCGGGGCTTGAATACAAATTTAGAATTATTAATATTATTTAAAGTTTAGATGCTAATCTTTTAAATGGATTATTGATTTTTTTGTGGAATGGAGATTCATATGAGATTGCAGACTTGCATAGGGATGGCCACATTTAATTTTTTTCTTTCATATAACCAACACCCTTTGGCATAATTATTTATTAGTGTCTCGGACTGTCATGCTGCAGGTTTGGGTTCGTTCCCCAGTCATTGCCACTGGGCATTAATTTGTTTAATTTATTTTGTATAATACCGAAAAAATATTTACATACATACGGACGTATACACTTACATAGTTTTGGGCAGGTTTCACATTACAAAAAAATCAACTGGTTATGTTAATGAAATAAGGAATTTTTTGGTGTTACCATCCAAAAAAAAATTCAAAAGAATTTGTAGTCAATCAAACCTAGAGCTGTCGCCTTCAAGAATATCAACAGAATTATTGCACAAAACTCACTTATTCCGGAAACCATTGTCACCAACAATCAAGGAAGAAGCGACATCAACCCAGTGCAGAAGAGGAACATTAACTTCCCATATCACAAGAAACTTCACGCCGAACCCATCATTTGAACGTGTCTCCATAGACGCCATTGAGACCTAAATGGAATAGACTCTGAATGAAGATAATATTCAGCGAGTGAGCTAGTCGACAGTCCAAATCTGCAGAACCCAGACTCCACTGTCGCAACTTCTAATACATTACATTCATTTGCTTTTTCTTGAACAGCAGCTAATTAAATTCTGATCTCGACAGCATTGTCCATTGGGGAATACAAAACCCGCGTAAAATTTAATGCTTCAAGAACTCAATGATGTCTTCTGTTGTTAAAGCGAAATCCTCCCCTTATGTCACTTGTCATGAATGGCACTTTTATCAATGAAACTGAAAAGCTGTCAGTTCATGGTATATGCATTAAAGACCAGCTTGAGTGGAATGATCACATATTCGATGTCGCCAAAAACGCTGCTAAATGATAAAGTTTTTCACCTAAGATGCAAGAAAGGTTTCACACCTTCTGATCGGTTGTAATCAGTAAATCCTTTATTCGTCTGAAACTCGAGTACAATTGACATATTTGGTGAGCTGCTCCAGTAACCCATTTGAGTCTTTTAGACGGAATTCAAAATAGAGTTTTTAAAATGTTAGGCTCTGGATGAACATAGAGCAAAATCACTCGTAGACAACCTAGACCTTAAACATGATAGTTGAACTCGATAACAATTATTCCGAAAGGTTCTACGAACTTTATGACCCACCAGAATGTTTACTTTTGGCATTATGTATACTTCGATGTAGATCGCATACATACAGTTCTTGATGGGTCTTAGAACCTACGGGACCTCTAGTCGTAACTTAAATGGGACCAACAGAATTCAAAAGAGCGCTTAAAAAATGAAGAATTCTCTTGAACACCCCCATAATGTTTCATGTCTCTTATTATTTCATCGGTATTTTTATAAACAGTCTTCTAGTAAAATAACAAGTTTCATTCCTTCCATTAAACAGTTTTTAAAATGCTCATCAGTTTACCCTTGAGCCCAACTTTGGACGTACTGTAAAGTACAGAGATTCTTTTTTCAGCCGCACAACACGAATGCGGAATGCTCTACCCAGCTCTATTTTTTCTTCCCATTGGTATCTCTTTTCAAAACCTTCACTGTTTTCCTAAATTTTTAGGTTGGTAATAACCCTTTGAGTGCGAGCATATTATAAAAAAAAATCTATAGATATAGAATAAACATCTATTCGACTGAACCGGAGTGTAAGAAAAAAATTTTTATATTTGATGGCTACAAATATTTCTGTAACCAAAGTTTCATCCTTTTCAAAAGAAGTAAGCAAGTACCTTACTAGTCCGTGGTCTAAGAAACTCGTTTCCAATACAGGAACTACTCTGGGTTCAGTCTGAGGACCGCTTTATTTATATTATTTAAGAACAGGCTTCTCAATATCATTCGCAAGCGTCAAATTCATTGACATGTGGTAGTGGAATTTTAAAAGGCACTATCCAAAAATTGAATTTAAAATTGACATATCCCAGACATTTTCGGGCATGAGGGAAAATCTCATAAGATCCTTGGTTAGACAGAACTTAGCTTTAAGATATTCTTTCTGACTGTGAGCGTAAGCTTAATGACTCCAAATCCCCTTATATTTAATTCAAAAGTATTTCATGTTGTATAGGTGTAGAATGTAGATGTCACTCTTCATCTTTTTCTATCTCTCTCTGTTATCCGAACCGGATCTAATGATTCTCACAAAGTCTTATTTGTTTGTGGAATTCTATAACTAAGTGCTATCTTCTTTTAGCTAAAAAACCAATTTTACCACAAAACCTTGATTAAAACTATTCCCTCTTCTATTTTACCTTTCTATTTTTTAACGACTAAGATAGTTCCCAATTGATTTTCTCCAAACAGATGGTCCAAAAAGCTTTTCCTTTAGGTATTGATAAATGTTATTTACCTACAATTCATTGCACCTTTTAACTAAACATAGATACTTAGGTAACTTAACGTATACATCAGAGTGATGTGTATTTAAAATATAACCCCATAGAGGAATTAAGGATTGCCATCAAAATCAAGCATTCTCATTCCCATCAGTCAAAGGAGGCATCATTCATAGAATCTGCATCTCTATTTCCCCTCGAGTAAACGAGATACCTACGAGTACATACTATTTTTATGCTTCGATTCTGGACAAACTTCAATTACAAACATGCAGTATCGTTAGACCTTTAACAATAACGTCCACTTGTGTGTGTAGCACAAAATTTTATCTCACCCTTGCCAAATTCCAAAAAGCATCAAAAGGATTGCTTTGACTCAAATTCCTCTGACCGAAGAACCATTCACTTTTCAGTGTCCAATTCAATGATGGCATAAGACCAAGAACGTCATCCGAAAATGTTGCAATCAAAGGACATTTCTCTTATGATTTCACATTGCATTGGCAGTCATCGTTATTCCCACTGGTTTGCATCGAGAGGAGGCCATTAGGAAGACCTAAGCGAGAGCACAGAAGTCGTATAACGAATATAACGATAACGTTCCATGGCAACCTACCTATAGACGAAAATATTTTCAACCAAAATGACCATTTTCTCTCTCGTTGTGTCGGACTCAACCTCAAACTAAAATCTCAAACCCTTCAATAAAAACTAATAGGTCCTTGCATTTGAAGCACACATTCTTACGCTTATGGATTGCATGATGATGATGGGTCATGGATTTGGAAAGATGGAATCGAATGTGAATAAACCTATTGTGTGCCAGTGAGTGTCTATGGTTATGGATCTACGAGTAGATGTGTCCTTATATGCTTGGGACAATTTTGGTCATAAAAAAGAGGCGAGCAATCAAATGTACCCTCACCCATTTTAATTTAGGACAGTTTGATGCTGATTCACAAAAGTAAAAAAGCAGATGCAAAATCCGCCGGACATCAAAGTAAATTTTCAAATCAAGTTTCTGAATATTAATTCAAAACTGAGCCAAGCTGACGAAGTTAGGCCGGGAGGCGTGGGAAAAATTAATAGCAGCTTATATCAATTTGAAATTATTTTTAAATATTTTCTTAGCAGTAAGACAGTCTTTGGCATTCAAGATTGTAAGACATTGTTTGCATTGATATTATTGCAAGGATACGGAATTTTATTATTTCCTTCGAAACGAATATGGAAGGAAATTCATCCTCGAAAACTTAAGTTTTCAAGAATTGACAGCTAAAATAAACTTCTAATCCATCCAGTCACAATCAAACATTCATATACCTTAGCGAGAAAGAGGGAGGAGAAAGTAGAACAGGAACATACTCCTATACCTTTGCATTGTATAAACGGTTAAGTAAGCACTTACATCATAAGGCAAATGGAAAACTTTTCCAATTTGACGCTAAAGTATACCCAAGGAAATTTTCTTTGAATCTGGAATTTGAAATAATATCGTATTGTAGGTAGGTGTACGAGTATATACCTATATGTATAAATGAGAAAGGTATTTCAAGTTTACCTACTCTTTTACATGAAGTGCCTTTCTATACTTTACTCATATGTGTGGCATTGATGCCAAGCAAGAAGAAGCTTATATTATAAGCCTTCTTCTTATTTCAAGAAGTCCTTGAGAATTCCAAAACTACTCTACTATGTTAAGGGTTTTGTATTGTATATTCTAATGTATACATATGTAATATAGAAAACGTTTGCGTTTCAAAGTTACCTAAATAATACTCAGGGATTTTTCGAAGTAGGTACCTAGGTATTACTTCCAATTTCAAGATATTAACAAAAGTGAATAAAATTATCTTAGACAATCATGTGGAAATTTCTGAGATATCCAAGCAAGAATTAGAATTTTTGATACAAAAACTTCGTCAATATCAACAACTGTGTTGGCTGGAAATAGAGAATGGAGTGTAGTTCTACACATCCAGGGCAAACACTGAAGCACATTTAGACGTAAGCGCCCTTCAGAATTATGAACTGAATAATATAAAAAATTAATTTACAATATTGGAGATTTACTTAAACAGAAGTTTAAGATTTTTTAAAAATTTGTAATCAATAAAATCCATAGTAGAAATCCTAAAACCAGTGACTTACAGCTTTCAACCAATTTAATACCTTTGCACTTTTCGTCACAAGAGCTACTCTTGAAAGAATTTGTCACTTCTTCACAAGATGTAGTACTACTGAATTTTTTTTCAGGTATCAGTGGCTTGGGGCTGAACGCAGAATTTCGGCATGAAAGCCCAATGAACTAAACATTATGCCAAGGGGTACTACGTACGGGTGTTGATTATTTTTTATCGAAGCGGTCATTTTGACCAAACATGAGTTTTAGAAAATGAAAATAAACTTAGAGAAATAATCCATTGTTTGGGAGATGGCGTAATGAATCGGGAAGAAAAGAAAGATTTTGATCAATGTAACACCTTTGGACTCAGCATATGTAATGATATCAAGGACGAAATTAAGCAGGATATTTTTCTTTTAAAAAAACATTTTCAACGATTATTAGCACCTATTTGTGTGATCTTAGGCCATCACGCAAATTCATCTTCCGACAGATTTTGGAAAAAAAAACGAAATTCAAAATAGCTAAACACCATCTCTTTGTCGATTTAAAAGTCGCAGAAGACAGAGTGCATACGAATGAATTATACAAAGCCATGCCGTTTTATGGAATCCCTGCCAAACTTGTCTCTCTCCTCAGTCAATGTAGGGAGAACACCATCGAGTTTTTTGATGTCGGGAAAAGTCTTCGACTAGACGACGTGTTATCATGCAAATTCTTTAACATCCTACAACAGAGGAACAATTTATCAAAAGTCTATTCAACTACTTGCTTTTGCAAATGACATAGATATTATCGGTAGAAGGAATAGAGCTGTGGCAGGCGGCAAATATGATAGTTTGGAATCAGAAGGGAACAAAAATGCGACAAGACGAAGTATTCATCGAGAATGGAATTAAAACATGCTCGACCCGGTCAAAATGGATAGATAGATAGAAGTCAAGGACTTTGTCTGGATGCACTGGAATAATGACATCAGTAAAGAAAGATTAAACGAAAAATTCTTCTTGCCAGCCGTTATTTCTTCTATTTACGCTATTTAGGCAGTGAGACCCGCTCTAGAAGATACAAAGAAAATGTGAACAAGACCTGAATCATCCCGGTTTTAGTCTATTGGCATGCACATTGAAAAAATCAGGTGCTTTGAGAGGAAGATTCAGAGGATGATTTCAAAGGAGTGTTAAGATTCATCGACAACAGGCTTCACGGGCTATAGAGATAACTCGACCTGATCAAAAGGCTGAACATACAGCGGCTTAGAAGGCAGGAACATTAAATAAAATGCACGACTGGGTTGCACGAACTTGCTCATAAGTAAAAGACTAAGAATATCAAGAATGAATGTTATTAGAGAAAAACTGTTCATAATGACTAAAACAAGGCCTTTACTAGTTGGAGCTACAAACAGAATTCAATGTGATTCAAGCAAATATTAGCTTATGCAAGAACAAAAATTATAAATCGTTGTAGTGGTTTCTTAAAAAAATAAGCTTTTATATACAAAATTTTTAAAACATTTTTAAGAAAAAAATTTGGTACGCCAATTTAAAGTTTTTATTATTGTTCGAATAAAAATTAAATTTACATACAAAATTTTGAGCCGTTTTTGAGATATTGAATTTTCCAAAAAAAAAAGTTTTTTTTTTTTTAAATTCAAAAAAAAAAATATTTTTCTTAAAGTTTTGAAATGTTTTTTAAACTTTTTATAAGGAACAGTCAGTAATATCTTAGTTTAAATATTTTTTTTATTAAATTATAGGTCGTAAAACTTAATCGAAAGAAAAAACATTGTATCAAAATTCTCGAAGCCGTTTTTGAGAAAAATACGATTTTTGAAAACCATTTTTTAACTTTTGTATGGTGGGTACCGTTATTTTTAGGTAAAATAATATTTTTTTTTCTCTAGACTATATTAAGAAACTTTTATTTATCATGTTTAAAATGAGGTTTTCGAAATACATATTGAGTTTTGAAGAAAAAAAAAAAAAAAAAAAAAAAAAACATGGAAAATGGAAAATGGTTCCAAGGGGCGTACCAAAAATAACTATTTTTTGTATAATTTTTTCCACCATTACTTAGGTTTAACTCAATGAAATTTATTGATTTTTTTTTAATCTGTGGGACAGAACAGCCTCAACCAACTTAGTGTATGTAGCTCGATGCAGCTAGCTAATAACGGAGCAAAATGAAAGAGCTTGTTGAATGAGGCCGTAGTACATACTGGCCGTGAACCACACCTAAAGTAATTAAATAGATACTAAAGAGGAAAAATGAAGATTTCTTAAGGAACTTTGATCCAAACTTTTTTTCAGAATGCAGAAGTACAAACACGTTCTAGAAGACTGTTCGTGAAATTTACTAAAACACGGAGAACCAAGTGGAACATTTAAAAATGATAATTTTTCTTCATCCATTCAATTTTCTATGCCTTACCAACAGAGCGACGAGTTGGATACATCATCATTTTTCCGTTAAGAGGCTCAAATGGTTTTGTAAATACTCAGTGACCAAATTAAATATTCGCCAAGAATTTGACAAATTTTGTACTTTTCTTTTAATGGAAAACTTAAAAAAAAAAAGCTTTTAACGAACCATACGATAGCGCTTCTCTACCTAGCTACTTTAAAAAGACTATTGTTAATATAACAAAGGAATGTCGAAAAAGTTTGCTCAATAAGTGTTGACATTTTGGAACTGTTTCCGGTCTAAATAGGACTTTGACAAAGGTGCTTCAGTGCTTTAGTCCTCAAGAACTTGCCTTGTTTATAGATAACACTGAAGCGATTTTACAAAGTGGTGTTTGCAGATAACATCGTTCTGCTTACGGAGTCGGCTGCAAGTCTCTAATTGATTATTATCAATAGATTGTTCGACGACTGCAACAAATGATGGCTCCAAGTGAATCACGCAAGTTAAAATTAATGATTATCCCCAATGGTTCAGGGCATAACTAGAGGCAGCAGCGAAACATTGAAATTTTAGTATTATGATGATATTGAGTAGGTAAATGAATATATTCTACAATGTTATGAGGATTTCTAGTAATCTTTATTTGAACAGCCATATGACTGATAAATAATTTAATTCAAAAAATCCGCAACTTAGAGAGATGTAATACACTGCAAAGATGGTGAATGGTGAAGCAAAATATCTAATTTTTAAAACAACAATTTAAGCGATTATATTCTACGCAGCTCAAGTTTGAGGCACAAAGAGTTCGAAGAATTGAATCAGCTTCTGAGATACTTCTTTGAGCGAGCCTTGAGGCTACCAATTTGTATGACAAACCACATTCTTATGTTGAAGACGGGTCTTCTCCTCTTGTTCATTTCCAACCAATCTACACCTAAAACACAGTTTGACTTAATTCTTAGGACACTTACAATGAACGATAAATTCTTGCCGAAGCATATAAATTTGCTGATTCGAAAGAAGATTTCATTGAGTCTTGCAGAAATGTCCGTCTTCTTCGATATTCTTAATGGAAGAAATGGAAGTGAGAATTTCTAGAAATATGTCACTCAGTTACAAGAAACGAATTTTTGATGAAAATAATTGACAAAAAAATACATATTACGGACAAGCAAGGATATAAACTTGGAAAAAATTGAGAATTATTTAAAATTGGTTAGAGAGTTGAATTGTGGACTTAAGGTGGAGCTGCAGTCGAGAGTGGACCAGGGACTTAACCAACAATCGTTTTTCAACCAACTCGATTGATATCTAGTTATCTCCAGTTTCAGTTCGACAAGTTAGTTAAGGCCCTCTTCCACTTGTGGGCACTAAAGATCTTAAAGATTTGAAGAATTTTATAAAGCTCTGATCCGCATTATGCTGTTGAAACACGTCGAGAAGTGATGGATATCGATGGTCTTGACTTTCTTGGTCTGAAAACAAAGGTTATCATCACACATCACCGAAACCAAAATCTTGTTGGCGATGTTAAGGGGACTCATGCCTCTATAGTTGCCGCAGTTGAGAAAGTCTTCTTTCGTAAGGATGTCTTGTTATCAGGTGATTTTGACAAACTATTAAAATTATTACGATAGTTTTAGATAAGGATACAAATTACATCCTTTATCGTACACCCACCGTCTCAAATCAATCGTGAAGATATCAGACTATCTAGATTAGAGCCCTTACACCTCTTAGGGAGAAATTTGTTTGCTGTTGCAGGAAGTAAGAATCATTTTTTCATTAACATGGTGAAAGTCCCTAGAGAGAAAAACTTCCCTTTGGAACTCTGTTTTCTTTGTTTCCATGAAAAACAATGTATGCAAACCAAACGTTACCTTGAATTACATCAACCTCAACCTCAAAAGCAGTGCAATATTAAACGAAATTCCCTGCACGAAACCGAATAAATTTATTTTCCATTTTATTTTTAATTGTCTCGGTGGGAGAAAAATAAGAGCATTTCTCAGACGAAAAGTTAATCCAATAAATGTTTTATTACAAGTCTTTTGTCAAATTCTCCTAAACAGTCTCTCCTCAATAAAAAAAAATATTCATGTTCGCGTTCCGCCCAATTACTCCAGTAATTTATTGAAGAAAAAAAAATAAACCCAAGGAACAGATTCTCTTCTGTTGTCGTCACACATTTTGAAAGATTTACTTTTCCCCTATTGTTATAAACCTAATTCAGCAGGAAGAATTTATGATGGAGAGGCGAAAACCAAGAGTACATATAGGAAGGTTGAAGGTGGTTTAGGCTTATGGGTTTATATTGTACGAAATAATGGAATCGAACTCCTTGCAGAGGGAGCGGTGTCTGGCACGAAGCCCAAACCAATTTGAATTCGCAATTTAACTTCGATGAGTTATCGAATAAAGAATTGGTTTCATTTTTCGCGATGATAAGTTCCAGATTGTCAGAACTTGGCAGGAACTATAAAATTGTACTAATTAACATTTGCATTGCAAATGATTTCTACACGTTCAATTTGTTCTATGGTGGGGTGGTTTTTATGGAATCTCATTAGTGAGTTTTCTTTGGTTTTGAATGTTCGTGTTGAATTAATTGACTTTTCCCCCAAAGTTCGGAATGGATCATGAGGGTTTTTAACATATCTATCTGTATGTTTGTATAGTACAGAGGCAGAGAAGAGAAATTTGTGACAGGAAAATATGAACTATTATGATTGCCAAGCTAATAACGCGAGCAAATTTGGTTCTATTCATCCTCTCTAGAGACAATCGAAGTCATGTTTTATGTTGGAAAGAGATAGTTTTCTTTAATTGGGCACTGCTTATGGAGGGAGAAATAGGGTTTTGTGATTCGTAAGAGAAGTTTCTATAACTTGCTAAAATAAGAAAAGATCTGTAATCCTGTAACCGGATGAACTCAAAACCGTTTTCTACTCTTTCAATTAATCGGATAGATCTAGCACTATTGTACGTACATATGTATATGTTCAAGGTCTGCAAGACGTAACACAAATGGGCAAGCCGATGCATTTGACCTTGGGAATATCTTTAAAAATACTATCCATTATCGATTGGAACAAAGCAGGAGTTGACCTTAAAGATAAAATTAAGCGACGAAATCGGAATAGACCATGATGCATATTGATGAGAAGTAACTCTCCACTCTAACATGTTGATAGGTGTCTTCTAAATCTATAGGACATATAGGAACACGACAAACCATGCAAACTGGCAAAAAATAGCGTATGAGAATGATTTATGCGAAACCATGGACAAAAAGCCAAATATCGCCTTTCGACTTAACAACCACCACAGCTGGACAAACTCAAACGCTATAACGAACTGGATAAATTGTAAAAATACAAGATTCTTTCTGTGATATTATTCGAACGTCTATAGCCTTTCGTCAACAACATGATAGGTCCATATCAGTGCCGCTTTAGACCAGAAATCAAATAATCAGATTACGGCACATCTTAGACAAAACCCAGGAATTTCAAATTGACACCTATGCCACGTATGACAGCATCTATATAGGGACTATATAGAGCAATTTATAGTTTTGGCATCCCTGAAAAACTTATCGCTTATTGTGCAGGATTACGATCACCATCAAGGTTGGAAAAGCTCTCACCGATGCATTTGATGTCAAACTAAGTATTAGGCTAGGCGATGCTCTTTCGTGCGACTTCTTCAACATCGTTCTTGAGGCACAATCTTTCAAAAGTCCATCAAATTATTCGGATACCCTGACTACATTGTCAGTGGAGCGTTTGTGAACATTGCGGCGGAAAGGAAGATGGTTTGTCATTAAGAAAAGACACACAACAGAACTTCACCATTGACAACTATACTTTTAAAGGTAGTTAAGTACTTTGTCTACCTAGGCGCCACTATTAACTAAGATAATAACACCAGCGCTAAAATCAAACGCAGAATAACTATTGCCAATCGCCGCTTCTTTGGACTAAGAAGACAGTCATTGAAGTGTTCCTTTATAAAACTCTCATCACCCTCGGTCCTTATGTATGGGGCAGATATTTATGGACTTTTTTGGAAGTGGATAAGTACGCTTTAGGATGTTTTTTTGTGTTGTCCCTTCTGCATATGCAGGAGCAGATATAACCATGAAATGTACGTGCTCTAAAGCGAAACCGACCTAGTCAAACGAGTAAAAGTCCAACGACTGAGATAGCTATAGGTCATATAGACCGAATGGACCTAGATGCCTTCGAATCCAACCTCGAGGAAGGGTTCAGAAGAGGAAGACCGGGACTCAGGTAGCACACACAAGTGGGAGAGGACCTAAGCCAAATTGACGTTCGAAACTGGAGACCGAGCTAGGGACCGAGCTTTCAACCAGAAACACCGTGGTGTAATGGAAAACGAGATAAAAAACTTATGGAGCAAAATGGTGGATATTTTAACACTTTTTGCAAACCTCTACGATTTTAGTTTAGAAATGTGGTTTTTTGGTTGGCAGCTAATTAAAAACTATTGAGTTTGAAGTGAAAATATTCGAAATTTCCGACATTATTATGAATTGAAAGGGGAATATTTAACTGATTATTATAAAAATAGGCAGGCGGTTTTCACAAAGGCGAAGGCAGGAGTTTTGCGCCAAAAATCCAAATCGCTATTGTTGAGCATAATAAGGCTTGATTATCATATCAAATAAACGATGATGTTCGTTGCCATTGTCTATTTCCATAAATATATAACCTCACATAATTTTCCACGCTAAAAGATACCAAGGAAAATCAGAGTTTATACAGATAGAAAAATTATTTGGCTGTCGAAAGCAGAAACCGGAAAAAGTGAAGCATATCAAAAAGAACTCTTGCACGTTCTTTGGTTCAAGCTGGACTTCATGGAAGAATTTCACGCAAGAAAACAATGGTGACAAATGTGAAAAGACAGCCGCGCATCCAGTTTGCCAAAAGACGATGAATCGGTGGAAGATTGTGTTAGGAAGATAAATAACATTGGTCCTTACGGCAGAAAGTACTTCAGACGCCCAAAATGTAAGGAACTTGACACAAAATGCGTTTCACCCATAGTAAAACATGGCAGTGGATCAATCTGCGTTTGCGGATGCATTTCTTGGAACGTCATGGGACCCATTCATCTTATTGACGGAATTCTTAAAATACTTAAAATACGTTGAAATATTAAAGAACATAATGCTATTGCCAACTGAAAAAAAATATTCCGGTTATTTGGTCATTTCAACAAGACAAAGACCCGAAGCATATGATGAAACTCACAAAACATTTTTTTGATCGAAATGCTATGCGATTATTATAATCTGTGGTATGAAGTCAAAATTAACGTAAGCACGCAAAACATTCCAAATTTTGATACTTTATTCGAAAGAATGAAAGTAGTCTGGTATGCGATTTCAGTTAATACATAGATGCCAAGAGCCTAATAGAGTCAATTCAAAGACGATGTGCAGAAGATGTTTTGAAGCAGCGAGGATTTTCCACAAAATATTTACTATTTAACATCACAAAACCGAAAATATTGAAACACTCAAAAAAGGAATATTTTTACCGAATTTAAAAAAAAAAAAAAAATTTTATTAAAAAAATATTTTTTAAGAAGTTTCTCTATAAAAATGTCGAAATTCGAAAAAATGGTTCACTTTTTTTTATTGAATTTAAAGAAAGAAATTGAAATTGATTGAATTTATCGAAAGAAAAAATATTCGTTTTCGAGAAAAATACGATTTTCAAAAACTATTTTTTTACATTTGTATATTTGTTTCACATATCTTGAAGATTGTAATAAGAAACTTTTAATTGCTAAGTTTAAGAAAATCAAGAATGGAGTTTTCGAAATATTAAGTTTTGAAAATAAAAATTGAAAATGTTTTTAAAAATCAAAAAAAAATGTTTTTGAAAATTTGAATACACAATACTATTCAAACTTTTGGGGAGCTTCATCATAAAAAAAAAAGATAAAAGTCGGTTGCATCGTTTTTGAGAAAATCAAAAAAACAAAAAGGTTCAAGGGGGGCTTCCATTAATAACCATTTTTGGGACTTTTTTCAAGCACTACCTAGCTTTAACTAAATAAAATTTTTTGATTTTTTTTAAATCCGTGGAACAGTTTTTGAGAAAGAAAAAAATGATATATAAAATTTTGAAAAAAAAAACGTGTGGGGTAAAAACTAAAAATGCTATCTACCAAGTTTATAGAAAATCGGCCAAGCCGTTTAGGCTGTAGATGGACGGACAGAATTGCGAGACCCACTTTATTCGTCTTCGCTAACATCCTTATGTCAACTTCCATCAAACTATCGATTTAGAATTTCTATAAATGCATAACTTGCCTTACAGTACATATAAAACGCAAATAAAAATATCTTTTTTTGTTTTGAAAATGCGAAGTCTCAAAAATGTGTCATTATTTTTTTTTTTTTTACAAAAATAAAACCACTTTTTTAAACTTGCGTACCAAATAAGTAATAACATCCAATTTTAAAATTCTACCTCAGTGTTTTATATAATATAAAAGCAAGTTTGCGCGATCCAGTCGTGCATTTTACTTTGTTTCCCTTCAGAGCTTAAATCCCTTTAAAAAATTCTAACAAATTGTTCGCAACATGTTTTATATATGTATCTCTTTCGAATACAGAATACATTAAACCAGGTTTTTTTACAAAATTTATTTACTTCACATGGATGACTGAGGCCGTATTAAAGAAAAGCTATCAACAAAAAAAAACCTAAATTGATACATTTAATATTTATTTCACCATGTAATCGATTTTGCTCAGATTCAAACTGTTGTATCTAAAGAAGGTTTATCTTTTTAATCGCAATTCTCTCATAGACGGATTACGAACTCTTATTCAAATAAAATCTATATTTTCTTTTATTACACATTTGTATTAAATATAACAAGTATACTCGAACACATTATCCTGTGATTTGAATCCTTTTCTCCTTTTGGTTGGGTTATGCATAATTTTTGGCAATTTCTAAAGTTGCACGCCCCAGCAATTATACTTAAGCAAACAAGAAGCTTGGATTGCTGGAAAATTCATCATTATTTGGAATGCCCATATAGAAGAAGAAAAAAAATAATCCATTTATATGCATGCACGATGAGTAGGCTACATAAATCAAAAGAGGCCTCCTTCTTCTTCGTCTATACAAGTTCTTGGAATACATCCTATCCTGCCTTTATATTGCTGTTAGACTTGCTTTTTGTATAGATGGCAGCACATAAATCATCTTACAATACCTACAATATTTTTTTTGTTTTTTTTTTTTTGTGATCGAAGGAGACAAGAGCAAGTTCCTACCTTTCTCGTCCTATTTATTTATTGTCTGTGTTAAATTTTTTTCTGGGAATCGGATTGGAGAAACGTTTAGCCGTACAACAACGTTTGACTAAACATTCTCTGCCGCCTCAAATATTTTGGTGTATTTATTTTTCATTAATCAAACAAAATGAATACCAAGGGAAATTTCAATTGAGTTTTTTTTTCTTCTTATATTTGGAAAATTCAAGGATGTGATGTGAGAGAGGAAGTGTAGCTACCCATTTTTCAAGAGTGGTCGGACTATGAGGGCAGATTAAAACAAAATTAAATTCAGGATCTTGTCATGGGGGATTTAGGGACAGGTCGTTTGGGTAAGTTGTTGTTTTTGAATTCAGACACGAAGTCGGAATTTAAAATTAATGTATTTGAATTTAAAAAACAAAACCGAAAGCTTAAAGTTATTTGAATAAGACCCTGGGATTTGTTATCAGATTGTAATGAATGTAATGGTATGAGTTTGCAATCAACTTTGTATTCTTTTTTGGGACTTTTGTTTTAGAAATATTTGGTGGACACATAAAAGATTTTTCAATTGGGCACGGGTAGATTTTGGTGACCTGGGTGGCCATGTTGTTTTGGTGACATCTGTCAAATCGATTGCTTATTATTCGGTTACTGATGCCAAATCACCCTGGCAAGTTATACGATTGAACGGAACGTCCAGATGATAAAACTTTATTATCAAAATGGTAGACATGGGTAGGTACCCTTCACAGTCGACTCTTCAATGTTTGGTGGCCAAATTTGAGACCACTGATTCGGTAATCAATCAGCCAATATTCACACGTCGTAGGATCGGCCGAGAACATCGCCTCGGTCCGTGAAGGTGTACAGCAGAACCCGAGTTAGTCTTGTCCTCGCCGTGCACAAGAACTCGGCCCTTCGCAGACTTCCAATTGGAGAATTTTTGCGCCGGGACTTAGGCCTGGACTCCTACTAGATCGAACTGGCCCAGGAACTCAAAGTTCTTTATAATAAATAACCATTGGCGGGGCTGGGCTGACTGGGCTTCGAATGTTTGAAAGAAGACCATAATTTTGCCCGAAAAATCATCTTCAGCGACGAGGTGCATTTTTGGATTAATGGCTTTCATCTTCAGCGACGAGGTGCATTTTTGGATTAATGGCTTTATTAATAAAGGGTTCACCAGGTGACAAGATATCCTCACGCCCTTATCGAAAAACCCTATTCTTTAGTATGATTTGTTGAATTACAAAACTGTTGTGACCATAAAATGGAATTCATCGTACTTAAGAAATTTGCCCTTCCCTACTCTGTTCTTAAACAAATTCCGAGAAGTTTTGATAACAATTATTACCAGCTTCTGTATCAAAAGGGTATTTGTTGGACTGATTTGAGCTGCTATTTGTACTTTGACAAACAATTCTATCAAAATAATCGAATTGGCAAATCTTAATGTACTTTCTCACCGACTCATTTCGCTTAGACGAGTAAAACCTTTCCCAGAATAACTATGTTTGTTTTTTTTTGCTAATCCAATGACCACAACAGCCGCAGTGTTAAATACCCACAATAACCCATTTTACCCCCCTTTCCGCCAAAAACCAAAAACAACATAAAACCAATTGAACGAAAATCCGAAACATTTGTGCAACACTATCGCCATCTCCATCCAGGATGTGCTTTAGCAAATGGTTGGTAATCTCATTGCCATGAGGCACAATGATAGTGTATAGCTGTGCCAATATCCCGGATTTAATTGTGTCATTAAGGTGGGAAATGGCTATTTTATATGTCCTGTTGGGGATTTAAGCAGAGTTGCATTGTAAAATCGAATTCAACTTTACCCGGATAAAAGCAATTCCAAAGGTATCCGCGTTTATTCCTCGTACAATGAGTAATTCAAAAATTGAAACAACCAACGAACGAACCCAAGGACTCTTTCCCTTAACGACTAAAAATTCAACAAAAAAAGAAAAGCTCGCGATATTTCCCTTACACATGATATCTACCTACGATTTTCAGAACTGAGAACTATAAGGATGTGGAATGTTTTGTATTGTTTGAAGGATCAAAAGATGGCATGATTGGCATTGTACGAGTATGTTCAAAAAATCCTGAATCGTCGAAAAAGTATTAAAAACATAAATGCGGACGTGAAAGTGCTTTGAGGTTGTTATTATGGTGTCCTTTGCACCGAGCTGCATCTCTGAATTGTTTTAATGAAACGTTAAGTATTTTAATGGAAACTTTGGCAACGACCACATATTTTTTAATGAGATAAGGACTGAAAATATGTTATTGTTTTTTCTCTGTGTATATTTAATTATTTAATTTATAGTAAGGGAATTATAAATTATATGAACTTAAACTTAAGGGATATCATTAAATTAATGAGAAAAATACTTAAGCTGGGAATATATATTAAAAGCTTCATTCTACAAATTCTTTTACATCACTATGAAGGAAAAGTAACTCTTGGTGTAATGGTTAGTGCATTTGGGCCTACACACCGAGCTTCAATCCTAACTTATGCCGCGAAAAGAACACAAAAAGTATTTTTTCGGGGGTAATCCCTCTTGCAAGGAAGTAAAAATTCGCCAATAGTATGTTTTTTTTTTTTGTCATGAAAAATTGGTTTTTATATAAGTTGTTTGGATTTGACCTTCTTTTTTCAGTCTTATCTTTAGTGGTTTCGTCGTGTAACCACTGGACAACTTACAGTACCCTGTTATCCTAGACATTGGGAGAGTAAAATAAATTTTATCATCCACCCCAGACAGTCATGTTAGAACTATCTAAAATACCTGTTGATTATTTTTTTTCGATTTTTGGACATAACAATATTGGCAATTCAGCCCTGTGGCCCAATTAGTGCTGAAGTGCGCCATTTTAATACCATAACTCGTATGAACCTGTGGATGGAATTGATATGACAAATTGTGGACATTCTCAAGTAGTTATCCAGTTTGGATTAAGTTAAAAAATTTGAAAGGGTTTAGTAGGTTTTGATGTCTCTTATTCCGGAAATTCCATCACTCACTTAACCGAACCAGCACATTCATGCGCCATCATCCACATTGTGCTAAGCTAAGCAGCTTATTGACTGGTGCTGAAACAGTAGCAAATTGGAACGAGTGATCATCCGGCCCCCACACCGTAAGCTTCCAGCTCGCTAGCTCGGGATCTAAGCAGTCAAGCAGTCAAGGAGGGCACTGCACAGAAGTAACCAAAGTTCGTCCTAGAGCCATTTCATTGCTTTGAAAAAAGAGATAAAGTCTTTGATCTACATTTACGAAAGTTCGTCAATGTCGTCAAAAATGCCCTTCCTAATGATTAAACTCTAAATTTGGCCAGAACGGGGCATATGAAGAGGAAATACGAGTAGAAGACTGTTTCCTTTTCTCGCTGGTCCCCACAGCTATGACAGTGAGTGTTGTGAGGAATGCTCAGCTTCACTGCATACTCTCCTAATGGCCAGTGTCAGCTACAGGTAGCTACGATCCTGGTTATGTCTTGCTTAGATCTGCATATCAGATCAAGTTTTCGGGAATCATAATAGGTGGGCCAAATTTGTCCACATTATAATGCAGTTAGCTAAATTGCTCCACCTACGATTTGATTCGCTAAGAAAAATTGAGAGAATATTTTTCCCTTCATAACTCCGAGCGGAATGCTGAGTTATAAGGGGCTGATCCTTCCCAGCAGTGCTGAACCAATATGGAGGATTATGTTCTAGAATTAATAACTTTAACAGCTCACTGTCTGTGATAATAGCCGTATTCCGGTTCTGGCTTGGATCTTTGAGCCAGTCAGATAACACTAAATTTAAAGTAAATATATTTTTTTCTATTTTTTAACTCATTTTTGGTAAGCAGCAGAAGATTTTCCGAGTAATTCCAAGGATTTTATAATAATAAAAAAAAACTTCCCTTTTAACGGATAGCACCATGTTATAATTATGAGGGGCAAAAAAATGTACAAAGGTAAAGATATACCCGAGTAACTAAGTTCAAAGGGAATTTTGTTTGTTTTCTAATTTTTTTTTTGCATCCTAAACGTAAATAATTTCATTGTGAGGTATGAGGAAAAAACAAAACCCTCCATGAATAAAGGTATAACAATTACGTTAAAATGTATCCTAAGTTCCGAATTTATTTTCTCGTGGTAATCGCAATTCAAACCCAAGTACCTAAACATTTCCCTTAAGTGCGCAGCGAGTGTGTAAATTAGCGAACTTTCAAGTTTTGCATGAATTTTTCATGAAACAGTTGATAGGAAGGAAAATTTTTATTTTCAAGGGTATAGACAGGGTTAGACCTAGCAAATACCATACAGAAAGGGCGCTTCTTTTGGCTTGTTTTTTTTTTTTTTTTAGAAAGTGACCTTAGACATGAACATTTTTAACAGTTCTGTTTATACAGGTACTGTTTATGAGCTCCCGAGGGGCCAACACCTTCCACCACCGATTTCCTTACTTGGGTACTAATAATTTTTTTTTAAGTTGCGAAGTCCCTTGAACTTTCCGTACAGGAACTGTTTATAAGCCTCCGCAGGGCTAACAACTTTTACCACTGGTTTTCATACTTGAGGTACTAGTAGTTTTTCTTTTCAAGCCGTGCGAAGTACTTTGAACATTTAATACTTTTAATTTAAAAAAAAAACTGATATGCTTTCGAATGTTCCCATATCCCGTTTAATTTCCCTAGTATCGTTTTTTTTACCCTTTATTGCCTGAATTATTATATTTTCTAATTGTGCAAGCACAAACTTTGGAATAATGTTCATTGGACATTTTTATCCTGACTTCTCTTAGGTGGTTTCATGCAGTAACCACCATCGAACAAAGCTTAAATCTTGTTCAAGCACAAAATTTGAAATAAGGTTCATTGGACAATCTTATCCTGACTTCTCTTTGGTGGTTTCGTGCAGTAACCACCATTGAACACAGCTTAAAACTTGTTTAAGCACAAATTTTGGAATAAGGTTTATAGGACATTCTTATCCCGACTTACGTTTGGTGGTTTCGGGCAGTAACCACCAATGAAAAAAGCTTAAAGCTGTTCAAAATTAAATTTTCGAAAAATGCAGCTTAACAGTTTAGGGAAAGGTTATATCAAATCCACTACTGGGTTATGAAATAGGAGAAAAGACATCCTCCTTATACCTGCAGTACCTGTTCGTAGTCATCGTCGTTTTTGTAACAACTCTATAATTTAATTTTATTTTTTCATTTTCTTCATTTTTGTAATTTTTTTGCTTTTTTGGAGAGTAGCGTAGTGTTAACACCCACTTCAACCATCGCGGAAAAAAAACGTTAACCAAAGGATCCCCCCGAGCTTTGTAATGCTAATTGCTTAGCGGTAAAAAGTCAAAACTTTATTTTCGCCAAAGAAACCTTTTTTTTTTTTTTGTTGTAGGTATTATTTAACTGGCACAGGAAAGATGAGTTCTAAGTTCTGGACGGGTGTGGGACAACAAACAGGATTTTTTTTTTGTTTTTTTAATTCACAATTTATTTCACTTTGCTGCGAGAAAAGGACTCCGCTGATAGAGAGTAGGTAATATGAAATTATGAAAATGAAGGCGCAAAGTATAAAGTAATATAAGCATATTTGGCCGGAAGTCTGTTATTTGACGTTAGAGGATTTAAAATGAAGACGGTAAAGGAAGGTAAGTTATATATTTATTTGGGAAAAGAATTATAAAAAAAGAAAAGGTTTATATGTAGGTATACGGGATAATCTTTGGGTACTTTTAAAGCTACTGCAAAGTACTTTCTGGGGATTTTTGAATAACTTTTGTTGCTATTTATTTATTTTTGTTTGAAAATATCTCCCTCGGTGTAAATGGAAAAACTTGATCAAAACAAATAAATACACATGAATATTATTTAAGAGGTTTTTTTTTGAAATAAATACGATTTTTTGTTTCAATGGGAAAACATCCTATACCTATGAAAAACAATTTAATGAAACTTTAGGAAGGTAAAAGATAAATATTTAAGTTAATACAATTTGTATTAAATTTACTAATTTGATTGCAGGACCCCAAGTAATTTGTTTAGCCTTACAAATCTTGAAAAGTTAATTTAAAATACGATAAATACTTTAGTTATTTACGTTTGCTTAACCATTGAAATCCAATAAATTCTATTCAAGTGTATCTCCTTCCCTGAATGAATAATTTGTCTTCAAGCCATGTTTGCAGGTACCTACATAGTTTATCAAGTACAATTGTCTCTGCTCCTTGATGGTTGCATATTAGAGTTTAGAAAACAAAACAAAGGCATTAAGACTTAGTTACACATTGTTTCGAGAGGTAAACAATATACGAGTAGTCGTACGTATCGATGGTACCTATACTTCTCTGCTCTTGCCTTGCCTTGACATGAGTCGGAGATTTAAGTCCAGCAATCTGAAAATCATTTTACAACCGAAATTGAAATAATGCGCAAACACAAGGTTTAAATAATATCTATAGGTTCCCATGTCTATAATTTCTATGCAAAACGATTTTCCCATAAAGGTGGATCTATAACCTAGAAGAGTATGGATGTACATCTTTTAGGAACTCTCTCATCAGATATATCGTTCTTAGAAACAAACGGATGTTAGGCTATCCCAGTTCGGCCATACATACATCATAAAGCACAAAGCAAAGATAATGATTTTACTTGCCAGCCTACTGGATTTTGTGTAGGTAACTAGCTTGAGAAGAACATGGCACAGATGTATATAGAGATATCCCCTTGTGAGATATTATTTTGAATGCCATAATCCTCTCTGGAATTTAATATTTCTAACGAAAGGTAATCATGTTATCTGGAGCATTGTTTCAGGCATGATTTGTTATGCCTTCCTGACCAGATACACGAGCTTTCATAAATATTTTTCTTCGTTTTTTTTTTTCATTTTTGTTTTTTATTTTGTGGAGAACCTTGAGGTTGATTTTAGATTTTAAGTGCAGTTCTATTTGCATCTCAGGGAAAATAGATATAAATAAGTTGTTCTTCGTGGAAGTTGTTCAAATTCCAAAGAAATCATAATTCGAACAAGTCAAAAAAATGTAAACGGAAAATGTAAATGTTCTGAGAATATTTATTGTTGAAGAAGATTTATTTCTCAAACATTCAGCCAGGTTTAGCTGGAATCCCAGAAACTTTTTTTAATAAGCCCAAACTAAGGGGGTTTTGCCTACCCCTCAAATGATTAATCACGAGAATTAGGAGAAGCATTCGACCTGGAACTAGGCCATACATTGTGAATCGAAATTTTATAGAATGCACGACCGTGATCTTGTTAAAAGGCTTTAAACTATAGCAAACCAATGGTAGGAAATACAGGGTATTTAAAGGTATTTTTTAAGGAAAATTTACAATTTGTAAGGGAAATTGTGATATTTGTACTTGCACCCAAACTTAACAAACTCTGAGGTAGGTTTTGCCGAATGTTACCTTCTGTTTTAATTAAGAAAAATTTAAGCCTTACGAAAATTGTTTAAACAAATTCCATAAAAGATACTTCTGTTTATGTAGTGAAAAAATACTACTTAAAGTACTTTTGTCATATTTAGTAAAATTTTTTTGACGAGAAAAAAAGATGCGACAATTTTTTTCTTTACAACTTGTTTACGACAATTATTAACAATGTCTTTTTTTGTCAACTGAATTTAAGTCCATTTGGAAGGGTGGTAGTGCTAATTTAATTATCAGGTTACAATTACTATGGATATTAAAAATAACCAAGCGCGACAAAATTTTTGATTTCACAAAATTTTAACGATAAATTTACGACAGTTATTACAACACCGTCCATTTTCTTTTTCAACTTGATTTTAACCTATTTTAAGGGTTGGTAGTGAATGTTAAGTAAGTGTTACCAGGACTCATTTAAAAAAAGGCAAGTGCGAAAAAATTTTGATTTTACGACAAATTTACGACAATTATTAAAACTTGTATTTTTCTTTTTCGACTTGATTAAACCCTTTTTTGAGGGCTGGTATCGTTACTTTCAAGTGGGTAAGCATAACCAGAGGATACTTTTAAGAAAACAAGAATGTCAGTTTTTTTTTGTTTCACGACAGTTACGAGTAATCCAATTATTACATCTATAAAATTTTGAATTGGTAATGCCAACTTGCCGGATATCAAAAATTTCAAAATTTAAAATAATACATTGTGAAAATGATGAATTTCGTCAATTTTATTTATTTTTAAAATGTGTGCTTGAAGGTAATTCTAATCCCGTCAACTGTCAGAATAATACCGTCAAGTGTCAGAATTATCTATTAGACGTAATATTCAAGTAAAAGAAGCAGAAAATATAGCAAAATTTTCAAAGCTATTATTTAAGATTTTTTCACGATTATGCTAAGTTTTCCTAAAATTTAATTGGCAACTTTTAACGGTCAGTATTTTAAAATTTCTATAAGATACAGATTCTAGTTAAAATTTGGTCTAAAATTGAAATTCAATAAAAAAAATATCAAACGCAAGAGACTAAAATATAGTTCTAATTCCTTGGCAACATTTTGGACTTGTTTTTTTTAAATTTGGTAAATTGTACAGACTCGCAAATCAGCAGGAAGCCACAAAATTTCTAATAACGTACTTAAAGTTAACAAATCTTGCTGTTCTCATCTTGAACAACTGTCTGAATAGTAGCTATTTCCCTGCAGTCTGGAAAGTGGCAAAAGTTGTACCCTACCCAAAGAAGAACAACCACGCAAATGTGGAAAGATATCGGGCAATTTCGTTACTCTGTTGTTTGAACTAGATACTGAAAACATTGAAGAAACTAACGTTTTCTGCAGAGAAAGAGATGTCATACCAGAGTTCAAGTACCTAGTAAGGCTTTCGAAATGAACACTCTACCCTAAATCCACTGCTGGGACTACATAGTGATATTACACTTGGCCTCAACAAAAATTAAACGACTATAGCGTTTAGTAGATGTCTAATATTCAAACTCTCGAAATTTGGACTTTTCAATAACTTAGGAAGAATAATCAAAATTTTCCTAACCCATAGACTTTTTTATGTACAAGTAGCAAAACACTTATCATCATTTCATCAACAAAAAGAATCAACACTGGAGTCCCTCAAGGATCAAAAGTTGGACTGCTGCTGTTCAACATATGTATACATTGCTGATCAACCAGACAACATATTAGGCACAAAGACGAAGTTTTATGCAAAGGACTCCATCACATACTCCACCGCAGAGATTTGCTGCCAGGTGATTGCAAGAGCACATTCCAAACCTATGGAAATACTATCTCAAATAGGGACTGGCTGACTCGTCTGCTTTCGAATATCAGTGACTGTCACTGAAATAACAGTGAAATCATCAACGAAGTACTTCGGAATCAACTTTCCAAACAAACTGATATTCAAGAAGCATGCAGACTTTATGTTGAAGAGAGTCAACTATTCTCTGCACTTGGTTCATTCGCTACTCAGGAGGCTTAATGGACTAAGTAAGAAGACCAAGTTGTTTGTGTACAAACAACTTATCCGACTCGTTCTCACATACGCCTTTCTCATCTGGTTTACTATATCACCTACAGCAAGAAGAAGAAGATGAAGCATTTTGAAAGAAAGATGCACTGGATCAATATTTTCTGAACCTCTCCGAAAACAAACATCAGGAATCTAGAAGATCATCCCAAGTCAGAAGTGCAACAATTCCTCTAGCATGAACTAGAGCCTAGAGACAGGTAGAACAACAAAAACTATTACACTGCTAATATTAAAAAAATCATGAATTAGATTAAGAATACATTAATATGATATTGTAAGCTAATAGGATTAAATAAAGCCAAAAGAAAAACTTTGAGCCAGTATTGTTGAGCCAACATGATTTAATTGAGAAATAAATTAGTTATGTTAAGTCAAATAAATTCTATACAAAACAAATTGAAAAATAAAAATTCAAGTTGGTATTTCCTAAAAAGCAGGTACCCCAATGGCGTAAAGTAAGTGTGTTCGACTGTCACTCTGGAGGTTTGAGTTCGAATACCATTTCCTGCTACATAGGAAACAAAAAAATTATGGCTACAACTCTTTGTGAGGAAGTTGCAAATCCTACGAGACTAGCTCGTGTCACGAAAAGTGCTTCTCATCTTTGCCGTTCGTACTCTACCGAAAATTATACTTCCAGTAGAGATTTCTAGGTCACTTTGCTTTGGTTCCCTAGTTCCCTGTTCCGCCCCAAATTTATTTATTTTTTAAAAAAAGTTGAGGAAGTGAAATTGAAATTTTATCAGTTTAAAAAAATGCAAAAATAAAAATTATAGCTTATGTACAAAAAAACACAAACAAAAGTTAAGACTTTTCGAATAGTGACGAAGAGATTTGGAGAGTTCATGGCAGCTGTGTTGTTTTATCCATGGCACGATAAATCGTCAATCAACACTTGGAACTCATTGATCCCCGGCAAAACAAAATATCAACTTCAGAACCAGACAAATTGCAGGATTTGGGAAGATGCAAACCGTCTGGACTCTGGGGGTCCACTAAATAAAAATACGTTTAGAGAAAATCATTTATTAGCAAGGTTATTACGGATAATAGGTTTGTACTTAAGTTTTGTGGTATATGATCATAAATTAAATTTTAATATTATATGTATTTATTTGGGCTTGAATGATCGATGAGGTGGATGCAATTAATAAAAAAAAAAAAAAAAAAAAAACTAATTCATCTTATGTTACCCTACGTTTCGCTGGCTTTTTTCCGGCTTCTTCAGGGGTTTTTTATTAATCTAAAACAACCAATTATACAATATTATTTAGAGTATTACTTCTTGTACTTGTACTTCTTCGAAGACATCACTATCAGAGCAGAGGGGTAACGATCGATGATAACTTAAAATTTATTTGGCCAAAATTGGATGATAAATTTGTGAAACACTTGTGGTTCAAAAAGGACGATACTACGTGCCACACAGCTGACGCCAAAATGGACAAACAAACGATTTGAAGACATTACCTCACAAAGATACGAAGTGAAATGGCTTTGGAAATCGTGCGATTCGACTCCGTAAAACTCCTTCTTGAGGTTGATCTTGCGAAAAAAAAATTGTGTAGAATTTACTTAATTTTTTTTTTAAACAAACTCATAGTTTTCGATAAAATTTACACAAAACTTAAATCTTTTCCCTTTCAGCGTATATAATTATAAGAAGTGGTTTGAAAGCAAATGTACCTGCTTTTTACGTCAAAACAAAGTTGCACACACAAACCTAGCTTTATTGGAAATTTTTCGAGGTCTATAATAAATAAAACATGGTTAAAATTTATCAAAAAATATTTAACTCTTCCTCGTTATACTGCTTTTCATGATAGATAGACAACACACAAAAAATCTGTCCCTAGGGTAAACTATATTCTTCATTTTCCTCATTAAGAAGAACTGAAGCCTCCAGGCCTTCAATACTCGTACAGCAGAATATGAAACCAAAATATTTTTAATTTTAGTTCAGTATTTTCATTTTAATTAAAAAAAAATAGAAACATATTGATTCAAACAAATTCCTGATTCATTAAATTATTAAAAGAGATCTTCAAAATCAACAACTAACGAATCCAAACTTGTGTGTATTATTTAGCAAAAATAAAGCCAACCTCAACTTAAAATTTAGTTACAAAATACAAAAAACCATATCAAAATCCTTCCCACAGAAGTTATTTCACTCTGTAAAATGAAATTAATATTCAAAGAGAACCACTCAAACCCCTTAAGAGGCTGCCTATTGGTTTGGAGTTGGTTTATTGGAAATAGGATGTAAAATGGAAATTCTCTCGATTAAATTTCATGATTTTGATGCAGGTCACGAATTTCTTATTTATACCTACCTACAATGCTCTCATTGTAATGGTCTTTGTATGATGGTAGGTAGAAAAATATAGAGGTTTTGAAATGGCGAAAAAGGATTGAGATTTGTTTCATTCTTTTAGTCTTTTGGGAATCTCTGGAGTCACTGGGAGGAAGGTCGTTATTTGTTTTGGTTTTACTTTTTTTCCTTTGTATAGGGTAACTTTCATCAAAGGGAAGCTAAGGGACTATTCAAAAAACCATACAAAATTTAATGTTCAAAAAGGGATAAGTATAGGGAAAGTTTTATTTTTTAATTCGCTTAATAGCCGCCTTGTGGCACATTCAGTGTCGATAACTGTTTGTTCATAATGAAATTGAAACTGAAAATATTTTGCAGGGTTCATTGAAATAAATTTGAAGGTAACGTTTTTTTTTTTTTTAATTTTTTTTTAAACAAAGATAATCATGATGAAGAAAATAGATTTGAAAAACTTTAAAACAATACAGTCATAAGCCATATTCAAGCAGACAAACAAAAACCTTGATAGCTCTCAAAAGCTGAAAAGCTGAAAAGTTCAAAAATTCTGTGTTTATTTACACAGAAAAGACCTCATTTAAAAAACACTTGAATATCTCATTCATGGAAGTTCAGCTCCATCAACTACAAGAGTTTCGCCACAGGAATTTGCTCGTATACACAACCGCACGTCAAAGTTCTTCCTCAACCCGTGTGTATATGTGTATGAGTACTTCTACTTCGGTTTTATTATGGCCAAAGCTGATGTGGTTGGTCTTTCGAAATTGACTCACTCCATTAATTCATTGACTTCTGTTTGACAGACCTGAAAATATGTTCGTGTTATTCACTGATGTGTTGGTGTGCTTTGTAGTTGTTCCAAATTGAAAAGTGAGAGGACATGGCTTCTACTGCCGCCCCTGTACAGCCTCGTGGGAACGGTTTGTTTATATTGCTATTGCTGTTTGTTGGAAGAACAAGGGCCCTTGACTATGTCCGTTTCCACGCACAACCGTTTACTAACATGATTTACAAACTTTACCAACATCATGTTTTCCAGTAACAAAACCAAAATCACTTGAAAATTTCGCATCATACTTTCAAAAACAACAACTAGGTACTGAGAGTAAAGGTACTCGTATATAAAAGAGCATAGACTTTGTGCAAAAGGAAGAAAGGATGTCCGATATATATTTTTTTTAAGTTAAATTTTTGCTCTACACACAGTCTGCTTTTGCAAGGCAGATCCATTTTATGTTTGAGTTAATGGTAATTTTCAACAGCCAGAGGAGAGAACTCTAAAGGACTTATACATTTCGATGCAGAATGTTAATGGTCTCGAAATAGCAGGATTTCTTTAGAACAGGGATGTTATAGGTGATGTACTGAGTACGGGAGTACTTAGAAGTAAGTTGAAAATACCAAAGCAAGTGTAGAGTGTTACAGACTGGTACACAAAATACGAAATAAGTCGCAGAGCTTTTAGGATTTAGTTTGTGAATCAGACATTTTTCGAAACCAAATGAACTCATTTTCTGCAGAAGGGTTTGGAAACATTAAGCAATATTCCATAAAAATGATCCAATTTTTAGAAGTTGAGCTATCTTTATATATATAATTCTTCTGTGAGTGTGTATGTCACTGAACTTCTCTTAAACGACTGGACCGATTTTGATGAAATTTTTTGTGTGTGTTCAAGGGGATCTGAGAATGGTTTAGATTCACAATATTATATAAAAATCAATTGCTGTTCGTTTGTCTCGCTAAAACTTGAGAATGGCTAGACCGATTTTAATAATTTTAATCTTAAAATATTTGTGGAAGTTCAGGGAAGGTTTAAGCGGTGAGAAACATACATAATAAGTAACGGAAAAATACTAAAAACGAAAATTTAATTTTCCAATACAAAATGTTCCTAGCTGTGAAACATTTGACGTCTTTGCACTACAAATTACTGCAGAAATTTACAATGAGACATTGATCATGATAGAAGATTTGTTTTTATTGATTGTAAATAAAGTATTGTCGTGTTTGGGCATAACACCACCCAATCGTCCTATGCGCGATACATTTAACCATGACTTGCGAAGAGAACAAAAATACGGTACTGAAGTATTGGCCGAAACAGTTCGTTCAAACGTTCCGCAATTGAATGAACAGCAAAGAATTGCGTATGATACTTCGATTGAAGCTGTGAACAGTAGATCTGGTGGAATTTACTTCTTTGATGCTCCCGGGAAACTGGAAAAACGTTTCTAATTTCATTGCTGTTGGCAAAGATCAGATCGCAAAATGAAGTAGCCCTAGCATTGGCTTCATCTGGAATAGCTGCAACATTGTTAGAAGGTGGAAGGTGCACATTCTACCTTGAAATTTCCACTAAACATCCAAATCAACGAAGCTCCAGTTTGCAACATCGCCAAAAATAGCGCAATGGCGAAGATTCTACAGATACGCAAATTGATCGTTTGAAATGAATGTACGATGTACAAGAAATCATTCGAGGCACTGGACAGAACGTTAAAAGATCTTCGTGACAGCCAAAACATTTTTGGTGGAGCCATGATTCGGTTGTCAAGTGATTTTCGTCAGACTCTTCCAATTATTCCCCGATCAACTGTTGCTGACGAACTAAACGCATGCTTAAAATTCTCTAATTTGTGGCAATATGTAAGTACACTCCTATTAACAACTCACAAGCGAGTATTTTTGCAACAAGATCAAACTGCTATTATGTTTTCGAAGCAATTTTTAGATATTGAAAATGGTAAAGTCACAGTTGATACCTCAACCGGATTAATTATACTACTCAAGGATTTTTGTCACTTCGTCGATTCAAAAAAGTAGCTTATTCGGCGTGTTTTTACGGACATAGAAAAACGGCTCAGAAACCATAATTGACTGAGTGAACGAGCAATATTGGCGACCATAAGCAAAGATGTCGAAGTTTTCAACGTAACAATTCAAAATTTTCTTCCCGGAGAGTTGTTATCTTATAAATCAGTTGACACAGTTACAAACCAGGATGATGTAGGCAACTTTTTCACAGAGTTTTTAAATTCTCTGAATTTGCCTGGACTACCACCTCAGAATTTACAATTAAAAGTAGGATCAGTTTTGATTATTCTGCCTAACATTAATCAACCTCGACTGTGCAATGGTACGAGACTGGCTGGAAAAAACCTAATGAATAACGTCATCGAGGCCAATATCATCAAGGGAAAATACAAACGAGAGGGTGTCTCCATCCCGCGTATACCGATAATTCCAATGGATTTGCCATTTTTTCGTCCGTTTGGCCTTTGCGATGACAAGGCCAGTCTTTTAAAGTTTACGGAATCAACTTGAAGTTTCCCTGTTTCGCGCATGGGCAATTATAAGTTGCGAGTTTGCGAGTCGGAAAACTATCTTCTTATATATTTACGCACCGCAAAATAAGACAAAAAATATAGTACATCAGAAAGTCTTAAATTGATTAATTGAATAACTGTGTTGTATTTAATGTATGTAGATAAAAATTTTGTATTAAGTTTTGACCACATTTCCCAAAAATATATGAAGGTGATACGAAGTTTACCGGGTCATCTAGATCACCAGTTGTGTCGAATAGAAGATTTTTGTCACTTCAAAATATTTTAGAACTTGGTTAATCCTCCACTTCGAGGGCTTTCAGTTTAGAAAATTAAAAGTTATAGTATTTCTTTCTGCAGCCAACTGCAGTAACGAACTTCAAAGGAACTGAGAATGTTTACAACTTTTTTTCGACCGAATTAGAACAGCTAAGATGACAGGCACTTTATGATAACAAGGGATGTTTTTGAAAATTTTTGTAATTTCTAGCAAGTCTAATGTTTGATACAACTACTGAAAAAATAAAACATTTTGAAGTTGAAATGGGCTGGATTCGAACCTAGACCTCCGGCTCCGGATAGTCCAACGCATTACTACGCCAAGGGATGATACTATGTATCGGAAGTAAGAATATACTAACCAGCGAAATATGGCATGTCCATAAACTAAGCATTACCATTTCAAAATTTAAAGGCTCCAATAAATTGAATTAACTGTTGTAAAAGAAAATTTTTTGGTTGCTTTCACAAATTTACGACAATAATTCACACATTCCTGATTTTTTATTTCATTTTACCCATTTTTGAGGAGTTAACCTAGTTTACTCCATAGAAAACAAGTCCGAATATTTGTTTGTGTTTTTTTATGACATATTTACGACGAATGCACCACATTTTTCTTAAAATAATTTTACCATATAGTAATGTTAATTCGATAGTTAGGGTTTTTTCCAACAAATGTGACAATTTGTATTCCTTTTACGAAAATTATAAACCCTTTTTGGTTATAATTTTACCATTTTTGAACAGTTGTGTTCATATTATCAAAGATTATTCCTAAAAACATATTTACAACAAATTAACGACATCAATTAACACATTCCTTTTTCTTTTTCTGGTTATGTTTTGCATATTTTGAGGTTTGGTAATGTCAATTCGACAATTAGGGTTATTTTAAAAACTACTTTCTACTTTTACGACAAATTTACGACAATTTTTAATCCATTTTTTTTTAGTTCATCATTATCAGAGATTACACCCAAGAAAATAAGAGCGCGTTTGTTTATAACATGTTTACGACAAATTCACGACAGCATTTAACACATTTCTTTTTTCTTTTTTGAGTTCCTTTTTTAATATTTTGAGAGGTGGTAATGCCTACTTGGCAGTCAGAGGTTATTTTTTTAAGAAAGTTTGACAATTTTTGTTTTTTTTTTATTAAAAATTTACGACTGATTTACGACAATTATTATTATTTCAATTCATTTTGCCATTTTTAGGTAGTTGAGTTAATATTATCAGAAATAGATAATTCCTTAAAAATCTGGCACGAATTTATTTTCTATTTACAAAATGTTTACGATAAATTAACAAAAGCAATTAACACATTTTTTTTCTTTTTTGAGTTCTGTTAACCATATTTTAATGTGTGATAATGTGAATTCGAAAATTCGTTTTTTTTTTAAACAAGTGTGACAATTTTAGATGCTTTCATGACAAATTTACGACAATTTTTGTTTGAATTCCTTTTATCATATTTTGAGGGCTGGTAATGCTTACTTGACAATAGTCAAGGGTTATTTTTTTAGACCAAGTATTATATATACTTTTTTTTTTGGTTTACGTTAGTGTCCTAAAACATTTCGAGCTTGAAGTTTTGAAGTGGTAATTCTTACTGTACGGGGATGAAATCTTTCTTGTATTGTCTTTATCAGATCGAGAACTTCTCAATTAACCCTAATTTGCTATAATTGCGACTTAACTTTCCTCAGAGACCAATTACGAATAATCAAGACATGCTAACTTAATTAAAAACAAACAACAAACCCTTTTGCGAAGCTTACCAAATCGACGATCTAAGACTAGTTTTTGGTGGTAATTTATAGTGCCTTGAATGAACAGAACAATTAGATGTCTGTTTGTGTGTGTGTGTTCATACCAAGATACAAGAAAAAAAAACATTTCATTAACAAGACCAAATTCCATTTGCTCTAATTGAATTTGTTTTATTTGTGCATGATTTTCAATCCACAGAGGGCTTTAACTGAATTACGAAAAGCCCTCCCCTATTTAAACATAGTAATCCAGTTTTGAATAAATTATATAATGGTTTATCCATTAAGCTTGATAGCAGAGATTGAAATTGAAAGCAAAAATATTGCACCGAGAGTGATTATGCAAACAATCATCATAATAATTTCTATTGTTACTGCAAAATGGCTGCAATCTTTGTCCAGTTTGTGGAGATTCGAGTTACTATATAATACTCCGGGGAACAATGAACTAAAGTGCGCACTCATGTAAACAATGATGTTTTTTAAGTCTTTTGTACTTTTTTTCGCAGAAAAAAAAAAGTTAAAATTAAAAAATGCTGAATTAAGGATGCATTAATTTGACATAAGTGTTATTATTAACTTGGAGAAGTATGGGCAAACAATGTGCTAGGTAAACTGACAGAGCTTCGATTGTAGGGTTCTCCAGAGAATGGACACGATTTTTCTTCTTTTTTTTGGTTTGCAGAGTAATTAGCAGAAATGTTTTTCAAACAACAATAGAAAACGGATAATAGCTGGAACTGGAAGAGTATTGTTGAATTTGAATAGTGGCTTTGGACTTAATGGCGGTGGTCAAACATTAGAGCCACTCGGTAAAATATACAACAAGAGTTTAGATTTGTAATGCTAAGCCAATCAAGGATAATGGAGCTTGGGATGGGATGTTCTCTTGATGCAACTCAAGCAAATTACATCAACTTTAAAGTTGAAACCGTCTGCATTAATTTTCCAACTTATCTCGAAACAATAAACCTGCTGAAATCTGAGCAGTTATGCGGTTAAGTGGAGTGAGTTACCGATTTCTCCAACTTCCTCCAGGGTCTACTTAAATTTATATCTCTCGACTCTGGACTGGCATCAAAAATAAGTACATGTAAGTACAAAGAAAAGTTCAAACCACAAATTAAGTCCATTCTCCAAAGATAACCCAAGGCTAAAAGTTGTACGTAGGTACTATTCGAGACTACTAAACCAAAGTAGGTACACAAATATGAAAACACTTTCAATTTGCCACCAAGGAATGGAAAGTTTTGCACCAACAACCGACTACCATCAGTTCTTGAAAACGAACCCACAACAAACCAAAAATAAGAAACCATGGTATGGCATTCAAGAGCATAACATTTGCACAGCTCCAACCCTCAACCCACCTACTTACTTAACTCTTATGCATGTAAAATGTAGCAAATAATGTTTTTTTTTTATATTTTCCAAATTTGTATATTCAAAGAAGTTATTGCAGAAAATATTTAGTTTCCATTTTTATATCCCACGCAGTCCGTTATTTGTCCCAGAGACTGAGTGAGAGAGCTAAGACTTGGACAAGCTACCGCTTTGAACATAACTCTGAAAATTGTATTTCTGTTTTTCAAGTTGCCCCAAAGCTATTTCTGGATGCTGGTTGGGCTATAGTGAAGTTTGGTATTGGTCATGGTTGAGGGCCGTATTTGGAAGAAGTTTATGTATTTCCAACTTGGAGTACTGGATATCCTTCCACAAATTGAAATTTCAAATTTGTGCTTGCTTGGAGTGGGAAAGAGTTAAAAAGGTAGATTTTGTGGATTAATGCTTTATTCGAAAAACGAAAAAGAGAAGAAAAAAAAAAAGTTGCAAAATATTATTTCGATGTTCAACAATAAAGTGAAGAAGGAAAATTCAATTTGAAAATCAATCACCGTTGATGCCAGAGACAGAGGAATTTATGGACAGAAATTATAGATTTTAAAGTTATTGGCATGATGAGGTACGTACAGATATGGACAAAGAAATAGCACACTTATGATGTTTTGTATGAATATTAGTTTTATTTTATACTTATGAACTGAAACATTTTCATTTTTATTTCAGGACCTCTTACAACAAATAAAGCTTCATCTAAATATTAATTTAAAATTATAAGCTATAAAGTAGATTTTTAAAAATTATTTTAATTTGTGGTGACGCTATTTCTTGTGGACAAAGAAATAGCACACATTCCTAGAATTGTAAAAAATCAACCTTTTAGCGAAAAATTCTTAGAATTTCAAATCTTACAATATTACCAAGTTAGTACTTTGTTGGGTGACCACGATTTTTCAAAGCTTCCTGGCATCTTCTTGGTAAACTCTCAACTTATTTTTGGCATCTACTTTGTGGGATAGAATACTACGTTTCCTCGATACTGGCCCAAAAATCGTTCGAATTTTTGAATTTTTTCTGCCCAATCTTAACCTTAACATCATTACGTAGATGTTCTATGGGGTTAAGATCGAGACTTTGAGCTGGCCAGGTCAGTATATCAATTCGTTCGTCCAAAAGCCAATCTTTGACTATGTTTGATGCATGTTTGGAATCATTGTCATGCATGAATATCCAATTTACTGGCATAGACTCAAAGGAAAATGGTTCCATGGTATTCTTAAGTATATTGAGATGAGAAAATTTATCCATTCTGCCATCAATCCTCACCAGTGGACCCACTCCATGCCATGAAAATGCTCCCCAGACCATTAAGTTGCCCCGTCCGTGTTTCACAGTCTTAAGAGTGTACCTGTGGTTGTATGCTTGGCACTTTGGGCGATGGACAAATGTTTTCCCATCTGGCCAATTCGATTAACTTTGGTTTCGTCACTCAAAAGCACTCTCTTCCAAAACTGCACGTTTTTGTTTTTATGAGTCTTAGCAAAAGTCAAACGAGCTTTGATGTTCTTCTTGGAAAGTAACGGTTTTTTCCTGCTCACACGTCCAAACAACTCAGCATCGTTGAGTCTTCTTCTTATCAATCTGCTTGAGACATCAACACCAAATTCTTCATTTACTTCCGCCATAATGTCTCGAGATGACTTAAAAGGGTCACATTTGCACTTTCTAGCAATGGCTCTGTCAATTCGTAACGAAGTTTTGCGGGGTGGTGGCTTACGAATTTTATTTTCTGTTGTCATATCTCGATTTGCTCTCTCTAAACCAATGACATTATAAACCATTTTACGGGAACAACTTAGTGTTTTGGCTATTTGGGTAGGATTTTTACCTTGTGTATGAAGATCGAAAATAATTTTCCTCTTTTCGGGAGCACAATGCGCTCCTCGGCCCATTTTGTTAAAAACTTTTTTTAGGAAACTATAAACAACACAAAATAAGCACTATCTCTCATAAATTTCGATCGCGAAATAAAAATTCAATGATATGTGCTATTTCTGTGTCCAGGAGTAAAAGAGAAAAGAATTTAATCAAAAGGCAAATGCAAGAATCTATCAAAGGTAACGGGACTATTAAGACTTTTTTGTTTACATCAATTAATGTAGACCATTATGCCTGGAGAACAAACTTACCACAAACATTGGACATAACGGACATTTTAATCGCGAGATTTTTCTCATAAGTGTGCTATTTCTCTGTCCATAACTGTATTTTAAATCAAGGCTCTTTAATTTGTATGGGGTACTTATGGGGTACAGTTGGACTAACTTATAGTAGATTACTATAATGAAAAACAATAGATTAGATAGGTTTGGGTTGTTTTAAATTAAAACGTGGTTACCGTTGGTAACCACCGTCACTATAGAGAAATAAAGATATGCAGGGCAACATTTTTTTCATTATTATTTGATTTAATGGATTAAAAACAAAGTAACTAACATTTGTATCGACATTTTAAAATTTGGAAACATTTCTTTTCTTGGGATAGGCAAGTAAAGACGAGCTTACAATCGCTGCACTAACATATTTTACGTGCCTAATATTGTTATCCATTTGCAAGTTCTTCTTGGTGGTCGATGTGGGCTACTTTATAGACGAAGTTTATAAAGAACTATTAATTTGATTGCTTGCATTAGCCTAGTTTATACGCTTTTGAAGAGTTTTTGTTGCACTTAGGGTTGTTGCCAGCTTAAACTATCTATTTTGTGGTAAATGATTCTGTCGAAAAACTTTTGATCTCAAGCGACAACTAATGCAAAGAGTTCCTTGTGATTCATATAGGACTAAACAACAGACTACTCAAAAAAAAAAAAAAAACACAATGGAATAGGTGGTTAGCACACATAACCACCACATTAATACGGCTCTCTAAAAGTACTGGAGAGATCCAGGATATCACTTCCGTTGTCCTGGGTTCAGTGATAGGAATATAACTTTTCACGCCTATACGTGGTAGAGGACGAATAACACTACAAATGCAAGACTAACAAGTGCAAGCCCTCGGAATAAGCAAACAAACGAGCGTTTTTGCTCAGGACACGAACTTGTCCTTGGGTTGGAAAATGATCTGTGTGACCATGTTCTCAGAAAGTTTAGAAGCATTTAAGCACACTTAAGTCCTATATTTTTTGTAATTATTTATTTTATAAAAAAAAACTCTTAATCGAAATTGTGGCTTAGGGAAAGATGTCCGTCCACTTAAAAACTTTAAAGATGTAATAATTGGATTAATTGTCGTGAATATGTCGTGAAATAAAAAAAAATGTTTTTTTATTTAAAAAACCCTGGTAATGCTAACTTGTCAATCACTACCACTTTTCCAAATAAAGTAAAATAAGCTTGAAAAGGAAAAGGGACAAAGTTAATAACTGTCGTTAATTTGTCGTAAGTAAGTCGTAAAATCAAAAATTTTGTCGCGCTTGTTTTTTTAAAAACAACTCCTGGTAATTCTTACTTGACAAGGCATTTTTCCGAGTATATAATTAGCCTATTACTTCCTCGTCTCTTTATTTCCGGACGGTTTTGAGTGATTGGAAAATACGATATTTTCTGCAGGCGGATCGTTTTTCCCCACTGCCACCCACTACACCATTTTTAAAGTGATTGTTTTTTTATGATGGATAGAGTAAATCCAATTCATGCAACTCAATACGAGTATGTTACGAAACAATGAATTCTCGTAACTCGTAGGTGGCTCCAAAAGCTACAGAACTCTAAACTTATGGAGTTACTTAGAGGAGAAGGTGTAAGAAAGTGCAAAGATATTTGTTTTCTGTTGAAAATATGTGGGGAGAAGGACTTTATTTTTATTTATTGTCATTTAAGATTTTAGATTTTACAAAATTAGTTCCGACCGACCAAATGAATGTACCTATGTACAAAATGAAAAAAAAAAATTAAAACACATCATTTACCCAACTTTGTTTAACTACGCACAATATTTTGCCATACTCGGCACGTGTATCTGTCATTATCAGGCAAAAAATCTCCGTTGGAAAGAAAAACAACCGATGAACAGATTTTCCAACTTCAATATGTCTGTTTGTTTGTGACTTATGGCGATGTGACCTGAGCCAACAAAACAAACGTGTGGGTGTAATAAACTTGTCTATGGCCATGAAAACTTAGGGGACGTCCTCTAAACAGGACTATCTCTTTTCGGACCTTTTCCCATCATCCAAAAAGTGACACAATGACAGAATCAATTGACCCAATTTCAATTTGAAAATAATGAAGAATAAAAATATAGAATTTCCCAATCACTTTGAATTGAATAATTTATGAACCTATCGATTTCAGGTGGATATAAATATGTTACGACATAACTTTGGAAGAGGAGCTATTTATCTATCTTTTATCAAAACAAGTAAAATAGAGATGAATTTTGGTCGTGGTAGTGGAAGGAAGATAATCATATGCCGGCGGCGCGGCAGGCGTCCCACTCAGCGAGCGTTTGTATTTTGCTGTACAGTGGGTCTCAATAGCTTGGAATTGAACACAAAACAATTGTTGGCACACAGTCCTCCCCGATGAGTTTTACCTTGTCGTGGTGAGGAGGCTTACGTCTATTTCTCTGGAAAACCCAGCTGAATATTTAGACAACTAAGAAAACTCAATAGTGATCACCATGTCACGGCCAAAGCATAAACTAAGCGATTGAGATAATGTTCTCTTTTGGTCGATGTTTTGGTTTTAGCAATCTTGGGAATATGATGTTAAAAATAAATGGTCGTTGAGATCAAGAAGATTTGTTTAGGACAATCGTTCCTAAAACAAAGACTAATAAAAGGGTGCACACTCCTAGTGCTTGACAGGCCCCGAGTTTTGCAGTAACTCATCTGTAAGTGACCTCACGGTTGCGAAGCTCCACCGGAAGGTATATTCTCAAATATTCTGGTACCACGGGAGATAGTGCCCAGGAGTTAGACATGGGTTGCGAAATGCAACCTCTCTTTCTCAGACTATCTATGAACCTAGGCTTACTAGCCCATGAAAATTCTACAACAAAATTAAAAAACTCCATAAAAATTCCTACGAAGCTGAATATGTCTGCCAAGTTTGGAATGACTATGGACCAGGACTAAAGTTCTTGACACCGTTAAAAGAAGGTAAAATTCTATTTTCTTTTGTAAATCTCACGAAAGTAATTTTTGTTTCAAGAAATGTCAAGGCAAATTGGAGCTTGTTAAATTCTACACAAAAAAGGGTTTCAGATTTTTTCCTTAGAACACTTAATTTTAAGAAAAAATATCGCAAAAGCAACCAGTAAAAAAATTTAAACAAAAAACTGTAACTTAGTCTTTTTCGAAAACCATTGGTCTTCAGAAGAAAATTTTGTAAAAGTTTTTGTGTAAAATTTTATGCTTTTGTCACAGAATCTACATAAAATGTAGTTTTTTCTGTGATATCGTCTATTGCGAAAAAGTGACAAATCCTCCAAGCTTTTCTCTTGTCATAGGGAAGTGCATCTTATCTCAGCAGTTCGGATTCGGTAGAAAATTGAAAGTATTCTCTATTCCGGCTGACTTACAACAGAAATAGTTAAAAGTGTAATTTCCTAGGCCACATTTATCCACGAGCTACCGAATCTATATGAAGAAAAATGAAAGGTCTTGCCTTGGTGGCTTATTGTTTGAGGAAACACAGAACCGATTTCTATGACATTTTCGAAGTTCAGAAGCCTCATTAATTTTTCTTATATTTGAGAAAGAATTTTATTATTCTTGTTGGACAGAGAATAAACTGACAAACGTCAATTGATGATATTTCGAAAACCACTTTTGAACTCTTTCCCCATCGTAATAGTAGATTTGATTCAAAACCTAGAACTTTACTTTTCACGAAACTATAACAGGTCTTCTTCTATTGAAATAAAGGTTTAAATCAATCTCCATATATACATTTTGTGTTCTTTATTAAACAACAATAATTTAGAATAATAAAATAACAAACTTTAAAAAGTATACTTAGAGCTAGGTATAAAGTATCTATATTATATTGTAAGGTATGTATATAAAGCTTAGAGTAGGTATTGTTAAGAAGTTATGAAGGACAATATGCCTTACAACTCGGCCAACCTGACAAATGATCGTCCCGATCATAACGATTTATAAATTATAAAGAATTTAATATTGATTTTTCTTTATAGCTTAATGAAAGCTTCTTCTTCATTCAACTCTGTAATATTCTTCGGAATTATATTATTTTCATCAAAAAAGTCGTTCAAAATGTTCTGGATTTTCGAAATGTTCTAAATTTTCAGAATTTTCGGATTGTTCGGAATGTTCAGAATGTTCGGAATATTCTAAATTTTTGGATTGTTCGGAATTTTCAGAATCTTCGGAATGTTCAGAATCTTCGGAATGTTCAGAATCTTGAGAATGTTCGGAATGTCTTGAATCTTCGGAATGTCCGGAATCTTCGGAATGTTCGGAATTTTCAGAACGTTCGGATTGTTCGGAATGTTCGTTATTTTCGGATTGTTCAGAATCTGCGGAATGCTCGGAATGTTCAGAATCTTCGGAATGTTCATAATTGTTCATAATGTTCGGAATGTTCGTAATCTTCGGAATGTTCATAATGTTCATAATTGTTCATAATGTTCGGAATATTCGTAATCTTCGGAATGTTCATAATGTTCGGAATGTTCGTAATCTTCGGAATGTTTATAATTGTTCATAATGTTCGTAATCTTCGGAATGTTCATAATTGTTCATAACATTCGGAATGTTCGTAATCTTCGGAGTGTTCATAATTGTTCATAATGTTCGGAATGTTCGTAATCTTCGGAATGTTTATAATGTTCATAATTGTTCATAATGTTCGGAATGTTCGTAATCTTCGGAATGTTCATAATGTTCATAATTGTTCATAATGTTCGGAATGTTCAGAAGATTCTTCTTACTCTAGTGCAGATTTTTTTTTTATATGCAAATCTCAAAGCTGCGCTACTGTTGCAGTTGCCGGAACTTCCACATTGTTTGTTTCACAGCATGCAAGCAATTCACTTTTATTATGACATATTCTTATACATATATGTATATGTATATCTTATAGTTTTCGAATTTTTTTTTTAATTCAATTTTCAATCCTCAATTTTAAATCTTCAATTTTCAATGTTTAATTTTCAATGTTTAATTTTCAATCTTCAATTTTCAATTTTGGCTTATCCCATTGCTTGGTATATCTTATATGTAGTTTTCGGATTTTTTTTTTTTTTTTAATTCCATCTTCAATATTCAATCTTTAATCTTGGCTTATCCCACTTCTGAGTTATAACAGGTCTTCTTCTATTGAAATAAAGGTTTAAATCAATCTCCATATATACATTTTGTGTTCTTTATTAAACAACAATAATTTAGAATAATAAAATAACAAACTTTAAAAAGTATACTTAGAGCTAGGTATAAAGTATCTATATTATATTGTAAGGTATGTATATAAAGCTTAGAGTAGGTATTGTTAAGAAGTTATGAAGGACAATATGCCTTACAAAACCAATACCTTTTATAGATGATTCGATAAGCACATTATCAACATTTTGAAATTTGTCCGTTTTTGTCATACTACCTGCCCCACTGTTCGTTCGCAGTTGCCGCCACATCGAACGACTCTGTCTAATTTATTTAGAAAATTACTCCTATATTCTCATAAATTATAAAGGACGTGAAACAAATTATTCAATTTTACACAAAATTACATATTATTATTATACGTTTGATGCGAAAAATGTCGTGACTTTTGAATGACATAGCTTGCGATTATTGAATTTCCTTCCACAAATGGCTTGTTTATTGCCTACCGATTTGGACTTGCGAGTATAATTTTGGGATATGCCTTTTGTGAAAGTAATCATATGGAAATTTTTGATATTATTGTGTTGCTCTGCCATAATTTTGTGTTGTGAGAGAAATGGATTAAAAAATTTATAGATATTTTTAATTTTTTTATTTGACAAAAATGGGAATTCGATTAATATACCATGTGAGAAAATTATCAGTTGACAATAATTTCAGGCGAGAAAACTATGATGTGAGTGAAATATCATGCGAAAAACATATCATGCGAGAAAACTATCATTGCGAGAACACCATCATGCGAGGAATATATCATGCGGAGAATCTATCATGCGAAAAAAATTTCGTGCGATAAATATTTTATGTGAGAAAACTAGCATGCCATAAAACTGTTTAATGAGAAAACTATCATGCGATAAAACATATCATGCGAGAAAGCTATCAAGCGATATACAGGGTGATTGGCATAAGGTGTGACAAAAAGCTAGGGCGTGTAGGTTGGACTTAGACAAGAAAAAAATCGTATGGGAGGGGGGGGTCTATTTCCCCCCGTTTAGGCGGGAGGGGCAATTTAAGAAAAAAATCACTTAAAACAGAAAAAAAATTATTAAAAAATAACGGTGATACCTACAGAGTAATGCTATAGCATTTTGAAAAGCCAGAAATACATTCTTTAATTTTGTTTTTAAATAAAGTTGTTCGAGTGAATAGTTTTTGAAAAATTAATTTTCAAAATCAAAATTTTGAAAAAAAAAATGAAATTTTTTTTTTAAACAATTTTTTTTCAAAATTTTACGTAATTAAGTATTATTTTTTTATTCAATATTCAATGCTCTTTTTAATTTTTGATCAAACACAAAAAACCGGATGTCAAAATGTTTTGTAGTTTTTGAGAAAATCAAAAATAACAAAAACTACTTTTGTTCTAAGAAAAGCCTTTTATTTTAGTTTTTACGTTTTTGGATTCTTATGTAGGTGAATTTACGATTGAAAGGATTAACTTTCTTTTTACTATTCTTTTAATTATCGTCTTATAAGCATACAATAATGTGACAAAGTACTGGATTAACCATATTTCACACATTTTTTCATTGAGAACACCTGCGTGAGAGCATTGGTTTAAAATTGACCTGCCACTTTTTTATTATGGTGGGGTCGGCTTGACTTAGGTGCATTTACGAAAGAAAGGATTAACTTTAAATAAACAGTAATTATGTATTTTATCTAAATATGCATGTATTTATTATTTAAATTGATTTCAAGATTCAGGAACATTTTTGTTCTTATTTCGCAATTGCATTTTTCTGTCACTAGTTAGGGCGTGTAACGCTGCATTATTTAAAAAACATTCGCAGATCAATATTAATCCAACGCAGGTGTTCTCAATGAAAAAATGTGTTATTGTATGCTTATAAGACTGATAATAAAAAAATTTTACAAAAAAAGTTAATCCTTGCTTTCGTAAATGCACCTAAGCCAAGCCGACCCCACCATAATAAAAAAGTGGCAGGTCAATTTTAAACCAATGCTCTCACGCAGGTGTTCTCAATGAAAAAATGTGTGAAATATGGTTAATCCAGTAGTTTGTCACATTATTGTATGCTTATAAGACGATAATTAAAAAAATAGTAAAAAGAAAGTTAATCCTTTCAATCGTAAATTCACCTACATAAGAATCCAAAAACGTAAAAACTAAAATAAAAGACTTTTCTTAGAACAAAAGTAGTTTTTGTTATTTTTGATTTTCTCAAAAACTACAAAACATGTTGGCATCCGGTTTTTTGTGTTTGATCAAAAATTAAAAAGAGCATTGAATATTGAATAAAAAAATAATACTTAATTACGTAAAATTTTGAAAAAAAATTGTTTAAAAAAAAAAATTTCATTTTTTTTTTCAAAATTTTGATTTTGAAAATTAATTTTTCAAAAACTATTCACTCGAACAACTTTATTTAAAAACAAAATTAAAGAATGTATTTCTGGCTTTTCAAAATGCTATAGCATTACTCTGTAGGTATCACCGTTATTTTTTAATAATTTTTTTTCTGTTTTAAGTGATTTTTTTCTTAAATTGCCCCTCCCGCCTAAACGGGGGGAAATAGACCACCCCTCCCATACGATTTTTTTCTTGTCTAAGTCCAACCTACACGCCCTAGCTTTTTGTCACACCTTATGCCAATCACCCTGTATATATAATGAGAGGAAACTATCATGCGAGAAAGTTATCAGTTGATAATAATTTTATGCGACAAAATTATCATGTGAGAAATATATCATGCGACAAAACAATCACGCGATAAATATATCATGAGAGGAACCTATCATGCGAGAAATATACCATGCCAACAAACTATAATGCCAGAAAACTATCATGCGACAAAAACTACTATGCCAGACATATATCATGGGAGAAATATATCAAGCGGAAAAACTATCATGGTAGTTTTCTCGGGTGATAGCGATATCTCACAATAGTTTTCTTCAATGATAGTTGAAGCTGTTGTAATGCTTTCTTACTCATCAGTCTTAAAAGTTTGGTATTTTCGAATTGATGTAAACATTTCCTGCAGGCTACACTGCTAAAGGTTTAAAGCGGGATTTGATATCTCTTATAAATATCAATTTCGAGTTATTTCAAACATGCTATCTTTACCAAAGTATAAATTATATCTCAATTTATGTCCATAAATTTGTAAACAAGAACAAACTTCCAAAAATTTTAAATCATACTCCCGCATGACCTTTAAATACCCCTAGCTCTTTCTATACATTTATAATATTCGAATTATTATTCGAAATTCCTTGAAAAAAAAAACTTCAACAGCCACCTCTGTCAACCCCGATGATATTTTATTTGTATTATTAACAACTTTTTTTTGGAAAAGTATCTGTTTATGAAATTAACGCCCCCATAAAAATTTAATGAATTCACAAAGAATTTTGAACTTTGGGTTTATAATTAAGTGCACAAGCTTCGAAAGTTTTTTTTTTTTCTAAAAAAGTATCTATACAACCATTTACACTCTTCGTTGTTGATACACAAGAGTATGTTTATATAAAGTTTGTCAAGGCTCACGAAAGGGGCGGTATGGATAGGAGGAAAATCAATGTTAAACAGATTTCTGTTTTAGTTTTTTGTTTATGTTTTTTTTTTTTTCTTGACAATGGGACTCTCGAAGTATTTTGTAACAAGTGGCAATAAGAACGCCTTAGGGCTGTTTTTTCAATGAGGTTATTGATATATGTATGTTTTGTTTTCAATAATACTTTTTTGTTTTGTATTGAAATCAATTATTTATTTATTTTTTCCTTTATATAATTGGATTGGGCGGAATTGAAAATAGAATATGGTTCGAGATTTTTATTTTAAAAGAGAGTTTTTTTTTGGAATAGAAATTTTGAAAGAGGACTACTCGTTATCTTGCACGTTATTGAACAACTAAACCACAGGCACCAGCTTTAAAGGTTGAAGGTTATAAAATGTTGTTAACGAATAAAACGTGTTATGTCCATCAAGTAACCAGAGCAATGTTAGCAGAATAAAGGTTTTGAATTGCATCGTTAGGAACTGATTATGAAAACTCCGCAAAAAAAGCTGGTATTTGTGTAGAGATTTAGTACACCGTCTTAAGAATATCCTTAAATTTTAACCACTTCCGTAGACTTTGTGCGTTAAAAAAAATCATTTTTTTGTAAACTTTTCAAAAACAAGTAATATTTTCCAATAAATACGCTATTATGGTACACTATGAATTAGTCAACTATGAAATAGTACACTATGAAATAGTACACTATGAAATAGTACACTATGAAATAGTACACTATGAAATAGTACACTATGAAACAGTACACTATGAAATAGTACACTATGAAATAGTACACTATGAAATAGTGCACTATGAAATAGTACACTATGAAATAGTACACTATGAAATAGTACACTATGAAACAGTGCACTATGAAATGTACACTATGAAATAGTGCGCTATGAAATAGTATACTGTAAAATAATACACTATTTTACAAGTTGATCTGAGAATGTTCAGAGCATATGGTATATTTAAATGTTAGCTTGGTACAGTACATCTTCTGTTTACTGTTTAGTTGAGCTGCAAAAGTCAAAAAACATGCTTGCTCATCAACCATATGCTCCAATTTTCTAGTGAAATACTGGGCCTTACCAACAATCAAATTAAGAGACGACTTTAATATTTGAGCGAAATGAAGCATTATTTAATGGACTATATACAACTGACCATATATGTATGCTGCATTTTATTTTTTAGGTTCCGAACAATAAATGGTTCATAATTTAGAGTTCACATAAATATTAAGTTCATAACATGTATGGTTAACTTTATAGAGCTCTTTAAATAATGGTCCATTTCGCTCAAATATTAAAGTCGTCTCTTAATTTGATTGTTGGTACGGCCCACTGATTCGTAGTGCACTCTATGTTATCGGGTATTCCCAATGAAACGCAACTGTTTTCAGTTTGTCAATTTACTGCACAGGGAAAACCAGTGTGAAACGAAATGTATTTCGATTTTCACACATTTTAACTAGATACTGAAACTATAACTATGCGTGACGATCGAGCGTGAGGTAGTCAAATCAAATAAGATAAACAAAAATCAACCTTAACAAAATTTTTGGATAATGCAGAAAGTTGTCAGAGTTTAAAGATTATGAAATTTTCTACAAAAAAATATTTCTGAATCTGAACATATTAAGAACACATCAAAGTCTATAAATCATGCGGAAAACATTTGACAAAAAAAAACGATTTTTCTAAAATAATAAAGTTCGAAAGATCATGGTTTTTGACTTTGAAAAGTCTAAGATTTTTGACGACCCCATCACAAGGATGGGGTGAAACAACTTGATTGTCAATAATCTGGGAGGAAGGACCTCTTACATATTAAGAGCTGACGTCGGTAAGAATGTTCAATATTAGTCAAGGTGCTGAAAAAGAGATGGAGCTAGATGCATCCTTTATGGGCCAACGGCAGCTGTCATAGCAACTAAATTGATTATAGGCACTGGACTATCCATCAGCATGCTTCTTTAAGGTAAAGCAAGGACAAAGTTTCCTGCGTCTGGAGGTGTGTCCTAAATCAACTTCAATATCACGTGAAATTTATAGGTTATGAAGGAGATACACTAGAATGATTTTCCTCGAATGACAACAGGATTTAGGACGTCAAGATTGAAGGCTTGTGAGTACATACTTAGGCCGTCTTGACACCGCAGGCTTGAATTTGTCCTCACACGGTATTAGACAGACAATACCAGTACTGCGACTTAGAAGATACGGTGTGTAACATCAAGCACGATGAAAAGAACAAAATGCGACAATTATTTCAGCTGGGATAAAAGATTTCACATTATTAGAATACGAATTTGTTGTGGGGAGTCTCCAAGCTATTGATATTAAGCATATAAATGATCATCTGCCTCTAATCAGCAACCTAAATTACATGTTAGTCTGATATGTGTTAATCTCTTAGCCCTTGAACTTGAAGATTAGCAAGAAAATGTTTTATAACTTCTGACAGAGCCAACGGATACTGTCAAGAGTACAATGTCCAAATAGTGCTCGAGGACTTCATTGATAAGGTTGGAAGGAAAGACAGGCACAGGGCCTTCAAAATGATACCAAATAATAGCTTTCGACTAATAATTTTTAGAGCAACTCGTAATAGTGCGGTAGGTAGCACAGCAGCCTAGCACTCTCCAGACGGTTGAATCGACCAAGGTACATACATATATCCAACATCTTAGATGTGGGTACATTTCGAGGATCCAACGTTGAATCTGACCATTTTCTTGTTGCGTAAAAATTCAAGGCCCGAATGTGGAACGAAAAGAAACTGCACGGTTGCAGAATTGGACATTCGACACTTTAACAAACATGAAGTTGTCAGAGACCAAAGAGGGCATCTGAATGAGAAGTTCCCCGCCATGCATTCAACGATGTCAGAATAATCAGTGGTACCAGTACCGCCACACCATCAAACAGGAAGGATGAGCCACCATGGGCTACCAATCACCGCAGAGAAAGAACACCCGAAACAAGGTACAGTAGATGCACATATTAATATGCTGCAGAACAAAACGAGGACAGCGAAGAAACAGTATCGAGCATTATGCCCCTTGCCATAATGGTTAGTGCATTAGACTGTCACGGACCTATACAAAGGGTCTTGGGTCAGATCCGTAGCCGCTGGGTTGCACTCTGCATCTTACGAGGAATGGACTCCAAGGGTTTCCCTCGTCATGAAAAGTGCTTCTCATAAGCCATTCGGACACGGAAGAAAATTGTAGGTACTTTCCATTCCTGCTAACACGCACACAGAAATGGTTGAGAGTTTGTAAGTTACTAGGGTTAGACTCTCTAGGAACTATAATGAGCTCTAAGCTATTTATATTTTTTTAGGAACTGGAAGCTTCTGTCAGGATTTGCCACTTCCTCGAAAGAGGTAATATCCCAGAAATTTTGGTTTTGGCTGGCACCGACTTGGAAGCGAATGGAGACTTTCAAGTCCAAGGACCAAGGCAATTATTATTAAGCCCAAGGGTAATGCATACTGAGGATGATAAGTACTGAATTTTCTAAATTACAGGTACTCTTATGTCATTTAAGTTCCTTATCCATCACTCAGATCAATTAACGCAATTTCAGGCCCTTCTATTGAAACTACCGAATTCTGAAAAGATTTTCGAAATGAATAAAATACAATACCTTCGAAATAGATTGAATTCTTTTTGAGTCAAGGGCTGGGCTGGTTCATATTAATGAAACAAAAAAAGTAAATAAAATACAAGCGTATAGGTGCACTTGAGCAATGAACATCTTTTACCTACTCACTTGGATGGGTGGATCTACATTATCTATAAAATACTATCCCCCATTCAGACTCAAGGTTATCCTGCATTATCATTGTACTTGCTCTTCGTGTGGCCTTGGTGCTAAAAATTAATTGTTATGAGCTTTGCTTTAGCTATACGACCAATTACTTTCGTTGCAATTTAGTTTAACATTGCTCATAAAACCATTTCAGTGTTTCCCTATAAAATGTTATGACCATTTATTACATTATAAATTTAACAAAAATACTAAAAGTCAAACGAATTAAGTTTTATGTAATGAATATTACAAAAATTGCTGCCCATCTCTCGAGTTACTAAAAATCATATAAAAAAGCTATTTCACTGAAAATGTAATGAAGAAGGTAAGTGCTAGGTAGATATGCATGCAAAGAACAAAGGTATATGATTAATTAAATTATCAAAACATCACATCACGGTCCGTAGCATCGTCCCTTTCATAAAAATACTCGTAGAAGTCCTACACCTTGAAATGAAATTCTTAATATAAACTTGATATAGCTTACACTAACATAAGACTCTTCCAAAAGTCCAAGGATCTTCTGCATTTTTTTCTTTCTCTCGCATTCTTTATTTTTAATAAAGCTCATGCTGTCTGTACAATTTCAAACAAGCAATCACCCACTTCTCAGCTATTTGTAAGGTAGGTAACCATGATTTTTCTCTTTGACAGGATGTAGTCGAATGATGTCTTGATTGCTTTATAATTGTAATAGGAATATTTTTTCACAATATCTACATACATAGGTAGGTACTGCAAAAATCCTACTTGCAAGGATTCTCATCTCGAGTCACTTAGGTGAAATAGAATCATAAATTATACACCATCTTCGTCTACTTACTACGTAGAATTGAATATAATTCAAGGTGAAGTCGGATTGAATAGGCTTTGAAATGTTTTACTAAATCTTGTGCACAGCTGGTGCCTTCAGAGTTGTGTAACTCAATGGTATCTACATAGCTGGTACAAAGGTGGTGGACTAAGTTTGTTTACCTAGCGAATGAACTTTTAAAGCAAAAACCTTTAAGTTACTTTGTCAACATCAAGGATTTTGAGCTCAGACATTTTTTTTAAAATTGATTCGATAGCAAATACTCGTAATAGTCAAATAATTCTTTTTCGTTTTGGTGAATCTTGTTGGGTTTGGCCTGGCATATTTTACTTCGTTTGTTCCTTATTTTTTTTCTTTTTCAACTAGCTATACGCACTTAAGAGTAATGATATAACCTTTCCAGGCTATGCTCGTGCTATTTCCAGAGACATTATTTAAGAGCACAGAAAAATTCAATAAATTCCTTTACTCTCTTTCAAGTTTTTGAGTATTTAAATTTTGAATACTCTTATGAACCAAAGGAATGGGAAGGAAGAGTAAGTATACTGAAGAGAACAAACATTTTTGGAGGATTTACTTTACTGTGAATGTGAAATACGATGGAAGCAGTGATGTTATTTCATGTCCATGGCAAAGCAAGTGGTATGTACTTGTACAGTATGCGAGGGATCATTTCTTTTAAATAATGTGTGTCATCCTAAATGGATTCGTACAAGAGATAGTCCCGGGATTTGATACCAATTATTAGTTATTTTTTTTGTTTGCGCAGAAAGACCAGACAAAATTTTCAAAACTAGAAATTCTCGAAAGTTGCACCATCTTGAACTAAACAAATTTGTCGCTTATGCGAAGGTAGTCAATACAATTCTAGGACAGGATTATGCTGCTGTTTAGTCTTAGGGAAATCAAGGGAAGTTAGGGAAGAATATCAATGGCGAGGTGTGAATACTTTGGAATGAAATTAAAATAATCACCTGCAAACTTATTAAGATGTGTCCTTGAAATGAGCCTAGTTTGACACAAGTTTTCAACTGTGACCTTATTTGTGAAGACAAGAATGATTTGCAATATTAACAAAATCATTAAAATCTTGAAAACCGCCATCGATTAATTTCTTTTTTAATTAAAAATTTATTAGTTTTGATAGTCTTGTAATATTGTTATATCATAGTTCAAAAAATGTATGCAAGATTGAAACACAAAATTGAGCTTGCTAAAACCTTGTAAAAATTTATGGAAAAATATTGAAGCAATTTATTTAATTTAATTTTTTTTTATATAAAATTCGGTTTTTGACGCTGTCACATATTTAGAACCATATTTTAGAAAATTGTTCACGGAAAATGAAGTTGTTAGATGTTTAAAAATCTTTAGATTCTACTGTCTTGCATAATGGAAAAATAAACTCCGACATAAAATGACAGTTTACATTTTTCCTTATATTTATTCTGGTGTGCCTCAAGGCTCAGTTCTTCGTCCAATCTACTTTTTTGATTTTCCTACTCAATCGCAATGTGAAGCAGATATTTTTGTTAATAAAACTACAATGTTTACGTAGCAGGAATTCACTTCTAACATTGAGACGAATCTTAAAAAAAAATACGATGAAATATTGAACAAATTTTAGCAAACGCACAATTTAGCTGCATTTTGGAACAAACAATCCAAAAGAAATGTTGGAGTTTAAATTTTCAATATTTCTGAACACATGTATGTATATGTATATCTCTGAAATGAGTCCCTAAAAAACGATAGATGACAGTAGAGTTTCAAAATATCAGTTTGGTAAATTTTTGGCTTGATTGAATTCCAGACGAGAATGTATTTTTTGTACTGAAATTAACATACCGGGTGGGCCATCTAGTGGATTCTTTTTAAATCATAGGTTATTTTGACACTGACAGCTGATTCCCGCTCGAAATTTTGACAGAAAGTCGGTATCATATCTCCACGGAACGAAATTAGTTGCTTTACGCTGGAAGAGCGTTGGGAAATATTGAAAACTTATTTCCAAAGTGAGTGCTGTGTAGCCCAAACAGTGCGTTTTTTGAAAAGAAGTTTTGACGGAAATGAAGAACTCACTCACGCACTAGGTGAATTTTGTACAAAGATCGCGGATTATCCAAGGTTTACAAGATCCAAGTGACTCAGCATTGAAGACGCACGACCATCCACTTCGTTATCGCTTCACAGTTTGGGCCTTAGAGTAGCTTGATTTAGACAACGATTTTGGGCGTAAAAATCATCTTTTTGACGAGGCGCATTTTCATCTCGACGACTACGTTAACAAACAAATTTTCCACATCTGGGGCTCGAAAAACATGCACGTTATTGTTCAAAGGCCAATGCATCCACAGAAAGTGACAGTTTGGTGTGGATTGTGGAGTGGTGGCATCATTGGACTATAATTTTTCTTAAAAAATGGGGCTGGGGACAATGTTTTGGTCAACGGTGGGCATTACAGAGCCATGTTAACCGACTTTTTTTTTACTGAAATTGAAGACATGGATTTGGACTTCCTCTGGTTCATGCAGGATGGCGCACCATGTCACACCAAATTCCCAAATCGTATCATCAGCTGTCTTGGCGATGTTAATTGGCCGGCTAGGGGCTGCGATTCGACCTATTTGGATTTTTTTTTGTGGGGAACCGTGAAGGACCCATATTATGCCAACTATATCCGGAAACGAATTAAGCACTTAAGGCCAATATCATCCAAGCAATCCTTGAGCTACAGCCCGAAACTATCAACAAGGTCTTGGAAAATTGGAGTGACAGCATGCGTTACTGCGAAGCCTCTCGAGGCAGCCACTTGAACGACGTCGTGTTCCATAGTTAATGGGAATGTTTGCTCTTTCTAATAAAGCCATAATACATGGACAAAAATTAATTTTGTTCATTTTATTGATTTTATAAAAAGAAACTAGTATTTGGCCCTCCCAAAAGAAAAGAATAATATTAAAAAAATTAAGTTTCCAATATTATAAATTAAATTTTTCCATGTTAATAATTTTTCACCATTTATATTCAAACTCATTTCAAAATAACGACAAGCGATGATGGAATGAAATTTCTATCGAAAATGTTCATTGTATCGGCAAAACAGAAAACAGAATTTTTATCAAAATCGTTAGAGCTGTTTTCGAGATGAATAAAATTTCTTTATCACGGCTGTATGACGGGTACCGTTATATTTATGGAGCTTTAAATCAAATTTTAATTTCACCTCTAGGAAATCACCGAAGACCCTTAAGTACCGAGTTTGAAGAAAACCGCTTCGACGGTTTAGATAGACTATAGGTCGAGGTACTAACATACAGAGAGACCCACTTTTTACGTTTTCCCTATCATCGTAATGTCAAGTCTGATCAAAATCTCAAGTTCTATTTTCTTACGAGAGCATAACAGTAAAATATCCCTTTGCGGACACCTCGCTTAGGCGGACATATTTTTTTGAACGGAAATCTGTTGTATAACAGAGTGACATCGTTCATTCAAGAGAAGAAAATGAAAATTAAAAAAAAAATGTTTTCCTTCCTGACAACGCTGCTTCTCAGCCAAGAGACTTGAACCTGAAAAGTATAAAAGTTGTTAATTTTTAAGAAATTTTAAGTTTCACCAGCGCCCTCTCTTATTTCAAAGAAAACTCACAATCCACTAGGGAATTATTCAAAAGCGTAAATGTTCTAAACGAAATTAATTTTATTGAAAATGTTTGGAACAAAAAACACTTGTTTTTTTTTTTTTTTTTTTTAAATCTGGTTTCGGAAAAAGTTTGTTCCAGAAAACAAATGAATTATTCTATCAAGAAGATGATGTTTTATTTGATTTCCTTTAAACGGACAACTCCCTTAGGCGGACAAACAATTTTGCACACCATAGCTGTCTGCTCACTGGAGATTTCATTGTACCTAAAAAGCAATATATACCTACTCATAGTCAAGTGACCTCAACTTAAAAATATGTTTTGCCAAGGTATGATAGCGGAGGCGGACGCATAAGTTTGATCCTGTCGAACACTTCAAAAATTAAATTTTTCATTTAAATGAAGTTCGAATCTAGTATAAATTAAATCTCTAAAAATTATCTCTAACTTTTCATTGACGATGTTTATTTTCTATTTTGACATATGTACATTTAAAAACCAATTAATTCACACACTATGTACCTACATTAATGAAGAGCTCTCTTAATTTTAATAAGCTTTTTTTTCAATAATTAATACTACGCACCTGTTTTATATCAATTAAATATTGATATAATGACTTTATCAGTTTCGTTGTTTATGTTTGACACCATACCTAGCTATTATGTTGTTTGTTAACTAAACAAATAAATAATTTATGGGCTAATGTAAAGCTTACATTCTAGGTATATAAATGAAGCTGATTATATAAATTACATTGTGAAGCGGTGCATAATGATTAATTTTGTTGTTTCCATAGGCAATCAATATGGAACGCAATGTTGGCGTTAGTTTAGCAAGTATTAATTAAAATCAAATGTTTGTGATTCATAAGGATAGTATAATGAACTTGTTTAACGTTGATTCGGGAAGGCAGAAAGACTGATGATTGTTTGTATTTGTTTTACTTGCGATGAATAATGGATCTATATAGGCCGGAAAAATAGATTTTTATAAGGAAAAAATTAGTTAGAAGCTGAAATTTGGCTCGAGTATTGATATTTGGATTTTTTATAAATTGAGAGCGTCCCTCACCGGTCCGATTAACGCTAGGTCAGTTATGAAATGTCAAGAGTCATGAAAATGAATTTGGAATTGGACTTACTGCTACCGCTTCCAAGCAAACTTTGAACGTGATAGAATACTCTATAAAGCGGTTATCAAGCGCCGATAGATGTTGGAGGAAGGAAAAATAGTTGTACAGCCTTGTTGACGCTGGTCAATCGGCGGACAAATGTGAAATGTCTTAAAGCATCGATACCAACTTCATTCGAAGGTGATTTCTTAAATGCTAGAAGACTGTGCTACTTTCAAAAACAATATTGGGAGAGCAATAGGCTCTGGGAAACACTTCAGAATACTTGCTCGTCACTCTTTTCAAATAGCTTCTAGAATTTTAATTTACCTTCGCTGTGAAGAGCTGTAGTAAACGCGGGCAAATCTTTGAGAAAAAAAAATTTGTTTTAAGTTTTCGAAGGGCGAGTATTTCAACGAAGTCATATTTCGTACATGGGACTTTCAAATATAAAAAGAACTTAATTAACCTCACAGTTTGTTTTATTTGATTTCAACATGTAACTGCCCCTTTTGAAAAAAAAAAAAAATAAAGATTGTTAGCGTCGTATGCTTCATAAGTAGTTCCAATTAGGAAGAAAGTCCGCTAGATTCAATTTTGTATCACAAAGGCAAAGCAAACCCGTCAACCTAACCTTAGCTTCACTAGCCTCACTAAGATGTAAACAGCTTTAAACTTTTAAAAAGGATAGCAATTAATCGACTTTTGTTTTTTGCATTGGAAAAAATTGTTGGTGGGAAGTTGGTACCGTAACTGCTGCATCGAACAGAGTATGCAGCTGATGGCGGAGATGAAAGATCTTTTATTTTTCTTCGTTGATCTTTATAACCATCAAGAACAATTACATTAATTTTCAGCTACCAAAAAAAAGTTCTTCAAGAACAAGTATGTGTAACGAATTCTTTCCCTAAAGCACACCAATTTTGAGAAACTTTCAGAAAACCCATTGACATTAGTTTTGACCCTTCGTAACTGACTTAGAGGGTAATCGGAGTGGTGAGGAACTCCCTTAGTTTATAAAGAGCCCTATTATCAATGTTCATGCAAAATTTCACCCTCTAACTAATTATTCCTTTCCTTGACATTTGTTTTGCCTATTCTTACTGGACTCTAGGGATGATTCGGCAATGTGGAAAGATTGATGATTTTTGTATTTGTTTTAACTAGCGATAAACTAGACACTACGATGTTAGAGAAAAAGAAAGAAATGGGTCCCATAAATCCGTTCGTATGTCTGAACCTGACTTAAAGTTTAAACAACTAAAGCGGATTTTCTCTAAAAACTTGGTAAATCAGAGTCTTAAGTAATAATTGGATTTTGTAGCTTTAAAAATAACGGCAACTAACTAAAAGCCGGAAACGCAAAAGATAAAAAACAATAGTGTGTATTTTTATAAATATGGTTTGGTGGTTGAACATTCTGTTGTTAAAGGTACCTGCCATACAATTTTTTTGCTACTGTCTCATTAACGGTTCTACCGATTTCGATCAAAATAAATCTTTAATTTAAGTTTAAAATAACATTGCATATAGAAATTTTCGAAAAATAAAAGAAAGAAATTTATGGAGAGTCAATACTATCTTGAAATACTGTCTAAAATGTCCAAAACAATTAAAAAAAAAAAAAAAAAACAAACAAAAAAAACTGTCCTAAAATATGAATTCTATTATTTCGGCATCCCCTTAAAAACTCATCCCTTTGTGCCATAAGACGATGGAAAAATCTTGCTATACTCCGTCAAAGCCTGTAAGAAAACCGCACAACCCTTGATGTCGAGAAAGATTTGTGGCAAGGGTAAGCGTTATCATGCAACCTACCTAAAATCGTTCATGAAGCAATTTTACGCAACTCACAAGTCAAAAACAGAGGTACAATTTTTTAAAAGTCCAAGATATATTGACATCATTGGGAGAGAACGCAAGTATTGAATCGAAAGCGGCAACAATAGGCTTGGCTGTTAATGAGAACAACACGACAAGCTATCATTTAGAAAGAAATCTCAACATCGTCGACTCGGGCAAAACGTCACGATGGATAAATACAACTTCATAGCCGTCAAGCACTTTGTCTACCTGGGATCCAGTATTACCTCGCAAAATGACATGAGTGCAGATTTTAAACAAAGAATAACTCTCGCCAATCGGTGCTTCTTCGGGCTAAGAAGACATTTGAGTAGTAAAGCCCTCTCTCAAAGAACCAAGTAGACCTTACATAAGACCCTAATAATCCCGGTCTTGCTGTATGGGTCAGAAGCATTAAACCTATCAAAAGCTGATGAGAATTTGCTTGAGTGCTTTGAAAGGTGTATTCTTCGGGTGATATTCGGTCCAGTATGCATCGATGGAGTATGGAGTAGAAGATCGACAACCAGCTTTACGAGCATTACAGTGACGTCGACCTAGTCAAAAATCTGAAAATACAGAGGCTAAGATGGTTGGGACACGTGAAGTGTATGGAATCTATCCCCGATGGTCAGCGCAAGAAAGGAAGACCCCACCTTAGGTGGTGCCCACAAGTAGAGAACGACCTTAACCAACTTGGAGTGCTTAACTTGAGACCGCTGGCTCCAAAACCCAGCTGGCTGGAGGGGCGTGTTGAGTGAGGCAATATATTTTGAGCTCAAACTATCTTAAGTGTTGTTTTAACAAATTTCAAGAATTATTTTCTTCTGTTTGAGCATTTTTCTCCAATTCAAGATTTTTTAACTAAACAATTTTTGAAATTCCAAGACGAACGTGCGATTCAGTCATGCATTTTATTTTGTATTAACAAACAAAAAAAATAAGTATACCTATTTGTTCCATAATCTGAAATCAACTGTGAACTTCAACTGAAATTCGTTACTAAGTTAAACCATCAGATATTTCACTTTGGATACCTTTATTTTTTTTTTTCTTTTTAAATACGTCCAAAGCAGTCACATTATCCTTTCAGCGTGGATAAGCACACATATTTGCTTTTTCATACCTGTGGTGGATATCTGTTTTCGAAACTTAACTGTTCACTTCAATATGGATATAAAAAATGTACGTTAAGTGAAACCAATCAATATCGTCCTCCAGTCAAATAAAAGATTCTACCCTTATACCTACGCATGTAGGTAGTATATCAAAATCAATTTCAATAAACACAGATACATATAGATATTGGTTGTAACGTTAATCCGATTGTCCTTTGTATTTTGTATTTAGTTCAGCGAACCGCATTTAAGCGGAATAAAAATTATTTATTTATTGTTGGAATTATGTATTTTTTTTCTTATTTGTTAGCTCAAATAGATAAACATCCCATGCAAGGATAGATACAATAATTGACATGGTATGGTTCCTAGAACCTTATGTTGAATATTCACACATCTGAATTCGGATCCTATACAAGTATGTGTACTTAAACCTACTTCAAAATCAAGGATATTAAATTTGAATTAAAGGCTCAAGGAATTTTCTATTCAAATTATACCTATTATACGAGTAGCATTGTAGAATCATTCATTGGAAGTGGTGGAATTTCAAATGAATAGGGCTTGAATTTATTCATACGATGTTTTGAATTGAAAATGTTTAAAGGTTAGTGAAATTGCGTGTGTCAACTATTCGGGGATTTTGTTTACCTCACTAACATCCGTAAAAAATGATTTCGATTTGATTTAGTGGGATGAGAGGAGGATTTCCACGGAGGGATCATTCTTAAATGAACATTATCTCCTCCGTAAGCACTCTAAGTCGTGTCCAAAAATATAATTTCCTGGCGAATATTTAGTGAGAAGTGAGAAGCTTAAAATTTTTTCTAAATCATGAGGTATGAAACTTCAATGTCATTTAATCCATACAGATTTCGAAAAACGAAATATATCTCACAGGGTCGTATAGCATTTAAAATTGGTAATTTCTGGGGAATTCGTGACACTTTTAAAATTATCACATTTGTCTGGGAACCCCCACAAAAATAAAAAATAAAAAACCCAGTTTATCATCATAACTTTGGTCGAGTTTGACATTTTTTTCTAAACCGAAATAAAGCTGATACCTAGGTACATCTCTAGAAATTGAATAATAAAAAATAGCAAGAAATATTAAAAAAAAAAATTTAAAATAGTTGTACCTAGCTAAAGGGTTTTCCAACGGGTAATTTTGGTTAAGACTACTGTTTCGCCAAATCAACATCGAGAATTATAGCGTTCAACAACATGTGCAAATGATTAAATTGATTTATGAATGTGGGTCTTGTGTTTGAAAAAAATTTCACGCGCTTCGCCTATTTTAAGGTCGGCATAATTGTCCTTCCGAAAGGACTATTTGCAAGGTGGTGAAAAAATTCAAGAAGACCGGTCCAGTGAACAATCTGCCAACACCCAATTCATCATAAATGTTCATTATTTCGTTATAATGGACGTCCACTGTATTTACCGAATGTATTACCACTGTCTTTGAGAGTGTGCAGGATAATTAAAACAAGAACCCGGCATTTCGCAGACCACACATTGAAAGCTTCATGACTTTGGCCTAAGCCCAAACAAACCACAACTGACCCAACTGGCTCAGAGTTAAGATTTAAGATTTATTTCCATTTCATGTTTACAATTATTGTCTTAGCAAAATAATGTTTAATTATAATGATAAATAGCGTAGAGTTAACAATAAGTATTTAATTATATTTTGTACATAAAGTATTAATAAATTCGTTATTTAAAGGTTAACAGTATTTAATTTTACATAATGTATTATAAAAATCATAAATAAAAATAGCCAGTTAACGACCATAGAAAACGATGTGCATTCGCTAACTGATCCCAATTTTATTCGAAAAATCATATTCAGGGACAAGGCCCCTTTCTGGAAGGATGGGTTTGTCGAAAACCTAAATTGTCGAATTAGGGACGATCACAATCTACACGACATCTACCAAAGTGCAATGCAGCCAGAGAAAGTCACTGTGTTGTGTGGATTTTGGACAACATTGGCCAGGCCATATGCGTCAACGATCATTATAACCAATATCTGTTGGCCCGAATTGGATGATAAGGAGACCGACGACATTTGGTTTCAACAGGGCGGAAGTGGCACTAAGTGTCATAGCCCCTGCCAACATAATCAATGCTAATGACCAAATTCAGCTTGATTTATGCGCCAGAGTTTTGGAAAGTTGGAACGTTTCGGATGCGCGTCACCCAACCTAGCCGCGTGGACATTTGAATGATGCTATATTCCAGACATAATACCTACATAATGGCATACATGGGCTTTCCAAACAAATAAAAAAGTTTAAAATTATCTCACTCACAGTTTATTCAATTGAAATTTAAAGTACCCCTTGGCATAATGGTTAGTGCATTGGACTGTCATGCGAAAGGTCTCGAGTTCGATTCTCAGCCGCTGCTGGAAAGTTTTTTTCAGGGGTGTACTGCCTCTTGCGAGGAATTGACAAATTCTCCAAGAGTACCTCTTGTCATGGAAAGTGCTGCTCCATTAGCCTTTCGGAATCGGCAGAAAATTGTAGGTCCCCTCCCTGGTAACACGCACACAGGAGTGGTTGAGAGTTGTAAGTCACTATCGCCTGGTTCACTCCGAGCTGTTGCACCACGAAATTTATCTATTTTTTTTTCTTAAATATGTAGTTTTAAACAAAAGATGATTTAAAAACTTAAAGCTCAAACTTCCCTTTACATAACACGAAACAGGTAAGACGTTTTCACTGTTAAAAATAGCCAGCAACTCTTCTAATTATATTATATTTTTTTTATTTAAAATGAATCTTGTAAAATGTACTCAAAATCAAAACTGATGTTATGGTTTGTCTGCACTCTATAGTAGGTACATAGTATATGGCAACCTTGATTCAATGTAAAATACATTTTTTTTTTATGAAACCAACAACAAGCAAAATTGACAAACTTTTATTTGAAAGCAGTGTAGGAGAAATTCTGAGAAAAACAATCAATCCACAAAAATCGAGATAAAAAAAAAATGAAAAACTATTGAGAACAAAGCTTAAGACGACGTATACAAAATTAACGAAAGAAAACTCAAAGGGATTCTTAGTGAAAGAATATCAATTAGAAAACAAAAAATTACATAAATAACCTATAAGATTGAAGAGTTTCAGTGGAACCCAATCAAAAAAAAAAATAACGAAACAGCCCCGAGTTTGCTTAATTCTCGGTTCAAATTAGCAAGTGGCATAGCTTCTGACACAAATGCGAACTTTTCCCTTAACACCTTTAAAAATTAACATCTGTTTGTTTTCAACGACCTTCACCTTCATATCTCCTCTTAATAATTTGAAAAGCCAGAAAAGTGAAGGTAGGGACGGAGTTTAAACTGAAATGCTGAAACTCTTTAACCCTAATTCAATTTGACAAAGCGAAAAAGACCTTGTGTGGGCTGTCTTAGAACACTGATTTCCCACTCGTTGTTAATTATTTTTTGTGTTCCCTGAATTCTCAGATATATAAGTTACATTTCCGTGAAGCTGTCATGAATTAACCATTCACACAAAATTGAATTACATATATATATGTATGAAGAAAAAAATACAGAGCCACGACATTAATTACACCCTTCCATTGAAATTCTGACAACAGCTAATTTTTACAAATGAACCCAGCCTTCACTTTTAAACCCTTTTCTTTTTTTTTTTCAACTCTCGGTACGATGAATGTACAAACAGAACCTCGAAGTTCAAAACACCTGCTTGTCCAACTGTCTAACCACAGAAGCCTTAAAGACTTGCAAAATATTGATCGTGGCATTGTCTGACCACAGAACATCGTGAAACATCTGCTTTATCTCAAATTGGCGAAGTGGAGTCAAGTGTACAGTGAGTTGAAACTGTTGTAAATTCCTCAAACAAGATTTCTGCGAAAGTTAAATAATTGTTCTTCCAAGTTCTCCAGAATACTCGCTTTTCCAAGGATAAGAGAGCTCTCTGGACAACAATTAAACAACCATTAGCCACAAGCGATCAAGTCATCCCTTGCATTACAACCTAAATTGGTTTCATTGCTCATCAAGATTCAAATGATGTCGCTCTTGAATCAAAATTCCCAAATCTTCATTGAATTGGTCTTAACTTGGATTTTTTAATGCAAATCCAGGAGTGAGAAGGAGAGAATCACTCTGGACCCCAAATTACACACAGGGTAAATTGGTTTATTTGCGTTTAAAATAGGTCTTGTTGTTATTTATTTTGCATCGGCACGAATGTGCGGTAGTCCAGTGACAGGTGCAAGTAACCACCATACTGGTGGGAAAACAAGCATGTCGAGCTGTACCTAGCTGGCTGGACAACTTACAACTTGTATAACGTCTCAATGTTAGCTCAGGGAATCCAGTGGTCCTGATAAAGCTTTGGAAAAACATTTCATCGTTTCTTGTTGAATAAGGACAACTAAACCCGTTAAATTCTAGGCAAAAACAACAGAGTACAATATGGTACAACTTCATTATAAAGTAGACAAGTTTAAATATGGCTAGGTTGATGAGGCTATTGGCTTGAAAAACTTGGTATCGTGGGCGGAGAATAAGACATTTGAATGATTTAAGACCATTTCAATATCGTAAATGGTGAGAACAAAAACAAGAGAACCTAAATATCCTATGTTTTTTGAAAGAAACCATTTCTGAAAACATGAGACAAATGTTACAAAAAAAAATAAAGTACAAGGAAAATTGTTTTGAAAATTTTTAGAACGTTAAGAATGATTTTTAAGCATATTCCATATTCAAGCACATCAAAAATATCGACCAAACTAAGTCAGACTTCTTACTCTTCTTCTTCTTGAAAGCGACAACCAAGAACGCTTTACATCTTTTATGCTATTAAACAAAAGTAACTTTAGGGTTTCATCACCGGCCACTGCAAACTGAGAAGACACATCAGTATTATTGCCCTGGTGATCAGTGCGACATGCAGATTTTATATCTTATCCTTACGAAGAAACACCGGACCATATAAATGTATGTGGTGTTTGGTGGAAACATCATAACTTCAAAAAATAATTATAGTCCCTGCCTTAACTTTAAATGAAGGGAAAACCTAAACGGGTAAACCGATTTTCTTAAAATTTAGAACATAATTTTCAGAGAATATTCTCATAAATACTTATTCCAAATTTGAAGAAAATAAAAAGACAGGTATCTGAGACATCACTAAATAGAAGAGACAACAACTACAAGCTTTGAAAATAGTCCGTATACCTACATATGTACTTAAGTTTCTCAAAGAAGCAAGTCTGGAGGAAGAGCTGGACTATGAGTGATCTTAATCAGCTATAGACGGGAGCACTATAGATCATTAAACATTAAAATCATACATACATTTATTCATTCATATTTAAAGTTACCAGACTTCCCTCATGCAGGACCATCGCTATTTGACATATTTGTCCCGCATCACCAATTGTTAGGCGAAGTTTCCCCGTTTACGAATTTGTCTGGCTTCAGGCCAGGCAGATCAACGATAGACCAAATATTCACATTGAGGCAAATCCTGGAAAAGACCAACGAATTTCAAGTCGAGACCCACCATCTTCATCGATTTCAAAACGGCATTTGATAGCATAAATCGCCAAGAGCTTCTATTGGTGAGTGGACAACAACGCTCCAGCCAAGAAAATCTTCGAATCCCAGCCCCCAAGTTCGAGACGACGAGGAAGACGGAACCTCCGCTACAGCGACCAGGCGGTTACAGACGCAAAAGCGCTTGGTCTCGACGACTGGAGGGAGTTCGCGGGGGATCGCAACTGATGGAAGGCCGCATTATCTCCATGGATCGGGAGCCGGATAAGTAGTAAGAAATAAAAAACAAAAAAAGTAAGTTCAAATAACTGCAGAAAAGCAAATAGAAAAAACAAATAGAAAAAGCTGTAAAAATTGTAACATTTGTAGCTCCATGTCTTCTGAAGGAAAATCAATTGCGACAAATACAAATACAAAAAATAGTTAAACAAAATTTGCACTAACTGACGTTCTTTCACATCATTTGCTACAACTTAAGCTTCCGATCAAAAAAGTGAACATTAAAGTTGTTTCAGTATCTCCTTGATTCCAAATTTTTTTTGTGCTCAAATCAAATGCGAGTCTTTTGTAGCAAACATGTTGTTCTTAGAATTACAAAAACTTGATTTTTAAGTGAATATATTCCGACGGAATTAATAACCAACGACATTTTGGAAGCAAACTATAAGAAGCTAAAATGTATTGCAAAAGGTCTAAGGGTTGGATTTTGTGCAGATAATGCCAACATAAATTTTGGCGGGGTATCCAGAAGTTGAACAAAGTTTAAAAACAAGTCCCGCATTGAGTTCAAACAAATCTAGTTATTACAGTGACTAATAAGAAATTCCTTAAAACGATCAAGAAACTCTGTGATGATATTCTCTAAAACCTTTTTCAGATGACCAGTTCTACATTTGAAGTAAGCCTTTTTGTAATAATAACTACCTACCTATACCTTAAAAATAGAAAACTGCCAACAGTTTGTTTTAAATGAACTAAAGCCATTTTGGAAAAATTCAATTTGCCGACGGCCGAAAATAGATATGAAACTGGAACTACACCTTACTACCTACCTATTTGCCATTTTCTTGAAATTTTAACGGCATAATGAAAACAAATTCCAACTTGATAAAATTGTTGCCATGGTCATTCAGGGTAATTGGTGTTTGTTTACAATTGTGAACACAATTTGGACAGGACTATGGAAGTTTTACAATAACAAACTCAGCCTTGACATTGGCTGAGTAAACCTGAAGAAACTATGGACCTTGTTTACACATTACCAAAACAATAGGGAATCCTACATACATACTTATTCAATTCTTTCAAAATAACAAAATAGACTTACGATTTATTGAAGAATACCTGTACTTAGCACATACAATCTCTCACAAATCAAAATCAAAACAAAACTGGACTCAAAAGAGATAGGTATCTATTGACCTTTAACTTAAGCAATGACACAAAAAATACACCTACATGGATATATGGCTCTTCAGTGCATGGGTACGTAACGTAGGTAGCAAATCCTTGGACCTAACAACGAATTATGTAACAAGATGTATTAAGGATCCGTCAACCAAAATGGATCGTAAGCTCAAAAAACAAAAATAAGAAAGACACATAGTTGAAGTGACGCAACGTATATGTACCTATAAAACAACTGCCCATGCCAGGAATAGAACTGAAGACCAGAGATGCACGAAAAATTACACAATAATTATTGACTTATCTATTTACACTATGTCTAAAATTAGTTTTCTTTTTGCGTTCAATTCCATCTAAAAACAACTTTTTACTACCTACATAAATATATGGACTTGTTTGGTAATGGGAAGTAAATTTTTAGTGCCCCTAAGAATGATTCTAACAATTCTTCTCAATTTCCACTGATTACACGTTCCGTGAAATATTTCTAAACAAAAATAAAGGCTTTTTAACTTCCCAACACGAAAACCATAATGTTAATATGATTTAAGCCCCGACTTTGTTTTCAATAAAAAGAAGCTTCACGTAAAAATTATGGATTCTTAATAAGTATTCAGAAACTTGTTAAGGTTAATTCCTAAGGCTCACAATGGAAAAATAAATTAATAAAAATTGTTTTAAAATAAGGTAAAATATATAATGTAGTTTAAAGGCAATAAATATTAAAGAACTTACCAAATTTAAAATTTTTAATAAGTTGACTTGAAATATAGGTAACTATCATCTTCTTCACCAAAAAGGCAGGCACTTTAAACACATTTTAAAAAAAATAAGAAGTCTTCACCACACTTTTATTTGAATAGGAAATAAATTATGACATAAAATACAAAACTGTTTAAAAGAGAAAAATATAGAAAACACTTTAATTGCTTTAAAAAAATAAAATTGCTTTGAAAAATAATAAAATAAACACTTACTTTTCTTTGAACCCGAAAAAACACTACATTTCGAATTTGAATTTAACGTTTTTTCGCAACAGCTCTACCAAGCAAAAGATTTCCATTTTCACAACAACAACACAACGACCGACGCCATCGAACACTCAACCGGTACTATTGAATATAAATGAGAGAAAAAAATCGAATTTTATTTTGTAACAAAATGCACTTTTTAACAACGCAAATTTATATTTTTTTTTTGGAAAAATGATCTAGACACATTGAAAAACAATTATTTCACAAATTTACCAAAGAATATTGATTATTTTAAGTAGAAATTAATATTTTTTTCACACACGATCGCGGAGCAAATCACTTTACATTAACTAGACTAATGAAACTGAAACAGAAACACTAAAGAGTGAAGAGAACATGCAGCGAAAAAAAAGCACAATGATGAAGAATTTGTGTGTGTTGCTGTTGATGAGACATTGACACGGCGAATTCGGGTGGATATGAAGGAGTGAATGCACTTTTTTTGCATAATTGTGGGTTGTTGGCTGGGTTGACATTTTAAATAAATAAAAAGTGGTAAGAATGTGAATTATATTGGTTGGGTTGGCTGCGGCAGTGATTTATTTTGGAATGAATTAGAAGGTAAGTTTATGACAGGGTGGTCTGAGTTCGTTAATTAGATTTCGTGGATATTTTTGTCTAATGGGTGGATATGTAGGTATAGTATGTAGGTACATTGTTGAATCACTTAATTAAATTTGATAAATATGTGTATTTAATAGGCAGACATATTTAAAAACCGTATTATTATTATTTTCTGTTTGTTCGACATAGGAGAAGGTGTTTTTCAATTGGAGCAGGTAGATTTCGGAGGCCGGCGGCAACCAAGTTGCTTGGGTTAGATCTGTTAAGTCTGTTGTTTATTATTCACTTACTGATGCCAAATCACCAGTGTTAAGTTTGAAAAATACGCCCTTATGATAAAACTGAGTGAAAGTGATTGTTTGTTACTGAAAATTTTGCATCCATTTCACTCTTTCAACTCTTGGACGTTTGTTGGCCAAATTTGAGACGACCGATTCGATAGTCCATCAGCCAACATTCGTTCGTCAAACCAACTCAAAATCCGTCGAGAACGTCGTCGCCGCAGAACTTGAAGCAGTCGATTCCTCGAAGTGCACAAGAACTCGGCCTTTCGCAGACTTCAATTTGACGAATATTACTTCGAGACTTGGGCCTACACCCGTACAAGATCCAACTGAACCAAAAGCTTATGGTTTATGACCATAGACAAAGACAACACGGTCTGTTCATTGATTGGGCTTCGGAGCTTTTGAAAGAGAATTTTGACCGAAAAATCATCTTGAGCAACAAGGCGCTTTTGTGAATGAAAGTTTCTGTTAATAAGCAAAATTGCAATATATGGGACGACACCAATCCGCACAAGGCTCACCATGCACCCTACACAAGTTATCGTTTTGATGCGGATTTTTGGCCGGCAGCGGCGACGGCATTAATCGGTACTTTTTCGAAGACGAAGTTGGTGGGGTGGTCACCTTTAATGGCAAGCGCTACATAACCATGATACTCGTAGATAACCAATCTCTTATCGCTCAAATTGAACCATATGGACCTAGACGACATGTGTTTTCAGCAGGACGTTAAGTGCCACACAACGGACACTACGGTTGACATTCTGCATGTACGATTTGAGGGTAAGTTTATCTCTCACAGAGGTTAAAATGAATTGGACACCAAGGTCATGCGATTTGACCCCACTAGACTTTTTCTTGTGGGGTTTTTTGAAGTCGCATGTCTACCCTAATAAATCATAATAGACCGATTTTTTTTATAATTTTCACGTACTAAAGGGATTATGACTACCCTTAAAGTGTTAGAGCACAGTGCGAGTGTTTTAGGGAAGTTGGAGAGGATTTAAAAGGAGATACCGATGCACTTATTATTAATTATGATGCACCACTATAAGCACCATTAAACACACGTAACGGCTGATATGCTTCTCGAATTGAACCATGTTTTTTTTTTCAAAATAAATTTGAATAATTTGCAAACGTTGCTCCGTGTGAGTCTAAGTCTATTCATGATGAATTGCCAAGTCAACCTTATTTCAAAACAACCGAGGAATTTCAAATTCACTGCCTCTAAAAAACACCGCTTAAAGCAATGTGCTACTTAAGACAATAAGTTCTTGATTTGTATTGTTATGTAGTTGTTATCAAAATGCATATACTCGTAATATAACCTCCACAAAATCATCTCCGATAACGAATTTGATAGGAATTAATTACTTGACATGGAGATCTCCTAATTCTGTCGAAGATACAAGATACTCCTTGGATTTCCGAGTATTCCTAGGACCCAACATTGAATAGGAACACAATCTGGTTGTAGTAGCCAGAGGTACAACTGCAGATATCCTGACCATCAACAAGGCAGGAAACCCCTATTTTGATGATGAGTGCCAGCAGGCACACGGGTACAGTTTCTGGTCGCAAGCTCTACCAGCAGAAGATGAGAATGATAATACGACTGACTGGGCTGGTTCAGCTTTGTTCCAATGTTTTGTTTTGTGGCAATACATTGAATTATTTTTACAAAATCACAAAATCAATACCTATCAAAAGCTTATTTTCGTAATTATAATTTTACTTTCATAAATTCATATAGGGACCATTTAAATGTTATTAAAATTATAACATAATGTATATACTCGTAGGTACAAAAGGTCATTTTTATTAAATTCCATTTAATCGATTAATGAACACTGCCAGAGCCATTCAGGTTAATAGATACATATCGTGGATTTATCTATACACATACGAGTACATACCGCCACGAACAAGCTTTAGATTCCTTTAAGGCTCCTATAGTATTTCACTCACCATTAATTAATAATTTTCATATAGTGCCTGTCATTCAGCGAGGTCATTTGATATTATGCGAGTGCCTGGTAGCTTTTCAAATATATATATATATATATATGTACATATGTAGTTACCTGTGAGTATCTTAATTGAAGTGTTCTCCAAGCATTTGATATCGATTCTTACTCTACGTATGTGTAACTATATAAATGTATTGGAAATTCTGTATCCTAATTGAAATTAACTGCGTGTTTTAGTCATAGATGATGATAATCAATCGAAATTATATTAATTGATGGTCAAAATTTAATGAATACGTAAACTTGAATGTTAATGTAAGTAAGGAAGGAGCTAATGGGTATATCCTTATCTACAACGAAACTTTGAAGTGACAGATAGTTCCATGTGATATTGTATTTTTGTTTTAATTTTTAAGTCAGAGCTCACGATTTGCTTGACTGCATCGAACTTTTTATTGCTATATACAAGGCCATTACGTGAGCAGGAATAATTTAAAAGGACTACAAAACTAATCATTTCTCTGATTTGTTGCTTATAAGAAAGTATTGTACGAGTACATGGTAGGCCATCTATTGGTTTTTTTTTTAAATCATAGGTTATTTTGACTCTGACAGCTGTTTCCCGCTCGAAATCTTGACAGAAAGTCAATATCATACCTCCGAGGAACAAAATGAGTCGCTTTACGCTTTAACAACATTTAAAACTTATTTCAAAAGTGAGTGCTGTGTAGCCAAAATAGTGCGTTTTTTAAAAAGAAGTCTTGGTCGAAATGAAGCACCCACTACGCCTGCTGTACGCAAATACTCATGGTCCCTGTTGTCGAATGAGGCTGCTGAAGCCGGGAGTGTGAGACTCAATTCACGAACATGAACTCGCCATTGATCTCAATAGATCAACATTTCACGCACTAGACTGAGGCGTATTCTACACGAAAATTTACAAGATTCTACACAAGATCCAATTGACTCAGCAATTGAAGGTGCATGACCATCCGCTTAGTTATCGGTTCGTAGTTTGGGCCTTAGAGCAGCTTGAATTGGGCAACGATTTTGGGGCGAAAAATCATCTTTTCTGACCAGGCGCATTTTCATCTCGGTGATTCTAAGTTAACAAACAAAATTGCTGCATTTGGGGGCTCGAAAAACCCGCAAGATATTATCCAGGAGCCAATGTATCTACAGAGGGTGACAATTTGGTGCGTATTGTGGAGTGGTGGCATCCATTTTTCTTTGAAAATGAGGATGGGAACAACATTACGGTCAACGTTGGCCGTAACAGAGCCATGTTAACCGACTTTTTTTGTATTGAAATTTAAGACAAGGATTTGGATGACCTCTGGTTCATGCAGGATAGCGCACCATGCAACACAACCCATGCCGAAATTGATCTTTTGCGCACCAAATTCCCAAATCGTGTTATCAGCCGTCTTGACGATGTCAATTCGCCGCCTCGGAGATGCGATTTGACCCCTTTGGACTTTTTTTGTGGGGAATTGTGAAAGGCCGATGTTATACCAATAATCCGGAAACGTTTCAAGTACTTCAGGCCAATATCATCCAAGCAATTTGTGAGCTACACCCCGGAACCATCAACAACGTCTTGAAAAATTGGAGTGACATATTATATTTAGTAAAAGACGTCTTTACTCTAAGAAGATTTATTATAGACTGCCTTGTGGCTTGTAATAACTTATACTAGATAACATAGATTATATATAATATTATATACTAGATGTGTGAGTGTTACAAGTCTACTGAGAGTGCTAGCGATATATATAACATCTCCCTTTTCAGGATATGTAATCAATGTAATATAATTCATGTTGTAAGATTATAAGATTATAAGAATTAATAAGGATACGTTAAAATTCAATTTATAGAAAAAACTATACTTAAGCAAATTAGTTTGATTTGTAATTCAAATTAAATTAAAAAGTTTAAATCTGATTAACATCTGTTAAATATACATTCAGTTTGATCAATTCGACTTATTATAAACAGAATGAGTAAATCTATCAGGAGGTTTTGACTGCCTTCCATAACGAGTAGTAATAATATCACTATTCCCGGATGATTCTGGAGAATTTGTTGCTTCATTTTGAATACCCGATGCTTCTTCGGATGATTGATTGCGTTGTTCGTTTTGTTCATCAATTGTAGTTGGAGATTCAAAAATATGTTGACGAGAGCGTCTGTAATGCGTACCATCATCATCACAAACCACATAAGATCGAGGTTCTTGACATTTGGAAACTACCGTTCCCGGAAACCATTCCGAGCTCGGCGTTTTCTTGTAAAGTATTCGTTTTCCTTTATTCAATGGATTAAGTACTCTTGTGCCTTGATTATAATAGAATGCGGTTACTTTTTGTTTATGTTGTACTTTTTTTACATGATTTTGTATATCTACTAATTCTGGTTTAAATATTTTTTGGATAGCCGGTAGCTTTGTTCGTAATTTGCGTGACATTAATAACTCTGAAGGTGAACTCATGTTACCTTTTTGAGTGGTTCTGTAGTGCAGAAGTGCAATATAAGGATCAGACCCAGATTCTTCACACTTACAGAGAAGCTTTTTGATGGTTTGAATAGACCTTTCGGCAAGTCCATTGGATCGGGCTAAATATGGGCTCGATGTTAAGTGATCTATGTTCCAATCAACAGAAAATTTCTTAAATTCCTCGGAATTAAAAGGGGGGCCATTATCACTTATCATCACCTCTGGAATACCGTGACGAGCAAATATGGACTTCAGTTGCTTTATTACTAGACGACTCGTATATCCGGTATTTAGTAATGCAATTTCAATGTATTTCGAAAAGTAGTCAACTACCAATAGGTACATCTTCTTTCTAAATTCGAACAAATCCATACCAACTTTAAACCATGGAATTGAAATAACTTCGTGCGATTTTAGGGGTTCTCTAGGGATTGCGTTTCTATGACGAATGCAGGTTTCACATCTACTGACGATATTTTCGATGTCTTGGTTTATGTTTGGCCAGAAAATATGGTCTTTAGCCAGGTTCTTAGCACGTTCAATCCCCATGTGACCTTCATGCACAAGAACGAGCATATCATGACGGAGAGATTGTGGTATGACTAAGCGGTTGCATTTGAAAACTAGTTCGTCGATGACATGGATATCGTTTCGTATACTATAGTAAGGCATAGCAAGTTCGTCTACTAACTTCTTATTTAGAGGCCAGCCATTTTTATAATAGCTTTTTACTTTGGAAAGAACTTTGTCGTTCAAAGTTGCACAACGTATTTCATTAATTTTTGGCTTCGACGCAGACAAGGTTTTTGTTAGTAGGTTACAATGAAGACTTAAATCTTGATCAAAGTTTCTTAACGCATTCTCTGAAAGAGCTGCCCTAGAAAGGGTGTCTGCGACAAAGAGATATTTTCCTGGTTTATATATGACTTCTAAATCGTAGGACTGAAGTCGAAGCATAAATCTCTGTAGACGCACGGGAATTTTATAAAGAGGACGATCGAAAAGCGGAACCAAGGGTTTGTGGTCTGTTTCGACAAGAACGTGTCTACCAAAGGTGTATTGATGGAATTTTGTGCAGCCGAAAAGTATTGCGAGAAGTTCCTTCTCTATTTGGGCATAATTCTGTTGACTTGAAGTGAGAGTTGCGGAGGCATAGGCAATTGGAGAGTAGTTATGAGAAATAACAGCACCTAATGCGCACTTTGAAGCATCAACTGACAACGTAAGTGGTTTTTTAGGGTTGTAGTATGTGAGAACGGGAGCATTAGAAATTAGTGATTTTAATTTTTTGAATTCTTCATCATGTTTAGAAGACCAATGCCATAAAACTTCTTTTTTCAATAACTGACGAAGATATGTAGTTTCTACAGATAAATTTTTTACGAACGATCTCAAATAATTGACCATTCCCAAGAACCTCTAAAGGTCAGTCGTATTCTCAGGACGTGGCATTTCGGCGATTGCTTTTAACTTATTTTCATCCGGCCTTACTCCATTTGGAGTGAAAATGTGACCTATAAATTTGACTTCATTTTGAAGGAATTTCGATTTTGATAAGTTGAACTTGAGCCCTATCAACTTTGCTCTCTCAAGCACAAGCTTGAGTGCCTTGTTGTGTTCTTCGATAGTAGAACCAAATATAAGGAAATCATCCATATATATGAAAATATTTTCTATATTTTTAAAATTTTCTTCCATTTGGGATTGAAAAATTTCGGGTGCCACATTAATGCCATAAGGAACTCTTAAGAAACGATGTCTCCCATAAGGAGTAATAAAAGTGCACAATTTTGAAGATTCTTCATCCAAGGGCAAAACCCAAAAAGCCGAATTAGCGTCGAGTATTGTATAAAATTTTGCATTCGCTGCGCGAGCTTTGCACTCATCGATGTTTGGAAACTGAAAATGTGATCTCAGTAAAGCCTTATTTAAATTACGAGGGTCAAGGCACAATCGTAAATTTCCATTGGATTTTTGAACTATTACAACAGGACTTACCCATTCGGTTGGTTCTTCAACTTTGACGATAACTTTTAAATCTTCCATTCTCCTTAGCTCTTCCTTTAGTGGTTTCATGAGGCTGAATGGTATTCGCCGCGGACAATCAATCACTGGTTTTGCATCAGGTTTCAACTGCAAGTGAATTTTATTTTTTAAGCAACCAAGACCATTAAATAAATTCTTAAAATCATTCAGGAATTTAATTTTTTGAATATTAGGGCAAAAAGTATTATTTCCACTGTTACCTTCTTCAAGATTTAACTCATTTACTCGTTTTATTAAATTCATGTCGATACAGGTTGGTAATCCTAAAACTGTACGGCAATCAATTTCAGAAATATAAAATTTTATTGGTCTTTCTTTTTCACGATAGACACAATTCAAATCAATTCGCCCAATAATTGGAAGGGGTTCTTTACTAAAGGTTAGAATCCGACTCGATGAATGTTGGATGTTGGATCGGTTTAATCCAAGTTGACCAAATGTTTTATTTGACATCACGTTCCCTTGTGCACCGGTATCTAATTGACATTTTAGCTTCGTTCCGTTAATGCTTAGGTAAATATCCCAAGAGAGTGACGATGACGTTGAATTATCGAGAAGTCCCATGAACAGTGGTTCAGACTCCGGCTCTGATGATGACGCATTAGACTCAGCTTCGACATTACGGATGTATAGTTTCGACCGGCACATTTTGGCGAAGTGATTTCTCATACCACACTTGTTGCAAGTAACTCCTAATGCTGGGCATCTGTACCTGTGCGTCTCCCCGCACCGCGAACTGGTGGTTGAACTGTTATCTTTATAATTATTGTAGTGTTGTGTTTGTGACTGACTTTTTTGATAGGGTGACTGCGACGACTGTATTTTTCCACTGGATGATTGTTGGTTGTATTGGAGTTGTGGTGGCGATGTAGTGTAGTGTGGTGACGTCTTCTTAAATTTACTAAGAGAAATTGGAATGGTGTGTTTGTTGAGAGCGCCAATAACCGTACTTTCGCTGGTTTCTTGAAGAAGTAGATTTGCGTGTGCTTTTGTTATTTCTAACGTTTTGTAGATCTCTATTGCTTTCTCCAGCAAGATGTCTCCTTCGTTAAGGAGCCGTTCTTTAATAAAAGTATACTTAGCACTCAAGCCGCATACAAAAATGTCTCTTACAAGTTTCTCTCTTAAATCTCCGAATTCACATGTTAGGCTTAGATTTTTTAGAACAGTGACGTAAGCATCTATGGATTCGTCGATTTTTTGTGCACGAGAAAAAAAATGGTGACGTTCTATTGCCAGATTTTTTTTTGGCGAGAAATATTCATCGAACTTTGTAACCAATTCTTCGTACTTAACTTTATCCAAATCCACGTCGAATGAATTAAAAATTTCAAGTGATTCTGGGCCCATGTGATGTAAGAGAAGAGCGACTTTACGGGAACATGGCTGTGATTCGAGATTTGTTGCTCTCATGAAGACCTTAAACTGATTAAACCAACCTCTCCATGCTGAATCCAAATTCGTTTTTTGTAGATTAAAGTGTGGAATTGATGACGAAAAGCTTTGAGACTGTTGGGTACTTGTAACCGCTGTTTCGATCTTTGGATCTTTTTTATTTCTATCGTCGAGAGACATTATGCAAAATTGTATGTAATCACACCTGACACCATATTATATTTAGTAAAAGACGTCTTTACTCTAAGAAGATTTATTATAGACTGCCTTGTGGCTTGTAATAACTTATACTAGATAACATAGATTATATATAATATTATATACTAGATGTGTGAGTGTTACAAGTCTACTGAGAGTGCTAGCGATATATATAACATGACAGAATGTTCTACTGCGAAGCACTATTAAAGTTATAATACATGGACAAAATTTAATTTTGTCCACTTTATTGCATTTTTAAAAAGAAACTTGTATTTGGCCCACACCTTTAACTGTGGTAGTAAGTAGAAACTATGGAATGTGGACAATTGTGTATGAAATATTCACTTGAAGTGCATACTAGCCTTGATACCTAAGGATATAAGCCTGAATCAATGTCAAACAATTTGTCATCAATCAAAAAATTTCGTTTCAAAATATATCACGTCGAACGAAAAAACCTTAAAACTCACGCAGACAATTTTCTATAAATATTTCATTTTCACTCGAACTTTATTTCACTTCATCGAATTCAAATGCGGAATCCGTCGAATGTTGGTTGGCAAATATTTTCCTAGAATATCTCCCATTTTCTATCGAACTGTGTGTACCAGCTTTAAATAATTCAAAACAGTTCTATCAAATGTATAAACGTTAGAAATACATAGAGGTATAAGTAAGTCATAGCCTAACATCAAATCAATCAAACTGCAACACACTATAAAATGTCAACTTAATTTCAAGTTGCCACGTAAATATATACCTTTCACTATGCTGCAATCAACAACACAAGCCATACGAGGGAAACACATTTATCAATGCTTAATTAGCATTGGATAATAGCGCAAAACACATCCTTGACATCCAGTATACACCACGTCAATAGCCGTGTTTTCCCTATCCTAACCTATTTTCATATAAAGACCCGGAAATTGACCTTACCTCAGAATAAACCTCTGCCCACAAAAACAACAACAGGAACAAAAACAGTGTAGGTTTACACTATTGCTCTTGGATCAGCTTCCTATTTGTGATGCTGCTCCGGTGCTCGTGCTGGTGCTGGTGTTGCTGCATCACTTCATTTATTTTCGATCAAGAACAACTATTTAGATTGCCTCTTTGGAGGATGCACAGATAGAGTCCTAGACCACAAAAACAATAAAAACAACACGAGTCCTAGGGACACTACTAAACATTGAGGTGTACACGTTCGAATCATCATAGCCAGATTCCTATTCCTAGTGCACCTATATCGCCATTAAAGTTGGGAATGGAAAATTAACTGGTTAACTGAACACGTAACAAGAGATACATTCACTTAAACCAGTGCAAGTTGTGCAATTAATTAAGAATGTAATTAGGGGTGAGAATTGAAAATTTCATGTGCACTATCAAGCACACCTAACGCCGCGCCACCCTGAACCTCCATATATCGCGAGTGAGCAAGCAAATATGGCGTCGGTCCTATGCGAAATGTTTTTCGTTAATAGTGCACTTAAAACAACAGGGGATCATATGAATGCGAGACTATTGGGATTCCAAAAATTTGGATATGAAAACGACGGAAACCCGCCTCTGCCCACACGGAATTTCCATAGTTTTGTTTTAAGAACTTGGTGCTATTTTGGCAAAGGGTACAGATATGGAGAAATATGAGTGTAGAGTAGATGTAGTGCTTGTGTGTAGTTAGACATCCTTTAATTATGTATTGGCTTTCACCCGTTGCAGTCGGATAAAATGCTTGCAAAAGGGTTCAATTGATTTGAAATACTTTACTTAACATGCATAGTATTGGTGGTTAATTTAACAACCATTAGTTTCTGTTTATTTATTTGTGCTTTCAATTTTGTAAGCAGGGTTTTCACTTCCAAGCTAAGCTGGCTTTGAAGTTTGACAGCCCAGAGATGATGATAGATTTTGTTTGGGTGGTTGAACTGAAGAAGTATCCATGACTGCTGTAAATGGTGACCGATATAGAAGACTGATTCCTCACGTGAGTCGGTTGCTACCATATCAAAGGTGATTTGTTCCATTAAGACGAATGGCCCATTCACTTTACCGAGACAGGATTTTGATGACGGAACCATGTCAAGAAATGATACAACGAATTTAATTTAACATTAATTACGACTAACGCAATCCAGCGAGCCTTCCAAAACCTCTTTAATCTATCACGATTGCTTTCTGTCCAGGGCCAAAAATCAATTGTTACCTGAGTTGTTACCTGAGTCACTGAGTCAGAGAATTAGTGATTTCTAGAGACCTGGGAACATTGGGAAAGTGAGAGCTTCAATCTTGCCATCCTTTTGGTGTTTTGCCAAAACAAGGACATTGGACTTTCTGATCGTTGATCTCATGAATTAGACTTAGGAGATATTTATGCTTCCGTTTGAATGACCATCATCATAGTTGATTTGTGTGCTCCTGGAATCCGGGTAACAGAGGTTCCTAAAAGGCTTTTTTAACAGGTTGACTTTTTGCCTACTTACTGCTCACTGCTTATGATAATGTCTGTTTGGAAATTCCACCATTAGTTTTAACAAAAGATTGTCCCAACGTTTGACCTTTCCAGATGTGTCTTTCTGGTCATTGTAGAGCATTTTTATTCCTCTCTTCAAGAGGTTTCGAAACACACTATTTCAATGCAGATTGTGGATTTTCAAGATTCGTACATAGACAACATCTTAGTGGCTTTTGGTGTTTACTCTTCTTGGACCTTTTTTACGCTACTTAAGAAAAGTCTTTGGTCCATTCTGTCAATGCTCCTGTAGATTTTTGTGTCTGAAACACACTTCCAACATTCTTGGAGCTTTATCCTACGCCAGATTCTGAATTAAACGATCCTGTTTTAATATGAAGGATCTTCATTATATTATAAGTAGTTTTAAGCTGCTTCATTGGAACTATTAACATTTTCAACGAGCTTGGGTGTGCTCATTCCTTATATGACTATGACCTGGAGATTCAAATTGAGATCAGATTTCATCTTTTTAATGTCTTCCTGGACTTCTTCTGCAATGGTCAATTCGTCAAAGTCCCTTATCTCAAGTGCAGGATTTGGTTCCCTGAGTAGCCAGAGGTAGAACTGCAGATACCCTGACCATCAACAAGACAAGAAACCCCTATTTTGATAATGAGTGCCAGCAGGCACATGGGTACAGTTTAACAAAAGTTTCTGGTCTCAAACTCTAAGAGAATGAAGATGAAAATGAAATAACGATATTAGTGCTTCTGATGCCTTATTTTGTGTGCGTTTATCTCTATCTTAAAGGAGATCTCAAATTCGGTCCTGGAATGAATTACTTTGGGGCTTAGGTGCACTTCGACTTGAGCCCTTGTTTAGAGCTAAATGATATAGCTAATTTTGCACCTTTTCTTCCATGGTTAATTTCTTTGAGAAAATTAATTCTATGGGGTGGTTTCAGAGACTGTAGTTTGTTCGCTTATATTACAGATACCTTTTGTCTTTGAGTTAGTACTTAAAATGTTCTTTATTTGATGACTACCACTTCAAGGGCGTCGATAGCTGTTTTGAGTGAACACTTTCCGGACTGACTCATCTTAATAAGGGGAGATTTGTTGACAAGCCCTCCCTTCCACTCTTACCCATTACAATTTTTGTTTTTTTTTTCAATCCTGCATGTAATCTACCAGACTCGAAGGGTATCAAGCGGCCAGAAATTGTCTATATTCTCACTTGTATGCTCATAAGGGTCATGAAACTCTTAGAAATCGGGTTAAAATGTGTTTTGTGTTGCAGTACGGTTTTGTTGTGGTTTCAGAATAGGATTGACGTTTAGTCACGGTATAGTTCTGACCCTTGGCCATTGCATAAATGTGAAGTTCTTTTCGTCGTTGATTGTTTCTTCTAGACAGTATCATCATCTAGAGTTTCCATGGCATAGACGAAGCTTGACTGGGGTTAAATTGGGTCAACTTTTTCATCAGCGGATTATGGTGATTGGCGATATTTCCAATTATTTTCCTTGCAGTCAACATAAGGCTGTTATACAGTGGGATTACATTGTCTTAAAAGTAGCAACACTTTTTCATTAATTCAGCCCAACAATCTTCAATATCTCCAATCACTGCCAGCCAACCAAATTGTAAAAGGTATTTCGGGCTTCCATCTTAAATTGAAATCTTCGGTTTTTACATTTTAGATCTTTATACACTGAGTACATCCCTTGAAGCAAAGGTTAAAAATAGTTCAAAATTTGAATCTGCTTAAATCTTCTCCAATCGCCCCCAAAGAAGAATACTTTTTCATCAAACCCAGAAATTAAAAGCTTCCCCAAATGTATACCGGACTACCTACCACTTGAGTTTGAATTTAGATATCTTAACAATCACCTAACTGGACTATAAGCACAGGTTGCCATAACCACACACAGCAAATTGTCAAAGCATTTTTTAAAGCTAAGCGAATTTAATTTCACAGAATATCCTTTTATCGGAACATCAATGTGACAGCTCTAGTGGTAGTTTCCAACCATGGTCAGCCAACACATAAAAACCGGCAATCAAACCCCAAGCCCATTGAACAACATCAGAGCTCATAATACCATATCGTTTTTCTATTTCACCCTACAACCATATCATCCTATCCACTGCCAACCCTCCAAAAATAAAAATAAAGATTCACTTGTTGTGCTCTAATTCATGTGACTATCACTATCACACAAAACGAAGTCGTAAAACCATTTCTAAGGATGAAGTCAACCTGCACAGTCCAAGATACCATTTTAACGAGCAGCAGTTAATGATGTTTTTTTTTCGTCATGTGATATAAATTTTTATATCCCTTGTTTGCTGTTGTCTTCATCGTCTACATATTTATGTATATACTATAAGGAAGTGGTCCCTGATAATTCTTTATTACAGAATATACTATGAAGTCGTGCGGTTTTAATGGCTTTGGGGGTTACAGTTCCATGTAATTTGTTCTTATCAGCCAATAATTGTTTAATCACCTTCAACACATTCTATTACATAATGTATTTTATTCGCCGATGAATGTAGCTACATATGCATGTGTGCATTCACATATGTGTGTGTGTGTAAGAGTTAAAAGGAGTCATTGTAATTATTATTTTAGTTGCCATGATATTCCTAGAGCCTTATGTGTCATAATTGTTAAGAAAAAGTTCCACTTTCAGGCCAAAAACTTGTCACATTAAGGCGAAAAAGCACAAGTGTCACGCAGAAAACAGAAGAAAAAAAAAAGATTAATTAATATAATGAACGATTGTGTATATTTTATACACTGAACAAAAAAATGATGTAAAAATAATTAAAGTCTAGAAACCGAAACAGCTCTTCAAGAATGAACCTCTTTGAAGGGAAAATTAAAAATTTCTGCTTTCAAATTTTTGTGCCTCATTCTTCTTTAATTCAAATCATCATTTTGGTGGTTACAAGCAAAATTGGGACTTTCAAAAATATACCTTAATGCAATTTGCCAAAAACGTTAATTTTACCATGAAAATGAAGAATAAACTCAATAAGGTTTTTATAGAATATTTACCGACGAAAAGGGCTTTATGAGGCGGAAAGAGTGGGATAGTATGTGGCTCCTTAAAATTTTCACCCCATTTTAATCTGCTAAGAAATAGAAAAACAAATCTTCATCGTCATCATCATTGACTCTACAATCGGGATCCGGTCCTGACTTCATTCAACAATATGATATCATAGAGTTTTGCAAAGCAAAGTTTCAGGTATCCTTCACCAGCCTTTTAGCTAAACCACGTTCTGCCACGCTATCGACTTCCGTGAAATGTGAGACAAGGGACTTTTCGAGTTCGTACGAAATAAGTGACTTAAAACTAAACCAAAAACTAATGGCAAAATCGCTTGTATAGAACATAGACCTCAGCCATGATAGTCGAATGCACTAACCATCATAACAATACTTTCTATGAACTACATGATTAGCTCACCAGATCTCACTATATCTGCTTTGAGGAAGATCGCATCCATACAGTTCTTGACGGGTTTTTGAGGCTCTGGGACTTCTTCTAGTAGCCCCTTAAACAATTTAACCGTAGACTACTCGTGGTACAGTACGATAGTGATAGTACGAACGAAAACGTCTTAACAATGCACGTGTTTATGGCAAAAGTGACAAAAAACGTAGAATGGGCACTTCGCCTATACACCAGCGACTGCCACTCCTCCGGTGAATACGAACGTCAGTGAGATGATGGGTCCACCTCCCCCTAAGATTGGTAAAATCCTCAGAAATAGGTGATTACGTGACAACAGACATTTCTTCAATGATTTAGAAGAACCCTCCGACATTCCAGGCTAGCTTGCTGTCACCCATCAACACCCTTAACTGGCTTGATTGACATAAAATTATCATAGGTTTCAATACAAGGGGTCACAATCCCTAGCGTATCACAAAGGATCTACATTGATCTAAGTGTGACGGTAACAAGATCAACTGTCAGCCCACTAGCCAAACCAAACCTAACTCGTGCTTTTACACTTGAGCCCAACTTCGGACGTATTGTAAAGTCCAGAGTTTCTTTTTTCTGGTTAAGAGGTAGGACAAATTGGTTGTAATGGGTGATTTTTCTGCTATGTATTTTCTTTTTGGCAACACTGGTTTTGACAGCTCACGCACGTTTCATGTTTTGTTGTGTCACTGTCAAACATATTCAGTTTGGTCTATAATTTAACCATGAATCGTCTTAGAAACGAACAACGCTTGCAAATTATTGAATTTTATTATCAAAATGCGCACTTTGTTAAGAAAGTTCATCACGCGCTTCTTCCATTTTGTGGTCAGTTTAATCGACCTACTAAGGCGGCTATTCGGGCTATTGTGACTATATTTCGCAAAATAATTAACATTGTTGGACATTAAACCACCAACACGCTTAAGTAGAGTGCGATCTGAGGAACATATCGCAGCTGTATCGGCCAGTGTTTGTGATGACCGTGAATTATCGATTTGGCGCCGCCGAAGTTAGTTAGCTGAAGATCCACTTTTTTATCGAAAAATTGTGTTCAGCGACGAAGCTCATTTCTGGTTGAATGGATAAGTGAACAAGCAAAACTGCTGTATTTGGAGTGAAGAGCAGCCAGAAGCATTGTAAGAGCTACTAATGTATCCAGAAAAAGTCACTATTTGGTGCGGATTATGGGCTGGCGGAACCATTGGGCCGTATTTCTTCAAAGATGATGCGAATCGCAACGTTACTGTAAATGGTGAGCGCTACCGTGCGATGATAACAAACGCAAAATGAAAGAGCTTGACTTGCGTGATATGTGGTTTCAACAAGACGGTGCCACATGCTACACAGCACGCGTAACAATGGACCAATTGAGAGGCGAGTTTGGTGAACAGTTAATTTTACGTTTGGGGCCAGTCAATTGGTCGTCTAGATCGTGTGATTTAACGCCTCTAGACTATTTTTCTGGGGCTATGTTCAGGTTCATGTCTATAGGGACAAGCCCTCTTTGATTGACGTACTGAAAGCCAACTTTAAAACATTTATTCGTGAGTATTCCAAAATTGGACTAAGCTAATGGACCATTTGAGGCGCAGCTGCTTCCAACATTTGCATGAAATAATCTTCAAACATTGAATTATACCGACCGTACTATTGATTCAAATAAAGATTTCATGCATTTTTCTGAATTTTATGTGTTTTTTTTTTTTAAATTTCCGATAGCTCTTTAAAAATCACTCGTTATAAGAAGAAACGTCCAATAGCTTTTACTATTTTCTTAAAATTTAACTTTTTTTTGGAATGATCTCAATTCGAAGGCAACCATAGTATTTCGACAGCAAAAATGATATGAGAAGAGGGTTTTTCGGACATATGAATCTTGGGGATTATCATATTGAGCTCACAGTTTGACAGAAATATGCTGAACTATAAACTTTTTTGGATGGTTAAAAAACTCTTACTATCTGATACCTCAAGCGACAGTCCATTTTGATTTTTGAGTGTGGCATTTCAGTGGACTTCCATCCGCTTTCTCCAAAGACTTCATCTAAATATTCCAAGGAAAGTCCACACCTCGTCATAAAACCAGACTCGCTCCTAGGATTAAATTCAAAGGATAAAGCTTATGGTTCTAGCAGCTTAGGACCGATCATCAATTGAATTACTATCCGCAGCTGAAATGAGCTAATCACTGTGCTAAACTAGGTAGCCATAATGGACTGCTACTGAAGCGAAACCCATACAATTATGTGATGATCTGACCATAGTGCACTATGATAGTCTTTTAAGGGTTTATGAAAACATTTTTTTCTTTTGGTGTATAACGACAACTCCCACATTAGCTTAAGTTAAATAGAAAATAAATAAATAGTCCTTCATGGAAACATAAAAGTCTACAACAAGTGTCTGAGATAAAACTTTAGCTACTTTATTAATGTCTAGCCATTAATATTCGCATGATTATACTAAACAAGGCCTGAAGGCGACTGGTGGGTGGGAGAATGGCGGTTCACTGATGGCATTTGGTGGTGCGGCACCTGTTATATTCATCACAATACTATAAATATCCTTAAAGAAGAATAAAACATTTATCACAAGTTGTGTGTAAAATATGCTACCAATTCATTTATCAAACGAAAACAAGAAACTTTTAATAGCTAGCTATAGAGATAAGGAATATAATTGCAAAACATATCGCATATAATACATATTATTATGAGGAGGACGAATGATCAAAAACAGAAGGTCATTTAACCAAGAAATGTCTTGTCAGGTTGAGATCAGATAAAGTTAGGTTAACAGGTATAATAAAGGAAATTCTGTAAGTTTCTTTATGTATTATTTTGTATTTTCTACTTTGACAGCATTTTCAAATTATATCTCTTGTCCAAATTTTGAAGAAAATCAGGATAAGCAGGAATTTGATCAAAAAGACAGATAATGAACCCTGGTAAGGGATTTAGTCAGTTAAGTTCTGTCAAAGTGGGTGGATAAGCACAATATTGTTCCCGATTCACACTTAAGTTTCAGGGCGGGAAGAAACTTAGTAATTCGTACAAGTAATGCTTCCCAACTATTATTTGATATCACACAGGAAACAAAGAACCAATGAACTCGCTCCATATCGATAAGACCGACTTGATTTAAAAAGATAAAAAGTAACTACTTTTGTATGACATTCACAATGGTAGGCAGTTGCCTGATAAAAGTGACACTTCTACATAGCTTCTACCTATATAAGTTTTCGATAGGTATAGAAAATCGTCTTGAATAGAAAACTAAATATATTTATGTATGGCTTTTATTTTCAGCAAGTACTATTTCTTATACCAACTATCCCATATATTTTAGTGGGTACCTATGGCTTTAAAGTTTAACAGCCTTATTATGGTTATCAAATATCAACAGGATATTTGATAAAATTGGATAAGTATCAACAAAATTGATGAATCAACTTTAAATTGTGAATTGTTTACTGATTTTAGATCTATCGTGAATAGTTCTATTGATTTGCTTGGTATTACGGTTGTCAAATATGTTGATATCTATCAATTTTCTATCATCGCGTTTTCGTTTGAAAGATGTGTATCTTTGGGCGATCAAAAATGTTTATTTAGATAATATATATTTTCTGTATTTTATTGAAGAAGAAGACTTTAAAAATGAAATGTCTACGGTAAAATTTTTCGAAGTATGTAAATTATAACGAAGAAGAAAGTTTAATCGAGCAAGGCAAAATAAACATCGCAATGGAATTGCAGGAAAATATTTAGATAAACTGTTAAGTGTAAGAGTGACATCATAATGTTAACAAAAGTGCATTTTGTAGTAAAAAAATTTTAAATTTTTCAACCCAAATAAAAATTGTAAATTTCAAAACAAAACCAAATACAAATTTGAAACGTCAAAAATCAAGTGTGCCACCCCAGTCGCATTGGGATAGGTCAGAAGCACTATCATTATCGACCATCCACCAAGAAGGAATTAGTTTGCAATAGCATTCATTCTATCACAACTTTGTTTCCTGACGAGGCAAGTTCCTTCGCCTAAAATTGAAGGACCCATTAAAGTGTTGAGAATTCAATGAAAATATGTGGAGCGAATGAAATTAGATGTTCGGGATCGATATCGAAATACCCAAAAAGTGCATCTAGTTCTTTTTCGTTTACCGAAAACCTAATCTCCGTTGATTTAAAACCACAGTAGGAAGAACAATAATTGTTTCGCACGATCCGAATTGAACAACTCGAAATAGTGCCTTTTTCGGTTCATCGAAAACCTAATCTCCCATCTTCCAACATAATAATTTAAAGCCAAATCATCACGGCTTAGTTTTTTCTTAACATTTTTCGCCTTCCCCTTCGAATGTTGAAAATTTAAAGAACAATGACATTCTTCACACAACTAAATTCACATGACAACTTTCCTCATTAGTTCGCCCATTTTGAGTTAGGACAAAGGACTCAAACAATAAATGTATTGAAACAACTTTGTGACGTATGTACATATGTCCTGCAAGCAAAACAAAAAGCATAATGCCTGACACAAAACTATGTCAGAATTGTTGTAAATTAACATTCAAATGCATTGTGATCTCAAAGAACCTGAAATATGGTTAAGAATGTAGTTGTATTTGTGCTTAATTTTAGTTTCAAACAAAATATTAAAATATGTTTGTTGAACATTTAGAAAAGATTTCACAAAATTAAATTTTTAAACACAAAATCCGATATTTGCAAATATTTAATATTAAAAAAAAAAAAAAAACAGATTTTAATATTACTAGGTCTCTCATCAGACGAGAAACTCAACATCATTTTCTGCACATCATGTAATTTCAATATCCTAGCACTTAAAGCTTTTATCTTTCACCATAACCGGATAAATCAATAATTATCATTAAAATAATGGCTTCATGAAATCTGTTCAGGCTTGTTTTTTTTGTGTTTTAATTTTTAACGATATTTATTTTATTTTAATATTGAACTCAAGTTGTGATATTAAAACAAAAGGGAACACATCCAGCATCCAGTCACTATGCATGTAGACGGACAAAATTCGAATTCATGGACATTAAAATCATGAACAATAAAACGGAGAGACATCAGAGTTAATTTTTATCAGTTAATATTTAAAAACAAAAAATTAAGTAGGCAATATGTAAGAGCGAAAATCACAAAATAAATTTTTTAATAAAAATTGCATTAAGTTAAGAGCCCCGTTGGAATTACGTGGTTAAATGATAATACAAAAATTAATTCGAAAAGCTTTTTATTTTAAATCAAACTTGATAAACGAAAAATAAAAATAATTCTTGAATAAAGTTAAAAATAAATTAAAAAAAATATGATATTAAACTGTTTTGACGTGAAAACAAAGTTTAACATTACATTATTTTCGGTAAAAAATCTTTAGTAAAAATAAGTACAAAAAAGTCTTTCAAAAAGTGGGGTCTCTACAAGTACTCTTTCTAGGTAGCTTTTTAACTGCCACTGGTTTTCAAAATTTTATATGGAACATATGTACAATTTGTTTAACGGTAGTAACCTTAAATTTAGAGTGATTAATATCATGTACACTGTATTACAATTTTAATAGTGCAGTGTTTTTTGTTTTGGACTATGAATGTCATGCCTGGACGAAACGCCTTTTGACAAGAGGTCGCAAAAATCTTTCAATCAATGTAAGCGCAAAATTTACTGTTTCTTTTAACGACGGTATTCGATTTATATACTCCATTCCAAGGAATTTGAAATTGCCCTTGATGATTAGTCAAGGTTCAGGTTAAGTCTGAAGCTCAATAACAGGTGTCCTAGTATGCTTAGTGAAAAACTCTTATTTCTTCAGTCGAATAGGAGACTGAAATTAATTCTCCCTCAATATTGCTGAATGTTAATTTTATGTTTCTGTATTTGTGAAATAGAGGTAACCTGATTTGGAAATGTTCTCTTCGTCGTTGGTTGTTATAAGATCCTCATCTAGTAGTTCCATTGCTTCAAGGTACCGCGTGATTAGGATGTCTTGGCTGGCTTACCACTGTCTTATCATGGGTTTTGGATGTTGGCTTGGTTCAGCAGGCATTTTCTTGCTGAAATTTAGGCCTCCTCATAGGGTCTCTTGTTGGTGACGTGTTTCTTACGTATCCTGTCGTGTAGCTTCCCTGTGCAGATCCGTAAGATCTTCCCCTTGAAGATTACTAACTTGTTCAAGTTAATTTGGGATTGATTTGTTGTGTACCAGATGAAAGACTAATGCTACTGATGACCAATGGGTTGGTTGTATAGAAGAAGCTTTGTCCTATAGCTAAGACCGTTTTGTTTTCGCTTCAGTGGATGGATGCAGCGGAAGTCGAAATTGACTTTCCTTAGTACAGCTGCTGTCTGTTTAGGGATTTAACTGGTATACTTTGATGTACTTTATTCCAAGGTATTCGACGTTATTTCTACTTGATATTTGAGTTTGGTCTGGTAGGGTGATCTTGGGGTTTTTGCAGTTTCTGGCTTATTTACTTCCTGAGCTACTAAGTCGTCTGATACAGATCAGCACTTATTTGAGCAATAAGATTTTAAAGTCCCAGTGCTGGTACACATTTTAGAGTAGTGTTGTATGAGCTTCTACTTTTCTAGCAGAAAATATCTGTACATGGGTTCTTTGTACGGGACGGTAACATGGGCAATCAAGAGAGTCTGAGCTATCTCTTTCTCTAGTCGGTCTAAAGTGTAAATTCTGAATGATGAATGGTCCTAGGTTAGATCCTTCAGCAACTCTATTTAAACTCGACGTTGATTGACAGCGAATCTTATGAGATGGCCCAGTTTCCAGACATGCTTGTCTTTTTTACTTCAACTACAATCTTAGCCTTTTTTTCATTTAACGCAGATAATAAAGATCATCACTAAGTCAGTTTCTTCAAGACAAAGTTGGAGATCTTACCCAGCCTAGTGCTCAATCGACAGAAATATTAACCTTATATAGGAACTCAGGATCTGATGTAAGGTTTGCTGTGAAGTGTTTTCAAAGTAGTCAACAAACGGCTCCGCTAGGTCTTATCATGTCTTCTAGCAACTAGTGTCAACTTGATTTATTGAAGTCCCTTTTGGACGTGGTTTTCATTGTGGTGTTTCAATGAGGTCCCGAACAATGTTTGGTTTGGTTGAAAGTATTGGCATTTAACCAAGACGCTAGGCTGTGTCAGCCTAGACGGAAACTGCTGCTTCGTCGTTGTCCGTGAAAATATTTTCATCCAAGGTTTCTAACATACTTTGGTACCTCGGCTCGAGATGTAGTTGCTCGGTGGCCATTTTTTCTCATTAGCTGATTAGGGTGATTGACGGTGTTCTGCACTAGCTTCTTTGCCGAATTTAGTAGGTATTTGTCTAGCGGTATTATCCTTCCTTCTCTGTAGAGAATGTTTTTTTTTTTGCCAGCCGAAGTGGGATCCAGCGCAGATTCTTAGCATCTTCCTCTTGAAGATTTGGAGTTCCTTCATCTCTGACTTTGAGATCGTGAACCAAACTGGAATAGCTGAAAACTGGCTGCAGGAGTTGCTCGTACACAAGTTCCTTCGGCCGTTGCTTTAGTTCTGATCACATCGTCATCAAGGGTTGTAGTCGGTAGTGCCCAGTTCGTTTATGGTTACATGTTTTGGATGCGGGTTGAACCTTAACAACTCGTTGAAGTTGATCCTCAGGTATTTGGTATTCCTATTGACTGCAATGGTGGATCCATCTGGAATAAGATTTTTGCTGGTTAGCTACTCCTGCCGTCATGGGGTCTCCTGAAGCAGACAAACTCCGATTTTGATGTGTTGATTAAGATGTCCCATTTCTTGTAGAAATCGACCAATCTGTTGATGTAAGCCTCTACTATACGCACTGCGACAAGTCGTTAACTTTTAGGTTTCAAGTTGTATACGTGAGCGAGTCATCAGCGAAAGGTAGGTTTTCACAGCTGGTTGGGACGGATTGGTCTGATGTCATCAGGCTGCAGAGGCAGAGGCAAAGTTTTGAGCCTTGTGCGAATTCGGCTTTGATGTTCTTCATAGTTGATGAGCAGTTTTTGATTTCCCAGAAGAAGCAAAGTCGACACTTCCCTTATGATTTTGTGATAAGAGTAGACAGGACCCCTTATTTCTTCTTCCTAAAAATTCTTTGTTTTTGTGTAAGTGAATGTAGAGATTAGATTGCTTATGATTCATACCAATTTGATCAAAGTGGGACTTTTTAGTGCATTCCAAATTGAAAAGTGGTAGTTTTTTATATGTACTCTGCTGGGATATCTATAATACTTGTGAATAAAGAGTATTTGTTTATTTGTGATACCAAAGTTGACGGAAGCTGTGATAAAAAATTCTTTTGAATGCAAATTATGGAGCTGTGAAGCTGCTAGCTTTGTAGAAGTTTTAAATATCAAGGCAACCCTTAAAGGTTACTTCCTCCGTGTTCTGGCTGCTGTTCTCAATAACAAATTAATTAATTTCTTCTTAAGCTCCAGACAGTGCTAGCCTTCAACCTTTGAGCATCATCTACTTTTAACGAATTAACTTAAACGACAGTCACATTGTTTTTATTAACAAAAAAGTTAATGCTACACAAAATCGATATTAGCTTCACATAATAACACAATCAAGCTCCTATCGATGCTATATTCGTATGGTGGTATTGTTTCAGTTATACTAGAAAGTCTCGAGTAGGTAGTAATTAATTGGCTGAAAAACGAACAACTCAAAGTGACATTAGCCCTTCTGATCTGAAATATAGGATTTCTGTTTAATCGTAAGGAATAAGCTGACTACACAACATAAAGTAATTGGCCCGCCTTTGCAAAAACCAGGTCAACAAACAACATTAAACTTTCTCTTTAGTAAAAAAGAAAAACAGAAAAAAAAAATTGCTTCGCTTTTTATCGTCTATATGGTGCTTTGAGGAACTTAGTGCATTTTATTTTCTGCTCCTGGCACATGAAAAGTTTTTTATTCTAATTTATTTCCAACTCGTTTTTCTGTTGCTAGCTGGGCTGGTACTTTATAAAATGACTATGGCAAAAAAGTGGCGGAGAAAATTATCTCTAGTTTGCTGGAAGAGGGAATGTACCTACGACGAGATATGGACTATCTACATATAAACATTCCCTAAGGATGCTATATTTTTTGTTTGCTAATCCAGCAAATGGTCAAAAGTGACATATTTGTGGTCGTATTGTGGTAATAAATTGCTTAAGAACTATTCGTAGGCATTTAAGAGCTGAATAACGTACGAGTATGCATGGTACGTGTTGGCTAATTAAATAATGGTAATAGCTTACTCACTAGGAATGAAGTTAGGTCAAGAAAGTGGTTAATCTACTCTACTAACATACAGTCCGGGGTCGACCCTAGTGGATAATTATTCTTAACCAACAAACCTCTCCAAGTTTCACGGTTTAAGGTAAGCTGATGGTTCCAGGTGGCATTTCATTTAACACGTATCGCTGATTTGAATCTTCAAAATCGATTGATTTATAAACTTAATTTGAATCTTGAATTTTGCTCATCCATCCCCTAATTGTCGCTCCCCCTGATTGATGAATAATTCCACCGTGAATCATAAATCTAGGGTCCACCTAGTCACCCCAGACCGGATGGAAATAATTTGCCAATACCCTCCTCTATAAATTATCCATGAATATCAGCATTTTGTGTGCACTTCAAATTTATTTTATACCATCACCGTCGGGCTCGTGCCGTCGTCGCCATAACCTGTGCCCAAATTAGCCACCTCCAGATTTTGGAACATATTTCAAAGCTCTGCAGCGACCCTCAAATTAGTTAAACAAAATCCATTAACAAACATCAACAATGCTTTGTGCAGGACTGTGTGCTGATGGTTTCGGTACAAGAAGATTGCGGTACTATCTATAGGAAACATCTTCCAGGAAAACCTTTTCTTTTTTTTTGGAGGGGGAGGTTTCAAAATAAAAAGGCGGAAATCTTTCGGGGCCTATGAATGGCCAATTTGCTCTTGAAATTCATCTAAGTGGAAAATAATTTGTTGTTGTTTTTTTTTTTGGGCGAGTTTATTTTATTAATTGTATCCACAGAGATGAAAATGATAAATTAAATTTATGAAGAAAACCCGTTAGAAGGGTATGAGCTATCACCAGTACCAATCCCAATCTCACCGAAAAACCTTTTTTACTTGTAAATTGACTTCGTTTTTATGAATTCTAGGTATGAGTTATGGGTTAGCATGAAGATCTAAAATTAAAGATAACGAATGGTAAAATATGAAGAAGGAAAATTTGTGTTCATGAATATTTTAGAGAATTTTTTAAGATACAAAAATTTAAAAAAGGATTTTCCAATAGGAGAAGCAAGTGCAGCTAAAGAGAAATGCAGAGAAAATTTGTTTAAAATTGTATGACAAGGGGAGGAATAGGGAAAGTACAGATTCTCTATACGAATGTTTGTATTAAAATCTCACCCAGAATTATAGAAGCGTATCTAATAATTGTTGCAAGGAAGCTTGCCTGATGACGGGACTATCAGGTCCATAACGCATCTACAACAAAGGTGATTCTATGTCCTGCAGGAACTAACGAAGTATATCCCTTCTTAACTTCTCATATAAGATACTATATACAACGTACTGTGGGAGTGCCTTCTGGAATACTTCATACGCATGTACCTGTTTGTCATACTACCTGGAAGATCACTATTAGACCAGAACTTCAAACTGAGACAAATTCCGGCCAATTTCGTATGTTCATAGGATTACGTCAAAAAGTTACGCTTTCAAATCGAATTTAATTAAGCTATAGTTTTGGAAGGTGGTGTTTTTTTCTTTTTTTTTGTTGAACGCCTACTTAAGTCAGAAATGGGATCGAAGCGCAAATATTAACAACATTTTCCTGCGAGGAATTGACAATTTCTCCAAGAGTATCTCTTGTCATGGAAATTGCTGCTCATTAGCCGTTTGGAATCGGCAGAAAATTGCAGGTCCCCTCCGTTCCTGGTAACACGCACACAGGAATGAATGAGAGTTGTAAGTCACTAGGTCCTGGTTCACTCCGAGCCGTATGGGCTTGAACCACAAGAGTTAGTTCGACCGATTGCTTCAAATTGCATCCCTTGGGAAGAAGCAGCAAATTCTGCAATAATATCTAACCGTTCGTATTCTACAGAAAATGGTAGGTCCCCACTTATAATATTCCTGTGGACTAGGAACGGTATGGTTGAGAATATAAGTCCCTAACGGCTCTGGATCACCACAAGCTGTGTCGCTTAAAGTGTATGTATATTTTAATTGCAGATGAAGAAAAAACATCACTTAGAAAAGTGAGAATCAACAAGAACGAACTTTTTCATATTCACATGATTTTCCCTAAAGCAAATGAATTCCACCTTCTTAACAAGAAAAAATCAACAAACAAAAATGTTTAAATATTTCAACACTTCGAGCTAAGCTAAGCTCATTTTAATAGCAACTAAGTTCATCATTCGATATTCTCTTCCGTTTCGGGAATCTTTGCCGAACCTTGAATACTTAACATTTACCCTTAAAATCGTATAGCTTCCGCTTACATTGAATATGAATAATGAAAACTAAACATCACAATGTGACCTTTCAATCATAAAACAAGGTCACACATGTAGCTACGTGATGAAAAATAATATTTTCACATCCAACACCACATTAAATTGAAAAATCCTTCATATAGGTATGTATGTGTGCACATATTAAACTCAAATCGATTTTTATATCATATATGTGAAATTCAATATGAAATGCGTTTCTGTCTTTGAAAACGTACATAATACGAACTGAATAAAAAAAAATATAAAATATATATTTCAATATTCTCATCACGCAACTAAACCACAAAATTTCAATATCCATTGCGACACATTCCTTTTTGGTGTCTAAGGGTATCCAGTTCGAGAGTGAAGGAGGTTGGGCAGGGGGTTATATATTGTAATCGCACACGACACATTCATTTTAGTTTTTTTTTTTTACCGCACTCCTGATATTCCCTGACACTATAGCCGTATGGAATTTAACTGTGTGTATTGTTTTGCCAAATCTTAAGTCTTTTTATTTGTGGTGACACTTTGACACTTATTATATGCGGACCCAGCGATCCGATATAGGGACAAATTTGCAAAATTGCAAATTCTGCATGAGTGTTAAAAATTGTTTTTCGGTTTATTTTTCTGTTTTCAGTTATGTAGGTACATTTATCCTGTCGGTGGCATTCCAACTAAAAAATGAAAAAAATTCAGGACATTGCAGATTTTGAGAAAAATGAATTTTATATTCATGTCCTGTGGTATTTGTGTTTTATTATTTCTTGTTTGAGAGCAACACAAAAAAAAAATTAAAAATCTTCAAAAACAAGAAAATAACATTTCGCAAAAGTAAAATTCTTCTGACAGCAAAAGAGGATAAAGTTTTCCGCGTGCAGAAGGACACATAAAACACATGCGAATTGTATTCTGCTTCCAAAGAAATTTAAGTGTGTTGATATGTTTTTTTTTTTGTTTGGTTTTGTTTTCTTTAAGGATACGAGATGAAATGTTGCAAGAAATATGTTTTTTTCTTTCTGGTTTGGTTTCGTTTCACTCAGAGTTTTGCCCGAATGAAACATTTCTCTTTTCTGTTGGGTTGAAACAGACAAACAGGTCCGGTTGCAGAGAAACCAAAATAGAGAGTAAAGCCTGGGCGTATAGTGTCTTTCGAGTGCATCCTTTGTTTTGTCTTGATTTTGATTGCATCATGTTAAGTCCTTTCACTCATAGAAAAAAATTAAAAATTAAATTTGGTGTTGCAACAGCTCGGAGTGAACCAGGTCTTAGAGACTTACAACTCTCAACCATTCCTGCGTGCGTGTTACCAGGGAACGGCGCACGCCACTCATAGAGCACGCCAATAATATAAGAACTTGGTAGATGGGTATAGGGAAATAACACCATAAACGTTGTTCTCCTTGGCAAACTGGTTAGTCCTTTGGAATATCGCGCCGGAAGTCTGGGCTCCAACCAAAAAATTCCTAAAAAATATATTTTTTTGTAGGGGTACTGTCACTTGCGAAAAATTGACAAAAGTATCTCTGGTCTTCAACGGTGGAAGGACCATGTTTGACATGACAGCTCTAGCACGCCTAATTGGACCATGACCATGACTTACCTAACAAATTACATACATATATGGAGGGCTCACAGCTGAACCGAACCAAGTAAGAAAAAGTGAATTCGAAGATATTAAAAGGTTAGGTAAATAAACTGCCATTAGAGTTTGAAGTCCAAAGTGGAGTCAGACAGGGCTGCATTCTGTCACCAATATTGTGATAAGCGATGTCCTGCGAGCGGCCTTGATGGGAAACGGAGGGATTCGATGGACTCGGACGTTTCACCTGAAACATCTTGACTATGCGGACGACGTATGCTTGCTCTCTCATAGGATCATGGATCTCCCCCAAATGACAACAGGGGTGGCGAGAGAAGCAGAAATCGTCGGGCTGAAAATCAACTCAGGCAAAACAAAAATGATCAGCCTCGGAACCTTCTTCTCTCATAAAATTTCTCAACAACCGGTAGAGAAAGTACAGAGCTACCAATACCTTCGAAGTATCATCTTTACCGGGGGTGGCACCGAACAGGACATCAGCAGTCGAATCGGGAATCCAAAGGCTGCTTTCGGAATGCTTTTAAATATATGGAGGAATAAATCTCTAAGCTTAAGAACCAAGCTATGGCTGTTTCGATCCAACGTCGAATCCGTTTAACTTTACGGTTGCAGCATTTGGAAAGTAACAGTAAGTGTCACTAAGAAGCTACAAACGTTCAGTAGTAGATATCTACGAAACATCCTTAGGATTTGTTGGCCCAATCCTATTTCAAACGAAGAGCTCCTCAGGAAAACGGGTCAGGAACCTATTGACTCCACTATACGACGTAGAAAGTGGCAGTGGATCGGACACACGCTTCGAAAAGGCCACAACTGTAATGCGGCGCATGCAATGCAGTGGAATCCGCTCACTCAAAAAGATGAAAAGCTGGACGACCGAGAAGCACATGGAGAAGGACATTCGAGGAGGAGCCAGCCCAATTAGGCAAGAGTTGGAGGGAGTTACGACTCATATCCAGGAACCGAACACGATGGCGATCTGGCGTTGTGGATGCTCTATGCCCCACTAGGGGTCCCCCACAAACATAAAAGGTCTGAGGACCTAAGTAAGTAAGTAAGTATACACCCAACCTCGCACTTACCCCAAATCCTATAGTGTACCCTAGTAGGGAGTTGCAGGGGGAAGCATGCAGAACGAGATGAAAAAGACGAAACAAACCATGCCCCCATGCCTGTTTGAGGATAAAATTGACGAAAAGTGAATAATACTGACTTGGTTCTTTCACCGTTAACTAAGGAACAAAACAATTTTTGAATTAGTTCACTACAGCCTTAAATAGAGGTAAATTTTGCTGAAATTTTGGCGTTAGTTTTTGGACTTTTTTTTGTATGACTTGGTTCGGTACAGCTGTAAGTCCTCTATATGGTAACCATAAGGGAAATCACAAGCATTTTTAAAAATGGCATACCTCAGGCATCCATACTCGGTTCTATATTATTCTTTATACATACTAACTCAGTCCTGAAGCTCAAGTTTAATTATTTTAAATTAATTTTGCTTAAAAAAAAGTTCTAAGTGCAGTAAATGATTGCTTAAGAATATCTAGCTAGGAAAGTAATAGGGAAACAAGACACTTAATTTGAAATATTTCCGACAAAACTGATTCTCTGAAAGTTGATCTCTTCACAAAATATTCAAGAATTCTGCCAGTAAAATATCTTAATATTTAGAAGTGGTAATACATGCCTCGTAGGAACTCACAGCTATACAACTTATCTATTAAAAATATACAACTTGTTTAATGGGCCAAGTCTTCGCATGGTTCGTCATCTTCCAGTTAATTCAGTAATAGACTAATATGCTCCATATCTTAAGGATAGTTCCCAAGACTTTTTAATTACTGTACTGTACCTTCATAATAGATAGTATTCAATCAATCATCTAAATACAAATTGACTGAATGTTTTCTTCACCCGGCGCCATTTTAACCAAAGCCGATTCTGAAGTTAAGGTGAGTCTGGTTGTTATGTGGAACTGGTACAACAGTAATGTGTATCTTTGTGCTAAGATATAAACATTTATCCTGGTTTCATGCTTGCCACTTTTTTTATGGAGTTACGAATTTTTCCAAAGGGCGGTGTATGTTCCTAACCATAGTGTAGCGGTGTGCCTCTGGCCTTGAAAGTTGTGTTTTTTTTTTTTTTTTGTGTCCTTTTGTTTTTATCGCTTTTTGTGTTGGGGTACACGTGGTGTCATATAGAACACTTGTATCATATCCTTTGAAAGTGTTTGGTTTTTTTTTTTTTCGTTTTGTTTGCAGAGACAGAGGATATCCCAGAAAATGACATAAAAATGGTAGCTGTTGAAAGTGGAGTGATTTCAGTTATTTACAACTTAAAGGTGTAAAACTGGGGTGTTATGTACGGTTCAGAAAATTTGTATAGATTTTTCGTGATTTGCTTTCAAAATAACATTCAATAAAAGTAAAAAACAAACTGTAATGGAAAAATAGAAAAATATATTTCATCCAAAAAGAAAAATTGCTAATATTATTCGTGCACCAGGAGTACAATTGGATGTAAGGGTAGTTTTTGTTTACATTTATTTTTGTCTGATAAATTTGTATACAAAGCGTGACGAAATTTCATGTTGCTTCACATATGCGGCTGTATCAGTGCGACAATTCTGCCCACTCTGTTGTCTTTTGGTAAAATTAAAGAAACTGAAGAAGAATAATATCAGAGGAAAATTTTCTTCAAACCAAATATTTTTCAAAAACACAACTCTCATAATCATAAAAACACAGATGATTTTTAAGTATTAGACTCACAAGTTTCGAGTGTAATGGTTATGTTGCTGGCACACTTAAGATACTTGGGTATACGTTGTGCGTTGTTAGAGTTTTTTGTTTCTTATTATTTTAATGTTTCAATTAGTATACTTTTTTCGTAGAACTTTGAAAATTTTTACCCACAGCATCTCTGACATTCTTTAGATCAGAAGAAAATCTCCCTAATAGCATCAAAGGATATTCTAGGAAAGTAATACTTTTTTTTACAGCAAGCAAACTTTTACATTGATAAAAATAATTTAAAGCGAGTTCTGTTTTTACTTGGGATATTTTTTTTTGGCTTGCAAGAGAGTTTATATTCAAATCGCCATCCTTGGATGCAAGCCTTTATAATATGAAACGCACTTTCATTTCATATTCAATTTGTTCTTAACATCAAAATTGAACTATGTAAGTATATTCAACAGTAGAATTCAATGTGTGTTGTGTACAAAAGAAGCCTTTACCATCACAAAAATTCGCAAAACACCGAACCATCATTACAGAACATTAAAACATAAAATCCTTCAACAGAGCTTTAACTACATTTTATCCTTTTAAGAATCCCATCTTTAAGTTCACATATTAACGCGTTTAATATTCCGTGAGCACAGGCATCGCTCAGTGTTAGGATTATCCTTCCTTGCCATCAACCCAAGGAATATTCATGCAAGAATTTCTATTTATTTTCTTTTTTTTTTGTTCGCCCAAAATTTTCTCTCTCCCAGCACTTAGATACTTCAAGGATCAAAGTGATTCTAATGCCATTATGCACGTTTTTCTTATCGAACTTTTTTGATCTCTTAGTGCAATCTTTTACTTGTGACGTGGTAAAGGTTGGTCTCAGCCAGCACAAAATAGAAGCAGAAGAAAAATAAGAAAGTAGAAAGGAAGTGCCAACGAACGTTTAGGTTCCATTGAACGTGTTCGAATATGCAGGCAAAGATAGATTTTACAGTTCATTAAATAGTAACGGAACTCGTCTGCATTCCAAACCATATAGATGCAAACGATGAGAAAATTATTCGTTTTGCCGTTTTTGCGTTCGATTTTGCATAAACGATGTGAACTTGTAAACCTGATTGAGTGATAGAAATAAGATGGAAACTTAAATCGAAAAACGGAAAGGAAATTTTCTTTGTGAGTTGAGTTTTAAGTTGAGAGGGAATAAACTAGGCCTTTATTTCTAATCAACTTAACAAATGCAAAAATTTCCGGTTGCCATTGCCGTCATGAAAAAATTTAAGTTTGTTCAAGAAATTCGATTGAATTGTGACACATTTTTACCAAGTCTCGTTTGACTGCTCTGAGTTTGATTTAAGATATGTGAGATCTAAAGTGGCATCACTAATATAGAGCATTTAAAAAAAATTTGATGTCATATTCCAACCAAACGTCAGTTGTGAACTGAGAGGCGACAAATCAACCGAAAGGGATAAGAAATAATCCAAACATTATCCCGTTAAATTTACAAATGAAAGGATAAACTGTGGTAGCCCTTGTAACAAATTTACACCTAGACACCTAGCTTAACGTTAGCATTAGCATTAAGTATTGTAATAAATAGACATCTGCACTGAATTTTTGGAGTGAAATCACAATTTTCCAACGCTGGAGTATGTACACTCGGATGTATCAAAGCCTAACACTGTCATTGCCGCCATTGAAACTAGAATTTTAAGTTAACTCACAGCTGTCAAAAATCTAACTGAGAGACAAAAAGCAAACGAAACTGCCAAATAAAATGCCTCATTTGGATGAAACACACTTCACTGAAGAATTGATACATAGTTTCTGCCTCAACCAGCTGCTATTCATCAAGCTTCCTATGCCGAGCTTAAAGGAAAATAAATTCTAGCTGATAAAATTCAAGAAGTCAAAGATAATTTTACCGAGCAGATATAACCACGAAAAGTGCCACAAACACATTCAAAGTGTATATGGAGCTGATAAAAAAACCATTAAAATATAGTGAATAACTCCACCTCACTTTAAGATCTAAAACAACAACAACAAAACAGGACCGGACCGATTGAAAAATGTAAGATCACACTGTCAACAACTTTTTGTTGACTTGTGATATAACTCACAAATGTCAACATCTTCACTTTGATGAAACTGACATTTGTTTATTTATTTTCGAAAGCAAATACTGGCAATTTATTAGGGGTTTTTCTTTATTAGCCTCCCCCGGGGCCTGATCGAATAGAGCTCTCTCCATACCAAACGTAACTTAAACGCTGCAATCTTTTTAAGAAACTGAACTGTCATTGTGTCATTTTTTTGCTAAACTATCCAAATTGTCAGTTTTGTATGTGAAACTGGTTTTTTCAAAAAACGTTCCTTTTTAATTAATTTGCGGTTAATGAGAAATGGCTCAGCATTTTGCTCGATTTTTTTACCGATTTCTCGGGCAAGCCTCTATCGAGATCTGAGTTAAGACAGAAATGCAAGTTGAGCGCTCAGAGCACTCTGAATTAAAAAAGTAAAATAGTTCTTTTTTAATACATACGTCAGTGCCCTGAACGGGGTTAAAAAGTAAAACAGCCTTTTAATGAAAAACGAAACGCCTTTATTTTCACATTCCAATTTTAATATCCGTCAGATTCACCAAAGTAATAGATGTCATTTTTGTCATTGACACATTTATAAAGTTCCCTACTAACTGGGTTGGTTTTAAGTGCAGTATGAAATTCTTAAGAACAATATTCCACTTCGCTTGCCTTTTAATTTATTGGAATTAGGATCCACTTTAACATGAATTTTGTATGTGAATTATTAATTTGTAAACTTATAGCCCAATCGGGAGAAAAGTTAAATGTTGATTTTTGCATATGATGGAGTTATGGTTCTATAGCGCATGAATACTTTAAGGAGTACAGCTAGATCAGAATTATGTCAGGATCCGAATTTAAATACCTTCTAATATTGCCATTATAAGGTTATTCCAAGCATAGCTTCCTAATGGCACGCGGTTTAGTTGCACTGGATCGATTAACCACAGCTTATTGCTTTTAAATGGTTCAATTGTTCTACATAAAGAACAAGAAGTGTGTTTCGAAATCTAACAGTACGAAGAATTCAGGCCGAAGAGAAGAAATTTTAAGAAACTGGGAGTTTCGGAGATAGGGTTAGCTTTGCGCACTATCATGGTTCACGTTCAGCATTGTAATTGAAAGTGTGATCGGAAATTATCAAATGACAACTGTTCACAGAGTTTGGGATTTTTCCGTGTCTTCTTTTGGCGCATTTAACAAAACGAATTGGACCTAGAATTTAACAAACTCCGAAATTGAAGCATAGAGATGATAGAGGGTTGGGAATTAACGCGTAGCTTAGAACCCTGATTTCTTAAAGAACATTTTCTGTCCTGATGAGTCACATTCTATCTCTCTGAGAAAAATCCTCATATGATATACGGAGCAACCACTGCACTCACAAAAATTAACTGTGTGACGTAATTGGACCATACTTTCTTGAATGCGATGAAAGTCAGACAGTTAAGGCCAACCATGAGCGCTATAGGCAATGGAATTTTATGGCATTTAATCCTAGATATTGATGTGAAAAATATGTGGTTTCAGCAAGATGGTAAAACTTGTAAAATCTTTTGCTTAAAAAGTTCAGAGTTAGCTTTATTTCACGTTTCAGTGACGTTAACAAGATCAATGTGATTTAATTGCGTTGTACTGTTTTTGTGGAATTTTCTTGAAAGTCGCGTCTATAATATCAAACCTAAAACTTAAGACTAGTTAAAAACCGGAATTTGCCAAATTTATGCCGAGATAACCACCGAAAACTGCAAAAATGTCAAAGCTGCTTAGAGGCTAGAGGGATGTTATGATTTTATTAGATCACCCTTTAGTTCTATAAACGATATGTAAGAATATTGGAAATGAATGAGAGTTTTGAATTCAGACAAGAAGTAATGGGAAAATATAAAAAAGAAGCGGAGACAAAACGGAGCCTTGTTGCACATCAGAGGTATTTTATAGAATATTAGACTTGGAACCATCTAATATGACTTGTATAGACCCGTCCAAAATGTTATTTAAAATCCAACGCAACAGAGATTCATCGGCACCAAAGGCACACATTTTTGGTAAAAGATTATGATGCCAAAACAAACGCTTTAAAAAATACCAAGTGCAATAATCTTACTTTCTTTGTGTCACTGTTCTTTAAGAAATTATGTATTTCCATGACCCTGGAAGAAACAGACACACATACAAAAGTTGAAGAAAAAAGTGGATTCACTAATTCTGTTTTCTAGGCAGTAGGAAAGATAGAAAAAATTACGATTTGATAGAAATACCTCTTAAGAACATCGCATGGGATACAATCCCGACCATTTGATTTTTTTAAATCGAGAACATTTAAAATTCTTGCCACTGCACGAGTGGCAAAGAAAATGCGACCCATAAAATCATTTGCACTGTCAAGCACAAGAGAAGTCATAACACTTACTCGCTGCGTCGAATTAACAACAAACTGTCCTGTGGGGAAATTGAGTATCTCTGGTAAGCTAACAGCAGAGGATTCATAGGAACCGAAGTCAAAGTGGTATTTCTAATATTTCTCTTACAAATAACTGAAAATTGTTACTACATTCGGGACATTATAATGCGTTGTCATTCAATAATAATAGTCATCTTTAAGGACATGCACCGAAACTTAAGAGCATTTTCAAAGTATGTTTTCCGTGGTGAAAAATGGCAATGCGTACTGAAATATTTACACAAAGAAATACCCTTTACCATAACTAAGTCACAACTAAAAGCACAAATAAAATATTTAAACAAAAATTACGTATACGCCCGAGTGTACATCGAAACAATACACCTTTTTAAATAAAGTGATTGTCATGCAATGTGGCAAATGCATTGAATTTTTCATCTGACCTCCTTGGATTTTCCTTGTCATCCCGGGTTCCGCTACATAACAACTGATGTTTTCCAAATGCTATAATAGATTGTGTGGACGCATCATAAGGAGAGTGAATGTGTGTGTTGTGCACAAGTGAAATTCTCATGGAATAACCATTTATATTATCATTCCGATCGAGTTTGAGCAAACACAGATTTCGGATAATCATCGTCCCTGGATAATGTTAGGCAAATTATTAAATAAGACACAAACTTAAGTGTTCGCAATTCAGGACGACATAGCGCACATGTGTGCAAAGGAAACATTAATGTACCGAGATACATTGATATTAAAATTATATAGGAGAAGACGTTTGATATCCATTTAGCATAGAAAATACACTTTCAAATAGAAGACGCTATCTAAACAAAGGATTTTCCTTGCAAAACAGCTTTTATTTAACCCATAACCTTTAAATTATCAAGATGGCATTGCAACTCACTTTCTCAAAGACTAGCATCTAGATAAACTATACGAGTATTGGAGAAAGGACAGCAAAATCCTGCATAACTGCTTTTCATCTACCGACGACCGACAATGTCTTTGCTTGCATTATGTGGCACATTCACCATCACACAGCGCGGTGCATTCTTCAGGAAGACTCCGAATAATTCCGCAGTATAAATTATATCGATTCATCACCAAGGCTCATGGTCTGAATGGTAATTTCTTCGAATGTCCTTGTCCTTTTCGGGAATATGCACAGGAACAGGCGAGAAATGTTATTATTCTTGAAAAGCCATCTCCCCTTTCGTCTTCGTCGGAACCGCAACCCTTTTCAATTCGCTTATGAACGACGAGGAAGACGAGGACGAGGACGAGGACGACGCCGATGACGATGACGATACCCATACCGTGAAGCATATAGTGAAAGAGAAAGATAGTTATCACACCATCATGCAATTCGGTGGAGAGATTTCCATTTTAAATTAAGCACAACTTACATTTGTCATTTTTGGTCTTTGTTTGTTTTTTTTTTTAATTTTTTTTTGCTTTTTCTGGGTCTCGGGTCTTCACCTCAAGAGCTCTGATATTAGGTCACGCTAACCAACAAACTAGTGATGGGTATGTAAATTGAGTTAAATTGCCAATGCAATTGGGTGATTAAAGGTAGACAAATGGCTCAAGTATTTTATAAGGGATTTGGAATTTCTTGAACGTGGGAAATATAAATCAAATGCTCTGATTTTATTCATTTGGGTTAATATTTTAAGCAGTTTGAAAGGAGACGGATGTCAGTTGTGACTTTTAAATCTTCTTTTACTTCGTGAAAGGATTATTTGTTGAAAAATTTGAATGATACAACAACAACGAGAGTTTATATTATGTTCATTAATATTCAAGTCTCCTTTAAGAAGATTTGGAAATTGTTAAAATGGAAATTGGTCTAGTAAGAAAACCAAGGCTGTTAGTAGTAGTTGTAGTAGTTGAAAACCCGTAAAATTACTTTGAATACAAAAATTTGAAAAACAGATTTCACATATGTTTTTTTCTTGGTTTTCAGAGATCTTAAATATGTATATATTTCTTTTGTTGAACGAGTGTGTACAGTTCTATAAGTCGGTCATGATATATGATTCAGAGGCATAGACCCTGTTAAAGATGGAAAAAAAAATCCTTAAACTATAAAATTAAATATTTTCCCGGTGATTTTTGATCACGTCTTAAATGACAAAGAAGTGAAGGCTAAGACATAATACGGAAATCCACGGGATGCACAGTAAAACCAACCAAGCCACTACATTAAAGCTAACGATTGGGGGGACTGAGACATTTAAAGTGAATGGACACCAATACTCCGGCCTGCAAAATCTTTGAATCTTATACCGAAGAACGGCGCTCTTAATGAAGACGACGATCAAGGTTGTACACATACAAGTGGAAGGCAATCTGAACGAACCTTGGCTGCAAAACAATAGAGAGCTAGTTAGAGATTCCAGGAGACCTAGCTCCACTCTGCTCCATGACGCAACCTTAAGAAAGTAAGTAAATAGTATAAAGCGAGACCTCGGAGATTGATATAAAGACGACTTGAAAAGCGAAATATTCTGAGTGTGGTATAGAAATGTTCCACATTTCCGAAAGTAGATCGTTGCGGTTTTTTTAGTAAATTTTGAAATTGTATCAAAAATGTACCAAGGCCAATATAGAGGAAAAATTCAATAGAAATTTTTTTGAATGCGATTAATCAGACCAATACCTACTCATGGTAATTTGGTCTGGTGGAATGCAATTGATAAAAGCACGAACCTCAAAACTCTGACAAAAGTACAGAGACTTGCGCGCATTGGGATTACGGGGACCATGAGTTCCACTCCAACTGCAGGGTTAGAGGCGATACTCAACCTGAAACCCCTATATCTTTTTGTACAAGAATCCGTAGCATATAGCGCCTTAAGGATAAGCCAGACTAATACCTGGAAGAAGCCAAGCGGCAATAAAAGCGATTTCTGCCACTGTGATAAGATCGAAGCTTGTTTCTTGCTGCCGCGAAGAGCTTAATGTTCTTGGCACGCAGCACAATATTAGACTCTGCTGGGTTCCGGCACACAGTGGCATACCAGATAACGAAAATGCCCATGACTTTTGGTAAGACAGGGATCAGCGCTTGACGCTTGCCAAGCAGAGCTGGTCAGTATCCCACTCTGCAACATTAAACAGAAAATTTCAGATATAATCCTAAAGAAATCCAATGAAAGGTGGAGTCTACTTGACACCTGTGATACTACTAGGAAAGAATGGCCTAGCTTTAACAACAAAAGGACCGACAAAATTATGCAACTTAGTAAGAAGTCTTTTACGAGTATAATCACCGGACATAATTTACTGAAATATCATAAATTTAAAATAAAATTCAGTACAGATGACCTATGGAGAGGATGTGGTGATGAAGAGGTACATGAAGACACATCACACTTTCTCTGGCATTGCCCTTCACTATGCCACCAGAGAGGAAAATGGCTTGGTAGTTACTTTTTTGACAATCTAGAAGATCTTTCCAATATTTCAGGAATTAACATATTGAACTTCGTCAATGGCTCAAAACTTCCTGACTGATGAACAGAATACATAGATTTTTATTAGAAAAGAGTGATTACACTTACGGACAGCATAATGGATCTACATTGATCTAAGTGTGACGATAACGACATCAATTGTCAGCCCAACAACCTAACCTAAGCCAGTTAATAGTAAAGGAAAAAACTAGAATCCTTGACTGTTCACTAAATTTTTGAACATGAAATATATTATAAATAGTAGATTTTCAGAAAAAAGCTAATGTTTTTTTTTTTTGGTAACTCAGTTTTTAATGATATTCACCTGAAGATTCTTATTCAAAGCATTAAAAATACAATACTAGATGGATACTAGAATTCTACAGCAATATATTTAATTCGGCTAAAATACCAACTGTGTCCAAGCGCACCACGAAAATCGTTAATATTTTCAAGCCAGGCTAACCTTAAGAAATACCGGATAGTTTTTCCATTAAGCGCTCTTAAAAAGATACTACAAACTCCTTGAACACCTAATATAAATGTAACTGGATACATTTTGGCATCATCGGATGGTTTCCGTGTTGAAACCGCGGCAAACATCACTGTTTTTATCTATTTAAAGGTGTTGAGAGCAGTTTCTTGATTATTGATATCTCGCCACCGAACCTTACAATAGAATAGTGAGAAAGATATGAAACAGACCTACGCAAGGCTCCACCTTTTAATTGCACTTAAGCCTTGGATGAATATAGGCCTTATAAATTATTGCAGCTAGATTAGGAGGCGTGAAAAGTGTCTTACAATGTGAGTTAAACAACGTTGCATCTTCGCCGAAACCCAAAGTTCCTAAGCGTGACCTTGGATAGATCACTCGGATACAAGCACTACTTAAAATAAAATGCACGACTAGATCGCACGAACTTGCTCTTATGTAAAAGTTTTTTAGAATTTAAAAAACATTTTATAAATAATAAAACATGGATTTAATGAGAAAATAATGTTCAAATGCATAAAATTGCTAGAAAAGTATGAATTTATGCTAACAAAGTTTAAAAAGCCGTTTTATTAGTAAATAAATTTTGTATATAAGAAATTTCTTTAAAATTTTTCAAGAAAAAAATTTGGGATGCCAATTTTAAGTATTTAATAATATTGATTTTAGGAAACGATTTCAAAAAATATCCGTTCATACGTTTTAAAGATATTGATTTTTCAAAAAAAAAATTTTTTTTCCAAAAAACGCAAAAATATTTTCTTCGAATATTTTTATATAAAATATTATTATTCTTAAAAAATTTTGTTATAAGAAATGAAAAAGTCGAAAATCAAAAAAAACAGTTCTATGACAGGTATCTACTGTTTATAACATTTTGCCCTAAATTTTTTTGACCAAAATGTAGTCCACGCCCATAATAGAACACTAATTTATTTTCTTATCAAAATCATTAGAGCCGTTTTCTAGATAAATAAAATTTTGCATTACGGGTGTATGGGGAGTACCGTTAGCTTTGGAGCTAAAAAAAAATTTCAATTTCCCCTCCAGGGAAATACCAAGTTAAAAGAAAATAGCTCCAGTGGCTTAGCCTGTAGATCGAGGTACCGACAGACTTTGAATTGCCGGACCCACTTTTTTCGTCTTCGCCATCTCGAGTTCGATTTTTTTTCCAAATGTAGAACTTTCTCTATAGTACCTATATCGCAAGTAAAAAGCAGCTGAGAAACTCAAAACGCGAAATAAACTCTTGCGCAAATTATCTGGATCAACTTGGATTAAAGTACATCAACGCTTCGTACTCTATCCCTTGGTGTACTCTACAGCGAAGAATTGTTGAATGTGGTCGTCATAGAACCTATAGGGTAGACCAGTAAAAAAAGATGTTTTTTAATAAATGTTAATACTTCATAACGTTTTCTTGAACTTCTCTTTTGTTTAGTAAATGTTGGGTTAAAAAAATCGCTGAAAAATATCACTTGAAATATTCTGGATTGATGATACTTAAAACCGCTAACCGAGCGATATACTTAGATGCACATTGTACATAGCCTAAGTGTTCTTTTGTAATCTTTGGATATTATTGGTGGGAAGGTTAATGAAGTCCTCAGTAAAAGTATTTTCCAAATTTTTGGTTCGAGCTTCTGTTTTTGTAGAACCTCTTCGTTGAAAAAACATGCAGCCTTATATGTGAGAATTTCAGCCAACTCATGACTCATTTTCTTTACATTCAAATCCGCAGTTTTTACTGACGCCCAAAGTCTTTGTAGGTATATATTTTTCAATCTCACCAAAATGTATTCTCAATTTTGTAAGTAAATTAAACAAACCATTCAACCAGTCTGTGTGCATACATTTTGGAAGGAAAGGAGGGGACCTATAATTTACCAACGGATAAGATGAGAACTACTTTTTGCAAATTAGAAAATTAGTCACTTTGTTCAATCCCTAAGGTGGCATCGGGTGGGCACCTATATTCCAGACTGTCCATTACACCACGACTTACAACAAAATAGCAACATGATTCAAAACATTCATAGTAAATTTTGCAGGAAATTGAGTTAATAAGCCCCAGTCAATCATAGAACAAGATATGATTTCTTTCAAAGCTCCCTCAACTCTTTGTTTTGCCTTTCTTATAGTCAAAGAGGACCCAGGAATTTTTCATTGAATATCAACGCTGCGAACCTAAAACGTAAGTCACTCAGTCATATGCTGTGTAATGATTTCGAGTACAGTACGAAACAAATAGAGATACATAAAAAAAAAACACGCACCCTTAAATGATTTTATTCACCATACCCCCATGACTAAAAATTAATCATTTCCTCCGAGTAAATCTTTCTTTTTCAACTTAGCAGTCTCCAAAGACAGACGTAAAAGATCGTGGAATAGAATTTGCATTATAAAATTTAAATTAAATTTAAAGTTAAAATTTTCAATTTTTAAAAGCTACAAGCTTTATTTCATTTTTATTTTTGTTTTTGAGGCTTAAATACTAAGGTAAATTCATTATAATTTTCGAGTATAAAGTAAAGAAAACCAAAAATTTTAGATTCACCTTGAATTATTGTCACACACACGTGGTATCAGAATTTTTGTTATAAAGGAAAAACTAAATCTTTATAAAACCCAAGCCCACGTAAGTCTTATTTATAAAATTAAATAATTCATTCTTGTATGAAAGCATCATATTTCATCTACAGTTGCATCGAGTATTAAAGCACGAGTGTGGCTTGGTTAGATTTTTCCAGATTTAACCTAGTCTATGACGATTGACGTATTAGGTTTATTACAAAACTAATCAATTCTGGTTAAAACAACAAAAAAGCCATACGAAAGCGGTCTGTGTTAACTTTGGCTTCTCCAAAATCTACGCTCATTAAGAGATCTGGATTGGGGATAAGCCGACGACGTCATCATCCACGCTACTAGCAAAGTTCCAAATAGCCCCCACCAACCTTAGAGCAAATATATGCAATCAGTGCAGAATTAGAAGCGCAAAGCTTGACTACAAACGCGGAAAATACTTTTTATAATTGCGTGACAATACCCAGGAATCAAAAATATTAAAACTGACTGACCCAGGGTCATTTAAGTCGTGTCATTATTTTTAATTTTTAGTTAATCCTATTAAATATTCTTTTTTTTTTAAATCATCTAAACAAAAGAGTTCATGCTAAGTTCGCTTACAAATTTTCATTTAAGGTATTCATATTTTCATTGCTAATATAAATACATATATACATATATATAATTTGTGAAGTGAAAAGAAAAAACAAAAAAAAAATCAATTCTATGCGAAGATATAAAATTAATCAAATTTAGAGAAAAAACAAACAAAAAAAAAACACAAAAACAACTGGATCGAGATCAACATCGGCTATGTGCGCACATCGTTGGATGGACCATCAAAATCATCATTGTTTTCATGTGAGTAACCTAAAATTGCATTGAGTTAAATTTTATCACACAAAAAAAAAATCATACGATAACTAGAATTCATTCTGTTGTTCTTTTTTTTCACTAAAATACATATAGTCATCCATAATTAAATTACATTAATTGTTTTTGCGATAAAATATTTAAGTTTTTTTTGTAAACTAAGTTAATCAATTACATTTCTCTTAACGTTACGTCATATCGATGAAAGATCATAATTGAGTGAGATTCAAAATTGGCAGGGTATTAGAGTGACGTACACAAAGGTGTCCTCTCAAATTCTAGTAGTTATTCTCTTTTTTTCTATTTATACCTCGACTCCTTTTAAGCATTGAGTTAACATACAGTGTTAATAACAGTTATCGAATTGGTATGATCATTTACATCGCACAATCTATTGAGAACTCTGAGAGCACAAATACAAGTGTCAATATTGTCGTGTGTATTAAACCGAAATTTGTAGAAATCTGTAACATACTCGATGTAAGGTTAATGAACTCTATATTAGGATAGGTTAGTTACATGCTTTGATTTTATATCGATTTGAGTAAAAATAAATTTATATGAATTTGTATGAAGTAAAATTGAAATATGTTTAAATTAATTATGAAGATGGAATAAGTAATATTTTGGGGAAGGTGAAGGTGGAAAGATGAGAATGGGAAATTAATGAACGGATAAATTTTACAATAGCTAAGGGGCTGCACAACAATCATAGGCAAGTGTAGTATGGAGGTGGTTTTGAACCCACTATTGGATTAGGGATGCCTTATAGCCGGAATGGCTAACACTATTACCACCAATGTGTTTACGAAATATAGCGATGTTGACAAAAGTAGATTTTTTGTGTGTGTTTAGATTTTTTTTATTGGCACGAAATTTTATTAATTGTATGGTATATGCAGCAAGATCCCCCCCACCCGGCGAGTAATAGCCGTGCGTCGACAAGCGTGCCACCTGCTGCTTATGAAGGGATTTACCACAATTTCTCCCAACCATTACAAATAATATGGCGCCCAACGCCTAGGCCTAAATTTTTATTTGAGCTTAGTTTATATGTCATTAAGTAAACAAAAGCCGAAAAGTGATTTTGATTCATTTGGGATAAATCCAATCAGAGCTTAGTTTCTTATGTGTAGTTGTATCCGAGAGATTCTTTTTTTGAATCAGTATATTCTTTCTGTAGAGAAGTAACTATAAAGTATATTTATTTCCATAGATTTTATTTAGTGATTTGATTTAAGGAATATCCAGTTTACACTTAGTACCGTGCAGTGGAATGATTCTTTAAGTTTGAATTCCCGCATTAATAAAGAGATTATTTGTCAACATCCAGGTCCAATTGATATTATCCGTAATTTATTTCCTGAACGTCTCATCTGAAAACTTTCATTTTTCCCTGTATGATTAAAAAGTAACAAAACTAATTCAAATTAGACACGAAAAAAAAAAATCCTTCTGAAATCAGTTATAAATAAAATAGTAATAAATAAGATAAAATGAATCGTGGTGCTGTACCAAAAGCTAAACAACAGGAATCGATAACAACACGATCCCAAAGTAAGAAAAAACAAGATACTAGCAAGATACTAGATACTAGTTTAATATTTTCGACTCAAACGCAAAGAGTTCAACACACTCCAATTAAAAATAATACTGTAGCTCCAAACAAAGCACAAGGTAAGGGTAACAATATGGCAAATACAATACACCATATAGACACAACAAGTCAACAAGACCCATCAGATCAACATGACTCATTAGATCCAGTAGAATCAGTTAGGGACTTCAATATCGAATCGGACGAAGCGATTAATGAAGATGACTTATCAAATCTCATTGGCCCTGAAGATTTTATCCTTCCTAAACCTAATGAGGGCGCTTCTAATGTCAATAAAAATCACAATAATTTTCAACCAGATGATTCTATCAAAAGATATGTTGCGCAGTGTGTACAGCAATGTTTAGAAACAATGCACGTACAACTGTTATCTTCTTTGGAAGACACAGTTAAAGACACCGTCAAAAAGACTGTTGCGACCACAGTAAGAGGTGTACTACAAAAAGAGCATAAAAGTCAAAATAATCCGAATTCGAACCAAACTATTTCAAAACCAACTAATGGTCAGCGAAGCAAAAAGGGGCTAAACTTTGCTGAAACTTCAAAGTTAAGAACTGATGTTAGAAATAATATTAACCATCCCTTTTCCAACGTCACACAACCAGAACATCCTGCACGGATACAAAGCACTCAACAGAACAGAAATTTAGATCCTTCAAACACCACAAACAATGAGTCATATTTAGATCAACTCGGCTACGAATCATATTTGCAATCAAGTAAGATGTTTGACGATTTTCATCGTAGATTCAAACTTGACAGATGGGGACTAAGTTTCGAAGGAAACGAAAAATCAATGTCCATTGAAGATTTTATTTTCCGGGTGGAAACACTGAAGGAAAACTATGCCATGCCATGGTCAGATGTTGTGAAAAATTTTCATTTACTCTTAAAGGGAAATGCTCAAAACTGGTACTGGCAGTATTTACGTACTAATCCTAGGTTGGGATGGGAAGAATTACGAAGTGCACTACTTCAACAGTTTAGACGTCACGAATCCGATTTTGAGATTATTAAACAGATTATGGAACGTCGTCAGTTCTGGAATGAGTCTTTTGATGAATACTACAATGCCATATGTAGCGTGCCCATTGGAATATAGATAGGAAAAAAATTAAATTTTACCCACTTGAAAAAAAAAAAAAAAATTAAATAAATTGCACAATTTTAAATTAAACGGACAGGGTAATCCAGAAAACGGAAGTTGTACACTTCGGATTTATAATACAAGCATACAAATCCGTTCAGTCGAATTCGAAGAAGTTTTTTTGGTTTCGAATTAGCAGAGCAGGAAATTCGAGCTTCACCATCTTTTCACTCACATTTTTCCTTAATCCGATCACCTCGTTAGCTGCCTGCACGTGTCGTCTAGTGTTCTTAAGAAATAAAGTTTGTGTAGTGTATACCTATCAAGATACATACGAGTATATTCTGGTGTACAAAACTAAATAAGTTTTTTGTAAAATCATATAATCCTTGCCATCGGGATCGTGAGAGTTGCCGTTGTGCCGAAAAGGCTGAAAAAGATCATAGCGACTGAGCCGATCGTGTAGTACACTTGCTAAGAAACTGAAAAAATAGCTGTCGTTTCACAGTGGATGACCTCAAAGCCTGGCTACCATTACGATCTCCGATCATAAAACTGGTTACCAGAGGCATCCACTACGACAAATTTTATTTAAGGGTCCAAAATCCAAGACAAAATTTACTGAATGAGGGCACCACAAATTGTCGTCCAGCTAAAAGAACAAAAACAATTAAAACAACACCTGATGCTCTAACAAAATTTACGAAAGTACCAGTACATAACACCAAACGAACCAGCGAAGAATAATCCTGCCTAACATAATATAATTATATATAAAACAGAAGCGTAAAACTTAATTAAAAACTAATAATATTACAAAATTTTTCGAGATTTTATAACATAGATAATTATTTTTTTTCTAAAAAGTGGCCATATACTTAAAGTCAAAAAAAAAAAAAAAAAAAAATTAGTATAGGGCTAGCTAAATATCTATATTCGCACTGGAAATAAAAGCGAAGAAAAACATATATACGTGCATATATATATATATATATGTATATATATATAAATATGTATATATATAAGGAACTATATAAATTTAACTCTCTAACCTTAAATTGAACAAAATTAAAACTAAAAAGCAGAAGGAACCGAGAAGCAGAAATTTGTGCACAAACTTCGTCGCTCCGGAACCCCAAGGTAACCTTCCGTACAGAAAAGAAAACGTGAGTACGAGTACATTTTTATATTTTAACTACACTGTACATACATATGTATATACATGTATTGTATATGTACCTATATATGATCTTTGTTTTTTTTTTTTTTTTGCCGGATAAAAAGATTTAATTATTTAAAAGTATCTGTTATATTTCTAACATATAGTCAGATTCAAATAATGTATACTAATGTATACTAGTGTATACTAATCAAATGAATTTCAAATCTCCTGTCAAATTGATATAGCACCTAATAAATGAAATCTAAAATGAACTAAAACAAACAAAAAAAAATATTCGTTGAGATGAGTTGATGATTTTGGAGAGATAAGAGAAATAAGATTTGGGACTACTCCAACATAAAGGAGAAAAGGGGTAGTCATGGAGAAAACGACCGTAAGTCGTTGATACGGGAGGGTTCATTTAGTGATCACAACAACTAAGATCTCTTGACACAAAAATTGACAGCGGTATAACTGGTTCAGAGTAACACTATTTTTTCTCTTAAAGACAAAATTTTTTTGCAATAGCCTAATTTTTTTTTATATAGTCTAATTTTCTATTTTCTGTGTTTTGTTTCTGCCTGAAGGTGAAGGTGGACAAAACATATTTTGTTTTGAAATTTTGGCACGATAATTTGATAGCAGAGGGTTACCTACATGCAGCAAGATCCCACACCACGGCGAGCTAATGCCTGAGCACTGCAAGCGTGCCTAGTCGCTGCATTATTAAGGGAATCAAACAAACTCAAATCCCCCCTGTATGCTACAATGGCGCCCAACAACGTGGTACCGAGAATGTCAACGTGATGACATTCCTCAAATAATAATAAAATCATTTCGTACAAGTTCATCTAAGTACTTACATACACATATATAACCACACCAAGCAATCTTGCAGTTGCTTGTGTTTTTTTTAACGGAATACTACATGTATTTCGTGCTTTTGAAATTAAGTTTTTTTTTCTATCTATAATAAGACGAGTTCTATGACAAATCACAGCTGATCTTTAGAACCGTAGAAAAATTTTGAGTCGTCAAAAAGAAAGCTTGATAGTCCAAAAGAAGCTACGAGAAGACAGTTGATTGAGTTGGTTACATTTAGAGAGTCTTGTAAGTTTCTGAGTCGTTAAAGTTTCAAACTTAACAGTCCAGAATAAATTTAATCATCATACCATTGTAATTTTCTATATTTTTCCGATAGTAGAAGTACCTGTTGTCAATTTTTGTTGTCTATTTCTCGCTCACAATAACAGCAATTTATCTCAACGAATAAATTTACATGAAAAAAAGAAAAACTACGCAACAAAACATAAATAATAAATATAAATATATAATTAATAATTGAATTTAAAATCAAACAATACAATAACATAAACATGCACAATAATAACACATCTAGAGGAGCAGTGTCAAAGCGAGGCATGGCCACACGCTCACAAGGTTTGGGCAATACTGCTACTCCAAATAACTCCTTTCGAATGAATTTTCAGCCTATGCGGCACACTCCAGTGCAAAACCCTAACCTCAGTGATACCAATCCCAAGAAAGCTAATAAGAACTCTCTTACATTAGGTGTATCAAGTGAGAATATTCCAATTGTGACAACAGTTACACAGGGTGCAATGACCTCAAATTCATTTCGTACAAATGCCCAAAACGATCTCAATATTTCTCTTTTTGAACATCGAGCACGAGCTTATGTTACAGTTACAACTTTATCAAATAGTCAAAATAACACAACATCTACGTTCTCTCATGCTTATCCTATCAACCCAATAATGACATCAGCCTTAGACCAAAACTATGGTGGGCAACAAAGACCAACGGGTTATTTTCGACCGCAACAAAGTTTAGCATGCGAAAATAATATGAATGCTGCTAGCAACATTCCAACAGCTGATAGTGATGTAAACAATATACGTCATCAATTTATTTCAAGCAATGCACCGCAAGTGAAAACACTCGAAGAGCATATAAAGAAAGTTATAAGTGAAGAATTAGGCAAAGTGATTCCAAATGCAATTAAAGAAATTATCCAACATGATATACAGCCAATAAGACAAGATCCTATTCATATCAATAATTTGAACGCGAACTATATAGGTGATGATTTTTCGCTAGATGATTCAAACGTTAGCTTTGCTCCAAATAGGTTTCTACGCAATGATAGATACGGACATCCAATGACAACCGATCACCGTATTCCCCGATTAGATAGGTGGGGAATGAAATTTGATGGTTCATCGAAGGGGATGTCTGTAGAGGATTTCGTTTTCAGAGTAGAAATGCTCAAATTAAATTACAATATGACCTGGGTTGAAGTGTTGATGAATTTTCATCTCTTATTGTCAGGGGCAGCTCAGGAGTGGTACTGGATGTATCTTCGTAGCAATCCGCGAGGTGATTGGACAGGTCTAAAAAGTGCTTTGATTAAGCAATATCGTAATCATGAAAATGATTTCGAAATATTTAAACAAATGATGGATAGACGGCAATCATCTCAGGAAAGCTTTGAAGACTTCTATAACGCCATTATGCATCTCAGAAGCCAATTAAGAGAGCCGATGAGAGATTCAGATCTTATTCAGATATTGAGGACTAATGTAAATTCGAGATTAATAAACTTCGTGTATCCAATGAAAATATACACATTAGAACAGTTTAAAGATGAATGCAAGAAAACAGAGAGGATGCTACAAGCTAGGTTTTATCAAAACAAACATTTTAATTACCGCACAGTTAATGAACTTGAACAACAATCGGACATTGGTTCGATCGATGAAAACTTAGATATTGCTGCTTTTTCGGGTGAAAATAAAACACTAGTGAAACCTTACTCGAATGTGAATTCGACAAACAAATCTCCAATTTGTTTTAATTGCAAAAAGCAAGGTCATTTATTCATAGACTGTAAAGCGAAAGTGGATCATCTATTTTGTTATCGATGTGGATCCGATGGATTCACAGTCTTAAATTGCACCCGGTGCAAACCGCAAGTGGAAAACTTGAATTCGAACGGGAAAATAAACGGGGATTCTCGTTCGAATCAAACTCTCCCCGAATAGATAGAGTAGATGCTTGCACAAATACAAACGCCGATTACTATGAATGTAAAACTAGTATTACCAGACATGACAACAAACCAAACCATGACATAAACCAGATTAAAATCAGTAAATTCCGTAGTTTACCTTACGAAGACCGCTTAAAACAATACAATGAATTACGTTCAAAGATTTTCGCTAACAATAAAGATTCAAAAACGGAAACCAATCATACATTTTTCAAATCAAGACTCCGTAACAAGAAACGTAAAGTTTTCAATGAAATTATTTCGAGCTCGGTTTTAAGCATTCAAGGGCCTCCTGGACAGTGGTGCTAGCGTGTCTTGTCTTGGAAAAGATTGTATGAAAGTTATTGAAGACCTTAAAATTCCAATTATAGATTTCGCATCTTTTATAAGAACAACCGATGGCAAACGACAACCCATCTTAGGTAGAGTCCAAGTCGATGTAGAGCTCGAAGGTCGTCAAGAAAATGTTGATTTGTATTTGATTCCGTCACTTTCTCAGCCTCTATATTTGGGTATAGACTTCTGGCAAAAGTTTCAGATCGCCCCGAATGTCATTAGCGAAATTGCCGAAGATCTCGATTCAGATACAGACGAGAGAAAGGATAGAAAAAGAATTCAGTTAGATGAAACTCAAACAAAACGTTTAACCGAAACAATAGAAAAGTTCCCGTCGTATGCAAAGTTAGGTTTAGGGAAAACATCAGTGGACATGCACGTTATTGATACTGGCGATGCCACGCCTGTAAAACAGCGGTATTACCCGGTTTCGCGTGCAATCCAAGAAATAATAAACACTGAAGTAGACCGCATGATATCTTTGGGAGTAATAGAGGAAAGCTCTAGTTCGTGGAGCTCACCACTTGTCCTTGTAAGAAAACCAGGCAAGAATAGGCTATGTCTTGATTTGCGAAAAGTGAATTCACTCACCAAAGGCAGTGCTTATCCACTTCACAACGTAGAAGCTATAATGAGTCGACTCCCAGAAGCGCATTTTATTAGCAGTATCGACCTTAAAGATGCCTTCTGGCAAATTCCACTTGAGGAAAAATCCAGGGATAAAACAGCTTTTTATGTTCCAGGGCGGTCACTCTATCAATTTAAAGTTATGCCGTTTGGGTCGAAAAACGCTGCTCAAACAATGTGCCGAGTAATTGATAGAGTGATTCCAAGTGAACTCCAGGAGAATGTATTTCCATACGTCGATGACTTATTGGTGATTGCTAAAGATTTTGAAAAACACATTGAAATTTTAGATAAAATAGCTGCATGTTTACACAAGGCCAATTTGACTATAAATGTGGAGAAATCCCATTTTTGTTTTAAGGAGTTACGATTTTTAGGACATATAGTAGGAGGAGGTTTTATAAAGCCGGATCCAAGCAAAATTTCAGCAGTACAAGAGTTCCCAGTGCCCAAAACTCTAAAGCAAGTTAGAAGTTTTCTCGGATTGTGCGGATGGTATCGCAAGTTCGTTAAAAACTATGCCGAGGTTGCCAGTCCAATGACCGACATGCTTAAAAAGAATAAAGCTTTTGAGATGACACAGGATGCTTTGTCGTCGTTTGAAGCACTTAAAGAAGCTCTTGTTACTGTTCCTGTCTTGACAAAACCGGATTATACCAAGCCGTATACGATTCAATGTGATGCATCGAGCGTAGGAATTGGAGCTGTTCTATTCCAACTTGATGAAGAAAAAAATGAAAAGCCGATTGCATTCTTTTCCCAAAAACTCAGTGCAACACAGCGCAAATATAGTGTTACGGAGCAAGAATGCTTTGCGGTCGTCCAAGCTCTCAAAAAGTTCCGTCCGTATGTGGAAGGAATGAAATTTTCAATAATTACAGACCACGCGAGTCTCAAATGGCTTATGAGCTCAAAAGATTTGAGTGGAAGGTTGGCTCGGTGGTCGTTAAAATTACAAGCTTTCGACTTTGACATCTCACACAGAAAAGGTGCTCAGAATATTGTTCCTGACGTATTGTCCAGGGCGTATATGGATGAGCTAGGAACGGAAATAAAAACTAATTTAATAATTGATCTGAATGATCCCGAATTTCGGTCTGAATCGTATCTAAGTTTGATCTCAACCGTTTCAAAAAGTCCAGACAAATTTCTAGATTTGAAAATTGAAAACGGATATGTATACAAGAGAATTTCTGAAACTTTTGATAATAGTGTAAGCTCCAAACTTGAATGGAAATTATGGGTACCGGAAGGTCTTACAAACTTAATAATAGAAAAATTTCATAATCCTCCAAACTGTTCCCATGGTGGCATGAATAAAACTCTTGAAAAGATTAAGGAATGGTTCTTTTGGCCCAATATGACAGTTCAGGTTAGGGATTTTGTTAGGAATTGTACGGTGTGCAAAGAAAACAAGTCGTCAAATCAAACCTTGAGGCCTCCAATGGGTTTGCAGCACGAAATCGATAGACCATTTCAAAAAGTATACATCGATTTCATGGGTCCATACCCCAGAACAAAACAGGGCAATGCATTCCTTTTTGTAGTGCTAGATGCGTTTTCCAAACTTGTATTATTAAAACCTTTGAGAAGGGCTAATTCAAGTGCAGTGATAGAATTCCTTGATCAAAATGTTTTCAACATATTAGGTGTGCCAGAGTTTATACATAGTGACAACGGTCAACAATTTGTTTCTAAGGAATTTCAACAATTTTTGTTAAAATTCGGTGTCAAGCATATCCGCAATGCTGTTTACTCTCCCCAGGCAAATGCTTCCGAGAGAGTGAATCAGTCGATTCTTTCTGCAATCAGAAGTTATCTCGGGAGTAATCAAAAGGAATGGGATAAGCATGTGCACGAGATTCAACAAGCTTTATGTACTTCAGAACATCGGTCCACAGGAACATCTCCGTATTATTGTTTGTTTGGACAGCATATGGTTTCACATGGAAGCATGTACAAATTGTTGCGAGATCTTAAATCTCTTGGAGAGGGAGAGATGCAGTTTATAACGCAAAAAGAAAAACTTGACATAATACGAGACAAAATAAAAACTAACATCAAGCGAGCATATGAGCGTAACACAAAATCCTATAATTTAAGAACCGCGAAGAGATATTTTAGTCCAGGTGAACTTATTTACCGGAGACAATTTATACTAAGCGATGCGTCAAAGAACCTAAACTCTAAGTTGTGTGCAAAGTTTGTTAAGTGTCGTGTTCTGAGATCGATAGGAAATTCCCTATATGAAATCGAGGATTTGGAAGGAAACAAAAGAGGAACCTACCATGCTAAGGATTTGCAGAAGTAAAATAAAGCAAGATATTTTCGTTCATTGTATGTCAGGGTCATGGGTCGATTATGTTTTAGGTCACGGTTTTCAGGTCATTTCCAATACAGCAGCTGTCTTTTGTAAATTCCTGAATGTGTAGCGTGCCCATTGGAATATAGATAGGAAAAAAATTAAATTTTACCCACTTGAAAAAAAAAAAAAAAATTAAATAAATTGCACAATTTTAAATTAAACGGACAGGGTAATCCAGAAAACGGAAGTTGTACACTTCGGATTTATAATACAAGCATACAAATCCGTTCAGTCGAATTCGAAGAAGTTTTTTTGGTTTCGAATTAGCAGAGCAGGAAATTCGAGCTTCACCATCTTTTCACTCACATTTTTCCTTAATCCGATCACCTCGTTAGCTGCCTGCACGTGTCGTCTAGTGTTCTTAAGAAATAAAGTTTGTGTAGTGTATACCTATCAAGATACATACGAGTATATTCTGGTGTACAAAACTAAATAAGTTTTTTGTAAAATCATATAATCCTTGCCATCGGGATCGTGAGAGTTGCCGTTGTGCCGAAAAGGCTGAAAAAGATCATAGCGACTGAGCCGATCGTGTAGTACACTTGCTAAGAAACTGAAAAAATAGCTGTCGTTTCACAGTGGATGACCTCAAAGCCTGGCTACCATTACGATCTCCGATCATAAAACTGGTTACCAGAGGCATCCACTACGACAAATTTTATTTAAGGGTCCAAAATCCAAGACAAAATTTACTGAATGAGGGCACCACAAATTGTCGTCCAGCTAAAAGAACAAAAACAATTAAAACAACACCTGATGCTCTAACAAAATTTACGAAAGTACCAGTACATAACACCAAACGAACCAGCGAAGAATAATCCTGCCTAACATAATATAATTATATATAAAACAGAAGCGTAAAACTTAATTAAAAACTAATAATATTACAAAATTTTTCGAGATTTTATAACATAGATAATTATTTTTTTTCTAAAAAGTGGCCATATACTTAAAGTCAAAAAAAAAAAAAAAAAAAAATTAGTATAGGGCTAGCTAAATATCTATATTCGCACTGGAAATAAAAGCGAAGAAAAACATATATACGTGCATATATATATATATATATGTATATATATATAAATATGTATATATATAAGGAACTATATAAATTTAACTCTCTAACCTTAAATTGAACAAAATTAAAACTAAAAAGCAGAAGGAACCGAGAAGCAGAAATTTGTGCACAAACTTCGTCGCTCCGGAACCCCAAGGTAACCTTCCGTACAGAAAAGAAAACGTGAGTACGAGTACATTTTTATATTTTAACTACACTGTACATACATATGTATATACATGTATTGTATATGTACCTATATATGATCTTTGTTTTTTTTTTTTTTTTGCCGGATAAAAAGATTTAATTATTTAAAAGTATCTGTTATATTTCTAACATATAGTCAGATTCAAATAATGTATAGAAATAAGTTATATTTTGTTCTAAATCTACTAATCAAATGAATTTCAAATCTCCTGTCAAATTGATATAGCACCTAATAAATGAAATCTAAAATGAACTAAAACAAACAAAAAAAAATATTCGTTGAGATGAGTTGATGATTTTGGAGAGATAAGAGAAATAAGATTTGGGACTACTCCAACATAAAGGAGAAAAGGGGTAGTCATGGAGAAAACGACCGTAAGTCGTTGATACGGGAGGGTTCATTTAGTGATCACAACAACTAAGATCTCTTGACACAAAAATTGACAGCGGTATAACTGGTTCAGAGTAACACTATTTTTTCTCTTAAAGACAAAATTTTTTTGCAATAGCCTAATTTTTTTTTATATAGTCTAATTTTCTATTTTCTGTGTTTTGTTTCTGCCTGAAGGTGAAGGTGGACAAAACATATTTTGTTTTGAAATTTTGGCACGATAATTTGATAGCAGAGGGTTACCTACATGCAGCAAGATCCCACACCACGGCGAGCTAATGCCTGAGCACTGCAAGCGTGCCTAGTCGCTGCATTATTAAGGGAATCAAACAAACTCAAATCCCCCCTGTATGCTACACATACTTGATCTAAAGAATCGTTTGCGAGAGCAAATGAAAGAACATGATCTTTTAAAAATTGTTAAGGGTAATATAAACAATAAGCTACTGCATTTTATCTATCCAATGTCGATTTATTCGTTGGAACATTTGAGGGAGGAGTGTAGAAAAACAGAAAAAATGTTGTCAACGAAAGACACATCTCGGGTGCGACCCAACATAACAGGTCCTCAAAGACATATCAACGAACTCGATGAAGCTGAATTTTCTAAATTTATTGATTCTCAAGATGAGAGCATCAATGCCATCGATGGCAAGGTTTTTCCTCAACGGATTCGAAAATGTTTTAATTGTAAAAAAGACGGACATACATTCGTTAATTGTCCATCGTCCGTGAGGAAGCTGTTTTGTTACAGATGTGGTTTAGATGGCTATACGACGCCACATTGCCCAAATTGTAATCCTGGTTCGGAAAACCGGAAAACGAGCGAGAAGCCCACGGGAGACTCTCGCTCCCCACCGACCAATTAAATCCCGAAAATAAATTAGAAATAGTTGCCACGAGTACAAACGATTCTGGCACTTCCACAAACATAAAAATTCTTAGTAAGACCAATGATATCAAAGAAAACACCATAAAGTCAATACCTTTTAAAACATATGAAGAAAGACTGAAAAAGTATAACGAGCTTCGTTCAAAACTATTTTCCTTGGAAGAACTTAATATTGAACGCTTGACGGAACCAAATAATGCACTGAAACGAAAAGCTAAAAGAAAGATTTACGAAAAACTAATAGAATCATCAAATATTACATCTGAAAACGACCCTAGGCCATATGCCACGGTACGGATAGGTTTGGAGGAGGTAAGAGGTTTGCTTGATAGTGGTGCATCCATATCTTGTTTGGGTAAAGGCTGTGAAGATTTTGTCAAACGTAATAATCTCACGGTTATGAAGTTTGAATCTGGCATTAAAACAGCAGATGGAAGCAACCAAAAGATAGCGGGGAGAGTTAATGTTATGTTACATTTTAATAACACCTATAAAAATTTCGATTTGTACCTCGTTCCATCATTGACCCAACCTTTGTACCTGGGCATTGACTTTTGGGTTGAATTTCAAGTGGCTCCGAATCTTCTATCTGAAATCTCAGTGAATGACCCAAAGAAACATGATTTGACTCTCGAACAAACTAAGACTCTTGAAGGAGTCATCGAAAAATTTCCTTCTTTTTCCAAACAGGGACTTGGAAAGACAACCGTTGATGCTCATGTCATAGATACGGGTAATGCGCAGCCAGTCAAACAGCGGCATTATCCTGTTTCGCCCGTCATCCAGTCCATCATTAATGAAGAGATCGATCGTATGTTAGCTCTAGGTGTTATTGAAGAGAGTCAGTCCCCATGGGCATCACCCGTCGTCCTTGTAAGAAAACCGGGGAAAAACCGTTTGTGTATCGACTATCGCAAGGTTAATTCTCTCACAAAAAAAGATGCGAATCCGATACATCACATAGACTCTGTATTAAGTCGTCTTGGTGACACCCATTATATTTCGAGTATTGACCTTAAAGACGCATACTGGCAGATTCCGCTTGAGCAGGAGTCCCGAGAGAAAACGGCTTTTATAGTCCCAGGGAGACCCCTCATGCAGTTTACTGTAATGCCGTTCGGAACCTGCAACGCGCCTGCCAGAATGTGTCGAGTGATGGACAAGGTCATTCCGTCAGCATTAAGAGAGTACGTTTTCGTTTATATGGACGATTTGCTCGTTATCTCAGAAAACTTTGAAGATCATTTGTGTAGGTTAGAAACAGTAGCACAGTGCTTGAAAAATGCAAACTTAACGATTAATGTCGAAAAATCGAAGTTTTGTTTTAGCGAATTAAAATTTTTGGGGTATGTTGTTGGTCATGGCCAAGTAATGCCTGACCCGGACAAAGTTCAAGGCATTAATGACTTCCCTCTACCAAAGAGCGTAAAGCAGGTACGCCGATTTCTTGGTATGTGCGGCTGGTACCGCAGATTTATAAAAAACTTTGCTAGCCTCGCTGCACCCATAACTGATATGCTTAAAAAAAGCAATAAAAGATTTGAAATGTCATCGGCAGCCAAAATAGCTTTTGAAGATCTTAAGGAAGCATTGTGTAAGGCACCAATGTTGAATAACCCAGACTATACAAAGATGTTCGTGATACAATGCGATGCTTCTGACCAGGGTGTTGGGGCAGTGTTGTTCCAACTGAACGACTCAAACGAAGAACAACCGATCGCATTCTACTCACAAAAACTCAATTCATGTCAATCAAATTACACGGTGACAGAAAAAGAATGTCTAGCGGCCGTGCTAGCTGTTAAAAAATACAGACCTTATATTGAAGGTTCGCACTTCAAAATCATCACAGACCACTCCAGCCTTAAATGGCTTATGCAGCTTAAAGATTTAAGCGGACGTCTGGCTAGGTGGTCTTTGAAGTTGTAGGCCTTCAATTTTGAAATCGAACATCGGAAGGGGTCTGCTAATGTTGTGCCAGATGCCTTGTCACGGGCATTTTTAGAAACTCTAGATAACAATGATGATAGTGAGTACTGTATAGACCTGAAATCAGACCACTTCAAAAGTTCTGACTACTTACTATTAATTGAAAAAGTACTCAAAAACCCAGATTTAAGACCAGACCTTAAAGTCTCTGAAAATATTTTGAATAGGAAGTTTTTTTATTCAGATGTTGATGTTGAACGTACTGACAGTCAATGGCGTCTTTGGGTACCATCAAGTCTAACATTGAAACTGGTAGAACAAGCTCATAATCCCCCAAACTGCAGCCATGGCGGCATTGCGAAAACGCTGCAAAGGCTTAGAATGTTTTACTTTTGGCCAAAAATGACAAAAGATGTAAAAGACTACATATCCAAGTGCGAAGTTTGTAAGGAAAGCAAAAGAACAAACAAAATAATAAGACCTCCTATGGTTACCCATTTTTCTTTCGAAAGACCTTTTCAGAAAATATATATAGATTTCATGGGACCATATGTGCGTTCAAAGAAAGGAAATATATATCTCTTTGTGCTAATAGACCATCTTTCAAAATTTGTGCTTTTGAAACCCATGACAAAAGCTAATACCCAGTTAGTAACGAATTTCTTAGAACAAACTGTTTATAGCATTTTTGGAGTACCTCAATATATCCATTCGGATAATGGGAAACAATTTGTATCCGCACAATTTAAACAACATCTTGCAAAATATGGTATAACACATATAAAAACGGCGTTGTACTCCCCCCAATCAAATGCCTCAGAGCGTGTTAACCAGTCCATATTGTCTGGCATACGATCATATATTGAACGAGATCATAGGGACTGGGATAGGTACATTCCCGAAATTCAACAATCGCTCTGCACTTCTGTTCATCAGTCAACAACTAAGACCCCGTATTTTGCATTGTTCGGAACTCAAATGGTGACTCATGCAGGGATGTATCCGCTTTTGCAACGATTACACCTTTTAAACGACGAAGACTTCTTGTCAGTGAGTAAAGGTGATCGTGTTCAGCTAATCCAAGAGCAGATGAAAGAGCATTTGAAGCAAGCATTTAACAGGCATTCCAAAGCTTACAACCTTAGGTCATCAGAAATAAAGTTTAAACCTGGCCAAGAGATATACCGCAAGAACTTTGTTCAAAGCGATGCTGTAAAAAAAGTTAATTCTAAATTTTGTCCCAAATATTTGAAATGCCGTGTCGTACGTGCTGTTGGAAACTCACTATATGAAGTCGAAGACACAAAAGGAAAATCAGTAGGCATTTTCCACGCAAAAGATTTGAAGTTATAGAACAACATGAGACTCTTATCTAGGGTGTGGGTCGAGGCCACACGGTTAACAATATACTTAATTCCATTCCTTTTTCACATGACCATGTTTCAAAATAAATGATTTTGTAATGATTTCGAGTACAGTACGAAACAAATAGAGATACATAAAAAAAAAACACGCACCCTTAAATGATTTTATTCACCATACCCGCATGACTAAAAATTAATCATTTCCTCCGAGTAAATCTTTCTTTTTCAACTTAGCAGTCTCCAAAGACAGACGTAAAAGATCGTGGAATAGAATTTGCATTATAAAATTTAAATTAAATTTAAAGTTAAAATTTTCAATTTTTAAAAGCTACAAGCTTTATTTCATTTTTATTTTTGTTTTTGAGGCTTAAATACTAAGGTAAATTCATTATAATTTTCGAGTATAAAGTAAAGAAAACCAAAAATTTTAGATTCACCTTGAATTATTGTCACACACACGTGGTATCAGAATTTTTGTTATAAAGGAAAAACTAAATCTTTATAAAACCCAAGCCCACGTAAGTCTTATTTATAAAATTAAATAATTCATTCTTGTATGAAAGCATCATATTTCATCTACAGTTGCATCGAGTATTAAAGCACGAGTGTGGCTTGGTTAGATTTTTCCAGATTTAACCTAGTCTATGACGATTGACGTATTAGGTTTATTACAAAACTAATCAATTCTGGTTAAAACAACAAAAAAGCCATACGAAAGCGGTCTGTGTTAACTTTGGCTTCTCCAAAATCTACGCTCATTAAGAGATCTGGATTGGGGATAAGCCGACGACGTCATCATCCACGCTACTAGCAAAGTTCCAAATAGCCCCCACCAACCTTAGAGCAAATATATGCAATCAGTGCAGAATTAGAAGCGCAAAGCTTGACTACAAACGCGGAAAATACTTTTTATAATTGCGTGACAATACCCAGGAATCAAAAATATTAAAACTGACTGACCCAGGGTCATTTAAGTCGTGTCATTATTTTTAATTTTTAGTTAATCCTATTAAATATTCTTTTTTTTTTAAATCATCTAAACAAAAGAGTTCATGCTAAGTTCGCTTACAAATTTTCATTTAAGGTATTCATATTTTCATTGCTAATATAAATACATATATACATATATATAATTTGTGAAGTGAAAAGAAAAAACAAAAAAAAAATCAATTCTATGCGAAGATATAAAATTAATCAAATTTAGAGAAAAAACAAACAAAAAAAAAAACACAAAAACAACTGGATCGAGATCAACATCGGCTATGTGCGCACATCGTTGGATGGACCATCAAAATCATCATTGTTTTCATGTGAGTAACCTAAAATTGCATTGAGTTAAATTTTATCACACAAAAAAAAAATCATACGATAACTAGAATTCATTCTGTTGTTCTTTTTTTCACTAAAATACATATAGTCATCCATAATTAAATTACATTAATTGTTTTTGCGATAAAATATTTAAGTTTTTTTTGTAAACTAAGTTAATCAATTACATTTCTCTTAACGTTACGTCATATCGATGAAAGATCATAATTGAGTGAGATTCAAAATTGGCAGGGTATTAGAGTGACGTACACAAAGGTGTCCTCTCAAATTCTAGTAGTTATTCTCTTTTTTTCTATTTATACCTCGACTCCTTTTAAGCATTGAGTTAACATACAGTGTTAATAACAGTTATCGAATTGGTATGATCATTTACATCGCACAATCTATTGAGAACTCTGAGAGCACAAATACAAGTGTCAAAATTGTCGTGTGTATTAAACCGAAATTTGCAGAAATCTGTAACATACTCGATGTAAGGTTAATGAACTCTATATTAGGATAGGTTAGTTACATGCTTTGATTTTATATCGATTTGAGTAAAAATAAATTTATATGAATTTGTATGAAGTAAAATTGAAATATGTTTAAATTAATTATGAAGATGGAATAAGTAATATTTTGGGGAAGGTGAAGGTGGAAAGATGAGAATGGGAAATTAATGAACGGATAAATTTTACAATAGCTAAGGGGCTGCACAACAATCATAGGCAAGTGTAGTATGGAGGTGGTTTTGAACCCACTATTGGATTAGGGATGCCTTATAGCCGGAATGGCTAACACTATTACCACCAATGTGTTTACGAAATATAGCGATGTTGACAAAAGTAGATTTTTTGTGTGTGTTTAGATTTTTTTTATTGGCACGAAATTTTATTAATTGTATGGTATATGCAGCAAGATCCCCCCCACCCGGCGAGTAATAGCCGTGCGTCGACAAGCGTGCCACCTGCTGCTTATGAAGGGATTTACCACAATTTCTCCCAACCATTACAGCTGTCTTAATAAAATGCTTTTAAAAGCTTAACTCAATTTTGTAAATAGAATATTTATAATTTGACCAAACTCGTATCCTACATGAACCTCATTTGAATCCAGAGTTGCAAATCGAGTACATCATGAACTGATTTTATGGCATCTACCATAAAATTGATTTTCTCTATCTCAAGTTGGTCAAGAATTTAATTTTGTCATGACACACTTTCTGTCTTCTAAGAGCCAATACATATCCCTGTGTATAAATTCCTTATTTAATTAAATTTAAATCAACAAACACGAAGTCTCTTGACTGAGTTGACACATCATTGTTATCGATTTGTGCCTCTAGGATATCATCAGACTTTACTCGTAAATAAATTTCTAGATTTTGAAAATCCAAAAAGCAAACGCTTGATTACACTCTACCTACCCTACACCTTCCTTAATTTATCTATCTGCATATACTACATATCAAAATAAACTTCGTTATTGAAAGTTAAGTGATTTGATTGACAAGAGCCAAATTTGATATGTATTAATTTGTTCGAAATCAGAAATATGATTTGTGGAATTGAAGGAAAAGTATGAATTTTCCATCACATTGACTTTTAGTCATATTGTGAATAAGATAAATTGAAGAAATTTGCTTTGTAATGATTGGAGAATCATTGGGAAAGTAATAAAAGCCTCCTTTTCAAAGTCTCTATGACAGAAATATGTCATTTATCGGCATCTATAATTCTGTTCATGAGTTATGATTTCTTTTTTTTGTTGGTTGAAAATTTTCAATTCTATCAAAATTGGAGGCACGTGCCCATGCATAGTGTAAAACACATCACAAATTCGGTTTGATTTGTTCTTTTTTGATTGAACCTGAATTATTTCCCCCTAATCTAATCACGCCTTATCGCCTTCTCAAAAACCTCTTGATGATGAATAATCAGCGCATTATGTCAATTATAAAATCCCAGCCAACCTCAAGAACCTTATTCAATACTTACACAAAAAATTCACCCCAAATCTGAACCAAATAGATACTTATAAAACGTTCTATTTTGCAATTCACCTTTTCACTTCATTTCTGCCATCGCAGCGGAAAATCTTACTTCAAGTGGTAACTCAACCTAAAGTTGTTAAGAAAAAAAAATAAATATAAAAAAAAAAACTTTATACTTCCCTCGTTCACGACTTATCGACAAGATACCTTATTTCGTTTTATAAAAAAAAAATACAAAAAAGTTATCATAATGATAGAACCCCATGAAGTGGGTGCCAAAGTACCAAACCTTATTATGCAAACAAAAGTTCAACAATAAACTCTGTCGATTTGAATTAAGTTTAGGAAAACCACCATAAGCTACCACCTTTCCCCTTTCTCGTTCAGCCGAGCCGCACGGTCCCCATCATTAGTCGAACTGAGTTCATCTATGACTTTTAGCCTTCAGCCTTCAACATTCAACAGAAGATGAAACTTTAGCTTTTTTTTTGTCGACTTTCTCCCGGCAGTGAATAATATAATGGAAATTTGTAGCTATATTCTCAAGTTAATGGCTTATTAACCCGGTAACAGAAGAAACAGCTTTGCAGCTTGAATATTAACTGCACATGGGAATTTATTTCCTCTTTAATGGAAATTATTTTCATCTTATTGATGCGAAGTTTCGGCACACTAAGCAAAACTTTGAAGAGTTATCTCATTAAATTATTCTGTGCGAAAGGAATGTCATTAAAGATGGAATAGACCCTATTTTGGTCTTTAATCAGATTCTAATAGAATGCATGCGTCACGGCAAACAGGACCAGCACATTTGCAAGGTTTATTGTCTTCATTGAATAAATATATGCAGGTATTCTAGCAAAGTGAAGATTGTTTATTTTAAAAACTTTTTAAAATTAATGTGCACGGTTTTTCAATCGACATATTTGCGGCCATGTTGTTTTCGTGACATCTGTCAAATATGTTGTTTATTTATGATATGGTATATTGAGATGACAAAAATTTATTATCAAAATATGTATGTATTTGTTGCAGTAAGCTTTGTGCCTCTTGAACCCGTTTCACGGTAGACGAAGCGGCCCTTCACAGTCAACTCTTCAGCGTTTGGTGGAGACGGCCGGTTCGATCGATAAATAATCAATCAGTTTTGGAAGGGAAATCGCGCAGCGAAATCAAGGAGCGCCTCCTGGAGGCTGTGTACGGTGAATCTTCTTCTTCGAGGGGGACCGTAAAAAAAAACGAGTTTCAATGTGGTCGCACATAGGTTTTTGATGAGCCCCACCCAAATGCCCCGAAAATGGCTACCACGGAGGATAAGGTGTCAAAAATCCACGATCTCGTATTGACAGACCGTCGATTGAAGGTCCGCGAGATAGCCGAAACAGTAGGCATCTCAAAAGACTGCGTGGGTCATATCCTCCATGAAAGTTTGGAAATGAGAAAGCTGTCAGCGCGATGGGTGCCGCGTTCGCTCACTCCGAAAAACAAGCACCGGCTCACACCTCCGCCGTCGCCATGGCCTACTTTGCAGACCTCGAGAAAACCTTTTTTTCGGATGGGTTAGAGAAGTAGGAGCATTCCTGGATCAAGTGTATCGAGCTAAAAGGAGACTATGTTGAGAAATAAATCACCACTTTTCGAAAATGTTTGTTTTTCTTTTATAGGCTAAGTACTTATCGGACCGCTCTCGTAGACAGCGCCATTTGTTCTCTGACTGAACTTCGGAGCGTTTGGAAGAAAACCCCCCATTTTTGGCCGAAAAATCATCTTAGGCGACGAGTTGCATATTTGGATGATAGCTGTGTTAGCAAGCAAAATTGCCAATTATAGGACGATACCAACCAGGTGACACTGTATCCCCAAAAAGTTACCACTTGATGTGGATTTTGGGCCGGCAGCTGGTTCGTACTTTTTCGAAAATGACCTTGATGAGGAGGTCCCCCCGTCAATGGCGAGTGCCACAGAGCTTGAGTTCGATTTTCAGCCGCTGCAAAAAAGTTTTTCAGGGTTGTACTACATATCTCTTGCGAGGAATTGACAAACCCTCCAAGAGTATCTCTTGCCCTGAGAAGTGCTGCTCATTAGCCGTTCGGAATCGGCAGAAAATTGTAGGTCCCCTTCATTCCCGATAACACGCACACAGAAATGGTTGAGAGTATTGTTAGTCACTAGGCTTTTGCTCTTTACCAGCCGGGGACACTGTACACTGACCTATATTTTTTTTTGCCTCAGACATTGCTAGAAAATTACAGTTAGTGGGAATTCTGATTGACTCAGGTTCGATTATTTAAAAATGTGTTATTTTTCATATCTTTTTTTATGTATTGGTAATTTTTAGTTTTGATGGAAATCGGGATGAATTGCAAATTGAAAATTACTCACCCGAACCATAAAATTCTCTGTATATCTTGAACATTTTGTTCCTTTTTATAAATTTGCATTTGTTTATTTGATTTTTGTTACAATTCAATACTTCAAGTAATATTTTGAATATTTTGGATCAAAATCTAGTCATTGAACAATTTTTGTTTTTATAATTTTTATTTTAATTCCTATAACTCGAATGAATTTAGCAGATATTGAAGCTTCCACTCATGAATATAAAAATGTTTGTAATTATTTTATATTTTTTTCCAACTAAATATTTATAATAAAGAATACTGATTTCATCAGGCTGGAAAATCAAATAACCCGTTTCTAGCCTCCTACATATTGTGCAAATGGGTTTTGATACCAGAGAACATACACCAGTACATAGATATTTTTTGTGTTATAAAATATATTTATTTATTTTTTTTTTTCATTTCGCTGGATATAACGATTTACGATTAGAAATGATATTCAGCTTACTATGGATTTTTTATTTGTTCAATGACGAGCTTCTCAAAAAATTATTCAGCTGGATATTCTATTTGATTAAATTTCCTCTTAAATAATGGAAATTGCGATTGATTCTGTTCGATATACATACTTCCGATATAGTATTTTAGGTAATGTTATTTTTTTTCTGTACAAAAAAAATTGGATATATTTTCTGTTTCTGTGAATCAAAAAAAAAAAACTGACAGGATAAATGATGATTGTAAATATTAATACAAAAAATAACCTTGCTATAGGAAATGTATGAAAACTTATTTTTTATAACACAAATTCTATTTAATAAATGAAATGAAATGAATCAAATCAACCAACTAGATGGCTTAGAACAATTTAATTGGAGTTGTTAAAATATTGATTCACAACAGCTTCCAATTGTTTTCATCCGTTTACTCGTATTCCCTGAAAATTCGTGCTTCGTTTTAACGATTTAAATTTTTTTGGGATCATCTGTTGACTAATGAGGTCCTTGTTCAATAACATAAATTTTGTTTATTTCAGTTAATTTTACAAGCATTTTTTTGGAAAACACAAATGTAAACAATATGTTATAGATTGGCATATTTAATCATTATTACCGGAAGATTTTGCACTCCCTAGGAAACAACTCATTGATTTCGAAGAAATTGCCTTCTAGCATCGAAAAGGATTTAAAAAACAAAGTGATTAAAGTAACCACCTACTGCCACGCCCATTTTTCTTATATTTAAGTTCTATTAGTTCTATTTAACTTTCCTAAAAACTCAGATTTGTTTAACAAGTTCTTGTAAAGCTATAGCACTGCATTTGTTATACCCTGGATTTAGGTCACTAAGCATTACCTGTGTTGAACCAACTAAGACACTTGTGTGGATACTTCACATACTCCTTCGCATCAATGCTGTTCTACCTTTGCAACTGGCGCAAGACTAAATCAAGCTTGAAATCCTTTATGGTCTATTTGTACAGCGGCGACCAAAGTTTCGATCGAAATCATGAACTATCGGGGAGTCGTCGTAATGAAGCATTAAATGTAATCGGTCATTTAGAACATAACATAGTTTTTTAGTTTTTCTTGTCCACTTCTGTGGATTCTTCTTACGTTTCAATCTTCTTCACATTTTTTTATAGAAATACAAAAAACTAACTGCCTTAATTTTTTCCAATCCACCTTTTTTAAAGGTTTTTTTTTCAATAAGAGCGGGTAGATGTTGAAATGGAATAATACAAGCTTTGTATAAGGTTTTAACAAAATTCTTTTTTGTTTGAAAGGCCCATGTATGCCATTATGTATGGAATGTGACATCGTAGAAATGCCGTCTCGGCTTCTTATGGTGGCACAGATCCGAGTGGTTCAATTTTCAATTACATACTTTTCCGCCTAGATCCGTCTGAAATTGAGCGTCTTAAGTTCACCTTAGGGACCATGTTATATAAGTTGGGCAATAAGGAATTGGTTATCATTGTTTTTTAACTTTCGCCATTGGCTTTGACCGTCTTACCAACGTTTTTTTCGAAAAAATATGAACCGATGACGATAAACGGCAACTTTTTGAGAATGCATTGTCACTTAATCAACCTCATGTGGGTTTCTGTCATTCCATATAATTTGGCTTGTGAACACAGCAATTCATTCAAAAATGCGCCTTGTTGCTAAAGCAAACACTTCGAAACCCAGTCAGCGAACAAATGGTGGTGTTGTCTATGGTCATGAACTTTGAATTTATGGGTCAGTTGGATCTTGTATGGATGTAGGCATAAGTTGTGATACAAAATTCGCCAAGGTGAAGTCTGCGAAAGGCCAAGTTTTTACGCACGGTGAGGAACCCGGGTTCTTCCTAACTCTTTCACGGACCGCGGCGATGCTCTCGGCCGATCCTACGTTGTTTTTAAGAACGAATATTTCTATAATTATTGTAATAATTTTAAGCTTGTATCTATTTTATAAGACAATATGTCTTAATATATATAAGCATTTTAAGAATAAAATGAAATAAATAAATAAATAAGAATATTGACTGACAGATTACTGAACCGGCCATCTCAAATTGGGCTATCAAACGTTGTAGAGTTGAATTTGAAGGGCCACCACGTCTACTGTAAAATGGCCGCAACGCACGCAACGTTTGTACTAACGAACACTCATTTTGATACAAAAGCTTTATCATTTGGACGTGCTGTTGAATCGTATAAATTGCCATGGTGATTCGGCAACTGACTAATAAACATCAGATTTGGAAGATGTCACCAGACCAAAACAACATGGCCGCCACAAGTAGCCAAAATCCACCCGTGCCAATTGGAAAACCTTTTATAGCATATCATAGTCGTTCAATGGAAACTCTTTTAAAGAAAAATATTAGGTAGTCCCTATTAACACACTAGGTCACCTAGTGCATTGGACTGTCCTGTCAGAGGTGTATGCTCGATTCGACATTGTTTCTTCCGAGGAAGTGAAAAATCCTCCACGAGCATCTCTTGTCATCAAAAGTACGTCTTATCTTTGCGGCAGAAAATTGTAGAGGGCCAGTTATAGCTATCATTGAAAACCATCATTGAAACACAAATCAGTGGAACAGTGGAATATTTTTTTACAAGTCAACTATAGCAATCAATAATTTCGCTGTCATTGTAAAGATCTGTCATTGAAAAGACCTGTCGCTTGGATGCTTGCTAAATTAAAAAGACAAACTGAATAGTTTTTCGAGGTTAGAGTTGATCATTGAAATCTAATATCTGAATATCTGAAACTAAATTATTATATTTTGCAACGTTTGTTCTTTTTATTATTATGTACTATTATTATAATTATTAACTTATAATAATTATTTATTATTTATTTATTAATTCTAGAACTTATTTATGTTAAAATTTATACGAACGTCTATATCATTTACTCGTGCACATAACTTATTGTTATTTTAATTTGATAATATTCATGAGATTAATCTCGAAGTACGATGTAAAATAGTTTAATATGAAATAAATGAATGAAATGAATGAATGAATTGAAAAGACACATGAGAATAGAAAGAGAATCGAACACAAATGATTTGAACGATTGTGTTCCACTTTGTTGAAACGAAAATCAGCTGTTCATTGAAAACGATTTTCATTATTGAAAAAATAAAAGTAGTTTTATAAGAAATATTTAACATATTTGTTTAGTTTTATTTGCAAAAGTAAAATATATAATATTGATTAACTTCATTTGTATACCAAACATTCTCAATATTCATAGTTTAAATATCCTAAAAAGTGAAAACAAAATTTTCAATGATGGTTTTCAATGATAGCTATAACTAGGGCCTAAGTCCTCTCCATTCCTACCAACAACACACACATAGATAATGTTGAAAATTGGCAGCCACAAATGTACTATATTTTTTTTCAAAAAGTCACTCAAAAATCACTTGGTCCAAACATGAAGAAAATTATGTTTGGACACTTTGTAGCCCTCTTTATTTTAGGGCAATATTTACAGAGAGCGGGATTTATGACAACAAATCTTAAAATTTGTAACACGCTTCTATCAGATTAATAGTCACTGAAATAAATTGATTTAAAAAATATAGGGTTCAAAATGCAAAGACCAAAGACGTTCTAAATTCAAAGACCATCGTGCTTCAAATATTTGTTGTGTCAAAATCTCGTTTAACTGACTACGCTTGATGTGTTAAGCATCCCATATTATTCAATACTATCAAGTGTTGCGCAGTAATATTAGACAATCCATTTTGTCTAATCTTTTCATAATGAGCCCTACCTCTGTACTTACTCGAAAGCATTAATCCCACATTTCTATAATTCAAACTAAAATTCTCCTAAATCTCTCAATATTTGTACCAATATGCATATATTTTCGTCAACATTAATTAAAAAGCTGACATTAAAAATCCCGTCAACGTTAACGATTTTGCAGATAAATTTCAAATATTCATTCTATCATCACTGGAATTAACTGAAATAATTCCAAATATTAGATAACTAACCACTGATTCCATGAGATGAAATTTTCCTATTTTACACTTTTGTATATTTAACTTCTTGGAAACTATTTTCCAATTTAATTTCAAATTCCATTTATCGAAAAACTTAAATGAGTTCTAAGAGCTTCCCATCTTCCCATTAAGGCAAAAATCAAAACTGACTTCGAGTAAGAGTAAAGTCTCTTGGTAATAAAGTTGAGTTAAAATATACTAAGAAATTCTTTCTTGGCATTATATATTGCATAAGATGTATATTTTAGTGTGAAGACTTTATCTTCTCAAAAAAATACCAAGACGTAAATTGAGCCCTAATGGACTTGCTGTTTCACAACAAGGATGGATTTTCCAACTAATCCAAATGAACATGCCAGCTAATGAAGTTACCCAAACATGAGTATAAGTGATTCCTTGTATAACTCGTATTATCGGAACTATATATTCTATCCATGAGAGGATGCTCTCATATAAGCTTCTTTATATTTCTCGACTTGGTTTTTTTCTATTTTTTTTTTTTTTTTTTGAAGAGAAGAAGTCGAAGTCAAAGTTTCCAACCAAAGATTTTTCGAATTCCAAAACTTTCAGCTCTTCTGTGCAGTGTTAATATTATTAATGGTAAATTCAATTTAAAACACATTTACTGGTCGTGTCTGGATGGATGGTAGAAACGTTACTCTATACAGTTTGACGAAAACAGAAGACAGGGTCCTTCTGTGTCCATTGACCCATTTTAAATATTTCATCAACCTTTGTCCCTACAATGAGCATAGCATACTTTTAGTTGGAATCTTTTTTTTCTTTACAGGAATGCTTTGTCCGAATTTCTCTGTCCGAAGCTGAAATTCCATGGAATGCAATACCTCAAACACAGTGGCCCAGAGTAGGTCTGGGTTATTTTATTTTACAATGCAAAGGCATCAAAAATCAAGCATTGTAAATATTTGATTTTCAATTTTGTTTAATTTTAATCAAAAATCATTTGAATGTGAAAACTGCACATAAATTCAAATAGACATAAAATACTACAAAGAAGAATTAAACATGATGCAGAAATGAGTTTTGCATTAAACATGCAGATGTAAACCACAAAACTAACACATTGTAACATTAATTTAATTACATTGGATGCAGTTGTATAACAACATTTTGCTGTAAGTACCTGTGGGTCTAGGAATAGGGATATTAAAATGGGTAGTAAAAGTCGAAAAGTATTCCCTGATGGCTGTTGGCATATAGCAGACATGGTTAATGTAATTATTATGGGGTTCACTTACATATGCCTTGTTTTACTGCAGACAAGCCGAAAAGTTGGGTTTTATTTGTGAAGTTGGTGGAGCGCAATAAAGGTAAGTATTATTGGAACAATGCATCAGTACTTTTGAGATACACAATCAATTATAAATGCAGGGTCGTTTTTTTACTTATAATACCTGCTAGTTTGATACGTAAACAGACAGCCTTAACGTTTTTGAACCAAAATTTCTATGAAAATTAATTTTGAAAGCCGTTTTTCCCATTTGATTGAGGTATGTACCTCATCCTTTGTAAGGATAAAATTATTTTTTTAAATTCTTTTAGTAATAAGAGACAAAATCAGAATGCTATACATGAATTTATGCAAGAACAAAATATTATAAGTTGTCGTAGTGGTTTCTTAAAAAAATAAGCTTTTATATACAAAATTTTTGAAAGATTTTTAAGAAAAAAATTTGGTACGCCAACCTTAAGTTTTTATTATGGTTCGAATAAAAATTAAATTTCCAAAAAAAATATGGAGCCGTTTTTGAAATATCGAATTTTACAAAAAAAAATGACTTTTTTTTCAAAAATTCATAAAATATTTTTTTTCTTAAGTTTTGAAATGCAAAGTTTTTTAAACTTTTTAAAAGCATCTCTATAAAAAATTTGATTAAAATCCGTTATATTGATAATGAGTGATTCAAAATTTGAAAAAATGGGTCTATGTTAGGTACAACCTGTGATATCTTAATTTCAAATTTTTTTATTAAATTAAAGATCGTAAAAATTAATGAAACAAAAAAAATTTATCAAAATTCTAGGCGCCGTTTTTGAGTAAATACGATTTTTGAAAACCATTTTTTAACATTTGTATGATGGGTACTTTAATTTTTAGGTAAAATAATTTTTTTTCTAACATCTTGTATATTATATTGAGAAACTCTTATCTATCAAGTTTAAAAACAAATCCTTTTTTTTTGAAAATTTGAATACACAAGTCTATTCAAGTTTTTGCAAAAAAAAATGATCAAAATCGGTTGAACCGTTTTGAGAAAATCAAAAACCAAAAAAAACATGACGAACAGTTTTTGAGAAAAAAAAAATATTTACAAAATTTTGAAAAAAAAAAATTCGTATGGCAGGTACCGTTAGTTTTGGTCTTAAAAAAAAGAAAAAAACGTGTGGGGGGAAAAATTAAAAATGATATATACTAAGTTTAAAAGAAAACCGGCTTAGTCGTTTAGGCTGTAGTCGAACCGACAGACAGACAGGCAGAATTACGAGACCCACTTTTTTAGTCTTCGCTATCAGCGTAATGTCAACTTTAATCAAAATCTCCAGTTCGATTTTTTTTCCGAATGCATAACTTGCCTTATAGGGCCTATAAGTCGCAAGTAAAAATAGGAAATACAGAATTTTTTGGCTACGATACATAATTGCTTTCGCAGCTAGCTTTTGATGAAAATAGAGATCATTAGGAGATGTGTTAAGATGGTAGGACACAACAGTTTCCCCTACTCTTTGTTAAAAGCAAATCTGACGGGCTTATTCTTAGGCGGCTCTGACCTGAAAAATCGGATCATCCTCTGCTTGTTTATCTGGCTTTTGTATTTGTACTTTGGTCTTGAGGTACTATCGGTGCTTGCTCACTGTCTTCGCCTAAGCCAGTTGTTCAATCTGAACGAGGCATAGAAATTGCTTTAGTAAAGAAGTTCAGATCTATGTGTTGAAACTAGTTCTTGGTTCTTTACAATTCTGCGCCTCATTTGATTTTGGAGTTGACGCCATTTCCCCAGCTTAAACTTTGACTAAATACAATCTGTTTCCTGTGACTTCTTCAACGACCGCTTCAATTCATTTTGGTTTGTGAAAATACTACCTCCCGAAAACAAACTGCCCAATATGGAATTTTAAAAAACATACATTGCCGGAACTATTAGTTTCAGGACACAAAGCTGAATAGTTCGATGGCTACGACCACGGAGTTTTTCTACTGGCGACTTCCCATAAATATCCGGCGTTGATCTGTAGGTGACCAAAAACATATTCTCCAGCTGATCGGTTAAATTTTTGTTCAAGCAACCAGACTGTTTGTGGTCGATACCGTTCTTTTGGCAAAACGTTCCAAATACATTGAAAGAAAATTCTGTTCCACTATCGGAAACAATTGTTTTAGGCAACCTTTCTAGCAGAAAATTGTAGTTATAGCATTGTAGCATGAGTCAACCACAACCAACCACATAAAATTAAGAAAGGGACCCGCACAGTCTATGTGTATACCTTCCCAGGTTATTGCAGCAGTTGGCCAATTGCTGTATTCTTTTTGTGGTTGAGATGCTTTATCCTGCCACGCTTTCCACTGTGATACTTTTTGCCACCAACAATTCTTTCTGTTGAAGTTTCGCTGGTACTACTACTTGTGGATACTTCTTCTGTAATAAAAGAACGATAGTACAGACACTTAAGCTATACCTCCGACGAAAATATGGCAGACCTGACTTAAAACTGGATCATCCTCAGAAAACTACACTACACTCTTTGAATTACTTACACTCTTTGAAAACTATTGATCAAAGAAATGTATTCTAAATTGTGACAAACGTTCGTCGTCGGATTTGTCAAAATCCTCATCTGGACCAAGTGGTAAACGAGGCAGACAGTCGGACTTCACGTGTTTTATAGTTGAACGATATCGAATACTGTAGTTCTAGTTCATCAACATAATGGCCCAATGTTGCAATCGTTGAATTGTCATTTGTGGAAGCTTTTTTCTGGGGTTAAATATATTAACCAGGCTGGTGATCTGTCACCAACTCAAATTCCCGTCCAAAACGACATACATAGGTGACATTTTTTAGCGCCAACAATATTATGGACAGGGCTTCCTCCTCTATTTTACTAAAAAAATTTTTTGCGTCGTTCAATGTTTTGGATGCGAAAGCAATAGGCTTTTTGGTTCCATCGGGATAGACATGCGAAATCATGCGATGAAATCATTGCCAGTGTCATAGCTATAGCTCCAGCCTAAGCCTGACAACAGCACTCTTAAGTTGTTATTGTTTCATTCAACGGATTTTCAACGTTAATTAATGTTTGATTCACATCTTAAAAACAAAAAAACATCTTAATGGAGACAAAAAGGTTTCTCTTCATGTTTCATGATTTTACAACCTTTACAATTAGATCCTACAAAACTTTTTCTTAATTAAGAACATTTATCCCTTTAGAATTTCGCTTTATTTCAAAAGGAAGAGGCAAACTATTTTGAAAGACAATATTCTCGAATTTCATGTCAACAACACTTCAAATGATGTATACCTTTCATTTTCGAAAAACACAAAACTTTACGAATATACAATGTGTAAGCCATCTGTTACAGCTAAGATTAGTCGGAAGAAACACGCAAGGTCATTATGTACCCGTTCTTCTTCTAATTAATCAAACAATTTAGCTCTAATGATACTTTGGACTCATTAAAACTCACTCTCTAAACAGTCTCATGATTATATATATTGTGTACACGATATCGTGTGTATAGCCAGCCAGCTGTCCTTCACTACACTCCACTCATAGCTAGCCAAAGCAACCCGATGGATGGTTGGTTCCTGGAGGAGTTTTCTTATTAATTAGCAGGATTAATGTCCTATGTTTTACAGACCTGTCGCAAAACTCCTACACCCCCTATATTTCCCGGCAGGAGCAAAACTAATGAGCTAGAGATTACATAGCGCTTATAGTTGTTACGAAATTGAATCCTTTGACAGACGACAGGATAAACACTTATTTTCGGGGAAAAGTGCTTTTTTGTGTGTAATCCCATTTGGAGAGGATACAGCAATAATACCCGGCAAAAGATTTGACGAGAAAAAGAACTGGCTATAAGATGATGTAAGTCTGGGTGTTTAATATTCCTGACAGACGGTTAGAGTGGTTGGTAAGGTATTTGTGAGCTGGCATCCGATGATTCTACTTTCGCATCACACGAAATAAAGATGAGCCGGATTAATCTGAAGTAAATTAGGAAAGTGTCAAAGTGTCCAATAAAACGATCGCTTGATGAAAGTGTTTCAGTGAAGCTTGGTAAGCCGAGTGTTTTGAAAAGAAAAAAATACTAAATTTGAGTGAGAAGAGGATTAAATGTGAGAAGTAAGGCCCTTGTCTAAGGAAGTGCTTATTGTCTGCTTTCATAAAGTAAATGCTGTCCAACCGAAAATGAAGTATCAGAAGATTTAAGAAAAATGTTTTCAATTTTAGTTAAAAAAGAAAAACTATACCTATACAAACTTATTACCGATTTCGCATTATGCTCCTCTTCGTGATGATGATAGAAGTAAAATAACTTTTTGTTCTCCAACTTGGAATGAAATTTCTCTGAAATGCCTTCTATTTCTCGGATGAACTTAATTGAAAACGAAGAAGTTTTGCAATTTATCAAACTTAAATGTATTTTATGAGCCTACTTCCCTCAGTTGTGTAGTTTGAATTATAAAATAAAATGTCTTATATATTTATTCATAGCTTTGTTAAGAATCCATTTAAATCATTTTGCATGGGTATGAGTATGTTTAAGTTTCTTGTTAAAAAAAAAAGTAATTAAAACTATATATGTTCTCTAATCCTCCATATTTAATGAGAAACCTAAGAAATCGTTAAAGTAAATAATGAGCCATAGAAATTAACGGCCAATGGAATTTCTTACTACTCTCCAGTTTAGAATTACTAATAATAATTTTTCACACTAAAAATACTTATAATTTAAGGCGCAACACCTCGTAGAAATCTAGAGCCTTGTCCATAATAGATTTTTTTTTTTTAAGAAATCAAATATACAAGATGGCGCAAAATTAATCATCCAATTTTGTTTTTGAAATACTTTTTTACTAAAAAAAATTTTGGAAATCTTTATCTGGACCTTTACAATTTCGTCTGTTAAGTGGAAAAGATGATATTCGAAAAGTGGCTGTGGGCAGTGTTGATACACATTCGTGGCCGTTTTATCGCATTCTCCATGACATTCCACAAGATTTCAGTTGATAAATTCAGAGACTTAAGGGTTGCGATTGTCTAAGGCTTATTGGTATAAGTCCCCAACTTCAAGTCTGGGATGGTTTAATTGGGCGATCTTGCTGGTCATGCCAAATTGCCAAGACGGGTGACTATACGACCAGGAAAAGCTTCCTTCACAATATCCATTGTGGCTCGTGCTGCAGGTGCAGTTTCACCGTTTTGTCAAAAGCACATGTTCACCAAACCCAGCTCATCTAATTCCAACAGTAGTAACAGTGACCGTATTGCTGATGGCGTCCTCATCAAAATACGGCCCAAACACTCCTTCACGCCACACACTGGCCTTGAGTGTATTTAATGGCTTTTCGTGTACCACCCCGTGGATTTTCAGTGCCACAGAAACGGAGACTTTGCTTATTGACTTAACCGCTTAAGGTGGAAATGCGCCTCGTCGCTCATGATGATTTTCGACACAAAATCGTCATCTTCGTTGTTGAGATTGAGTTTGGCTTGGAAGTGATTCACGTTCGACGGACGGTCAGCAGGTATTAACTGATGTACTGTTTGTACTTTGTACAGGAACATGTGTAAGTCTTTCATTCGCTCTAGGGTCCGTCTGGTGATGTCCAATTGCATACCCGTCGTCGTATGGTTGACATTGGCAGCCACAGCTGCGATATTCTCGCCCGAACGACCAGTCCGGTGGAAGCCACGCACTGCATGGTCTCCTGTGGTTCCAGTCTTTTACAGTCAATTAGCTAAGCGCCGGAATATTTGCCCAATTGTCGTGACATGACTAGGAAAGCGACATCGCTTATACCACCGATTGATTACCAGTCAAAAAAATCGACACAGTTATTTCATGCTCTTGCAGTGTATAGGATTGTATAACTTGTCTGTTGCAGCTGTCTAGTTCAAAAAAGTCAGATATGATTGACGTGCGACGCCATTTGCAAAAATTATAACATGTTCCTATAGGGTGATTAATTTTGTGCCACTTTGTACTAAGATCGGATTGAAATTCAGGCCGTCAAGAACCTCCGGAAAAGTGCAAAATATAGATTTCTTTTTTTGTACGAGTATTAATACCGATTTTCTGTCAAAACTCCATAAATGTGGCCTTACCGCATTTCCTGTTAAATTAAGCAATATTCATTTACTTAAATTGTTTTTAAGTATTTTGTTTCGAGGAACAACTTTGTAGAATAGTGTTTTTCAAATGTTCGAGAATTTTCATTAACTTTTGAATTAGGAACTTTGAAAATGAGATGATTTTGTCTTCAGGATACTTTTAAGGGGTCTTTCACGATCGACTAACGATCATATTGCCTATGCATAAGAGGGTCACTATGAATGACCACACCATCACCACCCCCCCCCCCCCCCTCCCGCACTAGACGTTCTGTTTCATCTGCGATCCTTTGCAGCGCGTCTAAAAACATCTTAACAATGGGTCAACAACGAAATTGGCCATTCCATCATTATGAACTCATTCGGATCACTTCCAAATCACATTGATTACTCTTTCTCAAAACATCCGTTCGGCAAAAAATTCCAACTCAATATTCCTTCAATATCTTTCTGGGTAGATGCAAATTTCTTGGAAGATGATTCTATCCATGTTCATACCGAAGCGATGGATCGAAAACTGATGTAGTTGTTCGTGGGGCTGTATAGTCAGATAAACTAAAATTATCGTAACGTATTCCAAAAGTGGAACTTATTAAAGAAGTCCCGTCTTGGCTCAAAGAAAACGTGTTATCAACTACTGATTTCTGCATCTCCTCGGATAGTAAAATGGCTATTAAATTTCTGGACAAAATCTCTACTAACTATATGACAGCCCTTAACTGCCGTTTATATCTTAGGGAGATGGCGCAGCAGTTCAGTATTCAACTCATCGGGTGCCAGTGCACAAGGACATTCCAGGGAACTCTAAGGTTGACGAACTCGCTAAAAGTGAACCAATATTATCTATGTTACCTGATAAGGTTAATATACATGTAAGCTTATGCTGAAACAAGATGCTATTACGAGGACAAACCTGCCCAATGCTTGATCTGAAATGCGTTGTCCTTCAGAAGATCACACATCAGCTTCGTAATATGTGTCATAACTAGACACTGTCATATTGAGAAGCTCGCAACGAGAACTGGCGTTTATTCACACGATTTTTTAAGAACCTGTACGGACCAGAAAAATTAGAATCAATACCTCATCTTCTAAGCACATAACCTGCACTATCCTATAGGCATAGGCTCCACCTTGAAGAGTTTTTCTTCGAGGAACCTTAATACCCCTTGCTTCAATTGCTCTAAATGGTTCAACGAGTTGAGACAAAATCTCTAGATTCATGTTGTATCACAATGTACCAACCCTGGTCTAAGTGTGGCAGCCCCTTAACCTTACCTTACCTCCAAGATCGAATTAACTAAAAATGAGTAGGTATGTACATCCTTTAACTTTCAAAATATTTGAATGAATGAAAAATAATTTTCAAACCTACGACCTTGAAAAGTCCCATATTGCATCGTATTTATGAAACTCTGTTGACAAGGCTTTGACACTAGAAATAATTATTTTTATTTTATGAATTATAATTAAGGTTTTTTGACCTTAATTGGATTTTAAGGACATGTGGTCTGAACAGAACGAGGCACGAGCGATTTGAGGGTGGTTATCTAACACAACAGAGTGACCTGATCACTGAGCAGCGAGATCGTAAGGTTTGACTCCTTTAGATTTTTTATTTGGGATTTCCTTAATGTCAAAGAGCCTTAAAAAGCCAGCAGAAGCCCTGCCATAACTCAAATTCAGCCGGAAGGGCCGGATTTTAATTTTAATTTCCATTAAAAAGGGTGCTTTTTTAGACGTATACAAATTTAAAAAAAATTAAATAAATATATACAAATAATTCGAATAGGCATATTGACATCATTGAAAAACTAATTAAAAGTTATTATTTTAATAATTTTTTTTGTCATATGTAAGTCTTAAAAATTGATTAGGAATAAAGATTTGGGAACCGGGTCAGGCTCTAATGTAACGCAATATTTAAGTAAAAATTTTCACCAATTTATCTGGTTGTAATTACGTTTTAAATTATGATTAAAAATGGCAAGATACATTAGACACAAGCTATCTGCAAGCTGTCAAAAAATTACTTTGATTAGAAAACAATTTGCCAACATATGAACTTTGGAATGAGGAGGCAATAGGAATACTTTTTAAGCATTGTTCTGCCATAAGTCTATCTATGGTGAATTGGAAAATTATATTGAGCAAAAACTATTTTGTCAGCTGTCAAATTATGGTCACTTGGGATAGTGTTCCCAATTTAAAGAAAAACCCTATAAGAAACACCCTTAAGTAAATTTTCCTTAAAATATAAATTACTGTCATAATTTTTTAATGACAGTAAATTTATTTTTATTTTAAGTGTTAATTGACACAATTACAAAATGCTAAATGATGAATCATGCTTTAATATCCGTTAAAATGCTGTAAGATACATAAACTTGCAGAAAATTTGAACTAAATCGATCATAACAATATTGCCACCTCTAATAGAATTCCAAACTCAATCCAAAAAGTCAAGTCTCAAATTTAAGTCTCTTGCATTTTTTAAGGAGTAACTTTTTCTCTGTACATATTGACTTTATGTGGCTGATGTAAAAACAGCGAACAAACTTTAGCTGAAAAACTAATTGTTAATTTTGTTGTAAATTTATCTGCTTGGTCTAAGTTTTCCTTCATGTCTACACAGATATGTGTGCTCTCTTATGGGTATCCGGAATGTTAACTGTCTACTCAAGCACGCTCACCAACCAACAACAGCGCAAACGAAACAAACAACTTTCTAAAGCCAACAGGAAAGTATGTGATTTCATGCAAGGAATATAAGGTACACTGCCGTGAACATGAATGTTGGGATAGAACGCCTATATCAACCACAAAAGTAAAAGCTTCTCTGGGGAGAAAAAAAGATCCTGACGAAGAAGTTCTATTTTACCTACTCTACCTGGAAGGTTTGTAAGTACATACATACACAGATGTATGTATGTATCTACCAACCTACCCCAAAAGCAATTTCAGTCCTTATCACTGCTCATTGTTTTTCAATCAGGACTGCATGCATAAGTTATTTTCCATTTGGTTAACTTTCTCAATGGTATAACGGAACCCAACAAAAGTACAAAACAACATTTGTTTATGGACTTCCTATCCCATCAAAAAGGATACCCGTTTGTATATGTACGAGAATATGTATGTAGGTATACGTCAGCCAGCCAGCCAGCCCAAGGCCCTATGATGGGCAATTGAATGAGCTTACATGTTTTTGCATACTAAGGCGTTGAAGTGCGTCCCAGGATATCCTGTATTCGATAGAGATTTCGGTATCAGTTTTATGAAATCATCGGATTGGGGGAGTGGGTTTTTGAATTACAATGTTAGGGCATAGTAAATGCGTAGCATCAATAAATAGCATGGGAAGAAACATTTTATAGAGATGCTCGTATTAAAGAGAGTTGTAAGTTGGTTGGATTTTGTATCTACATATATTACAAAATTATGAGCCATGCAAATTATGGATTTCTAATAACGCACTCTGCAGGATTCTTAATAATAGAATTGCGGTTGCGAGTTGATGAATCCTAATATGATACAATACCATAACCCGAACTCGTTTGGCCTACATAAATGTTGGTAGAAAAAAAAGAAGTTAATGTGTATGTGAATCAGGTGAGAGATCCGGTGATGCATGCTTATTTCAACAACAATACTTTTTGAGGTTCCGCCTTGCAACAATGGTGACAAGTTTTTCCCTTCGGTTTTCTGATTTCAAAGCGTTGGTACTCATTGCAAACCTTAAGTTTCTCATCCTTGCTATCTTCTAGGACCTTCGACAACGTATCGCAGGAAAACGAAAGACTGTCTCTAAATGTAACGAACATAAGTGCTCTTAAATGCTGCCTCCCACAGTCCACAAATCCTCCTCAAAAGCAATAGCCTGTTTTTGCGACGTTCATGTTCTTCTCGTGATGACTCGTAGTGCTTGGGAATAAGGACGTGATGTCTTTGATTTATATATTAGCAATGATCACAGTTGCCCTTTCGTCAAGTTTCTTCCATAATGCGACATGTTCAGCGACTCATAAACATATTCCCAGGCTCCATACCTTTTCAATATACATAAGTTCAAGCTTATGTTTCTGTACATAGATACTTATTTTCTGCATTGAAAGACGTCGTCAGATAATCCATCTTCTTCTTGGGGCCTATAACCTCTTACAGTGGAAAATACGATTAGAAAATATAAGATCAACTAGTTACGAGTTCTTATGGTTTATTGGCAGAGACCTGTTACTTAAGAAAACATCAGAAGAAGAAGTTTAAACGAGTTGAAACCGCACAATATCGATAGCTAATTCATACCAACTCCGCGTGAGATAACAATGTTCGGAAATCGTTTGAGCAAAATGTTCATTTCGGCCGTAATATGTGGCACTTGGCGGCGTGCGTCGTGTTGAAGCTACATTTCGTCGGTGTCTATATCATCCAATTCGTGCCAAAAGAAATTCGTTATCATCGAACGATAGTGCTTACTGTTGATGGTGAAAGCATGCCTAACGTCGTTCCCAAAGAAGTATGGATCGATGATGCCGCCATCCCAAAATCCTTATCAAATATTGACTTTGTCTGTATGCATTTCAATTTGGTGGATAGTCCAACGCACTAACCAAGTTGCCAAATGATACTACAAACAACAAATCGAAAGTTAGGTTAGGCAAGGCCGCACCATTTAACTCCGATCTCAATGGATTCACTGCACTTACCAGGAAGTAGATAACAAAAGTATGTGGAAGAAGATGGAGTTAATTGGAAGGAGACTATGTATCCGATGCGTCCCTGAACAATCTTGAAGATGTCGCTAATTCGTAGAAACATTATTCTTCGAGGGCTGTTTTTCTGGTTCTGGCTAGGCTGGGGCATTCATAAAAGAAGTGAGATGGATCGTCCTTAGCCTCTTAATCTTGACACCTTCTACATTCTACACAAGTCCGATCAACTAATGCCCATTGTGCTTCTGTAGGTTCTCATTGCATTGTGTCCCATTATTCAATTAGGATGGATAGTTGAGGCTTATTTAAATATTCTGTGTTTTCCGTGAAATATTCGGCACTGAAACCCAATAAGCCAACAGTTTTTTTTTCTGGCTCCAGTGGCATAAGAACGGACGTATGGGCTTGGCTTGGATCAAAAGATGACCCTTTTCTAATGCCATTTTGTTCACTTTTATATCATGATGTCCCGGGAGATATCTGAGGGTAACTATGTTCGTTGCTCATTACTATTAGTTTCAACTTAAAAGTGATTGAGGAAATGTCTTTAATTGCGGCCAAGCTGTCGGTAAAGATAGCGATATTTTTAATTTACTATTTCATGTGAGGGAAGATGTCTCACAGCTGAGCAAACTGCAAGCACTTTCGCTTGGAGTACACTAGTTTGAACTATTCGTATAGAGCGAAACATGATTAGCTTTGGTTTTCATTAGAGTTCTTGAAGGTAGTAACTTCATTCCAGAGCTCCTTTTTGGGATAACTGTTATTTTCATTGGGTTAAGATCTATGTTCGAATGTTTATCTGAAATTGATTATAGTTCTATAACCGTAGTGCCCTCTCTTCCCAATATTACACTGTTAAAGTCTTAAAGCAACAAAAGTCAAACCAAAAACTAAGCCAAAAGGTAATTTTAATCTGTCTACTTTGTTTAAAGCTTCTTTTTCTTTTACGCTTTCCATTTTAAAGCTATCCTTTCATCTTCTCTTGTTAAGGTTTAAAATGTGTGAAAAGGCTTTAGAAGCCTTTAAAATTTAGTTGGAAAGATTAAATATTCAAGTTAAAGGTCTTCAAATGCGGAAACCATAACAAATTATAATTATTATTTAAGTAAATGGCAATAGAGATTTAATGCGCTTTAATTTTGAATGTGTAAAGGTTTGGAATAGAACTTAAATCAATTGAAAAATATTAAAATATAATTAACAAATGAAAGCTTCTGTTACGCTACTCCATCAGATGATTAAATTTAATAAGTTTGTTCAGTTAATAATTGAATTATTGTTAATTACCCTACCCAAATCCAGGGTGTAACTTGATCCTCTAATGTGTGCTGTTATTACACTAATTAATTCGGGTCACTTTAAATAATGATATGCGGTGTGAGCAAGATGTGCTTACTATCTAAATTAAATTTACACATTTTGTTTTAATTAAAATTGAACATACTTATTTAGATAGACGTATGATGTTCATTGTTCATATGTAAGTACTTGCTTATACAAAATTAATCAAGTCATAAATTTTAGTATTCAGAAGTCTTTTAATGTTTTTCGTCATTGCCAATCTAATGAACATCATAAATGACACAACAAAAAACACTTTACACAATTCACACAAAACCAAAACCCAAACCCATATATAAAACGACTGACACACATCCTTATAAAGTTCCACCTGCAAGGCATAATTTAGCTTTCCACTAACTTTATCAATAACTCACGCACACTTAAGTCTCTTGAAATCGTTTATTTATTATGCCTGTCTTGGGCACAAAATGATAAATATACTTGGAGCAAGCCCGTCGGGGCCTATTCCAGTATTCCAGTGGAGGCTTGATGATGCCTGATGCATATGCGAATATAAACGTTCTCTACTCCTACCTGGGTTAACTGGTGTTTGCTTATTAAGTGACTGAATTAATATTTAAATAAAAAAAAGAAAAAAAAAGAAGCAAAACATTCTTGAGATGATTGCCGCCAGGTAATTGGCATAAATCAGTAAACATGACAGCAAAGTGGTATCCTGGCATCAGAAAAGTCTATATAAACAGGATTTAATCTCTTTAAGTTAGGCCCGGGGTGCATTGGCTTTTGATATAAATTTACGTAGATTAGGTTTAGCATCTTCAACAAGGCCAACTGGAATTTATGTTTCTGTCATATTTATGAACGAAGACATACTTTTTTTACTAATTTTTAAATACCAAAAATAACGGTACCTGCCACACGATTTTTTTTCGAGATTTCATAAAAAAAATTTTTCTCAAAAACTGTCCAACAGATTTAAAAAAAAAATTCATTTAGATAAAGCTCAAAAACAGTACAATTGATTTTGATCATTTTCTTATACTGAAGCTCCCCAACAATTTGAATATTATTGTGTTATCAAATAGGTATTCCCAAAATTTTTTTTTTTTTTGATTTTTAAAAAAAATTTTCAATTTTTTTTTCAAAACTCAATATTTCAAAAACACCATGCTCGATTTTTTTTTTAAACTTGATAAATAAAAGTTTCTTAATATGTATTACAAGATGTAAGAAAAAAAATTATTTTTCCTAAAAACAACGCTACTCTCGATACAAATGTTAAAAAATGATTTTCAAAAATCGTACTTTTCTCAAAAACGGTTCCGAGAATTTTGTTTAAATTTTTGTCTTTTGATTAATTTGTACGATCTTTAATTTAATAAAAAAAAAATCATCAAAAAACTGTTTTTTTTTTGAAAAATTCGATATCTCAGAAACGACTCAATATTTTTTTGTAAATAAATTTTTTTTCGTACAATTTCGTACTTTAAATTGCCCTACCAAAATTTGTTCTCAAAAACGTTTTAAAAAATTTTTATATAAAAGCTTGTTTTTTTAAGAAACCAGTACAGACTTATGAATTAGTACGATGCTAAAGCTGTTTTAGTATGATACTAGGTTAAAACAATGGATTTGCAAATTTTAATCGAATATAGCATCATACTTTCTCTAAAGTTATTAAAGTTAAGGTTATTAAAGTTAAAATCATCGAATACCTACTTTATTTTTTTAGTATCGTGCTAGCTTCAGCTTTGACATTTTCAAACATAAAAAAGGTTCGTGTACTTACTTTTTTACACGAAATATCATTGGTTTAGGTGTGTTCAGAAGCAATTTATTAAGAAAATTCTTTTAGTATGATACTAGTTAGAAAATGTTTAAAATTAAGAATGAGTTAGTAAACTACTATAAATTTAGCAAATTGTTAAGTAGTATCATACTAATACCTTAATAATAAGCTGTTTAAAATTTTGCGCCATTATTTTTATTTTTCAGGGATGAAGCTCATCTTGAATCAAAATCGGAGCATGAGCTACTGACTTGACAATAATCCTCGAGAATTGCATCAATGACCTTTGAATTCACAAACCAAACAACAAATGGAATTAAAAACGTTTAAGGTTATGTGTGTTCTTAGTAAGATTTTAATGCCCAATTCGTTTGTTTTTGGTTTCGTTTTATAGGCATCTGAAAAAAATCCTGCCAAGTGCTCGTAGACAAGGCTCTGTCCGGGTGCAAAAACCTTTTCTGCGCCACTGTGGGATGTTCTTAGTAATTGTAAAATTTTATTCAACCGAATTTTTCAAAAATGGGGTCCGGTATTTTTTTCTTCGTGACCAAACTAACCTAACATACTCGTACAACCAGTTCCAAACTTTTCTTCGATGCGATTTATAGATGTAACGTAGGTATCCTCGTATTGCTATATTTTTTCGACATTTCTACATTTTCCCATTATTACACTCAATGACCACGATAATGATGGGCATGTGCAAGTAATCTATACATAGTATAATAGAGAACATACTTTGGGCAAATAGTTCATCAAATCCTTGTTAGAGCGGTAATTGATGCAATTGCACGCACTCCCTCTATAGAATCTATCAATTCTAATTTCTGTTCCTCTACGGCTATGTGCTAGGATGTGTAAGTGATGTGTGTGCGGCTTTGTATTCTTGACCCTCCCTATTCGTATGAATGAAAAACGTCTACATGATGTTGATCAAAGGAATTAACCTCAATTCCTATTGTTCGTGTAGCTATGGCTCGAGGTGCATCTAAAATCTGGTGTACTAAGCCTGATGGATGTCTGCATACCCAGGAAGTATTTCATTAGCAAGCAGCAAGATTACAGATAAATCGATGTTTGCTTAACTCGTTTGATTCAGCCAAGTCAATATAAGGATTACTTTAGCTATACGTATTATGTAGGTATAGATACGTGGGAAGTTGTACGAAAATAAATGACAAGTTGCAGACAAGAACCTTTTACGAGTAACAAAACAGTGTCAGTAACGTAATGGAATTCTCTTATGACAGAGGTGTTGAAGTGTTATAATGGTTGGGTAGTTTTTAAACTAAGGTCCACTTGACCAATCCAAAATTTGAAGTCAATGAAATCGAAAAATCTGTGATTAGTCCTTCCAAGGTTGAAAGCAAGAGAAGAGCAATGCACGAAAAAGGTTGTAAATAAATCCCTTGATTAGCCCGAACACAAAATGGTGCACAATCAGGAGATCTCTTGAGTGTTTCTGAGGTCTGAGTTTTAGATTGGTAGATTAATTAGGATCATGGACAGTTAACCAAAAAATATAGACAAAATCATATCAAAAGTAATTATTTCAACAACCCTCATGTCACCACTTCCAACTCGATTTTTCGTTTCTCTTTAAAATATTCTCCAATCCGAATAACAATTATTGAACTTGAGGGCTTGAGACACATTCTAACCGAGATATTGTGGATTCTGGTAATAATTTATTCTTTCTTAACTTTGTGGGGAATTTTTCTCGGCTGCCACAATGCAAAGATTTTTGGTTTGCAAACTGAGCACTTCTGGTGGCAAACGGGGTTGACATCCCCAGGATTAAGTCTCACAGAAGGGTTTCGTTTTTTTTTGTCTTCTTATTTTTATCTTTTGCTTTCGTTTCTGATCCTGGTGTTGTGTGCGAATTTGCTATTTTACCAAAACCACAAATTGAAAATACTGAGCGACATTTATTTCGCATTTCCGGAACTAAAAAGATTCTTAGGGATTTGTGCCATACCATACCGCATCGTATACACGCGGCACAGCCCACCCTCCACACGCCATCGTAGTCGGTTCGTTTTTGTAAAAAGGATGGCATCCATAATTCACATGTTCTTGAAGTAAATATGCATTAGAGAAGCCGAGGCAACAAGGGGAGTTGAACGTCTTGACACAAAGTATAATAATTGCCAACTAGGGATTAAAGGAGAGGTTTTCTTGGCGCACAACTGGCAAAGAAATAAGAAACTAAGATCCCAAAACTAAAATATAGCAAGGAGCTACTCAACTTTTGTATATGGTGTCGTTTTGGTATGCCATGCTCTTTCCTAAACCTAGGAATTTATTACCCCGATGACACTCGGAGTAAAATTAATTTCTTGGCAAGTGAGCTCGCTCAATCGTCGACAAACCGAAACGAAGAATGGCGGTATAGCTGAACGAGCTAAAGGGATGCGTCTTTATGATGAAGGGCAAAGAAAGAGGAAGAGGAGATTCAGATTTAATGGTTGTCGCTTTTATGTGCTGCATTTGATTTAATTTAGTTTGGATTATATGAAGCAAGGGGGTTTGGCGCTATAGAGAGAGAGGGGTGGTAAATTCTTGAAGAAATTACTGAAATAAACCTTGTGAAATGAGAACACCCACGAAGATACGAGTACTTTGCTATGGCAACTTGTTAAAGTAGTTTTTGTTGTTAGTTTGAAAGCACATTTTAATAGAAATACTTAATACTTAAATTGTAAAGTAAAAACAGTTACATATTTTATTGTTTCAAGTTAAGAGTTCAGGTTCTGCATAAGGAATATCATAACAAAAATGTCATATTATATCAAGGCCTGCATGTACTATAGGTAGGTACTTATGTGCATAAATGTAGTTCGAAGTTTATATATCAATTGCCTCAATTGCGAAGATTCAAACGCCACAAACTACAACAAACTGCACTTTATCTGAACACTATATTCCAATTCTCTCTAAGTATGCAATCAGAATTAACTCTTACTGGCTGAACGAACAAACTAATAGTTCTATGTTCATCCTGCTTAAGGATAATAATAATTATTGTTTCCATCCCTTAGTGCAGAACCTACATACATAATTATCCCGTTTACTAATACCTGGCCATTTTCATCTTGTTTGCTTTGTTATTATATGAAATATGTGACGAGAATATAATAATGCTCAGAGTGTGCCTCCGTGCGTATTCGTCGACCAAACCCAAATATTTCCGTAAGTTTGTTGAGGTGGATCAGCTTGTCCTTAATATTGGCTTTTGTCTTAACAGAGAGACCACCAACATATTATCCTAGTCGGAAATTTCTAGGTACAATGGTTGGAACACGGATATATATAATCACCTTGTGCTGAGTGTATGAACGTAATCAGTGTGTTTTCCAGTAAACACCACAGGTAAAGAGATTGTTATGGACCCAAATGTGCATATAATTTGGATTTGGGGATTTTGAAAAAAAAAATTAGATTATGGATATTTTCAATATGTCTGGCAATACACATAAAGATGATCCTAGAAGATGTATTCGTTAAGTTATGTTACATGTTTGTTGATGCATGAAATGTCCATGTTGAAAATAAAAATTTCATTTCAAAGATAAGCATCTTAGAATTGGAATCAAATTAAATATTAAAAGGTTTTCGAATTTTGTCAGGGTACTTAGTAGAACATTGCTTCAGAACTCACTTTTTGTTATCATGACCGGGACGTTTTAAAAGCCCTTGGCTATTTTTCAATGTCTTAACTCAGAACGTGTTTTGGTATAATTTGGGAATCATATGACCATTTTCCAAATCTAAATCTAATCACAAGCCCTTACCAATAAGACGAAATTCTTCCTGGACGGGGGCAACGGAACTTCGCCGAAATACGATGACAAAGTTGTGCTTAGGGACTTAAATGCTTAAGTCGTAAAATAGTACATCTTTCATCGATGAGTTGGCAAGCACATCCTCCAGGAAACGACTGCAAATAACGGGTTCCAACTAACAGATTTAGCAGCAGCTAATAATATAGTGGTAAATAGTACAGGGTAAAGATCCACAAAGAATGCTGGCGCTCTACAGACGGTCCAACAACCAACCACATTTGCATTGTATATCAAAATAGAAGCAAGGCAGGTAGACGACATCTGTAACTTGCAATCATTTTGAGGGAAAAAGGTAAACTATAATTATTCTTAGTTGCGGCAAAATTCAAAGCTTGACTGTGAAACAAAAAAATTGCGAACTGTTCAGAATTTGAGGTGGAACGCTTTAGCCTACCTGAAGTTGCCAGAGTCTACAGAAGGTAAGTTGTACAATCACCAACCAGAGGAGCCAACAATTAGTGGTCATAAAATTGCGATACTAGTATAGAGACAACCCAAAGCCACCCGTAGGCTATTAACACGCCTAGAGAAAGAATCCAGCATTTTCAGCTACTGCAAAATAGACATCATGTAGAACGAGTAATAGGACAAGAACACTTCCAACCAATGAGGGACCAATTCCAAGAGATAGGCATAATATGATGGCATCGCTGCAGAGATCTTAAAATACGGGTTTGATGTATTGTGTATTCATTTAATCATCAACCAAGTATGCACTTAAGGAACCATTACTGATGACTATCAGCTTAATATGTCCCATCTACTAAAATTCAATCCTATTTGCCGCAAGGAAAATCGAGACATATCCCTACTAAACGTGGCATATAAACTATTTATTATTCACTTACTGATGCCAATTCACACGATTGGACAGTATGTCAAAATGATTAACTTAATTATCAAAATCAGTGTTCGTTAGTGCAAAGTGTTGCGTAAGTTGCGCCCATTTTACGGTGGACGTGGTAACCGTTCACTTTTGAACGTTTGGTGGCCAAATTTAAGACTACCGGTTATCAGTCAGCTAACATTCGTGTGTCAAAGGAATGCAGGATTGGCCTTGAATATTGCTACCTTCCGTGACAGTGTAGTCCGCAGTAGATTTATCGGTCGTCGACATTCACCTTGGAAAATTTTGCGCCGGACTCAGGCTTACACCCATACAAGGTGAAAAGAAAAATCATCTTTGGCGAGGACACACGTTTTTGGATGAATGGCTGTGTTTCAAGAAAATGTCCGTACATGGGACGATAACCGACCTGAAGTTCACCAGGGAACAATGTATCTTCAGTGTGGTTTTTGCACCGGCAGCATCTTCGTATTTTCTCAAATACAACGTTGGTGAGGCGGTTACCGTCAATGACGAGTTCCACAAAACGATGATAACCAATTTCTTATGGCCAAAATTGAACCATATGAACCTAGATGGCATGTGGTTTGACAATGAATATTTGGGGGTGAGGTTATGTCTCGCGGAGGTAATGTAAATTGGTGACCAAGGTGATGCGATTTAACCCCGCTATACTTTTTTATGTGGGCTTTCCTGAAGTTGCAAATCTATGCGAATAATCCAGAATCGACCGATACCCTTAAAGTGCACATAACACAGACTATCTCTCAAATTCAACCGGATCTATGCAGAAGCGTCATTGAAAATTAGACCACTTGGATCCGTGCTACTGCAAGAAGCCGAGTAGGGCCTATCTAACGGGCTCTGTAAGCATCTTAACCAATCGTACAACACGATAGTTTGCGAGTATCAGTATTAACTTTTCGCCACTTACTAAAGTGCATGCTCTAAAAAACTCTTTTACTGCTCCCAGTTTTATGATACGAGTATAACCCGAAAGAAAGGGTTGATACAGGGGTCTTCGAAAGAAAAATCCATCCACGAATATTTGGTACTGTGTGTGAGGAGGGAGAATGGGGGAGAGGTTAGAACCGTGACTTTTATGAGTAATGCCAAAATTTGGATGTAGTCCAGTCCACATCGAGTGACCGGACAAATCGAGTACTACAGCCAAGAGAGTTTTTGAATCTCAATAGCTAAGTTCTAGGTGACAAGGAAGATCGAACTTTTGGTTTAGGACTAAGCCATCACCGATACCATAGTTCTTAGCCCAGATAATTGAAACAGCAGACTTTTGAGATCGCAGAGGATGCAAAAGACATTTTTTTACGGGAAAACCCTTCATGGATCGAGAGAGAATAAGCATCTATTTATCGCAAATAAAACATGTTGATAAAAGACTGATTTACTCAATTGTTCACGTTTTTTAAATTGCTTAAAGTCATTTAAGATCTTTGATAGGTGTTAGAAGAGTGCAAACCGTTTTTCCATAAATTTGTAATCAGACTTAAAACCGGAATTTGTATTGGGTTTTTTGCAGGCTTTAATATGTGTTCCCAAATTCAGTTCTGAACAGTGCTTAGTGCAGTGTGCTTAGAACACCCATTTTGTTGAAAAATGTTCTCTTCAGTAGAAAGAATTCATTTGACTGAAAAATGTTGGCAACTTATAGAGTAGATTGGACAAGTTATTGCAACTAGCCAAACCTGAGAACAAAACCGACACATTCCACCAGATATACATAGCATCCCAACACCTCCTCTAAGCTTTCACTTCTATGCTTCATGGGTTCTTTCCAAGAGTTTCATCAAGTTCGATTGAAGCAAATAGTTTTTGATCCCATGACCAAAAAATGTACTTAACTCGGAATCGTCTGCACGAAAATCTGTGCAAAAATTATCGAATTTAAATAATAAATAACTAGAAAAGCTACCAATTGTGAACAAGTTTCTCTAGTGTTTTTTAAAGAGAAATGTTAAACATATAAAAATTAAGTAACATTGACATTACAATAGTCGTTTCTTTTTATTTTCTTTGTTTTTTTTTCTAAAACAAAATTCAACGTTCAATGTATATCTAATGGAAAAGCTTTATTCCTTAAGGCAAACAAACAGTTCAAGAAAATTCTTTGCAAAAAAAAACCTTTTATCTTGCAAACCGGAAGCAACAACAATAAGCACCGTCAAGCTGACGACAAAAGAATCAATTGCAAACGATAGATGGATGTCTAGTCATATCTGCTTTAAATACGAGTACCATAGCAACAATTCTTCTTCAAAGAGATCCTTTGAATCTTTTCAAAGGAACACAAAAATAGAATAGACTATGGCTATGTGCCTTTCTGCGAGTATTTTTTCAATCACTATCTGAAATGATTCACTTTAAGGACTTGTTACTTGTTGTTTTCTCTCTGTTTTGTTTTGTTCTTTCTTTCAAGCCAACGGTGGTTTAAGAACTTAAGAATTGTCTATGTAAGTCGTTTCAAAAGATTAACTTTAGGCCTGACTAGGGTTTAAAAAAAAAAAAAATTAGTCAAATGTTCATGGAGCAGATCAAAAAGACTTCTTTAAATTTTCTTAAATTAAGTAGTATTTAAAGCTTCAAAGCTAAGTTCGTTTGAAATGTATACAGAAACAAAAAATAAACATTGTTTTTTTTTTGTGAAAATCAACAAAAATTTATTATGTAAATATTTTTTTTTTCAAATAAAATCATTTTTGATTCGAGGAAAAATTAATTTTTGGTTTTCAATCGGGAATAACTCCATCTAATCGCGAAATACTCAGGCATGCGGAAAATGTGAAATTAGAAGATGGAATTTTTTTGACCAATTTGCAATTTATGTGTTTTATCTGGGTATGAATATCCCGAAAGTTAAATTCAAACATATACATACATACATCCACCGGATTTATACCCAAACTGAACAAGAACCTTTTTATATTTAATTTACACGAATTGGAAATAACCCAATACTGGGTGTCCAATACTTCGCTCCATAACTTGTTTAGCCAATGTAATGTTAAAACAAAACCATGGTCTACATTTTAGAAGTTGCACGATCTTACTAAAAATTCAAACAAATAATTAATTTGCCATTCTTCCGGAAGGACGAATCCAAACATACGAGTAATAAGACCCAGTTCAAGCTCTGTTAAGCAATGATGATTTATGAAAATACAACGACAACATTTTAAAAGAGTGGCATATATCCAGTTCTAGGACTTTTATTTTAGCTTAAACAAAATTATGTTTAAGTTAAACAATAACGATCATCTGAAGTAGATTAGCGTAAGTATACATATAAGAAACTGCAAGTGATATAAATGGTTTTAAAATATTCTTCTACCGAGACAAGTATTTTATTTATTTAAATACATATTTATCCAATTTCCTGCAAGGTTAGGTTTATTGCCAGAAAGTGCAATATGTTTCGTCTTAATTGAGTTAACACAATGCATAAATGAGATTTATATCAGTTATATGTGGCACATAATTAAGCTCTAGCATGTCCGTTTGAGCATTAAATATCAAACTAAATCACTAATCAACTGATGGGTTGAAGTGAGATCGCCGGCACGAAATGCCAATTTTTGTGGACTAAAGACCAAAAAAGGATATTTGAATCAATAATTCAACAAGCCCAATTAAATAGTGCTTAGTCTTCTGCTTGGCTGATATATTTCAGCAGTACCTATATACATATCAGGGACGAAGCGTCCATATATTGAGTGGAATGAGTGCTTCCGTTGAACCATTTGAAAAAATCGTACCTAGCAAGGAATTGAATTCAAAATTCCAAATTGTATTAATATTTTTATTATATTATTTGTATCTATTAATGAATCTTCATTTACTCTGTAAATTACTTTCCAACATCATTATGACAACATTATAATCTTTTACTAAAATTACTAAAGGAAATCGAGATCTCTCTGGTTATTACAACTTAAAATGCCACACTGCAAACCAACTGAGAATGCTCAACATCACTCCATTATTTATAAATATAATGCTCAATCTTGTAACGGTTTTATACCTTTCTTTAATGCACATAAGATATGCTTAACCCACAGCGTCCCCAAGACCACAGGATTCCCTGAGTCCAACCGCGGATCATAAAAAAAGTTGTTCAGTCGAGAAGGCACTGGCTCGGCATGCTTGCTCACACCATTGGCTAGCTCGTCAGTGGGGTGGGTACTTGCACCTACGCTGAACTACCGCACTTAAATTCATGCCGATCTTCACACATTCAAGAAAAAAATCATCATAATAAAAGAAAACCCGTTGAAAATAATTTGTATGGGATCCCTAGGTGTAATTCAGGGATCCGGAGTGTATCCCTCCCTCTGTCTTAATTCACTTCGCAGGAATTAAAACTCCATGGTTATTGTACCACTCCATGCTTATCGACAACAACCCCTAATTTAAAGCTAATCGGTAGATTTAAGCTTCTCTCATACTAAAAACACCTCGTTTATCGTCGATATGCCACATCACTTTAACCCTCCCCCATGTACTAGTTTAAAATTTAATTAATCCATAAATTAAAAATCTTCATTTTCCAAATAAAATACTAAGGATTTCAAACATTATTACAATTCATTTAATAATTCATAAAATTTTATCAATCGTATTTAAAATGATAATATTCACATCAAAAAAATAAAAGTGACTCTTTTTCAACGCGAATTGGAGTTCAATGTACTTTAATAGTTAAGAATGAACTCCCATTAGTTGAGGTAGGTCATTACAAAATGCAAAATTAAGTTTGAGCTCAAACAACAATCGAGTGAAACTCAAAAGCGTTCATCGCGATCACAATTATATTGATGTAAGAAGGCAGTAGAGCAGGGAAAAAGCTCCCTTCTATAAATTCACGGTAGTTGTTGTTTTCACTCAAACCAAAGTATAGGTTGAAATTCAATTATTAGACAATGATTTTGTATGCACTGGCTTTCGTTCAATTTTAAAACAAATTGATAAAAAGAATAGATTCACTTACCGATTTTTCCAGTATTTGTTGTGCACAACAGCAACGGTCACAGTAGATACCTCTAAATAGGGCTTAGAATTTTAAAGTTGAACGAAGTAGTGATTAGGTTTTTGAATATTCTTATTACAGATTATATAATTATTTAACAAACACTTAAACTATAAACATTCTTCTATTATTTCTTTTTTTGTTTTTGGATTCTTTTAATCCAAATTTTCTTTAAAGGTGTACCCTTGCATATGAGTATCTTTTAAATATTTTTGTTTTTATAACTTTTTTTTATGAATTTTGTTTGATGTAATATAAATGTTTTATCATATTTAGTATTGTATAGTTTGTCTTATTTTGGATTGTATGTCACCATATGAATATTTTTGTTCTGATTTTGTTTTGTTTTTGTCTTTAATGTATTTTCTGTCGACACGCGCCGCCGTGTCGTCGGGTCGTCGTATCTAAGGTCAAGAACAGGCAATCAAAAGGAAAGCGCTTTGCTCGATCTTGCTACAGCACGTGTCCGTGTTTGACTAAGCTCGTGACGTTTCCCACTGCTTGGGAGATTATCTCCTCACTTCACTCTGACCACTCTCAGTATTTATTTTATGAGGCTTCTTTGGCGCTCAAAAGTTTTTATTTTGGGACTCCGCTGACAAGGGAGTCCGATGTTGTTTCTTGATGGTTCTTTTAAAGGTTTTATTTTTTGTTTTTATTGGTTGACGAAGATAGCACAATTTTACTATGTAGACTATGATATTATACATGCATAAGTAAAATATCAAAATCGGAAACGATTGAGAATTTCCAACTATTCTCGATAAAGTTGATGCTACTCTGTCTGATGTCTGAATCTCCTGGCAGCTCAACTTAGAAAGATCGAGTCGGAGGAAATGGAATTTGATTTTGACTTCGAAAAAATGAAGTTCGAAAAACTAATAGGTGACGTGGAATTACGAAGTGGGTATCGTTCAGTGATCGTGGTTATTTTTCGTTCAGAATAGCATGAGGAATTCCGTACTCATGATAATATAGATTTTATTTTCGAAATAAAGTGGACCTACACACAACATTTCAATTTCTTGTCTGCACAGACATGAAGTTGGAATGGCAAGGACTGATGACTTACAAATGGCGTCGACCTACTACTACTTAGATGGGATTTAATTTCATAGCTTCAACTCTATGTTCGTAGATCTTTTGCGTGAATAATGCCAAGAGATTCACCGTTTAAGTTCTCGAGTTCGTATAGATTGTTGGCGACTATTTTCTTTATTCGCGACTGGATAAACTTTGGACAAAGCTTAGCGTTCCTACGTTTTGACTTGTCACTAAGAACGAAGTTGCGTTTGAAAACAATTTGTCCTTTTTGAAATTTGCAATTTTTGCTTCTGGTGTTGTATGTTTTTTCATAAATAGTGTGTGCTTTAGCCAATGATTCCTTAATTCGATTATGAATGATGTTCATTTTGATGGCCTTAGGCAAAATGTCAAATTCTGAATTATTTAAGGCTTCCAACTTTTTAAGCAACTCATAGTCAGTTCCATGTTCGAGCTTGCACTGGCCAAATAATGCCTCATGAGGAGACATTCCTATGGCGGAGTGGATGCTTGTCCTTAATGAACTAAGGATGGAACTAAAGTGTTTGTCCCAATTAGTTTGGTCCAATCCAATGTAGGATCTAATGGCCGCTAAAATTGATCTGTTCGCACGTTCACTGGCGTTAGCCTGAGGTGCATGTGAAGCAGTTCGTATATGTTTAGTTCCATAAGTACTCAAAAAGTTCGAAAACTCCTTTCCAACGAACTGCTTGCCATTATCCGAGAGAAGAGATTCTGGCACACCAAAGAGTGAAAATACTTCATTCTCCAGGAACTGGATCGCTAATTCGGCTGTCGCTTTACGCATCGGCTTGGCTAAAATGAATTTTGTTAATTGATCTAGGCACACGATCACATAGCTATTTCCATTTTTTGACCTCGGATAGGGTCCGAGAAAATCAACAAACAGATGTTGAAACGGCCTTTCAACTATGAATGCTTGGCCCATGGGTGGTCGAAGAATTTGGTTGGGAGCTTTAGATGACTTGCATATGATGCACTCTGAAACATACGTTTTTACTTGAGCCGCCATATTAGGCCAGTAAAAACGCATGCGAAGTCGATATAACGTTTTTGCAACCCCACCATGCGATGCTTGAGGCGGGTCATGAGCCAGTTGGATTAAGCGGCTCGTAAGCGCAGTTGGAACCCACAGTTTCCAAACAAGGTCGTCTTCAGTTGGTTCTCCTGTACAGTGCTTTACCTTCTTATACACAAAATTATCAGTAACTTGAAGGTCAGGTAGTTGCGATTTGTTACGCTCTACCGTCTTAATCAGGTCCAAGTACTCATTTGCTTTGAAAGACGGGTCAGAAAGGTCGATTTGTAAAACATCGGAACAACTTCTGGTCTTGGTATTCGCAGAATCTATCTCGTCAGCTGCATAGACACGAGACAAAGCGTCCGGTGCAACGTTTTGGGACCCCTTTCGGTGTTCTATTACAAAAGAGTACTTTTGGAGCTTCAAACTCCACCGCGCCAATCTGCCACCTAAATCTTTTTGACCCATGAGCCACCTCAGGCTCGCATGGTCGGTTACGATTGTGAACTCTTGGCCTTCAATATATGGTCGAAATTTCTCTACACCCATTACGGCAGCCAGACATTCTAGTTCAGTGACGGTATAGTTGCGTTGTGCTGGGTTTAATTTGTACGAATAATAATAAATGGGTTTTTCAGCCCCATTTTCATCAACTTGGCACAAAACGCATCCTACACCGGTTGAAGAAGCGTCACACAAAATAACGAACGGCTTATTGAAATCGGGATTGGTTAAAACAGGAGATGTTGTTAAGGCAATTTTAAGATCTTCGAATGCCTTAAGAGCTTCAGGGGTGAAGATAAATTTCTTGCTTTTTCTAAGAGTGTCAGTTATCGGTGATGCTAGGGAGGAATAGTTTTGGACGAATCTTCTATACCATCCCGTCAAACCTAAAAATCTTCTCACCTGCCGTGGAGTTTTTGGAATGGGAAATTCTTGAATAGCGCTCACTTTATCAGGGTCTGTTTTGATACATCCACCACCTACAATGAAACCTAGATATCGCAGTTCTTTAAAGCAAAACCTGGATTTTTCCAAATTGATTGTAAGACCTGCTTTACGCAATAATGAAGCTAGGGTTCGCAGTAACTGAAAGTGTTCTGCACAAGTTCGTGAGACAATCAATAAATCATCGAGATAAACGAAAATATTTTGTTTTAACTCATTGGGTACCACCTTGTCCATCAACCTACACAGTCGTTGTGCAGCATTACATAGGCCAAAAGGCATGACCTTGAAATGATACAGCGGTCTCCCGGGCACGCTAAAGGCAGTCTTTTCCCGTGCCTCTACAGCTAGAGGGATCTGCCAAAATGCGTCCTTCAGATCCACACTACTAATGAAGTGTGTTTCTGACTGTCGACTCAGCAGACTCTCTACATGAGGAAAAGGATAGGCGTCATTTTTCGTCACTTTATTCAGCTTCCTGGAGTCTAAACATAGGCGATTTTTCCCTGGCTTGCGCACTAGGACCACGGGAGAGCTCCACGCGCTTTCGCTTTCTTCAATGACATCCAAGGCCAACATCCTATCCAATTCCTCATACATCAGCTTTTGGATGGCTGGTGACACGGGATAGTTTCTCTGTCTGATGGGCTCGGAGTCACCTGTATCTATCGTATGTTGCTGTAAGGTTGTCCGTCCAAGACCTTCTTTAGCATAGGATGGAAACAATTGGATAACTTTTTCTAACTCAGACGATTGATCCACTGACAGTTCATAGGCATTTTTGTCACATATTCGAGAAGGGGGTAAACAAATTTCAGAAACTATGTGGGGTGCTAGACCAAAAAGTTTCCAAAAATTTACGCCGAGATACAAACATTGAAAGAGCGTCGGAACGAGATATATCTTCATTTCCTTGGTAACGTTTTTATATTCGATCTTTGCGATCAGCTCACCAATAATTCTTTGGGATCGACCGCAAGCTGTTTTGACATGGGAATCGAATCTTTTGTATGGGATATTTAGATTTTGTAAAAATTCTAAACATCCCGCTCCAAGACAAGTGATACTTGCGCCACTATCTAATAATCCCAACATCTTCTTCCCGAAAATGGTCACATTGGCGTAAGGTCTAGGATCATCGGAGTTATCTATCGTGGTTGAGGATATTTCACGATATGTTTCTCTTTTATTTTTGAAGCGGTTTCTTAACTTTTTTATATGTTTAGGGACCGATGCAAATATCTTCTCGCGAGTCTTATAGTACCTACATAATCTTTCATGTAAGGAAATATTTGGATTTAATGTAAGGGTTGGTTTGTCACGTTTAGGTTTGTCACTTTTCAGAATCGTGACATTAGAAAAATCAAGTACGTTTTCTATGGGAGATTTATTTGTAAAGGTTTTAGAAAAACCTGAATTTGTTGTCACGTCCGGTAAGGTTAAAATTGGTTTTGATGAGGAATCGAAATTTTTATTTATTTTGTTTCCGGGTTCTTTCTCGGTTGACAAAACGCCCCGGTCGTCGAATTGCCACGTTTCTGGTTTCCCGAGCACTGAGAACAGTTTGGAGTTGTGGTATTAGCCATACCACATTTAAAGCAAAATAGACTGCGTTGAGTTTCAGGGCACTGTTTAAACGAATGTCCTTTGACTTTGCAGTTCCAGCAAGTGAAATTAGATGTTTGATTTGTCTTAAGGCTCAAGGTATTAACATCTACAGAAGTTTCATCAGCAAAACCTTCTTCAAGTTCGCTAACCTGTTTTTTGAAACTGGTTTGCTGTGAAAACTTGGATTTGTAAGCTTCGTTTTGGTTCTGCGCATGTTTCTCAATGGACCTACAAACATATACCATTTCGGCTAAGCTTTCGGTATTGAAGGTTATGAGAAGCTCACCTGTTCTACGCTTCACGTTTTGTTTGATCAGTTCAATGAGTTCACGGCGAGATTTGGGAGATTGGAGACGAGCGTTCATAACAAGTATGTCATTATAGAAACTGTCAAAACTTTCGTTTGGACCTTGGCGACGGTCGAACATCTTCCTTGAGAGTTCTGAATCAGTCTCTATGCTTCGATACTGCTCAATTAAAGCGAATTCTAAATTCTGCCAACGGGCATTGGGATTGGTTTTGAGAAAAGTCCAAAACCAACTCTCAACTATATCTTTCACGAAGAGGTGAAAGTGTAGAAAGATTTCTTCCCAAGTTACGTTGTAGCTTTCTTTCAATCTTTTAAGTCGACACAGAAAATCATCGACTGTCATTTTGACATTGTCAAATTTAAGTCCCCACTTATGGAACTGAACAGCACTACGGCTTGAACTTGATTCCGAAGAATTAGGATTGTTATTTGTGTTGGGTGTTTGGTCATTTAAACTCAGAGCGTTAACTCGATTGAGGAAATTTTGCGTACTGGCGCTAATAGGGGCAGGATCAGCTACCTCATCTGGCCTAAGTGGGCGTACAGTGCTACTTTCTTGTGGAGGATCGAGATTCGCAATCGGTGGGCTAGGAGCGCGAAGGGTGTCTCGAATGGTGCTCATAATTTCTAATCGCATCCTTGCTCTTTCTTCCTCGTATTCCGCTTGTCGTATACGCAGGTCTTCTGCTCTACTCAGCCCGATGGCTGCAGTAACAATATTCGTAATGTATCGTTGAAGGCTATCATTTAAGGAAACAGAAACTGGAACTGATTCCGAATGCTCCAAGACTTGTTCTTGTTCTGTATTATTTGAATTCTGGGATTCCAGAATAGTATGGGAATCATCAGGATGATTATCAGCCGTTATCGGTAGTTCGACATAGGCTTTAGTTTTTGAACGTGAAGTTCGAGTATCTGCAAGTGCATTGTCCTCTGATTGGCCACGTTTTGGAGGCATTGTTCATATAAATTATTATTAGAATTATTCGACAAAAAAAAATATAATATCGAAGTTCAAAGTTTTTCCAAAATTTGTTGTTTTTTTTTTTTTTTTTTTTTTTTGAAACGTAAGTAAAAAGTATGTTTGTATTTCTATCATAAAAGTACTGGGTTAGGTCAAGAGTGATGTGCATAAAACGACGAAAGATTATTTACCTGGTTTTCGGTTATTGTTGTTAATTATCGGCTAATTTGAAAATTTCATCGCAAATAAGAAAATGATTATCAAAACAGTTTGTTCTTATGACGTTCATTTTCAAAATATTCGAATTGGAATCGTATTTTGGAAAAAAATTTTTTTTTTTTTTTTTTTTTTTGTGTGTGTAAAACAAAATTGGTTTTTCTTTTATTTTTCGAGGGCTTTTTCATCATGTCAAGTTATCTATAGGTTCGACGCTAAGCAATTTTTAACGCAACGGGCAATAAATTTCAATGAACTGGTTTCACCCGGTCATTAACTAATGTCATAACACGATTTTACAGAACTACATTTATTCGATACAGACCCATGCTACGGACAAAGACATTGTAAATAGTACATCGAATCTTTCGGTCATTGGTCACATCGAATACATGCAATGATTATAATCTTATCAACGCATAGTTAAGTTTGTCTAATTGACTGACTTAAAGCTTAACCGACGCCGATTTAAAGTTTGATTGAGTAAATAAATGCTGGTAAAAAAAATACTTGACACAACGAAATTCAATTTAATTTATTTAGTTCTAGATGTAATGAAACTAACTACTGGTTTTGAAGCCCCACGTTGGGCGCCACCTGTGAAAGTTCTTGCTAAAATGCTTAACAACTATGCATTCCTTACTATCGCCTTCTTAACTCAATTTCAAAATACCCTTCCACTCCAAGTCAACTGAAAATATACCTACAACATCACTCACCAATATTCACAAAATGCCCAAACAACAATGAATCTCAAACAATATATAGAATGCACAACAGCTGGGCATTCCATTATTTCGCATACTTAACTTAAATCTCAACCCAAAGTCAAAATAATTTTGTTTCGTTTCTTGCCTTTTGCCCAATGTGTGAAGAATGAGTTGAGTGAATGCATTACGAGAATTTCCTTCAAGAAATAGATAGAAAAACAAAGATGTATCTATTGAGTTGCTTATTGTCTCAAACTGATAATGAGCTTAATTTCATGGACAAAAGGGGTAGAAAAGTTTTATTTTAATATAATGTGTGTGCAAATTTTGGTGCAATTCATAACTATCAGAAAACAAACAAATATGAATTTAAAAGGTGGTAGTTTTTTAATTATTTTCGTGGCGATAAATACAATCCACCTGTTTTCTGTTTATTTTTTGTTATTATAAAAAAAAGTGGTCAAAAATAGTATTTCTAATATTCTTATCTGAGGCTTCTTGACATTCCAGCAGAAATATAACTAAAGGTTATTTTCAATTATGAGAATTTTAAATCAAAAAAAAGTTCATGGAATCTTAAGATTTTTAATATCCCGTAATAATGGCATCTGTAGAGAGATCATTCAAGAGAATTAAATATTTTTTAGAAATAAATGTGGACAAGAAAGGTTATCTACTCGTAGCTTAGTTCTCATCAAATCGTACTTAAAAAGGATAAATCTTTGCTCAAGGCATCAAGCTCTTTTTTTTTAATTAGACTTTACTGTAATATATTATTTATGTATATTATTTTATTTGCATTATCATTAAGTTGAATTTAAAAGGTTGGATCTCAAAGGTCTTTCAGTTTTGGTTTTATGTTCAGTGCTTCCGCTATCGAAAAAGTCACGCCTCGTGCCTGATACATATATTCTGAAAATTTTATAAAGTAGACTCTAAGTTCAAGTTCTAAGGAATGTTGTATACTGGGGCAATCTTTCAGGCCTTACGTAAAAGTTGAAGCGATAATGAACACACTTAGACATAATTTACCATTATTTTTTTCAACAACTAGCTACATAGAGTCTGAAATTACTTTTCAACAAGATGAGAATCCAAACCACACCTCTAAAATGGTTAGGGAATTGCTCCGAGATCAGGAATTTCGAACGATGATATGGGCTAGAATCTAGCCGCTAGATGATGTGGTCAATTGAAAAGGCGACGGTTAAAGCAATACGAAAATCAACTGTCCAAGTCTGATGACCTTTGAGATCGAATTGTACAAGAATGGAGTTGAATTCACACTTAAGTAGAAAGTATTCCAAAGCGCTGTTTACAATTAAAAAAAAAGATTATGGACACAAAATTTTTTCCGAAACGTGCAAAATTGAACAATTCCAAAAATGTTTTCATTTTTTTTTTCGAAAAATGTAATATTTTTTTTTTAATTTTTATTGAAGAAAACAAATGTTAGTTTAATACATAAAATTAAAAAATTTAAAATGATTTCATCTCTGTTAACAACACTCAGTTGAAATTAAATTTTCAAACGAGATAAAACATCTGTCCACTTTTGTTTCAATATAATGTGAAAGACATATTTATATTCATCATTTAAGGAAATGCTCTTAGAAAACATGAACATGATATTTTCGCTTTGCTATTTCTTTAGAAAAAAACTAAAATTAATTTTTATATTACTGGTACCAAATTTAATCAAAATCTTTTAAGCCGTGTAAAAACCAATTGAAATAAACGGAATCGTTGTATTGCAGGAATTCACATGAAACTGCCCTGAACAAAAATTCAAGCTAATTGGCCCATCAGTTAAGACTTTACCTCAAATTAATTGGATGTTCCGATAAACAGACCCATGACGAAAACCACTTTGTTGAACTCTCCCCTCATATCTTCATGAAACCAATACTTGCCCTAAACAAATTAAAAGAAGAAAATTGTCACAAACAAAAACTGCTTACAAAATAAAAAACACCCTGTGTTCCTTGCAAAACCTATCATTTTGAATGCCTTATATCATAACATAGCATACTATCCTATATGAGTTGTTTTATTTCCCATTAGATCCTACCGTTACAGAATGGAACATCAAGTTAAAAACTGTAAATTGAATCGGATATCAATTGAGCTACATCAGCACGTCGACTAAAAACACTGTGTTTGGTCTATGGGCTCTTTAAATTCCAATTATTACCATCCCTGATGTGAATTTTTTCATTTATATTTTGGTCAGTTTAGGAGAGAAAGTTATACAAAAAAAAATAACCCTAAATGTGTGGAGGATGGCAAAATGTTTTAACTTCAATGTTAAGGCATCCAATTAAATAAAAACCCTTGGAATTTAATAAAACTAAATGGACCTTAAGGACGACCAATTACTATTTTATTTTTAACATTGCTATAGACCTATTAAGCGTGTACTATAGTTTTTTTTTTTTTTTTTTTTTACTAAAACTATTGAATCAGTTTGAATGAATAAAAGAAGTGATAAAATAAATTTTTATGAATAGAAGCTTAGCATATCTAATGTAGTAGCTGTTGTCAGATGGAAGGGATTATTTTTTGTGTATAGAAAAATGATTTTATTTTATGTAAAATATATATATATGATATTAACTTCTTGTCTTGTACCTAGAATATGAAATCTTACATGTATAAGTATTATAACAATCAAAGCTTTTTAAGAGATAAAATACGCGTATACTGATAAACTATCTGATAAATCTAGAAATTTCTAAAGTCGTTCGACTGTTGTAGTTATTTTCTGTTTCTACTAAAAATCTGTTGATTTCGATTCCTTTTGATCGGAGATAAGCGAATTTGTGAGCAAGAAATGTTGGTGCTGCAATTTTTTCTTAAATTTGTTGTTCTTAAACTCTCTTTGGGGAGATTAGGCGTAGTTTGTAATGGGGTGTGTTATGTGAGGAGAGAAGGGAAGGTTGGCTGTGTTAAAAAAAAAAACATTTTTAAGATCTACAAATTAACCACACATTAAACATGGTTTACCTTATAATTTTGTATCTATTTTAAGTCATTGTTTTAGACAGTTACACCTTCCGCATGAAAGAATTGGTAATGGACACCATGTCATTCAATTTTTGTCTTAGAATATACCCCAGAATCATTTTCCGAGAATTGACTTTTTACATAGTCACAAGTACCCTGTGGCGTATACGCACTTTTTTTTCAAAAAAGTTATTTTACTGCGGTGGACGTGGAAATAGAAACCATATTTGTTTATTTTGATTTTATATTAGATTTGAATGTAGAAAACAGTTTAGATTTGATTACATAATGTTTTGTGATATTATGGACAATAATACCTGGAATGACCTATACAAATCCATACATTTTTAAGCATGAAAACATAATCACCACGTAAATTAACCTTTAAATTTCGACACCGAATTCAATATTAAGTTGGACCTGCCTAGTTTGAAATCACAGCTTGACAAACTTTCCACAACAATTCTTTATAGATTTCTATTGATGTTACACACCCTCCTACCTTCGTTGTGACAATCCATCTATCCATTTCACCAAGGAGCAATTCACAACAAATAATACATGATTTCTTGAGAATCAACAAGAACGAACATTTGTCTAAATCAGATGTAATGATTTTCACTTCGATAACCACACAGCACACACACACCCACAACGCACATCTATTTGAACAACAAACAGCTTAAAATATAATGATTAACGAAACACTCATTGCTTCCTCGAGAACACCATGCATTTCCTTGTTGCCAACTTTTTTTTTTTATTCTCTCCATCAAGCAGTTTTTCATTTCATGCATTTTTTTTGTCTCTCAATTTTATCTAGTAGCATGTATTAAGTTGTAGTTACCCCATTGTGACTGAAGAAATAGTACTGAAACAGGAAGAACCCCTTTTTACTGCACACACTAAAGTCAGTCACAGCTGCTGCAACAGCAGCAGTAATGTTTGTGACAACGGATATCCTTTTTGGAAGTGAAACAACGGCACTATACTGTTTATAAAAAAAAAATAACAAAAACAATCAACGAAAAACAAAAAACGTTTTATTTAACACAGCAGCTTGCCACTACTACTGCAAAAGTGCAGCAGCAGCAGCAGACCCCGGATCTACTTGGTTTTCATTAACAATAAACTGACGAGAGTACGTTTCGCTGAATATCCTTAAGCAATGTCGCACATAAAAAACTGCATTTCCTTCGGGTGACTGGTTTTCATAAGGAACATTTTATGTGTCGTTTATCTTTCCATGTGGTTGCATGAATATATAGTTGCGTCCGTTTAACTTGGTGCGTTTAAATAGTGTAGTGTTGAAGGCAACTCTGTCGTTATAAATATGAATCTTTAACCACCGACTATTTATGGAGGTGAGATATACTCGTACATGGATGAAATATTATATCTTGTTGGTAATTAGAAATTTCAAACACATCGCATGTACGTCTCGAACAATCCTGCATCCCCTTTATAGTTTGTTAACAACCATGTATGTACATATGTACATAGGTAAATTCTCTCATTTAAGTTAATCAAGTGACAACAATATGGCCCAATCGTCTAATTACAATTTGGTTGTTGCATGCAAACCATTATTATGTCAGCGTTGTTTCCCGATAGCTATTAATTAAAATATATCCTAGAAACAAACGTCCTTGGATGGATATACTCGTACTCGTACAATTTATCGTTGATTTCTTCGTGTTGATGGCCCCCCTACTTGGCTAACTGGGCCGAATAGCTGAATGGCTTGTTGGCTTTGGCTTATCCTCAAAATCAGGATCTGTCAGTTCGCACTTGAAAACAGGAAAAAGCACCAATTGGACACTTAGTATAATTCAATGCCGCCTTGTCTTCGAAGTCATTGTTAAGAGCCCTTGGTACGCACTTAGTCCAATTATACCTCCGCTCTTAATTGCATAAGTCACGATGATGATGGAAATGGGAGCAACACAAAAAAAAAAGAACACTAAAAAAAACGAGTGAGAGAGGGAAAATAATTTAACTTAGCGTGTAGCTCGACCGCTTACGTTGAGAGAAAAAATTTCACCAGTTTCGCAAGAGGACTTTCAAAAGGCTGGAAGCATCATTGTAAGATGTGTACGTATATATTAAGTAAAACTATCTGGAAAAGGACTTGACAAAAAAAAACATCCATTTAATGTGGTTTAAAAAAAAGCGATTTTTTCAACTTTCAGTGGTCAACTTCATTATCAAATACCTCGAAATCTCTAAAACCAAAGTAGAAAATATTTGGCAGATAGATTGGGATCAACGTAAGCTTTCATTTGGTACCAGTCTCATTAGTGTAGGCCCTGTACTGGAACCCATGACAAAATGGGTCTTCTCCTTGGATCAACAAACTTACATGTAAGGATTTTGGATTTGGTCAAAGGAAATCCCACCGCAAGTACAAAGAGTATAGCTACTATGCTTGAAGTGCCCCATGTTAGAGTATAAAGAGTGCTTGAAAATGAAAATTAGAACCTGTAACACTTTACAACAGCACAGGAGCTAACCTCAAACAAAAAGCTACTGACAGCAGATCCTTATATCTACCTGTTGGTGGAACTCCTACTACAGCTTGGCAACAAGAAACTGGCTGAATGATCATTTTGGTGACCATTGGATCGGAAGAAGAAGCCCCAGGGAATGGCCACCTAGATTTTTACTCTCCTAGATTTATTAGCATGGGGATTCATGAAGAATTATGTTTACAGAAAGGAATTAAAGATCTTTGGAACAACTAAAAGTTAAAACTTGAGCATTTATTCTAAGTGTTAACTAACTAAGGATAGAAAATATTAGGAAAATATTAATTTTATTAGTTATTTAATAATTTTTACCTTAAGTACCCTCTATTACTACCCTCATTCACCATATTTATTTGTTAAGTATATTTATTTCTTTATTTGAAATGTGATATTTATTGTGCTCAAAATTTTACTCCGTCTATACTCTACTATCTCATTCCGAGCTCATCGAGCGTGCTCTGGAGATGTTCAGAACTAAAATTGAAATACAAATTCGAAGACAACCCAGGCTCTGATCTGAACTAAAAATAAAATGCACGACTTTGTCGCACGAACTTGCTCTTATGTAAGAGACTAAATATTTAAAAAAAGAATGTTATTAGAGAAAAACTGTTCATAAGCATAAAATTAATTTTTTAAATTACTAAAACAACTCCTTTAGTAGTTTAGGAGCTATAAACAGGATGCTATGACAGGATGAAGTAAATATTGGTTTATGCAAGAACAAAAATTATGAGTCGTTGTAGTGGTTTCTTAAAAAAAGAAGCTTTTATTTAAAAAATGCTTAAAACATTTTCAAGAAAAAGTTTTGGTATCCACGCCAATGTAAAGCTTTTATTACTGTACGAATAAAAAATAAATTTCCGAAAAAAATATTGAGCCGTTTTTTGGGATATCGAATTTTCCAAAATTTTTTTTTTTTTTTTTTTCAAAAATTCAACAAATATTTTTTTAAAAGTCTTAAAATGCAATGTTTTTTAAACTTTTTAGAAGCTTTTCTATGCAAAATTTCATTAAAATCCATTATGCCGATATTGAGAAATTCAAAATTCGAAAAAATGGTTCTACGATGAGTACAGTTAAATTATAGATCGTAAAAATTAATCGAAAGAAAAAAAAAATTATCAAAATTATAGGAATCGTTTTCGAGAAAAATACGATTTTCCAAAACCATTTTTTTACATTTGTATGTTGGGTACCTTCATGTTTAGGTAAAACTAAATATTTTTGAAGTAAAACTTCTTTTCCGGCGTTGGGGGTAAAAAAAATTCTATACAGCTGTCAGTGACATGTCAAACCGTCACGCCATCCGTCAAACACAGCGACATGTTTTTAGAATACAAAGTAATTATAACATGAAGTTGGATACGATTTAGAATTTACATATTTCAAATGGCTGCATTCAAAGATAAACATAAAACTATAGATTCAGACGCGCAATGGCTATGCAACACGAATAATTATTGACAAGCATATTGCAATCCAAATAAATTTTACCAACACCTAACCCTCGCATACAAAGTACTGGCCAAAAAGTTGGGTATATCCACTACCATTTGTATTCTTGCTGTCATAGACGGCATGCCATATGACCATCAGGTTGCCTGAAAGTTTTGAAATTATACTTTTTAATAATATTTATTCGCTTAATCGCACACGCCACCGACATTTGTTTTGGTATTTATAAATTTGAACGTCACCCGACTAATCAATCAAATACTTTAATAATTAATTTTACAAGAGTGCTGCTGCCAGTGTACTTGCTTTCCAAGTTGCCTGGATGGATACTGAATTAATGCCAGGTGACTACTAAGTTGCTCGGGTTTGTACGGGTTAATATGAAATGCTTGTGTACATTACAAGATTACAACATGCTTGCCAATACTTGCACGTGCAGCCCTAGGGTAATACAAAGAAAGCGAGGCAACTTGCTTGTCAAGTGGCATGGGAGTTTTGTACTTTTCTTCTCGATTTCATTTAAAGCTAGGCGCGCACATTCAATTTTTTGAAGCAAAACTTCTTTTCCGGCGTTGGGGGTAAACAAATTTCTATGCAGCTGTCAGTGACATGCCAAAACGTCACGTTATCCGTCAAAGACAGTGACATGTTTTAGAATACAAAATATTTGTTTGTAGGTTATAATCTTACAGAAGCTTTGCTTGAGGAAAAAGAAGTTTTACTTCAACCGCGCGTACGTCAGTACACACAATCTTTTTTTTTTTCCAATCTTGTAGATTGTATTGAGAAACTTTTCTTTATTAAGTTTAAACAAAATCAAGTATGGGGTTTTCGAAATATAGTTTCCAAAAAAAAAATTGATTTTTTCTTAAATCCAAAATAAAAAATTTGAAAATTTGAATACTCGATAATATTCAAACTTTGGAGAATCGGTTGTACCGTTTTCGATAAAATCAAAAAAAAAATAGTTCCAAGGGGGCTACCAAAAATAACTATTTATTGGAAAAAAATTTTTCAACAATTACCTAGCTTTAAGTAAATGAAATTTTATGAGTTTTTTTTAATTTCTGTGGGACAGTTTCTGAAAAAAATAAAATATATATAAAATTTCGAAAAAAATCGTATGGCTAGGTACCGTTATTTTTAGTCTTAAAAAAAAAGAAGAAAAAAATATCTGGGGAGAAAAATTCAAAACGACATCTACCAGGTTTAAAGAAAATCGGCCGAGCTGTTTAGGCTGTAGTCGATCGGACAGACAGACAGACAGAATTACGAATACATAACTTGCCTTATAGTACCTTTAAGTCGCAAGTAAAAAAAGACAACGGCTAATGACTAAATGCGTAGGCGCATATGATTTTTTTTTGATGAGGATTTTTTAGCTATGTCGTTTCTCTTTGGTCGCTTAATTTTTATCGCTTAGGTTTAATGTATCGCTCATTGCGTGGCAGAGTCATTAGTGGGTCATAATTTCAACAATAAATACCCAGGAGCCACAAGAATTTAATTAAGACTTTTGAAACACCTTGGTTTGTTAACAGTTGGTTTATGACAGTGTCAGAAATCCATTATGGCCTTTGGAACTGTAGATGACTCTGTTCCGAATTCGTAGAGTAGGTGTAATATAACATTGATACTTCGAGTTTTAGGTTCAAGAAATTCAATATCATGACAAAAAACATAAATGTTAAGAAAGAGTTCTAAGGGCTACAAAAACCTTGTACGTAACTAGTCAACCGTGACAAGTAGTAAGATCTAAAAAAAATGTTCTCTCATAATTATGGCGTTGTTTCCACGTTGCTCTAGTTAAAAAATTTGATATTTTACTTCATAAACTTGGAACTTGGCGTACTTTTAGCCTTTTAGATTTGTTAAAGGATTTTTTGTATATAGATAATAGAAAATGCAATGAACAAAATAGAAGTCCCATTGCTCTACAATATTTCATTATTCAACAACAATCGAAAGTGTTCCATATAATTGATAAGAATTTTGAGAAAGTTGGCGAATACCACACCCCCAGAGAAGAAAATCTGAAAATTTAGATTTTTCTCTTTGCATGTAATAGTTTTACCGATCTAGCCATTTTCATCACTACACAACAATCGGAAGTCCTGCAAATAATTTATAAGAATTTTTGGAGGAACTGGGTGGATGCCACGCCCCCTGCATGCAGAATTCCAAATTTTCATTTTTTTCATTTATGGACTACAAGACTTAACCTTGTTCGAAAATACAAGGTGCTAAGGTGTCGGGAAATGCTTCATAATTTTGATGGTCTGTAAGTGAGTGAGTGAGTCAGTTAAGGTTTTAGAGAGTTTTGAAGTCCTACTTACACATATCTCAGGAACCACTAATGCTCAAGAGCTGAAATTTAATGGGGCGCCTGCCTGTCATCAACTCAGCTGAGGATACTTTGAATTTGAAATTCTGACTTAATTGCTACTGACGTTAAAAGGGGGTCGAAAATCGCCTGAGTTTGTTCCTGTAGAGAGGGTGTTGTGCCGTGAACTTGGCTCGGCACTGCCTTGACCTTTGATTTTATTTACTTATAGTGTATATTTTTCATTTAACAAAGGGTTCAATGCACCCAGCAAACGACCTTAATGTAACCTTCTTTGGTTGGACTTTATATTGGTAAAGAAATCAACTGTTAACTTAAAACCCATTCTTGTTGACCTCATAGAATCATCAAACCGCTAAGGTGAGCCAGAAATTAAAAATAAGCCTTCTTTATGGGGGTTCTTGTTTGAAATCATATTTTTTGACCGAGAATCCTGAGCGATCTAAGGAAATTCACCTTAAACTTTTTCACTGGAAAGAAAATCATCATGCAGTACGAATATATCGTTGAATTAAGGCTAGCAGGAGTAAGGATTTTTTTTTTTTTCATTTTGAAGTAGGTCGTGCGCGGCAACAATAGCACAGCCACTTAGGATAATTGCTCCTTGATTTCAATGCGAATTTTCTTGATTTTTTTTATTTCATTCTTGTATTTCAGCTTAAATTCATGTTGTGCTTTACCGGGAAAAAAAGTTTCACTTTGTTGTGTGTGGATGGGTGTTTTGAATAATTGTTTTACATAACTCTGGGACCTACATAAGAGCCCAAAGTATTTTGGTGCAAGTGATGGAGCTGTGGATTGTTTTAGAAGAACATTCTTACAAATAAAAGTGCTGGCATTTAATTTTAAACAGGCCTAGATTTTAAAGGGATACTTAATGATTTCACGGAGTTCATATTCTTTTTAGTATTGATATCCCAGTTAGTTCCAAATTGGGCTTATAACTGAGGTTTGGTAACAATCTCAACTCAAACTGAATAATAAAATAATGCTATTCGGACATGGTTATTTAGTCTGACATATGTACATAATGACATTAAATTTGAGACTTATGTGTGTCCTGGATTTCAGTCCTGAACCTACCTACCTATAAGCCCTGAAAAAAAATCCCTCCCTTTGACTGTCTGGGTTATCTTAATTGAGACCGTATTTCTGATGTTTTTTCTTATTCAAAGGACTTCTAATTCATTCATGCAGGTTCAATGTTCTCTTCCACTAGCGGTGTGCTTTGAATCCCTAGATATGAATATTTGTGTTTGTATGTCTAAACGAAAAATGCAGCAAAAGCCTTTTCAAAAGAAAGCTTTGACTAGGATCACAGGTTTTTTGTGAAATCATAAAAAAATCCATCCAAATCCGTTTGGTGTAACTGGATTCTGAGATTTAAATCTGATTTAATTATGACTTACCAACTTCATTGGGATATTAAACGCCTCAGTTCTTTTTGTTTTTTCTACAAGATCAAAGTAGTAGACAACTTAAATAAAACTTGTTATCACAAACAAATTTCAACTTTGAAGAACTTTGAGGAAGTTTTTAAAAAAAAATACAAAAACCTTTTCTCATTGACCTTGTTTAATGTCGAAAAGTTTCTCAATCATCAAAATTATAGACAAGTACCTAAAACAATCTATTTAATTCGCTAAATTGACTTAAGTAATTAAGTTTTAAGAATAACATTCCTTTAACTACCAACCATACCATTATGTCTAAACTGCCGCAAGAATTAACCGGTGTAGATGCTTTTTCCCTTCAATTACAGCTAAAAGTGCCTTGGCGGTCATGCTTTCTCATCTTCACACAGAAGGTCTTTAGGTCTTTATGCCTTGAACTCTTTCAAAAGGGTTAAAGTTTTTTTCAACAAATTCACAAGCAATCAACATAAGATTATTTAAATTGATCCATTTTCCTTCTTTTTTATGATTCTATCTGAAGAAACTTTCCCTATAACCAGACTTTGTTCATTTTCTTAATTTGTCTAATGGAAAAGGCGGCAGTCATACATTTAGCTTTGTAATAACTAAATGGAAGGATGCCAAACAAAAAATTAACGAATATAATATTTTCAAGATGTTAAATCCAGTTTTTCTCATCGTCCTTTCTCAAAATGATAGCAGTTTGAAGAACCGGGCCACAAGTAAGATCAGGAGTTGCTACTCTGCAGCGATTCGCCGAGCAAACAAAAGGGATTTCAAATATGACAGGCAGCGCAACGAAAGGATAGGTCCTCTTCTTAAGAGTAAAATAAATTTTCAATTGTTTTAATATTAATTTTGGCATGTTTTTGACATGCAACTTTGTTTGGAATGGCCGACAGGATATTGTCTGCGGTAGTCATCACTAAGTGTGGCGAAAGTATGAAACATTTTTGAATTTCTAAGAATCACACCAAAGTAATAACCTGTATCTTTAAGTAAGTTTGAGATGACAGAGGATTTCAATTGTGTTTTGAAGTATTTAATAAATAATTTCAAGGAATTTTTTTATTCACAAGAACGAACATTTGAAGTGAAGTGAATATTTTGAAGTTTGTTCGTGTATTAGTTTGTTTTAAAATGGAATTCGCAGAACTCTCAAGAGATTATAAGCCATTAAAGTTTTTGAAAAGGACTAGACACGTCATTTTAAATCAATCACTTCTTAAACTCAGATTTCTGACACTAGATGCCTCTTATGTAGAAAAAAATCCCGACAACGAAAAAACCATTTCAGTTGCCTAGCCTACTGTGGGCAGAATAGAAGAAATTCTTAGGACACACTACTGGAACATCAGCCATCCAAATATTGGTTTGAACTTTATTTTAGAAGTATTTTTATCGATTAGGAAATGCGTTAAAATGGCAAAGAATTATATTTCAGAAATCACGAAAGGGAGACGGATAAGTGGACAAATAAGGTATGGTTCGATTTGGCTGAGATTATGCCATTGTCCTATAAATCCATATTGAATTCGGACTGTTCGGCGAAACAAATACAGTCTGCCTTCGATGGGTCCCGTGACATCGTGTTATTTGGTTGGTTGGAATCATTATGGGTCACAACTCAATGGGAACCCACATGAGTAGAATGTGCATAGATACACCTGACTTATGCAGAGGGTGCCAGGATAAAGAGGTGGAAGAGGGCTTATCTCATTTCCTTTGTGAATGTCCCAGTGTAGCAAGAATTAGAAAAAATGCCCTCGGAGAGTACTTTTTCGACAAACTTGGTGACGTCTCATTTTTGTCACTAAAAAGCATCCTTAATTGCATTCAGAAATCAGAGAGGCACCTTAAACCTTAGACTTCCACTAAATCCTTTGTCTTGCCTTACCCACACCCTGGGGAGCACAATGGATTCATTTAGACCCGAGTGAGGTGATACGACTTCCTGCATCATCACTCCATTTAACCTAACCCAACCTATAAATTTGTAGCTGCTAATTTTTCATAAAATATTTGTTACACTTACATAACTACCGAGCTCACGACCCATAAAGAGTCTCTCCCAGAGATAAGGTGGTTTACCATTCTCAAAGAGCCCAAGCATAGCGATTTCACTCATCCAGACCAACAATTCTGGCATTTGAGAGACGTTCGGTGTTCCTTGCCATGTCAGAGCTAAGGGTAGAAATTAGGAAGAAAAGCACTGCAGTAAATTTGGTCAATGTGACCAAGCGACAACTACTCTCGTTTCTGTTGGCTCAAAGAAATCGTGGTTATTTCTTCTCTTCTATTCGCCTTTCCTACACACATTACTGAATATCGGCGTTCGGAGTTCGGCTACATCACATACAATTAATTCTTTGATACTCGTATGCGGTTTGAAAGGTAGGTGGAAAGTTTCGATTTCAATTGGAAAAATTGGTTCATCTTCGATTTACCAAGTCGGAAAAAACTGCTGATTATAGGGGTCCAGGCTTGTTCAACCGGTACTCGAACTGGTTCTTCATTGACTGAAAGTAAATTATCTTCTTGCGCTTTTAATAGGTCTACATTTTGTGCATCAGTAGCTACTGAAAATACTGCTTAAATACATAATTTTATACCTTTTCAGTCTCAATGCTTCGCACTGCATTTCCTTAGACAGTTGAGCTCTCTCACAAGAGTCCATAGACTCCGTCCAAAAAGTCATATACCTAAGGCGTGTGTACATATTAGACTTTTGATTTGGAAAGTAACTCCGATGGGGATCACTGCCAGCCAATCACTTATCGACTCCAAGTCAATCATCTGCGTTTTACCGCGTATAGACAGACCCAAGCTCTTTGACAGAATCTAGAGTTTTAACAATTCTAATGTCAGAGTTGTTATCATTTGACGATCCTGGTCTTGTTCCTATCTAAAGGTTATCATTATCCGAGGCTCCTTATGTCTCTTTCATAACTCAACTCTTTTGTTCTTAGTGGGGAAATTAAGCCGACGACACGATCCAAAGACCCGGAACACAAGGACCTTGATTTACCTGAGCACAGCATGCTTTATAATCAGGGATAATGAGGATATGAGAACTGCCGTTGGATCATCATGGGTATATCCACCCACGACCTCTATTTTAGGAACCTCTCCAAATGTCTGACCAACTTACATAAGGTGATGACCAAATAGTTTGCCTTAGCTGGACCTGGAAATATTACAGTTGACATATACCGTTTCTTCAGAGAACGCCTTGGTGGGACTACTCTATCGTCGCAGGATTATCAGTAGTGGTACCCTAATACCCGTTAAACTCTCCATGATAGGGAGCCCTTCTTCAGAAACAAGTTCTACGATCTTAAATCTTTGTCGTTTTAGTCACCGTAAGCCCCTTCTCCACCATGTCAAAGGTTACCCTTTGAAGTGGATAAGTAGTTGACGCTGGGTATGAATATCAAGTTGTGAATTAAATGGCTTTTTCAATCTTCCATCAAACCTTAATTCTATTTAGAACACTTTGCTATTAGGATACACCATGTCTGTAAAAGTTTTTAAGCCTGATCTAGGTCTTGACATTTTTTCTAAAATATTTTATTTGTATTAGAAAAATGCGACAGATTTCCTGTCGTCCCTTAAAAGACAGAGATCTACAATGTACCTCTTATACAGAACCATATACTACGAGTAAATAAAACTAAAACAGATTTGGAAGTTTTTAAATTAAACCTGATTTCTTTTACTTGTAACTATCCCACACATATAAAGATGAAAACTTTCCAACTTCCGTGGACAGTTGTTTTTTTTTCATTTTTTTTTTGTTATTTTAAAAATGAAAATCGGTGAATCCACGAGAGATTTCTATAAACTGGGAATCAAGAAAAGGTAATTGATTTTTTGTGTGCTGTGTGTTCATTCAACATTTTTCAAAAGGATAAACCATCTGAGGGATTCATTGCACAGAAGGAAATGGTTTGTTGGTAAAATGAAAAGAATTATCATCCTGATGGAGAGAGGGACAAAGAGAGATAGAGAGAGAGAGAAATAATCGAAGAAAATATGAAGTCATGACTGGGAATTCAATTTCCAATTGAAAATAAGGACAAACATTACTTACTGGTTATAACTGTAATCTGCCCTGCAGGAGAGAAAAGATAAAGGGGGGTTTTTAGAGAATTCAATTGAAGATCCTTCTATTCAGTTGAAAATCAGACAATTCGGGCTATCGATTATGGCATGAAATAAGAGGGATTTGCAACAATCGATTGTTTGAAAAGTCAATTGAATTAGATTAGATGTGAACAATGATGCTTTAATATGAATATTTTAAATTTATGTTACAAGAAGAAAATAGGAAGTGTGTTCGTCCAAAAGGTTGAAATACGACTCTTTTGATTTCAATTTACATACATACATACAAACAAATATTACACAAAGAGAATCAAACTTGTTCAACTTGGACAAAGGATATAATGTAGTAGGCATACACATAAATATAAATGGGACTCATCGAATACGAAAATTTTTTCCTAATTTTCGTACATAACGTGCCATGAGAAATTCGAGTCTTGATTCTTTGATTGGTTTTCTTCTAGGCCTGCGAGCACTTCTTCTACTTGCCAATGATTTCAAAACTCTTCGCCGCCTGGGAAGATGATTTCGTTTTGTTTTCCTAAAATGAAGTTGTTGGTTATCTTTAGCACAATATTAACGCGATATCTTGAAATACGCTAGTGGTTTACATACCGAACCATAACAAACAATTTAAACGGATAAAGTTCTCAAAAAAAGTTCAAATCAAACTTTCATTAATATGTAGTTTTGACATTTAATAAGTTTTTTTTATTTTGTCTTTTTTCTGTAAATCCAAAGTAGAATATCAAATATCAATTGATTTATTTTTTAGCTTCCCAAGTGTCAGAAAGTAGATAACGATATTATGTGGGACAACAAACCAACTTTAAAAATACCGGGAAACTAAAATGAATAAACAACCTCAAAACAAAACTAAAAACTATTTATGGCTTTCATTTACTACTTTACTTGATTTCATTTGAACCCAAAAAATTGTACCCAAAAGGGATTGTTACGGAGTATTCCCATCTTCAGCCGAATATACGTGTCGTAACTATTGGAGACTGGTGGAAGCTTGAACAAAGCCACCACGTAGCCGAAGACGAAATATAAAACAAAAATTTAACATAGGTTGCCAAATAAATGCCTTTTAACCAAAAAACTTTTAAGTGAAAATATATTTTTAAGAGAGCCACAAAAGGCCTAGAAAATGAGCTGATACCTACCTAGGCGACCGATGTGATGACCACAGTAAAGGCGAAAAAATAAGATGGAGCAACAATGGAAGTTTACTATGACTTAAGTATTTAAACAAATTAAACAACCGGAGAAAGTTCCTCATGTTGTAATGTACAAGAAGTATAGGGATTAAACCCATTTGCTATCTAAAATAATTTTTTTATTTTTTAGTTTTCTAGGGGTACTGTTTCTTTTGAGGAAGTGGCTGCTTAAAATTTGGAAGCAAATAGAAGGTGCCCTTCCTTTATTGCTGACTAGCAATGCGCATACAGAAATGGTTGGAGTTATAAGTCACTAGGCCCTGATTCTGAAAAATCTTTTGACAGGTTATCTTGCCATGAAAAGTACCTTTCATCTTACTCGTTTGAACTTGGAAGAAAATTGTTCGTCTGTTCAACTACTCCTGGCTTAGCAATACGCATATAGAAATGGTTGGGAGATATAAGTCATTAGACCCTGATTCTTTGATCTTTGAAATAGACTGGGATAAGAAGATAGTCTCTTCAATCTGGAATTGGAAAAAGCTTATCATAATTCTAGCTAGTCAACAAATTGAACCAAATGCTAGGTTAAGGAAATTAAATTGACATCTTCAGGACATCATCGGAGCAAACTATAAATGTAGTATCCTTCATCCAAATGCCTATGAAAGAATTTGAAGAAGGCAATTATTTAACTTACTTGCATCAACAGTTTAGCTTATAAAAACATGGAAGAGGAAATGCGTGGGTTGATACAAGAAATGCAACAGAAAAATCTAGTGAAACCTGGTGAAATCATGGCCCAATCGATTAAAAACAACACGAATCCAGTAAAATCACAGATGAGTGTAGTAAAATCGCGGTCAAAATCGGTTAAAGTGCGATTAAAACCGGTAAAATTATTGGTGGATCTGGTAAAATCACAGACGAATATAATAAAATCACAGACGAATCCAACAAATCAAGGAAAAATGCGGCAGAAACACAAATTACCCCTATAAAATCAAAACGTGTGATGAATTTATGGCCAAAATCGGTAAATCACGCATCTGATAAAAACACAGGCAAAACAAGTAAAATCATTAACGAATCCAGTAAAATACCAGTAAAACCTTCTATAATCCGTCGCAGAGATTTTAAACAAAAAAATCCAACACTAATTCCTAAGCTACAGTCTTAATAATATCATTATATGGATGCGAGACCTTCTAACTTCCATAAAAGCTTTTGGCCAGAGTTTGTGATCCACCTTAAAGTAGATATAGTGATCTCAAGATCTGGCTATTATAAGAGAAGAAGAACTGGCCTGAAAAATACTCAACAGAAGAGACCTTGCTTATGCAAGAAGGGTGGCAAAGGCCAGAAGCAGAGAAACGTTGCGACAAAAAGTGGTAGAGACTTGTAAACAGTGATTTGGACCGAACAACAGTTGAAATGTATTGACGATATCTGAACAATTGTGTTCTTTAAAATTCCACTTAAATTTCGACTAACGGTATTTTATTTTATTACTTTTATTTCATCGGTTTTGCTGAATCTTTTTAAATCTTCTTCATTTTTCATTATGACAATATGAGCGTAAGAATATGATGATACATTTTGGCTCAACAATTTTGACAAAAACCAAAGTAATCCATTGTTATTCATTGCATAATTTGTACTTCTTGAAAAGCTCTATCATACGACTTGTCTTAAATTAATGTACACAATTTTGTCCATTCTACTTGATAAGATATTCGATGTTGAACTTCGCATTCAAATATCCACCACCATAGCTCTTTCCAGTATGAACCCATCCCTGTTTAAACAAAAATACAAATTTTAAAAAGACAATTCAAACATACAAATGTGAAGACTAGACCTTCCCATCAGATCAATCAGGGCTTCACAACACAACCGAACAATCCCATCCTTATGAGAAAAAAAATCAACATGATAAAAGTAATACCAAAATGTTAACAAAGCATATTTCTCTAACGACCCTTTGACCCAATATTAACTCAATTCATACTTTTCTAAATTATCCTTGAGGAATTCAATAAATCATACATATATAGTAAATATGTGTTTGTATGGGCTATATTATGTACCTTTGTGCGGTTCACATCACATAATAAATCATGTAATGAAGTTAGTTATTCTTTCCACATATGTGAACAGGACCCGTCGCATTATGTTACATTTTGACTTTAATACCCTCAGGTTTGCCTAATATTTTTACTAGACGACCCTCTTCCTCACTATAGAAAAAACCAAAATCAACCTGACCACAACATTTTGATTTATTAACTTTTATATCCCACTTTAGGTTAAAAACACCACCACACGAACATTCAATGTTTTGGAACTTACCTTATACGGATGCCTTGCCTATAGCTACGTCTTATTTTTGTGTATTTATGTTCCTTTAAATTGGATCTTTTCTCGAGAAATAAAATATTTTCATACATTTTTATTCAGACTCTATCCTTAATTCGTTGAGAGATTAGCTGCAAGCTGAATAGGGGCATTTGAATAAGAGGGTGACCCTTAAGTGTTGTTGTTTTTTTTTTTTTTTTTAATAACAAAGAGACGAGCTGGGGAATATGGACACTAAGGTCCAGACACGTGGCAAGTATCCATTTCAACAATGGAAATACCTTGATATTAATTGTATTTTATTTCGTTAGTATTTTGTTTGCCTTGATTGTGCATACCTGTTGAAGATACTTTATATGCAAATTCAAACAACAACTAAAGACGGTATATGTTTTGAAAAGCAATGTAAAGGGATTTTTAAATATGTTTCTAAGAAGGAATGTAGAATTTTCTTGGGATATTTATTCACATAAACCTAAATAAACACTAAGAAACGATTGTGGGATACACTTGGTGAAGAAGGTAAGACTTTGTAGGGGATAATGGGGCAACATGTGGATATAGTTTTTAAATGGATATTTTATATTTTTAAATTCCATCAGGATATTAAAAATTGTTATTTTCAGGAAACAATAGAAAACACTCTTAAATCGACGAATCCCATTGAAAATCACACTTATCCGGGAAAACAGTAGACAGATCTGGAGAAATCATGACCGAAAGCGCTTAAAAATAAGTACAGTGAAGAATCCGATAAAATCACAGACGAATCTTGTAAAGTCATCGACGAATTCGGTAAAATCACAGACGAGTTTGGTAAAATCATGATCGAAACCAGTAAAAGACAAAGCCGCTAAAAACTCAAATAGATTTGGTAAAATCACGCCTGAAACCAGTCAAAGGGAAATTCACAGACGAATCTGAAACTGGTAAGAAATGAACCTGGTAAATCATGGTCGAATTGAAACCGATACAAATCGAAACTGACAAGCAAGAATCCGATAAAATCTCGGCCGAGTTTGGTGAAATCACAAACGAATTCGCTAAAATAACAGACGAGTTTTGTAAAATCATGAACGAAACCAGTAAAAGATGAATCTGTTAAAATCACACTTGAAACCAGTCAAAGGGACATTCACAGAGGAATCTGATGAATCTGGTAAAAAAAGAATCTGAAAAACCAAGCACGTAAAATCTCGGCCGAGTTACCTAAAACTACAAACAAAATCTGTAGAATCGTGGATGCTTCCGGTGAAATTATTGACAACTCTGGTAAAATCACAAACCAAGGGGGATTTCGGTTTGCTGAAAATTAGCGAAATATAATTTTACACGGGCTATTGCGATATTCGCTACGTCATCGATTCTACCTTAGTTCAAAATAATATTATTTTACTCCTTGAGGCTGAAGGATTGGTGCATAGGACGTGCATGACCCATCATGTACTATGCACATGCTATTTCCAGAGAATGATGGTTTGAAACTCACCAGAGAAATTGTTGGTCTTATCGTCTTGTTGAGAGAGATATTTAACCTTTTAATAAACTATTTCTTATCTAATTGAACATTTCTAGTTCTTCTTGTTGTCGGTTTTCAGATAGTCAAAGAAATCTGTGGGTTTGGGGTGATAGGTAAGCTAATTGCTTATTGCTTATCAGGTGATTGTCAAAGCTCAAGGTGTACACATGCTACAGGAGCATGCAGTTAAATTGGTTAATATTTCTTTCAACACTAAATTAACAGCTGCATATTATGCTTGCAGCAGAGTTGTTGGGTATATGGAATTTTGACGGATGGGTACATAGTGGAGTGTCAAAGTATTTTGTATACCTCGAACCGTAATTTAATTTTAGCAAAAATACATTTCCGTAGGTTGGTTTGGTGGAGCTATAGTAGAGAATAAAGTATTCGTATATGAAGGGTGGGTAGCATGATAATGCTTTTTTACATGGTACAAAGGTTTAAATTTTTGTGATTTAAGAATTGAGGCCCTATTGATTAATACTAAAGACGACTACATTCCAAAAAAAATATTTCTTCAGTAAAACAGTTTTCAATAGAAAAGGGTAGATTTTGACAATTCTTTGTCCCCTTGAGGACATGGTTATCTCACGCAGAGGCAACTTGAACTGGTCCAAAAAACGTTGGAATTTTTTGTGGGTTTTCCTTAAGTCTTAGTTCTATACTGATAAGCCTGACAATCTCTCAAAGCCCAGCCTGATCTATGTGCCAGAGTCATCGAAAATTGGACTTCTAGAATGCGCTCCACCTAGCAAAACCATGGTGGCCATTTGAACGATGTCTTAGGTCGAACAAATGAAACATAGAATTCCTTGAGATCTCAGAGAACTTGTTTTATTAAATTTTAACATACTCCCCTACTCATTGGATAACCCTTTATTGCAAATTTGTTGAATATTATAAAATATTTGTTTGCTTTCTTCCAGGATTTAATTATTAATGAGGTTGATTTAAGGTCCTCTCATCCTAGAATACCCCATTCCCCTCTATGTTTCCTTTTTCAAGATCCTGATGTGTTGTATTTCTGAATTCCTTAGAATGTCTATAGAATTAGGAGAATAAATATTTTTGTAAGCTTGTAGGTACATATTGTAATTTCTTTCTTTGGAAGGACGTTCAACATAAAATTATATATTTTATATTTTACGAACCAAAGCTTTGTTATTTTTCTCCGTTTAATAATAAATAAATATTTATGTGGTAATTTTTATTTATGATGTTTTATTAAGGCATTATGAGGGCTTTCTACATAGACTATACTATGTCCCTAAAGTTCGTAGTATATGTGTTCTCTGCAAAAATAAAGCTCTATCACATTTTCTTTATAATATATAGACACATGCTTCATTTATTGGCAAGGGTAATCTAACCAAGACATGGGTTACCTTAGTGTAGTTAATCCTGTTATTGGTCTTCTTGGAAACACGTTTCTTTTACAAGGTTGTGGTGTCAAGAATCATACACAATCATATATAATTATTATTGCCCAAACTTACGCAATAAATATCATTTGAAACCTTTTTCAAAAATGTCTTAGCCTGTTAAATTGATTTTTATTCCTAAACTACATTCCATTGGACACAAGTTTTTCTCATCTATTCTCACTCATTTTAACAACACAAGAAAAAATATATAATTGAATTTCATCCCGCACATTCTATGGCTACACCAAAAATTCATTTCATCCAAAAAGCGACTTCAAAGATACGATATGAATTCATAATCATCGTTTGTACTGAAATATAAATCCCACACCGAAACATTTATCCCGATACCAAAAGCCAAGCTGAAAACCTCTTTCATCTATAACTCTCCAGCCATAAAGGCATGAAACGAGTATCTTTGGGCCGCCCAGAAAACCCATTAACTAGAAAATTTCATCTCAGATAGCTCGTGATTGTACGAGAATAGTCTCAATTTTCACATTTTGGCCAGTTTTCATTGTTATATTTGAAATGTGCAGAAAGGAACACAGGCAGGCAAGAACAGTGTGTGTGAGTACTAAAAGCCGATGCGGCTCAAAAGAGAAAAGGAAGTGGTACTGAAGCCTTTATAGTCCTTAACGTTCATTTTCAGTATAACCATCCTACGAGTAATTGAGAATGCGTATATTTAACTTTGGCGAACAAAATTGACTCTTATAGAGAGAATATTGATAACATTAGAAGTTAATATGCAATTTGAGGGCTATTTAGAGGCTTTGGGATTGTTATGTCGGTGTTTTAGAGAGGCGTAAAATAGATAAAATAAATTTTGATAATTTTTTTCAATTATTTTAAGTTGTGAATTTTAAAAATTGCAAATATTGATATTGTTTAATGACCTACGTTTTTGAAGCAAAGGAAAGCAACCACCTATCTTGGTGACCCAATTAGAATTAGAATGTACAATCCACTAGTTTACAGGACCTTGAAGCTGGGACCACCACACTTGAAATTCAAAATTCTGATGATACAGGATTTAAGTTTTATTTTTTATAATTTTCACACACTCAAGGGATTATGACTACCCTTATTATGTTACGGTGTAATACAGTGCGAGCGTTAAGGTAAATTAGAGTTGATTAGGAGGATTAGAGAGGTCTTGAAAGCCTGTGCATTACAATAAAGGAAAAAATTGAAAGGAGCAAGGTATTTCACATTCTAGTAAAGAATGTGGCTAAGGAAAGAACATCTTCTTGACTACTCTAAGGCCTTTGATACTATTGATCACAACATTATGTGCCATAAACTGTCAACTGACTTTGGATTTTCAACTCGAGCAGTTAACCTCATTTTTTCATATTTATCTGAAAGGAGTCAAGCCTTGGTCTCTGGAACGAAAACATCTGAGTTCATTTTTTTATCGCGAGGTGTACCACAAGGATCTATTCTGGGTCCACTATTATTCTCTTCCTATGTGAATAACTTACCAAGTATCTTGAGGCATGGTTTGCTGATGATGTACAATATCTCGGAAGTACAGCATTGGGTCTAATCGAAAATTGCGTTGATAATATTAATACAGATCTGAAGGCCTTATCTGAATGGTCTAACGCCAATGGTCTTGTTCTTAACCCGCTTAAGACTAAGTGTCTCGTCATTTCGAATAAGACTTTAGACTTAAGCTATTTTCCGACCATATTCCTAAACAACACCCCAGTGGAGTACGTTAATACGGCGAAAAATTTAGGTATACACTTTAATCGTAATCTTACATGGAGCAATCATGTAAACGCTGTGGTAGGAAAGGCATATGGTGCGCTGAGAACACTATCTGTTGCAAAGAAGTTCACACCAGTAGAAACTAGGAAAATGCTGGTCAAAACATTGGTAGTGCCTATTTTAACGTACGGGTGTGAAATTTTTTGTAGCTTAGATGCCGTTTCGCAGAGAAAATTGAATGTTGTTTTTAATAATGCAGCTCGTTATGTTTTTGGACTCCAAAGATTTGAACACATTTCGAATTATACGAAAAGTCTGTATGGATTTAGCTCTGCGAATTTATTACAATTTAGAACGCTTACCATGTTATTTAAAATTGTCCATACGAAGCAACCACCGGACCTCTATAACCATATAACTTTTCTATCTTCTGACAGAACCAACCAAATCTCTGTTCCACGCTTTACTTGTCAGTCTTCTGAGCGACAGTTTTTCGTTAGTGCAGTTCGTCTTTGGAATTCGTTGCCACGTCAACTAAGGAGAATAGATAATATGAAACATTTTCAGAGTAACTTAACGAAATATTTTTCAAATTAATTTATGTTTCAAATCATTAAAATTAAACCAGTTTATGTTTCAAATCATTAAAATTGAACCCCAGTTATGTTTCACATCATTTCAAAATTGAATATTGGGTTGAAGTTTCTTGTTGCTGGAGCTGGGTCGATTGTTGTGCAATAAAAAAAAAAAAAATAAATAAAAAAAAAAAAAAAAAAAAAAAACAAAAAAACAAAAATATAAAAAAAATGTTTGTAACTTTACCTCTATAAGTGTACATAATATGTGAATCGATTTCTTTCATTCTCATTCTTTTTTTATTTTTTAATTTTTTCTTTTTTTAATATAAGTGCATATTATATTGTTTGTAAATACTTAGTTGATAAAAATATTTATTCATATATAATCTAATATTATTTATACATATGTCCATTAACGTAATTCCACAACAAGGCTTAATTATCTAAAAGATGTTAATCTTAATATTAAGTTCTGCTTTAAACCAATAAATAGTAAATAGTAAATATTTGAACAGTACGTCCTAATTTAGGCTCAAGGTTAAACTGCAAGTATTGCGGCGCGGAATTGTTTGAGGGGAGGAATGCAACTGGTTATTTTATTTAACAATGTTGATAGAAAAAAACTACATATAAAACAGTGAATCACAGGAGACGCTACGACGCACGATGTTCAAGACAAAAAATTCCGTAATGGATGTGTCTACTCTATTCTGAATGCTACCCAACAGGTTAAAATAAGTAATGGGGACAGAAGCTTAGAAGTTTTTAGTACCCCATTGTAGAATACTATCAAAATCGAAAATAAATGAACTTCACAAACACTGCCGTTTCAGTTCAATAGCCGAAAACAGGGTTTGCAGAATATATAATATGAACAAAGACAAAAAATCATTTATGAAGATAAGGAAGAGTGTCGGGGACAAAATAAATGCACACCAGCATTTCATCATCATCATCGGCTCGACAACCGGGCATTTATTTTATAAAAATCAAGTCTTATCGGTCCAATACAACATGAATTGAGCAGTACGAAAGATAATTTATGAACCAACGAAGAAGAGACTCTTCGATCCTAAATGCACGCATTTTCGATAAAAGAGTTTCCTGCAAAACTCTATCAAATGCTTTAGAAATATTAAGTGCATTTCAGTTATCTTTGTTTCCACGAAATGATGTAAGGATTGGTTCCACTTTTCGGTGATATGTCAATATGATACAAGCCTTACTGCAAGTCATTTAAGAGCTTTCGTTTCTCGAGATATTTCTTAAGCTGATTGTTAATCAACGTTCCCATGAACTTGGAAAGAAGGGACGTTAGTGCAATTGGTCAATTATGATGCTAATTTAGTACCTTGATGACAGCTTAGATCTAAAATCCATACCTAGTCAAACATGTGGTGGATTGGATTTGGTAAAATTTATCGAGAATATTTTTCTTTATAACTTGGCGGGGAATATCGGCCTTTTTTAATTTAGTGAAGGTTTTAATCTTAAATATGGCCCTTCCACCGATAATTTTTTTTAATGCAGCCTTCTAATGTTGATATTTAGCCCATCTCAGCTTTGCTGAACTGCTTAGGTAAGACCCAAATTACCGGAGTTATATGGCATAGTAGTTTGCATTCTCCCTTGATTTCCAGAATTTCTTACGTGGCTGAAGTACCTGTCGAAACCAAAATAGACGAATAACTTACATTCAATTCTGAATTTGAGGATACCTGAATTGCGGTGCTTGTTTTAGTCTTTTTTGAGCATTTTACATGCTTCCTGGCTTTCCAGAACTTCGGCTGGAAGTTGCATTGCAGAAGTACTATGTCGAACACAAAATACCGTGACTGTCTTTGAGGATACTGGAATTGCGGTTCTCGTCTTAGTCTTTATTGAGCATTTTACATGCTTTCTTAATTGCCAGAACTGCTGTCCGAAACACACTAGCAGGACAATGAATCAAAAAAAAATGATTCAAAAACTAAATCCCAAAGCTAAGGCAGGCGAAACTACTACTGGACAATTCCGACCAAAAACGTTTCATTAACTGCATCAGCTTAAGTAGGAAAAACCTAAGAATAATAAAAGGTATTCTCACTGAACACTCCAAAGAAGACTCCTAGGTTCTGCAATATGCATAAGGAAACAGCGAGGCACATACTAGGAAAATGTTATCCACTCATGAACTAACGGAAAAACTATTGGGGACGATACCAGTTACAAGAGAGCGACCTATTCTCTTTGAAGATGCCAAAATTACTAAAATTTTTGAGTGCAATAGATTTTGAGGAAGGAAGATGACCCGGCTCATCCAGAATTAGGTGGAGGACATTAGATCCCTAGGTCGCAGTGCACTACCCCCAATATTTCATTCACTCCTTCAAAGTTACTCTATAGTGGGTAAATTGCCAAATGTCGGAACCTTTTGAAAATGTCAGAATCCTCTAAAAAATGACTCGTTCTACTGAAAGACTGACAAAACAATTGAAACAAAAAATACCCAAAATTCATGTGATGCATTTAAGTTACATTTTCCACGTTCGTAAGTAATTTTATTATATTTTCAAACGACCATGTCATTCATATACATATGTAAAATAAAATTACCTATACACAATTTCATGGGAATTATATTATTAAAAACGGAACTTCTCTCTCTCTCGTATTCGTATAGGTATGTACTACGTACACACGTATGAATTCAAAACCTCCAATACGTGTGATGCGGTTACGCCTCATGAATATGTTTAATTTTTTTTTTCTTTCTATTTCTCACACAATAACTACGGACAACCAAAACTATTCGTGCGAGTTTTATTTAATAACCACACCGGCTTTTATATATTTAACACTATAAATGCAAAAGCAACGATAGAAAAGTGTTTTAAATTCAATTTTATACGAAACTAGAAAATCGTATAGCGAACCGAACCGAACCGAATCGACAAAAGAGATATTCCCTGGACATGGTGTAACATGACCATAAATTACACAATGGTTGACTGAATTTGAATTATGTATGCGAAATGAAAATCGTATTTGCATAATGAAATACATAATATATATGTATTTTGTGTTCATATTCGCATCGCACAAGTCCTTATAGACCGACCGCTAAGCGTTTTCGTCTGGAAATTCAATTATATCAATGTGATTCCATATGAATACCCTTTTGGCTTAGAGTTAGGCCTCCATTTGGATGATCTGATGAAGGTTCTACGAGTATTTCTGTGTTTAAACGCTAGATTAAATTGTCAAGTTTTGTTTCAGTTTTCTATATGTACTTCGGGTACATTTAATTAAATTTTGATTCGTGGTTTTGGGAAAATTAACCATTTTATAAAATCGAATCGTATACGAGTATGTATCATGGCATACCTTCTTAAGCGAAACCCAAATCTTATACAGGATCTAAAGAAAAATAATATTCACGACTTTGATTTTCAATAAGGACATACGAAGTTTGTATTTAAATAAATTGGGAAATCAGGCTGAAAGTGCAATCTATGTTGCTTGGTGTTGACCCGAATGAATACAAGATGGCGAAGTGACGAATTTGATTAGATACTAGTCCACTGCAAGGAAGCTTTAAGACAAATGGCTGTGCTTTCAGAAGATTATTTGCCAAAAAAGAGCTTTTTATTTCTTGGACATCAGCTTAGAACTTCAATTTCCAATTTTGAATAAAATCGCTTTAGCCATCTGAGCTTAAGAGGTAGACTGAATTCTGTGACCTCTATAAAATTTGTATATACAAACATACATACATATGTACAATGGTTTTAAGGCTTCTTAGAAACTTAGAATACTCAATTTAGTTTAAATTGGTAACGTCGTCGGTAGTTCGAAAATCGTAAATATAAAAATGATTCTATGATAGGTACTGTTAATAATATCTTCATTTAAAATTGTTTAAAACTAAAGAAGTAACAAAATTTCAAAATCTTTGGAGTCGTTTTAGAGAAAAATAAGATTTTCCAAAATGATTTTTTTCATATTTTTATGGAAGGCATTGTATTTTTGAATAAAAGGCAGGTTTAAAAAAATGGAGTTTTCGAAATAATAAGTCTTAAAAAAAATAATTTTAAATTTATAAGAATACCTTCATTTTTGGTCTTTAAGAAAAAATTCTTGAAGGAATCATCATGATAGGATATCTACCAAGTTTACAGAAAACCGAGCAACCTTTTTCGGCATACAGAACGGACACAATTTTAAGACATACACACGTGTCGTCTCTATCACCACAATGTTTTATCAAAATTTCGAGTTCGATTTTTTTTTTATTTTTTTTTTTTTTTTTAAATCAATCATATTCATTAGAGTTAGACCTGATTATCACTTGATTTGAATCAACTTTTTTGTTTCCTTTAAATGTTTCAGATGGAGAGGATTTAAAAGGAGATACCGATGCATATTGGTTCTAGATCATATAACAACTGGGGGAAATATTGAGCCGAGTAAAGTATTCCACATTGTTTTCGTACAGACCAGGAAGGCACTTAACAGGTTCCTTTATTTGAACTTACGATTAGTCAAGCCATGGGACATATTTATATTCACAAAACCAATAATAATTAAGATATTTCTCCACAAATCTAATATTCAGTTTCAATCTCCCATAAGTATATGCAGGTATAAGTGGGTATTATAAATCAACATATTTATTGAAATCCATTTATTTTTAGACGCAGGCATTTATTTAAACAATTATTCACAATGGAATTAAATTAAAAGCATCTATCTGTTATAGCACTCTAAATAAGCGGACAAACAAATTACTGGTTGGTTTTGTGTTTTTAGCTCCATCAAATCAACACTTATATCTCTCTCCCTCTATCTCTCTATAATACGTTTATCCCTTAATAGCAATTTAAACTCTATTTCCACATCGATTATGTTTAACAATAAAAGCCTCAAAGCCTAATTCCTAAAAACAAAATGCATCAACATATACTCCATTCCAAAACACAATTAATCGCACTCATTAAAGCGATCATACAAAGTGCAAATCCAATCGCACATAATGTCGCGCATTTCATCAATTAATTAAAATTCCCCAATTTCCCAAGTATATACAAATAGCTAAAGGTTCCCTCAACACAAAGTCCTCAATAATACACAGACAACAACAAAAAAAAAATTAAATAAAATGTCCTTGTGATTTATTCCAATGCAATTAAATGCATCCACAGACAAACACAATTTAAACGCACAATGGGATTCAATTTGAATTTTAATCGATTGCAGTGCGTCCACTTAAAAAAAAAAGCTCGAAAACCCCGATTTCCGAATTGGCCGGAAAGTGGTTTGCACTGGTTTCTACACCCATTAACTGAATAAACGATGGAACATGCTTATAGGTGCAGATAATCTGGAGCACAAATCAAATTTGAATTGATCCTATAAAATGGCCATTAATTTATTTTATTTTAAGGGGATTTTACTGTTTATGGTATATTTTTTTTATTTTAGTTAAATCACAATGTTTGCATAGGAGGGGGAACCTAAATGGTTTGTTTTATTTATTAATTTTTTTTAACACTGATAACCTTCAAAGGATTAACTCTTTTTAGCAACACAAATACCTACCTAACGAATTTGCATTTCAACAGTGTGTTTTATTTGATAACTGTGAATTATTTGAAAGAATATTTTTTGTGCACAGGGATATATGTATGTATAAAATTTTTGGAAGCTGCCTTGTGCCACGCAGTCAGTCATGAGAGATTTACAACAAAAAATGAGTAAAAAACATTACACCGATCTACGAACAAATAAGGGTTTTTCGTTATCAAGAGTAGGAACTGAATGAAAGCCTTATGGAAATTAGTATGTGTGTGTGAAAAAAGGTAACAAAATTCTATTCGGTTTGATTGAAAGCTCAAAAAAATTAGACAAACAAAGCCTAGGTTGGAAAACTTTCAAATTTAGGGCACTAATAAGTATATGCTTACCAAGACAAAACAAGCTCTATACGAAATCCCAACTTAAGCCGATGATTAAAAACGTCAAAGTATAATCTTACTAGGATATACAAAATTTTTACAATCCGCACCAAATTATACTATTTTTTCGATTTATAAATGAGTTTAAATGAATCAAATTTCATCAAAATTCCTCAATATTCCACAAGAATTTCGAACAACCGCGAAACTCTGAACGAGTTTCCATGATATGCTTATTGTAAAATTCTATACGAGTCAAACGAATCCGACTGAAAATATTTGTTAATATTTGGACAATCTTAATAACAGCGAATGTCTAATCGAGTCTAACGATTCCAAGCGAAATGTATTTTCCATCTCTGAACGAGTTTTTACACAATTCGGAGCGAATTTAGACGAGTTTTACGATGCCGTACGAAATCCTATTAATTTGTGAAACACGAACACGAATGAGTTTGTATGAAATTCTGAACGAATTTAAACGAAACTCTATAGAAATCGCATACAATTTCTTTTATATTCCCCCCAACACATTCGCGACTTACTTCACTTAACGAGTTTCCCGGTTCCGTTAAGTAAGAAAGAATAAAAATTCTTCTTCTTCTTCTAACACCAAAACAAATATTTCAGCCAAAATTACTAGTAATCAGAAGAGAGCTAAAATTAGATGAAGGCTTTCACTCAAATTCATATTTGGAGGGTCATACGCTGATCACGACTTAAGGGCCGGCAAGGACGGTATCAACGTAAGTGTTTTCAGCCAAATTTCATCAAGTCAAATAAGCACTTGGGTTTAGGCTTCAGGTCATCAGAAAAGTGGCATGCTTACTTTTACGCTGTCCAAGAAAGCGCTGCGACGAAATGCCCAAACCATCAATATGGCTTCAAGTTAAACTCTTCATATATCTTGAAAATCTTGGCATACATTTGGCTGAATTGTATGCTTGAAGTGATGGATTTGCACGAGTTTGACGATTGCGAACGAAATCCTCTTTTTTGTTTCAAAACTCTGAACGAGTTTTTACACAATTCGGAGCGAATTTAGACGAGTTTTACGATTGCGAACGAAATCCTCTTTTTTTTTAAACTCTGAACGAGTTTTTATGAAATTCTGAACGAATTTTCACGAATTCCATACATATACATTCAAATTCATCCAGAAAACCTCGAATTTTTCAACTCTGAACGAGCGAAATTAGACTTCATTAACATATCTTTTATATTTTCCGAAACAACCGTGTAAATGTTAACAAGTCATTTTGAACGAATTAAATTAATCCGCACGATATCCTATTATTCAGTCAAGTTTTTTTTTTTTTTTTTTGGTTTTTCTAATTATCGACTTAAGCGGATTTGAATTCAATTTTGTACACCATCAGTGTTTCAAGAAAGTTTTAATAAAAAAACGATGACACCATACAATTTTTTTTAGAAATTTTAGAAAACAAATTTCTGCCTGTGTTCACAGATTAAAAAAAAATGTTCATCAAATTTTAGAAAAAAACTACTGAGAAATGGTTATTAACGGAAACTCCCATAGAACCCCTTGTTTGCTTTCCATTTTCTTAAAAACAGTCGGCACAACTGGTTTTATTTAATTTTTATGTTGAAGCTTTTATTTACTCATAAAATGTGTATTTTAACAACTTTTTCTAAAAAAATATGATAGAGAAATTGGGTCCAGCAATTTCGTATGTCTGTACCTCGACTTACAGACTAGGCCGCTGAAGCGATTTTCTTCAAACTTGGTATTTAAGGTTCTTCGGTGATTCTCTAGAGGAGAAATAAATTTTTTTTTGGTTCAAAAGTTAAGGGTAACTTTCATGAAGTCGCTTTGAAAAATCTTATTTATCTCAAAAACTGCTCTAAAGATTTTGATAAAAAATTAGGTGTACCTACTATTATAGGAATGGACTATACATTTTGGTAAAAAAAAAAATAAGAAAAAATTTTACTAACAATTCCTGTCATAACATAGAAACTTTTTTTATTTTAGACTTTCTCATTAACGGTTTTAATGATTATTACCAACATTTTTTTACTCAAGTTTCAACGATCAGCTTGTATGTGCGGAACACTTCGTACGACTTCCTCCGCTCCACTGAACATTCTTTTCCATTTAACACCCTTCGATATATTCTGCAAAACACAGCCTAAAAGTCTCCCCGCAGTGGATCAGTAATAAAATTGGCCACACCATCATTCTGAATTTATTCGGCTCACCTCCCAATTAGCCTTTTTACACCGATGGATCAAATACTAATGACGGGTTTGGTGGAGGTCCATACTCGCACAGACTAAAGTTAAGCCTATCTTTTCATCTTCCTAATCTCTGTAGTGTTCTATATGGACCACCTGGCGATTAAAGAAGTCCTATCTTAGCTTAAAGAAAGCGTGATATACATCAAAGATATCCGCATCTTCTCGGACAGCCAAGCAGCGATTAAATCTCTTGATTCTGTTCTTGGCAGCTATATGCTGCTGATCATCTCTGATGGAAATGGAGCAGCAATTTAACATTCACATCTGCTGGGTGTCCTCACCTTCTCTGGGAGATTTCTTCTATATTGATCTTAGTGATCTGGCAAATATAGATATGTATATGCAATCTAGCTCATAAGGAGCTAAAATTGGTTAATCGATTAGGAATATAGCCTGCAAAATTCAATGTGGTATCACGTGGCCAGGCCAACCTAACATAACCTAGCATATATTCACAATTTTCTTGAAATTAGACAGCAATTTTAGCTTTTGAATATTTTTCTTTTATTAAATCTGTATTTTATATTAACAAGCAAGTTTTAAATTCCAAAATACTTTAACACATGAGCAAGTATGTACGATCTAGTGGTGTATTTTATTTAAATTTTGTCTGAATAAATTAAAAATTTTCAAAAATCAGAAGGCGTTCCAGTGTTTGAGATTAAACTCTTTAAAAACTCGTAAGCAATTTAATCTAATTTCATCCACATATTTATATAAAGAAAAAATCTTAAAATCCCAAGTTGCTTGCACCTAAGAGCAAGTTAATGCGATTCATATACGGTTGATCTATGTAGGGTTTTCCGAGTCACTTATTTTGACTTTGAGTGTTTTGCTTTGTCAAACACCCAGGCTTAAAATAATGTTGCCAACGTTGATAACTTTTTATTCGAATGAGCCTCAACGTAAAAATTCCATACGGCTTAAACTAGCTAATATTATGTATTTAAAATAGTAAAAAATGTGTTATATTGGGCATTTTTTCTTCAAAAACATAAGGCCAGCTAAGATATTTCAAAACAATTTCAATCAACAATATGAAAATTTAAAAGCTAAGATCATCTAAAAAAACTTACCAAATCTATTAATGGGTACATACTTATGTAGATATATCGATTTTTATCATCTTCTTCACCAAAAAGGCACACTTTATAACACTTAAAAAAAATAACAAAATCTTTATAACACTTTTTAAATAATTGAAATTAAAAAAATTGTTACTTTTAAAACGATATTAACAATTTAACCACTGAACAAAATAAAAAGTTTTAAATACAATTTTCAAATAAAAATAAAAAATTAGCCAATTTGCCAATTCGAATATTATAATTAATATCTATAATAATTGATACTATATTTTAAACCGGCCGAAGCGAACAAGGAATTACCACCACCATCACCAACACGAACACGGCAAAGGGATTATTGAAACAAAATGAGAAACGAATTGATTTTCTTTTCATTAAAAAAAAATACACTTATTAGCAAAGAAAAATTAATTTTTTTTCTGGAAAAATGTTCTACGTTAACTAATAAACAATAATTTCATAAATTAATGCCCGAATATTGGAAATTGTATGTAAAAATATTTATTTTTTATCACATGATCGCGGAGCAAATAGGAAAAGAAATTACACTTTCAACACACTTTCACTTAATGATCCGTTTCTGCTGCATTGATATGAGATGACAATGAGAATGAAACACTGGGCGAATTAGAGTGGACATGAATTAGCAAAATCTAAGCAAATGCAATTTTTGTTGTTAGCTGTGGGTGGTTGGGCGGTAAGTTTGTTTGTTCTAAAAATGTGATTGTTATCTGTTCGATTATTAGTTATGGAATGAATAAGATGACATTGAGTGCTGGGTTCTTTTACTCTACTTCGTTGATATTTTCGTCTTTTAACATTTGATGGATTTGTATGGAACTTAGCATACATGTGTATAAAACTTTGTCAGAAAATACTTTTTTAAAAATTGAAATCAGGAGCAAATATTACATATGTAGATACATATGTAGAAAAAAAATAGCTTTCATTGTAATGAATTCAAGAAAGTAAAAGTTATCAATTTAAATTATGGCAATCACCTCAAGTTTCAAAATGAATCTATTGTTGAATTGATCCATTGGTAAAATATTTCATATTTTGCATCTGTCAAAGGTGTGATTTTTGCCATTTTTTCAATCCATTGCGCAAAAATATCGATTTGTTTTTTGATTTTGAATCAATTTTGAAAATGTAATTTTTTTCGCAGATTAGTCACGAAATACCTATGCAAATCTTTTTTTAGACTAAAATCTGAATTTATTTGCTTTTTACTTTTTTTTTTTAATTCATAAAATACACTAACATCAATGGCTTTGGGTCAAACCGTTCAAGTTACATAAAAGAGACCAAAAACCAATCGATTACACAGAAAATAGTTACTAAAATAAATTATTCACAAAAAATCTCAGTCTGAAAAAAGCGTGTGTATTATTAGGTTGATGTGTTGTTAAAATGAAGCTTCACTTTTCTTTAGAAAACAACAAGTTTATAGGTACTAGGTATTTGGCAGAAAATTACAATCCCAAAACTTAAAATATGTACATATGTATGTAGGTATGTATTAATTGAACGCAAAATTTTGTCATAAAACAGGTAATATTTTGTAGTTTTGATAATTTAATATATTTAAATAAACAAATTTGTGTTCTTTTTTCTAAGTTGTTTATGGGCTGATATCGGTAAAATTATTATGGGCTAATCAGAATCTTTTCGATTCTAAAAAGAAAAGAAAAATCGGGGCGTAGGAAGTCTGGAAATCTGCAATCGAAATTTTTAGCAAATGGTTAAAGTCCATCACTAACACCAGGCGAGCATGCGGAAGCAGTATGCATTGAAATTTTAGATATTTTTGTTTTTGCAAATTGCAAAAAGCTCCGCCTTTAAGTAACTGCAAAAGCCGGTTTCATTTTTTCAGTGATAATGGAGAAACTCAAGATGTGTTAGTGTACCTATTGTGATCTTTCGTTCACTACATTGGTGTCTGGTCTGAGTGTGTATGTAAGAAGCTTGCAAAATTTAAAAATTATAGGAAACGCAACAGAACCCTCTAACTTCGCATGCTCGCCTGGTAATAAGATTTTATTTCCTGATAGAAGACGACGAGATAAAAATTTTAAATGAAGGCAAAATTCAAAATTAACAAAAGGAAATAATTCTCAAAATGGTGTAAGTAAGGACATCTAGTGGTTGACCAGTGAACCCTCGAAAATTCAGTTAAAATTCAAACAAAATGACGAAATTTAAAAGTCAATCACCAGGCGAGCATGTAGAAGAAGTAGGGATTCAATGATCGTGTATTCTTGCTTTTGAATATTGACAATCTCTTGCTCCGCCTTTAACTCACCGCATGGTGAAATAAAAAACATTGAAGTGAACATGTAAAAGAAAGACAAAATGTACGACCCCTTCTTTTTCAACTCCATACATCGGTTTTTCGTTCCTTTCCTTCCGCACTCTTGCTAGCATGCGCAATGCAGTGATTGTGCACGCAATCCAGTGATTGTGCACGCAAACTGAGTGGTATTGGTGTTGACTGTGTACGAATTGGTTTCATTTTTCAGTCATGGAGAAAGAACTCTAAGAAATGTTAGTGTTTATAGTACCTACGTTTTCCACTCGATGGAAACGTTGAAAAGCTAAATTGTTGCATTATACGAGTACCATTATACTTCCACAGAAAGTTCTTGTATGGTGTGCAATTTGATTTGAAAGTCTATACCTACTTCTTCGAAAATAAGGATAGTGTACCAGGTAGGGTCAATTCTCATCGGTATAGCCAAATGTTAAACGATTTTTTTTTTGTTTATAAACATGAAAGTGAATGTGGAAGGCATGTAGTTTAATATGTCCTAGACGAGTTATTTTACGTTTTAGTTATAAGAACTGTCCGCCAAGATCGTGGGATTTGTGGACGTTTGATTTCTTTTGTGCAAAAGCTAGTGTTTTTACACACAATCCGTAAACTCTTGGGGCTTTGGAAATAAATATTTGTCTATGCATTGAAAAAGTGCAGAACAAGACCCCGGGTAAAGAATCGATGATGCTGTTAATGAAATTATATAACCATGTATCTATAGATACACCTTTAGCTCAAAACCATCTCCCCCTTCTCCACCAATCTCTTGATGGAACTGCCTATATCTACCTATCCTGGTACTGAAAGCCATTTGGAAACAAGACATTAAGAACTAAATGGCAAATCCGTAATAATCAGTTCCTTTGATTTATGATAAGATATTTACCTTTGCAAAGTTCTCTTTTGGTTGGAATTGGAATTGAAATTACTCGTATATCCTCCCATTAGCTGAAATTAAATATCATTAGGTAAGGTATCAGCATATCTGTACAGTTATAAAAGGCTCTTAGAATGAATCTTTACTTAACATGATTTTATTGTACCTCGTTAACATTATACTTACGAATTGAATCATTAAGTGATTGATTAATGAGCAATGCCTGTGGAAAGAAAACCTAATTCTATATCATTGGTTTCATTTTCATATGATATAACTTCTCAAGGGAATCCTTTATTATCCTTATTTAAAGATAATAAAAATATACATCAGGTAAGAAAATATAAGGGTGTCTTCGACTGGGCCTATAAACTGATGAATGATATTATTTTATTGTTTTTGACATGTATTCTGCTTGCAAGAATTTTTCACTCGAAATGTTATCCCCAATATAGGTATTTGACTATTGGAATCATTAGATTGAAGATAAAAGTTTAAAAAAACTTCCGAATATTAATAAATGTTCCGAAGGCTAATTTAAAACTTTACTGAAACTAATAAATCTTTCGCCATCCTTCTTCTTAATCTTGCTCTTGTTTAAGTGCCCCTAAGCTTAAAACTACTTCTTTTCGACTTGTTTGTCCAATATTGATTAAAATTAAACCTGTTTGCGTCTTCGCAGCAATTCTAGGTACCTACAACAAATCTTCGATTCGACACTTTTTCCTATAATTTTCATCTCCAATGCGGCTTAAATAGTTTTCTTATAAATTTTTCAAATATTTAACAAAAGCATGAAATTATTGTTCATGGGGAATTATCCCACATAATTCACTTAAATGCATTTCAATTAAAAATTCACAGCTTCTTTATGGAACACGGACTGCGTCAGAGCGGCATGATGGTGAACTTAGTTCCCTCCACTCACTCTCTCTCTCTGTCCCTGTCTTTCACACACACACTTCCTTGGATTTGAAGGAAGGATAAACTTTTTGGAGAAAAGTTTATGGATGTGGTCGAAACAAAAGCGCTTAGCATTTCATAGTTAGATATGTATACTCGTTGGTATAACTAACTATAAGAGAGGAAGGATCTAGTTCTTGAAAGTGGTGACCCGTCTATCGGATATCAAAATTCCAAACTAAAGGAAGATTGTTACGGAAACTTTTGTGCATAGATTTTGTGGTATAACCAATTAGAAGATTTATGGCTTGGATAAACCATACTGTGCGAAGTTGGCGATTTTGTATACCTGCTAGGCTACTGCTGCCAATGCAGGTTTGCAATTTTTTTTTCATATTTGCTAAGTTGCTAAACAGATTGCCGGTGAAAAGTTTTCGCGGCAAAAAAAGTTAAACAACAAGTTGAAAATGACTATAACTGATGCTCGTAATCTATGTTGCATTTATTAAATTGAATTTTACTTAAACGGTTATATCTCATTTAAAGTATTCAAGATTTTATAATTGAGTTTTGTGCAAAAGCTGTGTGTCACTATGCATACATATGTATATGTACATACAGTGTCATCAATTCTGTGGTTCCGAAAGTTATTTTAAAGAAGCGACTTTTATGATTTTTATTTCGAGCAAAAAGCCCCGAAAAAAATGACAAAAAATGACTAAACTTCGACAAAATTCTGAGAAAGCTGAGAAAAACCGCCATTTTGGAAAAAGTGGTTTTTCATTTTAATTACTTGTTTCTTGTTTGAATTTCATTTTACAACTGAATGAATAAGTTATGGCAGGCTAATGTTCACCAATTCTTATATTCACCAATGGCTTATCATAGACTTGATCTCTTTTCTCAACGCGACAAAATGGAACTTCGGTTACTTGTGTGCCATGCCCTCCTTTCGGCTCCATAGATCCCGAGCTATCTAATATCAGCACTAGGCAGCTTGCCTAGCTTGGCACAGCATTTATGGTGTCGAATGAGTGTGGTAGTCCGGCTGAGTGAGTGATCAAATTTCCGGCTGACTGTAATCATAATTATGCAAAAGAAAGCAAACACACAATAAAACACATTAAAACCTACTAGATCCTTTCATATGTTTGAACTAAATCCAAACTGGATGACACCGTGAAAATGTCCACAATTTGCCATATCAATTATCCACAGGTTTAAACGGGTTATGGTATCAAACTAGCACTTTTCAGCGCTAATTGGCCACAGGGCTGGTAGCCATTTCTACCTACCTGCCTATAAATTGCTCCATTGTGATTATGTACTGTGAGATCAATTGAACGCCAATTGAACAAGCCCTATATCCTGAGGTGGGACATTAACAATCCCAAGACGTAAAAAAATACAAATACACCCCTGCATTAAACACAAGTGGATTCTTCAATCAAAGACCAGTAAAGAGAGAAAATATTTTAGACAATTTGGTAAGGAAAATGTTCAAATTATTTTGTATTATCTTATGATATGTTTCCATATCCAACGAAACTTAATTCACAACTCATGTTTCTAGCTCAAATTGAAAAGCCACCACGATTGAGGGACGTGGACGACCTTTCTAGAGAAAGACATACGACCGCCCCTAAATACATTTAGGATAGATTAAATAATCTGCTGAAACGTTGAAAAGTATAAAAGTAAAACAGAACGATAATATTATAATGTGACAATTTCTAATGTAAACGGCTCTGTAACTGACTTACAGTAAATTTTATGAACTTCCGTAAACTGCAAGTCGAGAGAAAAGCGTACAAGTGTAAACACCTTTCTTCTCTTTTTTTGTTTTTCAAAATTGTTAAAGCAATAGCAGCAGCTACTCTTGCTGTCGAAAACTCATTTTCACAATAAACTTGATGATCAGTCGATCGCAGTAATTTCTTCGTAAGTTTATCTAAACGGTTTTTTAAGTGCTTACGGGTAACTTCAACTTACATTCAACTTACGAAAGCACTTCTTACTGTTCATCTAAAGCGTAAACCTTTTTGTAAGTTACTTCTGAAAGACCTACGTAAGCCGAAAGTAAAGCACACATTTGTAATCTTGGCCTATAACATCATATAATAAATGAATATCAAGTTTGATCAAAATCTCGAGTTAAAATTTGTTCAAGTTAAGAACTTACCCTATAGTATCTACAAAATGTAGATATTTATCTGTATAACAAGTAAAAACAAAAACGGAGAAGGCCAGGTACATCAAAGTGGTTTAAAAAATAAACTGAACAGAATTATCAATTCTGTAAAGGTCTTGATTAAATGAACAATCCAATAGCAACCAACCCGTATTCAAAAGGCCACTATACCAAAATTTAACTCATAAAATGTTTAAAATGTTCCACCTTTATGGCCGCCCATAATAATTAGTGTATTAGAAGTAGTATATACGAGTTAACCTAACACGTATCCTGTGCTTGGCTTAAGGACGTACACATGTTGTTTCGTTTTTGTTTAGCAAGAGTCCCACAAACAGCACATTTGTGTTCTTCTGAAGGTGGTGGCTTAAGCCCCCTTCAGAGAATATTAATAAATGTTATGGTGAGGCTAATTTAATAATTTTCAGAATTCGGTATGAACTATGTATATACTTCTGGGTCAGCTGCTTGAGAACATATTCTTTTGCAGTGCTGCTTTCATCAACATCATATCATACTCAAACACGACCGGTTTAAAAAAAAAAAAAAATAAATTCATTTTCTTGATCCGTATTTAATTTTATTTATGAGGACAGCTATGCATACGAGTATCATTATATGTCAAGGATACACACACGCACACACATGTCTAAAGATGATACCACATTCTGGCCACAAATGGTACGTTAAATGGATTATATCCTGGCTATTTCCTTCCTTTTCCGGTTTAATTCATTTGAAATTATGTGGCATAACGTTTGAGTATTGTGCAAACATTTACTTAAATTCACACTTTGTATTATATTGGTTGATGCATGTGGGTTTCAGAATCATGTGGTTGTTGAATTGTATAACATGATTTGATTATTTAAACTTTTAGCTCTGACCGATTTATTTTAATATCTAATAAAAATGTTGTTTTTTTTTTCTTCATGTTAAAGTGAAAGTTAAAGTTCTTCATTTCGAATGCCTTTTTTACTGTTTTCTACCGGGAACAGTTCATCCCATAAACCATATCTTTCCAGAAAGGGTTCTTCACCAAGATGAATTTCCTTGTCATTGAACATTGTGTAGACATTCTCGCTAGTTGACGGCAGCCACTTAACGCCATCGATATCACTGGGCACGCTTTTAAAAAAAAATTAAAATTAAAATGTTTTTCCTGTGTGTGTTATCATAAAAGTATATCTTACCCAGTTTTAGCAAATGAACTCCACCACTTTCCAATCCTTTCAGCCATAAACATATCAGAAACGTCAAGCGTTGGTTCAAGATTGAATTGAAAAAGATATTGAAGATCATCGGAATGTAAGACACCTATAAAAATGAAATCTTATCAAAATCTCTCCAAAGGAACATTAATATAATTCTTGTACCTCTTGGTTTTCCATTTTCATCGGGAAACAGGCTTATCTTCCCAGAATAGTCGAATCGGTAATAGTAGACATCAACATATTTCCTTGCCAAATGGACCAATCTATAAACCCCATGACCAATAATGGCATCCGAAAATATCTCTCCAAAATTACCGAATGGCTGATCCTGAATAAGTTTGTCCTTCAGGTAAAACTTCTGAATCTTTTTGCTCTTTTCAACAGCATTTTCGTCCAACGCAAAGGTAAAAACATCGGGTGCATATTTTTCGAAGTTCAAACTTATATCATTTAAAAATCCTTCGTTACTTGCATGTTCTAGAAATTCATAGCAAATTTAGTACACAAAGTTAAATAAAAACCAAAAATAGTTGCCTACGATAGATATTAAAGAATGCTAATTCATCTTTGGTAATTCCTGTCATAACTGGAACTTTGTTGAATTCTCCCTTGGCAAAGACATTCGTGGGTGTGTCGAGGAGAAAATGTCCATCTACCTCATAGTTCCATTTCAAATCAATAAAACCATAAGGCTCATAAGTTTTACACGCATCAATAATCATTTCCCATGAAACATTCCTCAAACAATCGACTACATTTTTGGAATTATAAATGGGACAGGCAACTAAGTTAGCTAGTTTCCTGGTCCAACCCACGTTATCCACAGTAAAATGACTTGTAGCCGCACCACTCATAGCTATTGCTCGATGGAAAAGCCCTGTAGATAATGGCGAAGCCATATGCAATGTAACAGCCATTCCGCCAGCACTCATGCCAAATATCGTAACTGATTTCGGATTTCCACCAAAGTTCGAAATGTGGTCTTGCACCCATTGCAGTGCCATCACTTGATCTAGGTATCCATAGTTTCCAGGAGCGTCTGCATTCTTAGTACTAAGAAAACCCAATGCTCCAAGTCTGTAGTTCATCGTTACCAATACAATGTCTTGATTCATAAGTATTTCTGGACCGGCCTCAGATTGACTGTTGCCGTTCCCGAGAAAATTTGAACCGCCATGTATATAAACCATAACCGGCTTGTTTCCCCTCAAATCACGAGAATATACATTTAGTACTAAGCAATCTTCTGACATAACTTCACTTGGATATCTAGGTTGAGGGCAGATAAAACCATCTTTTGTTCCATCTAGAACAGATTCACTCCATTTCGTAACACTTACTGGTGCCCTGAAACGCTTTTTACCGACAGGTGGTTCGGCATATCTTATCCCACGAAATGCCTTAAATTCATGATTTTTATTAGTTTTCAAAATAGATCCCTTAATTTTACCCAATCTTGTTTCCACTATGAGCTCATCATCAGCGCGAGCAGAGCTCATAAGAAACGTCACACAGAGACAAACTAAACTTAACTTCATGCCTGCACGCGATTATTTTGAATACTAAATCGTAAGTGTGCTCTAAAATCTTATTAAATGTCTGATTGTGATATTTATTAGGGTGACCATGCTTTATCAAGTGGGAATAAGAAAATGTTGTAAAATGTATTTCCAAAATTAATAAACTTTGTTTTAGATTAAAAAAACGTGTGTGTTTTGTATTTGTATACATACATAGCTAGAAACACCAAATCAGTCGAAACATTTTCCTCTGAAAATTGATTCTTATGACCCAAGCCACATAAAGCAAGCGAAACAGAACACATTTTTCCACACGTTTTCTGACTTTTGAATCAAAAAAAGTTTTCACTTATTCGGCGTGTTTTTAGCCTTCTCATACACGTTTTCTAAAAATACTAAGATATTTTTTAAATCTCCACTTGGGTAATAACTAAGTCTGCTTTTTCAAGGTGCAGGTTTAGTCAAACTTAAATGAAGTGGAAAAGAGAGTGATAATGAAACAGAAATATAGATGACTGGTGATGCGTGGGTTATAGTCAAATTAATGCACAATACTCATGGAATGAGAAAAGGTATCGTGTAATAATGCGCGCATCGCAGAATGACAGTTCAAAACAAAATATCCAAGAGATGCAAATTAAAACCATGCGCCGTGTAATACCTTAGGGATAAGACATTTTAACCTTGATTTTGTTGTGTATCAATTTTCTTTTGATTTTAAATTAAAAAACAAAATACATACTAAAATTCTTGAAGGCCATTTTACGTAGACACAAAGTGTATAATATTTGTCATATTTCAAATGATACTCGTATACATATTTAAATACGCAAGAAAAATGCTATGGTCACACTTAGATTTGCTATCTTACTATCGCAATCAAATAATTGCCGAGTGTACATACATATATAGAAACATTTTATTATAATCTTGAATGCGTAACATACTAGAATCAATCTAATGCTTTCTATATTTTTAATTTTAATTAAAAAACCTCGATACATCGATTGAATATCTTAAATAATAAACAATTTTGATTTAAAAAAAAAAACTATCAAGAGCAAGTGGATTGCTCAGCAATGTCAAGGGTTTGTTGGCTTTGAGTCAAAAAAAAATATATTTCTAGTTTCAGTGTATGTACGAAGTTCAAATCGTTCATTGTACAATACCCTATATTGGGGATTTCTGTTAATTATTCGACAATTATCAGAATTTACTTATTGTGTAGTAAATAATATCTATATAAATATGTATATTTATTATTACGTGAGCATGAATTCTTTCCATTCTTTCTGACTTTATGCAACGTTTTTTTATTTTTTATTTAAATTTTACGTTGGCTACAAAACACAAGATTTGATTATTGAAAACTGTCATATGAGAAATATATCATGCCAGAAACCTAGCAAGTGACAAATATATCATTAAAACTTGCACTGGAACCGGATAAAAAATTATGGCAGCCGAGTTTTTAAATATGAAAATGGTTGATAGGAAAATCAAGGTTCTTATTTTTGAACTTTCTAAGAAAATTTAAGGCACGATCAAATTGCAACAGAATTAAGAAGCCAAATATCTGCGCTAATTAATGTATAGGATTCATATACCAGTCCCATTATTTACAATAACACGTTCACGTGTGCTCAGATATTTGTATAATTCAGTTACTTATTAAAATTAATGTTGCATCTCACGTTGCTTATGTAAATTTATTAATCATATGCTCAATGCTCATATGTTTGAATTTCATCCCAGCGACATACTGATTCAAAGACCTTTGTGCAGCGCAGATAACATCGTTGTCATCATATAACTTGTCCCTTTCGTCTTTTTACAGAGAGATAATAATAATTGCTAATTAAAATAATCGATTGATCGTTGGTTCTATCGTAATATCCCGACCGAGAACAACATTGATTCCTCGGGCGTGTTGGACTGCTGGACGCTTACGCAATTCGAGATATGAATTTCGAGTCATTTAATTTAATTTAAACGTTCTTTGTGGCAATAATTTAAAACATAATGGAACCAGGAACAAAGCCGACAAAAGGCCAATAGCCTATATCGACATATTTACATATAAACCATGTACATACGTAAGCATAACGTGTGCTGAATATGAGAGAGGAAGGACTACCTAGATACATACCCATTACGTTCACACAGCACACCACACCACACGCACTCGCCACATCACGTTTAATTAATTATTTAAAAATAAAATTCCTGCATCACTTCTCTTTAATCAGAACACGAGTGAAGGATTGGCGCCACTGCAAAAGTTCATCTTGCCGATGGGCTTTAAACGAGGCAAGCTTATTTTATTGCATTGTTAATGCATGAAATAATAACGAAATTCGATATGATTGTAATGAAGAATGTATTCATGGTAGCTTGCAGCATTTACATATCCACAAGGGACTGTCAGTGAAACGGAATCAAACAAAATTAAAGAATTTCTGCCATCAAGCATGCAATTAATTATTGCTTCTAAGCTCAAATCACATAAAAGAAAATGCCAAAAAATTAAAACAGTCTAGTTTTAAGATATACACATGATACATTCTACTTAACAATTTGTTAGTTTTAAAGCAATTTGTGCCAAGGCTATTTTTTTTTAATAAATAGTTTCTGAAAGCACCTAAAAAATAAATTTGCAAAACAAAACTAAACAAACAGACCTCTCCTGATATTTGTTAATTTCAAAGTGTCATTATAGATTTAGTAAAATCGTTAAGAAAATTAAAAAAGGATTTTATTTTAGTAAAATACTTGAGAAAGTGTAATGTACATTTTTTTTAAATGAAGCCTTCTATATTTGACTGATATTTAAACAAATATGAAGGTCAAATTCGTTAGACATAGTAAGAGGATGGGTTGAAGTTAGTTTGAATCTGCTGTTTCATCAATCAAAATTTATTAGTCTTCACTTTATGAAAGACAAAAAACAAAAAAGTTTGAATTAGATAATAAAACGGGTTTCCGTAGGAAAAACTAATTTTTTTCAGTCTTTAAAGGCACTTTTTCTAATCCATATGTAAATCATTAGAATACCTTGAAACTATCTAAATCCGAATTTTCGACCATCAACGTCTTGCAGGGCTTCGGCCAACTTGGAAGTCCTTTTGGTCATTTGTAATAAATGTTGAAAACTCGATTCCAACACTCGTTCACAATATTACTTAATGTTGTAAGACCGCAAGAAAAAATAAATAAATAAATGATTTTCAAACTGTTATAATTTCTTTCAGATCATTGAGAAAATGTAAACTGGTTAGAATCATTTTCTTAAATACTATCATACGAAGTGAATAAAGACCATTTACAACATAAATACTAAGAAAATGGAAGAAACTATGACGACTTGCAAATTGCCTTATTTTCGGCCCTTTTTGTATTTTATTGTGTAGGATAAAACACGATTATGGCACTAAATGGCTTAAATAAATATTGTTATTATAACAGTTATGTTAACCCCAAATAAGAACTTAATTATCGTTTTTTTTCTTAGATATAGACTATCCACAGTTCTCCAACACAGCGTTCCAATTTCACAAGCGCGAGTTTTCTCCCTGTAAACAGAAAATCGGCACACTTGTGGAGCACATTAGTACAGAATACAATCGTTCGGAACTCGGAAGAAAAAATCGTAAATTTGTCTGATGTCTAGACAAGATTATCTGGTTTTGCCAGCAAACGACACCGGTTAGCGTAGAATATTTATCATGCATTTAATGTCACCATTTTTTTCAAAACCATTATATTAATTTTAATTATTTTAGGTAGGAAAAACCTGTTTAATAGATTTTTGACAATTACAAATATCTACTATACTTGAGCAATTAAAACTTCGTGGTGATGTATTTATTGATATTGTTTGTTTATATAGGCTGCAGTTTGTTCACAAAGATATGTTCCTAAAAGATATTGAAGACTTACTTTGCGGATTAAACGGTCATAATGTGTGTATGATTGGTGATATGAACATAGATATTTTAGGTTTACACTCTGGTTGCGATGAGTATCTTCTTCTTCTATCTTCACTGGGCTTTGAATCTTTGATAAATTTGCCAACAAGAGTAACTCCAGTTAGTAAAACATGTATTGACCATATTTTTATTCGGGCTAAAAAACTTGAAAATATCTGCCCAATCCTACTGGAATGGGACATAACCGACCATTATGCTACTGGACTATCCCTTTTGGATATATTTTGCAATTCTGATCGTACAAACGAACGATTAAATAAAGAAACTTTCGAAGAAATTGATTACTTCATGCTGAATGAGAGATTATTTTTTGAAAGTTGGAATGAAGTTTTTAGCTTAACCTGCCCTTCAAAGGCTTTTGATAAATTTATAAATACTCTATCCGCCCATGTTTCCAACAGCAAGTTCGTAAAACAAAAAAGTAGACTCAAAATGATTAAACCGTGGATGACCAAAACTCTGTGTGATAAAATAAATTCAAAAAATATTTACTATTCTAGGAACAAAAATAGCTTTCATATACCATGTATAAAAAACACTTATAAAAAAATGCAAAAGGATATTCATGATCTTATAAATAAACGAAAAGAAACATACTTTAATCAAAAGTTCCATGAAAATAGGCACAACCCTAAGCAGCAATGGAATATTATAAATAATCTCTTGGGCAAAAGAAACGAAGACAAACGCTTAAAAACTATTAATTTCTCCCAAAATATTATATCAGAAAACGAAGTTGAAATCGCAAATAACTTTAATAGTTTTTTTAAGAATATAGTAAAAAGCCAAGAGTCAAATTACTCTGGATACACTGAAAGCATTCAACAACCATCATTACTTGCTAATGAAACCTTATCGTCTTTCTTCTTTGGTGAGGTAACTGAAGCTGAATTATTTCAAGCAATATGTAATCTGAAATCTAAAAACTCTTCTGGCGTAGATGGTTTCAGTAGCTTTTTTATCAAAAAAGTTAGTAACCTTATTATCAACCCTTTGACATATCTTGTGAATATTAGCTTTCAAAAAGGTATTTTTCCAGAGTGTTTGAAAACTTCGGTAGTAATCCCCATACATAAAAAAGGTAACAAATGCGATCCAAACAATTATAGGCCGATTGCCTTATTATCAGTATTTTCCAAAATTTTCGAAAAAATTATTACTAAAAGAATGATGAAATTTTTTGATAAATACAAAATTCTTAGTAAATCGCAATTTGGCTTCGTAAAGGGAATGTGTACTGAAGAAGCTATACTCTCTGTCTTGGAACATATACATCTGGAAATAGATAAAGGTAACAAAGCATCTGCTCTGTTCCTAGATCTAACAAAGGCTTTTGACTTAGTTAATCACAAACTGTTGTTAAAAATACTTTACAAATATGGCTTCAGAGACAATATTTTGGACTGGTTCGCATCCTATCTTCAAAATAGAAAGCAACTTGTTCGTGTTAATTCTTCAATGAGTAGTTCCATCTTTTGTTCAAATGTGGGGGTTCCTCAAGGCTCAGTCATCGGACCATTGTTCTTCCTTATTTACTTAAACTCCATCTTTAAGCTTAATCTTAATGGTAACATAATAGCCTTTGCTGATGATTTGGCCTTAACTTATGGTGCACCCCTTTCTGAAGACTTAAAGATCTTAATGAATGCTGACCTAACTGTTTTAGCATGCTGGTTTAGGTATCATAACTTGGTACTTAGCAGCAAATCGAAAGTAATGTGTTTCTCTCTTACAAACGAGTATTTTATCCATGGAGTTGTTCTACATGATTTAAATTGTGATCGTCATAGTTGCAATGTCTCTTGCTTGCAACTTGAAGCTGTTTCTGAGTTTAAGTACCTAGGAGTCACTATAGACAGTAAACTAACAGTAAAATATTTACTATGCACTGAATAGAATATTTCACTTACGCCGGCTAGTACCACTAAACTTAATGACATCAATTTATTATGCGTTGGTCAATTCACGTTTGGAATATGGTATCTCTTGCTGGGGTAGTGCATTCATTAGTAATCTGAAACCTATTATCACAGCTCAGAAAAAGATAGTCAGAATAATGCTTTTCAAGCCCAGTTGGGAGCCATCATTTCCATTGTTTGAATCTATTAAGGTATTGCCACTCAGACAACTATACGTATATAAAGTACTCAGACTGTTTTACTTACGAAGTGGTTTTAACAATTTAACTAGTAATAATTTTACCCATTCATTAAGAGCCTCTAATACTGTGATAGTTCCTAGAGCTAGAACAGAACATGTTAGACGATTTGCAATTAATATAGCTCCTCATATCTTTAACAAACTTCCAGCCGATATATCAAATAGATCTACCATTAACAAATTCTTAATTAACCTCAGAATCTGGCTATTGTCAAGATCAGGTGTAGAAGATTTAATTCAAATAGTTACTTAATTCAACGTTCATTACTTGCTTAATTCATGAATATTATATGTCTCAAAAACCCTCTTGCCTTCTGTTTCCAAATCTTCCAAATATCTCTAAGTTTCTTAAACACAAAATATTTTTGTAACAATTTTTTCATTTCAAATTCACTTTCTCCAATATTTTACTCGGCGCGGCTTTACTTTAATTGATTATCTTTTGTATAATGCACTTAAAACTGGCGTTTGTACCACAAAGTGCATATTTAACTTCATTTCAATCCATAATTCTTAGTTTATAATATAAATATTTTAATTGTTTACTGATAACTACTTATTGTAAACTATGTATTGAAAATAATGTATTGAAATAAATCTAAATCTAAATCTAAAAAAATTATCATATAATGCATCTTTATTTTACAATAACGATTTTTTGCCACTATAACAAATCAGTTGGAGCAGTTACCATTTATAAAAGTGTGCATTTTTTATTCCGCAATTTACCACAGTATCACATAATACACCGATTTTTCTCTAAAAGATCCTAAGAGCAGATTTTTAAACTCTAGGGTGATTTTTGGACATAAAAATGTTCCCTCTTGGTTCCTTCAAAGTTAAAAAAATCGATTAACCGGCTTAGATTCTAACCTCAAATAAACAGACAGTAATTGTGAGATCCACTTGTTTTCTCCATTGACGTTATGTCAAGTTCGATCTCGGGAATAAAAAAGGCGGTTTTATTTAAAAGTAACTTTTTTTGGTCACGTTGTTCTTATATTTCTTTAGGACCAAAAACATCGATACCTGCTGTTCTCAAATCTAATCCAATTTTTTTCAAAAACTGTTTAGTAAATTTTTACAAAAAAAACATCAATTAGTGTAATAAAAATATTAAATCTACACGCAAGAACCATTTTATTGATTTTTGACTTTCATATTATCGACTAAACAGTTTTAAATTCTAAAAGGTCACAAAAATATTGCATATCAAATTTTTCAAAAATGTCCAAGAGCATGAAACTCATTTTTTTAATTACATAAAGGAAAAATGTTTGTGTTCCCTATGTTAAGTTTGTTCAAAATCTCTTTACGTCCCAAGTAAAAAATTGAAATACCTACGTAGTGATTTTTCAATAAAATTTCGCTACGATTGTCGATTTTACTGCGAACTATATCTTATTTCGGGTCTATGGGTAATAATATACCCTATTTTTAAGTAAAATAATGAGCTAAAACTTAGGTTCTTGTCTACGATAATATGTTTCATTCCAATTATGTACTCGTATGCTAATGTTTATTTTATTTCTGAGATTTGGCAGCATTTCCTGGACCTATGATTTGATTTAATCCCTGCTTATACTAGGTGTGTTTTTTTCGCAAGTCCATATAGAATTGTAAAAAAAAACGACGTCACTTTTGACTTCTCTGAGCAAATTATCGATAACATATAGATAATACTGTTTTGGCATCACCTTTTTTATCGGGTCTTAGGCTAGCCGCGCACTAGCAATTTTTAGTTGCGAAACTGTTTGGTTACTTATAGAAAACAGATAAACTGTTTGGTTGAATGTCCGTGAATTTGCAGATAACTATATGTTCAATAAAATGGCGAACTTATTTTAGGCAATCGTTTAGTTTGTGTCAAAACACAAACTTTTTAGTTGCTCGAACTAAGCGGTTTCGCAACTAAAAATTGCTAGTGCGCGGCTAGCCTTAGATTAACTCTCGAAAATTATCTGGTCTTAGCTAACTCTGTATAGATTTAAGTAGTTCATCCATTTGCATGTAAAGCGCTTATGCAATTCTATATGGACTTGCAAAAAAAACACGCCTATTACGACTTTTCAATACTCATTTTGCAGAAAGTTCTTAGGCTAGGCGCGCACATTCAGTTTTTAGTTGCGCAACTGCTTGGTTCGAGCAACTAAAAAGTTTGTCTTTTGATACAAACTATACTATTGCCTAAAATGAGTTCCCTATTTTGTGTAACATATAATTATATGCACCTGCGAGTACATTCAACCAAATAGTTCATCTGTTTTCTATAAGCAACCAAACAGTTGTACAACTAAAAATTGAATGTGCCTGTCTAGCATAAGCAACCAAACAGTTGTGCAACTAAAAATTGAATGTGCGCGCCTAGCCTTAGATTTTGAATGAGTATAGAACAAAAGTGTTGATTCCATCAAAATATCCTTCTACATCTATAAATGACCATAGCCGTGTTTTTTGGAGAAGTTATCCGTAGTACTGTAGGATTTTATATGAATAACAAATACAACATCCGCAGTAGGATCACTGCCGATACTCAAATAAACGTCAAACCTCTATCCGCAGCAGAATTTCACTTCTCCTTTTATCGGCAGTGGTCCTACTGCGGATGTTGTATTTGTTGTTCATATAAAATCCTACTGTACTACGGATAACTTTTCCAAAAAAACATGGCTCATATAAAACCCACGGTCTATACTCCCGTTCAAGTTTGTAACATTGAGAACTCGCTGAGTTTTGTCATGTATACATATTGACAAGACAACAATTGCAACGTTCTAGAGAGAGCCGAAACAAAACCTATGAGCCTTGAATAAATGCTTCAGCACAATATGGATCTATATTTGATTGACTATAAGAAGATTAATTTGTTGCCTTGTATTCCTTGACCACGTAGTATAGCAACATTCATGGCATTTCCAATTTTTTATTTTATGTTTTTTTTAACTCGTTACAGCCCTGGTCTTGTGAAACTTCTAAACAGCACAGTAATTAAAAGTGAACAAAACGCTTATGCCACTCTTATACTAATTTGTATTAGTATTTCCAAATCAGAGCCTCATTTCACACACAATGACACATCTCGCCAATTGAATTAAAAGCCATCTAAACTCTTAACATTTCAATAATTTAAATGCATTTTTAGTTCACTCTGATAGCTACAATTTAATTAAGTGCCATCTTAACTCTAAACATTTCAATAATGTAAATTCAGTTTAAGTTCACTTTGATTACTGACATAAATTATATTCACTCTTAGTTTTGATGTTTGCTTGTTAAAATCTATTGACACTCTTTCAATAATTAAGGCTATCATTAGAAGATCGTTTTCTTCCCGACTTTTCTCTAATATAACATACACTTTTAATAAAATACTAAACAAAATATACTTTTATTAATTTCGTTTCAACAATAAACATATTTATGCATCAATAAAATAAAACAGCCGGTTCCATGAGGGGCTTTAAAGTTTTTAAATGCATACTAAACCTTAAAATAGAAATTTTTGGTTGCACGAAGTACTTTTAAATTTAACATTCTTTCATATCATTAAATTTGAAAAGTGAATTTGTAAATCTAAAATATTGCCATTTACTTGTCTATAACTAGAAGTACGCAAGAACCTAAAAACAAAAGCTGATTTTTTGCTTTACATAAGGCTAGCCGCGCACTAGCAATTTTTAGTTGCGAAACTGTTTGGTTACTTATAGAAAACAGATGAACTGTTTGGTTGAATGTCCGTGAATTTGCAGATAATTATATGTTCAATAAAATGGCGAACTTATTTTAGGCAATCGTTTAGTTTGTGCATTGTATATATATTTTTATAGTACTCTCATGGAACACGAACAAAAGTTTTATTATTGTGCCGCAAAATCGTAAGTGTGGCTATGTTAAGCAGTACAGAGTTGACGTGGAAGGAGAAAATATAAGCAAAAAAAGAGACGAGGTAGAGATATATTTATTGTGACAACAATAAAGAGGGTAAGGGAGAAAGTCTTATCTGCGTTTCTTTTTGCTGTCAGAATCAATTGTAGGTAGTTATATAAAGTTTTATATGCCATGCGCGAGATGAATACAAGCAAATAGTATTCAGAGTGTATGAGAGTTCTCGTGAATTTTGTTTTATTACTCATGCAATCTGGTTTGTTTGAATTCTGATACGATTAATTACCGAGGTTGCCATTTTATGGACTTTTTAATAAGATCTAGAGGAATTTGAACTTAATAAACTCAAATGGTTTTATTTCGTTTTTGAAAACTAAATAATTTCAAATTGGCTTTATTTCGTTATAGTAACCAAAATAATTTTATAATAATAATTTTATAATAATTATATGCAGTGGGTAGTTAGATAGTGGCAATTGTATTTTTCAGTTTAACTGCGGCGAACTCTGAGTAATATGCTGCAGCTGCTTTCTGTAGCTTCAAGCAAGCATCCATATTACCCTTTACTACCGAATCCACGCTGACACCATCGCCATCCAAGTTTTCAACTGTTAAACAATCAAATAAATTGTTCTCTATTCTTTCTTCGAATAGGAAGTCATTATTTGTTGTATCGTTTACAGTTTCGGCTTCATACTCCGCTCCATGCAGCAATGGTACTGCTCCAGCATCTTCATATCCTGAATGTTCTGCTGCTGTTAAATGCTGGAAAATTATTTGTTTAAAATTTCTTATGAACCTCCATGCCGATGGGTTCCGTTCATAAGATCCTCTGTTTGAGCGTACCATTGAAAACAAGTTTTCGGCAACATCTGTATTTAGATGTGCAAGCAGAAAGTACGTCTGATCATCGCTCTTATTGTGTTCCCACATCTGCTCGATGGCGAGAAGAGTTTGCTTTAATCCTTTAAAGCATGGCGGGATTGTCATAGTGCTGCTGGTTTTCCACGTTGAAATCCAGTTCCTTGCACTTCTCAAGACATCAAGTGTGTCAGTGGTATCCGATAGTACCTGCTTATTTGGGTTCCTAGAGTATACATAGTTGGCCTGTATTTAGGGTATCGAATAGGTCATTCATTCTCTTTATGAACCTAGCTGTCGACTCAGCAACTTTTTTATCTTCATCGGACTTAAAGAATCCAACACTCAATGCATACATAATTCCAGAGTATACATTGAGGCTGAAAACCTGCATGGCTAGCTTCACAGATAGCTTTTCAAATGGTGCTGGTCGGATATGGGCCGCAGTTAGCTTAAACATGGTCTGGAATATCCCTTTCGAATCCTGTGCAAATATCCTTTCCAATATCCGCCAGTCTACGACATCATTCTCAAAAGAAATTCGATGCTTGAGCAAAATATTTCTCACGCTTTTAAACATATGTGGGTAGTCATAGAGTAAGAAAATTCTATGACTTTCCAGTTCCACATATGGTTCGCTCTCCAGTAATCTTGCAGGTTTCAGTTTATTATATGCGGACACATTGCTGCTGCCTTGGTCGCAGCTTAGTGCAACAATATTCATTCCACATCTTATTACTCCAGTAATAAGACTGACTAGCATCTGGGACAAAAATTCGGAATCTGGTGATCCAATGTAGTAGGCAATGGATTGTTTCCAGTTCTTGTTCAAGCCTCTAAGTGTAAATACCATTACCTTAGAGGCTATAGTTGTCTGCCTCCCGAATTCTCCTAAATCCGTGTATCCGTATATCATGTCGTCCTTTATGTTGTACTCCAGTTCTTTTTTGATGCCCATTTCATCGAAGAGTAGCACGCATTTTTTATCCATCGCTGTCATTTCCTTAGCTTTGTCCTTCAGCAAATCCTGCATTCTTCCACTCAGTCCCGTTGGTAGTCGGATTTCCGAGTGCCACCGGTAGATAGTGCTAACCGATGGCAGTTTGAATCCGGCGCTTAGCATAAAATTATAACATGCTGGGGACTTAAAGAAAAATTTCAAGGATAAGTCCCTTTCTTTAGGTCCTCAGGGTGTGTTCGGCTTGTGAAACAGTTGGCTAAAGATGAATGTCCGCAGCTCTTCTGAAAATCTTTCCATATGGGTGTTGACATTTTCCTTTAACCTATATTCGGGGTCGCGCTTAAGTTTCTTAGGGGTCTCAAAAATATAGCGCGGAATAAAGCTTTCGCGTTTTATTCTACGCTCCATTTTATAGGAAGTATGACCTGGAGAAGGGAATTGGGAAGGAGAAATGTGCGAAGAAGAAGGCACGTCCCGAAGAGAAAAATCTTTTAAGTAGGTTTTCGAAGAGCTTGAAGCCATATTTATCAGAGATAAAGCTGGGCTGCAAGGGACAGGTAGTGGTGGGGGTGGAAGTGCGGAATCCGAAACTGCAGAGACAACCGTGGAGGTTGGCTGCTTCCTAGTCCTAAATGCTTCCATTAAACGACTGCATGATGAATCGATAGAAGAATCTGTGCAATTACACACAGATTCAGAAGTAATGGGCAACGCGTATTTGGAAAGACATTTCATTGTCGATCTGACAATAATGTCTTTAGCATGGAAATGCTTTTCACACATCTTGGATTGTTTCGGTAAATTCTTGGTGTGTGAAATATTCCCATGCTTAACCAAACCGCCCTTCTATGGTCATTAGGTATCAAAAAGAACGAAAAATAACCGAACAACTTTTGCTGCTCACCGCAGTTTGAGTAGGCGCAGACAGACATTATATAATTTATATATTAGAATAAAATATAAAAAAAGAGAAATAGTAATAAATAAAACCTACTAAAGTTGAGACTTTGAAAACACCTGGAAAAACTACACTATCAAATCAAAATTATTGAAATAAACTTCACTTATAAAAAGAAAAACTTTCTGCCAATTTAAATGTTTTAAATATTGAAAAACACTACACTCAAAAAATGAAAAACTTTACGGCAATTTAAGTATTGAAAAACCTGCACTTATAAAATGAAAAACTTTCTAGCAATTTTAATTTTTTAATTAATGTTAAAAAAACTACACTCAAACAATGAAAAACTTTCTGGCAATACAAATATTTTGAACTTTGAAAAAAACTACACAAAAAACGAAAAACTTTCTGGCAATACAAATATTTTGAACTTTGAAAAAAACTACACAAAAAACGAAAAACTTTCTGGCAATACAAATATTTTGAACTTTGAAAAAAACTACACAAAAAACGAAAAACTTTCTGGCAATACAAATATTTTGAACTTTGAAAAAAACTACACAAAAATTGAAAAACTTTAAGGCAATTTAAATCTTGAAAAACCTGCACTAATAAAATGAACCACTTGCTGCCAATTTTAATTTTTTAAATATATAGAAACCACTTATCAAACAAAAAACTTCTTTCAAGTTTTGATTGTTAAAATATTGACAAAAACACTGATATCCAATTATTTATAAAAATATTGATAAAAACACTGATATCCAATTATTTATAAAAATATTGATAAAAACACTGATATCCAATTATTTATAAAAATATTGATAAAAACACTGATATCCAATTATTTATAAAAATATTGATAAAAACACTGATATCCAATTATTTATAAAAATATTGATAAAAACACTGATATCCAATTATTTATAAAAATATTGATAAAAACACTGATATCCAATTATTTATAAAAATATTGATAAAAACACTGATATCCAATTATTTTCACAATAAGAAATCACTTTGAATTTAAAAAGCACCAAATCCAATCGAAATTGTCAATGACACTGAAACTGAATAATAACAAGCTTCTAAAGCTGAAATTAATACACATCTGTTATCCCACTCATACTCCCGCCTTATACCCATAAGAAACAAACAAGCGCATATGTATACTCAATTTCAGTTAAAAAACCGTTACCAAAAAAGCAAGACATTATTGACAATTTTGTTAAATTTGTATGTATTTCCACCAGTGGTACCACTTTACTTCAATTGAAGTAAAAATTAAAATCTACTTCCTAATTCGCACCATCAGCAAAATCCTAAAATGCAATTCATTTTAAATATCTCTATTTTAACCTACTTTAATTTTACAAAAAAAATCCCAAATCTACTAAATTATTGTGTATTGAAATTTAAAAAAAAAGTTTTTTTTTTTAATTTAAAAAAAAAAATTTCAAAATTTTTTTTTTTGAAAACTCAATAATTCGAAAACCCCATGCTCGATTTTTTTAAAACTTCATAAATAAAAGTTTCTTAATATAAATTACAAGATGTTAGAAAAAAAATGTATTTCGCCTAAAAATAACTGTACCCTCCATAAAAATATTAAAAAAGGGTTTTCGAAAATCGTATTTTTCTCGAAAACTGTTCCGAGGCTGAAATTTGTTTCTTTTTATTAATTTTTGTATATAAAAGCTTATATTTTTAAGAAAACTACACGAATTATAATTTTTGTTCTTGGAAGATAGTTTTGAGGAAATATTAAGTTTTCAAAAAAAAAAATTTGAAAATTTTTTTAAAAACCCAAAAAATTATTTTTTTAAAATTTGAATACACAATAATATTCAAACTATTAGGGACCTTTAGCAAAAAAAATGATCAAAATCCGTCGTACAGTTTTTGAGAAAATCGAAAACAAAAAAATGGTCCCAAGGGGGTACCAAAAATAACAATTTTTTGTAAAATTTTTTTCAACCATTACCTAGCTCATTGTATAACAATGCCTAGCTTTAATTAAATGAAATTTTTTGTTTTTTTTTTTTTTTTTTTAAATCTGTGGGAGTTTTTGAGAAAAAAAATATTTATGAAATTTCGAAAAAAATTAAAAGCCATATCTACCAAGTTTGAAGAAAATCGGCCGAGCCGTTTAGCTGTAGTCGAACTCAAATGTTTAATAAAGTGGTTAATTGAACATAATAGTTCTTCATAACTTAAAAACTAAAAGAGATAGAAAGAAATGGAGTATGCCATTAGAAAGAGCATGTTTGATTTATAAAAACTGCATTTCTAACTAATTTTCGCCAAAAATTCTCTTTTGAACAAAATTATAACTCAGACGACAATATGCACAGAAATAATTTTCTTCTATCCCAAAAAATACGTAATCGCCAAAAAAAGTATTGAAAGTATTAACCTTGAAAATATTTGCCTACAGAAAATAACAACTACCAAATCCCCACACACACCTACTACTCCAATGTACATAGTATGTGCCTCTGTTCTCCTATTTTATATACAGTATTCCTATTGCTGTCACTGTCATGTATTAAATGTCTATCTGTTAAAACTCTGCCATAGACATCTCTGCTAATTTAGTAATTATGGTGCCGCTTGGTTCGCCCAGTCGCGTTCCTATTCATGATAGTACTATTAAAATATATATACAATGGTTTGTGTCAAAACACAAACTTTTTAGTTGCTCGAACCAAGCAGTTTCGCAACTAAAAGTTGTTAGTGCGCGGCTAGCCTTAGTTTTTATTTATTGCAAATAGAATTTATGAGTAGGTAACAACTGAATTCGATTTATTTATTTATTAATTTGTAGATGAAGGGTTCGAAAAAAATACATTCAAGAGTATTTTTGGTTATAATGACTGATTTAGGGATATGCGACAAAACTTAAATTTTCCTTTCTACATTGGTGAAACAGCAATGTTGATACAATAAGGCTAGCCGCGCACTAGCAATTTTTAGTTGCGAAACTGTTTGGTTACTTATAAAAAACAGATGAACTGTTTGGTTGAATGTCCGTTAATTTGCAGATAGTTATATGTTCAATAAAATGGCGAACTTATTTTAGGCAATCGTTTAGTTTGTGTCAAAACACAAACTTTTTAGTTGCTCGAACCAAGCAGTTTCGCAACTAAAAGTTGCTAGTGCGCGGCTAGCCTAAAGCAATTTTATAAAATTAGGTGTGTTTTTTTTGCAAGTCCATATAGATTTGTAAAAAAAAACGACATCGGGACTAAGCGCTTTACATGCAAATGCAACAACTACTTAAATCTATACAGAGTTAGCTAAGACCAGATAATTATCGAGAGTTAATCTAAGACCCGATAAAAATGGTGATGCCAAAATAGTATTATCTATATGTTATCGATAATTTGCTCAGAGACGTCAAAAGTGAAGTTTTTGGATTGGTTGATGCTAGTCGTCAATAAGCTGACAAATGTCATAGCGTACACAGTGCTTCCAGCTATGTGGAAAAAAACTCCTAAATCCCGATGTCGTTTTTTTTTACAATTCTATATGGACTTGCAAAAAAAACACACCTATTGATCATAAAACCTAAAACAATAACAAACAATAAATCAACCTACAAAAATAAATTACAAAACAGAGAATATTGGCACCACTTTCTCATTTGGCCCATTATTTCGCGCCCAATTTGATAGCAACAAAATTCCCATGTCGTTCCTCATGGAACCATAAAAGAAAAACACATATTCATTTTGACATTACCCCACGCACACATCCTCAATTCCAACGCAACTTTCTCTATCCATATACAAAAATTCACACCGTCTATCTTGTATGTGTGGCCAATTGGTCAAACCGCCATCTTGGAATTGTATGAACAAGAAGCAAAAAACGAGCAAGAAAAGGAGAAAAATCGAAACATTGACAGGAAAAAAAAAGAAAAAATCGCGTCAAAAAGAAAAAGCGAATCCGAAATTTATAAATTATTTTTTTTGTTCTCATCTCTCCGATAATTTAATAATATATTCAAATAAAATGAAAATAACTATTTGCAAAAACGTCTAAATACTAATGATAACGTTTTATCCCTTCATAGAAAAACAACAAATTCTAGTTCGAATTGAATCCGAAGTGTAAAAAGAATTAAAAAAAGAAGAAGAAAACCTCATCAAACAAACAAAAATTTTTTGTTCGTTTCGTCGTTTTCTTTTCGGTGTGTGTGCGAATTATATTGAATTTTTTATAATTTTTTTCTTTCTCCTCGAGAATTCCTCGAATTTGAAAAACCGAAATCCTTCTTCTACGGCAATTAAAGAACTTGCTAAAAATTCGAACGAAATATTTACCGAATCGCCTACTAATTTTATCGTGTGAATTTTTGAATAGAGTAAAAGAAAAGTAAAAAAAACCGATAGTTCATCTCAATTCGTGTAAAATAGAGAAATCTTCTTGGATAACCCAAAGAAGAGTATCAAATTGATTTGGTGTTCCTGTCGTTGTCGTCGGTGGAGAATCAAAAAGAAGGATTGTGTTCTACCCTTCAACTTCAACCCAACTAGCCACAGCCATTTCGGTGGAGCAACCAAAGCAAAACAATTGCAACAAGATTTATACTACTCGGAAGGAAGCACCAGCACGACGAAGTATCAGCACGTCGTCGTCGTTGTCGTCTTTGGAGCAAACACGATAACCACGACACGACGTCTTCCTCGTCCTCGATCGAATCATCGAGTTCCCAGTTGAGTCGAGTCCGAGTCCGAGTTGCTGCAATCGAGGAAAGATTCGCAATTAAATTTCTGTCAGTTTTTCTAGACTATGTCTGAATACTTGTACAATCAATTTACATAGCGCCATGGCTGCGACGAGAAAGTTGCAAGGTGAGCACGAAAATTAACTACAAAAAAATATACACATTGTAGCAGCTAGCTATTTACCATCCAAATCCAAAATAGCGAGAAAAGACCCTAATTTGCCCTGCGGTGTGATGGTCTTCCAAAATATATGCGAATTCTATTTATCTGAAATTATGTTTTAATGTTTTTTATGTTGGGTAGAAAAATAGAAATAAAATTGGAAATTCTTTAGCCGGAGGGAGGACGAGAGTGAGCGAGAAGACAGCAACAGCAGCAGCACCATGTAGAGAGGACAATCTTCTTGCACTCCACTTGATTATTTTTTTTTTTTGTATTAAATTTTTTCCTCCTTTTTTGTCGTAGGAGGGTGGCAGGCAGGGTGGATTACTCCCTCTCTGGGTATTTTGGATTGTATATATTTGATTGGGTTGTGTGAATTGGGGGTGGTGGAGGGAAGCATGTCATTAATAGGGATGGTGTGGTGGCTGGTGGGTAGAGAATTTCTCTGTTGGGCTTATGATCATAGGAAGACGCGGCATTTAGAGAAACAATTCAAGGAATTCCCTTGCTTGTTTATTACATTAGATCGCAAACACTAAAAGTGCATCATAATCATTTCATCCAGTCATTTAGACACTTAAATCTCTTCCGATCTCTTAATAGTAGCACTTTTTGCGGCTAGTTTTTCAATGAAGAATCACGTTCACAGATTATACCTATTTCATAGAAACTCACGTACTGTTTTAGGAAAAAAGCATTAATTGTTGATGTTTGCAAAAATTAATGTGACGATTATTATTTGATTAGAAATAAATTTAATTGACCTCTCTCTTTTCGTTTGTGTGTCCTGATTTTTTGTTTGTTTGTTCTTTTGCCCGTAGGGAAAAGATCGATCGATCTTTTGTCATATATGTACCTACCTATAAGTTCGAAGGGAGAAAGCACGATCTGTCGATCCACAACTACAAAGGTCTCTTTGTTTAGGTAGTTTATGATTTCTTTTATCATTTTTTTTTTTTTGTTTTGTTCTTTTCTTTAACCATCAGCAGCAGCAGGTGCAAGGTTAAGTGAAGTTATATTAAATTTGATATGACTGATATTTCTTCCGGAAATTAAAGTATGTATGCTGTGAAAAAGATTATTATTCTCTATTTGAATGATTTATAGTAAAAAACGTAAAAAACAAATAAAAGGGAATGAAAAATTCGTGTTTTTTTTAAGAATTATTATTCACAAACATATTAAGATTGTTGAAACAAATTAAACGGTTTGGGTTTGTTAAAAAATATTTCCAAATCTAGCGCCACTGTTCTTGCTTAAAACTCTTCTAAATATGCACAAATTGCAGACATTTTTTTATAATCCTTTTTCTATGAATTCAGAAGCCAAAGTTTCTCGAAAGAGGGTTTAAGAATTATTATTAAACTTTTATAATTTTAGTGCTCAAAGTTGTTTTATTATTAGTCGAAACAACCTTCTAATTGATACGAGTAGATTAGATTTTCTTCAAATCAAACAAGTCGTTCCGATTTCTGCAACTATTGCCTTAGATGTATTATGTAAGAAATTAACACCTTACTATTTTAAAACAAAACCATTTGTAGCCTTGAACAAAGAGTACCTACATCGAGTATTTGTGATTGCACAGATTTTAGTTTGCTAGTAATTTTTGTATGTGTAATAAATTTTAAGATATATTATAATCTTTAATTTTTTGTTTCGCTTAACAGGAGAGATCGATAGGTGTTTAAAAAAGGTCGCGGAAGGAGTGGAAACATTCGAGGATATTTGGAAGAAGGTACATAATGCAACAAATAGCAACCAGAAGGTAAAACATCAAGCATTCATATTTTTATTGTTGCTTAGCAATTTTGATTGCATAATTTTATTTCTATCATTTGCAGGAGAAATATGAAGCAGATCTCAAAAAGGAGATCAAAAAGCTGCAGCGGCTTCGCGATCAGATTAAATCATGGATTGCGTCCGCTGAGATTAAGGATAAAAGCGCCCTCTTAGAGAATCGGCGTCTCATCGAAACAGTATGACAAGCTTTATCTTTTCCTTTATTAAGACATCTAAATCATAAGTTTTTTTTTTGTTATGTTTAGCAAATGGAAAGATTTAAAATCGTAGAACGAGAGACAAAAACCAAAGCCTATTCGAAAGAAGGCCTGGGGGCGGCACAAAAAATGGATCCTGCTCAGCGTATCAAAGATGAAGCACGCAATTGGCTAACCAGTTCAATTAGTTCACTGCAAATACAAATCGATCAATACGAAAGTGAAATCGAATCGTTATTAGCAGGCAAAAAGAAACGCCTAGATCGAGATAAACAAGATCGAATGGACGAACTGCGATCTAAATTAGATCGGCATAAATTCCATGTTACAAAACTGGAGACCCTACTGCGATTGCTTGATAATGATGGTGTTGAGGCAGAGCAGGTAAATATACACAACATTGTAAGTAGGCAAGTCCAATTTTTTTTCTCTCTCTCTGTATGTGTGTTGTAGTGTGCATACTGTGCGTGAACAAACAAACAAAAATCCCAAAAACTAGAAGAAACGAGAGAAGAGAATTAGAAATCAGAATTATCATTACTTTTTTGTTGTTATTGGATCCCAAAAGGATCGTTTTGTTGACACTTCGTCGGAATACAGAGTTCAATTACTGTGTCTCTTGATTAATTTTATAATTACCTTTTTTTCTTAAAAAATATTACAAATTTCCTTTAAGTATATACCTTTATTTTCCTACTGATCTCTGCTCCAAATTCTTGTATTTCGCCAATGCCAGGGCGCTATTAAATGTTTGTACTCCATAAGAGCTTCAGCTGCCGATGATCTCTTATAGAGATGGAACAGGCATTCAACACTCGCCTCTTGAGTGCATAAGGACATTCTAGAAACAATCATTTAAAAAATCGTTAAGAGCGTCTATTGAAATAAATAATTTTCGCAAAAGTTCTACGGATGGGATGGACAAATTTCCTCGATTTCTTTGTGCATGTTCTGCTATCGCACTCCCAAGAATGCAAACCAGAAACCTGATCCAAACAAAAAAAGCTGCTTATATTGAAATTCAAGAAAAAAGCAAAATCTCACCTAGTAAAATCGACCGTGGATGCGATCTCAAACCAGAATCCATCTTAGGACATAGCACAGTGTTTCGCAAAACCTAAATATCGTAAACTTTACCTGGCCACCTTACACTGGCTTAGTAAAAGTTCAAGTAAACGTGCATACAATTCAGTGGCTCCCATGTCGATTAACGAATCGCCCTTCATACTCCCTTGAAGCATCTTTTTTTATTAAAGTTCCATCAATCCATCCGATAATATTCGGCATACCGGCAATTGAATAATATTTGTTTACTACATGCGAAGTCTTTGCCTTCTGATTGATTTATGACATATACTACACACCGTTGGCTTGCATATCAGCAACACCATGTTATTGAGCACCAATACCTTACCAATATAACGCTATCAAAAGCTGATGTTAGTCTGAAAGCTCCCCGCAAACTGAAAAGTGAATCTAAATTTTTTTATTAAATGTATAAGTTTGAATATCTCTCTCTTGCCTAAAATTTTTCTTGGTCTTTACTTCTTTCATCACTGCTCTAGAACTTTTTTTTTCAATTTTTACGAACACATCAATTAAACAATAATTTTTTAATTTAAATGAACCGATATTTCAACAGAATCTCATTAGTCTTTCTACTCTAACAATAAATTCACATTTAGGGCCATTTGCTGATACGAAACTTAAATATTTATGTTCAACTTAAGCGCTTATGTTCTACTTTTTCCTCTACGTAAACTGTCACATAAGAGTTTATGTGTAACATAAGTATTTATGTTCCGTATCAGCAAATGGGCCTTAATAACTGTATTTTTTTGTGCACTTGTAAATTTACTTATATGTAGCTACAAGTCTGAGATGCTTGTAGTTATTTGAATTTTTGTATGAAAGAAATTTTCAACCTACAAGTGAATTCACAAGGGCACCGCACCGGTAACATCTTTCAAAGTGACAGTGATGTTTCGAAAGTACTGCTTATCTTAGCCGTTCGTGCTCGGCAGAAAATTGTAGGTCCACTCTATTCCTGGAAGCACGGTTGAAAATTGTGAGTCTTTAAGTATTGGTTCTCTATGAACTGTTAAATGAATGAATGAATATTGAGAGGGAGTTTGAACAGTGACCTAAAGATCTATTGTGCCTCCATCCAAAGCTAGATGAATTGCTATCCCTACACTCTTTCTTCAAGTTTATTCCTTTGATGAGTACCTTCAGAGAGAACAAATGAGTCTCTTTTACCTGGTACCTTCGCATCTGCCTAGTAAGTGTTCTGGCGTTTCGTCATAAGTATTGCAGAATCTGCATATGGGAAGAATATTCTTAGTGTACAGTGACCCGTGAGGAGTCCCGTTTCAATTCGTAGTTCCCAATAAGTAGTTAGGCCTCCCTCAGTTTTGGTAGTTCTTTCCAACTTTTGGATCTTTTGGCCGCCTCCTCTAAATGAAATATATGTCATAACTACGAGTAAACCAGCAATAATTGTTTTTTAGAAATTTAGTTCAATTGTTAAAACCTGACTCAATAAAAAAAACAGCTTTAAAAGCTAAATGATGCTTCGAAGTTTCTTCTGATATCGAATACAAAAATATTTCTTCAGATATTTACTTAAGTCTCCCTTTTTATTGTCCCTTGTGACCTTGTTAATAAATCTGCAAAAAGAAGCAAATCATTCTGTGATAGAATTATCCAATATTAAAGCAGTCTCCAACGAGCTTGTTTAACTTTACAAATTAAGCAACATAACACTACCTTCTTCTTGATTTCGGACGCTCGTCAGGACAGTTCTTTTGGATATATGTATGTGTACAAATGGCGTGGAAAAAGAAGCTCGTGTAGCATTGGCCACAAAGCTCTTATGTCATATACAAATGTACATACATACATATTCATGACATTTAAAAACCAATAGAATTTTTGTATTTTTATGACTACGACTCGGTAAATCAAATACATTATCATTAACTTGATTCTAGTATAAACTCCCTTGTTAATTTCTAAATATTTTTTTTCACGTATTTAATATCTGCTACAAGGCTACAACACACCTCTTTTTGATCGACTCACTATTGTCATGCTCATCAAATATAGTAACCCGAAGCTCATTCATTTCTTCATCTCATCTTCTTTCCTCATGTTTAACACCTTTGTCATTCCAAGTGTTTCATGTTTATATAAACAAATAATCAAATCAAATGATTAATACAAAACAAACCCAATTGAATTGTCCAATGAACATTGTCTTTATAAAAGAAAACAACATTTTTTTCCAATTTGCCTCTGATGAAGTGTATGTGTCTTTCCAGGTGAATAAAATCAAGGACGATGTTGAATATTATATTGAATCCTCGCAAGAACCCGATTTCGAAGAGAACGAGTTTATCTACGATGACATTATTGGCTTGGATGAAGTTGAATTATCAGGCACCGGTAAGATAAATTTTCTTAAATTTACCATACATTGATTACTACCTCATTTGTGTGTCATTTACTAATTATCATGCATTTTCTCAACTACATACCAAACCCACTCCTAAAAACAAAAAACAAACAAAAATGGTAACAGAAGGTGTTTCCCTTGGTATTCCATCATCATTAGCAACAACAGACAGTAACAACAGTAATGAAACTGGCGGTTCCCCAAGTAGTATAGCATCTGGTGGCAGTCCTGTTCAATCGCCTCCACCTTCGTCGCAACAGCTGAACAATTGCAGCGGAAGTACGGGCAATACAACAACAAGCAGCAGTGGCACTACAAACAATGCGAATAATCTGAACTATAGCAGTGATTCGACGTCTGTTGATATAACAGCAGCAGCAGTTGCGGTGGTGGCAGCGGGTGCAGCGTCAGCCGATAAGCGCAATAAGAATGACACCAATGCCAGTAGCAAAGTAAAAGTGAGTCCAAAACTTAAACAAACAAATATATTCGGTTTATTGAAAAAAATGTGTTATTTTTTTTAGCAACCTGTTAAACCTACAGCAGTACGAGCCAATAATAACAACAACACCAGCGGTAAAGCGGCTGCTGGCGCGGGAGGAGATTCGAATCTTAACAACAGTGCAACATCGAACAACCTAAATAACTCAACGGCGGCGCAATTATCGCAACAACAGCAGCAGCCAAATAAAAGCCTAATAAGTTCAACGCCTAGCAAAAATCTACAACAGACGAGCCATGCGTCAGGTTTGGCGAATAGTTTGCAGACAAATGTGACGACTTCATTGGTCAATTCGGCGCAACAACAGCATACAACATCTGTGACGCTCCAACAGCAACAACAGCAGCAACAACAACATTCTAATGCACCTAGTTTGAACTCGTCAACGATAATTCAGGCCCAATCTGTGATTCAAGCCACACCACCAATTGCATTTGCAGCTGTAGCTAAGAATAATACATGTTTGTTTTAATTCCTATCCTATGTTATTTTTGCTGATTTTTCTTTTTTTCTGTATGAACTTTTTAGCACACCTGGAAAATGGCCCTGTGCATCCTGCAACATCGTACGCAATGGCAGCGCCAACGGTCGCTTCGATTGTTGGATCAAATGCACAACAACAGCCGCAACATACAAATCTTCAAACAAATTCCTCACATCAAACAAGTGGTAAGCATATTTATTTACTACCTCCGTTTGAAAATAGACGCACAATTTTCGTTTGCTTTTACCTATTTAAGATTCCTCAACAACGCATAACAACACTTCCAATAACACCAGCATAGGAAACACAAGCAGTAATGCAGTAACATCAGGAGTTTCGGTGGATGCGGGAGCGCCTCTAGTTATCAATGCCCCGAGTAATAGTAACAGCAACAGCCTTGCAAATCGCATTTCACCCAATGGAATTGCGAGTGTGACAAATGTTCTTACAAACAATACCAGCCGAGGATCGCCTGGTTTGCTGTCTCCGAAACATATGAATGGTCCGTTGAATCACAACAACAGTAACAAGGGATTAAATGTGTCTGTGTCTGGTACGCAAAACAGCACAGACACCATGTCCACATTGAAAACAATGGCCCAAGACGCAATCAATCGATCTGGGTCCGAAACGAATATGCTGACGCAAGGTCCAAACGTGGACACAAGGCAACAGCAACAACAAGGATTACTGCAGCAACAACAACAGCAGCAACAACAACAGTCTCAGCATTTCTCACCAGCCGTAACAGATTCAACTGCCAATAATAGCACCACGAATGGTCCAACATCCGGCCAGGGTACTGTTAGTCTGACAAGCGGTATTGTTGGACAAAATAACAACGGCAGCGTTATTAGTAGTAAACCGACAAATGAAGCCCACATCCCACCGCTGTTGGGTGTGGCGCCACTTGGTCCTTCACCCTTACACAAGGATCATCAATTGCAATTTCAAATGATGGAAGCTGCCTACTATCATCTGCCAATGCCAAGTGATTCAGAAAAACTGACAACGTATATTCATCGGAATCCAGTGCAGACGCCGCCCCATTACCCGCAGGTAAATTGATAAATTCATAAAAAAAATCTATAATTTTGCGAAGAAGGAAGTTTAATTTTTATTTGTTTTTATTTTCTTCCAATCTTTGGAGCAGTCTCAGCTACCCCATTATGATACAGTGGAATTTTTCCAACGCTTATCAACTGAAACACTATTCTTTGTATTCTATTATATGGAAGGATCCAAGGCACAGTATCTAGCCGCGAAAGCTTTGAAAAAGCAAAGTTGGCGTTTTCATACGAAATACATGATGTGGTTCCAACGACATGAGGAACCAAAAATTATTAATGATGATTACGAACAGGTAAGATCAAAAGTTTGTGTACGATTGAAAAAACATGGTATTGAAACGCACACTAATAATGAGTAATAATGTGCCGGTCGTAAGTTGGTGCTATCGACTGACTATAAACCGCATCCGCTCGTGAGCTATCAGATATTGGGGCATTTAGTCTGGCTAATGCGCACAAGTGTTCGATCAATGTAAACTAATGTGCGTACCCCATTTTTCCCCGAAGAGGATGACTGGATTCTAATCACCATGAACAGAGAGCGACAATATGTGCGTTAACGACTTCACACATTCGTGCTAGTGAATCGGAAATGAATTGATTAAACGACTCGTGAGTTGTTTTACATTCCGTACTATTACCATTCATGAGACTGCAAATGGTTTTAGTTTTGTAGGATAGAATGCAATTATGCCAAAAATGGCACATGGCAACACAAAATTATATATTTCCAGAAAATCACACGATTTATGGTGAATTATTTACCACATCTATTTTGCTATTTTTCACAATTTTTGCATTCATTTATGCATTATTTTCTGGTATTAATTTACTCTACTATAACCTACTAGAAACCAACCACTGAAACATTTTTCGTCAAGTGTTGAAAATTCTTAACGCATCTTCTGGAATGGTACAAAACAAGTCACCAAGATGGAAGTACAATTTACAAACCCCCGAATGTCAATGTACACAAAGAATTCCGTTTTTTTCAATCGTACCCATTAATTTATTATGTTTTTGACACTAATTATATTTCTTTCCAGGGTACGTACATCTATTTCGACTATGAGAAATGGAGTCAACGCAAAAAGGAAGGATTCACATTTGAATACAAGTACTTAGAAGACAAGGAGTTGAATTGATGGATTCATGTAAAAATTAAAATAAACAAATTTAAAAAAAAATGAAAAGAAGAAAAACAAAATACAAAAAAAAAAAGAAATACAAAACAAAACAAAAAAAACTATTCTATTAAAAAAATGATGAAATATTTGAAGAAAAAAAACACACTTATGTTTTAGTTTTTACTCATAACTTTAGTTTTTTATTACTTTGTTATACATTTAATTTCTCTTGCATTCGCGATCATTGAATATGTTAATCATTTACAAACCTAAACAGAAAAAAATGTAGAAGAAGAAGAAGAAGAAGAAGAGCGTGCATTGTGTATAGAAAAGATAAAAAGAAAACATGAATATAAATGGGAAGTGAACCAGAAAACACTCACATTGAAAACAACATAAAAAAAATAAAAACAAGAAAATTTAGAATTAATAAAAAACAAAACAAAAAATATTACATTATATAAACGCTTGATATATGTTTTCATTTTCTTATTTGTTAATTCAACCAACAAGCCCATAAAACACTTTGGATTGAGAGGAGAATATCTACAGAGAGCTGAGAGCCTTGTGTGAGTTTTTTGTTTTCTATTTTTTGTATTGGGTTTTAGTTGTTTTCGTTTATTTGAGATTCATATGTTGTTAGCAGCAGATTGCCGATTCTCGTTGTTTATCATATTTTCCCTAGTTCAGACCCGAACTCATTTTCATTCAAAGCAGAAGAAAATTGTTCAATTTGTTCATGATTATGAGATATAAAAAATCTTGGTACCTTTAAAGTTGAACAATCGAATACAACATGTGTTCTCCTTTGTATTTGTTGCAAAACTGTTAAACTTAAAGTTCACTTGAGCTAGTGATCCTAATCGATAGGACCATATTCCACAAACGTGAGTTTTCTCTTCGAACACGGAGAACTATTACACATTAATATATTCGATTTCACATAGTGAAGTTCAAAAGATTTAACAAAAAACATGTACGCAACAATTGTTTTATCAAAATTTTGGTGAACTGCTTTTAATCGGCAATACTGTTTTTGTAGTCATACAACCAAACCAGTGTCCTATTTCACAAACCTCCAGACTATTGCATACATTAAAACATTTCTTAAAGAATGTTTTATGGAAACAAGTTGTTGGTTTGTGAGACCGATCACAGGAGCGAAACGGCTTTTATTTGCTTCCCCTTTGCTTTCAATAGTTTACATATTCTGTTCTCTGCTATTATTGTGAAAAAAAAAATTGAAAGAAAGCCCTTGACTTGCGCGACAAAATCACAATTCAACATTATATGCACTTTCTATTAAATAAATATTAAATATATTTATAATGATATATTTAATATTTTATTTACATAATATTTCTTAAGTAAAAAAAGATAAGAAGCTGCAAACAAGTCAACTAATTTAAAATAAAAAAAAATAATAAGTAAATACAAAATAAAAACCTTTTTTGCCAGAGAGTAGTTTTTGCATTTTTTGCGCATAAAATGAAAATCGTTTACTAATTATATATATATATATATAAATATATGCAAAACATAATAATAATACAATTAATTGACAAACAAAAATATATTAAAACATATATTTGTAGTGAAAACAAGAAAAAGTAGTGAATTTTTTTGGTAAAAAAATGAAAACATACCATATACCGTATAAAAACAAAAGGCAGACACAAAAACACACATCCAACAGAAAATTATTAAACAAAAAAAAAAGAAATTCCCCTTTTAAATAATAATAATAACAAGGAAGATTATATTAAAAGATAAATTAAAAAAAGTTACATAAAAAATCAATGTAAATTATTAAAAAAAAAATATAAAAAAAACTAAAAAAAAAAATATTAATAACCTAAAAAAATTAAAAAATGAAAGAAAAAAAAAACATTTTTAAAAATTACTATTAAAAGAATATACAAGAAAAGATGATTTATGAAAAAGTGGTTGGTGTTTTCAATTTAAACTTGTTCTATAGCAATGGTTTCGTGTAAAAAAAATAATCAAACAATGCTTTACTTTGATGGAGAAGTACAATAATGTGGATAAATGCATGACTGCGTCGAGTCTATTAAAATACATAGAGTCAGTTGGCTAATCAATTTGTTGGAAATTAGCTACACATTTGTTTTTTATCTGAAGTGACAAATCCTCCAAGACTACATAATCTTGTCATGGGAATTGGTTATATCCTTAAGCTAGCGGGTGAACTGTGTTGTTGGTCTACGTGTGTCGTCTAGGATTGGTAAAACCTGCCTAACAGCGGAATTCGATTTATATTAAAAGAACGTTTCGGACTTACCGCGTATTTGTTTATTCATTTCCCGCAACTCACATTTAAATTTGAAGAAGTAGAGAAAATCGACAAACAATAATCAAATCAGTATAACCCGTGATCACGAACAATAAAATCGGTTCGATAATACTGCGTAGGTTCGAAAAGTTCTTTTACATCAATGAATAGTGTCCGCGAAAAAAAATTAAAAAATTCGAATAGTTATCGCTTTTATACAGTTAACAGAAGCGATCTTTTTACTAAGATATGATCTTAAACGTCCTTGCAGTGTTCAGTTCAGTTGCGGCTTGTAACCTTGAGAAGATTTTTTTTTACTTTTTCGTAAAAGTTTTAACTTGATTCTTCTTCTATGACCCCCTGTATTTATTGGACAGCGCCACTTTTTTTCTTCTGAGAAGACAGTGGCCACTGGCCCAAAACAGTTCCGATTACGGCTGTCGATTACCACCTGCATATGAATCTTTTTATTCACCGATAGTCGTTTTACTAAAACGCCAGTAAAACGACAAGGCTCTAGAAACGAAAATTGGAGTTTTATTGAAACTACTATCTTTAAATTTCTGAAAAGTGAAGAACATAGAGAACGCTGCCCTTTTCGTATTATTTAAACACCAAAATGTGGTCTCTGGAGCCTTCTCGTTTTAAAGTCGTTTACGACTATCGGAATAAGGGTGATTGTATCTATTGGTTCTTTTTTTATTAGTAATGGTCCCGATTACGACTGTCGATTACCAAATAAATATGATTTTGTTGATTATTTTTTTTCATACTTTTTATAAAGGATTACATTAGAAAATGCTCGTCAAATCCTTGAAACAGCTCGAAAAGGAGATATTGATTCTGTAAACAGGTGGAAAGATGTACACAATTTATTTGTGGTGTAGTCTCCACGTTCAGATATTTTTTATAATTTGTTATTTTTGTAAAAAAAAATAAATTTAGAAATCAAAGTTTTATTTAATTGAAAAAAATTATTTTTTAGTTTTGTATCACTACAATTATTTTTTTATTTGCGACCCATTTTGTATTTTATCATCGGTCTTATGGTGTTGAGCTGTAGTGTATTCGGCAGCATAAGCCCGTCGATTGATTAATGAATGTGAAACGCGGCATTAAATAAAAATAAAATAAAAAATGTTTTATTTAAATAAAACTTCATTTTCTAAATTTGATTTCGTTATACCAAATAACCATTTATCATATTTGTAATAGCTTATAAACGAGTATGTATCAATGAAGATGTTTAGAATCTATTCTTCGATATTTATTCGGGTCTATCATCGTACTAGCTCGGATCGTAAAAAATTCTCCGATTTACGAGTTTTGTAGCTGTTCCATTAGAACAATCGTACATTTCGCCGGAAAAACTCAAAAGTGGTATTTAGTTGTCAAAATAAGGGTAATGTGTTCTGAATTCATGTGATATACATGGCGATATTTTGCTTTGTGCCTCTCCGTTTTTCTCCGACACCACATACAAAATCTAGTGATTGTAAATCCTCTTCGTTAAGGAGAAATATTGATTTGTCATTAATTTGTTATAACTTTGAGCTGCATAAACATTTTAACATTCATTTTTTATACATCTTAAAGTATTGGAAAAAAAATATATGTAAGTCATATTAATCTTTGCGCTTATTGAAATTTCGTTCAAAACAAAACCCGCTCAAAAATTCTTCCTCATTTTTCTCGGTAAGTTAAATTCTTTATTCGGGTAATGTTTCTGCCGTTTAAGCCATTGAAACTACAAACAGTTTAAATTTATTTTTTTAATTTTATGTAGCTCATTACTGTGGATAATTTTGGATTTAAAATGCTCGTGGAATAAAATGTTTTGCATATGGTACTGGATCTGTGTACATTATATACTTTTAGAACTAACCTAGAAATCATGTTTACGGCTGGAAAGCAATTTTTTGCATTAGTCACTGACACGACCGCAATAAATATAAACACGTAACATTTGTTGTTGGATTCCACTATTCGTACATCTGTCTCTTCTACCGGTGAGTAAAATTTTTCGTATATACATAATTATGTCTTAGCGATATTGATTACACCTAAATTATCCTTAACTTATTCAAAACCAAATGTGCTAAAAAAGCTAAATGTGTCAAATTTTGTGATCTAATTTCTCGCAATACATATGTCACTTCTGGGGTACTCCAAGGTAGCCATCTGGGTGCCTTATTATTTAAATTTTTTATAAATAACTTTGATTTTTGTTCTTCATGCGGTATATAACCAAAGCTGCACGAAATTCCATGAACAGTTTAAACAACTTTTTTTTCTTCTTCTGGTACAACTCAGGAATTATCCCAAGGAAAATATCTTGTCTTTAGTTAAATAACCTTCTTTAAGTCATGATTGAACATTTTTCAACTCTCCTTTCTTTTGTCCATTGTATAAGCCTGTTGAAGAATAAAGCTACAAACAATTTAGATGCTGTATAAAGGAAAGATATTCTTCTGCAGATTGTTTAAATCTCCTTTTTTATGCAAAGGAATTATTAAAGCCCTTGCAAGGCTGTTTGATAATTTCCATTTTCATATAAATTATATTATTGTAAGAGCTTAAGCAAATTCCATGATACAATTTTTATAAAACTCAAATGGTATGCGATTATTACTAGCTTTTGGAACTTCATCTATAGTGAATGTAGCATCTAAAACATCATCCAGAAAAAGAAGAGCTGCGTATTACTGTTTTAGATTTTTCAATTCATTTTTTTTACAGCTTTGCAGAATTCAGCTGAGGAACTAGCGCAACTTATCGCAAGTATCTTTTTTTACTCAAAGCCTAACTCTTTTTGAACGACGACAAAGTTGCTTATATTGTCTCAGCATGCAAATGTTTAAAAATGTCCGAGTTGTTTGAGCTCAGAACCATAGTTGCATGCAATCATTTTCGAACAATTCTTGCTTTCTCCTTCTCTCTGTATTTATGGAATTCGGTTTTGATGGTGCAGCTTCCCTTATAATTGCAGCCAGAACCTATATTATTGAAGAAACTTATATTTGAAGAAACATTTGCTCGTGCAAGGATCTCCAGTTCAGCGTTCAAATTAAGTTGATATGTTTTACTCTCATTCCAATCAAGTTTTGGTAACAAGTTAAATGCAGTTTGAGAGCTTTTTGATAGTGCTCTAACGGTTTTGTAGTGGCTCGTTATTCTCAATGTTTTCTTGTAAAAAGTAAAAGTAAACAAAAAAAATTTTTCTTAAATATTCATAACAATAAAATGTTTATTTAATTTTTTTTTTATTTATTTTTCTTGTAAAATTGTTTAATATAATTTCATATGTTTTGGGATTCATTCAATTATAATTACAATATATTTTTTTTTAATTTATATTACAGGATGATACTTTTTTGTTTTTGTTTTAATCAAAACATTTATCTCTTAAAAATCTAAACACAAAAAATAAGGTCTATTAACTTAATCACATTTTTGAAAAAAAAAAAGAAGAAAAATGCATTTTCCCAGTTAGAGAAATCTATTGTCCCCAATCATCGATATCATCGTCACCCCATCCAGCTTCTGCTGTTGTTTCCTCCAGCTCGGGCGCTTTAAATTCAAATCTACTACTATCCACCTTAACATCTTCAACGGAAATGTTTGATTTCTTGGCTGATGGCAGTTTTTCGTCAATGCTTGTGCTGCTAAGTAATGCTTCAGGAATGGTTGTAGTTGTGCTCCTTTGAATGACAGGTTCCATATCTTTGAAGAAGTCAATGTCCTCATTAGCACTGCCGGGCAGCTTCTGTACTTTAATGTCCAATTCACTGATATCGTCGATGATCTTTGGTGTAACGACTACAGAGTTCGAGGATGAGGTCTTAAAGGAGTCAGTTAGGGATATTCGAGGTAATTGCACCACCGATGACGATGAGGTGGCTGGAGGTAGAGGCTCAATGATAAGGTTTTCAATGATAACGGCGGCAGCAGCTGGGGCTGCTTCTTGCCGTTCTTCGTTTTCCCAATCGCTCCAAGCATCTTCGTCTATTTCACCATCTGTTCCATTGTGGACATCTTCTCCGCCATCAGGACTTAGGCGTTGTGGCATGACTACCCCATTTACTTCGCCCAATGAATTGTAACTTCCACTCACGTCCACATTGTCCGGCAAGGGACTACCTGAGACCATGTATTCGCCACCACTCATCACAGGGGTTATTGAACGTGGTTCGACCCAGTGACTCGTACTATCGGGCAGTGCTTGGGGACGTCCATCGGCGAAAAGCCTCGATCGATTGCCTCCTATAACTACATCCGACCCCAGCAGAGGAACCAAGTCAGCCAGACATCGCAAAGTCTTAGCAACGAGAATGTCGTTGGTGTCTTTGATGCCAAGCAAGAGATTTGGCAGAATTTGGTCTTGCAATTCCTCTCTGCTGAGCAGTTTAACGTATTCGCCGAAGTATTCAAGTAGTATCAGTCTGATCTGGGCATCGCGGACGCAAAAGATCTCCTTTATTCTCGGAATGATGAACTTTATGTAAGTGGAATTGGTGAATAAGGCAGCGGAAAGTTCAGATTTGGTCTTAAGGACGTACGGTGTAACACACAACTGGGCGGTGGTGTCAAGAAGAACCATTCGAGAGAGCAGAAGGCTACCAATTTGTGATCCAACAACGTTCTCGTCGAAATACCTCAAACGATCTATCAAGCCCGTAAAGAAATCTTGTTTCTCTTGGGGATTCTTCAGTGGCAGTTCCATTAGAAACGAATGAATCAAAATAAATTCATGATTGAAGTACGGATGGAGAAGAACAGCTGACAGTTTGGGTCGCATGGCGATGTTTTGATGTCGCAAGTGAGTGGCACAATATTCTCTGAAATCTGCAACGTAAGGGGTGTCAGGTGAGGAGCACTGTTTAAGGATTTCCTCACACAGAACAGCAAAGGCATACTGTTCAATGCAATCTCCAGAAGTTTTAGTTTCGTTTTCATCAATGGCTCCTTTGTAACGATATGCATTAGCCAGATCCAGAAGAGTTTTGGTTACTTCTTTGGCTTTCCACACGTATTCGAAACCACCTAGACGCCAAGAGCCTTCGGCGTTGATATATATCGATGAGATGGCAATATTCAGATGACGGGCTTGAGCCTAAAATTTAAGGATCATTAAACAAATTCCCAATTATACTTAAGAAACATACCTGCTCTACAAGGAATATTAAACTACAAAGAATATTTCGAAGTCCTAGGCAGACTTGTATATCTGTGAGTGTGGGGAGGGCCATAGAAAGTGGTTGAACACATTCTGTAGCGAGATGTTTGTGTGATCCCTGCTCCCAGGAGGTGATGTATCTCAATATATAAGGATGACGGTAGATCATAAGATTCTGCCAAAAACATAAGAATATTGTCATCCATTGTGCCAAGTCAATTAATTGATTGCCTCACCTTAACTGCTCGTTCCATAGGTCCTTGGCTAATCCAAACTTGACCATTTACAACTGGTTCTCCTTGGAATATAGAAACCATGCGTTGAGCTTCGGAGTCTTGTGGCACCTCGGCATTATAGAGGGTCCAGAAATCGTTGGCTTCGATGGCATTTTTGTCGATAACTAAACCTTTTAATTTGCTTGTATCGTTTCCCATTTTGGGAGGCAGAATTTTTAATTCGATCTATTTTCTATGAGTTGAAAGAGTTATTGGATCATTTCAATAAGTACAATTGATTTTCTTTCCCTTGATAAATTTTGCAATAAGAAATTAAAAAAAAAACTAATTTTTTTGGGGACGATTGTAAATTTTGACAGAAGGATGTGTCAATTGTAAAATGTCAACTTATAATAGCGATTCTCGAATTTCCAATTCATTAGTTGATTAAGTAAATAAAAACTATCCGGGACAGGGCGACCCTAATTTGAGATTGACTAGGAGCAAGTTGAAGGAAGTGCCAAAATGATCAAAGCGTTTTTCTTTCGTGAGAAAGACTTGAATTACATTTGACAAGACGTTTTAGAATAACTGAGGCAAGTACTGGCAAACAAGCTGAATTCATACACTGCCAGTCAAAATCATATTTCATATATGTGACGCATGTTACACTCCACTTGGCGAGCAAACTGCATGCAAATATTGAAATTTTACATTTTATTTATACTGATTTTTAATTTTAGAAAGAAAGTTTAATTCTCATTTTATTTTTACGAAGAAACATCAACAATAGCCGTGTTTTTTTTGGAAAAGTTATCCGTAGTGCAGTTTGCAGTAGGATTTTATATGAATAACAAATACAACATCCACAGTAGGATCACTGCCGATACTCGAATAAACGTCAAATCTCTATCCGCAGCAGGATTTCACTTTTCCTTTTATCGGCAGTGATCCTACTGCGGATGTTGTATTTGTTATTCATATAAAATCCTACTGTACTACGGATAACTTTTCCAAAAAAACACGGCTAATATTGACTGTCACTCAGTTTTCTCAAAAACATTTGCTCTTTCCCAGTGAATTCTTCAAATGTTTTCAATGAACTTTCAAAATTATTTAACCAAATTGCCTTCCCTACGATTATTATTCTTCTGCAAAAATCGACATTTCTTCAAAGTAAAAATGCTTGTTTTTATTTGTTTGAATAGATAAAAAGAACTAAGACAGATTAATAACAAAATAATAGGCATGATAACTCAAGTAGGCAATATAAACTCAAATTCTCTCAGAAATATCAGTAACAGTTTGGATGTGATAGCTCTTATCATGTTACCATGAAGTGATTGCGGCTTATTTAAATAAACTTATTACAAAAACAACATAAATTCAGTTTATCTGTAACAATCAAATCGATAACTGGAATAAAACTCTTTTTCTCAAAAAATATAAACTTCCAAATCAACAAACAAAAAACCATAGAGTCAAGTCGGACCCACACCTATCTCGTGTAGTGTTTTGTAAAGAAGTCGCTATCGCTCTAATGCGTTTTTTAAGCTTAGAATCACATTTGTGAAGTGGTGTGTTGTGAAGGAATATATTCTGTTTCTATCGCGCCATACCACGGTGTGGAGTATATGAAATGAAACAAATAGTCATATGGCAAAACTCATATTTTACTATTTGTACAAAACAGATAACTATGTTATTGAAACAAAATCAAAAGACAACACGCTCATGCGACAAAGCCAACTTCCATCTCGTAGGTAAGTGATGCCATTGAGGTGGCATGCACATATTGCATATCTGTTGTAAGAGATATAGATATGGGACGCCGCGCACTTAGAGCAACTCGATTCTCGAAACTAAAAAGTTTGTGTTTTGACACAATCTAAACGATTGCCTCGCAACAGTTGATCTGTTTTTTATAAGTGCAAAAGAGAAAAGAGTGCGAGCGTGAGTAAAGAGTTGCCAGTGTGCGGTTCTATTTCAACTGGTAGTACTATTTGATTTCGATCACAGTTGCCAGTGCGCGACTAGCCTCATCGAGCAAAATTGATATCTATAACTAGTTGCTGAACGCATTCAATTTTGAAAATGGAATAGTTCCAGCTGGAATGACATTGCTTGCGAACACAGCCCGATACCACCTGAAGATAGTACCAGTTCGGTTGCCACATTCTGGTCGGCGAAATTCGAGTCTCGCACATATGCTTCCGCTCTAAACATCGACCATCTCTTTCTTTTCTTTTTTCACCTACGTGTGGAACATCGCGATTTTCTAACGTTGGTGTTTTACTTTTTAAAATAAGTGAGAAATGGTTAGTAAATTATTTAAAATTTCTCCACGAATCACAAATGAAACATTCGAAAAATGTGAATATTATTTTGGTGAACAGAAAAACTAAATGATGTTCGTGAATTTGTGTGATTTTTTTTTGTGTCGTTGAATGATCTATAAAAATCGTGCTGTTGGCCCTCTAGTTTTTTCTTCATACTAATTGAAAATTTTTGATAATTTCAGGGTTTCGTAAAAGTTGTGAAGAATAAACAATACTTCAAGCGTTATCAAGTCAAGTTCCGCAGGCGTCGTGAGGGTAAAACTGATTACTATGCCCGTAAACGTTTGATCTTCCAGGACAAAAATAAATACAACACTCCCAAGTACCGTCTGATTGTACGTCTCAGCAACAAGGACATCACCGTCCAAATTGCCTACGCCAGAATCGAGGGAGACCGCGTTGTCTGCGCTGCATACTCACATGAGTTGCCCAATTACGGAGTTAAGGTAGGTTTAGTATAATCTTCCTGTCTTGGCGGAAAGCCTTATACAAAGTTTTTAATTTCAGGTTGGTCTGACCAATTATGCTGCGGCCTACTGCACTGGATTGTTGGTAGCTCGCCGTATTCTTAACAAATTGGGCTTGGAATCACTGTATGGTGGTTGCACTGAAGTCACTGGTGAGGAGTACAACGTAGAGCCTGTGGATGATGGTCCAGGAGCCTTCCGTTGTTACTTGGATGTCGGTCTTAGCCGCACCACCACTGGCGCCCGTGTTTTCGGAGCCATGAAGGGAGCCGTCGATGGTGGTTTGAACATTCCCCACTCCGTCAAGCGTTTCCCTGGTTACTCTGCTGAGACCAAGAGCTTCAACGCTGACATCCACCGTGCTCACATCTTCGGCCAGCACGTTGCCGATTACATGCGCACCTTGGAGGAAGAAGACGAAGAGGGATTCAAACGCCAATTCAGCCGATACATCAACTTGGGTATCCGTGCTGACGACGTAAGTTATTCTTCTGCTATTTTATCTTGCCACTTGGCAGTCAAGACGTCCACTAAAAAATTACCACCACGCTCTCGTCCTGAGGCTGGTTGTGCCAATAGTGGACCACATAAACTTGCCCTATATGTTCGAAGTTTGTCGGCTTTGATCCTTCAGACTTCCTGTTACTGCGTCAGACATTCAAAATTCCTTAAAACCTTCCATGAACAACAAGCAATAACCAAACGTAATTTTATTTTACAGCTTGAAGAAATCTACAAAAAAGCCCACTCTGCTATCCGCGCTGATCCTACCCACAAGAAGGTCCAGAAGAGTGCAATCACCAAGAAGAGGTGGAATGCCAAGAAACTCACCAACGAGCAACGCAAGGTCAAGATTGCCGAGCACAAGGCTTCCTACGTAGCCAAGCTCAAGTCCGAGGCTGAGGCTTAAGTGCGCGGGGAGTAGTTTGAGTGGAAGCTCTTTAGAATTTTTAACACTTATTCTAAAATGAACACAAGAAAATAAAAACTAAATCAAATGACAAATTCAAACAAGGATTTGCCACTAGAATTTTTATAATTGTGTGTTTCTTTAATCACTTTCTGGTTAGAATTGTAGGATAAAATTAGGATTTACTTTTTTAAATAATAAATATTTAAATATACGCATGAGGACTTTGAATGGGATGTGACTGCAAGGATCTGTAGCCTGTTACAATTGGATAAGGAGCGAATCGTTTGCATTTAGTATGTAAAACTCTTCGTTTCGTTCAACCAGGGGGTATGATTTTTAGTTGAGAAGGCAGAAAAACCAAGCGACCTTTTCTCTGGGTTCAACGGTTTTTATTTGGTCTACCGGGTAAGTAATGGTTCCGTCTCGGAAATTGAGGTTTTATTACTTATAAATTTGGGCTTTGGAATATCTAAAGTATTCTTTAAGATGAAGAATAAATTTTGGAAGTTGTGGACAGTTTTCGGAAAACTTTTTCAAAAATTTTCCAACAACAAATTTTAACGACCAATATACTGGATTTTTGCTCGATTTTGAGTTTAAAAATGTTTAAACGGCTATATTGAAGCTTGTGGTTGAGGTAGGTAAGTATTTTGGATACCAAAATGAGCGTTGATTAGTCAAGATTTCAATGAAAAACAAATTTTGAAAATCGGTTGGAAAATGCATGTGAAAATGCCCATTTTCCGAAAAAAATGCTTTTTTACCTTTTCAAGCCTCTAGCTTCTAAGATATGTGTATATCTATAAATGTTTTATATTAGACATATTAGGGGCAAAAGTACCGTTCTATAGATACCTTAATTTTAAAAATCGGACCGGTATTTTCCGACTTATAACGGATTTTGTGCACCCTAACCGTGAAATTTCAAATTTTCTTTACACTTACCTTCAAAATAATATCAAGTCCTTTTTGCAAATGATTGATTTTTTCAAACTAAATTGTGAAGCTTATAAGCAACGCACAGTTATGATTTGTATATCAAAATCTTTGTAAGGATGTCAGGAACGAAATTTCAAGTCATTGGCAAAATTTTAGGGGCGTGGCCAAAAGATATGAACGGTACAATTTGTAAATTGAAGGATCAATTTTCTGTGCTTTCAGCTCAAGAAAGCTGTAGTTTATAGGAGAAACCTTTAAGGGAAATGTAGACACAACATTCTAGTACATAACTTTTCCTAATTTTCATGTTTTCCATCGAATTTCCCAATAAATGGTGCTCGAATAGAGAATTTGTTCATAACCCAACTTTTGTTGGTTATTTTTGTTTGCATTGCAATATTATCGCCGTTATATAATCTTTATTTAATTTATGAAGGTAAATACACAATGGCCGAAGGTTTGTGCACATTTCGAATTATTTCGGACGCCGATTTCATAATTTTCCCAACAACAAATCTGAACGACCAATACACTGGAGTTTTACTCGATTTTCGGTTTAAAAATTTTTAAACGGCCGTATTGAAGCTTGTGGTTGAGGTATGAAAATATTTTGGATACCAAAATGACCGTTAATTTCTCAAGATTTCAATGAAAAACGAATTTTGAAAATTGGTTGGAAAATGCGTGTGAAAATGCCCATTTTCCGAAAAACTTGCTTTTTTACCTTTCCAAGCCTCTAGCCACTAAGCTATGTGCATATCTATAAATATTTTATAATAAAAATATTAGGGACAAGATTACTCTTCTATAGACACCTTAACTTTAAAGATCGGATCAGTAGTTTCCGACTTATAACGGATTTTGTTCAACCGAATCGTGAAATTTGCAATTTTCCTTACACTTACCTTCAAAATAATTCTGATTTTTATTTGCATATTTTTGATTTTTTCAAATTAAATTGTGAAGCTTATAAGCAACGCACAGTTATGACTTGTATATCAAAATCTTTGTAAAGATGTCAGGAATGAAATTTAAAAGAAAATATCAAATTTTATGGGCGTGGTCAAAAGATATCAACGGTAGAGTTTGTGAATGGAAAAATCAATTTTTCGACCTTTCTGTTCAAAGAAACTATGTAATTTATTTGAAATAATTTCACCAGCGTTATAGACTCAATCTAGCGTTACATTATTCTTCAAGTTTTCAATCGATTTTCCAAAAAAATTCTCAGAAAATATGTAGTACATTTTTCCCTATAACCCAAATTAATTGACCCATACACAAGTATATGTGCATATACATATGTATGTATGTGTAAAGTTTTAGCTCAACCGCCTTACATCTAAGATATAAAATAAAATTTCAATATTTTATCAATTTTCTAAATCATTTTATTTTGCACAATTTTAAAAACACAAAAAACTTTTGCTAATGAAGCAATTTATCAAAAAAAAAAAAGAAAAAAATCAAGGAGCCAATTTGTATAATTCTTATTTAAGCTTTTGGATTAACAATCTGATCTGGATGTGACTCGCTTATATATATAAATAACAAAACTTAATTTAATTGATTATGTGGAATATCTTCTTACATCTAGACTTTATTTTACAGGGCAAAGGTAACAGGTAGACATTAATTTTTGTTTTATATTTATTTATTATACAATGTTTATAAAATATTTTAAGTTTCAACAACTTCTTACACTAAAATAATTCGATACGATTTTTCAGTTTCAATATTCGGTTCGTTTTTTTAATTAAATTCTATTCTGACAATTCAAATTCAATAGACTGACCAATTTTAGAAACAAACTAAGATGTATGTTCTAACACAATGCACAAAATACTTATTCAACAATTAAAACATCAAAATAAAATAAACTAAATCGGTTTAATGATTTAAATTTAACTACATACAATAGGTGTAATTATGTTTCGTTTAAATTGTTTTTAGGTATGTATCTTTTCATTTGTTTAATTGACTTTTACAAGTTTACCAATCATTATTTTTGCAAAATGTTTATACATACATACATACAAACTTAGTCTTCTTATTCTATGTGTTTATTTTTTATTATTATTCTTTTAACAACCGTTGTTTTTAGCTTCATACAAAAAACTACTAAAGCATTTATTTATATTTAGCAAACTATCTAATAACTAACTTAGCTCTCTTGGCATTTTACATTTATATTTTTTGTATAAACTATAATAGTACATTATATCTAGCCATAAATGAAACGTATTTTTGTATCATGGGGTTAACGCTTAACATATTCTAAAATATTAGAGCACATAATTTATAATCAAATTTAAATAACTGTTTTTTTTTATTCTAAAAATTCAATTGTAATTGTAGAGCTTTATTCGATTGATAATTAATTTATTTGATAAGAAAGGCGATTTTAAGTCTCAATTATATTTTTATAATTTATATTTTTAAAAATTAAATTCAATAATTCTAAATATGTAGTATCATATTTTAAAAATAAAACAAAATAATTTAAAAACAATAAGCTTGATTTTCATATTTGAAAGAGATAAATTTGTTTATATTAGGGGTGTTAACAACCGAATGCAGAAACCTCTTCTCCTCAAGTGATCAGTGTTGAAATCGACTAAAATGATATTTGATAGTCAATTGAATGAATATAGAAAGATAAGATTTGTATATTATCGACCTATACATAAGTTGATTTCTCCTCAGAATTGTGTGTCCATTCATCTCCAACTGGAACGGTAGTATCATGTGTATGTCACCTGATCAATTGTCACTCATGCGAGGTTAGGCAATGCTAATCAGAAGTCAACTTTAGTTAAGCTGCAATCGACGGCGCTCTTCTTCTACTCCACCAAAAGTGAATGAAAACTGGGACGAAACGTAGTCATACCCACATTACATATTTACCACTTTAGAGTCGTTCCAGCAAATATAGTTCTACCTTAATACAATCCTGAAACATTGAAGTTTTTTTTGGAGGGTTTGTACGAAAATGTATCTCTAATTAAAAAGTCTCAGCGATTTCACAGAAACGAGGAACCAACTGAATCTTAATTTAGTTTTTTTGTTTGATGAAAATTAATGTCAGGATTCTAATTTCACGTTTTTATAATTCTATCGACGATGGACGGATAAATTTGATTGTGCCCTCAAACAACGTAAGGCTTTAGGAAAGGAGCACATTTTACTTACATTTAAAGGCATCATATTTCTTTTCCTTTATTTCTGCTGTAACATGTACATTACAATATTCCAGAATTCCCTGTTGAAGTTGAGCCAAACGTTATGAGTTATTTTTTTTGTTTTGTTATGTTATTCTCTCTGCAGGATGCATCTTCCTGATAATCGCCAAGAACCAGTAAACGATATGAGTTCGTGTATTAGTCCTTAAGTTTTTGTTTTATCTGAATTCTGTTTGTGAAAAAAAGATTAATTTACATAAAATAATAAATAAATTAAACAGAAATATTAACAAATTTAAATAAAGTTAATAGTGTAATAAATAATAATAAATAAAATGTTGTTTTTGTTTACTTTATTTTAAATACATAAAATTGAAGCCTACTTCTTATTCTTAATTTAATAACATTTTTCTACTTAAATATTTAAATCAGTTTTAGTGTGATAAATGATTTTTCTTCTTTACAATATCTAATCATCGAAATTTATTTATTCATACGTATATATTCTCTCTGAACAATTTAAATATAAATTTATCGTTTTTTTTTTCTTTTATAAACTTCTACAATTCCTTTTAGTTTTGTTTTGAATCTCTTAACTCTTTCATTATTGTATAGTTATTTGTTTTAATTTTGCATATAAATAAATCATATAAATATTTGCCTAAAGTCAATAGATTTTATCTTATAGAAACTTTTTTTTTTTTGTTATTGTTAAATATAAATAAATATTTTTTTTTTACTCAATAAAAGTAAACAATCACCCATGTTCTGTATTCCGAGTGAAAGTGAATTGAAAACGAATTTCAATTTCACTTAAAATGAAAAGGCATGTTCTACATTCCGAGTGAATTCAATTCACTCCGAATTTATTTGTGAAATGTCATAATCAGCTGAAAGACAATTTGCATCATTTATTAAAACATTGTTTCTTGTGCATAACGAAAATAGATTCACTATAATTATTAATAAGTGGTAGAAGGGACGAAAAACAATGATAGAGAGTTTGTGGAAAAGTTTTTATTTATTACAATTCGTTAAATGCTAACGTGAACAGTTCTTATAAATAAATGCTTAAAAACTACTACTTTTACGTAGTAAAGCCATAATTTTAGATCTTCCAGAAGAAGCGTAAGTAAAAAATGGGTAATGAATTAACATGGTCATATTTGAATTGTTTGTAGTTTCAAAAGAAGCTTCAGACTAAGCGAAGAGACATTTGTTTACATTTTTGAAATAAATCCCTTAATAAAATCGACTTCAATTTCCTTAAGCGGGAGCTCTTTTGTATTTTCTTGTAAACAACAATTTATCAATCAATCAAATCAATATCAATCAATCAAAATTTCAAATCTTTATTTACACGTTTATCAATTTCACCAAATAAAACTAAGTGAATTGAATTCACCGTAAAACGCTATGTATTCGAAATGTAGAACACGAATTTTCATCTCCGAAAACTCAATTCACAAACTTCATTTCGGGTGGAATTCAGAACACCAACATTTCACATTCGGAATGAACAAATCACAAAAGTCATTTTATGCGGAATGCAGAACATCAAAATTCACTTTTGTTGCTCGAATTCACAATAAGTGAAATGCAGAACATGGGTGAATATGATTGATTCCTGCCAAACAAAAATTGTAATAATTATAACACAGAAAGGGGAAGAAAAATATTTGATCTTTTCTTATTTAAATTAAAATTAATCGTACGCAAAAATATTATAGAAACATTAAATTTATCTTAACTCAGCCAATATTGATTATTAGAATGCGGCGGCATTGTTGGTGTCAGAGCATGGCATTCATCTTCTTCATATCATCGAGACTGACACGAACTAGCGGCACTCGATGAAGAGAATCCCGATTGAAGGCTTGTCATTGATCCTTTGTAGTTTGCTGAACTAAGAATTTCGTAGAAATAATTGAGTTGTGCAGGACCATCGACACCAGTGGTCGGACTAAACCAATGCAGGATGTATGTGTCGGTATGAGTTAGTACGTGGGAACCCTGCGAACAAAAGAATGTTAAATTAAGAGTAAATTGTATTAAAAATATGTTATTTTGTTAGAGATTGTAAAAGATCAAAATAAAGTCGAGAAATTATTACCACTTTTTGATCCCAGATTTAACGAAATTAAACTAAAAAATTTTGAAAAAAACTTGTTGATACTAAATTTAATTTACAGTGATTATTAAAAAATCGTTCTCTAAGAAAATGATATATCGGACAAAACACTTATTTTTGTGGACTAAAGATAAGTTTACATTCTTGCAGATGTAAGCCTTTTATATCTGATCTTTCATTCGGTCTTTATCTTCATCAAATTAAAGACAAATTGGATTTGGATTTGTCCAGCAAGTTCATGATAAGTTAGAATGAGGAAATCATGAAAAATCGTAGAACAAAAGCCATAATGAACTAATATATTTTTTTAAGACAAATTATTGCGTTTAATATTTCTAAATTATTTGAAAGAATTTACGGTAGAGTTCTTATATAAAAAATGCGCGTTGAATTTTGTATTATTACGCGAATCTAATCGGATTTTTTGTGGAGGCTTTTTTTTGTTGATTTTTATAAAATTTCTAAAAAAACCGATAAGGCTAGCTTGAAAAGCTTATATCTTGAGTTCTATTAATCGGATCGTCAAGATTAAGATTTTTAATAAAGGAATTAAAATCGGTACAGTATGTCCCTGACACAAAAAAGGGAAGAACGCTTTTTTAATCTTTCACCTACATACATCAATGGCAAAAAAAAACAAGTCAGACTTTTGTATTCGATATCACAAAGCATGTATGTATATTGTATAAACGCTATTAATGATAAGGCTATTAATGATTCCAAATGTTACCTTACGCGGCTTAAGCAGAACATTCGCCCATTGTCATTGTCTCTTTCTATTAGGGACCCTTGTATGGAGGAAATCAGAAAAGGTTTTATTCTTGGTATGCGCTTGACCGGTCACTTACTTTGGAATGATTACAAATCCGATTTTTTTGCACATTACAAGCAATTTTGTATTCCACCTCATACAATATACAAAACATACCGTGGGTGTACAAGCAGAAGGCACTAAGTCAAAAAACATAGTTTTGAGTAAATTGATATTTAATGTTTGTTTAGTCATGAAAATTCAATACCGATTTTAATTTTACACCTGATTACGTGAAAAGCTCTATTGATATTATGACTTAAGTTTCTAATCAAAAATTTTAGTTTTCGCCAAACCAATTCGAAAATATTGCATTAGAACTACAAAATATGCTGACTTAGTGCTGTTTAGCAGAAAAGATAATGCAATTATGTAATTATAACTAAAAATACAAATTAAAAAACAATTTTTTCTTAATGAAATATTGAAAAGTTTTATTTTATTTTTTTGTGAGGGCAAACATTCAAACCAAGAATGGAAAACTTCAGAAACCACTCCTTTTTGACACATTTCTATTAAGTCTTTTTTTTGTCTGCACTTATTTTAGGAGGTTCTTGATACAATTTAGGTCTTTGTGTTAGAGAAAGATACTTTTGAACAGCGTTTATTCCTCTTTGTAAAGTTTTTATTACGTTCGTTGTTCTAAAATTGTCCGCGAAATTGTATTTGAACTGAAGGATTCCTGGTTTTGATGACAGCTAAAACGCACTAAGTCACTTTAATTAATGCCTTCTTGCTGTATTATTATAGCATATTGTAACTTTTTCTATGACAGCCAAAAGGCACTAAGTCAACTTTAGCAGTATTAAAAATTATTTAACTGACTTAATTCAAAACAAAACCTCAAAAAATTCATGTTTAACGATGAAAAATCACTAAGGAGGTGATTGGAGTACAAAGATATCATCATTCTTGATCATTTTGCATTAAAATGTAAAAATCCTAAAAAATTGACTTAGTGCCTTCTGCTTGTACACCCACGATACATCCTCCCAAAAGTAGAATACCCACATCTGGACAGATACTCAACACCTTAAAATTGGAAGTTGTTTGCTTAAAGAGACCTTCAACGACAGAGGCAAATTGCAGAAATCTGGTTCTTAAACTCTCAGACGTATCTATAATAGCAGCTACGATTCAATCTCCACCCAAGAAATGGGCTCCAAAAAGCCAGATGGGCTTTCCATCGTTTTGCATACATTAATGAAAAGAACAGACAAAGATCTTGATCCACAAGCAACTCCTGAGACTAGTGATAAGCTACAGCTTGTATGGTACACTATTTCAAAGTCAGACAAGAAGGAGCTTTAAGTTTCCGAAAGAAAAATTATGAGAATCTGGACTGGAAGTGATTTCGACCGAAAGCGTGAGAATCAATCAACGACAATCTCTGTTCAGAAGCATACTCTCGCTGGACAGATACTTACTGCTTTGGGCCAAGAAGCTAAAAGCAAACATGGCCAATCACCCCAATATGATAAATATAAGGATAGTAACCCAACCAAGATATTTTCAGCTAAGATAACTTTGTGCAATGGATACGCTAGGTGAACAACGAAGAAGCAGTTTTATTTGATTTCGAGGTACCCATTTTTCGCTTGAAACAATTTTTAATCCAAATTTCTCTAGCCAGGAGTGCCTATTAGTCCGTCCGTTTAAACTTGCTGGGGTGTTAGGGTAAAATAGAGCAATATGTTTTTGGCGGAACCACACGTTCCATACATCGAATTTAAAGGAATTCAAACCAATGTTGATAGACTTCTCTTCTTAAATTCTCTACACCCCTCCTTTAAACAGCCCACCCTATGTAAAAATCATATAAAGGTATCCCAAATCCCTTGAAAAGTTGCAAATTAAAATAAAAAAGAACTTACCTGAACACTTTCTTTTTGGTGACATACTGTAGTTGGTTCTTCTCTAAAATAATTTTCACCTTCCACAAAACCCGAGATGTCAAAGAATGATGATGAAGTATCTGTAAATTATACAAAATAAAAACAAATTTAATTTAATTATTCAACAAAAACTAAAATAAACTAATTTTTACCATTTTTCTTAGGTAGTTCTTTCGTTGTTCTGTAGAGCGTAAAATGCAAATCACTACGCATTACATCAAAATCCCAAGTCAATACACTTTTGGGATCTTTATTCTTAATAACAACTTCATGAATGTATCCAGCCTTAAGTTCGACGGTTTTGTAGAGACTTTGATGTTCATGGTGCAGAGTACCAACTACTTGAGCTTCTTCTTCTTCACTATTCATTTTGTATAGAGTTTTTGGAATTAATCCACCTTCATGGATGAGGGTCTGTAAGGAAGAAGGAAAATAATTTTGGATTTAAGAAGATTTTACTTATGACATGTTATTTTTGTTGTTTTGCAATTAAGACGAACAAGTGAACAAGAAAAACGGAACAGGACAAGTGGTTGTTTTTTTCAGTGGGATTTCAGCATTTAAATTATGATCGAAATGTTAAAAAAAGAAGGATTTGTTAGCAGATTGACAAAAGACAACAGAATCACAATGGAGGTGGTCACGCAAATCAACTATTTGTGCGCATTGTGGGATTTCATAAACGAAGGACCCTGGGGCCCAATTTCACAAAAAAGACAAGCGCAAATGATTTATCATGTACCCATTCTCGAAATTTGAATTATTTAGTTTTCTAAAAAAAAAAAAAAAAAATAACTTGAATCCAACAAAATAAATAGAAGTCACCAGGAGTAGAAATCGACATCTTTCTGCTAATTGAAAGAGATATTGGGAGTGGGAACTTATCGCGGTGACGTTTTCTTTCGATTGGTTAGTTAGTTGACTGATTGGTACCAAAAACAGTCAAAATTCCAACAGATATTTTTATCGTTCGGTGGCGAAATCAATCATAAGGTCTATAAGTATTACTTTACTTGCTATACCTACATATATATGGATGTATGAAACATGAATTTGGAACTACTGCAGGGAGTGCATTTTTGTATTCTATGGAAATATATTTCGTCTACATTGTTTAAAGAACTGGTTGTTGAGTATATTTGTTGTTGAAAGATTGTGAGCTGATATATTTTTTTTGTGAACACATACAAATACGAATAATGGAGTTTTTCAAGAACTCAACTCAAATTCACTATTCTTACACATTCACAAGCAGCTAAATAGCAAAGCTTAAAATACTTCTGATCAACTTTTTCCGAATCTGATGGTGTTTTGTATGACTAGTAATAAAAATTGTTATGAAATTTGGATTAATCCTTCTATTGTCCAATGTTGCTTTATTGGTTTCATTAAAAAAAACTGAAACTCACCTTACAAGGTCCACCCAAGAAATCTGGTATGATGTCCGACTCAATATATTGTTCTAAACCGTCTTTCATATGAATACAATCTGGACCACCATAGAAAAGGAATTTTGAACGAGTGTTTTCATCTAGGAGAAATAAAAAGATTTCCGTTAGTAACCTTTTTTGATTAAGGTCGTTTTCGTCGTTTTTAGACTTACCAATAAATGCACTAACGATTGTCCACGCAATTGGAAAGACACGTGGGGCACGTACAACCAATACTCGCCCCATAGTCTCGGGATAGTGTTGTTCGACAGTTTCGATAATTTTGAGAAGAGCCTTCACTCCCGGCTGCCAGAGATGACGCATTGAAAGTCCTTCCAGATCGACCAAAAGACACCAGCTTAGGACAGGTTTTCCCAATTTCTTCGCTGAATCGTTAATTTTTTTGATTCCTTGTTCACAGATATGAATTGACTAAAAAAGATAAAAATAAAAACTTCAATTCTCGTCAAATTAGAAAGAAGTGCAACACTTACCAACTTCAGTAGACCTTCAGTTCCGATGGACTTAAGAAGACCTTTGACGTCCATATGGCCAAGCCGAAGAATATAAATTGGTCGCCCACTCTTGTCCCGATGGTGCCATCCTCCAGGAAAATGATTCACAACTACCGATGGAACCTTATATTCCTTGGACAAGTTGTCGATATTACTATCAGCACGCCATTTCAGTGAATCCTTAAGGGAATTTAGAGCCTTTTCAACATGGAAATCACGTGCACTTAGAAACCGTAATAAAGTCTGATAGCTTGGAATCTTTTCGATGCCTTCGATATCTGCTACCAATTTTCTTAATTCCAGCAGTTTTGACTCCTGCATTGGTGACAACTGACCCAAGTATTTCGCAATGTAGTCTCCATCCAACATAATTTCATGATTAACCGGTGAAGTTGGTTCTTTTGATATTGGCGATGCAGGTGCATCGAGAGGTGGTTGCCAACGTTCAACTTGTGTAATTCCTTCGTTCTTCAATTCCTCAATAAAATACTCAATAATCTCTTTGCCCTTTAGTGTTGTCTGTGTGTATTGCTTCATTCCCATTTTTTCCATTGAATTTTCAAAACCAAAGAAATTCTTTATGTCCAGAGTTGCTGTTTGATCAAAACAAGTCCAGTCTGGGTTTTCCGGGTGGGCATAGTAGCGACATCGTTCGAAAATCTCAATACGCGATGAGAAACTCTCATTGATGGCTTCAATGCTCAGTGTCCTGTTGGCCATGTCCAAGAAATTTGTTTGCAAAAAATAAACAACTTCGACGCCGATTAGCTTTTTGAAGATGTATGGAGCATCAACTGCTAATTTACATCGTCGACTTGAGGTGCGTCGAGCGCCATTGTCAAAAATTTCATCCTTCACAAGTTGGCAGTCAAGAACGACGGGCATTTGTGGACATGTTGGGAAACGTTTTTCATAGGCCTGTAAATATATAGATACATAGTTTTTAAATTTTTTAATTAAATATTTAAATTAAGACGAAATTGGAATAATTATAAATTTACGGTTCTCGCCTTTATACCTCTAATTTGACATTGAACGTTTTTCTGATTTGAACGATTTGGTTTTAAACATCGGCACTGCAGTGAATCATATTATGTACCCGAAATTCGGGTTCTAAAGCAACTCTTCAGCAATAATTTCAAAAAGATAAGGATTCGAATATGGATGACCGTCAGTATTTCCAGGATAATATTTCAGTGCCAGGTTTTTGTTTCTTAGACGGTGTAATGCAGAGAAGAAATGATTCTAAACGTTTGATAAATAACCTGCGGAACTGGTCTGTTTAATTCTGTGAAGGTATTTCTTAAATCTAATGTCATTGTATTCAATGGGGGCCTTTTTTACTACGCAGAATAAGGGTTCAGGAATTAATAGCAATAAATGGTAAATTAGTGGCGTATTTTGAAGAGAAAGTGATCTCTCATTCAATTGGCGTGTCGGGCTATATTGGAAGATTTGTTATTTCAAGCTCAATAAGAGAACCATTAGAGACCGAATCGTCGATCTATTGGAAAATTTTAAAGATTTGTTGTTTCGAGCTCAATGAGAGTACCATTAGGCTTACATCACATTACAGTCTCGATTCTGATGCAGTTTAGATGAGCTCCTCTTATGATATACTACTTTTGCATATAAGAAATAAAAAAAGTATGTACATATATTCAGATCACAGACCGCTCCCGATACGCTCTCGCTCCGGACTAAATTATGTTAAAAGAATAATGTATCCAAGGCAGAAGAATTTGAGAGGCCGATCAATATTGAAATTGTGAATACGTTTCGCACCGCTCTCTATAAACGTACTTGACAAAACATTGTAAAATGAGCACGCACCAATATTTGAGCGTGTAGGTATCGGAACATGAAAGGGATTGTTTGGGAACGAGATCATTTCTAGACGTATGGAAATCGTCTAAATTGTGTGAATCAAGCCTTACTGTTTCAGTACTAGTTTTATTAAGAGGATCTAATAACATTAAGGGCAGTCTGACTATCAAGGGCTGGTTGAGATATTAAGTAAGGTAAGGTTAGGTTGAAAGAGATAATTATCCGGTAGAACTGGAATTAAGATTGGACGAAACAGACTTAAGATGTAAGAATAACTGAATTCTATAATTATTTAGCTGGAAATTGTTTGATCGAATTCGATGACGAATTATCTAAATTGAAGAACTGTTCACCTGGTTAGACATGGTCAATTCCATTTTTTTTCTGCCCGATTGACTATTATTTATTAATATTTTTGATGACTTAACCAACGTTTTAATCATATTACCAAAGCATTAGCTTTATTTCATCTCAACCTTCATTATTCCACTAAAACTGAGACAAAAATGTCCTTGAAGAGGTTCGACCTCGAAATTGAATGTTCCTTTTACGTTAATTATTTAAACAGTTTATCGATTTTGTCATTCTTCGTCTTCAGTTTCACCGTGGAATACTGATTACCTACAATTTAAAAGACGTTCAAATTATGTATGGAATGAAATTCCTTCGCAGGGTGTTTTTTCTTCGAAAGTTAATCACGCACGAGGGAATTGTCAGAAAGTGTTGGTGGATAAAGAAATTTAAGGGAGTTTTTGTTAGTTAGTTAGTATCTTGAGCAAGTGAATTACCTTTTCATATTGGAATATTCGTTTTCGTGATAATATAGGTTTTCAAAATATCGATAGAATTTAAGAAGCAAAAACCGAAAGCAGATGAGCTTAGAGATTTTTTTGGGTACATTTTTTAGGGTAGTGTATAACAATGGTCTACAAAATTATTTTTTTTTCTGTTTCGGAATCCAAATTAAACTTTTCCGAAGCTTTTTTTTGGATCTCAGAATTGCTCAAATGGTTCTAGTTTAAAGTTAAAGTTAAGAAAATAAAATTTTTATAGTTTATATTCACTTAATTTTTTCTGTACAATTCAAATTTGTTTCTCGTAAAGAAAAGATTGATAAGCTTCAAAATTAATCTTTAAAAAGAAGATTAGTACTTTTAGATCCATTTTCTCAAGACTCCAAAGATTTGTTTAAGATAAATCAGAGACCTTTAAAATGAACTGAAACACCCAGTACAGAAAACATCAGCATAGCGCTTGAAATGTCGATGTCCTATGTGGCAAAGGTGTGTTTCAGGAACTTTTTCCTACTTGTTGGGATAGTTTTACAAAATCTTTCTCTACTTTCAATTTTGTACTGTTGGAAGGTAATTAAATTGTTTTGAAGAGGACGACAACAATCCAGATGGTAGTCGTTCTCATAGATTTCTAAAGTCACAAGTACTAACTTTAACATTGTTGTGTACTTTTTAAGTGGATTATTTCGAACATGGTAATTTAATATGCAAATGCAGGTGAATAGAAAATTATATATACTTAAGTGGAATTGAAGAGTATAATACTTTTCAAGGACTTGTTTAATTCTAGAAACGATAAAATTTAAAGAATTACGAGTACATTATATAAATGTGGTCATTTTTGTATATCTTATTATTTGATTAGATCGTTAAGTGGCAATAATAGCCATGTACTTTTGAACACACTTTATAGTTTGACAGGGAAGATACGCTTTGATCAAAAGTATGGTCTAATTGATTGAATTACATCATTTTGTTTTTCGATTTATAAATTCACGATATTAAGGTACATATGTTTCACTCGCATAGACTTACAAGAACCTTCTGAAATTACAAACTTGTGTCTTTTTAACAACTTTTATAGCTTTTTCAAGAGAGAGTATGGGTTTCGCGGAAGTTAGAATTCTCAATATTTTCTTAATAGTCGCAACTATAGTTGCAATTTTGGCCTTTACGGAGTGGCCATTCAAAATGGTGCCGAAAAGCAAGGGGCTGTTTCTATAATTTCAGAGGTTTCATTTTATTGTTCAGCAGTTCCTTTTTGTTTAAATTCATGAAATTTCTAAGGAAAATTTCTTCGTCATAACTTCAAAACTTCAAAAATTAACTTTACGAAGGATGATAAAATGGGTTTCGTTATATCTTCTGTCTGAACATCCAGTCTACATCGAGCTAAAGCCCAAGTGGATTTTGTAAATTTGAAAACTTTTTAGTATTTGGCTTAATTCAAAATTTAGCTCAAAACCCTGGTAGGTATGTATCAATAAAGTTATACAAATTATAAAAAAAATTTGAGACTCTGCTCATCAAAAGGGTTTTTCAATTGCGGGGGTAGATTTTGGGGGCCACGTTGTTTTGGTGACATCTGTCAAATCTGTTGTATATTATTCAGTTACTGATGCCACATCACCACGGCAAGTTACACGATTTAACAGTACACGTCCAAATGATGAAACTTTATTATCAAAATGGATGTTTTCCGCGTATTGCACGTATTTTACGGTAGACGTGGTAGCTCTTCAAAATCGACCGTTACCAATAAGCCAAGATTAGTACATCGAAGAAACGCAAGATCGGCCGAGAACTGCACCACGGTTCTTGAAAGTGCACAACAGAACCCAAGGCAATCTATTCCTCGTCGTGCACAAGAATTTGCAGACTTCAACTTGGCGAATTTTGCTTCCGGACTTGGACCTACACAGAACAATGATAACCAATTCTGTGTGGCCCAAATTGCACCATATAGACCTAGACGACATGTGGTTCCATCCAGTAGGACCTCGCTACTTGCAAAACAGCGGACGTCCTGTTACTGTTTGGTTTGGATTTCGAGCTGGTGTCGTCCATTGATCCGTACTTTTTCGAAAACGACTTTGGGAAGGCGTTCAACGAGGAAGGCGAGTGCCACAGAACAATGACAACCAATTTTGTATGGCCCAAATTGCACCATATAGACCTAGACGACATGTGGTTCCATCCAGTAGGACCTCGCTACTTGCAAAACAGCGGACGTCCTGACTGACTGACGATTTAATAGTGAGGTTATCTCTTGCAGGGGTGAAGTGATTTGACCCTGCTAGAATTTTGTGGGGTTTGCTTAAGTCCCAGGTCTATGCGAATAAACTACGATGCTTTTAAGTGAATATAACACAGGCCATCACTCTAATTCAGTCGAACCTATGCGGAAGAGTCATTGAAAATTGGACGACGCGGATTCTTGTCACCGAGGCAGGCATTTGAAATTCCATACATAATGGCATACATGTGATTTTGGTTAAATTTCGTACATGTGATGCAGTGGTACCACTTTACTTCAATTGAAGTAGATCTACTTCTTTTTTTCAAAATATTTTAAAATCTACTTCCTACTTCGCACCATCATTAAAATACTGAAATCTACTTCACTTTAAAAATCTCTGTTTCAATCTACTTCGATTTCACAAAAAAAAAGCTCAAATCTACTTCTTTTTTTTTTCTATTTCACTCTAGGTAGTATGTAGCAAGAGAACTACAAAAAAATATACGTCAACACAATAAAAATACATAAATGAATAATTTTAAAAGCATAGAAACACGAATCTTTTGAAAATTTCGCTTTAGTGTGTTTTATTAATAAATTAATTCTTTATAGCTATACAAATTTCTTTAAAATTAAAAGAAATATATTGACAATTTTAAATATTTAATAACAAAATAAACATTTAAGAAAAAATGTTTTGTATGTGGGAATTATTTGTGACCTCTCAAATATATTACAGAGAATAATTTGTGCGGGCTCTAGGTCAATAAAACAAGATGTTACTGGTTAAGCGACGTTTCGAGCATGAATACGCTCTTCTTCAGGCCTTTTTATTCGAAATTTAAACAAAAAATTTGTATGTCAGTAAAACATATTTTAACAAAATACAGTGTCATAAAACTTACAATAAACATTAAAACCTGGTTTAACAACATTAAGACATATATGAAAAATTCTTCGCACTTAAAACACTGCAATAATAATGAAATTAATTTAAAATTTTGCAATTTATTTAAAAAATATTCATAAAATGTAATGAATAATTTAAATTTTGTAATTTTTTGCTAAATTTTAATTAATTTCATTATTATTGCAGTGTTTTAAGTGCGAAGAATTTTTCATATATGTCTTAATGTTTTTAAACCAGGTTTTTTAATGTTTATTGTAAGTTTTATGACACTGTATTTTGTTAAAATATGTTTTACTGACATACAAATTTTTTGTTTAAATTTCGAAAAAAAAGGCCTGAAGAAGAGCGTATTCATGCTCGAAACGTCGCTTAACCAGTAACATCTTGTTTTATTGACCTAGAGCCCGCACAAATTATTCTCTGTAAAAAATGTTTTGTATAAAATATTATTTCAAAATCAAAGAACCTTCTATATGAAAATTTTGATCGAAATCGGTAGAGTCAGAAATGAGAATATAGAAAATTGAAAAAAGGATCTATGACAGGTACAGTTAATAACATTTATTTTACCAAAATGTGGAATGCATTGTTGGTATCGTCTGAACATATTTTTTTTTATAAAAACCATTAGAGCCGTCTTCGAAATAAATATGATATTTCATAATGGCTGTATGGAAGAAACCGAGCTAAGAACAAAAAAAAACATTTCAATTTCTCATTTAGGCTGCAGGTTGAGGTACAGACCTGCAGACAGACGGAATCTTTACTTTTTCGTATTGTAATGTCAATTGATGAAAATCTTGAGTTCTAATTTTTCAAAAAGGCAGTAAAAAGTCATTTTAAAATCTACTTCGATTTTTCTCAATTTACTTCACTCTTTTCTTCAAATCTACTTCGACTTTTTTTCCGGAAGTGGTAACGCTGATGTGATGTCTTAAATGATTTGGGTTTTCGGCCAAAATGCAAAAATATAAAATCGTAGTCAAAATTGATACAAATTCGGGTTGTAAGTCAGTCTTATAGAAAATATTTTTTTTAAAGAAATTCGGCAATACAAGGCCCAAAAATAGGGCTTGGTTAAGTTTTTTTTTAATACTATGTACATACAAATGTAAGCAGTCTTAGTTTCATAAAATTTCAATTAAATTTGCAGACATGATCAAGAATACTCGTACAATAAGAAATGACAATTTCCACATGAAATATCTAGTTTTGAAATACGTTTATTCAACAGTCAATTTTTGTGTTCTCAGAAAAAACATATTAAAAAACAAACAGCAAAAATGCAACATTTTTGGATTCAGTATTTAAAGGATCAAGTGTTTTAGGAACGCATATAAGAAAACAGACGAAACTCACTTTTTAGAATTTTTTATCGTAGTAATGTGAGTTTTGGTAAAGATCTCTATTTTTTTCACACGAAATATAAATATACTAAGTATAAGTATAACATAGTTAAAGATTACTTCAAATCAAAACTTTAATTCTCAGATTTTTTGCGCTTTAACATTCCAGTTTAAATACTTCGGATGTACGAACCTTCCCAAAAATAAATGAGGGTACTAAAGGTTGTTTAAGTTCAAAAATCTCTTAGTGATTAATTTTAATTTGAGTCCAGTCTGAACAGACGGTGAGTGGAGGAGGAGATACACCATTATTTGACTTTACCTCACCCAACAAAGGAGGCAGAACGAGTTTCGACAGTCATAAATCGGTTAAATTTAAGAAAACAAAAATCGACCGGGAAAAAGCATGGTTAACGACATTTTTTAAAGTAAAGGTAAATCATCGTTTTAATCGAAATACGGTATTTGTTTCAGTTTAAATTATGCGCAAATAAGCACCAACGAATAGAACTAAAAATACTTGATTCTCAAAGTAATGAATTTTTGTTTCTTCCAATTATTATTATAACACGATTCAATAAAAATTCCAATAAAAAAATAATTAATAACAACTACCGGCACGACAGCGTAAACAAACAAAATATATCACTCATACGCCCCGTGTTTCCACAACACATTTTCTGTTTGTTTGCTTGTGTAGAGTGTAGACCCATTAAATATTTATCGCGCAGTGACAATTTGCTTAAAATTAATGCCGAAAACCACAAAACAAGGCCATTAAGCGATGAGGGGGAAATTATTTTGAATTCGTTTTCATAAGCTAAACATTCTTTAGATAGTGTTAGCCCCAGATATCGTTATAATGAATTTCCGATGTTGTTTTTTTCCGAAAATAAGTTCACAACTTTATTTGTTTAGTCAGTTGAATTGTACTTTTGTAAGCATTTTTAAACTGTCATTAACCTTTATTTAAAAAAAAAATTAAAGAAACAGCAAATTCAACTGGAAAGTTTTTCACTTACGTAATGCAATTTAGAAACAGAAGGAATCTTTCTTTATCCATCTATAAGCCATTAAGCCAAATTGGATAAGATTGAAATGGTTTTTTCTTTATTTGTGCCGGATGCAACTAATGTAGGTATATGTTTTGCAATTTGAAAACAAAATAAGGAGGTGGAATTGTAGACACGTATGCCAGTAAGTAATATTATTAAATTATCTTTGTGGAACAGAACACAACACCCCTAAATTATGGTCAACCGTTCAGTAATTTATTCACAAATGGTGTTGACTATTGCCACTAATTCTATATCATTCCATCTCCTCGGCAAACACAGATAAATTGAATTATATTATATAATACGAGCCCAAACGCAAAATAGTTGGACTACCTATGATAAAAAACAAAAATCTTCTGATTCTTAAATTCTATCGGAAATAAAATCAATATTTTGGTATTTTTCTTAAGATATATTTATTTTGAATAGGAATAAGTAACAAAAACAAAGTGACTTCAATTAAATAACGGTATAGAGCAATATTACAAAATAAAATAACGATTTAAACATTTTTTTAAGTGCAAAATAGGTGGCCTATGGGTCTTAATTTTTATTTTACCATGGTGTTACGTCGCCTTTCGCCTTGATAACTGCTTCTATGGGTCGTGGTATTGTGTCAACTAATTTTTGACATTCTTCGTACCAAAAGACTCCCAAATATTTATGATTTTAGCTTTAAGGTCTTGAAGAGTCCGGCATGGTTCTTTTTGCAGTTTTTGATTCATTTTATGCCACCCAGTTTCAATTGGTGAAAGATCAGGGCTGCTGGAAGGCCATTCCAGTAAAAGAATAGCTTCAGCAGATAACCACGCCATTGTAGACCTTGCAGTATGACAAGAAGCTCCATGCTGTTGGAAAATATAGTCTCCATGACTAGTTTGAAGTCGTGGTATTGATGAGAGAAGCTCATTTTCCAGAATATCCTGTACTTGGCAGCATTGACAATTCCATTTACAAAATGTAAATTGCCCACACCCCGCCCTGACATGCATCCCCATATCATTAGAGATGCTAGAAACTTGACCGTTTTTTTAAGGCAATCTTTGTGAAAAACCTCTTGAATTTCTAATGACTCGTTTTCGTTCGTCGCCCACGCAAACTTCAAACCTGGACTCATCACTCCAAATAACAGACCGCCATTGACCTAAAGTCCAGTTTTTACGTTGTTTGGCCCACTCTAGCCGCTTTTTCTTTTGTTTAGGTGTTAAAAGTGGTTTTTCTTTGGCCTATGTTTTTAACGAATTAAAATTGCTCTAATTTAAATAAATCTAAAACAAACCTTATAAAATTTGTATCCAATTTTTTTCATAGTCCGTTTGCAAGTGTCGACCGAAACACTTTTTTTTTATTCTTTCCCTCCATTGAACAGTTATTGCAGCGGCCGTTTGACGTCGATTTTCTTTTATTATTTTTTTTTAAAACTTGGCAATCTCGAGGTTTTGCAATTGGTGGGCGTCCCGTTTTTTAACCGATCTCCACATTTCCACTATTTTTGAACTTTGAGATAATGTTTCGAATTGATGAGATCGGTAAATTGAATTGTTTTGCGATTTTATAGCTCGATAATCCCGTTTCGAAGGCTTTATTTATGGATTCCCTAAGGTCTCTTGATAATGCAACGCCTCGCACCATGGTTGACATAAAACAGGAGATCAATAAACAACAAAACAAGTGCATGTCATTTTTTTAATAACGGTTAACTGAAAATCTATTTAAATCTTCATAGGCCAACTATTTTGCATCCCAGAGAGAGTCCAACTATTATGCACTATCTTTGTTTGAGAGAATGCAAACTGGAGCCATATGTGCTTTCTCGAATTTAGTTCTGTTTGGTCTAATTTACTTATTAAATGTAATTTATTACATCGACAAAAAAAAATTAAAAAAACAACTGCTTGGGGACCAGAAAATATAGGCACATAAAAAATGTTAATTTGTTAATTGATGAGTAGGCCAACTATTTTGCGTTTGGGTCGTATAATAAATGGAGGAGCAAAGTTCGCAAAAAAAAAATATCTGCCACTTCACAATGTGCGTACAATTGTTTTGTATTGATACAGCGGACTCTCAGGTCCGGATAAATATATGAAGAGGCCCCTAGAACTTGCCTTTAGAACTATGTAGAACCTTGAGTTTAATAAACCTAGACTCGGTCGGCAAAAAATTGACATTCAAAGCAAATGCTCATTTTAGATAGTTGGATCTAAAATAAGTTAAATGATTTTGGATGGAAATATTTCAACACCGAGAATTCATAGAAATTATTGGTTTTCAGATGTAGACGGAACTTGAATAGACATTTCTTTACATGTATTCACATACATATATTTCAATGGGCTTCGAAAATATCGTTGAAAAAATTATTTCTTAATTGGCAAGGGGTTAAAATATGTACCATACCCACCCAAATAGTGGCAAAAAAAAAATAAATAAATTTATTCACAACAGTTCGAAAAAAAAAAATACCCTACTACTGAAATATCATTTTCTCTATGCTTTTAAGTAGAAGAGTCTGTGAAATGAACTAAGACCATCAGCAACCAAATAACTAACCTTTATAGCAAGAAATTTTACCTTATAGTAACGTCGTTGATATTTCAACAGGATTTAGTAAGGCCTTTAACAAAATTTCGCTTTGATTAATATTTTTGAAATTGTCCACACCAAGTTAGCTTTGTACTCGTCTTATCGAGATGGATATCACCTAACCCCTGACAACCGACACAGCAGCAGTCGTTTCAGATCAGTTCAAATTAAGTGTCCGAGAGCTCAATTTCCTGAATTCTTCAAGCTAATTGAGCACTTTGGTTTGTGAAACGTGAGTTTAAAGAAACCTCTTAAATAACCTTTAACACATTAAAATTTTGAAAAGCAAGATCATTCTACGTTGTTTTTCTGCAATTTGATTTGGCTTAGAATGATCATTTGATCTAACCAAATTTAAACAATTAACTTAAATAATCTGCAAGACTGAAGCGAAGTACACATGTATAGGAGATAGAGTTCATTAGTCGATTTTTTACTTGCCATATACATATAGCTACTACAGGGCAAGTTTTACATTTGAAAAAAAAATCAAACTCGAGATTTTGATCAAAGTGGACATTAAAAAAATCCATTTTTTTTTTTGAAAAATCAATATCTTGAAAACGAGTAAACGATTAGTTTTTGAAATAATTCTTTAAAATGTATGTTATTAAATATTAATTGACACCTCAAATTTCTTATATAAAAATTTATTTAATAATAAAATGATTTCTTAAATTTTGTTTGTATAAATTCTTTTCTAGACTTGTCTAGAAATCAGATGGCCATTTTAAGCATTTAAAAAATTTTCTCTAAATAAATCCATGTTCTTATATTTATAAGCAATTTTTAAATTCCAAAGAACTTTATAAGTTTTTAATGTAGGATCAACATAATCAGCTTTTATAAATCAAAAGACCCTGGAAAATTCTTCTGTGGCCCAGGCGAAAAACAAATTTTACCAAATCCAGCTCTGTTCGAATTCGAAGCTGGTTTTGTATCTAGTCTGTTTTGTAACAAGTAAAAGATATACACACACAACTTGTCCAGACTTTAAGGGTCATTCAAGGATTTCCATTCAAGAATATGTACATGTATGTATATATGTATGTAGATGTACTTATATTATTAGAACTCGTAAACATTAAAAGTATACTGGCACATGGAGCCATGCATTCATTTCTAGTCCAAGGTTATTTATTATTTTAATTGATTTATGAACAGCTAACTGCTACCCATCCGCTTACGGTTTGAATTATGAAAAGTATTTTAGAAGCTTTTTTACGATATAATCGACTTACATATATGCCAAATTTAGTTATAATCCTTTCAACCGTTTCAGTGTGTCTGAAGGACAAACAACCAACACAAATATACTTTAACATTTAAAAAAAGGAAAAGGATTTATAATCTTCAAGATAAAAGTATGACTCTTTTCAGCGAAAGCAACAGTAAATGGTGTCATTTAAAAAATGGAATATTTTTTTTAATAAAGCTATTCTTTACAATTATGTTGCCGCCACCAAGCATAGAAGAGGTTGAGAAGGCTATAGGCCGGCTTAAACAGAACAAAGCCCCGGGAGCCGATGGCATACCAGCCGAATTATTCCATCACGGCGGGCCAGCCTTACGTCAAGCAATTCATGATATTATAGTACAGGTATGGGAGCAGGAAGAAATGCCAGAAGACTGGCGAAAAGGTTTAATATGCCCCATACATAAGAAGGGAGATGTCACAACGTGCAGCAATTATAGAGGTATCACGTTGTTGAGTACCGCCTATAAGATACTCTCCTCTATCCTACAAGACCGGATAACCCCATACGCTAAAACCGTTATCGGACAATATCAGTGTGGTTTCATTCCAGGCAAATCAACAACTGATCAGATATTTACCCTTAGGCAGGCGATGGAAAAATGTCTAGAATTTAACATCCCAACATACCATCTGTTTATAGACTTTAAGGCCGCCTATGATAGCATAGCCAGGGTAGAACTTTACAAAGCCATGAGAGAATTCGGCATCCCAAATAAATTGACACGACTATGTAGGTTGACCATGACCAACGTAACAAACCAAGTAAAAATAGCCGGATTGCTATCCAGACCAATCAACATCTTTAATGGACTCCGACAAGGGGACGGTTTGGCCTGCCTCCTCTTCAACCTGGCGTTGGAGAAAGCAATCCGTGACTCTGGCACGGCAACAAGAGGGACCATCGTCAACAGGTCCAGCCAGTTACTGGCTTACGCAGACGACATCGACATCATCGGAAGAACCGAACAAGCTGTACACGATTCCTTCATCCAGATCGAGCAGGCGGCACAAAATCTGGGGCTGCACATTAGTGAAGGTAAAACAAAGTACATGGTGGCGTCGAATGCGACAAACAAACAATCAAGGTTGCGGAGCACGAATTTGAAGTGGTGCAATCCTTTAAATACCTTGGGTCAATAGTAGCAGCCGATAACAATATAGAAGAAGAAATACGCGGGCGGCTTCTCAAATCCAACAGAGCCTACTATAGTCTGTCAAAGCTCTTCAAATCCAGAAATCTCACCATAACTTCAAAACTACTGCTGTACAGGACCATGGTCCTGCCAGTACTCACATATGGATCCGAGACTTGGGTGCTTAGCAAAAGGCACTCCGACCTCTTAGCTGCGTTCGAGAGAAAAGTCTTAAGGAGAATTGTTGGCCCCGTATGTGAGGAAGGACGATTCCGGAGACGGTACAATCATGAACTGTACGCAATCTACCTTGAAGCAGATATCGTGACAAAAATTAAGCTCGGTAGACTCCGGTGGGCAGGGCACCTAGCTCGCATGAGAGAAGAGGAACCTGCTCGGAAAGTTCTTTGTGGTACATTCTATGGTAGACGACAGCGTGGTAGACCATGCTTGCGCTGGAGAGATGGCGTAGACCAGGACGCCCGAAGCCTTGGGGTGCGCAACTGGATGGCGTCGGCTAGAGACCGGGATAGGTGGAGAGACTTGTTGAAAGAGGCCAGGACCGGAACCCGGTTGTCGAGCCGATGATGATGATGTGATTCTTTACAATTATCGTTGAGAGAAGTAATTAATTTCTATTTTAAAGTGACTGCAAATTGAATAGAAGTACCTATCTACAGTGGAAGAACTTTATGTGGGATTATTCTTGAGAGATATTTTATATCTTCTCTTGCTTCCACTATTGGCGTGCATTTGAGGTTAAAAAGAGCTGAGGTAGTACAGAAACCTATCTACCGATCCTATAGTTCACAAAAATTGATATAAAAGTAAATTCAGACAAAATAGTTTATTCGAAAAAAGTTCGATTTAACCCTGCGCTTTTAATTACTGATATTCTTTTTTTAATATGAATCTCAAAGAAAATATTTATCAACATCATTTGATAAATATTTGTATTTTTGACCAGGATATTACCCAGAATGTCAATTAGTTAAATCATTCACAATAGATCTCAAATCCTGAGAGTGGTCATGGTTCCTCAAAGATTTGAATAGTTCACAACCATAATACCGATTTTTCAAATTATTGATAAAACGTCAAATATCGTATTGCCAATTGACAATCGCAATAGGGGTGTTAGACACAAAACATAAGGTTTTATTGTTGTCTTGTAAAATTAATTTTCCAAATATAACTATTTGTTGTTGTTTTGTTGAAATTCAACAAAGTAAATACAGAGATTTGACTGTAATATTTTTTCCCACTCAAGGCTACTTTTGGTTTCATTCATTATTTTAGAAACGGAATGACTTTGTCCTTAGGCTTTTTATTTAATGACAAGAATAAAATGAAAAATGGCTTTCGACTGAATGAACTAATCGATAAAATGAGGAACAATAAAGTATTATATTAAGATTTTCTCAAATCTAATTAAAAAAAAAAAACTAGGACAATGCATTCAAAGTCTGTGCCGTCCATATCGTTAATGTTTTGTTGCAAACCAACATTCGAGATGTTTTAAGCATTTTTGAAAGCAAGTTATGGATTTCAATAGAAATAAGGATTCTTAAGTTCTCTAGTGTATTCTTCGTCCTTTCGAAATACTTAAGTATGCCAACACAATTTGCGCCAATTTTTAAAAACACTTTTATAAACACTTCGAGTCAATGATTGAGTTAATCATCATTATACAAATTTGTAAACAAAAAAATATATCGGTGGAGAGGTTTTTTTGAATATAATTGATTTGGATTTTGATTGTTAAGTGTGAAGCAGAGAAATTTAACCGTTTTACTGTGCTAAAAATTATTAACTAGTAACTCTTGTGTAGTTTAGGGATGGACTTTGCACTTGTGTTGATTGATTTTGATACATATGTATATGTATCGACACAAACTTACTCGACAAATAAAAAATGCACGACGTCACGGGCCTCACGAAAATGCTCTTATGTTTTGGTTTTAATTTTAAAAATAAATGTTATGAGAGAAAAATTGTCTAAGACATGAAATTCATTATTTAATCTCTTAACAACTCTCTTATTATAGTTTGATTTCAAAAATAATGAATTTTTGCAAACACATTTTTTTATTAAATCACTGGAGCGGTTTTTTGATAGATTAATTTTTTATATGCATTTTTTTTTAATATTTGTAATTTTTTAAGTTTTAGTTTTTCTACAATTTTTCAAAAAAAAAATTTGAATCGTTTTTGATTTTTTTTAACAAATACATTTTTAAAATTTTGATATGCAATGTTTTTTAAGCTTTTTAAAAGTTTCTGTAAAAAAAAATATTTTCATCGGTTATCAGAATGTCAAAACATGTTTTTATATGGTAGGTAGTGATAATAACGAACAAAATTAAAAGTTTTCGTTAGACATTTAAGGATGCTAGAAAAATTTAATAAAAATTTGTGTAGTTTTCTTTTTGAGTTTTGAATAAAAGAACATTTTTTTTCGTATTCTTCTAGTTATTTTAAAAACTGCTAGGTGCCAATTTTAAAAAGAAAAATATATTTTTTAAACACAAACAATATTTTTAAGCTTTTTAGAAACTTTTGAATTGAAAAATAAAAAAAATCAGTTTTACCTTTTTTCGAAAAAATCGAAAACAGAAAAGTGTTCAAAAGTTTAGATCAAAGGGAAAAATTATCACATCCGCTGTCACAAGAAAGCTGCAAAAGTTCGTGAATAGATATCTGCGAAGCATCTTGAGGATTTTCTGGTTCTACTTTATCTCTAATAATGAACTTCAAACGAGAACGGGTTAAGAACCCATTAACTCTATTATACGTATAGACATAAGTGACAGTGAATTGTCCATACGCTTCGAAGAGGTTACGAGTGTATTAAGAGTCAAGCAAATGCAATAGAACCCACTCACAAAGACAGGAGGACGAGTGGAACAATTTTTAAGGACCTTCAACGTAAGCATTGCCGCCAGAACATGAGGGTCAAATTAGGAAACAAAATTAGGTGCAATCCTCGCAAATTGATAAGGAAGATTGCAGCCTGTATTGGAATAAAACAATAAACCTTGGACGTTATTTTAAAAATTAAACAAAATTTTCAAACCTAAAATACTCGAATCATGCTGATTCTCAATGAAAATGACACTGTTTTGCCGAATGATTGGTAACGCAACTGCAGGGGTTTCACGGGTTCAATAACATAATAGAAAGATGGGGCCAATTCACACAGAGCTAGAACTTCAATGGAAAAGCTGGGAGTAATTTTTCCCAATAAATTAGTCAGCGGAGACATCTTTTTTTAACTGAAACACCTAAAGTCGAGGGTTTACAAAATCCCTAAAGAGATCAGGCACTAAAAGAAAATATCCACAGTGAAGTTGCTGCTTTCGCATGTTCACAAATTTAAGAGTCCGATTGCAACCGTTTTTAGAGGATGCTGTTTTTTAACCTTAAAATCCACGTTGTCAAACACTATTTTGTATAAATAAAATATGAAATATATTTTTATGTTGAACTTACAAATTTCACTCTAATTTTGTGAATGATCTAATTTCGACCACAGTGCGAATAAAGCGTATTCTATTAATTAGATACTTAACCTTACAACTAATGAATTTATTTTCTGCTTTCAAACACATGACTAGGATCTAAACCTACTGCCCGATTTTCTTGATCATAAAATATAATTTTCGATGGTTAAAGGGAAGAATGTTGCACGAGGAATTTGACTTTCTTAATATTTAGTTAATAAAACCTTCTTTTTTCAAAGAAGAGAAACCTTAAAAAAAAGCAATAATGTGTTCGTGTTCGCTGGCGTTCAGACCTCAGTCATGATTTGTAGGGTTACAATAGATGTTTATTTTATTTTTGAAAATCTGTATTAATGGTATGTGTAGAAAATATTTTGTTTATTTATTTTGCCGTATTTAAGAAATCAGAAAGCGTATTTCGTTTTAATGAGCTTAAACCATAAGGTGTTTTATCAATACATCAAGAAAAATAAATAAACAGGTGTATTTACCTAAATTCTAAGCAAAACGTTAGCAACAAATACTACTGGGTCGTGTGTTTTTGTATTCAGAACGTGGCCTTTATTTAATGACTGTCGACTATGGGTCCCTACACAACAAAGAACTAGTTAAAGACAGGAACCAATCAAATTACTGATGATGTCTTTTGAACAGGAAACGATACAACAATCGTATTTGTAACAACAATTTTAAATAAAATCAATCAAACGGTCGGTAGTGTATACCTTGTCACTCATCCGACTATATTTCTATTTCTACATATCTATCTGCTTATACATTTAGGAATTTGATTCCTTGACTAATTGAAGGGTTGTAAGTCTAAAGGGTCTAAGTGCCATTTTTATAATTTAGAGATATACGCGAAAAACAAAATAAAAAGCCCTTTGGCACTTAGGCTCTACCACAACTTTATTTGTGTGTGTGTACAGTTTTAAAAGAAATAGGCACTTGAATCCATTTTGATATTATAAGGCTTGGCACTTAGATTGTATTTTGATAAAAATATAGATTTTTGATTTTTTGGCACTTAGACCCTTTAGACTTACAACCCTTCAATTGCAGACTTTTATTTTTTGTGAAATGTTTGTTTATAATTTAAATATAATTTTGGCAAATGAAACTTAAAAGAAAAGTCCGTTCGGTCAAAAGTTGCTTCCACCCACCACACTGAAGACATCGTTATTTTATATGCGCATTGATTTTGGTTCATTTAAATTTGGCATTCGAACCTGGGGGTCCAGTGCACGAGTGCAAACATTAAAAGGAAAAACAAAATCAATCAGCTGTGGCGCGATGGCGAAGCAAACACCCTGCAATACACCAATTAAAATATTTTTTTTTTGGTTTACATTCTAGAAATAGCGGGTGTTAGTTAAATGCCTCAGAGGTGAAATTGTTTTCGAGAGCCGTTGATTTAGTTGGATTGAGTTCGATTTATGGTTTTGGGTTTTATTTTTAAAAATTCTGCTAGAAATTTTATTTTAGATTGTTATTGCAAAAAAAAAAAAAAAAAAAAAATAACGAGTGTTGTTTGTTTATTTTGCAATAAGCATTGATGGCTAGATGTTTTTTCAGTGTTGATTTCAAAAAGAGAAAACAGTTTTTATTCAAGGCTAATTATGATTTAGATATAAATAAACACACCAGATGGTTTGATTCTAAGTAGAAATTTATTGGGTGTTGTGAGAATGTCTTAGAGTTGAAACAGATTGAGTATGAATCAAATATAAAAACAAAAAGAAGTGAAAAACACGGTTGCTCATTTTCAAAAGGAGCCCAAAATATTACAATTATGAAACTTAATAACTTAAGGATGTGTCTTATAGAAATTACACAAAAATTTATCATACTCGCAAGCATAGACCAAAAAGTGTTCTCATAGAAATTATGTCACTTTTTTGGTTATTCACCCTTATTCCGGTAGTCGTTTTAATAAAACGCCTTTAAAACCACAGACCACATTTTGGTGTTTAAATAATACGAAAAGGGCAGCGTAGTCGTTTCAATAAATTTCCAATTTTCGTTTCTAGAGCCTTGTCGTTTTACTGGCGTTTTAGTAAAACAACTATCGGAATAAGGGTGATTATCTTTGAAACTATAGGTCTTAATAAACACAAATTCTTAAGAACCTATACCATCGACCTACAACTGCTCTAGAGGTTTCCTTCAAATTTGGGCATTGAGATTTACAAATTCCCTAAAGAGGTGATTCACAACCGTGAAGGAAAAGCTTATTTGTTTCAACTTTAACAATTTTGTTAAAAAATTTTCTACATTATATTGTAGGTTGGTATTCATTTTGGTAGAAAAAAAATAGGTACCAGAAACTTGTATTTACTGTATGCACCTGGCGTATAACCGTCGTTGTTGATTTTCCACTTGCTCGTCAACAGCTGTATCGATTTCGATGAAAATTTTTATACCGAAGCTGTTTCAAAATTTAAATTAATATTGCATATTAAAGTTTAGACGTTTTAGTCTTCAGTTCTGAATAGATAATTCGCAGACCTTTTCAGTGATGTAACAATCAAACCAAATCATGACAAACAAATTTTGAGGATTTTTAAAAAAATTCCTCCGGTCCCCCCTGTCAAATAAAAATTCCAATTTTTTCAATGTTTCCCAAAACCATCAAGACATACATCAAACGAAAGGTCACATGCAAACCAAAAGCTTCTACGTGGTCTGGTTCTCGAAATATTGCAATCTAAAGTGATTCTTCTGGTTTTCGACCTTCCACTAGCTAACAATGTCTTTGGGTAGCTATATCTCGAAAACCAAGCCTTGTAAGAGGTTGCGGTAAAAAAATCTTTTGTTAAATTTTGACGAGCTTTCCATAGGTGAAAACCAGAAGCTTCTGCGTAATTAAATAAAAATAACATTTATGCATTTGTAAAGAAAAATCAATATCAAAATTTTCATCAGGCTTGACATTACAATGATAGGGAAGACTAAAAATGTGGGTCGCAATTCCGTCTATCTGTCTGTCCAGCTACAGCAAACGGCTCGGACTTTTTTCTTTAAACTTGGTAAATATAATTTTTTTTTTAATTAAATAATTAAATACTATTAACAAACTGTAGGAAAAAAATGTATTTTATTTAAAAATATCAGCACCCACCATAGAAATTTATAAAAATAATTTGAAATTTAGATATGACTGGCAGTACATACCATATAACCTTTTTTTGATTTTTGGGTTTTTTGTTATCAGAAATTTGAATATTAACTTAAACAAAATATTTTTTTTGTTTAATTTAAAAAAATTATTGCACAAAAATAAAAATTTAAAATCGGCGTACCAATGTTTAAGCTTATTGTTACAATTAAAATTTGTTATTCTTGTGCACAAGTTCATATTTGCTGGTAATAGCCCCAACTATTAAAACAAAAATTGTGCTTCGAAACATTTTTCAATACAAACATTATTTTTTAAATTCTAAATCTCTTAAGCTTTACAGCGACGCACAGTGGTTTGGTTTGTATGGGAGAACGAAAAAAGTCTGTTAAATCTGAACTGTTCAAAGGATTTAAATGAAATTTGACGCACATGTTAATTAGTCTTAAACATAATGTACATATTTGGTCAAAATTTGATTAAGAAAAAATCATTAGTAAAAAAGTTGTTGACATTTAAAAAAAAAAAAATAGAAAAATTGAGTTGAAAAATTTTGCACTAGGCAGAAATAAATGGTTTCGCGAAAATCGAATTTCTCAGACCTGGGCCAATGTATTAATTTTATTTTATTTTTTTAAATAAAGGTAAACATTTTTTCTAAAAATAAAGTGCCTAACCAGTTCGTTCTGAGAATTAGTACCGAAGAAATCAAACATTTTCATAAACACCACGGAGTTTTTTTTTAAACCCGATTTAGTGAGACAATTTTGACAAGTATCTGCAGCTGATTTTTTCTGTGCTTCAACTAGAAAGCATGGAGCACAGGCTGGTATACTCCGTTGCTTGGAGTCCTTTGAAGTTTTTTTTTTAATCGAAAAGTTAAAAAAAATCATTTTTTTTTATAACCAATGTTTCCTGCTACTTATAGAAGGCTTCTTTTAAAAATTATCATTTTTTTTACTTTAGATTGTCAAAAAAAAATAATGAAATGATATATGTAAGAAGTTATAGAATTTATTTAAAGGACCTTCGGAAAAAGACATCTAAAAGTTTGTTGAAAATATGGTTCTTTGAGGGCTTGTATCTAAATCAGAAATACAATAGGTGTGTCATCGCACGACATCGGGACTAAGCGCTTTACATGAAATACAACAACTACTTAAATCTATACAGAGTTAGCTAAGACCAGATAATTTTCGAGACTTAAGCTAAGACGCGATAAAAACTGTGATGCCAAAATAATATTATTTATATATTATCGATAATTTGTTCAGAGAAGTCAAAAGTGAAGTTTTTGGATGCTGGTTGATGCTAGTCGTCAATACAGCTGACAAATGCCATAGCGTACACAGTGCTTCCAGCTATTTGGAAAAAAGCTCCTTAATCCCGATGTCGTTTTTTTTTACAATTCTATATGGACTTGCGAAAAAACACGGCTAATATATATTTCAAAAAATTCTTTGAAATCATATGCTCGGATTATCTAAAAGTACTTAAACATAAAGCTTAAAATGCTAGATAAGACTTATTCCAAAGACTTTTTTCCGCTCTCAAACCACAGCGGCCATTATGGCTGGGACACGTGCATCGTATGAACACAGATGCACCCGTCCGACGAGTCTTCAAATCTACCTCTGATGGTCAGCGCAGCAGAGAAAGACCCTATTTTAGGTAGCACACAGAAGTGGAGAACGACCTCAATCAACTTAGAATGTGTTACTGGAGGCAGCTAGCTAGGGACCGAGCCGGCTGGAGGGGCTTGTTGGTTGAGGCCTTAGTCCATGCTGGACTGTAAGCGTCATCTAAAGTAAGTAAGTAAATCTTTGAAAGTCATAAATTGTATTTATAATGTGTATCAGAAGTTTTAAAGTTTTTAAGGTCAGAATCTTGATTATTGAAACGCAATTAAAAGATGTTCTTAAACCCGAACTACTGCAAAAGTCAACTGTTCGAAAACCCAAAACGATTAAATTTGTATGCAAAATCATTATTTTCGATAAAGCAGTTCGGTGAAGTCTTATGTTCGATAACATCATTTGCGACGCCGAAAAATCGAGTTGACGACAAAATTATTGAAAACACAGAGCGTTTCCGTAAACGGCAAATACGTTTGCAAGACAATTGACTTAAGTTTATTAAACAATATCAATATCTGAGTAAAAAAAATCACGTTCATTTGATGATCAAATTGACGTTGATTTAAAGTTTTATAATTAATAATTAATTATAATTAATAATTAATTAAATGTTAAAAATCCAAGCTTCTTAAACTTCTAGTATTAATATCTATGACGCAAAATTTTAGTTGAATTAGTACGGCGTTAAAGCTGTTTTAGTATGAAATTAGGTTAAAACAATGATTTTGCAAATTTTAATCAAATATAGCATCATACTTTCTGTACCCTTTTATTAAAGTTAAAATCATCGAATACTTATTTTAATTTTTAAGTATCGTGCTAACTTCATATGACGAACTGTCATTGTTTTAGGTGTGTTCATAAGCAATATATCAAGAAAATTGCTTTAGTATGGTACTAGTTAGAAAATGATTAAAATTTAGAATGATTAAGTAAACTAATTTAAAGTTAGCAAATTGTTAAGTAGTATCATACTAATATCTTAAGACAAGGTTGTTTAAAATTTTGCGCATATACCTTTTACTACTAGAAAATACTTCCCTTTTAAGGTTAAACCACTCAAGGTTTATCATTTTAAAAACAAGTATACATATTATGTACCTAGACATTTTATAAACTCGATTCTACTTAATCTTTATTGAACATTTACTCAGATAATTGATAGCCGGAGGCAAGATTAGAGCTTCGAGTAGCCATTAATTTTTTTTATTATGTACAAAATATATTGACTTTTCAAGAAACACCCTGTAAAATGATGAACATATAAAACGAAACCCCAACTAAATTTCTTAAAGCAATTTTCTTTTTTAGCTTTAGGCATTTTTTTTTTAAATAAATTATTTTCCAAATACCGAAATAATGACCTTCATTAAGTTAATTTGCCTGAATTTTGTTTTGAGCAATTTTTTCTACTTTTACTTTAATTTGCTACATACATATGTACATACATAGTAGGTTCAAAACATTGTGTATATCTACTTCAAAGGGGTGTACATTGTTTGAGAGCAAACAACAGAATCCAACAAATATATGTACATAGGTACATTTCCATGCTTCTATGTCTATATCGAAGTTCATAAAATCTCCAATAGCAACACTGAGCATTGCATTGTTATTTAGCATAATTATCTACATAGTAGAACGAGAAAGCTACTAAAATCGTGACTTGTAAGTTGTGCGACTTCAAACCGCCCGCGCTCAGGCAACACCCAACACCATGAGTTACACAAATACTCGAGTGGAAATACGAGGAATATCATCTTTTCCTCTCATAGTTCTTGATTTAAACCAATTGGAAAATCACTTTGAGCAAAAGTCTCGGAATCATTATCAATTGAAATCAAAAAAAAAATTAACTCGTTTTCAGCAACTTCTTTGAATTAGTGAGAAAACTGTAAAGTACCGACAAAAGTCACGTGCATGGCAGTGGTTAACGTCCCACCATTAATTAAAATCTAAACAAATAAACAACAAATGTAAACAAGGAACAATAAAATAACTGGCAGAAGTGTTGGTAGCGAGTAAGATAAGAATACAAGCTCATTAAAAAATTGTATAATTGATAGAGTTACCAGGTGCTTTATAAAAACGAATACATTGCATAGGTAAGCAAACTCAGGTGGGTAAAATAAAAAAAATAATAAGAACTTAAAAATTAAGTAATTGTTTGTAATTATAATTCTGTTTTTGAATCTTGGGTAGAGGTTCAAAATTCGGCAATTTTAAAGTTTTATATGTATTTAATTTTATTTAAGGAAATTTTTATTTTGTAATAAAAAAATATCAAAAATAAAATCTATAAATTTTCATTTAAAAAAATGCGTGGTTAGTTAAATTGTGACTAAAAGTTCTTCAAACTTCATTTTTGAAGTTAAACTTCTTTACGCAAATCAATAAAGTTACAAAACCTCTTAAAGGGAAAAGGGTTTTTTTTTTTTAAATTCCAATTTTGAATATTGTAAGGAGGGGTAACTGTGCATGTGCAACAAGGTAGGAAATCTCTTTTTTTTTAACGGAAAAAGTTTTTAAGTGAAAGAAAGATTTTAAGTGTCATTAGAAATTGATAAAAATTTATAAAACGAAATGAAAACGTTTAAAACACAGAAACCGAAAAGTGGAAAGATAATAATCACCATCGCCATCAGAGTGATTTTGGATGGTGGTGCATTTTAGAGTTAAAAAAGTTCTTACCTACCCCAATTACATTTTGTACAAAAAACTTAAAGGTAATACAGAGGTAAATAGGGTTATGCAAATTGGGAATTTTCCTCAAAGATAATTGACTTTTATTCAAAAGTTTTTTATTAAAAGCTACATCCAGTTAAATCTGGATTTTTACAAGCCACCCAGGTGATTCAAAAGTATTACTGTGAACTTTTGGCTAATGAACAGTTTGCATGGATACAATATCAAAAATGAAATTTACAATATTTTGTATAAAATTCTAAGATACAAAACAAATTTTGATCAACCTCATTTCAAAATACAAAATTTAAAATTTAAAATCTTCAAAAAATTTCACAGAAATTTATTTGTTCCAAAAAAGATTGTAATAATTTCGTCTTTTAAACTTTCGTAAATCTAAAGTTTTCTACTGTCAATATTCTTGAGTAAGAATGTTCAAAATTTTGACAAAATTAAGATTTGGAGAATTTATTAACACAGAATTCAGGCACCTAAGTAAGCAATTTTGACCCCGGACGAAAGAACAAAAATAGAAATTATTAGGTTTTAAAATACGAAAAATAGAATTTTGAAAAAAAAAAAAAAAAAATAATTTTAGTTATAAAATCTAATCCCTGTTATAAATAATTAAGAACCATAAAATACCTTACTGAGTTAAGACAAGAACAAAATACAAAGTTTTGTTTAAAAAATGTTTAAATTAAAATGTAAGAAATGTATTCATACAAAAACCACAGCTGGCAACACTAAAAGAAAACAATACCAATTGTATGTCTGTGCGAAATACAAAAAAAAATAACTTAAAAATAAAAACTCGAGTGAAAATTCCAAAGTGATTCGACAATCTCATTCGTTTGAGTTGAGCGCAGAGTTCGACCTTTGCTTTGGTGCTTTTCAGTGTGAAGCGAGAAAAGTGAGCGTCTTGCTAGTAAATACTGCCTCTGCTCTGCCTGGCATGTATAGCTACCTACACTCGTAGTTTGTTGTAAACGGGTTTTTGTCGATTTTAAAAGTTGAATACGTGGTGTAGATATTATAATCTACGTATGGGAAAGTGCACTAAATTCAACGTTATATCTCTTTGATAGTTTATTTTTGACAATACAATCAGTTAGTGCGTGTCTTTGTGTGAAGATATACATACATCCATCATCGGCAGAATGGCAGCTCCGGAATTATTTTGCGATCTGATTGCCAGTCATAGTGGACGCGATAAGGTTATGAAAGTGCTCTGTTACACAGCTAAAGTACTATCCACTCCCAATTCAACAATTAAAGTCGACAATGCAAAGAAATTCTACATCTTCAGTTCGAGGATATCGCAGGCTAGGGCGACTCTGCGTCTCGTCGATGACTTGCCAACCATCCTATATACCCTCAAATACGGACTGGGACGACATGAGAAAACCCGATTCGACGCAGTTCTGGGTGTGCTGACTAACATCGTTGACATTTTGTTTTTTCCCGTTGACAAAATATGCTGGCTGTCAGATCACAGCATTTTGCAGTTGGATGAAGCGAGGAAGAGCAAATGGGACGTCATCAATTCGGTTTTCTGGAGTTTGTCAGTGTTCCTTAACCTGTCAAGAGTGTTGCGTGACTACCATGAGAAGCACATTGCTACCGTTGGCGTTCTAATGAAGGAACGTACGGCTGGTATCACAGTTTATGATGCCAAGACGTCGAGCGGCAAGAATGAAGAGCAACGTATTATGGATTCCATTACTGTTTTGCGAATGAGCCTGGACTTGGTACATGCCGTCAGCTCGCTTCCAAAAGGATACCTCTGGGGAGGCGAAGTCAAGAGTTGGAAAGTGGGTGTCATAGGATCTTTGTCGGGATTGCTGGGTATTTATCAATATGTTGTTAAACTTAAGAAATCCAAAAAGCATTAAGTATATTTTTTTTGATATTTTACTTTTAAATAAAAAAAATTCACTGTAACGTCTTTATGGGATAATTTTTTTTGCTGATTTGTTATGATTGGGGAGGAGTGACTACGAATCTATTTGCGATCTTAGGAGTGCAATATTGTATTGGGCCGTTTGTGTTCTCATATACAACCAACATCACGGTGGGTCACGTGAAACAAAAATACAAAACGTCGAGTAGGTGGTTGTGTATGAGTATTGTTCGTACGTAACAAATTAAGCACGCTTTATTAATCAGAATTAATTTGAATGAGTTTCGTACACTGAAGAGAATTTCAGGGTCGTTTGCCTTTTGTTTATCTCAGACGCTGTGTCTCGAAAACTAAATAAATTATTTGCCCAAATTATTTATAAGATGAGATAAGGAAGGTAAATTTTTGATAGATTTAAAATATATATACAAAAATACAACTTATGCTATTAGAAAAAAAAAATAATAATCGGAAAAGTTAATGAGCTTCTTAAAGAAGATAGAGCTCGTGATTTCATTAAATAAAAAACGATAAAAACAAAACAATTAAAAATGTGATAATTAAAAAGCCCGCAGATTAAATTTATCTAACAGTCATGAGTTAAGGAAATAAAAGATTTAATTGGAAAACAATTAATCACATTTATTTAATCCTATGGTTTAAGAAAACTGTAAGGTTTAAGCATCGAAAATATATGGCAATAAACTGTGAATTGGCATATCGTCGGTTAGCTGAAAAAGTCACTAAGTAATTGATTTATTGCAGAGTCACTAAGTACCATTTGAAGGATTTAAATCTAGTATCACAAAGCTGTAAATTTCGGTCATATTTATCGATCTAATAACTCTTTAAAATCATCAAAATGACAAATGCTCTATTAGATATCGAAAATAGTTTAAAGTGCACATTATTCTGATTGAATTGAAGGAAAAATCATCAAACTCGATCAACTCAAATTTATTAAAATGTTACTTGGTGTACTGCCTCCTGCGGCGAATTGAGAAATCCTCTAAGAGTATATCTCTTGTCATGAAAAACGCTGCTCATTAGCCGTTCGGAATCGGCAGAAAATTGTAGGTCTCCTCCGTTCCTGGTAACAAGCACACAGGAATGGTTGAGAGTTGTAAGTTACTAGGTCCTGGTTCACTTCGAGGTGTTGCATCACCAAATTTATTTATTTATATATTATTCATTCTAAACAAGCTAAAACATACTAAGAAAATGCGATTTATGCAAAACTGATAAAACAACATCTTGAGCTCTTCATCATCGGAAAGTCGTTTTCTCCGATTTTTTTTTTAATTTTGGAACAAATATTAAAAACGTGCCAAACGTGAGTTATTTGATTTTTTCGAAACCACACCGAAAACCATGCAAACACGAGCATTGGAGTCGCACTTATATCTGAACCGCTGGAAGGTACCGATGAAAACGTTAGGTCATCTTTGCTTTTTTGACCTTTATTCGAGCGGCCTCCCGTACAAGTTTTTCGCCTTTTTCACGTTTTCTTTAGTAGATGTAAGTAACTGTACCATCTCAATGGATCGATTGAGGCCCCTATGATGTAGGTATGTAGGAAAGGTAGGTGTCAGAAATAGGAGCGAGTGGATTGAGACTATGCGAAGGAATTGCGAATAGCCCTCCATTACCACTTCATCCTGACTCCGCCTAAACAAGTCTGACGAGGTAATGATATGTAATGATATGGGTTCATATTGAGTTGTGGCTTCTTAGGACTCGAAGAAGAAGGAAGTTTAGACCTGCTTCTGTTTTTTTCCTCGAAATAATCAGGCATAGATTCCTTGAAACCTGACAAGTGTCCATTATTGACAAATTGAAGTCTGTCAAAGAAATTATTTTCTTTGGCTCTACAGCCATAAATACCGAGGTATTGGTTTGGCTCGAAACAAGAGATGATCCGTTTTTGGCCACAATGTCCCGCGACCTGGGTGTCTATGAAGACATTCCGTAGAGGAAGTAATGGGCCTTAAAACGAGAGTCGTATTCAATACTCCCTCTTCCGCTTTTAAACTCACTTGAACACTTTTTTACAGTGAAGAATCTTTATATCACAAGGTGGTGCTCAATTTTATTCCACATTGTACCGCCAGCCAGTCTAATAAATGTTAGCTAAGAATTGCATTCGAAATGATGAAATTTTATATTGGTATCCCTCGATAATCAGTCCTAGCACGAATTTCCGAAAAAAAGCTTCGGTTATGTTTGCAATTAATTAGCAAAATATAACACATATAGATTAGTTTTATATTCAACAAAATCATCTAAAGTGTTACCGGAGGTTTTTTTTCTTAAGTCAACTTATGTATGAACATCTGATTTCATAAGACGGAACAAATAAGTTTAAAAAGAATTTTTCCAAATGTATTTGTATTTTCTTTTGTATACCCCTAATTTCTAATAAGACTAAAACTATACAATGCGCCACAGGTGAAAAAGGCGAAATAAAGCCCAAGTGGAATCGATTTATGAGTAACCATCGTTAGGCAGTTTGATAAAGTGTTTTGTATCAAAAAGAAAAATCCTCCGATTAAATTGAAGTAAGACACTCCACAAAAAGTACACTACTGAATCGAAGGTACTTGCTCTCACCTGTTGAATTAGCTTGAAATTTAAAAAAATAATTTTTGAAACTGATATATCAACCCCGAAAATAGTTAAATAGGTTACAAAAATTGAATTCCATCTGATCACTTGAAAAATTGTAAATATTTATAAAAAAAAAGGTTCAAACTTATTTTTATATTAATTAATTAAATTTTCTTTAAAATTTTTCCAATTTATTTGAGCTATCGAATTGGCATGGTTTGGGATGCAAATGCAAGAATTAATCTGATGCGCATTGTGAAATGGTCTAATCAGAACTTTTGGAAACTTAATTAAAATATGCATAGCTTGATTCAATTTCAAGTTTTTTAGGATCTCCTGTACATAAAATCTGACCGAATTTGCTAAAACCATTAACGAGACAATTGAATAAGGAAAAAAACTCAAAAGAGAGCATAAATTATCAAAAGATTTCATTTAATTGATTGCTCTATAATGAATGGCGAAAAACAATGAATGCAATCTTTTAAATATTAAATGAATGGTGATTGGAAAATTTGAAGTCGAAGTCTCAAATAAAAATCAATAAATGCAATTGTTTGAAGTTTTTAAAGATTGCATTCACAAAGGATTGCATTACTTTACATATACATATATCGCAAATAAAAGTAATTTCTCTTGTATAATGAAGAGTATCTGTGATTTTATTGTAAGGCTTCACCTTCCAAAAGTTATAAAATTCTAATACAGTAATTTCTTTTCATAAATTAAAATTTCTCAAAAAAAAAAAATACTTAAAAACATTAAAAAAAATCACAATGCCTAAAAATATTAAATAGACTCATAAGAAATTCCAAATTACCAAATGAGTTATTTAGTATTTATTTTTATTTTTATTTGTATTTGTTTTTCTATTTTTTTTCCGGAAAATAAAATTTTAATACTAAACCGAACAAATAATGCTCAGACATCCAAATAGCTGAGAAAAACCTCTGAATAATTTCTTTGTATCTTAGGTGGGCGGTGTTTAATAAATTAAATAATTTATTTATGTTATTATTTTTTTTTTTGAGTCACAGGTTTTTATTGGGTGCATGAAAAAATGTGCTTAACTTTTGATTGACGTATTTATTGACATTATTAAATATCTTATACGACATTGTAACAACTTTAAAATACTCAAATGTACTTGTTCACAGAGAAGTAATAGGTCCGTATGCCTGAGCCCAGCACGGGCTTTGTTTGACAAAGTATACGCATTTAGAAAAAGGCAATTGCTTCTGCACCTCTTACTGTAACAAAGGCATTGTTTCTTCAAGTTGATTGTCACCACTCATTAGGCTAGCCGCGCACTAGCAATTTTTAGTTGCGAAACTGCTTGGTTCGAGCAACTAAAAAGTTTGTGTTTGGACACAAACTAAACGATTGCCTAAAATAAGTTCGCCATTTTATTGAACATATAATTATCTGCAAATTCACGGACAGTCAACCAAACAGTTCATCTGTTTTCTATAAGTAACCAAACAGTTTCGCAACTAAAAGTTGCTAGTGCGCGGCTAGCCTTAGGGTTAATAAGGACAGAATTTAGTTTAAAAACTAAATCATTTTTATATAAAACAAATAATATAGGACCTACATGACTGCCTTGAGGAACACTTGAATTAATATAAATCTGATAAGCCAGTCGGGAGAGGTTTATTTTTCTTTCATAAAAAATGAGCATACATTTTGAGTACATTTAAGGATCTAGGATAGGGACCATTTCCTGCTGATCATATGTCTTCAATCTATCAAAGGAAAGCCTCCAACACCTCAAATAAGTTAAAAATTTCTTCAGAATAAAATATGGCATTTCATCGCGACAATGAGTGTTCTAACAGATCGACTCATGAAGTTTCGAAATAGAATCTTCACTCATTACAAAATTAATCGAATTAAGTTTGCAGAGAAATTGTATTCCGAAGAGTAAAAAAAATAAGAAGGTTCATTAAAATTGAAGTCCATCAAGTGCATCTTGGAAATACCCTGCTAACTTGATTACAACAACTTCATGCTCACACCTCCTAAAGCTTCTTTAAGTATTAGTCAAACTATAATACACAAGCTTCCTCAACTATTATTCTAAGACCTATCTACTGTCTATCGCTAACAATACTATAGTACCACATGTCCTTACCCATAAACATCTATTTGTTGATTTTTGAATTTAAAATCCATTTATTTTGATAGAATTTATTGATTTACAGCTTCAAGGAATTTTCATTGTTGTTGTTTCGAAGCACAACTTGAATAAAAAGATTTTCCAAAGGCAAGAGTGTCCTCCAGTAACATACATAGTTCAAAAGAGAAACAAAAAATAATACAGAAATATAAGGAAAACGTAAAACCATACTCGTGCCACCCTTTTATATTTCTATTCTCTTCGTTTCTTTTTGTTGCCTCTGTGTTTCCTTTCTATCGTGTGTCAAGGTAATGAAAATTCTAATGGAAACCATGATGTTAGAAGTATAGAGGAGTTGGCAAATATACATAGAACTAAAGGATTCCCACTCTAAAAACATGTGTGTTCGCCCTTTTACCATTTTTACACGTCGAATTATTTAAATTGTTTCCCATGGAAAAACGCTGAAAAATATCACAGAAGAGAAGAACGACGACGACTCGAAAACGGGTGTGCGGGCGTATAAGTTATTTTTTTTTATGGAATGAACTTTTATAACAATTTATGATAAAAGGGAATTATGTAAACTTATGCGATGCGAATACGCGTGGGATTGTCTTTTGTAGGTGGACATTTTGAGTGCGACGAAACCATCGAACTTGAGAGGCTATTATTTTGTCCTTTACATTGAAATAGCAATCGATCGAAAATTTTGTTTAACTTTTTGTTTTTAATCCATTGGTCCATTTGGGCTAATTATACCTATTGCCGAAGGACGTAAATCGCTTTAAAAGATTTAACTTCGATTGGACAAAGGACTCGTTTAAGAAAAGAAAAGTTTTGTCCGCAGTAATTAGTTGTTTTATGAAGAGTGGGAGGAAAGAAGCTTAAGATTCAGACTACGACCCTTGAGCATGTTTTCAAAACAATAGACATGTACGACGCACCCCAAGGGAGTATTGCGTTGAATGAAAGAAAACGACCATGAACAATTCAAGAGTTCAATTACACTTCTCTATAAATAGACATGGCATTAGATTTCGTAGACAAAAAAAATCAATCTTCAATTATTCATTAACAGTTAATACAAAGTTTTTACCGACCACTAAACCGAATCGAGACTTAATTAGATTTTTTCTTAATCTTCAAGATTTAGCATGCAAATTTATTTCGTTAATCTCTCTGATTTGAAAAATAATCTTGTTGAATTTCCATTGAATCAGTAGTTCGAACGAACTTATCTATAACCATGTAGCGCTGAACGCAGTCATTCAAAAATCGATTTTCTTTCATCGAAGAAATGAAAAGCCAGTTTGTATTTGGAATTGTCCTGTTAAAATTAATCAAAATAAAAGCATATTCTTTAAGATTTATATTTTTCCCACACTTATGGGGTTCATGCTACCCTTAAAATGCGTGAGAATACTACGAGCTGTGGAGAGGATTTGAACGGAGATGCCGATGCTCATTGGCTTTGAATGTCTGAACATCCTAATCGGAGGGAAATATTGAATTGTACAAAGCATTCCACATTCGTGTAGTGCGGCTGAAGAAAGAATCTCTGAATTTAACACGAAATGTTCTATTCACCCCAGAGTATTTTCAATCGAATTTTTTAAAGTATTCACGGCAGAAATAAGTCTTCCCATGCAATCTTCAATTTGCGTGAAAATTGTAAAAAAATACACTGCGAGCGTTAAGAAAATGGAAAGGATTAAAGACACTGGTTTTGAGGTTCCAGATATAAAAAAGGTGAGGTAAAAACGGAGCTAGTTATTCTACATTCGTGTAGTGTGTTTGCAGAAAAAATATCTGTACTTAATAGTACGTCAAAAATTAGGCTCAGAGGTTAACTCATGAGTATTCTAAGAAGCGCGATTATTAAGGTCGAATGGGTTAAGGGCAGGAATGCAACTGATTTTTTCACTATTTATAAAAATAAACGGTAAAATAATGCAAGACATGCAACATTTCGGTGGTCTTCGACAGATTCAAATTGTTGTATCCACTATCATGTTTTAAGCTTTTTTTTTGGATTCTATCCAAGAGATTCAAGTGAATTATTGGAGCACCTGTCCAAATATTAGGACTTATAAATTACAGTCAGATCAGAAGGGGTGACAAATTTCTAACATTGTCGAAGGAAGTCTAAAAACTAAGCAGCGTTTTTAGCGAAGTCGGCAATGTGTTCATGTTCGGCTTTCTCATGTATAGTGGGTTCCGCTTTAACGACAGAAGCTCAGCATTGAGTTCTTGTAGCATTGAGTTTTTGTAGCATTAAATTCCACGCGGTTCATAGTTTCCCATTTGAAAATGCTATCGAAATCAGAATTTAAGGAGCTCATCACATGCTGATGGTCTAAATCGTGAGCCTGGAAACGAATATGAAACACGGTCGTCAGCAAAATAATTAAATGGATTAGAAGTTTCAGGGAAAGATCATTGAAGTACATGAAAAAGAGAGCGGAGCCCTATGGCACACCAGCATTTATTTTATGAATTACAGACTTAAAACTGTCCAATACAACTTGTATTGAGCGGTTCGAAAGGTTGTTTCTAATCCAAGAAGAACTGATTTATCGATACCGAATCCACGCATTTTCGATAAGAGAACTTGATGACAAACTCTATCTTCAAATGCTTTTGAAATACCAAGGATAATAATCTTAATTTCTTCAAAACGATGTTAAGATTTGTGCGACTGTTCGGTGAGATAAACCATCAGATCGCCAGTGGACCTATTGCTAGGAAACCATACTACTCGGTCATTGAGAAGCTTTCGTTCTTCAAGAAATGTCTTAAGCCGATAACTTATCAGGTTTTCATGACCATGGAAAGAATAGATGAAAGTGCAATTGGACGATAGTTAGAGGTGGGAGAAGAAAAAGTTTAATTAAATCGCCATTTTTACTTACTACTTATAGGTACTATAAGGCAGGTTATGCATTCGGAAAAAAATCGAACTCGAGATTTTGATCAGAGTTGACATTACGATGATAGCGAAGACTAAAAAAGTGGGTATCGCAATTCTGTCTGTCTGTCTGTTCGACTACAGCCTAAACGGCTAGGCCGATTTTCTTGAAACTTGGTAGATAGCATTTTTAATTGCCCCCCCACGTTTTTTTCTTTTTTTTAAGACCAAAAATAACGGTACCCGCCATACGAATTTTTTTCGAAATTTCGGAAATATTTTTTTTTCTCAAAAACTGTTCAACAGATTTAAAAACAAAGACACAAACAAATTTTATTTATTTAAAGCTTGGTAATGGTTGAAAAAAATTTTCGAAAAATGGTTATTGAGGGTTCCCCCCAAAGAAACATTTTTTTGTTTTTGATTTTTTCAAAAACGGCACCACCGATTTTGATCATTTTCTTTATGCTAAAGCTTCACAAAAACTTGAATAGTATTGTGTATTCGAATTTTCAAAAAAAAATTTGTTTAGATTAAAAAAAAAAAAATAATTTTTTTTTTAAAATCAATATTTTGAAAATCCCATGCCAGATTTTTTTTTTAAACTTGATAAAAAAAGTTTCTCAACATAATCTACAAGATGTGAGAAAAAAATGTATTTTACTTAAAAATAAAGAACCATCATACAAATCTTAAAAAATGGGTTTCAAAAATCGTATTTTTCTCGAAAACGGCGACTAGAATTTTGATAAAAATTTTGTTCCTTCAATTAATTTTTACGATCTTTAATTTAATAAAAAAAAATTAAATTAAGATATTACAGCTTGTATACCTACCAAAGAACCATTTTTTTCAGATTTCGAATAACTCATTATCGACATAACGGATTTTAATGAAACGGATTCTAAAAAGTTTAAAAAAAATCATTTTTTTTTCTTGGAAAATTTGATATCTCAAAAACGGCTCAATATTTTTTTTTGGAAATTTAATTTTAATTTATACAATATTAAAAACTTATAGTTGGCCTACGAAATATTTTTCTTAAAAATGTTTTAAACATTTTGTATGTAAAAGCTTTTTTTTTAAGAAACCACTACAACGACTTATAATTTTTGTTCTTGCATAGCATCCTGTTTTTTTCTCTTGAATTTAAAAAAATTATTTTATCCTTATGAACAGTTTTCTCTAATAACATTCGTTTTTAAAATTGCTAGTCTATTACATAGGAGCAAGTTCGTGCGACCCAGTCCTGCAATTTATTTATAAGCACACACACAAAAAAGTGAGAACTTATCAATTGAAAAAATAAATTTAATATTAAATTGAAAATAAGTAGTACGCAGAAAGTTGGCCCTGCCCTTCCATTGGACTGTGAACCCGAGGTCTAAGTTCGATTCCCAGCCGCTTCCACCTAGTACACAACAAATTATTTTTTTTTATTTTCAGGGGTATTACGAGTAGCTATTTAGAGGAAGTGAAAAGTGCTTCTCTTCTTAGTCGTTCGGAGTTTGTAGAAAACTGCAGATCTCCACTATTCCCTTCAACAACATGTCTACTAAGCTCTGGCTCTCAAGGATTTGATGCGCCTCAAACTTATTTATTTTATTCAACATTAAAAACCGTCTTGATCAACACATTTGAACTGCTTCTGTGTTTCTACATGTTCATACAATTCCCCCGGTATTAATAGGCAACTAAGTTTTAAGCAGTAAGTCATTTCCAATAGACGGACGAGTTTTGGCATTAATGCCAAATATGAATGTCAAAACTAGACGTGAGTCTGCTTAAAACTTGTATCCTTAAATGCAATCGTGGGTATCGATTAGAATTTGTTGGGTGTTTCTCCATCAGTTTCTAGCGAAGTATGAACAGTTCACTTCTTAAAAGTTAATTAGAGTCGATTAAATTTTGTTGTTAAGCTGATTTTATATGCCTGCAACTAAATACTCAAACTATACCTTCATTATACATTCAAAAACAAAGTCCTTCGTGGTGCCACAAATGCCCTTTGACATATTAAAAAAATTGCGAATTGCACTATGACCTACAAGTACGTACTGTGCATTGATAAAAATGGTTAGAAAGCATGCTGTAACACCCAATTAACGAATGCAAAACGCTCCCTTACGTTCCGATAGTAAAAAAAAAAACATAACCACGACTTGACATGGTAAATAAATAATAAATTATTGCCTAGTAAATCACGAGGCATATTAAAACCAAGTAATTATACGATGCAGTATACGGAGTAGTCCCCCTATATCTGGCTGTCAAGCGTTTAGTTAAAATCTATATACCAAGCATGTGCTTGGCGTCATCGTCGTTGCAAAATGCAAATTGGAACCTTAATTAAACTGGAATGTATTTGCCGAAGCAAAACTAGTAAAGTAGGAAGTGCTTCCACACATACGACAATTGAATAATTCTTAAGGGAATTCCTACATACATATGTATGTATTTTGAAAAAAAAAAAAATATGTGTTACTCGTAATTGCAATTCTATTTTTCTTATTCGCTTTCCCTTTTTAATAGACTGGCTTTGTTGACAAATTATGTTCTAGATAGATTTTCATGGATGAAACAAAATACTCAAGCTGAAACTAGGCCACAGACGATATCGATATCGTGTGTGTGTTCGAGGGTCTTATGACTTCTTGTGTTGGCTTATATACGACTACTACGTTGAGTTACATAAAAATAAAACAAACAAAAAACCACACACAGAGTCGGATTGTTCAAATGGCAAATAAACAACTGTTATTGGGCCTTCTTTGGTCTTTTTAGGGGCGTGTTGATTTCGATTTTGTTCACAAAAAGCTCAAGTAAAAACGTATAGAGTAAAAAAAACCTTGTTTTTCCCAAACTCAAAAAATATTATTATTTTAGGGAAATATAAGAAGTTTTGAAACTCCTTGAAGTTAGATTTTTTTGTTTTTAAATAAACTTTAAAAAAATATTTATCAGTATTACAAATAACGATAGCTTCCACAAAAAGAACAAGCTTTAATTTACCTAATCCTGTTTTAAATCTAGTCTGCTTGAAAAAAATATCAAATAACTAAAGCCTTGACTTGTTTTTAATACCTTAACCCAAGTCCGCCCATGAAAGTACTTTAAAATAAAAAAAAAACCTTAAACTACCACTACAATTCTCTGATTTAATTGTTTACATCATTTCATTGTTTATAATTCTGTTTGTAAACATTATTTATGAAAAAAGAAACTAGTGTCATTAACCTTACAATTCAAAACAAAGTGTAAAGACCTATAATTATACCTGCGGTATAGATTCTTGGTCGGTTAGTTATTTTTTTTAGGGTCAAGGTCAAAACGACCTTTGAAAATAATTCAGGGTTTTTGTATGTGCATCACAAAAATAAAGATTAATAATCATTTTTTTTAACAAAACAAGTACATATATAAATGTTTGATAAAATTTACAAGACAGTAATGCTATGTTAAAAACTCATCATATTTTGTTAAGGGAGGTGATAATTTATGAAACATGATAGGCAGTACGGTGCACCAGATTTTTTGTTGCTCAGCAAAAAGTGAATTTTCATATTAAATTCTTGAATCTTTCTTATCAAACCTTGCTTTGAATAATTTTTATCTCAAAATTGACTTTTAGGAACTCATAACGATTATGATGCTTATAGTAAAAGGGGTGTGAATTAATCATTAGATGGTCTTGAAAACTGTAAGATTGGAGTACATACGAGTACTTTGCTATGAGTAAGTAGTTTTTGTTCGAGATGATACTCGTAATTTGCTGTAGAGAATATCTTTCTTTTTTTCTTGGTTACTACTCCAGAATATTTTCAAAAATTTCATTGACCAAACCAAAGAATAAAATACCCGAATTTTTCACACTTACTTGCTTTTTAGAAATTTAAGTTTTAAATTGGAAAACATGAATGAATTTAGTTAAAATTGCAAAGAAGCTTGAAACTTGTTCTTTAAATTGTTTACATAGTTTTGAGTTAGAAATTAAGAACGTCACGTTGTCCGATTTCTTGACTAAGTTTGAAGTTATGCAAAAAAAATTCAAAAATCATTAACTAGGAGTTTTATTAAAAACTAATTTTGTACATATATAATTATTTAATATTTTGAAGAACTCAAAAACCTTCTCATGAAAAAATTCATCTTAACATTTTTGAAAGATTGAATTAAAAGAAATGTTTTAAAATAAAAAAAAATGTAAATTTGGCTAAGCGATGTTATATAAACCTTAAAAGTAATCATGTATTCAAATTTTATGCCTTAACGAAAAAGTCGAAAATAATAAAGAAACTCTTCTTTATCAGAAAATACTTGTAGATTATACAGGACATGTTTTATTGTTGTGTGAATAAAATTTGCCCATTGGAATTTTGACAGTTGAGAGAGTGGTCGACTGGCCCCCATGATTCTACTTATGAGGTTACCTGAAGGTAAAGATGTACTCGTACATCAACAAACCAACCAATTTCAATGTCTTTCGTTTAGAAGTATATTCAAACACCATGTCTATTTTTAGGAGAACGCTTTCCTAGTGGCCTGTTCAACCATTAATCACTTGACTTACATACATTTTTTCGATTCTTAAAATATTTATTTGCTTAATTTTGCAGAAAAAATTCGCTAAATTGTTTAAGTGTAATTTTGGGTTTCACAAAAAATTAAAAAAAAAAATTTTTTTTTAAGATTATAAATCATTAAGTTACCATTACCACTCCAAAATTTTAAACTTGTAATAATTCGATTAATTATCGTAAAACAAAAAATTTTGTCACACTTTTTTTTTTTTTTTTTTTTTTTAATAAACCTGGTAAGGCTCAGTTGACTATCAAGTTGAAGTGGTAATGCTTAAATGTAATTTTAAATGTCTGAACATCGCTATGAAAAGGGAACAAATATTGAGCATTCTACATTCGTGAAGTGCGGCTAAAGAAAGAATCTTTGAACTAAACACGTTCGAAGTTGGGCTCCAGAGTAAACACAATGGGTTAAAGGGTGGAATGCAACTAGCTAGAATAATGTGTCTTACAATAGCGATAAAATGATGAAATACAAGAAATATTGCGGCCAGCGATTGAGAATAATTCTATCACACAACATTATTTAAAGCTCTTTTTGGGATTATATAGATAATTCTTTGGCAAAAAGTCTTGAGTCATTTTGTAATTTTGGGTTTTGATTGGGTTCAAATCAATTTTCTTTTCTCTTTCTTTTGGTATTAACGACTTAAGTCTAACACAACTGCTTCAATCATCATAGGTCTTCAATTAAGAACTTATTTACTATAATCTTTTTTTTAAACAAATTTAATCCCGATTTAATTTTGGTTTTACGAAAAACTGCAGTTTTTGATTTAAGACCTTTTTACCTAACGCCAAAGAGTTATATATACAATAGGTAATTGGACCACATGTCCAAATATGAGAATTATGCACAAGTCTTGGATGGACGGGTATGAGGTTTATAGATTACAGCCAAATTACAGCCAAATTAAAAGTACAAAATATCATCGGCCGGAAGAAGCCTAAACATTAAGCAGCGTCAAATACATATATAGCCACTCTACACAAGGTCTTCTCTAATGCGCATACCGAGAACTGAAAGCTGTTCGGTTTTCTCAATGCAAGTACTCGTATTATAAAGTATATTAGGAGTCATGACACTTTCCAGCAGCATTGAATTAACAGAAAAGTTTGGCTACAAGAAATTATACAATTAAAAATTTTGAGTTCATCTTGATTTTTAGAATAATAATATATGTAATAATAAGATAAAGAAGTGAAATATTTCTGTCTTAATACATTTTTTAAACAAAAACAATGTTTCAGAAGAAACTTCTACATTGATTCTAAATATCCTTAATCTGAGCAAACATTTCTTAACAAAGCTGGAAAATGATTCACAACTAAAATCAACAATAAATTTGTGTGTCAGACGAGCAGTAGCTTTCCGAATTTCTTTATTCACAATGAACAAACTTCTCGAATGTTTCTTTAAATTTCCCTAAAGTTGTATTTATTAAGCGAAAGCCTGGGACAAGGAACCTAAAATTTAAGTCAAAATGGCCCAATCGGGCTTTTTATTGCCATTTCAACAAATCATCACATAAAACTGCGTTAAAGGTTTTTGTTTTCTCTTTATTTGCTGTTTAAAGACCAACCATCAACAAATTCCTAGATAAAACTCTTATCAATAATGTACCTATCTTTGGAGCTATTTAGAAATAATATGCATGTTTTTTTTACATAAAGACAGGGAAAGAAATTAACAAACCTTCTTTTAAAATCAAGAAGTATTGTTTGAGGTGTAAATATGCCAGAGGGCTTGTCTTTGTCAAAAAATGCTTTTTGTTGACTTTTGTTTGGTTATTTTTTAAACATTTTTCGAGATTCGTTTTTTTTTTGTTATTTGTTTGCATGTCAAGAGAACGAACAATATGTACCTAGCAACTTTTAAACTTCACTGATAATTCAGTGAAAATTGTTATTCTCGCATTGATAAACAAAAAATATTATGAATGCGCCACAAACAATTTAAAACTAAACTTTTAGCCTTGAATTGTAAAAAAAGACGACAACAACAACAAAAATATTCTGAACTCTGCACAACCCTATACAGAGCTAAATAAACTATCAGACTTATTAATTGTTCAATGAAGTAAGTGAGTTCAAGTTCATTCATTACTAAGTTCAAGATTTCATTGTTTGTGCTTGCAAAACAATATGTATGTGGGCTTAGAGTCAATCCGATATCCAAACCATCATCGCAGCCCTCAACATTTCACTTTTTCGTCTGTCATGAAAGTATACACTTAGTGGTGACTAAGAAAGTCTTTATTGTTAGTTTTTGCGATACTTTGTTGTTTTATTTTGCAAATACAATCCACGCGCAGACATTTTTATTATTTTACACACAATACTACTACTGAACTAATTTCCACCTACATGCGAATGTTTATTTTCACCGCAAACAAAGGTAGATATCTAAGTATCTATCACTTTAAGAGATATTTGTTTTATTTATTTTTTCTAAGTATGTTCACGTGATGTATTCATGTTCAACTAAAAACCAGGAACAAAGATAACGCATCTATTTCTGTATTACACTAGTATAAAGATAAAATGAATGTATATGTAAAGACGACCAAACTTGTATTTCCAGTTGATGTTTATATACATAGATACTTGAAATGGGAAATAAAATGCAGGAAGCACAATATAGACTATGTCTTACAGAGCAACTATGGTTTCTCTATAATAGCATCAGAGTTACAGAGCTTGAAGGGAATGCCTTCCTGGAATTTATCAGTTTTGCCAAATTATTTCCTTTATTAAATTCCATGAATTGTTAATTTTAAACTTAACAAATTCAAAGCATTCGTAATAATTCAAAAGTTTGTAAGTACTCGTATTAAAAACAAATCAGGCAATCGATCGTAATCAAAAAGAATAAATTCAAAGGAATACTTTTGTACATTAATTTGAATTGATAATTTGTATTCTTTTGGAAGCACTTTTAAATTATTTTTTATTTCTTCTCTATTTTTTGTTTGCAACTCAGAAACGACGTATTTTAGAATTATTTGTCAAGACAGCAGCAAGTGACTGAAATAGTTTAAAAAAATCGGATGCTAAATAATTTCGACGATAGATGGAAATGACTGAACTTTCAAACAAAACTTCACTACCTTGGTTTAATGAGAAAATTCAAATGTTATCGGCTCATATCATTTATTAATAATTTTAACATGTGTCCATTTCTCTAAGAACTATGATATCGGGTTTAAGTTTGTAGGCAAGCAAGCTTACATCCACCACTCAATTAATTTCATTTCCAAACAAAGCTGGAAAATTATTTTGAAATTTGTATGAGTAATTTTCATTATACACTGCCGCTCATCTGAATATGCTCAAAATATTTTTTTATGTTATAATGTTTTTTTTTGTCATAAATGAGTTGTATTGAACAAACCTTTCAGTTTGTAAAAAACATAGTTTAACATAATTTCTTAAGAGACTTAGAACTTTAAATTGGGAGCACTGTGTTTTGTGACAACCGACTTGACAGTTCGGTTATTTTGGCTTAATAACTCATTGTAAATAGGCTGTTTTCGAAAATGAAATTGCAAAATGTTCTTTAACGCAAACTGCAAAAGTCAACTGTTTGAAAAAACTTAAAACAAAATTTCAAAAATCATGCTCCATCAACACATTTAAAGGAAAAAGAACCATTTGGCAATATGAGAAATTCAATTGGTACGGACTAAATAACTTTTTTCGAAACTTTTTCCAGTGCTGATATGATAACAGGCATTAAACTCAATGGAATAGAAACTTTTATCCCAAACGGGACAACAGCAGTTAGTTCCAAAGAAAATTCTTGGTACGGTACGTCTAGCTGTGAATGAAGTTTAACCTAAAATTAAACTATTGCTATCACATAAGCTAAAATATCGTATGCTTTTCTAAAAATAATACCATTAAAGCAACAGCTCAATATAACAGTGATAATAAATGGTCTTGCAATAAATGTCAAAAAAAGATGTGTGCCTTTAACAAATAGGAAAGAAGAAGAACATTAATGTTGAGAAAATGTTGAACCTATTCAGATGAGTGGCAGTGTACCTGTTTTTTAAAGAAATAATTTTCGATGTTTCCATGAAAAATTATTGCATATTGCATGTCTCCATTTTGTTATATTATTTGAGGTAAAAACAATAATAAATTTATTCATTATAATATTCTCACTATTCAAAATATCCAATATTGAAAAAAAACTACAAAAATGAAAGCACTCTTTGACAACCCTGACCATGAAAGTCCATGCTATCCTGCACTCTTCAGTTCTAAGCAAATCTAAATAATCGAACAAACGCAACAAAACTAAATAAACAACATACACATCATCCCAGACTTCACTATCCCCCCCCCCCCCCCAATTCTTGAATGAGTTACGAAAAAAAATAACACAAAAATAACCAACCAATGCATGTGCAACATTCTGGCACACATTGCAATTTACAGAAGCTTCTTATTTTTGTTTTTGTTAAATTTTTATCTGATGTTAATATTAAACTTGAACTTTAGTATTTTTTTTTTGTTGTTGTTGTCTTGAACTTCTATCATTAAAAATGGAAGTGAGCTCACTTAAACTATAAAGGGGGTAATTTTCTGTTGGTGGGATAAGATTTCCGCGCCCCATTAGTGTATACATGCGGATTGACTATGACTGCTGCTGTTGGCAAGGACAAGAACGTCCTTGAGGGAAAACTGTTACGTACATACTTATGCACATATTTATGTGTTTTCGTTACATTTGGCAAGGTTTTCATAAATAGCTTCGCACATGAACTAAGAAATTTGATTTTATTTTCATTTTTTTATAAATGCGTAGGAATACAGGGGGTAAAAAGAAAATTCTTTACGGAAATGAAAAAAGAGCTTAATTATGTATAATATTTAATCGCTAAAAACACTTTACTAATTTGTTGAGAAATCAATTGTGGAATCGGCTAAGATGTGATGTTATAAGTGACAATCAAAAACAATCAACTTGGTCTGTGTATGTAGATATCATTTGTGGTAGCTAAAGAGATATCACATCAAAAAATTAAAGCAGACTTCCCAACTAATTTGGAGTAAATTCCGCAATATGAATTGAGGTTCCTCTTGAGCAAGTCAGCTACATCCCAGAAGAAGAAAAATGAAATTTACAATTGCAAAGAAGTGAATTCGGTTCAAAAACTTCGATAGCTCATTGCAAAAATGTGAATATTTCATATGATTTTTGTAAATAGTGTTCTTCAAAAATATTCGAGTCGAAACATCTTACGCAGTCAGAAAACTGACCGATCAAATATGACCTTCGTTGATGTGAGAATGACTTATTACCTTAGTCGATTTCACCCCATATGTACATATGTAAACTTTCTTCGCAAACAAAAAGTATTCGGAAATTGAAACAAATCCGATGAATGGGAATATTCAAAACAACAACTTTCCATATAACAAAGACCAAGCTATTACTTTTGAAAAATTTGAAGTGGTAAGATAAATGATTTTCATTCCTGGACAAACATCAACACGCAACAAAATCAATACATCAAAATCGGAGCTTGTCTGTTTTAAGAGACCCTGTAACTGCAAAAGTAGCTCTGGATCCACCATTGCAGTCAAAAGAAACGTCAAATACCTGCGGATCAACTTCAACGAGTTGCTAAGGTTCAACCCGCACTCGAAACGTGTACTCAGAAAAGCGAACTGGGTATTCCACCGACTGCACCTCTTGATGAGGAGAAGATCACGACTAAGCAAGCAGATGAAGGTACTAGTGTACAAGCAATTCCTGCTGCCAGTTATCAGCTATTGCTTCCTAGTTTGCTTCACGATCTCAAAGTCAGCGATGAAATAACTCCAAATCTTTGAGAATGTGCACAGGACCCCATTTTTTGACCGGCAGCGAGCAAAAAATTACAGGAACGAGAATATCTACAGAGCAAGGATAATACCGCTGGACAAATACTTACTGAATTCGGCAAAGAAGCTAGAGCAGAACACCGTCAATCACAATAATCACCTTATGATGACCACAGAGCAACGAGGTATCTCAGTTTGATGGAATCCCTGGATGACAATATTTTCACGCACAACGACGAAGCAGCCGTTGCCTTCTACGCTGACACAGGGTCAGCCTACCGGCGTCGTTAAATGCTAATCCGTCCTATCAAACCACTACTTCACAACCGGTATAGAACATCCCGAGAACACAGGCGAATGCAGAACGCATAAACATTACCTAAATTAAAAGTGCAGTTCTGAATTGGCATTTCTGTACTCGATTCCAATTACTTTAGGTCTTGAAAAGTTTAAATATCTTCTATCTTACAAAAAAGTTCAAATGTGAGTTCAAAAATGACACCTAAATAGTCTTAGAACGGATGCTTCTATCAAACAATTCTTACAAAGAGCAGAAAAGCTCCTGGAAAGACCACAGATACAAAGCCCATTTCAAGTATCACAAGACGGATCAGATACCCAAAACAGAATATTTTTGAAGCCATTTTCAGCAAAACTTGATAAATGTGTAAATGCCTTTGTCAGGCTCAAAGAGCTATGAAGCAACACTAACTAGTGTGCAGAGAAATATCAAGCTACGAGCTTATTATTGACCAGGTTTTGAAATAAAGGCCATAGAAAAAAATCCAATTCATACTAAATGAATGCCTTTAGCTCCGCTATGTGCCACAGTGTTGGAGCAGGGAGACCAACAACCGAAGTAACACCTTATAGACCAATATCGGTTTTACAAATTATAGAAAGATAATTAGTCCGACTGCAAAAACCTCAACAACATCTACAGCCAGTTGATCAAAGAAAAGAGTTGCCATATTTGATATGCGATGGAGATTTCTTAAATTAGAAGTTTAAAATATTTGTTTAAATGTTTTGTTTGTAAATGTGTTTGAATAATATCCTTTAATTCTTTGTCCGATGAAGAGCATAATCAAATAAAATAAATAAGCCTATATTGACATATAGCCCACATAAAGGCACAGACATTTCTTGTAAAGGTGAAGGAGAAGATCTTTACCTAAAAAATCGAATTGAGAGATTTCCAATTCCTGTGAAAGACGTGGAATTGACTGATTTGGCTCGTTCTTAATTCAATAGTGAATATTTTGACGCGAATTTATCTGCTAAGGCCCCCATGGACTCAGAAATTTGGTGTAACACAAAACAGCTACTTTGTCGAAAGTGGAAAATTGTGTAATTTGTAATGTGTACAAGTGCAAAAAAAAAATAATAAATCTCAATTTTAAAAAAGTTGAACAGGATCTTTGAGATGATTTAAGACTTGTAGAAGGCTATGACATTACATCTTAAATAGCAGTATTTTTTGGTGAAAAGATTTGATCTTTATAATCAATCATTTTGTTTATCGGAATTTCAAACAATTTTGAATCGAAAGAAGAATACTAATGGCCAACGATTGTATATTTGTGATTACTAACTGAAGTAAAGTATACATAAATATGTTTGACTTAAGTATTTTGCATTAAAAGGATAATAATTCCCCCATAGGTAAATTTCGTTCTTTTAAATTCTATCGAAGACATATTATCATATACTTAGGTTCATATTTTACCGAATCGTGGAATAATCAAATTTTTGGCTATAGATAACTTAATCAATGCATTGCTTTAGTTATCTTATCTATTTTCAAGTCAACACTTGTTAACTAGTCTGTTTTGCGTATGTAAGACAAAACACTTTTAAAACTAATATAATTCTATAAGTGGAGACCTTTAATTTGTGTTATTGGGACCTGTGATTCACTTCCGAACTCGAGGTACATAAAGCTAATTATAATTTCATTTCAAATTAGAATTTCATTATTCGTATGTAACTCTTGACATTAAAATTGGACTTTTATGCCCGAAACTGGCATCGATTGCCAGCCACTCAAAATTTATGTTTTTTCAGGGGTACTGCTCCTTGCAAGAAAGTGACAACTCCGTCAAGGGTACCTCTTTTTATGAAAAATGATTTTCATCTAAGCCGTATGGACTCGTCAAAGAATTGTATGTCCACTAAATTCAAGCTGACAATATACAGGAATGGCAGGCGAAACTACCACTGTACAATTACAACTAGAAACGTTTCAAAAACTGCATTAACTTAAGAAGGAATAACCTAAGAATAATAACAGATAGCCCAACTGGATACTGAAAACATAGAAGACACCTAGGTTTACTTGGTATGGTAGGCAGTGCTACACATAGATTCACACACCGGACCACATACCAAAGTGATAAACATCTGGGACAATATCAGGTGAAAGAGAGCGACCTATTCTCTCTCAACGTGCCCCACATACCAACATTCCTAAGAGCAATAAATTTGGAGAAATACATTTGGATAAGATGAGCAAGCTCATCCATATTCTAGTTGCGGCACAACAAATGTCCAGGTCGCAGTGCAAAAAAAAGGTCGCAAAAGATATCACCGATGCATTTGATTTAAAATAAATAGTTAAGCCAAGGCGATGCTCTGTCGTGCGACTTCTTCAACATCGTTCTTGAAAGAATAGTGCAAAACTTTGACGTCAACACTAGAGGCACAATATTTCAAAAGTCCGTCCATCCAAATATTTGTATACGTCGAATAAATTGACATAATTGGAAGAACAAAGTGTGATGTCAGTGGCGTGTTTGTAAGCATCGAGACGGAAACGAAAAAGATGGGTTTAGCGGTCAACGAGTGCTAGACCAAGTATATGCTGTCATCAAGAAATGACAGACAACACCGACTTCTTGCACAGAACGTCAGCATAGACAGCTATAATTTTGGGATAGTTAATTCAAACAACATCACCAGAATAACTACTGCCAATCGCAGCTCCTTTGGACTAAGAAGGCAATTGAGTAACAAAGTCTTCTCTCGAGCAACTAAAGTGTACCTCGATTAAACACTCATCATCCCGGTTCTCGTGTATGGTGCAGAGACATGGACCTGGTGGAAAGTGGATGAGAACGCTTTAGGACGTTTCGAGGAAAATTTTTCATGTGATCTTTGGTCCCATCTACATAGACGGGGAGTGGAGGTGAAGATATAATCATGAACAGTATGGGCTGTACAGAAAAACGACCCAGTCAAACGAGTTAAAGTCCCACGACTCAGGTGGCTAGGTCATGTAGAGCGGATGGACCCAAATGCTCCGGCCCGGAAAATCTTCGAATCCAAAGTTGAGAAACGGCGCAGTAGACGAAGATCGCGACTCTCGTGAAAGAGAGCCTCAACCAATTTAAGGGAGAAAGCAAGCTAGGGACCGAGCTAGCTGGAGAAGAGGCACTGGGCACTCACGGACTTTAATGCCACCTTAAGTAAGTAAGTATTGCTCTAAGAATATCTTCCCTTTGTGCTTGTTTTACAGCGGAATCTATTTAACCTTCCTGCCTCTTTGCAACAATATTACTAAACAGAAATAACAAAGAGTTAAGTTAAATATAATTTTTGTCATTCAAAGTATTTTTGGAGCCATTATGTGGGGTTAACAACACAACGCCACCGAATTATTGACAAAAAAAAATGAAACATGTACCTATACGAAATCAAGGAAGGTTTTTCCATTCAGAAGGTGACCTCTAGAGTTCATGTTTGAGTTTGGCCTACATTTCACTTTTGCCGCCACCGGTTCTCCGTTTCTCTCTTAATGAACTTCCTTCTTTATTGATTGGAAGATAACAAAAACAAAACCAAACAAAATCAAGTTGGCAATGTAATTTGTAATAATTTTGCTGAAGTTTTCACCAAACAGGCACATGTAAATATGTACGAACTGTATCTTGATGGCTTGAGTTAAATATTCTTTTGGACAAATATTTGTTCAAAAACAAGAAGCTAATTAGGATGGTTTCGCATCCTCAACAAGACGATATCCTTGTTGCATCTTATTAGGTAAATGGTTTATTTACTTTTTTGGAAGGCTACACAATTTGTTGGGTGTGTAAAATTTAATTGATTGATATTTGTTTTCATTGAAAAGTTCGTACCTATGTACGTCACAAGAAAATGTTGAGATACATCTTTTTCTAGAGCTTGAAAGAGTTAAGGAGAAAGAGAATCAGCACGGAGCTTCCATACACTGTTCGATTTGGGTACCCCATTTATTACAAAAAAAAAAATTATAATACAAATATAATACAAAGGGAAAAGAGATTGGAAAAACAAAATTTAAAATCTCAGATACCTATATACAAATAAAAACAACTTATACAACAACAACACTGCCGTACATACCTTCATAACCAGCTCAAAGGGGTATTTGTATACCCGCACGGGGGATTGAAATTTCTGCACCATTCTGCGAGCTTCACTTCACTTCTATTTGATTTGTTTGTTTGTTGTTTATTTTTTTATTGAATTGGAAAACAATTCCGATACAAAATTTTAACTTTTTGCAAACAACAACTTCACTCACAAAACCACTCTAACGAAACACACAAGGCAAACTAAATACTAAACTGTCACAGCCAGCCAAGATACAAGAACAAAAAACTGGAAAAAACCACTCAACGGTGGAAAATTGTCTTGTTTTTCTTTGGAGATTCTTTATTTTTCTTGTGAGATTTTTTTTTTTTTTTGAGACACCTATATATGTACAAGCCTTGGTTAACACAAACAAAAAAGTAAGTTCAAAGCGGGAAACAATATTTTTTTTTCAGGACGATTTCTTTTTTTTTGTTAATTTTTTTATTACATGAAAAGTGAGAGATAGAAAATAAAAAAGATACACGATGCGAACGACGACGACGACAGTTGCATATTGCATTCGACGAACAACAATTCCCCACGGCTATTTCTTTTCGATTGAAATTCGTTTTCGTTTTGGAATTGATCTGATTTTTCTTTAAATTGAGTGGGAATTCTTTTTGTGTGTATTTGATTTTGTTTTCGTTTGACATTTCAAACATTGGGATATTTTATGTTATGTAAAAATCCCTGCAAGGGTAATTTGATGGGATGTGTTCGTGAAGTGGGGAGGAATTTGTTTCAAGTTTGTTTTTCGTTTGAGAGTAATTTGTTATAATTATTATTTTTTATTTCTGTCAATCTAGGAAAATTATGATGTGTCATCAGCTATATGTTTATGTGGAGGGTACAAAAGAGGAGGTGTACAAAATTTAAGATTTAAATGTAAAACTGGTCTTCCAGGTTATACATAGGTCATTTTAAAAAAGACAAAGATATAAAGTGCTTTTTTGTAATTTATAGCTAGTTCAGCAATATCCAATAAAACGATATAGTCCTTTCTGAAAACTATTCATTTCTGGATCTGTATTCAAAAACCATTTTTCTTTGCTATTTTTCGCCAAGATAAATGTCTAAGACCTATTTAAACAACGACTTACAGCAAATTTTATTAGAAAACGAGACAATTATAAGAAAATTAAGAAATCACATTAAACCGATTTTTGAGTGTTAAAGCCTAGTACGCAGATCGAGACAAGACAAATTTTATCTCTACAATTTTAATCTCTACAAAACTTTTCCAAATCTCGCGCAAAAGTTTTAAGTTGGAGAAAAAAACTAATTTAATGTGTTTTTTAGTGTATCTCTGGAACGGGTTGTCATATAAAAGTCGTTCATACCTTTTTGGAATCTCCTCTCGATGCTTTCAAGAGAAGCATCAGCACCTTTTACATAAAACCAGTTTTGACAAAAATCATTTTCGGAAATATGGTGGAGATAAAATTTTTCCCGATCTGCGTACTAGGCTTAAATGTCAAACGCAATTTTCTCACATCAACAATGACATGTCATTGGTTTTTTTTTCAATGAGTTTGAAAAAAACATAAAATTGAATTGTTAGCGTTTTTATTAGAGCCAAAATAATGTAGTTTCTTAAGCCTAGTACGCAGATCGGGAAAAATTTTGTCTCCCATACATTTTTTTTCTGGGACAAATTTTGTCTCGGATATTTTTCTTAGCAGTACGCAGTTCACGCACAAAATTCATACTATTGTGAATTGCTGTACAAAAAGTCCCCACTAAATTTTGCCAGGAAAAAGAATAACACAAGCATTATTTTGCGGGACAAATCTTGACAGCCACCGTATTTCCGAAAGTGATTTTTGTCAAAACTGGTTTTATATAAAAGGTGCTGATGCTTCTCTTGAAAGCATCGAGAGGAGATTCCAAAAAAGTATGAACGTCTTTTGTAAGATAACCCGTTCTAAAAAACACATTACACATTAAATTAGATTTTATCTCTCCAAATTCAAACTTTTGCGCGAGATTTTGAAAAGTTTTGTAGAGTTTAAAATTGTAGAGATAAAATTTGTCTTGTCTCGATCTGCGTACTAGGCTTTAATCTACAAAAAAAGAATTTTTATCAGGAATTTGATATTTTTGTTTGACAGTTCATTTCACAAAACTGACAGAAAATTTTTCACAGATTCGATATTTCTGCTTGATAACTGTATGGGGTGATATAAGCGGATGAAAAATACTATTTTTCTTATTGTAGTATCCCTTTGGCATAGTGGTTATTGCATTGGCCTGTCATGAAGAGGTTCAACTGCAAAAAAGTTTTTCAGGCACGTGCTGTCTCTTGCGGTCAATTGACAAATCCTCTAAGACTTTTTATATTTCAAATTGATGAAACAATATTTCATGAATATTTTAACGAAATCTCAATGAAAACTCAGGATTTTAAAAATCCCAACATTTTCAATTGAAATATGAGATTTCGGTTTGATGGGAACATAGTTAAAATAAATGACATGATAAACTATCCGTAAGATTCATCTATCTTTCGATTCTTTCTTTTGACAGCTTGTCAGAAAATGTTTAACCACATGACAGTTTAGTGCTTAAGTGTGTTTCAACAGAGCTAACGAAAATCCCCAGAGCAAATACTCAGAGCTAAGAAAAAAAAAACTAAAAATTGTCGTCACGTGTAAATTCAAACTTTGAGAAGAACAGGAAGTGTTTTGGTAAAAGACAAGTTTTAGGTTATTGTATACTTGAACCTAAATCAATAAAATTTCCCATTGGGATATTTCATAGACAACAACCGGAAATGTTTTATAGTGACAAAATTACCTCTGCCTTTGCCGTTTTAACCCACCACGATATGCAATGAAAAACACTCTTAACATTTGAAAATTTTTGCAGCTTGTCTGCTTTTCAAAAAAAAAATATTTTCCCAACAGAGACTGAATATTTAAAGTAATCGAAGAAGTTTTATGAGAATAAAACTAAGTAAACCTTTCAAGCGTTTCTAACGTCCAAAAAGACTTACGAGCAAAATAACTTTGACAATTGGAAATATGTGAAAATGAAAATGGTTCCTTATATGAACGACATTGCATTTGCATTTTTCATTGTCCGACCAAAGGGTTCCTGATTTGATTTTTGAGCACCTCTAAATGACAGTTTTTTTTGCTGGAAATAGGGAAAATGCTTTTGGCAGGCCAATGGAAAACGCCAGAATAATAACGAAAGATTATTTTAAAATATTCCCTACTTCATGGCGAAAAAGAAAAGATCAACTTAGACAGATTTTTTAAATATTTTTTTAAGAAATATATTGATTTTTTGACACTTACTCAAGTGGCATATATTTTCCGTATCTGCACTTTTTCTTTGGCACATAAATACTTTTTAATTCGTTTTTTTTTTAACAGGAAACGCAAAAATTTGCTTTAGCAATAATTGTCAAATGTAGATCGCGTTCATATTAGTTTCGGATTCGGATAGTGATGTGAGTCAAACGATTCGAATGAATGCGTTCAGCACAGTAGGTAAGTTCGATTTGAAATTTGTTTTATTTTAGCAACTGTCCAACGTGAAAGTAAGTCGTGTTCACATTGGTTTCGGTTTCCCATCAAAATAAGTTGGTTGAGTAATGGATTAGTCAAACGGTTCGAATGAATGTGTCCAGTTCAGTACGATACGAAGATTTAAACAAGAGAAAGTCAAGAAAATGCTAGTGCTAGTCCTGAAATATTTTCATCCCGAGTTAACTCTGAACCAGCGGAAGAGATATTTCTGACAGATGCGTGTCTTAAAATCCAAGTGCGACACTACGGAAGGCTCAATTTTCATAGCTTTAATATCTCATTTGGATAGTGAAGGGGGACTAGTTTCGCACTTCGATTTCCTTAAATTTTTACCCCTGAAAAACTGTTCTTAGGTTAAAAGGGGTTTAATTTATTTTCTATGACTAAATTCAATTTAGACCTAAATCGATTACTGGAAAACTTGGCCTGAGGATCAAATTAATTTAAAAAATGGTCAATATCTTACATTTTTGACTAAACGAAAACAAATACGAAACACAACAGCCCAGAAGTCGCCACTTCTTCTTTAGTCGGTTTTATTTAATTTTTTTGCTTTCGAAAGCTCTAGAAGAACGCAAATATTTAAAACACGAAAAGTCCGTTTATTACAAAAAAAACTATATATAGAAATTGTGTAAGAAAATTAAAAAAACATTCACTTCCCATGAACTTTCGTCAAATGCAGCTGGTACTCATTGTTGTAGTTTGTTTTGTATTGGTTCGCGGGATCGCATTCTGAGCACTGATAAATAAACTTACCTGGATGCTTCTTCGTGGTTAAAATATGCTTGCGAAGATTTTCCTGCAAAAAAAATGCCGTACAATAAATTTTAATGAAATGGAAACATTTATAAAACTTACAATATAACCACAACTGTAATCACAATGTGGACACTTATAAGGACATTCCCCTGTATGAACTCGAACATGCCGTCTTATATGAGCTGGTATCTTGGCCTTGAAATCACATTCGGGACATTTGTAAACTTTGTCTGGTTCCAAATGACTTTTCATGTGTCTACAAAAAATAAAAATACAAAATAAATAGATATCCAAAAATTTACAATCAGCGTTTTGTAGGCGTTTTTATGGATGCCGGCAAAGTCATGACTCTCTCAAAAATTAAACGCACAATCAGTAGCTAGTGAGTCCAAGCGACCACCATCAACAAGTCGCATCCAAAACAATTTATTGGAAATCTTATCGTGGATATTGCACACGACGATGACTATGGTCACGACTTTTGAAATAGTTTTGCGACCACAGAAAAAAAAAAAACAATAAACTCCTAGGACTGTGGTCTTGCACTTGCAAGGATTAAGAGGAATTAAAATATATTTTTATTTCCAGAGACTGGATTGTTTGGGATTAAGATTATTGTAATTAGGTGGGATTTTGGTGATCTATTTCGATGATAAACCGAACAAATTTACGAGTCTTAAATTGCGGTCTGTGCGGTCATGCTCAGCTGGCTGGTAAGAGCAGAGTTTAAGTATTTAAGTATAAGTTCACCAGAAAACAGTAGCCAAACGAGATAGATAATCAAAATGCGTGAAGGCGTGCATCTTGATGGAAGACAATCGTTTTATAGGCAAATTACAAACTACCAAGCAATTTGACTATTTAGGAATATTATTTTAGTGAGCATAGACTTCGTGATTTTCGTACTCAATTGGATCTAGGAGATCTTTTTGAGATTGGAGTTTCTTGTTTAGGTTGTTTTTTATTGAACATTTTCTTTTTTATTTGACAGAAAACAAATAAATGATATCTTTCAGGACTTTAACAGAACCAGATAAAAGGTACCAAAACATTGCATTTTTGGTGATTCCTTGTCTTGTACACTGATTTATATATGTTGACCAAAAGCAATCACATTTTGTAGATGGTATCGGTCAAGTGGTTCCCATCACACGCCATTGTTTAGGAGCATTTAAGCTGGCTTTACTGTATTTTAAATCGAGGACTTCCCGTCATATAATATGATCGGACTATTGTTGGGAGTTATCTTTGAGAGCTTCTGTACCTTGTTTTCATTGACCCTCCAAACCTATTGCTTTTAGGAAATACTAAAATTCCTAAAAGCAATAGGTTTGGAGGAGGAACTATAGGATGAGCCAGCTCATCATTCTTAAAGCGGGGGCACAATAGATCTACAGGTCGCAGTGCACTAACCCCAATACAATTCATTCATTCATTTCATTGACCCGTGGTTACAAAAAATCCCAGAAAGAAAACTGAAACAGTATAATTGGGCGACCTTGCCGGCCAATAAAAATCGCCAAAACGAAACATTATGCGAACCGAAAGAGCAAAATTCAAAATGTTTGTTGTCGATCGAGATTTGTGTACTGTAGCATGGTCCTGTTGGACTCACATGTCCTCCAGTTCGAGTTCTGCATTTTGCCAACAATTATAGTCTAGAATTTCCACGATTTTGGGAAATGAAGCGTTCCATGTATACTTCACAAATATCAAAAAAAATTGACAGCTGGCGCCATTTTGAAAATTTAAGGCACTTTTTGGATCATTTGTTCACGTTCCTTATAGATATTTACATATATATATATATAAAAAAGGGAATAAAATTTACTTGGAAGTTTCCCGTATTCGAAAAATTGATGTATTGAAAGATGCTCGATTCACTGGGATTTATTGTTATCGTGAATATGAGTACATACATTTTTCGTCGGAGTTCGGCTGTCATTTCATTCCAATTTTTTCGGGAGCAATTTACTCGTATGTCGGTAGAGCTTCAAGAAAGCAGGCGACTTTTCAGGGTAATGACATTTTTCGAAAGAAATAAAATTTTTCTAGAAATTCCCAATATTGGTAACTAATACAAGGTGTTGAAACATTGCTTACTTACTCAAAACTGGGCCTGTTCATAAGCCTGGACGGCAAACGTACGTTTCACACTATTTCAACACATTTTGACAACTAACCTAGAAGAAAACAAATCGGAAGAACCACGACTGTCGGAATGAAGCAAATCCCACCCTACTGTAATCTCTACAGACTTTGAAAAAAGGATTTTATATTGCCACCCTATATAATATTTACAGAGGGAGCTTTAAATTATTAACACTTTAATATTTATTTATTTAATGTTAAATAAAAATATTTGTTGACAAAATCAGAAGAATATTAAAGCTTATGGAAATTAAAATTTCACTAAGGTAAAGTTTTTAAATTTCTTGAAGCTATTACTTCTATAGGACTTTCAAAGAGCTTGTGAATGGAAGCCGCAAAATTTTCGAAAGCATATTATGCGTATATAAGGCTGTATTAAAGCCTATAAGAGGCGAGTTTTGAAGTTGACATTGGACTTTACTGTAGATGTTTTGGTAAATCTTCGATAAAGCTTCCTGAAATTTGTTTAAAGAATCAAGGAATGTCAAAAAGGGTATTTGTTTTTAGATGCAGAGAACTTTAATTTGAAATCAGAACCAGACAAATTCTTTTAACATTAATGAAATTGGCTCCATTTGAAAGATAATTTTTTTTCATTAATATTTGAATATGATTTCGGACTTATAGGCATCGCAGCTGGTGCGTAATCTTGAGGTCCAAGTTTCACACACTCTTCACAGTAGCAAAGTGCATCGGCACAATTGTTGAGCACGATGAAGTTTAGTCTAAACGTATTGCGAAAACGATCCATAGTTGTTTTTCGAATCAATCGCTCTGATGGATGATTTCATAATCGTTACGCCATAAAACGCACGTAACGCCCGAAGTGTTTCTTGAATTGAACCATATTTTTCGAAATAAGTTTGAGCAATTTTGAAGACGTTGCTCCAGTGTGAGGGTATTCCCGGCAAACAAAAGTAACTTCAAAAATGCCGATAACATTCAAATTCGCTGTCACAGACGATGGTGTTGCCAATTTAAAGTTCTCTGCCTCTAAGAAACACCCTTTATATCACAAATAAGAAATGTCATTTAGATACGCTGTTATGAATTTAGAAATTAACCCTAAATAGTGACACACTCGAAAGGTCCTTTGAATGAAAGTCTGATGAAAGATTTCATCTTGTACGTATTAACAAATAGGCCATAAGCTTTATTTTGCAAAGTGTTTAAAACTTGTTCCGTTTTGCAGATCTTGGTACCGTTGATTTTTTTATATCAATTTCAAGCCATACCGCTCCACATACAATTTCCATTTTCTGCATCAAATCGCCAGCTATTTACATCGCGGACACTCAGACTCTTATAGAGAAAAAAAACTCAAAACCAAGATCATCTCAATATACTTTAAAGCTGTCCTCAAGATCATCCAATAAGTTACCCACCTCGTTTGTGATCTTTTTACATAAAAAGCCATAGCCACATCTCACAGAGTTAACCACCCGCTCCTATGCCGATCTGTATACCTACTCGTACTTAACAACAACAAGAAAAATAAGCATGCATTCCAGAACTTCAACTTCAACTTCGCCTTCTCTTCGAGGGAAGATCAAGATCAATGTCCGTCGCTTTGTTCTTCTTCGGTCTATATGCTATGTACCTCGCTTCAACCATCGACGTGTTCGACTGCTTCCAATTCCATAAATGGACCGTCTTCAGTCGTTCAGTACAGAAGCCTCATCTATACTATACCTATACTCTCGTCATTCCGTTTCGCCATGCAATCGACCGCGTCGAGCACCATAACTTCTCATCACATCGCATGCATGCAATAGCACTAAAATACATCAGCGGCATGTGTATATATTCCCTGCTCCACCTTCTGCGCCGAGCCTCTTATTGTGAGAGGGACACCGGTCTGGCTTTTTGTGGAGGACCGATCATCATCGTCATCGTCATCAGCGTGGCCAACAAATGTTGCACATCGCAAATTAAATGAAAAACCGAAATCTAAGTTTGCGGAATCTCTGAAAGTTCCTATGGATGAAGCCTTCAGGAGCGAATTTATATTTTTTGAAGAACTAGAGGTGGAACTTTCAGCCGTTTGTTGTTATTTGAACTTTTTTGAATAAGGAATTCCATTTCATGTTTTAGGCGCTTCAAATTTTAGGGAAAAGTTTGAGGGTTGGAAGTTTATTTTCTGTTGGGTCTTGATATCTGGATTCGGTGTAAACTGTGTGAAGTGCCTTTCATCATAGTAAAGTTCTAGTTCATATAAAAAGGGCCACTTACTCTTTGATCTTCATAGAGCCTTTAACAAATTCCCTCGAGTCCCACCCAGTTGTAGAAGAAAACAGCGCCTCAGATAAATAATCTGTCTGTGTCCATCCTCCAGAATGGTCGTCCTTTTTTTGCCCTGTGTGTGTGTGTTATGCGAAGGCTGCCATGACAGCAGACCGAGTGCATCTCGAGAACATGTGCATATTGGTGATCTCGCACAAGAAAATAACATGACGCGCCATTGTGTGGCGGGTGGCTGTTTTAGAGTGCTCCAGCAGCATCAGCGGGAGAACAAAACATCAACCTGACGATGATTATGAGGACGACAATGAAAACGACAACGACGGGCTTGAATGTTGCTTCTGCTCCTGCTGCTGCTGTTTGGCGTTTTTTGTTCTCTTCTTAAATTTAAACTCAGTCGTGACTTATCGATTGGAATGATATGGAAAATTTTTGTAATATTTCTTGGACTCTTCTTGGCAATGTGTCTTTTGTTTTTTTTTTTTTTTTGTTGGTGTTATTGTCTGTGGAGGACTTTTTGATGGCGGCTTCAATGCAGATGCATTCAATGTGTGGCTATATATGTTGCTGCTGTGGTGATCTCTGATGATGTTGGCCGTTGTGAACCAATCTGATGATGAGCCATTTAAATCTGAAGCCATTTTTTCTTATGTTGGTTTGTTTTTTTCTTTTACACAGATTCACCTAATATGGCCGAAGAGGACATGTTCTAAGGTAGATCAACAACTGTGGTAGCTGATGGTGGAATCAATTTGAGTTCAATCTATATACACTAAAAGGAATTTTTAAAAGTACAATTCGAGAGCAAATGCAGTTTTATTTGAAAAAAAAACGCTGCAAACAAAAGAGCTGATTGACGAACTTGATTTAGTTACTTTATATTTTTGTTCGCAAGACTCAAATGGTTGGGAAAATGTTGGCCACCAATGGACGGGCACCAATCTACTGCAAGGGAAGGCCAAGTAGAGGAAGGACATGATTTGTGTGGCACGGGGGAGTGGTGGGAAACATAAACAGATTCGATTGCGAAATTGAAGGCAGATAGATAAAAAGCTGGTTGAAAATGATTTTTGATTGAGGCCCGGCCTGTGGCACTACCTTACATATTTAAGTTATCTCCTTAATTCATCTAGCATGTTCAAACAGTGTGCCTAAGCAAAACGAAATGTCATCACATTAGGTACTAAAAATGTGTCCTTCTGACAGTGATGCGTGAATAACCTGACTAAGAATGACCAAGACATGTGATACATTCTAAAACCAAATTAAGCTTATGTAGAACATAAGAACGATGATTCTGCTAGGTAAACATATGTATCTCCTGAAATTATATAATACGAGTATAATTAATCTAATCAAAATTGAAACACTACTCTTCTTTCTACAATGATTTGAAAGCTGCTTTTATGATCCTTGTAAAAAGATATAAGGGTTTGATCGACATAAAGAGTTGGAAATTTGGGTGTTATTTGATCATTTGTCAAGAATTTCGTTCACTATTGTTTTTGCCACTGCTGGCACAACGTATATCCCGACAAAGTTCCCTCAATTCATCAGATTAATTTTAGAAAATCATACCTCGATGGGATTTTCTCGTAAACATTGATATTAAAATTGAAATAAATAAATTTGGTGGCTCGTTAAGAGTCTAATGACTTGCAACTGTCAACCATTCCTATGTGCTCATTTTTCATACGTAAGCTTGGATTTTTTCAAAATAGTTCTACCCATGCTTTTGACGCAGTTTTGAAAGCGTCCCCGAGAATTCCATCTAAGCTAACAGTGTTCTTTTCTTTGGTGGCCTTTATCGAAGTTCTAATCCTATTATCACTATGAAACTAGCTTCCAATATTGCAACAAGTTTTATGTGACTAATTCAAAGGCTGAAAAATAAATGTAACTATTTGGTTTTTACGTTGTTTTGAAAAAAGTTAAAGATGAACAGTTTCATGCAATAAGGAATGCATTTTAAGCTGAAAATTAATTTCAATGTTAAAAACTCTAAAGCAAGCCAAAGAATAAAGGAAGCTCCAAAAACCCTTAAAGAAATAAAATTAATCGAAACTTTGGCTCCAAATCCTTTGATTAATCAAAGGACTTAAATGTATTACTAAAAATTTATATTCAGCTGAACGTTCAATAAATATTTTTCCCGGTGCATAAGTGTCCCTAGCCTACAAAACACTCTTTATGTGTGATACTTTAATTTATAGATTTTACAATAAAGAAAACACAACCTTACTAACTTTTCAGCTTCGCAAAGCTACCACCTATACATTGCTTATTCTCTCAAGGCTCTCCGCTATCACTTCAAAGATTTCCTTCAATTCTTTTGGATTCGTGAAATTCATTTCAATTTTTTATATCGTCGAAAATACCCCTTCATCCTGATGTGAGAGACCTTTTGTTATTCATTCCTCTTGAGTTTGCGCCTGTGACTATGGATGAAAGATCGAGATTTGAATTCACAATATTGCATTGGCGGCCACGGAAAAAAGCAAAACCCTTTTCATCATTCTTTGCAAGAGAACCGAACAAAACAGATCTTCAATTAGAGATCAGCACAAAGGTGCTATAGCCAAACAGTCGATTATTGGCTACTAATTAAGGTTTTGCAAGACCAACAATAAAAAAAAAAAAAAAAACGAAAACAAAAACAAGATAAAAATGCCTTGATGATGAAATACGAGGTAAGCTAAGTGGTATAAGTGCGCCTTTTGTAACAATTAATTCCCAAAGAAAAGACAAGAAGCCAGATAAGTTGTTTTCTTGAATTCTAGAAGCTATTTCCAAGATGATGATTACCCACGAGAGTATTGTTTAACGAGCTTTAATTGAAAACGAGAATTCGATATAATACCTTACTACTTATAAATATATACCCAACTGAAAGATGATCAATCAAGATTTGAAAAATGCCAGGCTTGTATGCGGAATTTATATGGAAAAGGTTACCAATTTGCTATATGACAATGGTTGGAATTAGTTTTTAATAGGTGGAGTCATTTGGAGAGAGATATTTGCGGCGAAGTGAAAACAAAATAGAAGACAAAACGTTAGGGTGATGATAACGAAAACTAAACAACCAAAGCTAAGATTTCAGTTTTTCTTAGGTATGCTTGAAAAAATGCTTTATGGAGGATGTATGTAGGGGCCTTTTTGTAGAGATCAAAGCCTTGCTAACTGCTTCTTTTAGATACGTATCAATAGTAGGTAACTTTAGTTTTAAAATATTATTTCGAATTTAGAAGTGTTAATAGGTGTAAAGAACTTGAGATAAGTCGGTACTTCTATAAAGATAATGGAAATTGTTGCCCTTTGTAACTCTAAAAAAAAGAAGATTTATGGAATTGTTTGATAAAATATGTACAAGCAATATTATTAGCGAAGCATTGTTGAAAAATTAAACGGCAGGCTTAGATGAATGTTCCACATAAGCTCGAGGCTTTGATGAAACCACAGAGTAAAATATTTTTTTTTTTGAAACAATTGATCGTGTCTTGTTAAAGTTATTGGAAAACGCTAATAAGAAATTTGAATGGGTCTAAATAAGGAACTGTTTTTTAGAAATTTAAGAACTGTTGCAATACAAATTCTTAAAGGATTATGCCTTGATTCAATAGACATTCAATAGCACAAGACATTTAATTATTTTTTAGAAATCTGTTCATATGTATATTTACAAATATTTTTTATATCGAATCTTGTATAATTTAAAATAAATTAGAAGCCATGACGGTGGTGTAGACAAGCGATGCGACAAAAAACTGGAAGTAAGTTGAAGGAAGAAGTTCAAAATCAGCTCAGCGATTTCTCTAAAAATTTTAACTTGAATGGTTCGTCTGCAGTCACCAATATCCAAGTTCTTAGACTACCGCCTGTTAATTGTGCCAATGTATGACTCTGCACAGGCAGGGCCACTACCAGTGCTACGGAATCCTTTGGCTGATCCAGGTAAAAGTGCGTTTATTAGACCAGGCGCGCACATTCAATTTTTAGTTTCGCAACTGTTTAATTGCTAAAATGAAACATATGGGCTTATATGGGACACCGCGCACTTAGAGCAACTGGATTCGAGCAACTAAAAAGTTTGTGTTTTGACACAAACTATACGATTGCCTAAAATTAATTCGCAACAGTTGAGCTGTTTTCTATAAGCGCAAGAGAGAAAAGTGTGTGAGCGTGAGTAAAGAGTTGCCAGTGCGCAGTACTCTATCAACTGGTGATTAAACTATTTGATTTCGATCACAGTTGCCAGTGCGCGGCTAACCTTATTATTACCATCAACAGGTTTTCTATGATCTTCCTGGACATTACCAAACGCTTCTCAACTCTCCATTCACTTTAAGAAAAGTGTATAACTTTGGTTTAGGATAAGTTGTTTTAAAGTGGGGTTACTAATTTTGAGGTTAAAGGTATTTAAGTTTCGTGCTTTAAGTTGCAGGGTTCGCTTAAATCGTAATTAGTAAGCAAAGAGGAAGATATGCGCAGATATCAACTGGTTTTGGTTCGAGATCTTTTGAAATAGATTAGGCAATCTATGATCCTCTCTAGTAATCGGTGAACAAAATGTCGGCAATATCAAGGCAAGAATTGAGGGTTTGAAGGTTTATATATTTAAGTCGGTCTTCATAAGATGGTAAAAAGAACAGGGTCACATTTCAACAACTTGGAGGAAAATGAAATCGTGGATATGGAAATAAAGTATTAGAAAAATATATACGAATTATGGGAATGTATCTCTTCGGCACATGGCAGCGCAAATTGAGCACATACAACACCATTTTGTTTGTGAAAATCGAAAATAAAATGGCGGTTCTAACTAGTACACGCTAACGTGCTCTGCTCTGATTGTTAAATTTGGCAGTATGCGAATTTTTTGTTTGTCTCTTCGAAACATCGCAGCACATACATATATACCTACTGAGCACAAAACTGGGCATTATTTTGCTTTGATACAAAATGGCTCTAAAATACATAAACTTGGTACGATTTTTATGCATTCGTAAAAAAATCGAACTCGAGATTTTGAAGAAAGTTGACATTACGATGATAGCGAAGATCAAAAATAGGGTCTCGCAATTCTGTCTGTCTGTCTGTTCGACTACCGCCTATACGCCTCGGCCGATTATCGTTAAACTTGGTAGATATCGTTTTGAATTTTTTCCCCACACACGTTTTTTTTCTTTTTTTTTAAGACTAAAAATAACGGTAAATTTTATAAATATTTTTTTTCTCAAAAACTGTCCCACAGAGTTAAAAAAAATCATTTAGTTAAAGCTGGGAAATGGTTGAAAATTTTTTTCCAAAAAATAGCTGGAACCATTTTTTTTGTTTTTGATTTTCTCGAAAACGGTAAAACCGATTTTAATCATTTTTTTATGCTGAAATTCCTCCAAAGTTTGAATATTATTGCGTATTCAAATTTTCAATTTTTTTTTGGATTTAAAAAAAAAATCCAAAATTTTTTTTGGAAACTAAATATTTCGAAAACCCCATACTCGATTTTTTTCAAACTTTATAAATAAAAGTTTCTAAATACAATCTACAAGATTTGAGACATTTTTTTGTTTTATCTAAAAATAAAGGTACCCATCATACAAATGTTAAAAAATGGTTTTCGAAAATCGTATTTTTCTCGAAAACGGGTCCGAGAATTTTGATAAAATATTTTTCCTTTCAATTTATTCTTACGATCTATAATTTAATTAGAAGAAATTTGAAATTAAGATATTACTGACTACCTACCGTAGAATCATTTTTTCGAATTTTGAATTATCGACATAACGGATTTTAATAAAAATTTTTATAGAGATGTTTTTAAAAAGTTTAAAAAACATTGCATTTCAATACTTAAAAAAAAAATATTTTTTGAATTTTTGGAAAAAAAAGCGATTTTTTTTTTGGAGAATTCGATATCTCAAAAACGGCTCAAATTTTTTTTAGAAATTTAATTTTCATCCGTTTTTTTTTTAAAGAAACCACTACAACGACTCATAATTTTTGTTCTTGCATAAATTCATATTTGCATAGCATTCTGTTTTTATCTTTTACTTCTAAAAGAATTTAAAAAAATTAATTTTATCCTTATGAACAGTTTTCTCTAATAACATTCGTTTTAAAAATTCCTACTCTATTACGTGCATAAAAGCAAGTTCGTGCGACCAAGTCGTGAATTTTATTTATTTAAACTACGGCAGATGAGTTTTAAAGAAAATCAATAAAGGCGATGCTAGCTTTACGAGATTTGGTTGTACTATGTTTGATATGAGTGTCAACTCTTGTGTCAAGAAGTATTACTTCAGAATTCAGTAGCTCATATTTTCTTAAATAAAAATTCAAACTTTCATAAAAACTTTTTTTAAATTTCTATATAGTTATCTGCAGCTCGAATTCTGTGATCTCCTATATTCCTATTTAACGTTGGCGTAAGGTCATCTCCGGAAATAGTTGAAAGCTTCGGTAACATTTTCTTTAGAAGACTTATCGACATTTTTCCGAAGTTTTAAAGAGGGTTTACCGAAATGGGCTGTTTCTTGACATACGAGGTACAATTAAAAAAGAAAAAGACTAAAAACTCACCTCTTCAAATGATAGACGCTTTTTCCTTGATAAGTGCAATTCATCTCCTGGCACTTAAACTCCGTCTTCACTTCATGACTACTCGAGTGAATACTTAGGGCAGATCTATTTCTTCCAATATATTCACAGTTCTCCACTGGACACACAAACTTCTTATCACGTTCCTTGTGAATGTTGATGTGTACTTTCAGTGAGTACCTGCGGATGTGAGAAAAAAAGAAACATTTGTCATTTCCATTTTGGTAAAAAGATTCACTTAAAGTTGGCATTTTGGATGGAGACCAACTTCATACATATATCTACTCTAAGTTCGTATAAGGCTCTGAATTCCTTGGCATTGCCCTCACCATAATGCCAGTGCATATATACATATGTTTGCTTTTTATAATTAAATTAATTAAGTCGAACACACAGAGAGCAAACGAAAACCGGACACCCCATCAGGACACGACAGATGGACCGCACCGGACCGTATGGTAGAAGAGAACAACCTTCAAGACGCAAATACAGAAACGTACCTCTCGGTTATGTGTGTGGATTCCACGTGCACTTTTTTGGGAGCACACTCGTACAACATGATTTTGCATTCAAAACGTGATTTTTCAGCTGCGAACTTGAACACAAGACCTGACTACACTCAACACTGACTGCTTCTTGTGTGGGTAGAAGCAATTGAATTCCAACCCAGGATACCCAGGAAAACTTAAATTGATTTTGAGAGATTTTCTCAGTTCAGTTCTTGGTCGACACAAAAATATTGTATCTGTTGAAGGTGCGACCATTTGGGACACACATATAGATAGTTCAGATGCAGAGAAGACATCTCTGATTAATTAGCATACATAATTGGTGGTCAGGAAAGTTTGTGTTCCTTGTCGTCGGTCGTGTCGGTTTTATGTTTTTCATATACGTGATGATGGAACATGAGTATTATTTTTTTTTGAGATGAAGGATATGCACAGATGTGTACATGAGCTGAATTCATAAAACTGTTTCAACTTTTAGTTTTTGAATTTTGTCACTGTTCTAACAATTACCTAGATTAGATATGTGCCTGAAATCCAAATGTGTTAATTTTTAGACTTTTTGAAGGATGAAATAAGGGGTCATCCGAGCATGAGGAAAACTTGCATGATTCTGTATGAAAGCTTAGCAAACAAAAATTTTCAATCATCGTTAGTTTAGAAAATGACATCTAAAAATGATTTCTTCATTTCCCAAAACTAGTTTGTTGGGTATTGAGAAATCAAAAGAAGCCCAGACTCGAGAAATCGAATTGGCAATAGGTAATTTCTTCACCACCGAAAAGTTAAAAAATTATTCTTTATACTAAAATGTAGCATGATGAGGTTAGGTTAGGTTGACGAGGCTGTCAACAGGAGAGCCGACACACTTAAAACCATGAGTTGGTCCATTAGTATCACATTGAATTTTTGAGGCTTTCACCCTAAGCGTTAAACCAATTGGAGTTCTTTATGAAGCGAGCGAGATTGCTATATCTTTGTTTGCCCACTAAGATCATTGTAGTAGAAGTCTGCCAAATGGGGTCTACGTCTTTGCGATAAGACAGGACATGTTCAGTGAAGGTGAGGGATATATTCCTCGTCTTCTTCGTCCATGCAGCTTCTGTAGAAATCGTTAGAATAAATTGCAAGCCGCGTTGCATTGCTTGCTAATCAAACAGTTTCCTGTTACAACACCTATTACGGAGTCTACATGCTCTGCTTAACGAGATTAAACCTTTGGAGCGATTGAGGTCCAGCAGTGGCCAAATCTGTTTTGTTTTGCCAAGCAGTTGGTGACATTGTTTCACCTAAGGTTTGTGCTCTGTATAGCATCTTGCTTTATCATAAGTTTACACGTAGCGATAAGAATACTTGTAGTTGCCTTATCTGGAAATAAAGGTATCATTGTTCCACTTTTGACGAATTCGTCTGCTTTACAATTTTCTGAAATGTCCCTGTGGCCCGGCACTCAGCAGAGGTGAATGTTAAACTGCTGCGCCATATCCATCAGAGACGATCGGAAGTTAAGGCTGTTATTGAGCTGGTAGGAACAACTGCTTTGCTATCCGAGAAGTTGCGGATATCTTTGAATGATATCAAGTTCCCTTTAAGCCAAGACAGGACTTCTACAATCGCCAAAAGTTCCTCTTGGAACACGCTACAGTGATTGGGAAAACGAAAAGATAGTCTGACTGAGTATACAACCCCACCAGCCCTCTCATTAGTTTTTGATCCAACGGTGTGAAAATGAAAAACAAAAATTTAGTATATAAATAATTTATCCATCGATTTTAACACCTTAAACTTAAAGATCCAGCCATTAGAACGCTGGCTATAGACTTCGAAACTAAATCGACATTTTTCGAGTACTGATCATGCAATGAGATAATGAGCTTTTTGCACTGAAACTCATTTTAATCATCAACAGATTTTAATTGATTTTTTAACTTATCCTTTGATATGTTAAGGTCACCAGGGTTTTTCAGCAGCTGTCAAAGTTACCAATGATGACAAGCTGGATGTTTTAAAATATTCAGTAAGGTTTGCCAATTCATCCGGACGACCACAGCCACCTTCGTGAGTTCCCCTCAATTGGAGCTGCAAATGTTGGACGGATAGTCCGGATTTTGGTCAAAAAAATAATCTTTTAAGATGAGGTCGATTTTTCGCTCAGTGGCTATGTCAACAAGCAACACTTCTGTTATTGCAGCGAGCACAAACTAAAAGTGTTGGACCAGTTATCAATGCAACTAAGAGGGCATTATCGGACCTTATTTCTTTCGAACTTAGGAAGGAAACAGTGTTACCATTTTGGATGTTAAGATCACTTTTTGCGGCAAGAACTAAGCTGTGATTCCAACAAGAAGCGCTACATGTCATTCAAACGATGCAATGCTCAAAGTTGTGAAGTAGAAATTTGGCGACTGGGTCATCTCAGCGTGAGTATTCATCAATTAGCCATATGCAAATTGACACCACTTGGTTGTTTTCTCTGGGGCTACGTCAAGTCATATTTCTACGCAACATCGGTGCTTAACGACTTGGATATTGTTTGGGACTTCAAAGTGATGATTTTCCTTTCAACAATCTTTTACTCACAATAATTTTTTTTTTATTTTGATTTGAGCTTTTAATTTCCTTTTTCCTAAGCACAAATCATGGGATCGGTTAAACTCTTATCTAGAGCGAGGGATTTAGTACCACTATCCAATTTTTTAGGTCCAGCTTCATGAGATTTTAAGAGGAAGTGCACGATCTGTCGCAATATCATATGGTGAGGCACAATCAGACGTGTAATGAGGTGTTGTTAAAGTGAGGCATTAAAAATCCTATTCGCGCAGAGGATTATCTCAAGGTTCTGATTAGCCGTCTATTAGGTTCTTCATTCTTTCAGATAGATGGAAGTGGTAAAAAAATTTGAGATGATCTGAAACACTCGTCGAGACATAGAGTCGCTTTTGACTTTGACTTTGTCGTTTACTTTGACAACTTTGACTTGCTGTCAAGTAATTTTTGTTCCTTCTTTGTCGGATATGGAAACCTAGCCAAGATTCCACACAGCCAAGATTGCGCAACAAGGAAGCAAGCCCAACATTTTGAGAAATTCGAAAGGTTTTGAAGAGTGATATTAGAAATCAGTGACTAGTTTGTTTTTAAGTTCTTTATCTTCGTTATCTATACCAACACTTTGGACGAGCTCGAGTCCGAAAACCGAATCACTATTGCCGGTGTAACGCCGCAAGTCATCATCAGCGAAGCTAAGGCGGCCATTTGAACGATGTGCTATTGCAAACATGAAAGTTAATTTACCGGTTTACCTTTATCTATACCGGTATATTATGTGTTGTATGTCGTCACTTCCGTCATGGTTTCGGTTTGGTTTTTCTAAGTTTTTCATCCTGGGGCTTGATAAAAAGTCTTAATCGTTGCTGTTAAGAATAACTTGATAATTTTTTAATTCCATTCATAGAATGAAACAATGTATTTCGGGTTTTGGTTTTATTGACTAGTTTCTGAGATGTTCCAACGGCTCCAGAATAATTGTCTCCAAGAACTTCAATAAATGGAATTAATCCTAACGATGGAAAGATCTCCCAATCTCTTCTCTATGTCTTCCAAGATCTGCTCAATGAACTGAAACCTTTTATCCATTTGGCAATTGCATTTCCTGTATAAATATCCACCCCTTCTACCATTTTCTTTCAAATACTAAATAGGTACATGTCCTTCTTCCCTCGCCAGTCATAAACATGCTCCACAAAAGGAGACTTAAAGCTTGCACAATTCTCTGAAATGTATCGCCATCGCTTCTTATATATAGTTTAAGTATAGTCGTGTGTTCACATTTTTGTCGATTTTGTCCATGTCGACGCCATTTTATTTCCTTAATGCTCTCTCTCCACCAACTATGCATTTGACATAACCGCAGAGCAGAACAGAAAACTGCAAACAATTTTACCCAAAAGCGAGATCTTCAAGGCAATTATCATAACTCGTCTAAAATTCTGACAGGATTGCAAGCAGCAAAAGTCCCCTCCCCATACCTATAAAATTTTCGGATGTGTCGTCATCCTTCCACGCGCCAAAACCACCCGAACCAACAATCGTTCGTCTCATTTTCCTCAAAAAAAAAAAAAAAAAAAACAAAAAAAAAAGTGCAGAGATGGAAAATTTTTGAAAGTTGGATTTACCAGTTAAAATAATATCCCTCCTCCTCCTTCGTATATACCTATATGAACAAAGTGGTTCATGTTATGGTCCAGACAAGGATTACATTTAAAAATATACTCATATACTACATAGCATAGAGATAGAGGAGTTTCATATTAATTTAGAATTTTTGGTCCTTTTTTCATCGTTTGATGCAAATTCGAAAGTGCTTCTTCACATCCGTCCCATCTTCTTCCAAAGACCAAAAAGGATGTGTACCCAAAAGGACTCGTCATGACGAACAAGAGAGAAATGAGCGCCAACATCAACGAACGATGCCGAATCACTGGATCCTGGATGATGTTTTGCGCTTCCACATCTCGACATTATATCACATTTATTCGAGTTCTTTTTCGTCCTTTTTTTGTTGTTGGTTGTTGTATTATATTGGTATGGACTTCTATAGCATAAGGCTGGAATAAGTTTTATTTGGAAGGGAATTGGTTGGGTTGTAGGAGAAGTCATAATCCAAATATTATCCGTAATGACGAGAGATGAAATGAGGACCAGAGCCAATTTGAGAAGGACGACAGATATACGAGGGTAATATTCATAATTTAGAAATGTATAATGTATTTTTGTCTGTTTGGATATTTCAAATGTTAATGTTAAAAAGGACGAAAGATAGACAAGCAGGGAGAACGAGAGAGAGAGCGAGAGATCACGTAAATGAAGGCATTATACTGTTTCTTGGCTTGAGGACGACTTCAGGATGCCGATGGAGAAAGAATTTGAAGTTTTCTGTTTGTGCCTTTGTTTTTTGATGGGGCGAACATTAGTTTGTTTCATGAATTTCATAAATTCCAAATGAGCTGTTCAAATTAATTCGCACGACGATTACTATGTAAAAAAGACTTTAATAAATGCTAGTAAAGAATTTCGAATGATGCCACTTAATTTTGATATGGATCCAGCTGGCTGAATATTAAGCCCTAATTTGATGGCGCGCATTACAATTGGATTTGGACTAATTTAAATTTCGCAAGATGGTATCTACCTGGGTGCTAGTCACTGGTCTTGAACTCAATATGAGTAATTTTTTGAATAAAAAACACCATGTTGCGAAGAATGTAGAATGTATGAGGGCCTGCTATATAAGATGCGAAAAAGCTGAGGATAAAACTTGTTCTGCGACTTTAGGGAAATCTTATTCTTTGTGATCTGCAGTGCGACGTGTGAAAAAGTGGTCTAAATCCACTATAAAAGGCTACCGTGCGACCTGAGCGAAAGCTGTCTGTGTAACCTGCTGTGCTTCTTGTGCGAAAACCTGCTAGATGACCCAGAGAAAAGCTGAAATCCACTTACTTATTGATTGTGCAAGAGTCAGTGCGATTTGGAATTGGAATTGCACAATTTCCGCGAAATCCTGGTTTACGATCTAATTGCAAGTCTAGTGTGGAATTTGTGTTATAACCTGTTGTGCCACTTTTGTGAAATCTTGTTCTAATATGTGATAGTGCCTAGTTTGTGAATTGGGAAACACCATATGAATCTGTCCCTTGAAAAACTGGGCTTTAAACCCCGCAATATAACATTTACTAAAATCTGCTGTGCGGTCTAGGGAAAGTCTTTTGTATACACAGTGCCAAAACCTGATGTACTACCTGTAGAAAATCCTCATGTATTACCTCTGTGAAAACTTGCTGTCAAACCATTTTAAAACGTGCTGACCGATCTAAGGAGCATTTGCTCAGCAACCTCTGTGTGATAACCTGCTTAGCAACTTTTGTAACTTTTGTGAGAACTTGATCTAACGCCATGTGAAAAAGCTTATCGTACCACCTCATTGGAAAAGACTGATGTGCAACCTCTGAAAAACCGGCTGAGCGATATGGGGATAACTTCCAGGCAATTTTAGCTATAAGCTGCTGTGTTACCTCTTCGAAAACCTATAGTACAACCTGTGCGATAGCCTAGTGTGCAATCACCTAGAAAGCCTTTGAAAAAACCTGTCAAGTGCAATGGAGCATTCTGGACAATTTGCAAGAAATCTTGAAATTGGATTTGGGAACAAATCAATGTAACTTTGTTTTTCCAGTGACCAAAAAATCCGAAGGAAAAGGATAATCTCATCCAGTGGACATAAGAAATCTTGAAGTTTTAAGTTTGTAAAGCTCTATTGTTCGAAGGTTGTTAAAAAAATATTATTATACAGAGTTTGGACTATTTAAAGCCGAAATTGGTCGAAAAACACGGATTTGCATTTAACATTATTGCGTTTTCACAAGTCACAACCTTCACTTTTTCTTGCTTACTTCACTGGTGCAACTCGGCCTCACCCAACAAGCCCTCGGTTGAAGGCCAGCTGCATCCAAAAACGCACACCAAGTTGGTCTATTTCGTTCTCCACTTGCCTGTGTAACCTAAAGTAGGGTCTTCATCGAGTTCGTTGTCAATAAGGGGGAGATTTGGAGACTCATCGAGTCATCTGAGTAGCTGTATTGTTAGCTTTTTGATCCAGTCCATGTCGCTGTAAGACCGGCAGATATTGTTGGTAAATCTTCCCACCAAAATTATTACTATATTCTGGACCGAGTATCTCCCATCACACCAAGCTCTTAAGGCTATTGAAGTTTTCATCAGGAATTGACAAATTCCATGCTTCTGCGCAAAACTGAAGGACCGGGATGATGGAGGTCTTATACAGAGATTCCTTTGTTCTCTTTCAGAGAGCTGTACAACTATTATACTTTAAAGCTCGAAGAAGCAGGGAGTGGATGATTCCTTGTTTGATCTCTGCACTAGTATTATTTTGGGAGTTTTTTTTTTTCTATTGCAAACACTTCAAGCCTTTCGTTTTCCCTGTCCAAATGCACAACATTGTGTATATTCGAGGTTCTTAAGATAGAAGATCAATCTTATAAAACTTTTCAATTTTTTTCCAGCTATGTATGTACTTTGCAAAAAAAAGTTCTCCAAAGTCATCTTACTTTTAACTACACGACATATCCAAAGTTCAAAACTCTCCATTATATGGATTTAATTTTCTTCTTTTCAAATAAAATAGAAAACCCATTCGCCTACCCCTATTATGATGACACCGTTAACAGTTACCGAAAATGCATTTCACAAACACACACACACTTTCAGCAGTCAAGAAAAGAAGACAGCACAATAAGAAAACTGTCGTGTCTATTAATAGTTTCACTTGTGTCTTAAACTGTTTTGACAAAACAATTGCCAATGTCATTTCGGGGTCCTCTTGTTGCAGTGCCTCATCATATAGCCATCCTCATCCTTTTAAGCATCACTAACTTTAACCACCAAAGAACGACACATAATATCTGCGCGCACACAATGAAAATGTGATATAAGACGATTAAACGACAATGACACCAGCTTTTTGCAGGTTATACCCATGGTATAGCTCTACTACCTATATGGAGTTCCCAAAAAGTTTCTCAGGTGATTTCCTATGCAGTAGGTACCTACTCTGAAAGTCCTAACACACGCCCACCTTCATACCATCTCACAGAACACCTCTTCATGATGCAGGCAGGAGAAGGATATAAAAAGGACGTTGATGGCACTCAACAATGGCGCATTACGCTTGCACCTCTTAACATTTCTACCTCAGTCTTGCCCCTCAAAAACAAAAACTCAAGAATCCAAGAAGATGAAATGAAAAAAAAAAAGAAAAAAGAAATTGAGTTGGAAGCATTGGCGACGAAACAAGAAACACACGGCCATAAATATTTATGCTCTGAATCTTCTAGCGGCGGAATGAGGTGGGGGAACTTTGAAAACGACCTCTGGGTGCAGACTGAGATGGCGTTGCGACAGACGCGCGATGCCTCAGGATTCAAAGATTGAAGCGAATCAGGATAGAAAAGGAGTTACGTGCCACATCCTGACTCTTAATATCATCACACCTTGAACTGTTGGTGTTTGTTTGTAGAGCAGGGCTGCATTTGAATCGTCAATTTATCATTTACTAAGTGGCGCCCAATGCGAGGACCGCTAATAATTATAAGATTCCCTTTAAGGCACTCATGTCATTTGACTGAACTTTCAAAACTTGTATTTAGAGCGTGACCATGTTACCGCTTGGTAAAAGTTCAGGCCCCACGTTGGGCGCCTACCTTTGTTTTCTGGCAAGTTAAAGCTAAACCAAAAATTGCAAACAAGTAATTTTTGATGAACTTACATTTATGAACAAAAACACACCTCAAATTCGCTCATGTAAGACTCAAGGTGTATCTGCTCAGTTGTACAAAGTTATTTAGAAAGAAAGGCCAACCAACGACGAACGAAGGAGCTCCTCTTTTATACCTTTGCGGACAAAAAAAGATCCTGGCCATCTATTATTAGTTTCCATCCTCAAAACGTATAAACAGGATGATGGTGTATCTGTGTATCCGTTTGTCGCAGCATCGGGCGCGCAATGATAGCACAATGACAATGACGGTGTCAAAAGAGGAGGTAGAGATGTAGAGTTCGCTTTATAAATAGCTATAGCTACATGTAGTAGGTAAGTGTGAACCTGGCTATGTATCATGATGATGCAATGCGATATGGAAGTACGAATTCTTTGGAGATTCTGGTCCTTGTGCAAGGTGTCATTATAATATTCTCATCCCCAGAATTATCCCTGAATGAATAAAGGTTTACTTAAGTATACATTGCATTATTTGGCGTTTTGCTTCTCATCTTATGTTCACCTTCATTTATTAAGGATATGGTTTTCAGACTCTTTTTTTTTGTTTTGTTTGTTTAAGAATATAGCTATAGCTTGTGTGAATGTATGGAAATACGGGCAGAGAAGGTTTCTTGTGGTATTAAGAATGCATGAAGAACTTTCTGTGTTGTCATATGGAAAAAGTCGACTTTTGATTGCATAAGAAGTTGGTTAATGGTGTTGTTAGAACTTGTCTTAATTGAACATAATATAATGCCCGGTACACAATGATTAATTACGTATGGAAACTTATTTAAGAAACTACGAGGTTTTGGGCGCCAGTCTTCTTCAAGTTTGTTGAGAAGGCAATGAATAATTTTTAGTGGGAAAGTTGGTTAGAACCTGATTTTGTGTTGGAAAACATAAGCTAAAATAATAATATTTTATGAAGGCTAACTTGCATAGCAACCTCTATGTGATAGCCTGTTTTGCAAATTTTTAAGTCAATAAATACAACGACACTGGGTGGCACTCAAAACCGCAGGACGACAGGTCGATCGGCAAGTACAACACTTCTGTCTCACAGAATTCAAGGTCTTAACTGATAGATCAGTAGGGTTCAACACCTCCGCTGGTACTCAGAACAGAAGGCTTTAAATAAAAAATCTAAGACGAAACTCTTTAAAGAGAGCTAGGGCCTAAGATGAGAACCATTTTTATCCACAAGAGATACCCTTGGAGGATCTGTCACTTCCTCGCACGAGGTAGGAAGTTTCCCTGAAAACAAATTTTAGTATTCAGGTGGCAGCAGCTGTTAATAGATACCACCCCTTCTGTGTGACATTCCAAAGCTTTGGAAATGTTTACTACATCCCCTGGTGACAGTAATAATATTTGCGCTTCGTTTCGTTTAAAAATCTTTTACAAATCTATAGCATTAAATGGCCGGATTGCTTCTCTTATCAGACCTCTCAAAATTGTTGAAAGGAAGTCTTAAGAAACGTTTAACCCAAATAATACTGGTTTACTTGTAAAATAATAGCTCGAAATCTTGATTTTAGAAGGGTCGATTTGGTTCTTCAAAAATGTTAACAAAAATAAAATAATTATGAATGCGAAGAATTGCAATCGTATTTATAAACCTGTGTCTAACTTTAGACAGTCATCAAAAGGTTATTTACGAGTGCGAAAAACTATTATAAATATTGAAATAATAAAATAATCACAGAATTTTTATACTTAAAATGATAGAGAGCGATGTGGTTTTTTGTATACATATTTATAATCCAAGGCAACACCATAACTGTTCAGCTAGTCTTAAAATATTATTTTCTTCTATCTTAAGAAACATAAAATAAAAAAATAAATTTATTTTTATATTTTTCTACTGCTCATTTCTAACAACATAAGCATACCCAACAGAATATATAAGTATTCCTTGAATAATATAATAAAACTTAATGACCAGAGAGCGAAAGAGAGTATAAGTAAGAGAAACCAAGAAATCATCACAAAACTAATGCACACTAAATGCAATTGCTTTCGACAAACTTGTGTTGCTTCGGATTCGGATGCATGTATATATCCTTGGACTGGCACAACAAGGAAACGAATCAGATCGAGAAATCAAATGGTCCAAGGAAATAAGAAAAACTACAACCAAAGAATTTATAATGGAAGTTTTGCCTTCTTCTGATGTCTTTAGAGTTTGGTTATATTATTCAGGAATGCTGATGTTACAGGACTTTTTTTTGTTATATATGCCGGTGCATTGCAATGGTAAGAGGATATAACGACAATTGTCGTCATCGCAAATGACATACATTGAGTTATAATTTGTCTGGATCATTAAAAGAAATTGTGTCCAGAGATGTCTTGAGAACAAAAACAAGCAATATCTTGACAACTTCATTCGATGAACATGGTCTTCATGTGAAATGGAACGACTCTACTACATTTACTAACATTTATTTGTTTGAATGAGTTGAGATCGGGAGTTGCTTAAAGGGAAACAATTTTGGTGGCCTGATTATAGAATACGATACGCCATTTTGAACTAGCTGTTATTTTCCATATTCCGATTTTAAGAAAATTATTACGTTATTTCGAGTCCAGGGAAATCCTCGATAATCAAATCTAATTACAAACACTGATATAAAGAAAATCAAATTTTCAGACTTCAAAATTTAAAATGTACTACTCTGTCGGTCCTGTAATATCATAAAGACCAATTGGTTTAGAATTTAAAAAAATATTTTCTATAAAAGTGTTCTTTTTTTTAGAGGTGGAGACCCTTACATTAGTAACACTGTTTTCTGTTACAGCGGATTTGAAAGTTCTCGGTTGTTGTAGGTTGTGGTTTGACCATTCAGAGTTATTAATGCTAGAAACTATGAAACGTTTTCGCAATACATGTGCGTTCGTGCAATTTAACATAATTAGATCCATTAGAAAACCGCATGTCTACGACGATAAACCAGAAACTATCGCACACTTGGAAGACAACGTTCGAAGCGTTATTGCCGAAATTTTGCCTGATTTACTGGGAAGGATGTATGAAAATTGGACCTCTAGATTACGCCATGTACGCGCCAGCTGCGGTGGCCACAATTCCGAAATCATATTCAAAGATTTAAGATAAAAAATTACCTTTCAAATAAAGCCAATTACATGGAAAACAGAGGTGTAGAGTGAAACCCCCTTGAAGTCACTTGAATATAACAGCAATATTGAAAAATAAGTTTACCTACAAAAAAAAAAAAAAACATTGAATGGCAACAACAAACAGAATCTATAAAAGTTTGGCTTTCTTTTCAGTGCAGCTTTATATAGTTAAACCTAGCACCTTCATAGCTGAAAAATCACACAAAAATGCAAAATGAAGTCTTATTATCGATCAAAGGTACCCTGTTGCACGAGTGAAATGTGCATTTGTAGCAGATTATTTGGGGAAGTCTCCATTCTTTTTTTTTACACAAGCTTAAGCCTTGCCTTGAACACAAATCGTGCTTAATTTTAGCTCTCATACTAAATTTTCTCCAAAGTTTAGCCGAGCTATATATCCAAACATTTTAACCGAGAAGTATGTAGCTGAGAACAAATCAAATTATTGGTTGTTACTGTACACCGTTTAGTTATCTGTCAATATTTATATTAGGCGTTTTTCTTTTTTAGTTCAGTATAGAGCTCTGAACAGAGTCCAAGCATGTCGAGCATGTTCCGAACATCCTCTGAACCAAGCGTGCTTTGAAAGCTCTGAGTATTTTTTTGAAACACACCTGAACAAACATTTAGCTGTCGCCATTTTTTTTTTTAATTTCTATCTGTCAAATGCTGGCGTTAGGCATTTTACTCTGTCTGCTCAGTTATTTTATTCTGAGTTCATAGAGCGCACTCTGAACACGCTCAGAACATGTTTAGAACGAAAAAAAGAAACACATTTTCGAAGCTCTAAGCACTCTGAACTAAAAAAGAAACACAATTTATTTTTTTACAACTCAGGCTCTGTTATGAACTAATAAATAAAAAAGCGTATTGAGATTTATATTTAAATAATTCTTTGGCCCATTATTCTTGAGCAGATTTTGTAATTCTTTAACTACATAAATGCATATGTGAATTTTAAAAAATGAAAATCGAAAACGGAAAACATTTGACTGTTCCATTACCCACAGCAAATTTAGGAATTCAATATATAACCAAAATGTAGATCTGAGGGTTTATAATTTCATGCGTCATGATACCGAACAAATAATTCTGGCGGGTATTTTTTAAACTTTTAGTGTGGGTGAGGGATTAAAATATCGATTTTCCGAGTTTTGTGTTAGGGGCATAACCTGCCATTTTCACTAAGCCTAAGCCCTTAATCTTGATCATCCGATTAATAGAACTCAAGATATTAGCTTTTGAAACGAGCCATATCGGTTTTTTGGAGATTTTGTAAAAAGCAAAAAGGAACAAAAAAGTCTTTAAAAAAGCAGTAAGATTCACTTTTATCTTAATTTTTATGAATCGGATAATCAAGTTAAAACTGTTTCCAACAAGGAAAAATGACAGAGCATAATTTCCTGCTTTTAATAAGGAAATTAAAGTCGTTATACTCGTGACACAAAAAATAGGAAACATCGCAATTTTTGGCCCATTACCAACCAACCAAAAGCTGTGAAAAAAACTTGGGAGACTTTTGTATTCGATATCATGAACCATGTACCTATAAAAGATCATACTCACATTTTCACTTCCTGTCGGCTCTTTGCGTCTAATACATTTTTGTGTTTAGGTTTGTTTTTGCAGTTGTTAAACTCTCCACTAATATTTTTCGCTGTGTTTTCGTTAACACTTTAGAGTTGTGTTCAGCTGAAATATTCATACTACTTGGAGAATTAAATTTAATCAATTGCAAAAATAAATATAAAATCAAACTTTTTCAAACGTGGGACTTAAAGATTTTAGGTATATCCTTAGAAAGCTAATTGAAGTTCTCTAGTTCCGAAAGCAATGACATTTGTCCAAAACCATTTAGAAAAGTTTCGATGCCTCAAAAACGGTTTTTACGATTTTGATAAAATGTATACTTTTATAATTTTGTGCTACCTTTTGGAAAAAGAAGTCACTAAAACTGTTAAAAGTGTTACTAACCATAGAATAACTTTTCTGATTTTCGACTTTCTCGTTAACGAATGAACCGACCACAAATAAAATTTAAAAATCGAAATAGTATTGCGTAACAAACTTTAAAAAAAAAAAATATTTTTTGTTTTGAAAATGAATGATAATGAATGAACGAAATGATTTTAGGTTTACTACAAAATTACCCCTAGGCGTAATGGTTAGTGCAATGGATTGTCACGCAGGAGGTAGGGATCAATTCCAAGCGCTGCCATCTTAAAACAGAAAACTATATTTTTCAGAGGTATACTGCCTTTTGCGAGGAAGTGCGAAAACCTCCAAGAGTATCTCTTGTCATGAAAAAGTCTTATAATCTTAGCCATTTGGAATTGGACAATTTTTTATTTTTTTAAGAAATCAGGAATTCTTTTTTGGATCTCAAAACTGTTGTGAGAGATTTTTGAGAGTTAAAAGATCGAGTTTCATGCTTCCTTACAACTTTTCTCTAATTTCATTGATGTTTTGTTTATACAATTTTTAAAATTCTAGGTATCACTCACTTTTAACTGTAAGAGTAAAAGTACGATTCAGTCTTGTACTTTTAAAAAATAAAAAATACTAGTATCCGATTGCAGAACCTTATGACTTCGGTGAACTTATAAAAAAACGTTACGCTTTTCTTCTGGGTAAGTCCTTGTGCCCGGTCTGGTTCTTTTTTTAAATCGTACACGATAGTTAATTTGTTTTTTAAATAGTCAGCTCTGAATACTAACGTTTGCATGTATCACCGAATTCGTTGATCAACTTTTTGCCGTCATCGAATAAACTTCACAGTTTTCACAATTTACTCCAATTTTGTTATAACCCCAGTATCCATGTGATTCAATCAAAGATCTTAAAGCACCTTCAATAGCTTTTTTAGAAATGTTCTTCGCTTCCTCAAAAATTCGGTTGAAAAAAATAAATTAAATATTTCTTCGGTACTCTAACTTGATGTGCATACTTTAATCCCTTCCTCTTAGTTTCGAACAACATCAACAGTTATAATGGTCCAACATGTAAGCTTGAGAATTTATCGTTAAATCAGATTGCACTTTGGTGAAATTCACATTAACACTGATACTGACATAATAAACAAAACATTTCAATCGTCCACTTATGGAACGACTTTGGAGCAAAAATCTACTGGAATAACGCTGCCTGTGCCTCACCGAATGTACAGCAATAGTTTTTTTATGACCATAGGGAAAGGACCGCCTTCGTACACATATATAGGTAGCCCAATAAAGCTTTTCCCATTTTCAAATGCAATTGCCAAAGAGTCCTAATGGCCTTTGGCATATAGCAAAAGTGGGTGAAAAATTTGCAATAAAACTAACCGATTTAATGCAATACACCACATTCACCACCCACCACCATCATCACAAACCATCCCCCTTTCACATTGAAATAGAGTGAAACATTTCACTTTACTAAGGGAGGAAGTATATACGATGCAATGATGTCCTCTCGCTGTGTGCTCCTGCACTTCTTGCAAACCTCGATATTTCTAATGTTCACATCAAACATTATAAAATCCCTGAAAACCCATAAAAAGCTACTTTATATCGTAATAATACGTAAATGCAATGAGCACTTGCCAGAGTTACATATTATACACAATAATATCCGCCACACCCAATAGAGGGCGCTTGCATCATTGCAACAGATTCAATAAGCAGTCTTTTGTTAAGCCTTTTTGTAAGTAGAGGGAATTTCACAATTGTGATAGGTTAAGGGCTCTGTAATTTTATTTCTATAGTGAAATGAAAACAAAGTGAAATGTTAATAGATTTCACGGGAAACAGTTTCTATTTGGATTTTTGTTGGGCGAAGCACGTTTTGAGGGAAGAACTGATGAATGTATATAAACTTTCATCCACTGATTTCATTCTGTGAAAATTTCACTTCACTTGGATGAGTAAGCTTAGATTTTTCAGGTATTCCAAGCAGTGGCGAAATACACCATACGACAGAAAAAACATCATTTCCTCGCTTTGCCTTCTCATAGTTCTGAAGTGACCAAACTTGCTCCCCAAGGAATTGAAAGATATATGTATGCCATGTCGCAGCACTCTGAAAATCGAATCAACTTTTCTTCAGTCAGACCTCATTTTCTCCGACGAAAAATGTGAATATGTCCTGGCTGAGTGAAGCCGGAGGAATCCTTTCCTGGGAGAAACGAGAAAAGGTTTCGAAAATCGGTATTGATTCCCCATTGCGATGCAAACGGGGGATCTCGATCTAGTTTTTAGAGTGTATAAGTGCATTAGAGGATAAGTGGAGGACGACAAGATGCCTAGGCGTCGTCATCATCCTTCGTCGCTTTATAGACATACTCTTGTATGAGAAAAATTGAGTGGCATGCATCGTGCAACGTTTTAAGGATTCCGAGGAAATCATTGACATTTCAGAAAAATCGAAAAGTTCAATATTGTGTGTGTGTGAGCGATAAAATGAATGGAAATGGACTTGGACTTCTCTGTTGGAGTCTTTATTAGTCTCTGGTGATTTAGGATTCAGGAAACGGAAAATGACGATGAGTGGTTGTTTTTTGCTCCCGGGTATACAATTTTGCTAGAATTCAATTTGGAGCGTAAGTACTTTTGAGTATACCTACTATGGAAAGTATATTATGGAAAGTATCGTTGCGTTGGTTTAAGCATATAGATTCTTGGTATGAGTGTCTGTAGACAAAGTGTTTTTTGGAAAGTTCCCATCAAAATGGGAATTGAAAACAAACTTAAGGCAATATTATGGCAAGAGCACAAAATTGAAGCGAAGGAAGGAAGGATTTAAAAGTAGTGTAAAGGTGCTTGTATAAGAAATAAAACACAAGACTGTATCGCACGAACTTGCTCTTTTAGTTCCTAAGATATTGTTGACAAGAATATTCTTCCTATACGATTTTATTGGAACACATCTGAACCGCAATATTTTATATATAAAATATAAAAGAAGTTTCATCAAAATCGTTAAAGCAGTTCTCAAGGAAATCTGAAAAACAATATGGCAGCTCAACGTGATGAGCTAAGACAAAAATTCAAATTTCTCTTCCAGGGAAGAGAAATAAATTTGAAGTCCGTCCATCTTTTAAGGATAAAGCTCAATGTACACCTGGGCACACAATTTTAGAGTTGACCAATATTTGTCCTTTAGAGAAAGCAAGGACTAGGCATGTCTATTGGAAAATTTAAGATCAAAAGCATGTTGAAATATTGGTCGCAAATAGATAGTTTTTACTCGATTAGGTCAATGAATTACAATCACTGAAAAAATTGGTTGTGAATACCAAAATCCGTATTCTGATTTTTGATTAAAATTGATACAATCTTTCATGATATCTCAAACTTAGTTCATAAACTAAAAAGCCATACATTTCAGTCCAAGATTTCTTGCCTGTCGATCATGCTCAGCTAAAATACTTTCAATTCAATTTGTGAACGCTAAATGTACGTTCAAGTATTATATCGAAATTATCTCAAAAAACCCAAAACCGCTAAAAAACCAAGGGAATACTTAAATAAATGAACCCGAGATCATTTTCATGCGAGAAGAATATCATACGAAAAAACTATCATGCGAGATCACTATTGTGCTAGGTACTTTCAAGGGTGAAAATGTTGATGCAAGAAATATATCTTGGGAGAAAACTATTCCGCGAGATCACTTTCCTGCAAGAACACTATTATGCGAGAAAACTATTAAGAATGAAATACATATACGAGATCACTATCGTGCGAGACCACTATCGTGCGACCTAACTATCATGTGAGAAAACTATTAAGCAAGAAATATATATCGAGATCACTATCGTGCGAGATAACTATCGTGCGAGATCACTATCATGTGAGAAAACAATTAAGCAAGAAATATATATGCGAGATCACCATCGTGCGAGAACACTATCGTACGAGATCACTATCATGAGAGAAAACTATTAAGCAAGAAATATATATGCAAGATAACTATCGTGCGAGATCAATATCATGCGAAAAAACTATTAAGCAAGAAATATGTATGCGAAATTACTATCGTGCAAAATAGTTTTCAGATCGTTGAAAAGGAACACACCTGATCACATAGAGTTGTCAAATCTTAGGCGAAGGGAAGAAGGCTTTGCTTACTGGTCAGATGCTCATTTTTTTTTTTTTAAAGAAAAGCTTATTTGAAGCAATTTAAACAATAATTACAAAGTTGAATAAACACAAAACCGCTACATATGACGTCAAATTTCTCTGATTATTAAATGCACCACAATGCCCCCGAAGGCACAATAACTTATCCTTCAAGGAAATTCATAAGCAGAAACAATGCAAAGTATTAAAAACTAAGAATAAGAGTAACAACCTACACCACCCCCTCTTCAAACAAAAACATCATACACAAAACAAAAAAACACAAAACACAAAAATTGCAATAATAATAAATTAAAAAACACATCCTGCAGGCAGATGGCACCCGAAACCAACGTAAAAATGTACATTTCTATGCGAACAAACGGATATACACCCAAAAATAACTCATTAGATCCTGAACACTTGCAGCACATGCAATTCATAACAAATCACGCTTATGACCAACAACGCCAGGACTATTATAACACCCCGAGTTTTCGGGTGTGTGATGATACATGTGATGGTGGTCATTAAGGATATTTTCTGTGCAAAAAATTATAATAACAAAAAAGAATAAGAATTACAGAAAAAAAAACAAAACCGAAAATTATTTGCACACAATTAAGTGCAAGGATTTAAAAATTAAAAAAAAAAAAAAACGAACAAAAATATTTTCATATGTGAAGTCATATCTGAAATATGTACAACAAATGTCCTGCAAGGATATGCATTTTAATGTCTTCCTTTATTTTCTTTGCATTAATGTTAAATATTTGTGTTTCAGTATAACAGAAAGAGAATTACACTTGATTATGTTGTGTCCTTTTTGCGTTGTAATTCTGTCAGCCTGTCATAAATATTCTTTGTCTGACAGGAGGAAAGAGTGCAAATATTTCTTTTTTTATAAATTTTTTCTCTGTGGTAGTTTTTGGTGTTAAATGTAAATTAGTGAGAACGGTGTTGACAAGATGTCGGATTTTTTTGGTAACAAATAAATCTAGCAGATCCTTACCATTGATTTCAGATTTCGTAACCAATTGAGGCTCTTTGGTAAATTTCAAGACAGTTTTTTCTATAATCGATTTAGATTTTAGAGGACTCTGAATCGATATCAGTGGTGGATTCGTTAAGCGCCTCTTCGGGGGCCATATTTTAGTGGAATTCTTTTACCTTTAAGAAAGTTGTCTTTGTTAAATATCTGTGTTTCAAAGGAAACAACATCTTAATAGAAACTCGCCACATTTCACCCTAAGCTGTCGAAAACCGATATTTTTCTTTTAGCGCACCACACGAATGTGGAATACTTTATCCAGCTCTATTTTCCATCAGATCAATATATATATCAATATCTCTTACTATACTCTATTCTATTTTAAAAATATTAATAACGTGTTAGTCATAATAAGCGCAGGCATAACCCCTTGATTGCGTGCATGAGCAACCTCGTTCGATCACTCAATTAACGTTAATTAGCCTATGAATGAATGTTGATTAGAGTTGAGGGACGTTTGGAGCACATTATCACCTTGATTTCAATAGTTGTTTTTTTTTTATTTTAATGAAGCTCCGTCTGCTTTCTTCGCAAGGCAACATGAGTTCACCAACTCAGGGCGCCAACTTCTCATGAAACCAGACATCTTTCTTGAGGTTAATTTCAGACGATGTTGGTCAGGTTATTGCATTGAGTATATTTAACACAATCAATTGAGAAGCGGATCTTAGAACACCCACTCCTTTGGATCGTGATCAGAATCTGAAACCATTTACACTGTGCCAAGCAGCTTTGATGACTTGCACTGAAGCGAAGCCAATCCAATTGAGCGATCATCCAATCGCACCAAAAGCATCAAATATTCCGTTTAAAGAATGCTTTTGATTCACTTCCTCGAGATCTTAGGAATTTGAGAGAAGACACGGTAGAGAAGTTACAGAAATTTTGTATTCAAGCCTTTTCTACGCGTTAAGAAACTAGATCAAGTTTTGGATTTTAAAGAAGATTTCTTATACAATTTTCGAAAAGTAGTTAGTTTTTAAATCAAATTTAAATTTTGTTCAAAAACAAATTTTAAAAAATTAAAACTTATTTTTTTTTTAACTTTTTCAAATTAATTTAAAAAATTGAGGAAATTTTAAATTTAACTCCTTTTTAATGTTTATCAAATTTTTTTGAAAATTTCAATTTTAGTTCTTAATTTTTTTAATCACAAAGAAATTTTACAAATTTTATTTTCTTAAAGGTTCAAAAATTATTTTTCTATAAAAATTTAACTGAGTTGAAATTTTATTTTTTAATACAAAAATCGTAAAGACCTCACACCTCAACCACTTTTCATCACTCAGCAGAGGAGGGGCGTGCCAGTGACGTCTACATTTGCTAAAAAAAAGCGAGTAAATTGAGTTTTTAGCCCCGAATCATTCAAACAAAAAAGTCAGTCAAAGATAAAAACAAACACAAGTCTAAAAATACCTTAGTAGAGGTGACAGAATATTTAACAAACCTTAAAAGTCATATTAATTTGTGAAAATATTAAAGCTGTGTTCCAAATAGCAATATACTGTCCAACCCATATGGAAACACATTCGCAAGTAGACGCTACATATACATTGGTTTTCCAGAGGCCTTCGACCGTGTTCAATGTTGTATCCTTTTGAGGAAACTATTGATGTGTTTTTCTTCTATTCTTGGCTTCTTAAGTGGATTAAAAGTTTAGTAAGTAGTTAGAAAATAAATTGTCAAAATTGGTTATGAATGTTCTAAGGAAATATTTATTTCTTATGTGTTCCCCAAGGAAGTCATCTTGGACCGGTACTTTGTATTATTTTTATGATTTGATTGATTTGATTTTAATGATTTGAAAGTTTTCAGCCGCAATAATTCAATTCATGATGCTAATAAGATTAAATCCGATTTAAAGAAAGCTATCGATTGGTGCGACATTAATGGGCTGTTTCAACAATAAAAAGTGTAGCGTAGTACCGTTTTCCAGAAACCGAAAGGGCAGGTGTTCTGATAATGATCTCGAAGAAGATATTTAACAGAAATTTGATAAGTTGCTATTTCAAAATCGAGTTCCATGTTGGGGTTCTTAATTCAACATTCAAAAAACGCCTAAAAAACCCTTTATTTTAGCATTGTTAGGCCGCAACTGGAATATCTAGGATTTATCTTTAAGAAAAGCATCAAAAGAGATTCACTAGGTTTGCTTTATGGAAAACCTTTCGAAATCCTACTAAAGAAGATGCATGCTTCGAGACTTAAAACCTCTTGTTTTGAGAACAAAATTAAATTCTACACTTTTTGCTTTTGATATCTTGAATTCTGATATTGACTGTCCGGTTTTGTTATAAATGTTTAATATTTATGCACCTTCTCGTACTTTGCGTCTGAGAAGTGGCGATTTTTTAAATGTTGCTAACAACAGTACTAGCTACGCTCGCGAAAATGCTATCACTAAAGCCCGAATAAATTTTAATGAATCTGATTTTGCCACTGATTTTAAAAATTGAAAAAAAGCGCAACGCCTTATATAACGTAAATTTCAAACATCTTCGTTAAGTCCAAATCGGTTTTTGACGTTTTGGAGAAAGCTTGACAGAAGTGTTAGTGTAGGTCCCCTCAATTCTTGCTCGTATACACAAATTAATTTTCGAGAGTTGTAAGTGACTGTCTTGTAAGATTAAAAACCAATATTAGTAGAATTTGTTAGATGAAATTTTTTTTTTTTTGAATTGCAACAAAATCGGTCGTGTTATGAACGAGATATTAGAGGATAGTCAATTTTATCAAGAAACCTCACGTCATATGAATTTTTCCCAAAACCCTAAAAAGTACAAAGGCCGTTCAAATGAAATCTTTAAAGCCATTTCCATATAAAGCTCTACAATCTACATCAATGAACACCTAGGCGCATACCCCCGAAACTCTTTCAGTTAAGAATATAACCACATTGAATCCTCTCCAACATCATACTGACAGGTTCCATTTAACTCTAAACGGATTGAACCTATAATTCTTGTCGCTTTGGGCAAAAAACAAAAACAAATTTGCTGAAGGGTATCGGGAAAAGAAGCGGGGAAACTATAAAAATGTATGCTGTGCTTGGTGGGCCCTCTGAAAATTAAAATCCACCGCTACTGCTTTCCTATATTCAATTCCACTTCTGACATCAGCCAAACAAAAACGTAAATTGCCAAGGATAACGTCTGCGAATCAAATTCAAATGTCTTTTCTCGTCTAGCTGAGCCTTCTCTCCAAAGTATACAGCCAGACACTGCACAAATCCTTTTCGTTAAGTCCTCGCACAAGTGGATTGGATCGATTCCAGGAACCCCATATAGCAGCTAGATAGGATAGGATAGGATGTTTGTTTAGGATTTCTTATTTCGTCACACTATCTGCTCATGATCCTTTCCTGTCACACTTTGGAGAAAAAATAAGCACAAAAAAGAACAGGACGAAGGATTTTGTGTATCTACCTATAGTAAAGTAAAATAAAGTTTTCCATTTTCACAGTTTACTGAAGCTTGCGCTGCAAGTGTATGGCAACGAAACGAATGAATGTGATTGCCACCACTTGCGTCCACCTACCAATTCCAATTCTGGATATAAGATATGTACCGTGATGTATAAATTTTGCCTGGGAAGAGATTCTTTCCAAGTGTTGGTGTTTGTATGCACTCTTGCAGCACTACTCTGATGCATAGTTTTATATCCATCAGGATCCCATCAACACTGCCAGAGAGCCAAGCCAGTTAGACGAAATGAACTCTTCGTCTTCTCCATTTTGTTTTTTTTTTTGTTGGTTCTCTGCTGATGATGTTGTGCACATCCTTCTGCCATCATGCTTCAGGATCTGCACTTCGGAAAGGAGTTTTTTTCCAACGTTGTTGCAATTGGATGTTGTAATTGTGGCGATGTGTAGCGCACTGTGAGTGGTGTGAAATGACACGCTAGGAGGAGGATATAATGCGATGACTCTGTTCCAAAGGAAAGGAAAGAAATTTCAATTGCTTGGTGTAGATGGTTGGAGCTGGTACTGGTTGGATATAACAGTTATTCAGGATTAAATTAGTTTTCTTGTGCACACACAGGAGCAAAACACTTGCAGCAGCAGAATGATGTTGATGATTTTTCTGAAAAGTAATACCTTCACTTCCTAGTGTACGAGCTATGCTCGTAACAGCACCAGCCCTCCGATACCAGATACTGGTATAGGTTCCTCCTCAGCAGACTTTACTGCTGCAGATATGGCACTAGATGTCTCACTATGAGTTCTTTGATCATTATGTTGAGTGGTTTTGGATTTTTTCATTTTTATTTCTCTTACAGAATTAACAGTGTAGAAGGGTTTGTTTCTTTTAAATGTATTTTGTTGTTAATTTTTATTGACTAAATCTTAGTTAATGGTTATGCTAGGGAGTTGGGAAATTGTGAAGTGGGTGGAAAAATAAAAAAAAATGACCAAATGACGAAAACTTTTTTGTTTTGTTTTAAATAAGGCTTAGAATAATTTCTATGTCGTTCATTCGATTGGAAAAGATATTCAAATTTTATTCCGTCTCCCACTATCGGCTCAGAGGATTTCCTCAAATAAAATTGTAATAGGAAGTAATAAGAAACAAGATTTAAATCCTTCGATGTAAGAATATGTCTAACAGATGAGGTTTATGCGAAGTTTTCGTAAAGTTAGTCAAGAATTTTCGAATGGAATTAAAGCAAAACTAAGTTACACAAATTTAGGCTGTGACAGTACCTTAAAAACGAAAGAAGTCAAAATTTAATCGAAACAATGGTAACAAGTTCCAATAGTGTAATAGTTTACACTTTTGAAAATACACTTTATACATATATCAGCTTCCCTATGGGCTGGGAGAAATTTAAGAGTTCGATATTCAAAGTTACCCGATGATATTCGGTAGCTTTAATGACTACATGTATACTCTATCGGTACATTTAGGACTATCGAAAATCACCATCAGACCAATCTTTCTCGCAAATCAACCAGGAAAGTTTTCATCCATAATCATGACAAGGTCCATACTTTTGAATAATACAGCAAAACTGGGTTAACCAAGGCCTTTTTGAAAAGAGGAAGATTAGGCTCTCAAAATAAATACATTTATAAGGAGTTTATGCGTTCAAAACACGAGTAAATCCACTACTTTGGGCAGGTGCAGCCCAAACTTCTCTACATTTATTGAACAAAACCCAGAACAGAGCGTTTAAATTGATAGGAAATGGAACTGTTATGGAATCATTCAATTATTGTCTTGAACACCGTCAAAATTTTGTATGTCTTTTCACAAGCAATGTTCACTCGAGCTAGCCAGTGGTATTTCTTTCTTCAAACCCGTGATACCAATTTCGCTAGGAATGCTCATCAGTTCATCCTGGACGGACCGTCAAATACAGAGATTCGTTTTTTAGTCGCACAAAACACGATTATGAAATACTCTATGTTCCCGGCACGGTTTTCCCTTGCCATTTCAATTCGCAAACATTCCAGACCAATGTTCATCGACTCCTCCATTCTCGCTCTCTACCTAATTTCTCCATCACTCGTACTATGTTTTTCAACATTACAAGGGTATCAATAAACCCTTGAGCGCATGTGAATTTTATATAGAAGACAAATATAGGCCAACGGCTAGTAGAGAACCTAAACCTAATGGCTTAAATCTCTCAACCATTCCTGTGTGCATGTTGATGGCAGGAATGTACCTAACATTTTTTGCCGAGACCGAACGGCTATGATGAGAAGTACTTTTCATGACAAGAGTTACTCTTGGAGAGTTTGTCACTTCCTAGCAAGAAACAGTACCCCTGGCAAACATTATTTTATCCTTAGGTTGGGAAAAGAGCTATAACAGTCAGTTTTTTACATGTCCGATATTAAAATATCGCAAGTATCGGGTTTTTCAATAAGAGCGCTGCAAAAGTTTCTTTAAATAAAACAAAAACGGTTTTGGATATCAATGAAATTCTTTATTCCTGTGAAAGTACGTTCGATGCCATTATGTATGAAACTCGATTTCTTTTGCATGGCCACTACGGGCACGCTTGCAGAAGTCCAGACGCTGAACCCAATTTTCGACGGTTTTCAAATTCGCCACAACGACACAACGGAGATGCCCAAAGCTTGAGAACGACGTGTGAGAGACACATTTGGGCTTTCTGCAACTGAAGACTCAGCGACAGCAATATTATCGACACTACGGGCACTTCTTTGTCTCACTGGCACGGGAACATTTTGTACTGTGCCTGTGGATACAAATTTTTCCACTAGACGCTCAATTGTTGATCTGCTATAGGACGATTATGACGACCATAAATTGGACGTAGCGCTCTTAACGTTGAGGCCACTGACTCCGAACTTCGGTAGTAAATTTTAATAATTTCGACTAGTTGTTGGCTCGTATATCTTTCCATCATGAAATGGCAAACCTTACTGAAGAGAAATGTCAAAAGAGCGGCAAGAAATATGGCGTCGTTTGCTGTCCCTGTCGCTCTACTTTTGTAGCGTCCCTGTTGAAAAACCCCTTATATGAACTGACAGCGCGCAGTAAGGCCAAATCTGTTATTTCAAACCAAACTTCTATATGTTGTTGTGGAATCAAAATGTTTCTATGTACGAGTATTGAACCGTTTAGGTATTTAGAATCGAAAATTTGTTTTTTTTAATTCCTCTAGAGGACAAAATATTGGTTTTGAGAAATTCAAAAACTGGTATTTGTAATTTCTGTTTGTCCCTGCGAACAGGAATACATCAAGAAAGATCCCGAACAGGTAGCCCTGTTTGCTTCAAGTTTGCTACAGATTATTTCAATGTGATTCGAAAGTTTTGCTAAAGGTCATCCGGAGCTGCCTTACAACGATTTCAATTTCTTTTTTGAAAATTTCTCGAAAACTGGTTTAATCATTTAAAGATAATTAAGACTTTTAGGAGACAATGTTTTTAGCTTTCATTTTTTGCTAAAATCTAATTTTTACTCCAAAACGAAAAAGAAAAGGAAAATTATAACACCAAACACCTTGAAATATTTTCTTTTGCTCCAACTCGATTTTCTTAGTTCAAGGCACTCAGAGCTTCGAATTTCTCTGTTTTTTTTTTTTTGGACTACAAGCTTTCAAATAAATGACTGATAAACCTGATGAAAAAAATACCAAGGTATACATTTCATTGACAGTAGAAGAAGAATTCAAACGATTGAAAATGACCGAGAATTAACAGATATGTCTTAATGTGTATTTCTTTTACAATTCACAATGACCTTATTCGTTAAGAGAGGAAAAGGAAATAAAATACAAAAACAATTGAAATGGCGGATACCATTGAGTTAGCGGTTAAGAAATGTTCGGTTAAGAGCACGCTCATGGTAAGTTCTATGTGGTCGAGTTATAAAAACTGCTAATGTTAAAAACCCGTTCATCAGATTGATAGATTGATAAATTTTCCCAGTTATTGACAATATTTTATCAGCATAAATGAATGGATTTAGAGCTGAGATTGGTCACTCTGCAATTTGTTCCTCGAAATGTGTCTTTGACAAACTTGAGTACTCGTAACTATTTGGAGTATTTTCTATTTTTTCCATCTGGTGAGGTCCCAAGTAGCTTTGGTGCATAGGTGCCTTAGATTTACTTAAAATGTGGTCTGTGGAAATCTTATGAATGCTGCCGAATCTACTTGTTGCCCTACTTATAAGACAAGTGTCTTTTCAGCTTGCTGGGTGCAATATGAGTGCTTATATAAGATTTGTAAGCTTCTTGGCAATAATTCCCAGTCTCAGTTTTGGAAGTTCTTTTCAGCTTTTGGACCTTCTGGCCTTCCTCTTGTGATTTGATCTTTTTTTTGATCAAGTTTTTCTTATATAGAGTTGAGGCCATTTTTAAGTCTCCTCATTACCATGGACAACTTTATAGCCTGGCATCCAATGAACATTAGTTTGACATTGACTGATGGGATAGGAATCTTCTGTCACTTCGATTCCTCGTATAATGACAATGTGTTGGTTCCGACAGTTTTAGTTCGGTACTTTCTTTATGGATCTAATTTTACTTCCGCCTGCAAATCAGACACTTATCGACAGGCAGAAAGTTAATTTCTCTGGCCAAAGATTTCTTTAAGTGATATCATCGGCAAATATTAGACAAGATTATGCCCTGAGGAGTAAGACTTATTAGTAGTGACTGACTTCACAGCAAGTGTGACAGAACTTCTCTTTGAAGACAACTTTTCAATGTCGTGATTCTCTCAACATTTCCTTCATGTTTCTACAGTATTTCTTTACAGTATTTTACTCGTACCAATTCTTTTGGAAAAAGTGATAGGAATACACTTTCTTCTACAAGAGCATTAATAGCTGCTTTGTTAGAGTGCCGTTTTTGTTACATTTAAGGGAATTTGTAAGGTGTTTGTCGTGAGTTCATAGCGGATAGATCTATTAATTTTCTTGTGAAACTGTCAATATATTTTTCTAAAGTCTTCAATATCTGCTTAACTAGCTGAATGACCCTTAATGTAAAGGGCTAGGCAGATGCCATAAACTCCGATAACTTCAAAGGTTGAAAGAGTAGATTTGTATCATCTGTTCGTATTTTTTTCCTCACCAGATAGTTTTAGCTATCTTCCAGTCGTCTGGGTTAGGTTTAAGAATAAGCAAAGGTGTTGGCTTTATACTGGATTTTACCGACTTTTTGTCAGTCGCCATATTTTCCGCCATATTGTGCAAATTGTTTCTAATATGATTATGATAATAAAATGCTTAAATAACGCTAAAACCAATGTTAAACCTTTTCTTTACAACAAGGTGATAAATCTATTAACTCGAGGCTATTGAATAGGTACTTCTTTATGTAGCAAACTTGTGAGACATGGATATGGCTGAGATTTTGGAGAGCTGGTTCTTCAGAGCGATATCTCCAGTTGCTTCTTTTTTCCTGAGAAGGTAACTCAGGTCTCACAACTCCTGAAAGATCCGTTGCATCCAACATTTTTCATTAGTTTACTTTCCAATATCTAGTGGGATCGTTTTAACGTGGCAATTCGATTTTGTATCCTCCTAAAAGGAGATTCTATTGGAAAACAAGTTCCCTGCACCCATAGTTTTGAATCAACCCTCAACTTATAGTTTATCAACACTTAATTTCAGTACAAAAATTTAGAGACCAGGAAAGTATTTTTTTTTTATTTTAAAATTAATTATTTGCCTACAAGCTCCATGGGTACCCAACCCCTGTGTAGCTCATAGCTGTCTACGAGTATGTTTGATATTTATTCTTTTCATCATACTTATCAATGTTTTCTGAGGTCGAATAAGTAAACCACATAAAGGGTTTAGCAGTCGAACAGTGCAGAGGCATGACTGTCCAGATCTCTTGATACTGACTGAAGAAAAGAGGAACTCCTATTTAGCTACTGGGCCACAATTAATGTCAAGCAATTCAGATCAACACCCGGAGTTTTGGGCCTTGCCCGAAAAATGTAGTTAAATTAAATTGTAATTGAAATGCTCACAATATAATTTTCAACATCTAAGTACTTTCGTAATTCCAAAATGTACTATACTCAAGTAATTTGCAGCTTAGTTAAAGGTTCTTTATAATATCAAGTCGATGCCCCCAACACTTATTTTGATAAGAATTACAATTAAAAAATTCTTTTATTACTCACTTTGTCTGAAATATCTTGCCACATGTATCGCATATAAAACGCTCATCCTTCGACCGCCCACCCTTGTGGCGCTTCCTTACTGCACCCTCGGTCCCAACCGAATGCACGTATTCCATGTGCTCCTTGTAATTATGCCGCCTCGAAAATGACCGTTTACAAATTTCACATTGGAAAATCTTTTCGTTGGTATGCTGACGCAAATGATGCCGAAGTGAATGCTTGGCAAATGATTTCTCACAAAGTTGGCATTTAATTTTAGTGCCAGACGATTCGAGGGCCTCCAGGCCACCCTCCGAGTGGATAATCCGATGGAATATCAACTCCGATTCATAAGCAGAGCTGGAATTTTTCAATTAAATGTGAATTTATTATTATTATTAGTATTTGAGGTTTCTTGCCTAAATGTGCAATCTGAACATTTCCAGGAATTTTTGGGATCTTTTTGGGATGAGCTTGTTTCAATGACCGCTGGTTTTTTGGATGTTGAAGCCACACATATTTTGTATCTTCTATGGGAGCTAAGTTCTTGAGGCAGAGTGAATGCTTCTCCGCAAAGTGGGCAGATGTGTTTGAGGTCTGGATGGACAGTATTGAGATGAGCTTTTAGCTCGGATTTAGTTGGGAAGGAGTGTGAGCAGTGCAAGCACTTTCTCGTAGAGCTTTTGGTTGAATGTTTTTTGGGGGGTTCTTGGGGATCTTCTTTGGGGTTCTTGCAGGCTTCGGGATGGGTTATTTTATGTAACATGGCTTCAACTTCCGTAAAAGACCTATAAGATAGAAATAAGGTTAAGAAGGCTTAAAATTTTGAAATGGACTCTTTGATTTACACATGTTCACACTTTTCACATTTCAAATTCTTTCCGGTTTCTTCCTTAACCTTGATGATGACTCTCTCCTTCTTCGATTTATTAAACATTTCGACGGACTTTTGGCGATGGAACTTGGTCTTGCGGTGCTTAATAGCTGCCTCAGGACTATTGAACTCTTCACTGCAAATCGAGCAATAGAACCGCCGTTTATTGTGCTTGAACTTTTCATGTCTTTGAAGAGCCATCTTGTTCTTGAGAACTTCATCGGGACACAAGGCACATCGAAACTTCGACTGATACTCATCAGAAGCTGTTCCGATTGCTTCCGTCTTAAATTCCACACAGCGAAGTGCATGCTGTCGCAGTTCGATATTATACCGGAAGCTTCGATGGCACTTGGGGCATTCGATGGATACCTTTTTGCTTATGATTATCGGAACCGATCTGTTTATAGCCATAATGACTTCCCGATGGTCACTTCCGAGTAGATGACGCCTCATCTGATTGTTGTCCTCACATTCAAATTTGCAAAAACTGCACCAAAACCTGCCAGGGCCTTCAGTTCGATCGCGATGCTCCACAGAGTTCCAATGGACTAAGAAATTTTCTTCGTCATTGGCATAGAACCTGCAGGGGCTACACTGGAACGGCGATTGCAGAACTATCTGATGGATGTTATCTAGAACCATGCCATAGGATTTCGCTAGATCTGCACGTCTTCGAACATAGTGATAGTGAGATATCAAATGTTTGCCCATTAGGTAACTCTGCATGCGATGTTTGCAAATTTCACACTTAACAAACGTTTTTCGTCTTTTTCGTTTATTCGGATCGGTTGGCTCGGGACTGATATTTCGCTTCAGTAGAAATTCTAGGGGAACAAGTTGTAGACTCGGCGAAGAGACTTTAAGCTGTTGAGTATTAACCTCGGCCCGTTCTAGCTGCTCTTCGGTTTCCGATTTTTTCAAATGCACAGCTGATTTAAGGTGTTTCTCGAAAATCGCTTTTGTCTTTAGTTTGCGACAGCAAATATTACACCAATAGTCTTGAGATGCTGGTGGTAGATTCTATGAGAAAAAATTACAGTGGTAGTTTGAAAGAATAAAATTTTACGAAAAAAAAACTGTAAGCGTGATGGAAAGTACTTTTTCTTATTTTTACTGGAGAAATGTAGGAAGTAGACTTAGAAAATAAAAACCGCTTACCTCTTCCTCGAAGTCAAGTTTCTCCAATTTCGTTCCTGGAACCCATTTGCCTTTTGTGTGCTCAACTGGAGGATGAACATTTTCGACCACTTCCCATGGTTCATCCCAATCCGATGCACCTTTTGCCGAAACTATTTTCAAGCTTAATTGCTCCCCTGGTTTCCATTTGCCACTAGTTGTTGGATCATCTTCGGTTTTCCACTTGCCTCCAGTAGACGTTTGAATTTCTGGTGACTCAACGACATCAGCGGTCTTCCATTTACCCCCAGTTGATGGGTCATCTTCAGTTTTCCACTTCCTTCCAGAAGGCGTTTGAATTTCTGGTGACTCAACGACCTCAGCGGTCTTCCATTTACCCCCAGTTGATGCATCATCTTCAGTTTTCCACGCGCCTCCCGTAGCTGCTTGAATTTGTGGTGCCTCTATGTCCTGAGATGGCTTCCATTTGCCATCATTTCTCGGGGTTTGTTGTATTTTCAGTGATTTTGAGCTTCCAGGCTTCCACTTGCCACCACTTTGAGAAACCTCAGCTGCTGGGACAACTTTCGATGGGACATTCTTTTTATGCGCAACCTTTGTACGATTTTGGTGAGATTCCCGTTGCAAGTATTTTTTGAAGGCTTTCTGTTTATGATTGTCATTAGCTACAAACTTGCTATGCCATTTACCACCCGAAGAACGTGGAACTGCAGAACGTTGATGACGAACTTTGCCTTTCCATTTGCCACCACTTCTAGACGGTGTTGGCTGACTGCCAGGCTTCCACTTGCCTCCAGAATACGGAGTTGGTACATAGTCTTCGTCATCGTCGTCGTCCTCATCGAAATCATCAATATCATCATCTTCATCGTCACTTGGCTCTGCCTCTGGAAATCTGTGAGCAAAAGCCATCGGCTCAAATATTGGTTCGTATTTTTTTGTCTCTCCAATATCCCTAACGACCTTCATCAAACTATCGGAGTTATTTTGTTCTTCATCTTGCCAATCATCACATTCGGCGTCATCTCTTCCAGAACTGGCAACTTTTCTGGCAGAAATCTGCTGAATGGAACTGGTCTTTCCGGCATTCCCCATCCCGCTTGCTTGAACACTCTGAAGTTGGAGCGAAGAAAAGAAAACATCTGCACCCAATTCATAAGGCAAGTCATAAGGATCGTTCAGGGTCTTGGAAGTCTTGCCTCCAACAGCTTCTACTTCGTTCTTCACATATCCCGAAGGCCCCGGATACTCGAAACCTCCATAGCCATCGGAAACAATGTTGGCTCTTGCCCCCGTCTTGCCACCAACACAATTCGTTTTGCGATGCTGGACGTAATTATCGAGGCCGACAATTGTGGCACTACATTTGATGCACAAGTGTGTATCATCGAGGTCCTCTTCGAGCATTATAATTTAGTGTTTCCTACAAAAGAGAATGAGAACACAAGAGACCAATTAAAAACATCCTGCTTACGGTTTTTCGCTCTTAATCACTCATCCACCCCAGCATAATTTTCCTATATAAACCTAAAGCACATTCCGTCCTTATCGTGTCGTTGGCGTCATAACCAACAAACAAAAAAAAAACCTCTCCAATGCTAATGTCCTTGCAGTGAGAATGACAGAAGGATGAGCGCGATTTTCTGTAGGGCTTGATATAGACATATGTTAATAGTAGCTCTAGGTTGTATGCGCTGGCTGTATGTACATGGGGAGCAAAGATTGCAAAAGCTGATGGTTTTAGGACTTCTCCGAAAAATTAAACCATTATTAGCATTTGTCACCCTTTTGTCATTCTTAACATTACGATTAGTTGTGCAAAAGGGGATGCTTAAGAATGAGCGACTGTTAAAAAGCAAAGGAAGCACGCAAAAAAAAACCTGCACAAAACCATTAAGGGCGAGTTATCACCCAATTTACTACCACAAGCGAGTTTTTTTGTTTGCTTGTTGTTTCTAAGAGCCAATCTTACCAAGCATTAGGCTTTGTGATTTTGTCAAAAGGACATCAAAACCAACAGAGGAGGGTGATATGCTAGAGGTTGATGATGATTATGGCTATTCAGTTATTATCAGTGAGTTGAAAGTGAACGGTGTTCGGTTCTGTGGTTTGTGTGTTGAACAACAGATGGATTTTATTTGTCAAAGGCAGATCTTGAGTAAGAAACTGTTTCAATGGGTCTACAAGCTTTTTTATACGACTACGAAATCCAATTTTCGGAATTGCTTATAAGCACTCATAGGGAGGGAATAATGTTATCTGAAAACTAACAAGTGGATCAAATCTTTTAGCATAGACACGCGAAGTACTAATTACAACTTAACACCTGCATACCATCAAGTTTTCTAACTTTTGATACTACGCCAAATGCCCTTGGTCAATTTGATAATAATCCAAGTGTCACCTTTCAAAATATTGTGGTCAAAAATAGTATCCAAGTCTGGCGACTCGTACTTCAATAAGGTGGGTGTAAAAAGTACTCTCATGTAAGTCTCACATTGGCTCAAGGGTGACCCAAAATCAATTTATCGAATAGTTAATATTTAGACCAGTATAGGATCAAGGAAAAGAGAAGAATGTCTTGTTTACAAAAAAGTGAGTTTTAAGCGACACAAGGAAGTTTTATAAAAAAGCAACTAACTACTGGTTTTAACCCCGGAACGCAGGTTCTTCGAAGCATCAAACGAAATCTTGTTACGGTACCACAAAGAAAAGAAGATATAGGTATACAAGCAGCATTTCCAATAGCTGCTAAAGAGATATAAGCAAAGACTCAAAACTTCATTCACTCTAACACACAACTGCCATAATCTCATTTACCATAAGTAAAAGCTACGAGTATACACATTTGTCAGCAAGTGATTCGAACATCGCTGAATCGATTTAACTAAGATCATCAAATAAATTTCCTCAAAAAATTCATCCATAGTGGGATGGCATGAAAGTATAGTGTCTACAACTTAGTCCTTTTCTTATAATCATTCCGTTTCCCCTCGTTATACTTTTCTATCAGGAAATTTATGAGAATTTCTGTTAAATGAACTAAATAACTCGCTTAACAAAGATACGTTTGCGGTGTGTGGTGTGGTGCGGTGCATACGGATATAGTTAAATGCAACAACATCCAGAGTTCTCCGACTCATTGAGTCAACTTTTATTGCTCAGGAGTACCATTTCAATGGACCATTCGATTGGGACCTTGATTAAGTTGAAATTATGACTGATAAGATGAAGTGGCTCTTTTAGGTGCTATCTTCTCATGCAATTATCATTACTATGTAGGTAGATAGATGATGGTCAAGAGACGGTGGACTATACGGCGGCGGCGGCGCGGCGCGGCGCGGTTATGACCAAACGTGGGTAGAGCACAACGATCTTAAAAGACCTAAGAAACTAATTGAGTTGCCTTATGTGAATAGTTATGTCTTTGAATATTTATTGGTGATCGTTGAAATATAAAATTAAGACATGAAATCTGTTTGTTAGTTATATTAAGTTACAACATGAGATCATTGCTGGATTGAAGGCAAATCGATGGCTTAAAAAAAGTTAAGGTTAAATGTTGGGCAAATTTCAATGTTTTGTTTTAATTTAAGGACAAGGCATGGCTACTTATACATTTAAAGAAGAACTTAGGATGACCGCAGTATTACCATAGTCCTGAAAACCTACGTATGATTGCTACTGGGTTTGGTGTAGGCAACCAAGGTTTCTTAAAAGGAAGGAATTTTAGGCAACAATAATATGCAGATGCTTCAAAATGTAATGTGTCTGAGGAATTTTTGTATGTATTAAATAAGGGTTATCAGTTGTTTTTAAGACTAAGTAATCAACAATGAATATATGAAAAATATTTCGGTTTAAGTGCATTGATTGAATTAAATTCAATTGAAAGCTCAAGTGACATCAACTCCAAGGTGCGTTTCGCCCAGCTACGACAGCCGATATCGTCGACCAATATTTGCGTCTTAGATGGGTACGGCAGCATCTTACTGATGAGCCCACAGTCGTACCTGGGCGAAACGCACCTTTGAGTTGAGGTCACTTGAGCTTTCAATGGAATCTAAGTAATCAACTTTACTTGTAGTTTAAAGGTAAATAGGAGCCTAAAATTAGAACTGAAGGTTCTGTTTAAAGCCTTTGAAACTATTGTATTAAGTTTATTGTTTTTATTAAAACTGATTTTCACTTAGAATGTTGACATACCTAAACTATTTTTTTTTTTAAGTTTTGAAATTTTTCAAAGACTCAAGAATTTGATTAGTGTTGCACAAAATTATAGCAGTTTTTATTTTTTAATAAAAAGTTTTGATGAAAAACGTTTCTCGATTACTATTTACCTATGACCAATTTAAAATAGAGGAAACCCTACATTTTTGATTTCAAGACAACTTTATCTATAATTTGGCACCAATTTGAACCTTGAATCCCAAGAGCTAAGTCATGGTCGATCAACTGTTTAAAGTGGACAAACCATTTACTGTAAGCAACCCTACATTTTTACATTGAGTATGAGTGCTGTGGATAAAATGCACCAAAAAGACCCGTTTTGGACCCTCAGGCGGCCAAAATTGACTATTTCCATTTTTGCTATCATACTGCTCTCTTTCCGAGTGGATGGAAAACAGCATTTTTCAGCATGTCCCTGAAAAAGGCGAATTTTCTTCTAGGTTCATTTTTTTCAAGGTCACGAAAATGCTGATAAATTAGCAGCTCAAGAAATATCTTAAGGAACCAAAGCTTCTCAATGACCCGCAGTATAGCTTTCATCACAAAAGGTCCACTGGTGATCTGATGGCATATCTCACCGCAAATCCTTGCATTGGGCACAGCAAAATTATTTCACTTGATATTTTAAAATCATTTGATAGAGTTTGGCATCAAGCTCTCTTATCGAAAATGCGTGCCTTTGGTGCTGTTCTTTGATGTATTAGAAATTACATTTCGAAGTGCTCTATTCAATTTGTATTGGATGGTTTCAAGTCAAACTAAATGCTGGTGTGCCCCAGGGTTCCGTTTTTTCTGCGAGTCTCTTTCTCATATTCATGAAGTTGAAAATCAACTTTCAGAAATGTGAAACGATTATGTTTAGAGTCCCGCTGCATGGAGCCTCCTAGGATACGAGTAAGAACTGGCGCAGGCAAGGGATCGTGGGCACACATGGACAGCCACTGGCGAGTAAAATCGTATTAAAGTACCTTGGCATCTGGTTGGATCAGTATTTGTATTTAGACAGATTGTTCTTGCTGTTCTTGCTAGAGTTTTTGCCCTGTGTAGGTGGTTTGCTACATGGCCTTCATCCGGCCAATGATTGCCTATGGGTGACCTACGTGGTTCAACGTTACCCCATCGCAAATAGAAAAGATTCGGGAGTTTGAGAAGCAGTGTCTTAGGCGTTGCCTTGAGTTACACAGAACACTAGAGTTGGAGTAAAAACAATATTATTATTCCAACCAGGTTCAATAAGACGGATCCAACATAGACGGGATTGATAATTTTTTGATAAAGCTGATTCGGGGTCAAATCGCAATGTCCTCGACCAACGGCCTAATTTTTGGGACTCCCAAACGACGATTATTATGAGAGTGTGCGTCTAAGCGGCTTTCTCTCGCTTTTTGCATTACTCAACCTAAACAGCTGAGGGCTAATACAGGATAGAATGACTGTTTCTATTTGATTTTATTAGTACGACCTATCATTTCATGTGCAATGATTCTAAAACCAAATATAAAGAGTTCCCTTCATAGAACCATTTTCTTCGGTTTTGACTTTCTCGCTATTGGTTTGCTCAATTTAAAATTATTTTTTTTTACAGAACCTAAGGCTTCAATAAAACATATCAAAATTTTCAAAAAATATTTTTTGTAAATCTGAAAACTTTTTCAATCTAAGATCGCATTAAATACTCCTGAGCTGAGCCCAAAAGAATCATGATTCAAAGTTGTTTTGTGTTGAAGGATCTTAAGATTTTTGCCATATTTTTTGTTCACCTTGCACTCATTTTCCGTGAAATCCGACATGTCTGAAACAAATTTTAATAACAACAAGTTATAGTGCCAAGTATACAGATTGTTACAAAACTCAAAATTAACAAGTTTGAATGCTGTTAGCACGTTATGCAGGTACAATTATTCATATTTCCAATTCAATTTGTCACGTCGAATACGAGTACATAACTTCACTTCAAGTAAAAGTAAAAAAACACCTTTGTCCCTTAATTTCAATAGAGAATGATATTTTTTTCAAGGTCCATACTCAATACAGTTAATTGACATGGCATTTTAGAAAAAAAAACAGTTGAACCTTACAGCACGTTTTAGTAATTGTAAATAAAATGTCTATTTATTGTCCTTAATAATTCCTAATCATATTGACAAGAAAATATTAACAATTTTTATGATGTTCATAAAAAAGAATAAAATAAGGGCCCATATGACAGTGATAATTACGAAATAGAAAGTAAAAAAAAAAAACAATAACAGCAGGAAACCCTGTTGAAAATATTCTTCCAATTCCCACACCTCACGGAACATATTTTAGGTTAGGCGCAGGTATAGGTACGTATACGAACCTATATCTCTTTTTTCGATTGAGAGATAAGCCCCTTAGTGGCAGCAGGTTGTCTTTTTTTTCTTTTTCCTCAAAAAATATTTTGAATTTTTTTTTCCAACTCCAACCGACATTAAATGTCAATGTCAGAAGAAGAAAAAATACACAAATACAAATACAGAACATTTGACAGGCAGCCATTTTTATAATTTAATTTTTTTTTTTTCTTTTTTCGATTTTGCTATTCTGTGTTTTCCATCATTGATACGGTATCTAAAGATGTCACTCAAATCTGACACAATCCGCCGCCATCATTGGAAAACTGTCAATTCCATCCAATGTTACAATTTGAAGGGATAAAATAGAAATTAATCATTCTTTATTTATGTAGGTATTGGTATGTATATGGGCTTCACATGAAAATGGGGGAAATGAAATGACAGAAGATAAAATACAAAAATGGTTGAATTGTATCTTTTCTTTTTCGTACATAAATCCTTCATCCCCCTTCAGTCTTTTGTTCAGTTGTGTGAAACAATTGAATAACGTCTGTCAAATGGAAGAAAACTTCGTAAGACCGAGAAAAACAGAGAAACACTTTTTTCAAACAATAAGCAATGAGGGTAATGCGACTTGATGAATTGGCAAGGCAATTATGTATGTATTTGAAGGAGGTTTATAAAGATAGTATAACACTTTATTAATAGATGTGGGGGTTTTTGTACATTTTTGGATACAATTCGTTGAATTTTATAATTCAGGTTTTCGATATGAAGTAAAACCTAAACATCGTTATTCACCAAATCGTAAAAGTTAGATTTCCTTAGCAAGTCTTACAATTGAGCCTTGCCTAGGTATAAATATTCAAAAATATGATAAAATAGAACTTAAGAAAAAATTGCTTGTTGCACGTCAATCGAACTATGATAATCCTTTCTTACGACTGAATGTAAAATGCAATATTTTGACGATCTAAGAGATGACTAGCAGTTAAACTTAGCAGTTAAACAAACAAGAATTTGACAGATGGCCTTCAAAACTGATAAAACGTAAAACATTTGATAGATTTGCCATACAATGCTGCTTTATAAACTAAGCCGGTATGGGATACCAAAGTGGATAATAATTTAGAAAGCATTCTCCTCAGAAAACAAGACTTAATGAGTCTTGTCAAAAAATTCCCATCAAAAACAAAAAATGTATTATTTGGAGTACCCCAAGGCAGTCGTATTGGACCTATTCTCTTCATGCTTTTCTACAATTATATAGAAACAATAAATCTTATATTGGAAGATTTAAATGTTTGATGATGATTTTAATCTTATTTATGGCTTCAAAAGCTGTAATGGGTAGCTGTTTCTACAAAACCGAGTGGTGTTTAGAAAACGGAATGTATAATGACTGATTCTAGGAGAAGACACATATCTGAATGTTTTTATTTTGCGGAAATGTTCTTGTTAAAAGAGTGAAGTTCTATTTAACGGTAAACTTTCGTTTTATCCACATATTGATACAATGATCAACAAAACAAGGTGCCGTATTGGATTGATAATGAGGTTTTCAAAGGAGTTTAATGATCCTTAATTATTTTAAACACTTTTGTGTGTACTTGATAGACCAGTGTTGGGAGTATTATATGTAGTTATTATAACATTGCTTGAACGAAACTTAAAATCGTCCAAAAACGTTGGACGTAAAGTGAAAGCCATTAATTCTATCTTGGATTTCAAATACTTTCAAAACTTTTAGGGGACATTCAATTGTTACCGTCGAAATAAAAATCTTGTGAATTCATAACAAAAAGGTAGAAAAAGAATAATTTTTTTTTCAAAAATATGTCCATCAAATAATGAAAGTCCTATTTAATTTCTATATAATGCATATGGAAACAAAAAACTCAGCATGATCTTAAATTTTTTGAGAAATTTATAAAAAATTTGTATACCATCAATAAGTTCTCGAAATTTTAAACAAAAATAAATCAAAACAGCAACGTGAAGGTGGAATATTGATTCCAAAATGCTTAGAAAAAGTAAAAATACAAATAGCTAAATTTAATGCTACTCGTATGTTCCCACTAAAGCGAATGAGATTTCAGCTGAAATTTTAAATTTTTAATAAGTTTACCAGAAATTTCTTAGAGATTTCGTTGAAACGTAAAAACCACAGAAAGAGCGACACAAGTCGCGTTTGATTGCAATTAGGGGTCTGGTGTTGAGGGTTGTTTTGATCTGATGTGGCAAAAAAATTTAGAGTCTGAAAGTATGGTTGAAGAACAATCGTCTACTGGTCAGAAAATTTGCTCGTGGCAGGAGAATAAAAAAAGTTCGTCGTCACCTAACAAATTCAAGATTCTCAAAAATTCATTTATTATTTCCACCAATAAAAACACTGATTTAAATGTAAATATACCACATCCTAACAGAAAGGTTCGGTACTGTGAAAAATGGACAAACTTATGCAATTTAAAAAGGTATCATTTGATGTATGTATGTAAATGAAGACTACCAAGAACAGTATGTTAAAAATGGTAAGAAAAACTGGAAAGAAGTTTTCTTGTGGTATAGAAGGTGTAAAATAGCTTGAACGCCAACGGGAAAAAAGTGCGCCTTATACTCTTCCAACTATGCTATTTATATATTCGTTCCAAGTGAGAGTAGAGTTTGTGATAACCTCCAAGATTACGAGATTTTTTTACAAAGGGAACTAGAATTCCATTAAGCAGTATGATAGAAAACTCGTTCGTAGAAGTAGTGCTTTTATAAATGATCAAATATTAATGAGGATTTATGACCACTGAGTACTGCAGGTCCACTGCTGTATAGCTTTAAGATCCTCATTAATGCCATCTTCAACTAATCCCACAGATCTGTTAAGTGCTAACCGAGCATAGGCTAGTGTAAAGGTCTATCTCGCTGTACGAAATACCAGTGAAAATATCATTAACAAACATGCAGAAGAGTAAAGAACCCAATATAGATCCTTGCCAAAAACCACAGGGGAAAAGCGGACATTTTATCACCACAAACTACAAAATAACTTTTGTCCCAAAGGTAGTATGTAAATTTTATTAACTTAGCAGCTTGGTGAGAAAATTTAAAATTTGTTAAGATCTTTCGGTACTAAATTGTATGACTAAGTGAATCGAATGCCTTGCAAAAATCTAGCATAACGAGCATGGTAGGCTTACCCTCCTCCAATGACTTATGCAAGGAATTAATTTGTTTGAGAAGGGCGGTCGTACAGTTATGTCTTAGCTGGAAACCCGACTGATAGTCATGAGGAAGTATATGATTTTGTTAGAAGACATTAATTTGCTTAAGCATTTATTTCTCAGCAGCTTTTGAAATTAAAGGCATCAAGATACTTATTGGACGAAATTCATGGGGATTAGAGTCACCAATTTTAGGTATGAGAATGATTTTCGCCCTTTTCCACAAAATTGCAAGTTTTGAAAACATAATTGTGGTATTGATGTGTGCCAATGGTTGCATAGCATTTTCACAAACTTAGGGTGAATTTTGTCGACTTCTAAGCAGAAGTTTGAATGCTACAAAGCGCAGAGTAATCCTCATCCGGCGTAAAGCAAACGAAAGAAAAGCATTTTAAAGGTAGATGGCCTGCTGTTTCTGGAAGTATTCAATTTGAAAAAAAAGAGGGGAAATGAAGTTTGAGAAAAAATTCTAATTGAGTTCATCTGGATCGTTTGAATGATCAATATTTGTATGTAAGTGAACTCCAGCTTTTTTCTAGCTTAGACCATAATCATTGCGTTGACTGCTTTGCATCAAGGACCCTAACAAAATATTTTTTCCTTGCAATACGAATTTCATAAATAATAAGATTATGAATTCTTTTATAATTCTTCTAATATAATGAAATCCTAAAGCGTTTCCAGCTAAGATAGGCATCATTGCGATCTGTATATAAAAAGTTACAAGCTTAAATTACTTAAAGTTTACGGCATATAAGTTTTATGACCGCTCCTATATATTGACCTATTTAGCTCTATGAATAGGTTTATGATCTTCTAAGCTCCTACTAATTACCAATCGAGCAAAAAAACATAGTCTTCATGAACGCAGTCAGATCACCAGCACAGTTTTAGAAAGCAGTTAAAGAGGTTATAGAAAAAAAGAAATGTTATTGCCCTGGGTCCCCCTGTAGAACATTTGAAAGCAGAACAATTCTCACCATCAATTCTATACATTCTATACGCAGTACCACATACATTGGATAAAAAATGATATATGTATTGAAGACCCTATACTTAAATAATACAACTTGTATCTGGGACAGAAAATGTCCCTTCGAAGATTTCGTAACGCTAGGGTGCGTTCTTATAACGCTTTTATTCATCTTATGCATAAACGATATCAGAGAAGCTGTTAAACGTGGAATTGAGCTCCGTGAAAAAAAATTACAGGTTTGATATTTGCAGACGATAGTGCAAGTATCGAGCAGTTTTGATTTCATCAAACTCCAACATTGAAAAACATCTTTAATCCAAACTATCAGATTCAAACCGAGCAATCTGTTCTGTTTGGGGCAACTACAATCCACCTATGTATATGAAGTACAAGATTGGATATACCGACCCTACGAAACAGTAGAAAAGGTTCTTCCTTATTTTTGGTTGTAATCATAAGAAAGTCGAAAACAGTTTCGTTTGATTATGTATTTAGGGATTTTTTTTTAAATTTGCTTAGTTTGTTTCTCAAGATCGACTTCACCAATTTTAGTTTAAATTTTTTCGCCAAGTAGATACTTAGGTGTATCTTTAGTTGAAGTTAGCATTTCATAAGACGTATTTAATCAAATAACAAAAAATGTATCTTAGGGAGCTAAGTCCAACTCTCTTTGGTTTCTAAAGTCCCTAATCCAAAAATTCAAAAATTTTCCGAAACTTAGTTATCAGGGCTTAAGTTGTAAAATGGCTTTTTTGGATATTTGATTGGGATATGTTTAACCTTCTTGGTCACTTGGTATTTTTTTTACAGAAATAAATAAATCAATATGCACAAAATTAGAATTTATACTATTACCGCGGCTTATTTTCTGTAAGATATTATTCTCTGATTGGAGCCCTTCTTGTCTAACCCGAAGCCAAAAAAATAAAGTAATTTTTCTGACGTGATTTTTTTTTCCGATTCGAAGAATGCAACTGTCATTTTTCAGCTGTCAAACTTGTTTATTGCTTTTTGAGCTAAATGAACAAATTTTCAATCTGAGCACGAGATAAACCATAGTTTATCTTCATATAAGCAATTTCATCAGTCCCCGCCATCATCATTATAGGGGCGTGGGCACATGCTGTCCGTCCAATGGTCATCTGATGGTAGACAAAAAACAATTTCCGGAACAACTTAATCCTCTCAATGCATCCATCTTCTAATTTATATAAAAAGTTTGACAATTGTCACCATTACGATGCAGCGTGCCAAGCACCAAGCAGCTTCATCGTCGTCGGCTGCGGCAGCATCGGGCACGTGGGCATACTCCAAATGGAAGCACATCCTGCACAGTATTTAAGAGGAGTCACCATAACCACATATGAGCCCCATAGCGGGTCCATCGGTCGTCATCATATTGTTGTCGCCCCAATCACTCGCACGGTTAAACATGAAAATTAGATGATATACGATCGAGATGTTAACAAATCTTCTGCTGGGGTTTTTTCCTTCTTAATCCAAAAAAAAAAAAAAAAATGAAACGAAACGAAACAAACCAAAATTATTCAAATTGGTTAAATTCGGGATTCGAGAAAAAATGGGGATTGAAATGGAGGAACCCTGTTGCGTGGTCCAGTCTTTGAGTCGTCGAACGTCGACATCAGACACAGAGACTTCTTCTTTATTGGCTTTTGTCATCAGTAAATCATGTGTTTAAGCGTCTTTTTATGTGTCAACTGATTAATTCGATGATGTGGCCATAAAAATGTTCTTCCCTATATATTTCCTCTCCCATCAGAGACGACACAAGTAAGTGGCTCTGCTCTGGCCGGTCAATGATGGTGATGCTGATGACGATGGTGCTTTGGTCATTTGGATTTAAAATTTTGGGCTCTGGAAACTGGGATGCGCTATATTCTATAAGACCTACGCAAAAGTCCCACAGCGGTGGTGGAGGCCCGACCATGGGAGATGGCAACGGCTTGGCGGCGTGTCGCAACTCAAAAGCGAGGGCGATTATCATAAAATATTGAATTAGGAATGTGTGTATTGCTGCGGATGGACATGACATGATACATGGCATAGAAGAGCAATCCCCCCATTACCATCATCTCCTGGATGATATGTTCGGAGCCAATCGAAGACGAATAAAATCTGGAGACAATCAATGACGGCAACGACATCACAGATGAAGAGTTTTATGGATACTTCTTTCCAATCCGGTTCGCTTCGATTCGGATTTCGGATTGCGGCTTTGGGATTTTATATTGATTTTAAACAGCCATTATTTCTCTCTTCCTTCATCCATACTCTTGACTCTTCGTCACCACTTTTACCGTGTGTCATTTTAGGAACTCATTTTTAGGATTTTATAACTTTTTGATTTGATTTTGAAAATCGTACTCGAATTATCGCCGGATGGGGAATAAAACTAATGAATTATCACTCACACACATTGTCGCATGTAAATGATCGTAAAATGGTTAAAAGTGAAACAATTTATCAGACAGAGAGGGGACAGCGGGGAGAGAAAGTTCGAATACAATATTGATGAAATAAGCCTATTTTATTGAGCAATAAATTTGTACTGTGGGATCTCGGGAGAGGGACAAATCGCTGCTTTTATTTGAGTTATAAAAATTTTACATCAGTTCATTGGGCTCTGGAATGTTTTTTTTTTTTTTTTGTTGTCTTATAAAAATCAACTGAAGGCTGCTTCTTTGTTTTGGTATAAAAAACAGGAGGTTTTATAGCCATCTGCTAAAGTGCTTGGCGAGAATTATATATCAGTTTTTGGGTTTGATGAAATTGCGGTCTATTAGTCAGTTATAGGTTTTTTGATGAATCAAATCTTTCCCAGTAAGAAGCCGAGAATATTTATTGGAATTATTTTGTAGTTTTTGGTTGATCACTTCTACTCTGAATCATCAAATCCAGAATCTATTCTTCTTTAGTTTATTGTTCTATAATTCCCGTCCTTATCTATTTCAGTTTGGCTTTTAAAAAAACCGTAAAAGAAACTAGAATATTTAGTAAAAGATGTGAATATACCATTTTCATAAACAAATAGTGGCCCAACATAACTATCTTGAGGAACTTCGGAAAAGGAATTGTTGTTAAAATTTATAAACGGAGTCTTCTTTCTCTGAATTATAAGTACACAGTTAATAAACTATACTTCATTAAAAGCCAACAAAATTAAAAGGAGTGACATAAAAACCAACACTCAAAAATTCACTTCTTCAATAAGTAGTATAACTCGAAACATGACGGGTGTTGGAGTATTTTTTACGATTAATGTGGCTTCCGTCTTTTCTTACCCAATAAACGGAACAATAGGACGGACGAACGCGTTCAACCATAACACCCTAACATAAAAGGGTTATAACTGCATTTATATGAGGGTTATAAAGTTTTTTTTTTTATTAATTAGCTGGTTATAAAGTATTTGTAAGATATATCATGTGTCCCATTAAAAAAAAAACTCATAAAACTCAACTATAATGACCTTTTTACATGTTTTTAATCTGTCTATATGTATGGACGTTTGTAATGGGTTTTTATGTTGGTATACTACTTACTAGCTCATCAAATATATTGACAATTAAAATAACATAAAATATTTAACAAAACGAAATACATCAAACACCATTTATCGTTCAAAGACATCAATATTCTAGCTGAGAAGAACTATGTTAAGATAAAGGGCCAGATTAGAGTAAAAATAGGAGACAAGGCGCTTATACAATTAAGGGCCTTTTTTTAAGATGAGAAGCACTTTTTCATGAGAAGAAATACATTTAGAGGATTTGTTAGTTCTTCGCATAAGGAAATTCCCCTAGAAAAAAAAAAAATTAATGAATGTTTTTCGCACAGAAAAAATGTGTGATTTTAAGGAATACACATACATCCACTGTACAAGCTTTAACGGGTGAACCAATTTGACTTAAATTAGGTTCGGAATATTTGTAGGTGATTTCCACGAGGACTACATTCGAAATTTTGTCTTCGCTTGCCTGAAACGGATAGCTCCCATTGCAAGGTTTTAGCTTTTTTTTAAATTTTATTGAAAACGACTATAACGAATTTGATTAAACTTCGTACTTGTTATATCCATGCGATTGTGTTATGCGAAAAGTCACATTACAGAAATAAAGTTTATACTCTTTCTATCTCGGTAATGACTCAATCAATTTTGTAATAATTTTCAGATTTTTTTGTATAAAAAATAGAAAATGAGGATTTGGATGGTTACCTGGACTTATGTTCAAGAGGCTTAGAATTGCTAAAATTGTACAAGGGTGATATTAGAGAAAAAGATTCAAAAGCATGAAACTCATTTTAAATTCCAATATTTAGGGACTGTATGGAAAGTTATTCGTTCGTTAGAAAATCGAATAGAAAATTTTGGTCGAACTTGACATTCCGACCATAGGGAAGACGAGCTCTAGAAATTTTGTCCTTCTCTCTGCCCGGCTACAGCCCAATGGGATAGGTCGATTGCCTTTAAATTTGGTAGCTAATGTCTTTTGATTATTCCCGCTTGCACAATTTGTCTACCCTTTTGACAAAACCAAAAATAACCTGTCATGCAAGTTTTTTTCCAAACTATAGAAAATATTTATTTCTAAAAATCTATTTCTGAGATTTTTTACAAGTTTTGAGAAAGAAAAAAGACTCAGGGTGTAACGTACCTTTTGGGAGTGTTATTTTTGAACTTTTATACATTCGAATACCTCAAAAGCTTGAGCCAATTTATTAATTCTGAAATCAGCTGCATTCCTCCCCTTAAACGAAATTCAACCGTAATACTCACACTTCTATGAATGCCTATTAGTTTGCCCAACTTCGGCTGTACTGTGAAGTTCAGAGATTTGTTCTTTAGTCGTACTACGCGAATGTGGAATGCCTCACCACGCTCTGTCTTTCCTTGTCATTGCAATGTTGAAGAATTCACCTTTCTTATCCCTCTTTTTTTCTTAATGCTCACACTGTGTCTATGGCATATTAAGGGTAAACAAAAAACATGTGAGTGCGCTAATTATAAAAAAAAAAAAAACTGAAATAAGGTTGGGAATATAAGAAAAACCCTTCACAAAAGTATAACTTGGCCTATAAAATATTTAATTTTGTTGACCAGTGTTAAAGGGGATACTAGGACAAATGTGCTCTTTTTAATTTTGGAAATCAAATTGGCAGAAATTCCTCTTGGATTCTTTCAAATAAACGAGTATGCTAGAAGTTTGAATTTTAAAAAGCTGGAAAGAAATAGATTAGTTTTAGAATACTGGTTTTCGATTTTGTACCGATTTTGAATGGGGAAAAGTTCTTAAACAGACATTTTTAAAAGTTAAAACTACCATATTTTTATTTTTATTGAATTGAGAAGGAATAGACTATTACGTTGATTGAATGGGCACCGAATCTGATCATAAATCTACTATAACTTTTGATTATTTTTACCCACAATATAATGCCATGGCAAAATGTATAAGGCACCCTTAAAAAATACGAAAATTTTAATAGGAAGTAAGACGAAACTAAAAATGTTGAATGCTACGAGTATAACTTTAGAAATGTATTTTTAGGGTTTAAACTTTGATTTAACATATTCTGATTCATTCTTGTTTTAAAGCATTTTTGAGCATCCCTTTTGGTGTTCTTGGATGCTTTCAGATGTTTAGTTTTAAAACCGACTAGAGGTGCCCAATTGGGTTCCGATCTGGAGACTCCACAGGTCATGGAAGCAGGCTTAGAATGTATTCAAAAAAACACCAAAGCATTGAGAGGGTGATCTTAAGACAGAATGCATTACGTTCCCCTGAAGTAAAGATATGTATAAGTATCAACAAAAATATGCCTTAAAAGATTGAATCATCATAATTACGTCTATTGCCTTTTCAAGTCCATACGAATACGAATTTCGAATTCCGTCCTCAGCCATGCATACCCCGATCATAATGATTTAGGGTTGTATTCTTCACAAACTTTTCATCTCAAAAGGCTAACACTAGTTTGATTCATCTGACCACCAAATGTTAGAAAAATCCAAAAAATGTTAAATAGTGGTATTTCGAGAGATATGGTGTTTCCTCGCCTTGCAATTTTAAGGCTCACTATGAGTCTTCTTCTAAATATTCCGTCACGTAAGAACTCAGTTAATTTAACGTTTTTACGATTTTCTTGTGTGGTTAATTTTGCATACCAATTATTTTTTACGAATTTTACATGTTCCAGTACTTCTGAAACCGATCTAAACATTTTGTAACTCTCTAGAGGGGAAATTAGTCATTTTTTTAGCCCCCAAAATAACGATACTCCTGCCATACAAGCGTTAAGAAACAGTTTATTCATTTCGAATTTTCAGCTCTATTCTTAGATATTGCTCAAGCGTTTGACAAGGTTTCGTCGGCAGTGCCAAGTCGAGAACAAACTACAAAGGGCCCTTCCCAGGCAGTACTACGAAATACTGAAATCGTACATTGCGAAGTGCCTCTTAAAGGTATGGTTCGATCGAAGCTCTTCAATACTAAGGAAAATTGAAGTCGGTGTACCACAAAGATGTGTCCTAGGACCAGCACTGTTTTTTTTATAATACTAGGGATATTCCAGTAGACATCAACGCGATCATTGCCAACTTTGCCGAAGATACTACAATAATGTAGTCTGATAAGTCAGTTGCAAAGACTACACAGAAATTGCAAAATAAAGTCGATAAAGTTAGAGATTGGACGCAATAATGGCGGATCAAATTAAACGCAACAAAATCGACGCATATAAACTTAACAGGCAAAAAGTTAAAAAGTTAGCCTAATAGCTATTCGGAACAAAATAATCTTATACAAGCAAGTTCTGACACCCATTCGGATGCAAGGTATCCAGTTATAGGGCTGTTCAAAGAAAACAAATTTTGAAACCATAAAAAAAAGTCCTTCGTAAAATAAAAAAATGCCCATTGGTTCATACGAAATGGCTATCTACATCGTGACTTTCAAATAGAAATGGTCACAGAAGAGGTTAAAAAACACTATGTATCACATAATTAGCGACTAAGAAGTCATAAAAATTCCAAAATGGAACCGTCTACAATGTACGAGACAATGTGCGGAGAACTAAGCCTTACGAGCAGATGGTCTAAAAGTTATGGAAAGGTATTAAAAGTTTAAACTTCACTTCCAGATCTTTCATAGATTAGCCTTAGTCACGGTGCATTCAAATATTTCTTCAATAAATTGCCAGGGTTGCAACTTTCGGCCTTACAAAACCAGAAGGAATTAAAAATATTCTTAAAAACCCTTTCACGTTCCGAAATTATTTGACAGTTTGACATATTTCTTTTCTTCTACCAAAAAAACTTAACACTTCACTGCAGTTTTCTTATTCTAAAAAATTTATATTAAAACCGGCCCTGTCCAGATGTGAATCTGAATCTAAAAAAAAGGACATTATTCTTCGATACCTTCAGTAAAATAGTCTCAAAATTTATGACCTAACATCGTAAATTTTTGACATTTACTGCGAATCAATCACATCAACGACCTTCTGTTGTACAATAAACATTCAATATACGAGCAGAAACAAAACCCATGTAGCATCATGCAACAAACACACCAACAACGAGGTCATAAAGTTAAAACACACTTCGGAGGTCGTAAACAGTTTTAAGGTTTATTTTATTTTACGACCTATCGCCCATCAGAGGGATGAATTGTGTAGACGATTAAAATTATCAACTTTGACTTTAATCTACTCGGGAGGTCTTCGATCGATATATACTAGGTCTGTATTCGAGTGTTTTGTTGTATGTAAAGGGAATTTAATAGTTCTTAACTATACTTCCTGAAGGTGAAAAAAGTAATAAAAAAGAAGCGGGTTTGACTTTAGTTAAAAGAATATCAATTTATAGGTAGGTACCATCAGCTAAATAGTTAAAAAATAAGTTGGTTCGAGGCTGGCATAACTATACGGACATGAGATCTTTGAACAATACAAAGTTACACCGACAATGATATTCCCTAAGAACGAAGGACATGGAAAATGGGACCATTCAATACTTAACCCAAGGTTGTCGTTCGTACGCTTACATCAAGTCCAAAGAACAACAACTGGGAATACAAAGATGATGCAATAAACAAACCATCGCACCTATACACTGTTTTGCGTAAAAACTTTCTCCGCTCACCTAATTTCCTCTTCTGCAACGAATTTAAAGAACAATTAAAACAATAGAATAATTCTAACAATTGTCACACAAACGAACAGTCCGCCTTTCGTTTTGTCAACGAGCCATGTGTGACGTGACGGTCGTTTGTTTTTACGTCAATTATCAGACCATAAAGTGCGTTTTGAAAGGACATTTTATGAAGGTGGCCGGCCGCGCCCGTTGTTGTTACCGCGCATTACCGCGCTATTGTGCCATGAGCTCATTGTCACCCCATGAAACAAAACAAACACTGATAAAATTAAGCAAAAACAACAACAATAACAAAAGAAAGTAGGTATATGTACATATAAAAAGCCTGAGAGAAAAAAAAAATAAGAAATAAACATGCCATTCTCATCGTCGTCATCGGTCCTGTTGGCAATAAATCACTCACTCCTGTGGCAGTTCAATTCTTTTCCTTTTCGTCCTTTTGTAGGTATTCCTCGTTCAGACTGTCGACTTTTTGATGTACGCATTTCTTAGTATTGCGTAAAAACAGGGGTGACATTTTTCTTACGTTACATCCTTGAATAGAGAGTCAGGGACGGATCTTTCGGCGGGCAGAATGGTGCCGATTTTTTGTTTTTAGTGAGTTCGTTCGTCTCAAGACGAAAAGGCCCAGCAGTTATTCTTCAGTCATTTTCACTTTCTTATTAAAGAAAATTTAATAAAATACAAATTACGTTGTACACGTTTTTTCCATAAAAGGGGATTAAGGAAGATTTTAGGGGCTTTGGAACCCCAATTATTTTCCTTTGAATTACTTTTCCTCAAAATGTCTATCTATGGCTGTCAAATGTATTTTCTCATTCCTGGGTAGAACCAGTGAGAGCTGATGGGAAATTATGATTTTTACATATTATCGAGCCGTGAAGTCCAAGAATGGACTATTTGGGGTTGTAATGAAGAGTTAAACTTTTAACACTACAAATTAAAATGAAATTAAATTTGGTGGTGCGACAGTTCGTAGATAACAAGCTCCCACTGATTTACAGCTCTCAACAATTCCTATTTGAGTTTTACCCAGAAAGGAAGTGACCTAAGATTTCCTGCCGAGTCTGAACGGCCAACATGAGCAGCAGCACTTTTTATGACAAGTTTTACTTATGGAATGTTTTTCACTTCCTCGTAACAGGCACTACACTCCCGATAAACATTTTTGTAGAAGCTGAGAATCGAAGTCAAGACCTTCTGCATGGCAGTACAAAGTACTAACTATTATGCCAAGGGGTACTACACTACAAACAGCCTAAAAACATCATCTTAGTGCAGACTACCAATAGGGTCCTAAAAAACCCAAATACCGAAGCCGAAACGGGGTGCCGAATTTAGAGTGATAAAGTACAGAATATACTTTTCTGAAAATCTCCCACTTCCCCACAATTGATAAGGGGTCCCAGTTTGAAGTAAAAATATGTAAAATGGATACCTGGACCTGTGGGAGTCCAGGGAAATGAGGAAGCAGAGTCTCTAGCTCTAAAAAGGCACAACGACTCCTTAAATGGGGTCAGGGCACTCAGACAGAATAGAAGAAAACGTGATTGGAAACGAAATCAAAACAGAGGAGGAGGCTAAAAGATAAAAAAAAAACTGGAAAAAACTCTCCAAGCTAAGACTTGGGAACTATAACAAAGATCGCTTCCTGAACTGTATCAGCTTAAATTCGAACGACCTGTGAATAAAAAGGGTTTTTCAATAATTGAGGGTAGATGTTGAAATGGAATTAAACAGGCCGTGTGTGAGGAATTTACAAAATTCTTTTTTTAATTTGAAAGACTCATGTATGCCATTACCTACGGAATATGACATCATTCAAATGTCCGCCTCGGCTTCTTACAGTGGCACGGATCCGAATGGTCTAATTTTCAATGCCTCTTCCACATTCATAGATCCGGTTGAATTTGAGTGATGACCTGTGTTATGTTCAACTTAAGGGCATCGGTTGATTGTGGTTTATTCGCATAGACCTGCGACTTCAGGAAAATCCACAAGAAAAACTCTATCGCATGACCCTGATGGCCAATTCACGGCACCTCCACGAGAGATAACTGCATCCTCAAATCATTTATGCAGAATGTCAATCGTGACGTCCGCTGTAAGGCACTTAGCGTTGTACTGCTATAATGTCGTCTAGGTCCATATGGTTCAATTTAGTCTACAAGAAATTGGCTATCAACATTTTGTAGCACTCGCCATTGACAATGATCGCCTCAATAACGCCGTTTTCGTAAAGGTACAGACCAATGATACTGCGCCGGTCCAAAATCCAAATTAAACGGTAACTTTTGTGGACTTGAGGATTCATTGTCACCTGGTGAACATCGCGCCATATAAGACAATTTTGTTGGTTTACACAGCCATTCATCCAAAGGTTCTTCGACCAAAATTAGGGTCCTTTCTCAAACGCTCCGAAGCCCAGTCAGCGAACAAAAGGCGGCGTTGTCTATGCTCTGAACTTTGAGCTCCTGAGTCAGTTGGATCTTGTACAGGTATAGGCCCAAGTCCTGATGAGTATTTGTGCACTATGAGGAATAAACTGCCTTAGGTTCTGCTGTACACTCTCACGGAACGCGACAAAGTTTTTCGGTCGATCTTGAGTTCCTTTGACGTACGAATGTTGGCTGATTGATAACCAAACGTTGAAGAGTCGACTGTGAAAAGCCACCACATCTGCCATAGGACGGGCACAACGCGTTCAACGTTTGCACTAACGATCACTTATTTTTATAATAAAGTTTTATCATTGGGACGTGCTGTTCGATAGTGTAAGTTGGCATCAGTATGAACGATAAACAATAGATTTGACAGATGTCACAGAATTAACTTGGCCGCAACAGGCCACCAAAGTCTACTCGCACCAACTGAAAAACTTTTTAGTAACGAAACTAAGAAGATACTTAAGTATTGCAGATCCTGCAATACTAATTAGGAAATGCCGGACCAATTGCTTAGATTTAAGCGAAACTCTTAGGCATCAAAGATATAAGTATCTGGGACGCTAACAGGTAGAACAGAGTGACTTATTCTTCCTGAAGGTACTCTGAATAATCAAATTTCGTCAAGGGATAGGATAAACTTGGAGAAAGAGCTATAGGGTTAGCATCCCATCGAGCTCCGGATTGAAGCACAATAGGTTTTTACATCGCAGTGCAACAAAACCCTTCCAATATTCATTAACTCATCGTTGCCAAGTCAGTGAAAAAATTGCTGATAAGCCAGCTTAGAGCCTTGAAATCCCATTTATTGAACACTGTTCATAAGCCGATTAAGAGCCAAACGTTGACAAACCACATTTTGATTTAGGAAATTTATTTCAACTCAATAATGGAAGACTAAAATATGAGTATAGGTACCCCTTTAAGCTAGATCTTGGAATCTGGTGATCATGCCTTAGCCTATCGAACCAAGGTTCGTCATGGTTTTCAGTCAAGTTTCCGAGTTTTATCTCCCGAATCTGCAAAAACCTTGCGTTTTCTTTGGTTATATTCCACTTTTTGATGTATTTTTTGAACTTCAAAAATATTCCAGAATATGTTTTTTCGAAATGTTGACGAATCATTTCTATACCATTATCCGATGACTTTATTATAAGACTTGCCTCCCTGTCTCATCGAAAATTCATTGACATTTTACCCATGTTCACCGGGGACATTTGTTATATCTCACATCTTTTCTGCTTCGCACTTTTTATGACGGGTAAGACTCAGAACTCAAAGTCATCGTGTACTCGTAGACTAATTTTCCTTCAATTTTGAAGGTTGTTTCAAAGTGAATTATCCTGAGAATAGTTTCTTATAGTCAAAAAGTTTTCGTTTACAGATTTTGGAGTTTCAAATTTAACTTAAGCAATTCTTCTGTAAACTGAACCGTTTTTGGGGCATTTGACCCCCTACATGACATATCAAAATATGATTAAAATCCCGAAATGTTGAGTTATATTTTAGCAAGGAAAATGGTAACAAAGAATCGTAAATCACCAATTTCCATTCCATTCTATCCCCTCTCCCACTATCCGCCCCTGATCAGATCTTAAGTTTGGCGCGAAGATATTTTCGCAAAATCGACAAAGAATTCTTTCCTTTGGATTTTGTTTTTTTTTTTTTGTTCCTACTTCTCTCTGTCTCGAAGGACTTTAAGGGTATATTTTGACGTCTGCTGATTTGCTACTTTTTGTTGTTGCTTAGCTGGTTGGATGCCATTTTGTGCGATGTAGATATCTCTACGTCTTTTCCATCAAAGCCCGTCAGAATGTCGTAATTCAGTATTCAAGGATTTAGTGTTTTCTTTTATAAGGGGGTAAGTTATGGTAACATACATAATACTACACAGACATTGTATACATTTTAAGGATAAATGGTCTAGTAGTCCTTGTTATGTAAGTGTATGTGTGTGTGTATTTTATTTTTTGACGTGCTATATCCGTAAATTATGTTTATGTTATGTACTGGCAGCATTGCGACGGAAGTTGTGGGCCATGTGCTGATGGTTGAGAATAGATGGATAGATGCTATGGATGGCGGTGTAGATGGGGGTGTGGGTTGTGGGTGTGTTTTCGTTGGTTCATGATGACTGTTCTGAGAGAGATAATCACATGAATCATAGTTAATCTCTTCTTTCGGGGATAATAATTTAGGCAGATAGAAATGTTGGAGAAGTTTTTTTTTATATGTAGTTAATTTATTTATATACTGAATGTGTTTTTCTTCTTGTGAAAAATATATACATAAAAGACAACCTCAGCTTGAAAACATCAGAGTTTGTCATATCTAACTACTCAGTTAAAGTGAAAATCAAATGATTGCGATAATATGCCCATCTTGTAAGTATAGGTAGGTATGTTTGAAATTCAAAATGTGACATATATGAAAACTTGTGGAACGTATTCATTTTTCATTTCACAAGAAGTGGATGCGAGGGTAAAGCATGAATTAAGGTGTGTTCCACCAATGTTACATTTTTAACGTTGTTTAAAAATAGTGCTTAATGTTTTGAAGATGTAACCTAAAATATCGGAGTGAAATATAAATGTTTATAGAACAGGAGGAGCTTGAATCTTGGCTCGGGCTTCAAATCTTATACTACCCCACCAACAACCTGAAATGTTTTTTACCAAGTGTACCCACTTTTTCTAGCAATGAAGCAACAATTTTTGAAGGAGTATTTCTTGTCATGGAAAAGTATATCTGTTCTTATTCGTTCGGATTGCAGAAGATTGTAGGTCTACTCGATTCCTGTCGATACCCAAAGAAATATGGTTAAGGAATTTGAGGAGTTGTTGGAATTACTCAGCATTCGAGCTTTAGCTATAGTTAGTGCGGTGAAGACGATTGCTAATCAGGGGTACTGACCTAAGATTTCATTATAGAAGGTGCCGATGCAGATTGGATTCGAATTTCTGAAAATCACAACGAGAGAGAAAAATAGCTTGGTAGAGTATTCCACTTTCGTGTAGTTTGGTTAAAGAAAGAATCTCTCTACTAAACAGTACGTCCGAAGTTTGGCTCGAGGGTAAACTGATGAGCATTCCTAAACGCGCGAGTGTTATGATTGAATTGTTTAGGAGTCGCTGAAAACGCCCTTACAACTAATGACTTTAAGGACCTTTTTTCTACATCACTTATGGTGACACCTTTGGCTTGATTTGTACGAAATCCACAGAGCACAATTTCGCTAAGAAGAGGAGAATTTTTCCTTCATTTTTGGCTTGATGGAATGTTTTGAATCCCGCAATATTGATGTTGTTGCGCTTGGCTAAACTGCTGTCACTGATGAGAACGATTTTCGAATTCTTGTTCTTCATGAAGATATGAAATGACCTCTTTTTCTTCAGGTTGTGCTATTATATTAACTTCCAGGCATTAAACTTCAAAATTTGCATTCCTCTTCTTACACAATTCAACCGTTATATCCGCGCTTTTAAGAATGCTTATCATTTTACCTTTGAGCCTAATTTCTGTCGTACATGATAGGAAGGTTACCAATGCAAAGGAGCTGAGCTGGGCGTAATTCATTGGCATTTCACTACAGGCCTGTTCATGACCAAGAGCAGGTTGCATCTAGAAGTTCGTTTAACTTCGTTGTTCAGGTTCATTTAAGGTGTACAGGTACAAAGGATATACTTTCATACATATTTTGAAAAACAAGTCTTTTTGCAACACTTTGATAGAAAACTTTGCGTGTAACAATTTTATAAAGTTTAGATCAAAATAATATAAAAAAATTTAGATATCTACTTAAATTTATGGTTTCGAATACTATGCAGCTCTGTTGGACAATTAACATTAAACATTTATTAATTTTTCAAACTTCCCTCCGCTATTGAGTTTTAATTACCCATTCGCCAACTCTAAAAAGTCAAAGCCTGATCGTCAACATTTGTAGGTACTGCACATCACTAATAACGACAACGTCATCGGTCGTCAACTCCCTCCCATACAACCACCAACCTAACGATGCATATTTATTTTATGGCAATTTTATTAAAATATTTTTATCACCCCTCCATTAAGAAAAGAAGCCTTTAACATCAGCATCCTCAGTTGTCCCGTCATCATCATCGAGTTTGATGAAGCTTTTTTTCTCGAAAACGCTGCAGCTGAGATGTGATCATCATCACTACGGCGGCGGCGGCGGCAGCGGCTGCGCTGCTGTCCTGAATGGTTTTGACAGGTTCAAGGAACCCATCCCATTCCCGATGATATGCGATCCAAGTTGATACTAATGGCAGACCTGGCTCATCTCCCAGGTATACCTACCTAATTTCCCGGCGCACCAAGAGACATCATTTGGGTACCTAAATGAAAAGACAGCTTCATTTTGATGGAATTCCATTCGTGGAGGTTTTACGACTTTTCGGAGCTGATCCGTACAAAGACAAAGAACAAGGTGACTGAGGGGGAGGTTGTGCAGCGGAGCGGGCGGACAATATTAATGCATTTATTTGTTTTGAAAATATCGAAAGGAGGCTGCAGCAGTTTTATTAAATTAATGAAACCTTAAACATGTTGAGATGTAATTTCTTGCAATAATTTATTTATGACTCTGATGTGAGTAGTCGCATTGGAAAGATGGAAGTTGGGACATTATATTGATATGGTCGGTCAGGTGGGGAAGAATTTGACGATGATGGTCGCTTCGCTCGTTAAAATGGATATCATCATCTTTGTCAGGATTATAAATATAAAAATTGCTGTCATTTAGTGCAGGGCCTGGAAATGAGGCTCAACAGAGCGAGAGTTACACTGCCAAATGGCAGGGCAATGGTGTGAAGGGTGGTGGCCAGTCACTGTGCATTGATGGGTTTAATATACAATTTAAATGTCGTAAAAGTTTTTATTTATTTGCCAAGTGAATTGAGGAAGTTTTACGATAATTCGTTCCGCGCATCACTCTGTGTTGTTTGGTTGTTCTTGTTGTTGTTGGGTGTTTAAATTATTACATTATTTTTTTTTTGTTTTTTTGATGTCTGATGGAATGATATGGCTGTTATATTTTTGTACCCCTAAGTGCTGCTGAAAGTAGTTTATATTTTTACGATTTAACATAAATTTAGTTATTTCATTATGGCAAATGGCTGGATTTGAACTCAATTACCCTATTATCGGGCTTATTTTTGGTATTAAATTCGATTTGAATATGCGATGTGTAATTTTCGAGTGGCTTTTAAAACGGATGTAGTACTTGTAGTAACTAGTAAATTTAAGAATTCAGAAATAATTTTAATAAAAACTAAAGAAGACCGCGCATAAATGTTTTTGAGTAATTTTCTTTAACCAGAAACGTTGTCATAATCAATTGAGTATTTTATAAAACAAGTTATGAAAAAATATTATTTAATGGCAATCTTGATAGTAAAAATATTATTTATTTTTTTTTTCTGATGGAATGGAACGCCGTTTTAATTTTCACTTTAAACGTTACCTTTGAATTGAATCTGTGTAAATGCTTAAACGTAAATGCCGTCAATACGGTAGCACTAAAATATATACTGAACAGATCATTAGCGTTGTGAAATTCGTTTGAACAAGTCATACAAAATAAAGGATCCTAATAATTATTAAACTATAATCTGTTTTTATTCGACAACTTATCGATATTGTTAAAAGTTGTTGAAAAAAATTATTTAATTATTTAGAAATTTAATTTGTGAATTGGATTTCTTTAAGGAAGAGCTTGTAATAAGCTGCGAATTCGAAAAAAAAATATATAAAAATTTTATATTCCTCGTATGTTTTGCTGTAAATCATGCACCGAGCAAGTCAACTATTCAGTCAACCTACGATCTTCTGATTTGATGCCTCCTGATTTCTTTTCATGGATTTACTGGACTAGAAACGAAATTGCTGAAGATTCAACAGAAGTCTGCGAAATTAAAAGAGCTCCCCTTTGTCCCATGGCCGACATCATATTCCACAAATAGAGTTAAAGACTATATAACATAATATAAATCAAAAGAAAATATAAACTATTAAATTGTATTTCATTTAAAAATTATTGAAAAAAAAAACATCGACCTGGAACATAAAACGCACCCTGTATGATAACGCTGGAAAGAGATATACCACCATTATTTATCCAAAACTCTTGAAACTACAAGTAGACTATATGGTAAAAGTGCTCAATATGTCTAATAATCGTCTTTCGCAAGCAGAAGCTCTTAAATGGACCCAAAGCAAAATATACGAGTATATATAATTTATAATTCACACGCGCTCAAGGTTATGTTCAGAAATCCTTATAATGTTAAACACAGCACGGGCAATGGGGAAATTAGGGGGCAGAGAAAGGAGTAGAAGGTTGATTCATGACACAAACCAAAAGAATTATTTTCGAGATAAGTTTAACAAGTACATACATACATACGCAGTGGCCCATCTAGTGGATTCTTTTTAAATCATAAGTTATATTGACACTGATAGCTGGTTCCCGCTCGAAATCTAGATAGAAAGTCACTATCATACCTCGCGGAACGAAATGAGTCGCTTAACACTTGAAAAAAAAAATTGAATTAAATTTGGTGGTGCAACAGCTCGAAGTGAACCAGGACCTTGTGACTTACAACTCTCAACTATTCCTGTGTGCGTGTTCCTCCAGGAACGGAATCTGCCGATTCCTAACAGTTAATGAGCAGCACTTTTCATGACAAGAGATATATTTTTTTTTTAGAGGATTTGTCAATTCCTCGCAAGAAGAAGTATACTCCTGAAAAACTTTTTTTACAGCGCCTGAGAATCGAACTCAAGACCTTCCGCATGACAGTTCAACGCACTAACCATTATGCCAAGGGGTATAACGTTGGGAAATATTCCAAACAGAGTGCTGTGTAGCCTAAACAGTGCGTTTTTTTTTTCTTTGATTTGAGATCTGGCCCAAATGATGCACCAAACGAACCTGCTGAAAGCAAGTTTGTGCGAAAAGTTGTTGAGATTGGTATTCTAGTGAACAACACTTATGATCCCCGTTGTCGTACGGTGCGCAGCGAAGAGAATCCAGCCGAGAGTGTGAAACTCTATTCAGGAACATCCAACCTGCCTTCTGAACATTTCACGCAATAGCCTGAGAAGAATTTTGCACAAAGATCTCGAATTATTCGCTTGCAGTGACAGAATGAGGTACTGCTAAGCCAACAGAGGCTTGTATTGTGTTCCATAATTAATATGAAAGTTTGCTTTTACTAATAAAACCATAATACATCGCAAAAATTAAATTTTGTTCATTTTATTGCATTTTTAAAAAGAAACTTGAATTTGGTTAATCCTTTATGTTTCGATTCAGAGGGGAACTTGTTAACATACATTTTAAATCTCATCGCGAAAAATTTGTATTAATATACTATAGGTACTTATGTCGCAGAGAGCGAGTGGATATTTAATTTTTTTTTTTTGAAAGTGCCCTGTTCTAAGTGAAACAAGAAGACATATATTAGCTGGGGCGTGACTTTCAACAGAGAACGAAATAATAGATCTTCTTAGTAAAATATGTGTACCAAATATGTCCAAATTTTGGAAAATGGCAGTTTTGAACAAATTGACTGTGTTACGACTAAGTTTGATAGGCAGGAGTTACATACATATATGTAGCTGTTTCACAAATTAGCAGATCATAGCTTCGTTTGTAAGGACTTATCAGGCACAATGAATCTATCGCGGGGCAGAAGCCACATGTTCAGGTCTATCACAGAGCATGTTTTTTATTTTGTATCAACAAGAAACCTCTTTTAAAAATCTTAAACGATTTCCGTATCCGTTCTAATAGATGAAACCTATCTCAAGGCTTTTGCAAATAACAATCAAATGAAAAACAATTTGAGAATGTTATAACTATAGACATGCATATTAAATTGAAGGAACTTACCCCGTATTTTGATGAACATACAAATTTGGTTTCTTGAGCTTTGTGGAAATGGTTCTATAAATACAAGCACCAACCGTTCATCTGAAAGAAAGACATTTTTTAATAAGTTTTTTAATAAAATTTAATATTTTAAAAATTTTTTTACTATTGTAAGGTTGTTCCCTAATACAAATCAAGTAGTCTTACTAACATAAATGTAGTTAAATATACCCTTAGTTATGGCCAATAAAGTAGCCGTTAAAGTGATTAAAGGACTCAAGTAAGATTTGAACAAAATATCATTACAAGATGCTTCTTGTAAGAAATTCCCCAGCCAACTATTTAATAGACAAAAGTTACCGTTTGGAAGATAATCACAGTTTCAGTACAGGTAACCGGGCAATATTGACTAATTGCCAATAACTTCCACACCCAGAGAAATGATTGGTTAAATACAACGTAAAACTCTTTTAAAATTAAACAAGTGAGTTTGCTCTTTTTTTTATAGTATATGCGCACTCAAGGAATTATAATATAAAATTTGCTAATATTCAACCTGCAAACTTACCCGGTTAAAATTACAGAACTCAACTCAGTTATTTGATTAAATAAATCTGATCGATTTTCAGTTGGTAAAAATAGGAAATTGGATGTGTTATGTTACAACCGCACCATTCGGTTAAATCACATGAAGATTTTTCAATTTTAAAATTTTAGTCCATTGACTTAGTTAAATTAAATAAATCTGGCTAATTCTTTTAATCTAGATACTCATATAATATAAGCAACTGAACGATTAGCTTAATTAAACCAAGTAGAGTAGATCAATATTGATTGAATAAAAAAATGTGTTAAATTATCTAAGTAATAGCGAATTATAGGCGAGTGTGTCAAATAATATAACTAATTTTATCAATTAAACTTACATTATTAGTTGTTTATTTTAAACCATTTCAATTAATCGAGTTATATACGTTACTTTTAGGAAAAATACACTACGTAATTTTTAAACGACACTACGTTGTTTTAGATATATTTTTTTAACCCATCGGAAAATGCTCTTGGTTATATTTTATTTTCTGTGCGTATAATTGAAATTACTAAATACATGCATAATAATACATATGTACACAAATTGTCTGTGCATGAACCATAGCTATCTGCAAAGTCTGACATTGTGGACTCTTTTTGAGTGCTAGGACAGTGTTTAAATGGCCAGACGTGACATTACAATGATATGGAAGACGAAAAAGTGTGTCCTGCAATCCTATCTACTACAGCCTAAAAGACGACCGATTTTTTGAAGCTTAGTAGATACTATTTTAACGACAGAAACTTACTTATCTAACCCTGATAGCCTCTTTACAGCTCAAATCAAACCAGCGGTTTTCTTTCGGATTGACAGATTTTATCCTTCCTGTTCGGAATAAAATGTCTCATACCGTAAAGAATCAGAATTGTGACCATATCTGCACTGGATTCTACTTTCTGCACGGTTGTCGTGGGGTGTTATTTTCTTTAACTGGGGTTTGTTGACATGAGATATTCGCAGATATGACACAATGGTCTGATGTGCCTAGAGACGATAATACACTTGTTGCGTATTTATCAGGGTCAGATGTGAGGACCAAGTCTATAGGGTTTGGCGGATTGACCTGCAATGTCAGGAATCCGAGTTGGCTCATCAACAAGCTGAGTCAGGTTGTTTAACTCAGCAAAAAAACTCGACATACCTTCCTTCGGGTGTTGTCTCATCAGAATAGCGCAGCTACGAAGAATTGTGTACATTGAAATCGCCTATATCAACAATCTTACTGTGCGGAAAATGGGAAACAATTCTCTGGATAGAGTCGGACCAGGCATCGAATTCATTAGAAGTCGAATTACCAGCCAAACTTGGACTGCAATAAATAAAACATGTATAAATGATGCACCTTTGGACAATTACAATTTACTGTGCTTTCTGTTAAAAAAAACTATATAGTATATATGAGAAAATTATATCAGAAATGTAGACTCACAATCTTCTAGTACATCACTTTTCTTAATTTTCAAGTTTTCCATCGATTTTCCCGATATACGTGTTCGAAAAGTGAATTTCTTCTTACCTAACCCTACTTTATCCTTGGTTTTGTTGGTTATTTTTGTTTGTATTGAAATATCGCCGTTATATGGTCTTTCAGTTTATTTATGAAAGTTAAGTCAGAATTGGCGAAGTTATGGCGCATTTCAGACAATATTTTTATAATTTTCTGAACGACCAATCTACTGCATTTTTGCTCGAATTTGAGTATGATAATATTCGAACCGCTTTTTTGAAGCTTGTGGGTAAGGTAAGGAAATATTTTGTAAACCAAAATGACCGTTGGTTGGTTATGATTACAATGAAAAACAAATTTTGAAAATCGGTTCGGAAATGGGTGTTAAAATGCCCATTTTCTAAAAAAAATTGCTTTTTAACCTTTCCAAGACTCTATCTACTAAGGTGTATACATATCTATAAATATTTTATATTAGAAATATTAGGGACAAGATTACCCTTCTATAGACAACTAAATCTTATAGATCGGATCAGTATTTTGCAACTTATAGCCGATTTTGTGCAGCCTAACCTTCAAATTTGTAATTTTCTTTACACTTACCTTTAAAATAATTCAAGTTTTCATTTGCATATTATTGATTCTTTGATTTTAAATTGTGATCTTATGGGTAACGCAAGGTTATGATTCGTACATCAAAATCTTTGTTAGAATGAAATGCAAAAAAAAATACCCATTTTGTGGGCGTGGTTGAAAGATATGAACAGCACAGCCTATAAATGGTAGGATCAATTTCCTGTGCCTCCTGTTCAAAAAACCTACATGGTATATATGAGATAGTTGTACTAGAAAAGTAGACTCACAATTTTGTAGTAGATTACTTTTCTGTATTTCCATGGTTTCCTTCGATTTTACCAAGAAATGTAAATTTCTTCATAACCCTACCTAAATTAATTTTTCTTTGATTTTAGTTCTTCGAATACGGAAGCCATAGACTAGACAATAGACATAGTGCTGAAAGAATACAATTTGAAGCCAATTTCTAGAAGGGGGATGGGAGGGTATATAAATTATCCTAATTTTCAGTTTATCACAGGTTGGGTCGAAAGTTTTTTTCTAATTTGAAAAACTCACTCGATTATTTTAACCCAAAGAGCTTATCGGCGTCATTTTGATGTACGAAATCCACCCTCTGCGCACATGATTACGGCACTGGTGGCACGATTTCGTCAACAAGAAGATCTGTTTGGAGAGCGCAGAATCAACGTCACAAAGATGCACTGGTTAACTCGGTGTGTCACGCAGTTCATTGCGAAGAGTTCTAAGAACTAAATTGCAGTTGTTTCCATGCAAAATCATGAAAAAGTTTTCATTGCCCATCTCGTAACAGTCACAATCATCTATATCTGTATCTGTTTCAGAAGCGGAAGAGCTGTCAAAAGATTTTTGTTCATCTTCTGTTTGATTATTTACAGGTGGAGGTGCTAACAAATTGATACAGTCTTTAGACAAAGATTTAAGTGGTTTTAGAGGTAATTCCCGACAAGTAGATATTAATGGATCGGATGAGATTAGGAATCTTTTAAAAACATCCTCCATTGTCTTTTGACGATAATGGTTTCTTGCGAAATTAGCTTGATAGATTTAAAAAAAATTATAACATGCTATTTGTGCATCTTCCGACATTTGACAGATAGGTAATACTGAATATTTTATTATTTCGGGGCTATGAATTAAAAGTTTTTTAAATTTATTTTCTATTTTCAATAAAAAAATACAAAAGTGGCATACCAAATTGTGTTCCTAAAAATGTTTTAAAAATTTTTGTTTATATAAAAACTTATCTAAGAAAATAGATACAACAATTTATAATTTATTTTCAGATAGGAAATCACATGGCGTTCTAGTGCTTGCTGGAACTACCGAGGGAGTTGGTAAAACCATTTCAAAAATAAATTTCAAACTTATGATAATTTTAATGAAATATTTTTCTTTAATTCCAATTCACTTAAACATATGTAAGAGCTAGTTCGCTCGTCCCAGCCCTCCATTTTATTTCTAATAAAATTGCAATATGAGACTTCTTAACATTAAATTTTGAACTTACATATATTAAAGAGCATTATTTAAGTCTCTGCAATTTGAGCCACCTTCATTTATAGGCTTGAATATTTTTAACGTCTTTCTTTTTTCTTCAATCTGAAACGATTTCTTTCAATAATTGAATTGAATTTTTTAACAACAAATCAAATTTTCTTTCATAAGGAATTGATTTAAGTTTTAAAACTTTGACAAAACTCTTTTGGAATTTTCAAAAACACTTTTTAGAAAACAATTAAATTTATAAAAGCGTGTTTTCTTATTAAATAATGTAGGTTTGTAGTATAAAATACTTATTTATGAATATTTCCTCTATCCTAGAACGCTGATCTTCAGTTGAATCCTCAATTACTCTACCCGTTCACATCAAGTTACTCTTCTAGCATTATGTATCAATAACTCCTTAACAAGCAAGCAAATTCAAATCAATTCATGTAACTCATGTCTCAAAACATTTTCTGCTCTTTTCTCATTCATGCGGAGGCCTTTTCAAATATAAGAACAACAACAACAACAGCAACAACAAATAAAGTGATATCAGAAAAATTACTTGCAATTAATTGGGTAGGTATGCTTATTGAAAAACCTGCCCCAGCAGAAGCAGCACTAGGTAGGTATAGGAACTCGTAACCTCTTTCATGTATGTGCAATGTGCATACAATCAACATTATAACCAACAGACGAACTTCAAAGTGTCTTCTCTCTTCTGCAGCCATCCATCGAAGGCTCTTTTTCTGATTAAGTTGTCCTTTACGTCTGTGGTCTGTCCATCCATTTTTTAACTGCTCACGCTTGCACTCGCGCTCTCAACATTCACGCCAACAGTCAGGCGGCTATTTTCAATGCCAATAAATCGTAATCGTCCTGCTGATGTTGCCTGGTGCTGTGCTCCTACTTCTGAAGCTACATAACTTGTGATGGTATAAAGTGTTCTTGTAGCGTACCTGCTTCAGGACCCGTGTGAGACAGAATCAATGCACCGAAATTTATTAATCAAGCCTCAGAGTCAGTTTATTATATTATACTCGTATATATAGTTGATCGGAAGAGCAGGCTGTGGACGACATACTGCTGTGGCACATTCCGCCTGATGGCCAAGTAGAGGATGTCATAAAAATTAATGTGGCTTCTTAAAATTAATGATTTTTATCTTGTGGCATTGCTTGGGAGATGGTAAACACCCTCTGTCACATGGGCGATCTATGTGCTTGCCATATTTTTTTCTTACCTTATAACTCCTTCGGGTTAATTTTTCAACAACAAAAAAAGAAATAAAGGATCTAAAAAGATCCTAAGAGCATAAACAAATAACAATGAGTAATGAGCTATTTCACTGCAACGACCGACGACGACGACGACGATGATGATGATGATGATGATGATGATGATCTTCAAAGCAATCTCCAGTTCAGCCCAGCTATACACGATGGACACGTCTTTTGGTCATGGTGATCATCATCGTTGTTGTTGGTGTTGGGGTTGGTGAATTCGTAAAGTCGACTTACGGTCGTCGGTCGAATGAAATCTTAACACGAAAATGTCCAATAAAATCGTATGATATACTTGGCCGTTCCCTGACTGGATTCTACTCATCTGTCGTCTCCATTGATGGTGAAGTGAATAATTGAATGATTAACCATGATGGAGGAGAATACACCAGGAGGGGCTTAAGATAATATTCGTTGACATTCGAAAGATTGTTGCTAAGCACGAACCAATCTGCAATGGGATCTTTCACCTACAGCCCGCAGTTGAATACATTTGAAGAGACGGTTAACCATGGTGGGTGCAGTGAAATAAGGCAGTCTTCAAATTTAAGATATTTAAATTTAATTTAATATCGCAACCCCTGTCACAGTGAAGTCCAGCTACGGATAACCGACAAAATATATGGCCAGATAGGAGTAATTTCAGCCTGTCAAAGAGTTTTCCTAACCAGAAATTTCAAATTGAAAAATTCGGGTTTATTTAAAGACACTTTATGTACTCGCAAGTCTACACATCTTTTTCAGCAGATGGCACAGTAGCTTCGTCATATATAGGTCTCACAACCGGACACTGTCTAATAGCTATAGGCACGCCACAACACTTGAGGGCTACTACAACGATTTCTGCAGAAGTTATGAAGAAGGGGATAGTCCAATTCCTCATCTTACGCAAGGTGACGCAAAATTAATCACCCTATCGGAAGATGGTTACAAATGGCGTCGTATGTCGATCATATTTGACATTTGTAAAATAGACAGCTTCAGTATACAAACAGACAAGCAATGGAGCGCCATACTCCGCAAGAGCATAGAATAATTGCGCCGATTTTTTTGACCAAAAATCGGTCGGTGGTCTTATTGCAGAGTAAATTTCGACATCGATTTCCTAATCGTGTCGCGTCAACTGGATAAACATTCTGGCGCTTAGCTACTCGACTCGTTTGGAGATTGAAACCACAGGAGACCATGCATGTCTTTCGGCCGAGAATATCGCCATTGTGGCTGCCGATGTCGCTGAGAACGAAGAAACATCAACCAGACGACGGGCCATGCAACTGGACATTACCAGATGGACCGGACGCTACAGAGAATTTTAGTAAAAGACGTACTGAGCGGGGCTTGGTGAATAAATGGTTTCAACAAGACGGTGCAACCGCTCACACAGCACGAGCCAAAGTGGTTGCTTAATCTCTCGTTTCGGGAATTTTACATGGCCAGCAAGATCGTACCTGATTCACCAGATCTGATATCAGACTTCTTTTTACTTGAAGTCACGGGCTAATGCCACAAGCCTCAGACAAACGCAGCCTAAAGGAGGATATTTGACAGGAATGCTAACAGTTATCACCAGAAATCTTGCGGGAAAACTACTTAACGGATATCATCTTTTCCACTTAACACACAAAAATATAAAGGTCCAAATAAAGATTTCTTTCACTCAAAATCATTTGTCCTAAAAACCTAGACTCCATTTGGAACACTTCAAATACTGAAATAAGAAGTCTAACAGGCATCGTAAGTAGCTCAAACTGATTTAAAGAGTAGGGAAAAGTATTGTTTATCTATCACAACTTGCCAAAATTTGGCCAATTCTATCTAACCTAAGCTTTAACTGTCAAAAAAATCTTACTTGTGTAAAAATCAATAATTCTAAGCCTCTTGGGAATATTGTGAAACATTTTGGACTTGGTTTTCTAAATTTGGTACAAATATATTGGAATCACATTCATATGAAAATCTACTTATTTTAAGACATTTTCAACAAAAACTTGACCTAATTCCCAAAATTGACAATAATATTTTTTTTTAATTTTGAAATTTTGTACCAAATTTTGACCTAAATTATTGTGAAACTCCTATTTTTTAATTAAAAAAAATAGGCGATACCACATAATGGAATGTACCCAAATCATTAAGTGTACCGAATTTCCATATTTTTAGTCAAAATTGTACCTTAAAATACCTGGTCTTGAGAATGTCAAAATTGATTTTTCCGTTTTGATTTACGTTTAAAAATTGTTTCTCAGAACTTTAGGATTGCCTTTAATATGCTATTTAATTTCTCTTTTCAAAAATCAAACTCCAATTCTCTACGTCGCGTTTGATAACAATAAAAGAGGAATTTAAATTTGTCAAAATTATTTGACGACCAATTTTCTACAAAATTCCTAACTGCCAAGATGACTCTATTAACCAACAGGAAACAAAAAACTTCTCAATTTAAATTTAAACGACGAATAACTTTTCTACGACATTAAAACTGACAGCCCTGAATCTAAACTATCCGACTTTGTGCAATAAGTTAACCAGTCATGATGACACTCTTCTGAACCCTAGGTTCAGGACAGCTTATACCCTACCTACGACAAAAAAAAGTGACTCCTTCATATAGTTTGTGTCAAAAACTTATGTCTCTCCGAATGAGTCGCCTTCAACTCTTGCAACAGACACAATTTTTTTTTGTTCCATCCACTCTGTCTTTCATCCTCCGAAGACCTTCTGGTTCGTCCTTTCGAAACTTTTATCTCATCATTTCAAAAACGAAAAAAAAAAATTGTAACTCTGTAGTAAGAAAAACTCGCAAGAATGTCAAACAGAATATGAAGACACAACCTGCTTAGCGCATCTCTAAGCCCAAAAGCAAAGCAAGGCAAAAGCAACACAAAAGACGAAAAGACAGTGAAAATGACAGCTATAAATTTCTCACTTTGTTTTCTTCCTTATGCTGTTGCTGGGCTCTATTCTATCTACGACGAGTCTATCCAGCAATCCCATTCCCGAATCTCAATCCAATCCACTTCTCTCTACTTAACCAACCCCGACTATATACTCCATACTCTCTTCTCTTGACCATTTAAAGGATCCCTAAATGAAATGTTGGAACAAACAAACAAATAGAATCTATCTGTCCAAGAAAATCCGGCAAATGAAGAAATTAACGCTCAAGACCGGGAAGACATTGCCATCGCAAGTGTCACAAAGAACAACACAAAATGGTTATTGCATTGGAATTAAACATCGGGTATTGAAAATCTGACAGTGATCGGTTGTGATGAGGGTCACACTATGGTTGCCGAGCACCAAGTAGAGGAGGGTTCTTTGAGTGAGAGTCCCCCATCACATATTAGAAGCCTCATCAGCAACTATCCCTCGCTGATTAGATGCCATAATTCTGTCTGTCCCGGCGAGGCGACCATTATCATTTAATTATTGATTGGATGGCGGTGACATTGAATTATGTTTCTGGAGAAGCCAAGCCGTTCTCGAAGTTGCTTAAAGAATTTTTTCATAAGGACCCAGGTAAATAAATTAAGTATATTAGATTACAGTCTGGGAGGTAGCGTTGTTAATTGGACGGATATTGGTTTCGTGAAGAAGAAGTTTTTCATGAGTGATTGGAAAAAGGTGGAGTTTGAGATCATCTCGGAATGAAGATTTTTATACATTTTAATTTATTTTTAAATAACTGATTGAAGGGTTTTAAGCAACCATTTGGAGAATATGCTTAAATGGAACATAGGATCATTTTTAGTGACTATGTAAACTATGTAAAAGTATTTTCTAATCCATTCACAAAACTTCTGCCAATTTTTTAAAGGTACCTTTGCAATTCTACTTCCGAAAAAGATGGTCGTGAATTTAAGAATGATTATGAAAAGCTGAAGGTAGAGGTCGTCGGCAGAGCAAGGAAGTACTTTAGAAGTTTCAGAATCAGATAAAAAGGAGCCCTGAGGAACACCAGCATTCATTTTCTTTGAGAAGATCACACTTGCTACCGTCCAATACAACATGTATTGACCGATCCAGAAGGTTATGTTAGGTAAGGAATTAACCCAAATAATAAGGGTTCATTGATACCAAACGATTTTAGATATTAGAGCTTGATACCCTCTACCAAATGCCTTAGAAATATCAAGCTCGATAATCTTACTTCCTCCGAAATAATGTAAAGATTTGTTCCACTCTTCGGTGAGATATGCCATCAGATCAACACCAATAGTGGAACGATTGCTGTGAAAGCCGTATTACCGGTCATTAAGATGATGATTGATCAGCGATTCCATGACCTTAGAAGGAAAGGACGTAAATGCAATTAGTTGGTAGGGGGAAGAGGAGGAATGGTAGCCTTTTTCAGGGACAGGCTGGACAAATCCTATTTTCCAACTTCAAGGAAAAATTCTAGAGCTGTAAGAGCGATGAAAAAGCCTGTACGAGTCTGGAAATATGGATGTCCCATGGAATGAGTTACGGCCTCAAATACCGGAAGGACAATGTTGCTGTTAGGCTACCTGCAAAAGCTCATTTGCCTTAGTCTAGAGCTAGTTATCGAATTGTCAATTTAGATAAGCGTTGGCACCAAAGAAGGTTTTGGAAATATTGAGTATTGAATAAAAATTTTAATTTGATCAAAATCATTTGCAACGTTTTTGAGACAATCTAAAACAAAAAAAATTGTTTTATGGAAATTAATAGTTTTTCTGAAATTTGTTTCTAAACAAAATCTGTGAAGCAGTTTTTGTGAAAAAAAAATTATTTTTTTTAGATTTTGAAACAAAAATTTATAAAATATACAGTATTTGTTGGTCTTAAAAAAAAATGGGGAATAAAATTTAAACTGCTATTTTTCAAGTTTAAAATAAATCGGTCCACAGGCAGATAGGCATGATTGTGAGATCCACTTTTTTCAAGCCTACAATAGTTGACATTTTTATTTTTTATCAAAATGGTTAGAGCCGTTTTCGAGATATATAAGATTTTTCATAATGGCTATATGACAGATATACTGTTAGTTTCTGACCTAAAAATAATTAAATATTTCCGTTAGGGAATCACCGAAGACAACAAGTAACGAGTTTGATGAAAAAAGCCACATCGGAATAGGCTGTAGGTCGAGGTACAGGCAAACTGAAAGGCGGAATTGTAGGACCCAATTTTTCCATTTACTCTATCACCGCAAGTAAGAACGAAAAAGTTGATTGGCCAGGCTGACTTTCGTTGGATTAAAGTTAGCTGATTTGTTTCCGAACTACTGATCGCCTGGAATTCACCTGTGAAACTTTACGTTTGCACTTACGAACACTCATTTCGATAAAAAGTTTTAGCATTTGGATATGCTGCCATTATGATTTGCCAAAACAACATGGCCGCCACAGAATGTCAGCATCGACCCATAGCTATTGGAAAACCCTTTACATGCTTGTCCATAAGAGCAAGTTCATCCGATGCAGAAGTGCTTGTTTTATTTTAATTATCATCTCAGGACTTGAATCCATACTTCCCCAACATGCGCTCTTGATAGTGTGATAAAAAAAATTAACGTCTTACTTAATATTACTAAATTTAAATTCAAAGCTTTTTCGCGTTAGAGCTGAAGCATATCTGTTAGATCTTATCTACTTCAAATCATACCTAAACATCAAATGGGACCTTATCAATGAGATCTAAAAGTTTTGTGTAGAATAAATTCAAAGAAGTAAGCTATGCTAGTATAAATCTTTAAAAGTCTTGATTAAAGCATAAAAAGAAAAAAAAATATATGTATACATATTTCCAAAAGCTGCTGTATACAAAACTTTTAATCAAACATTCTTCTTTTCTTTTCCAGCATCGCGCTGTTGATGCTTACTCAGCAGCCGCATGTCAAAATTGAATATTCCCCAATTAATTTATGTCTACAAATAAGATTTGTAGATACATTTTGTCTATATAGATAGATTTTTTTCCTTATTAAGACTTGAAATGAAACAAAAATATTAAAAAGGAAATAAACATAATATGTAAGACAGAAAGCAAGAAAAGAATCATTGATCAAAGTCTTAGCGGAGAAATTCTGACAGATTTATTGATATAATAATGTATCTAAATTTTTCGTATCTTTGTATCTCTCTAGGTACGAGTATTAAGAGTGTGTGCGGCTTTTTGGTTATGAATCTTCTTATATTTCTTCCCCTCTGCGCAATATAACTTGGATTTTATGATAATTTCCTTGATAAATCCTCTGTCTCTGTCTCGGTCGCTCACTTGTTCTGTTCCTGGCTGATTCTACTGTCGAAGACGGGCGACGACGACGACGATGAAAATTGATGGAAAATCCAATGAAGAAAATCGACAGAGATGTTTATTTATCGAATCAAGAAACCATGAAACCCCAAGAAGAAGATGAAGAATATTAAGATGAGAAAGAAGAAGAAGAACCAGCTCCATCGCATCGCAAGATGGAATCCAAGTCAGACGCCATAATCTCTCACAGTCGTCATCGCTCGTCGATTATTATACGTACCTACTCGTACCTATAAGCAAAGGATTGCTATCCGGATTCATGGTAGAGGTATCTATGAGTTTCAAAAGTGCCTGATGCTGTGGTTGTTGCTTTTGTGAGGCATATCGAATCCGAATCTGAGTTATTGATATGACTTGGTGCAGAGTAATTTTGTTTTCTTTATCGGAGTAGGTATTTAGGGATTGAAGTTAGAGGTTTTCGTAGAGAAGCTAACCGCACAAAATCGAACATAATTTGTTGCGGTTATGATAGAAAATAATAATAAGAAAAAAAAGTGGAAAATCATATACCTACCTAGCGAGACGGGAAGCCGATGAAAACCGATATAAATGGAGGTTCTGCATACTGTATTAGATAATTGAGTTTTTTTTTTAGGGACAGAGGGATAGGTTTTGGTTCATTTCCAAAGCAGGTGCTGAAGTGAAATGATGAAAGTGATAAATTATTCAATCAGGTGGTGTTTTGAATTTGCTTTCGAGGGGTTCAAATTGACGACATCATTACTATGGGAAAACTAGTTCTTTTCAATTTGAGATTTATATATTAGTTTCATTTAGCTTTTAAGAATATCAAAAGTTATAATAACTCTGGAACGTGGTAAGCCATTGCAAGACAAGGAGTCCCATAAGCTATTTCGCTTCTTCTTATATCAAAATATGTTGAGAGAATATTACTTCTTGATACCGGAATATCAGATAGGGTGTAAAAACAAGTACCTACTCTACAATTTTCTAGCATAGTATAAATTTATCAGGAAAACTCTCGACGGTATTTTTGGGTTTTTCGCAAGTCTGTGAAAAGGTGTAAAACAAAGCCTACAGATTGAAATTAAGACATGTTCTGTTTAGATGACTTTATAAAATTCTAAAATAATGTCTATAAAACAGGCTTGTCTTACTCGAACAAGGAAATTATTATTCATTTTTCAAGGAAATAGTTGCTGAGATACCACAAGGAAGTATTCTGGGTCAAATTTTGTTTCATTTGCACATGATACACTCCAAACAGATGGGACAATTGTTACAACGTTTGAGATTGCCCGCAATAAACACGTCAATAGAACAATCATTGATAATCTTGAAAGGACAAAGTTTTCGCCCCTGAAGATCAAAACTTTCCGAAAACCAAAAGGTTACATGTACTTCGTAACTTTACTTCGTTAAAACTAAATTTCATGATAAATTTGAACTTAGATTCGTTGGCCGAAAAAGAGGTCGGTTAAAACAAGTGAAAAACGCAAAAACCTCTTAAGACCTTTGAATGTTCCAAAACTGAAAAATTTAACAAACTTAGAGGCACAATAGCTCATAGACAGCTTCTCAGTAAATACCCCTGAAAAACTTCGTCTTAGGCGGATGGGAAATGAACTCAGAGTTACAGCCCACCACCGCACTAACTATAAACATAAAATTACTTTGGAATTTAAGAATTTCATAAATGAAATTTTATGAAAAAATATGAATTTATGCAAAGAAAATTTGAAAAACTCGTTGTTTTATTTACAGATTACTTTTTATATACGAATTATTTCTTAGTATTATTTATTAATATTATTAATTCTAAAAAAAATTGATATGCCAATTTGAAATATTTAATAATATACATTTAAGGAAATAATTTCGGAAGTAATCGTTTACCCGTTTTCAAGATACTGAATTTTGAAAAAAAAAATATTTTATTCAAAAATCCAAAAACTATTTTTTCGGAAATTTTTAAATACAATGGTTCAAAATTTTAAACAGCCCATTATTAAAGTATTAGTATGATATTTTTTAACAATTTGCTAACTTTAAAGTAGTTTACTAACTCATTCTTAATTTTAAACATTTCCTGACTAGTATCATACTAAAGCCATTTTCTTAATAAATTGCTTCTGAACACACCTAAAACAATGACAGTTCGTGCAATGAACTAAGTAAACAGACCTTTTTTGACGTTTGCAAATAGCACGATACTTAAAAAATAAAATAGGTATTCGATGATTTTAACTTTAATAAAAGAGTAGGGAAAGTATGATGCTATATTCGATTTAAATTTGCAAAATCGCTATTTTAACCTAGTTTCATATACTAAAACAGCTTTAACATCATACTAATTCAACTAAAATTTTGCGCCAATATTATTTAAAATTTAAAGGAGATCTTGCATTTACATTCTGGTTGAAATTGGTAGAGCTATTAACGGTAAAGTCGAAATAAAAAAAAAAACGGTTCTATGACAGGTGTACCGTTCGTAAAATTTGTTCTTAAAATTTTGTTCGACCAAACATTAGACCATGCATAGAAATAGTACACTTATTTTTTTTTATCAAATTCGTTACAGCCACTTTCGAGATACATAAGATTTTGCATAAGAGTACGGTAAGTTTTGGAGCTAAACAAAATTTCAAGTTCTACTCTGGGAAATCACCGAAGACCATTAAGTACTTAATTTGAAGAATATCTCTTCAGAGGCTTAGGGTGTAGCTTGAGGTACAGACCTACTGACATATAGACGGATATTCGGAATTGCGGCACTCATTTTTTTCGTAATCGCTATCTTCATTATGTCAAGTTTGATCAAAATCTCGAGTTCGATTTTTTTTAAAATGCAAAATATACTCTATAGTATGTACCTACATACATCGCAAGTAAAAAAATTGTCTCTTGGATCACTCTTGTCAATAATGAGAGTAATTGGAAAGAGTCCTTTATTTATGTTAAATCTCCAAAAACTTCCGATATATTGTTGCCTTTCGAAGCCTAACAACTTGATCTCTAATTGTCGGATCTGCAAGGTTTGGACATTTAAATGGAGATGTTATTTCATGTAAGCTAAATGGGTGAGTTAACTGAGAGGATTTTATGTCTACGAGGGTAATTTTTTGATTAAGAAACCCGAAGGAATGCCATTAAAAATATTTGCATTGTTTAAAAACGATGGTGTGCCGTTCCTATACCGGAGGGATTAATGGCCCTTATTTTTTCTGCTCAAGAGTTTTTGGCAACTGAAGCTGTTTTTTTATAATTGAACCCCTGAATAATACTTCAGCAATATGGGGCACTTTAAACATAGCTAGAGTTTCAATAGAGAATCTGGGAGTAATTCTTCCCAATAAATTAATTAGCAACTACGAAGATATATGTACCATAGTGACCTCGGCCAACGGACTCAACTTGTGACTTTTTTTGTGGGTGGATACCTTAAGTCCACGGACGCTTAACAGTAACAAACTTTAAACAATTCAGGCCATATAAGAAAACTTCCACCTTGAAGCGGAAGCCATTGAGCGAACAACGCTGTGCTCTCGTGTGTTCTCTAATTCAAAGAGTCAGTCCGATTGAAGGAGAGTGTCGAGAGAAATGGAAGAATTTTTAAATATTGCCAAACTCTATTTTTTTTTAAACGCATTTCTTTTTAATTTAATAGTTAAATATAAAAATTCTCGCTGGACATCGGATATGGTATAAAAAACGTAAGTGGGTTGTATTATTTTACTATCTGCCTGATTAACGTTCTGAATATTTAAAAATTGAATTACTTAATAGGTACGTTTTCTATTTGCAATTTGACATTTTTCGTTAAAAATCAAATTGTTAGTTTTTTTTTTAATTCTCAAGTCAGTTCTATCAAATAAATGTTGTTATCGGTTCCAAAGTAATTAAATTTCAAAACTTAGGCTATTTTTTTGGAATGATTCCTAACTGAAAAACTGAGACTAAATATTATGTCTAAGCCTTTATATCTTTAGAAGTTTTTCTAAGGCCCCAAGAAACAAACTTTTCAGAGTTGAAAGAAGAAAAAAAAAGGTTGATTTTATACAAACCATTCTAAACGTATGTAGGTACAAGTGATTCAAATAATATCTATAAATCTCTTTTCTTCAAAAAAACCTCCAACCCTCCAACTTTAGTAGACGTGGTTTTAAATATCGCATAAATTTGCAGCCATTTTGAATTTCTAATTTCTATTTAAAATGTTTTTTTTTTTTAATTTCCCTAAAACTCCACATCCTACTATTATCACTCAAACACAAAAAAAAATATATTAATCTCTCTAAATACACAAACACTCTATAGGTACACCCAACTATACCATCAGAGTGCAAAAATAAAAATAAAGAAAAAAAAAAATATATCCATCCAGTAGAACTTGATGTCATTCCCATTTAAGCAATTCCTTGGATAATTTTCCTCCATGATGTCCATGTCCATGGGCACGCATAAATCACTCATTATGAAGCATAATGAATGGCTGGCGACCTAAATATAAATCATTAGATTAGGTACACGTTAGGGCTCTTGATGTATACAATTATTTACATACATACAATACAATACAATACACTCACACACTAACAAATATCCTTTTTCACCCAAAAAAGACATTTTAACTCCATTGGGTCGTCGTCGTCGTCGTCGTCGTCACCGTCACCGTCACTACTACCAACCATTCTCTCTTAGTGTTGTTGTCTCCCAAAACAACAACAAACGGACAAAGCAAAAAAACGACCCACGAGACGACAAACGAACATTTAGTAATTCTTTTAATTGTGATCTGATGGCACATCACCAAATGCCCGGAAGGGGTGGATTCTGGATTCCTTGTTCGCTCCTTCTCTACGACTACTATCCAAACCAACTCGTCCTTTCAACCCCGACGCCTTCCTCCTGTCTTGTCATTCTTTTAGTCCTATTTATATATGTATTTATCTTTACATATATTTATGCGGGGTGGTATGGTGTCCTTTATTTTTGTTTTGCCTTTTGTTCTCCATTTCATCATGGAGATGATGATAACGGGCTTCGTTTTTAAAAAGGACAGTATGCTTGAGGGAAGGGGCAGTCACGGTCTCAAAACTAAAGGGCTAACTGCACCCATTAATTCATCTTCACTGCGGTCCTTCGGTGGAACGTGCAAAAACTTAAAAGTCCTAAATTGTAATACACCAAAAATTCAATCACATTAATTATTACATTTCATCTATAGGTTCGGTTTTCTAATACTTCAAACAATCCTCCCCCTCCCCTTATAGAGTTTTATAAAATATTTTATATTTGGAATTAAAAAATCACTTTATATGGAACCATGGTTATGAGAAGGTTCTGATCAAAAATTACAATTTTCAATAGAGCGATTAAGGGAGGAGGGGGGTAGAGTTAGGATGGGCACCTTCAATGGACAATTAAGGTATGATATTAAAAAATGGTCCTTTTGAAAATTATTTATTTTATTTCAAAAATATTTACGACTGTTTCCTAAGGGGTGTTGCTAAACATTGAGCTAAACTCCCCAAAGCCCCCTAAACCATTGCAATAGATTTTGAAAATTAAAAATTAAGGCTTGAAAGTTATTAAAGAATGAAAGCTCTTAAAATCAATATTTTTTTTTAAAGAGGAAGAGGGAGGGGGGGTAATTGGAAGTAACTGGACCTTCGATGTGTTCCATTTGAAAATTTATAATTTAGAACTTTAGGTAAATATTTATAAAATTTGAATTGAGAGTGCGTGTGCTAAAGACATTCTTCAAATTATCACCCCCCTCCCCCTCCCCAACACAAAGAAAAAAAAATTATTCGAGATGAAATGACAATGAAAAGTTGATATTTTTTTACAAATCAAGATCAAGACTTTTTCTCTTAGAATTTCCAACTATACCCAAACTGTCCCTAAATATTATAGCAAAACAAATCTAGATCCGCGCCTGAAAAGGGGAAGTATAGGTAGGAGATGCTTGGTTATTCCAGATAGATGGATGGTCGGACGGATGGAATATAAAAAGGATGAACTGCTCTCTCGCGAAATAGCAGATGAAAATATTGTGTGATGGTTTTCTGTTTTCTTAATTGCTTTCGTTGCCGTTGGCGATGGCGTCCTTTTCTGACCTTTCCATCACCCTCATTTGTCCTTTCACCATCATCGCCGCCATCCTCGTCGTCGTATACTCGTAGTCGTCAGCGTCATCCTTGTCACTGTAATCGCTGTGCCGTCAACATTTTACGCCAGCCTCTTCTTACACCATCAAATATAGGACCAGCATGATGGCCAAAGGACATCACTTGCCAGAGAGTGCGCGTGACCTTTTTTTTCTTTTTGCTGCTGCGATGAGAGAGTTCAATTTCTGCCTTTTTTCGCGGGTGAAAGTAATTTATTTTAGTCCTTTTTTTTTGTTGGACGAATATATTGTAAGTATTTGGTGCTTCTCATTTGTTAGATTTACTTCATGGCTTCTGTGTATATCTGTATTTGTATCTGTATTTTTTTTTTCTTTGTATTCTTGATTGCTCGCTTCGTTTCTATTTGTATCTTATTAAATGAAACAGAATATTCATGAGGAGATTAGAATTATTCAAAAAAAAGTATAAATGGTTAAGAAGAAGACTGGCAGGCGGGGGTGAAAATTATGATTTGCTTCTGTGAAAAGGGATTAAAGTCTCCTCTCTCCCTACCCACTCAAGAAAGAGGGTTTCGTTTTTTTTTTTGAAACATTTTATTTTCCAAAGGGATTATTTTTGATGTGTTTGGTGAAGATCTTGAATTACGGCTGCTTCCATTTTGGTTGATGGCGTCCCTCATTTTGGGGGCTTAAAAATGACGGTGAAGAAGATAAATATTTTCAACGAAAATAAAGTCAAACACAGAAAAGAATAAATTAGAAGAAAAGGTTATTACAAATAAATGGAAGAATATAGGCAAACATTTTCAATACTTGAACCTAGATGATATTTCGACTAATTTTTCTTATTGGTTTTTAATCGTTAAAATATGTAATAATTTTAAAAATTTGTAAAAAATTCTTATTGGTGTTATCTATCGCCTATCTTTTTGGAACTCAACCTCCTAAATGGAATCAACTTATGGGTAGAAGTTAACTAAATGCTAAGCCTCGGTTCCCATCGATCAGCGAAATCAAGCATCATTGTTCGTGGTTAGTACTTGGATGGGATCGTTCAATACCGACCGTGTGCTGTTGACATGTGTTTCTTCTGTTGTTCTTTCTTTCTATGTGTCTATCTTTGTTGTAATGTCTAAGCCGATAGTATCAGTTGCCAGTGCTTTTTGTGTGGAGTGCAATACTTAACTACTACTAATTCGGTGAAATAGGAGATTTAAAGTATATTTTGTAGACTTACTTAAGAGATGAATTCGAATAAAACGGCCAGTGGCTAAGAACTTCAAGTAAACTTAAACCTACACGTCAAAGAGATTACGATGTAAGCGTGCCCGACATAATCGTGCCACAAGAAATTGGTTATTATTGTTCTGTAGCGCTCGACATAGACGGTGGCCAAATATTCACACCAAACGGTAACTTTTTTCGCCTATTAATACGGCCATTCATCAAAAAATGCGCCTCGTCGCTAAAGATTATTTTTCGGCCAAAAGTGGGGTCCTTTTTAAAAACGTTCCGAAGCCCAGTCAGCGAACAAACGGCGGGCATTGTCTTTGGTCATGAACGTTGAGCTCCTGGGTCAGTTGGATCTTGTACAAGTGTAGGCCCAAGTCCCGAGGCAAAATTCGCCAAGTTAAAGTCTGTGAAAGGCCGAGTTCTTGTGCACGGCGAGGAATCGACTAGCTTGATCTGACCTTCCTTTGCCATATTACCGAGGCGATGGTTTCAATCATGTCCACCACACGTTCAAGAGTTGATTGTGAAGACCCACCACGTCTACCGTGATTAAGCTGCAGTGAGAGTTGAAGCGAACATAAGGCGACTCAGCGAGTTCCGCCAGTGCTGTGAAATCAACTTAGTCAAATCAAAGCTAGTATGTTTCGTACGACTAAGTAACTCCGGGAATGCGAAAGGACACTCAATTAGAAACCACAAAAAAAAAAACATCACAATCCTAAAGGCTAAATAAACGAAAAGCAGCTCGATGAGTGCTCCAGTTCAACCCCCACGTATCAGGGTTTAAGGAAAAGCCAATTTCATATGGTGATTACCCAGTGGCCTGGTACTTACTAAGTGCGTTTTGACCGTCACGCCTTAGGTTTGGTGATAGATTCCCAATCGCAATCACAAAAAAAAAATGCACGACTGGGTCGCACGAACTTGCTCTTATGTAAACGACTAAGATTTTCAAAAATTAATGTTATTAGAGAAAAAGTGTTCATAAGCACAAAATTCATTTTTTAATAGACTAAAACAACTCCTTTAGTATTTGGAGCTAAAAACAGGATGCCATGTAATTCAAGCAAATATTAGCTCATGCAAGAACAAAAATTATAAGTCTGTACTGGTTTAAAAAAAAATAAGCTTTTATATACAAAATTTTTATTATTTTTCAAATAAAAATTAAATTTACGAACAAAAATATTGAGCCGTTTCTGAGATATCGAATTTTCCAAAAAAAAAAAAATGATTTTTTTCAAAAACTCAAAAAATATTTTTTTTTAAGTTTTGAAATGCAATGTTTTTTATACTTTTTAGAAGCTTTTCTATAAAAAAAATTCATTGAAATCCGTTTTGTCGATAATGAGAAATTTTAAATTTAAAAAAAATGGTTCTATGGTAGGTACAGTCAGTAATATCTTGATTTCAATTTTTTTTTATTTTATTATAGATCGTAAAAATTAATCAAAACAAAAAAATTTTAGCAAAATTCTCGGAACTGTTTTCGAGAAAAATACGATTTTCGAAAACCATTTTTTAGCGTTTGTATGGAAGGCACCGTTATTTTTAGGTAAAATACATTTTTTTTTCTTAAGCCTAGTACGCAGATCGCGCTAAATTTTATCTCCCCCATTTTTCTCCAAACATCAGCTAAAATCCAAGTTAAATTTTGACATAAGAACTTTGTGGAGAATATGTAACAGAAAACAGCTGTTCTCTAAATGAATTTTTTTCAAAGATTTAAAAGAATTTGTTTTAAAGTATGATCTTTTAAGAATTATGAATGAGAACGAATGAGAATTATGAATTATGAGTGATTTTTGTTGTCGAAAATCTTGTAAGACTCCCGTCACCAAATATTTTTCTAAATATTATTCAAATATTATTCCATTTCAAATTGAAATTGAAATTTAGCTCGAGAATAAATGTGCCGGACAATTATTTCGTGCGCTATATTTTGACAGATAAGTTATGTACGCTAGCAGCGTACCTATCGGCTAAAATGCTTGACATAATTTTAGCTTGACTAAATTTTGGAGAGAATTTTGTATGGGAGATAAAATTTAACGCGATCTGCGTACTAGGCTTTACATCTTATAATGTATATTTTAAAAAATATTGAAATATTGAATTTTTAAAATACAATAATATTGAAACTGCTGGGGAGCCTTAACATAAAAAAAATTATCAAAATCGGTCGAACCGTTTTTGAGAAAATCAAAAACGAAAAAAATGGTTCCAAGGGGGGTATCTATCAAAAATAACGTTTTTTTTTTGTAAAATTTTTTTCAACCATTACCTAGCTTTAACTTAATGAAATTTTTTTAATTTTTTTTTAATAAAATCTGTGGGACAGTTCTTGAGAAAAAAAAATATTTATAAAATTTCGAAAAAATTCGTATGGCAGGTACCGTTATTTTTGGTCCTAAAAAAAAAAGAAAAAAACGTGTGTGGGGAAAAATCTAAACCCATATCAACTAAGTTTGAAGAAAATCGGCCGAGCCTTTTAGGCTGTAGTCGAACCGACAGACAGACAGACAGAATTGCGAGACCCACTTTTTTAGTCTTTGCTATCATTTTAGTGTCAACTTTGATCAAAATCTCGATTTCGATTTTTTTTACGAATGCATAACTTGCCTTATAGTACCTTAAGTCGCAAGTAAAAATTGTCAAGAGTACTGCCTCTTACGAAAAAGTGGTGGTGTTCATTCTACTATTATAAATTTAAAAAATAAATTTGGTGGTGCACAGTGGCGGCTGGTGGGTTTTTGAACAGGTGGTGCACTTTACTTGCTCACTATGTAGGTATTAAGATTAGAAATCGCAAAAAAAACAACAATTTACATGTATATGTTGATTTTTTATTTTTTGTATAATTGCTCGAAGAATTTCGACTATGTATAAAACTGACACACTTATTTACATTTAGCAAGGAATCATGTTTTTTTTATTTTTTCACTTAAATGCGTCAAATCGTGGATTCAGGTTTCTGTCTAAATCGATTCTCCGCCAAAAATATTGCATGTACAATTTAAAAAGGGCCTTGGCGATCCGGCTAATTTTATATTAACTTTATTTTAAAAAGATTTGTTACTGTCTTAAATATAAGTACCTAATCACTGTTCATTTTATCCCACACCACACACTGTACATAGTACAGAATCTAACCAAAACCAAAATAAAAAACAATTACTAACCTAACTCCTAACCAACCAACACTATTTAACCAGTCACGGATAGAGCGAAACAACATTAAATATTCATAGGCGCAGCGCATTCTAGTCAAACATCGGTTGCTCTCGTTAATCTTCGGTTCTCGTGCGCCGCACGAGAGCAGACTCATTTCTCGATACATTTCAATGAAATATCTTTTATCTCACGCATCAGGGATATTAGCTTGTAACTCATACAAGTTATATTGGCAGTCTTCGTGCGCTCGCCGAAGCGCACGAGAATTTTTACTTGCTGGGAAGGTAAGTCTTAATAGTAAAGCAAAGCGCTTACATTGTTTCGTCATATGTAATTGCAAATTTTACTTGTTTATATTCTTGTATATTTAAAAAATAAATATTAATATGGTAATCTAAAAATAATGATGCAGTAATATTTTGTAATTTTTAAACCTTTTGAATTGGTGGTTCAGCGCACGAGCGCACTTAAGGTACAGCCGCCACTGGTGGTGCAGCAGATCGAAGAGAACCCAGAACCTAATGACTTATAAATCTCAACCATTCATGTGTGCGTGTTACCAGGAACACCTCTGAAAAACTTTTGTGTAGCGTCTGAGAATCGAACTCTAGACCTTTTTCACTAACCATTATGATAAGGGGTACTACACGACCATCTATTGTTGATTCCTAAATTGTTTTTTAAGGATTCGATCAATTTGTTCGTCTATATGAATTGATTAATCCTTCCAAATACAATTCTTTTCAACTGTTTGAAAGGGTTTTTCAAAATCAAGTGACAGTTAGTAAAATTAGTTTGAAAAACAACAACAACACAGTTTTAAGAGAATCAGGTATAGGTTATAAGTAAAATTTCTTAATGCATTTATGCGATTGTGTTCACGTCCTTGACCGGCACCTATCCATCAAAAATTAAAAACACATCTAATTTCTATTTCTTTAAAAGACAATCTGTAAAGAGTGGAAACCTTCCTGGTTCATTCAACTCTCCTCTTTTCGAGTAATAAAACATCAAATTGATTAAATTTTTTATTAATTTTATTTACTCTTCAAAAAGGCAAACAAAAAATCAACCCTAGTACAAAGGAGATAGTTAGGTATATCATCAGACCACATCGACAAGAAATCCAACACGATTCCAAAGCAATCCTCAAAAAAAATCATTTCCAATCAATGTAATTCAATTGAATTGATCTCTGGTAATGTAACAAAATATCTTTTTTTTCTCAATTTTTTTTTTTACTCAAGTAGATACATATGTATATACTTTGTGAGAGTAATCATAATTTATGACTCATCCCAGTCATAAATTTAAAATTTGAACAAAAACAGCAGAACCGTCATATTCGTTGGTTCAGGGTGTTTTTGAGAGATTGCCGCGAGAATGCTGACACGTAAAGTGTTTGAATTTTCTGCTGGTACAGTACAGACGTAGGTATTGAAATCCAAAAGATAAAATGACGCAAAGAAAACGACGAAAAGACTCAGTGAGAGATACCTACCTACAGATTGTTATTTTTTTTTTTTTGTGATAGATGACTGACATAATTTATTGTCAATTGATTTTTATGACAGCGCACATTATGGCACATCGCCATTTTGAAGAGAAGAAAATTAAAACATAAAAAAGGAAAATTCAAAAAGGAACTCTCAGGCCCAGACCCAAGGAAAGGGTTTTTTTTTCTAAATCTAATTTAAATTGCAAAACACAGTTTTCTCTGATGATGTACATAGTACCTTTTGCCATCACCCTCAAACCAGGCGCCATTATTCAGGGCCAATGTAATTAAGAAGGGTTATGCCACGCCACGCCATCCACCCCACAACCGCTACCCAGCTAGCCATATCTATAATAATTCTTTTCCAGAACAAACTCTTAGCGAGCATTGTATCGTCGTCGTCGGCGTCGTCGTCCTCGTCTCGATGTTTGGAAAATCTCCCAATGGCAACTCAATCAATCAAAAGTACTGACATCCATTGCTTATTTTTCTTTGGCTCCCTTGCAATGAGTTTTGAGTTTTCTGTGCTCGCATTATTTTTTTTTTTTGTTGTTGCTCTATTTTATTATTTTTGGAAAATTATACAATGAGGGTTGTTATGCTATAAGTAGGTTGGTATATGTATCTCTTATATTTGTAGATATATAATTTTTAAGGGTAAATTTGCCGTTTGGGGACTTATAAATATTTTTTAATTGCCCTAAACACATACAGAAACAGGCGCGAGCACAAACACACGCACAAACGATTTATACAAACAAGAGGGCAATAGAACATCAAATGGCAGAAGAAAAACAGCAGAAAAGTAGAAAAGTTTGCCGAAGGATTTTCATTTCTATAAATTTTCAACTTTTCATTCTTGTATTTTCTCGAATTGAAGATGGGGCGGATTTGAATTCTAAAAAAGTAGGGAACAGAAAATTTAAAAGGACCCGATAATTTTTATTTTTTAGCAAAACTTGTTCAGTTAGAGTAGGTAGGTAGCACCTTTCGGAATCTTTTTTTTTTTTTTTTTTTTGAAAAACGAAAGCGAAACTTAAAGACTGCAAAACTTGTCTTTCAAGTTATCGTTTTTTGAAAAGATTTTAAAAGGTTCGAATGTCAAAACAGGTAGGGCCCGTTTTTTAGACAATTTTAAATTAACGTCCTAGATTCCATTTCGGTTTTCTTGGAGAGGTGTATTTCCTGAAAAGCTTGTGACAATAAAAAAAAACTAGTCAGTCTTGAGGGTTTTCCTGTTTAGGAATAATTGTCTGTGCTTTAAGGTTACCTCGGGGACTGTATACATATCTGAGAGCAAACTTTGTTGCTCAACTTTTTGTTCAAAATTTAATTTTCTTAATTTTTTTTTGTGAATAATAGTCAGTCTTGAGGGTTTTCTTGTTTAGGAATAATTGTCTGTGCTTTAAGGTTACCTCGGGGACTGTATACATATCTGAGAGCAAACTTTGTTGCTCAACTTTTTGTTCAAAATTTAATTTTCTTAATTTTTTTTTGTGAATAAAATAATAAGAAATTTATAAGCAAATAAACTTAAACATATTCAAAATTATTCGTTACTCTGTTGTTTCCTCTTTGCAACATGTTGCAGAAGCTGTTATATGATCCTATCAAGCTTTTTTCTTTTTAAATCACCAATTTATTGTACCTACTGGATGCGACGTGTCATACATACATATATCATACATACAAATCATATAAAGGGACACCTTTCCTTTAAAATATGCGTTTGAGTCTGGTGTGCAACATGTTGCGGAATTTGATATTCGATCCCAGCCGTTTATTTTTGAATATCTTTTTTGTTTTTTGCTTTCTTTTGGGATCACACATTCTAGATAGGTATATCTTGAAATACCCTTATAGTATAAGGCTATCTGTGGTCTGTTGATCGGTGCAACATGTTGCGGGAAGTGATATTGGCTTCCAGCTATTTATTTACCTGTCCCTTGTTCAAGTGCATCATTACATGCAAGTTCTTAATATATCGTCCAAAATACTGAGTAGGTAAAAAATGTTTTGTTCTCTATCTATGTTCATTTCTCACTGGCAACATGTTGCAGGAATTAATATTGGCTATTATGCTTATATTTTAAATATGCATTTTTGGGTATCTACTACATTCAACGATCTGTTATTATAAATTCTTGAACTTATTGTACATTATTTCTTAGTTTCATTTATTTCTAGCGCCTTATTTAAATTCCATGAACAAAACTAATAAAATCCCGCCATGAATCAAGTCGCTTAAACAACAGCAGTCGGTCCCTTCTTCTTCATTCCTTGCAGCAGCAAAACTTCATATTCATTTCAGCCACTTGTATAATTCTGTGAGTTGCCCCAATTTACAATAAATTTGAGCTAAGGAACAAACAAAAAAAAGCAACTACTTACCCTTACTCTCTTAAGCTTACGCCTTACTCAGTTAAACGTATTCTATATAAATGTGTGTATAGTATTTCCATAGTTATTAGCCCAAGCCCAAGTCATAGACAAAGAAAAAAGAGGTCCTTTACCCGCGTATTTGCCTTTCTATCAAAAACATTCAACTGAGTGATTGCGCCCCCCGCGAACGGGACAAGAGGAGCTGCAAAAGATCCTTGTCGGGCTCGTCCTTACCATCATCGTCATCAGGCTGAAGGTGGGTTGCCGTAGCCTTAGCCGTAGCCGGGACATGGTAAATACAAGAAGAAAAAACTGATAAACTGCCTACAGAAGCGAGAAGCCCATCAGCAAGAAATCCAGAGAGTAGCTTCTTTTTCTCTGACAAGACTGACTTGTGCTGTATGCGAGTGAGTGTATTTGTGTGTCTATTTGGCAAGAGATTTGCAAATGAAAAACACTCGTGTCCTCGCCATCCCTGTCTGCGAAAAGAACCCGCCAAACAACCACTTGGTTTTTGTTTAATTTTCTACCATCAGGGGTCGTGGGTGATGGGCGCTGGGCGACCGACGACGAAACGGTACATGGATGAGTGATATTCTCAGTGTATCTGTGCTGTAGGGTGTAATAATTCAAGAAAATAATGGCCGTTAATTTTCATAGCTTCTCTGCTTCGAGAACGAGGACGACGACGAGTGGAAGGAGTTTGAAAATCGGATCCTGGCCTGGGATTTCTACATATATATTTATACATTTGAACCGGTCAGAGAGGGTCGCTCATCGCCCGTCGACGTCGACTTCGTTGTCGTTCTCATCGCTTTCTTTAGTCGGGCGTCGTAACGTAATTGGAGCTCCGTGGGGTGGTGGGGTGGAATGGAGGTGGAACTGTGATGGAAATGAAATATCTAAGCAAAACTCTGATGGAATAAAAGTGCAGGAAGTCAAGTGACAAAGATTTGTGAGCCTTGAACAAGAGTCGAGAAGTCGAGTTGGGGAGAAGAAGTGTGGTGGCGACACAGAGAAGGTTACGTTGAATTCGAAAGCAGGTTTGAGCTGAAATGACTTTTTGCCTTTTCTTACTTTTCCTACCTTAAATATATTATTATGATGAAAATGGAAATTGATGTGGATAATTAAAAGGAATAAATGGCTCGAAAAACTCTAATACATACCTTACCAATACAAAAGCATAAAATTGAGAAAGCAAATTGGAAAATTATTTATGAACGAGGGATAAATTGAGTTTACTTGGGTACCTACTATAGTTAGATAGGTATAGGTATATTGATGGAGGGGGATAAGGCTTAGCATTTGAATTGATTAGGTCCTTTGATAAATCCAGAAGCTACGATTATTTTAAGCATTTCATATACATTTGTAACATAAATTTTAGTTTAAACCCAGTAACATTAGATTTTGACTTCGAAAAAAATTACGATAAAGCCGGATTTTTGAGATCTTTATTTTGATGTCTTTAGAATATCTAGAAAAAATATATAGGTACCTACAATTGATTTGAAAAATTTTGTTTTTTTTGTGCCGAAAAGTTAGTAAATTCCATGTTTATGCAAATTTCCATTTAAATTATAAATTTTTAGGAGAAATCCAACCATGATCATTATAGGTAGGTAGATACATATTCAATTCTACATTATTTGTTTTATTTGGATATTCAAGGACATAAAGAAGACGTTCCTTAAAGGACTTTTATTTCTTATTTTGAAGAACAATAAAGTTTTTCGGTTATGTACCTATTTGATTGCAAAATTAGAAAAACATATCTCTGGGATTTAGGTAGTTAGCTATACTTAGGTAAAATAAAATAGGTAAGTAGGTACACAAAGTCCTTCAAAAAAATCAAATCGTATATTCATCAAGCTTGGTGAAAATGTTTGATATACCATAAGAATGAAGAATCAAAAGACAGGAATCGCGGCAGGACGCTGGGGATGGTGCAGGTGGCGTGAGTTTCGCCAATAGCTTGCGTATTGTTTAGGTAAGCGTAGAGCTTGAGAGCCTGCTCATTCGTATCCAATTTGACATTGATATAATGAATCAGATAATTTTTCAGAATTTTATTTCCAGAAAAAACTAGTACGGTCTAGAATGCCAAAAAAACGCACGATCAAAGCTCGATATTTTTGTTTTGTTTTGACTTTTTAGTGGTAAATTGTCTCGTAAGAAACCTTCCTTTAAATAACCCACTTTGTTTTTTTTTGTTTCAGTCCTGCCAATTCTGAGATTAACTGTCCGCCATGGGACCATGTATTTTTTGATGAGTCGACGTTTGCGTCCTCTGTAATTCGGCCAAAATTCAAAAATTTAAAAAAAGAAATTTTTGTTTGTACTCTTGACGCATGTATTAATTATTTAAAAAAAAATTATATTAATACCTAATAAGGTTTCCGAGAAAAAAATTCCCAAAAATCGTGCGTTTTCTGGCATTCTAGACCGTACTAGTACCTTAACAAGAAAAATTGCCGTATATAGAACGACATCTACTCACATGAGCTTCCCTAGATGAAAATGTATATTGGAAAAGTAATGGTTTGGTGTGGATTTCATTGATGTTTTCTTATAACATTTTCGTTATTTCTAAAAAATTAGCCAATACAACTATAATTTAAAAAAAAATATAACCTAGTAAGTGCAACAACCCCGGTTATTGTAACTGCCTTAATTTCTATTAGTTGCATAAATCGAGTTTGTACTGTACTAACATTTTATACCTAACCTCGAAGAATTCTACAGATATATTTTTAACACCAACAAAAAGTTAAATATCGGATGAAAAATCCTAAGATCAGTTACAAAAAAAATAAATGACAGAAAGCCTCTGAGTGAACGAAGTCTCCTAAACACGATATTTTAACAAATCGCTTTTTGAGTAAGGGTTCGTGCTCTGGTAAGGAAAGATCTGCAACATATAGACTAGGCAGTTAAACATCAGAGGGAGCACAATGTTATTTTAAATGAAATAAAACCATACATTTATGTCTACCTATTCTATAGTCCATCAAAACTTTGAGAACATTCCAGAGATAACATAGGACATGGCTTAGATCTAAATTAATTTTTTTTTTCTAAGTAAGACTTTTTTAAACTCTATTAAGTGAAGTTCTTTCCTATACATACTTCTATTTTTCCTAAAAAGCGCCGTGCAATCCAGGTTGACCGTAGGTCTTACATGCTTATACCTACGTCCGTGTAGTATTAGATAATAAATTACCTACCTATTATATCATATATGAATTTTAAACAACTTTTCCAAAAATGTCCGGCTCAAAAATGCAAGTTTTAAATAATTTCTTTTATCAATTCATAAAAGTATTTTTCAATGCTGTCTTTTAAAATTAATTCAAATTCAAAAACGGCAACACTTTTCTCCTGCTCCACACCATGCAAAATTACTCAGCAAAATAAAAATCTGATTCAAAAATCTTATATTCCCCAATGCGCCTTCTCTTTCTGCGAAAAGTATTTATTTCCCCTTCCCTGATTGTTGCTTTTTTTTTTGTTCTCCTGTTGTTTGCGTCTTTTTAGTTTGGGTTGAGCGCTAGCTGCGCTGCTGCTGTTTCTGTTCACTGATAGATAAATATACAACAACACTATGAACGTGAATTGCAGCCATCGCTGGTTTCTCAGCTGTCACTCAACATTATTTCACCTTTCGTCTTGTGTGGCGAACGAAGAGCAGCACACAACCACTAACAAAAATTTGCAATAGAAAAATCAACAAGAGTGTGAAGGCAAGGCACACAAAGTGGGAATGACCAAACCAAAACCAGAACCAACAACAATATGGTGGCAAGGAAAGAAGAAAAACAATAATTGCTCTACCACTACTGTACTGTGCATGTGCTCTAGCTCTGGTACGGCAGCACTGTGTACCAAGAAATCAATCATTTTGAGTTTTTGAGACGGACAAGTAGTTTGACTGCTGTGATACTCGGCAAAGGCACCGCCCCTCTACTAAGGTGGGAGAAAGTGTATGTAATGTAGGTATATATTGTTTTATTGTTGTTCTTTTATTTGTTTAATGTTTTTGTTGTTACGGGGCAAGTGCCATGGCTTTTGTGATTTTTAATGGGAGTTTATATTAATTTACTTTATCATAATGATAAACTCACACTTCTGGTTTTTATTTGGTGTGAGGAAATGGAATTTGTGCAGTTTGAGAAATAAGAAGAGGGAGAATTACACGAAATTGATAAAAATCACTCGGTTTGATTTTTAGCATTTATTAAATCGATGTTGCCGTTGCCAGTTCTCTTATGAAGGCAAGTAGTGGAAAAAGTAGTGGCTTCATAAAAGACAAGACAATGTTTTACCACGGAGGTTATATTTTATTTCTAGAGTTGCAAGTTCCGTTCGGCATTCCTTTCTTCGAAAGGCACCAAGGTATGCCCGAGGACAGAACATTAGTGCAGTAACGAGTTTTGGAAAAATAAAATTTCAACTTATTTAGAAGGATTCGAGTTTTGTTGGAATTTTGGTTCTCGTTCAGGAGTTTTTTTTTTTAATAAAAAGGGAAGTTATGATCTATTCTTAAGGCCGACAATAATGTATGATTATACAAAATAAAAGAAGTTGATATTAAACTTGGAGCTAAAGCAAAAAAAAAATCGTAAAAAATGAACTTAGAACACCCAGGCTCAGGAGCATTGAACTTATGACATGTTTAATAGTGGAATATTTTTGTTCATATCTGAATATCAGAAAACAGAAAATTCTTACACGAACAGAACCAAAGCAAAAGCTGAGGTCTGAATTTCTCTTGCACATTGTGATAAGCTGGCCTTGGCCTGTTTTTGAATTCACTTGAGAATAATTGGTCAAAATCAATACATGTATCCAAGAAGTGTACAGGCTTTCTGCTTAACTTAATCCCTAGACCTTAATTGAGTCGATTAACCGCAGTAAATCTTTCAGGAAAAGAAGCAAAAGAAGAAGCAAATAACTGATTCAATTCTAAATATTCTAGGTATTCTTTGGTTTAATAATTTTGTTGGTTTGTATTTATATTCCTAAAATTGAGTTAGGCACAAAGAATTTGATTATTCTCATACTTTTATCTGCAGTCAAAGGAATATGACAAAAAAAGTTTTGTTTTTAGTGGGTACCTGATCCATTTTTAAGAATAAAATACTGAAAAGAGTGAATAATATAGTTTTAAAGCTCATTTGCTAAGATAAATAAAAATATAAAAAGTTACTTCACACTTACTCACTCAAAAATAAATAAAGCTCCAGAGATTAAATCCTTTTGAAAAAAAATAGAAACACTGAAATAAACTTTTCCCTACCAATGAGGCACTGCTGAACAAAAGCCTATCTTACCCAATAATTTATGCGATCAGGTCAGCTAAGCCACAAACTGGAATGATCTGCTTTTTTATGAAGTTATTTTTAAAAATTTATCTGTAGAAATGGTTTCCATTACATTTTTCAAAATTATTAAGATCCCAAAAACAAACAAAAAAAACTGTATTATGAACGCAAATGTTGCATATTTGTTCTTCAAATAATATCAACGGCAACACTCACCACCATCAGTCTAATCTAATACTTTACTTGTCCTACTCCTTTCATTTCGATTTACAACAAAAGAAAACAACAACAAAAAAAAAGAAAACGAGAGCAACCAGCAAAACCAGATTAAAATGACAAAGAAACATCAGAGAATAAGAAGCAGAAAAATCATCCTCCATGCTCTTTTATCATTTTTCATATATAAATTTTCTCATATCTATCTATCTATCTGTCTTTCTCACTCTTTTCCACTCTTTTCAACACTTTATAGTGATTTCTTTTTTTTTTTTGCAAAATAATCAAATCAAAGAAATCCCCAAGAACGAGACAACATCACACCCAAAATGATTTATTCACACATTCAGAGTTTTTTCTCAGTGCTCAAACTGAACAGAGCACATTTCCACCAATTTAATTAAAAAAGCAAAGTTGAGTGACAAGCAAGTTAAAGATGCAACAAACTGATAGAGCTATGCCATATCACGCACATTCAAGCGAGACAGACCGAGAGGTGCTAACGAATGCGATTTTGTATGGCGAGAATAGCGCAGGCGAACGAGACATCACAAAAACAAAAAGGATAGAGAGACAGAAATAGGACATATTTGTATGCATTCATGATGTGTGATGCGACGACACGACAAAAGCCAGTTTGATTGATTGATTTATAAATGAACTCAACAAATACTGAGTGTGAGACAAAACATTTGCGAGTTGAGATGAAGTGGATTTGAGTGAGTGGGAAATCAGAATGAGAAAGCTATGAAGAGAACTACTACATTGAGAAGAGAAACTCAGCGAAAACAAAACCCCACCGCCGAGAGTATGAGTAACAGAAGAGATTTGTTTTTTGGCGGGGATTCTCATTTAACCAAACAGCTGTTCTAGCTGTCATTGGACTTTGCCGTCGGCGTTTGTATTTTATTTCAACATTTATTTTTTCAAGAAAATGTTTCATAAATATGAACTTTTAGTTATTTTTCTTTAACAAATTACTTGAGATTTGTCTATAGCAACTAATGATAATAACTAAGTGGATAAATCTCACCCCATAAATGCTGCAAATTATGAACAAATTTTGTATTGGTATCACAGGTGGTGGCTCATTTGTTGATTTCTACTCAAGTTCTTGTTGAGATTTCATATAACTGATTGACTTTTTCGCTTTATGTTTCACTTAAACACAATTTCACTGCAAATAATTCGACAAAAACACAATAAAATTAACTTTTTATCAATTCACTTTTAACAAGCGGCAGTAGGTTGGAAATAAACTCAACTCAATTGATTTGACAGATGACAGCTGGCTCTTGCAAGCAATTTTAAAAGAGCAGAATTCGTTTCGATGTGTTTTCTTGAGTAAGAGATAGGTACAAGAGAAAAGTGAATAAATACATTTTAAGCGAATGATTTTCTTCGAAAAACCGTTTTATTTTTTGAATTTTGAAATCAATCACAATCTGACATTTATTTTTATGTTTACACGAAAGCATTTAGAAATACATCATCATAGTTTCACATTTTCTATTTTTATTAAAAGAATTAAAAAAAAAAAAAATGCTGTAGAATTTCTGTTCTGAACCTAGAATGGGTTTTATTTTTTGACACTCTCATTCGAAATTAAGTTTGAGTTTATTTTGATGGTGTTCGTGGAATGGAGAATTACTCAAATTAGAGTTCATGAATTCTTACAATTCATCGGAATACTGGGTTTTCAGAGTTTAAACGTGTTTTATTGTTGGGAAAATGGTAATTGGAAAAAACTCAATTCTAATAATACAAGTGTATGTAAATATTATATATCTAGTTAGAAAATTGTTCCGCTATAGGTACCTAGCAGGTAGGTATAGCGTCTACGTAGCCTGCCATTTCGATTAATTATAAAACATTTACAAACAAATTATTTTCCATTTAGAAAGGTATTTTACCTAACCACTAGGTAGGTAGGTATTAACGCGGCATTATAAGACTGGAAAAATTAATCCTTTTGAAAATAAAATACAGTTAAGATATCTTACTAAGCAACAAAGAACTTATACTGACAGAATACTCCACACTTTGGGCCCAAATTATTATTCCTTATGTTATGTTTATGTGTCTTAAAAATTATGTTTTTTTTTTTTAACTTTTTCTTTATACCTACGAGTAGTAGGCATTTGTTTTTTAGAGCCGGAGAATTTTAAATTGGCAGCACTGTTTTCTGTGACAGCTGATTTGCAGTCCTTAAAATGAATGGTAATTGTAGTTTCTACAATTCTGCCTAACGGATGCTTTAAGCCTTCACCTCTTAGCTCTTGCAATACTTTTAGACTGAACGAATAAGACTGTTGGATTGCCAAACCATACGGACACAGCAATACTACAAACCTGGGGCCAAATTACATCAATTATCGAGTAATACGTGACTGAATTATGTGAGTTTGGCAATCGATTACTCTAATTTGACATTTTCATTCGATCACTGATGGGACTCACTCACGCGGTAATTTGGCCCCTGATCACAGCAGATATTTTTTTCGAAAAAAAACGCTGACTACTATTATAATATGGGCCTTAGTAAGGACTTTAAAGTTAAATTTCCATTAAGCAAGGACTGGGATGATTAAGTTCTTATGAGAGACTTTGACACAACCATCTTTACTGATGACTCAAAGATAGAGTGTTCGGGAATCTTGTCAGTCTTTAGGTCTTTTCCGCTACCTGATTTTTCCAGTTTCTTCCAAGTTGGAGTACTAGCATCAGGAGAAGCAAATACCTACTTAAACAAGATCCAAATCAAAACCAGGGCCTGTATCGCGAAGACTTAGCGATCGCTCAATAATTGATTGTCGTCTTGACAATTGAAACTTGCTGAATTGGTCCTTACTGCCAGCAGTACTCCTGCTTTGTGGAAATTTGATATTGAGGACTGCGCCATGTTGGCAAGGACAAAAGTCCACAGCACAGCGGTACCTGCTGTAAATACTTCCTCGTGTGCAACCCTGTTCATCATAGATCTAGGTGATTCAGATATGTACTCGTATAATTCGCTCAGAGAACAACTAAATTGATTAATTTATTGTTCGTGATTAATTTTATAAAAAGAACTAAATAAATAGGAGGAACTGTAGGTGGAGCATTTTAAATGTCTTGTTCCGTCCTAAATGAGAGCCCAATTATTCGGAAAGTTATTACTCCACGACCTTAACGAAACATTTGAACTAAAAAGATCAAAGAGTTTGATCTTTCACAACTTCTGTAATGGGTTTTCCAAGATCACGAGAACGCGAGTTAGCGAACTTCAGGGCACTCATAAATCTCTTCATCACATACTAATAAATACAAACAGGTCCAACGATATTATCAATCTATCATGGGTCACTGACCAAGACTGCTCGAAGCCACCATTTCTACCGAATTTCAAGTCAAAGTCTCAAAGTGAAGTCAATGAATGCAATCTTTTAATTGAAATCATTAAAGATTGCTACACAAAATAAAATATTGCATTCTTTTGCTTTTGATGATGATCCTAGTGATTGCATAGGGAATTAAGATCCTGACTGAAAAATTGATTTAAATGGAATTTTAAAGAAGAACTTTTTCCAAATCCAAGTGATAACTTAAACTCGAAAACCGAGAAAATAAAACGATTTTTTTTAATTTCAAATAGGAATATCTCAAAAACTCGATGATGTCATAGAATATTTCTGACTGTGGATTCAAATTCAGCACACCAAAAACGTTCGGGAAAATATGTTTTGGTTTCTGCACAAAAAAATATTTAATTTTATTAACTTGTGTAATTGGCATCTTCCTCCACAAAACGAGAGCTGCTAGGCAGTACAAAAACCACTACTAAACTAAATATAGATAGATCAAATCGTCATTTCAGCTCCTTAAAACGTATACATTTTCATATAAAATACTTACACGTTTTTTGGAATTATATATTTTTAGTTGGTAGAGTAAGAAGTTTTTCAAAAAATCGTATACACGCGGTAAGCTGTTTTTCACATTATTAGTAGATACCATCGAACAGCTGTCAGAATAATTTGAAAAAAAAAAAACTTAAATGGAGTTTGTTGGTAGATCATGTTCAAAGTAAAATTTGGTTTATTCTTCATGTAGAAGATGACGTCATCGGCGGTAGTTTTTGTTGGATCAAAAAACATATATAATTGTTTTTTAAGTTGATTAGGATTCCAATTAAATATTCGTACTCATTAGAAGTACAAATTTTTCAAAGTCGATCTTTTAACAGAATTTGGTTAGAATTTTTTTTTTTTAACAATGGAAATACCCCTAAGATGAATTTAGATCAATGTCAAATAACTTTCTTGTCTATGTATGTTGAATCGTCCGTTCATGTACATACGTACCGTATGTACATTCAGGTTTGAATTGATATTCATTTATTGTAATGAAAAATGGTCATACCTATGCCAAAAAAAGGAAAAGGATTGATTTTTTTCGCCCAATGGAAAAACACATCGTGAAAAATAAACAACTACTCAATGAACACAGCCATTGATCGGGGTACATAAAAGTTTCAATCGCACCAACATATTAGAATAAAAACACAACAACTCCATTCGTTACTCGAATAAAGGTCGAAAATCCATCCGCAGTAGCATATTATTTTGTTTTTATCGGCAGTATTTCTACTGTCGATGTTTTTTTTTTTGTTATTCGTCTTAGGCACTACTATACAGCTTTAATAAAAAAAAAACGGCCAATATTGCGTCCCAGGTTTGGAAAAGTGATAAACTTGTTTTGATATCCATCGAATTGCACATATTCTTTATGTCTTTTTGGAGGCCCCAGAATATTAAGGGTCCGGGAATATTATCTGCCCAACCGGTCGTTAACTATATTACTGGCTTCTGTAGGCGTTCTTGGCGGACATCTACCATACAGACTTTAAAAGGGTTGAAATCCATTAAAAACATATAGATACCTTTGTTATTAATATCTGCTAAATGCGCGGTTAGATTTTGTCGGCCTGTGGCGGCCATGTTGTATTGGTGACATCTGTCAAATTTATTATCAAAATGAGCGTTAGTTAGTACAAACTTTGCGCCAATTTTTCGGTAGACTTTGTAGCCCTTCAAAATTGACTCTCCAACGTTTAGTAGTCAAATTTCAGACCGTAATCAATCAGCCAACATCCAGGACGACACCAGCCCACACGAGCTTCACCAGGTGACAATGCATCCTGTGTGGATTTCGCCCGGAGGCGTCATTGGTCCGTACTTTTTCGAAAACGACGTTGGTCAAGCGGTCATTGTCAATGGCGACTGCTACAAAACGATGATAACCAATTTCGTGTGGGCCAAATAGAACCATATGGACCTAGACGTTATGTGGTTTCAGCAGGACGGAACGTGTTACATGTGACATTCTGAATGAAAGATTTTAGAAGTGACGTGAATTCGTCATCAAAGTCATGCGTTTTGACTCCGCTAGACTTTTTCTAGTGAATATGTTGACCAATTTGTCCACTATAGCACGGAGACACTACCTTAGGTGGCATTTTGTCATTGAAAGTCAGTAGACCAAATTTAAATTTAAGACGGTTTGTTGATAACCAGAACCTAGTAACTTACAACTATCAACCTTATTAGTGTGCGTGTTGTCATGAAAATTTTCTATAGAGTCCGAACGGCTAAGATGAGAAGCACTTTTCACAACAAGAGCTTGGCGGATATGTCACGTCCTCGCAAGAGGCAGTATCCTTGGCAAACAAAAAAAAAACAAACAGTTTTTGATATTGTTTAAAGTGACCGCGATCAGGAATCGGACCCAAACCTCTAACGTGACAGTCTAACGCACTTACCATTTTGCCAATGGGTACGAAATTATTATGTCCCTATTTAACAATCTGTTGAATCAAATAAGTCGATACCGAATATGAATCCGAGATGGAAACTTTCACATCCCACCATCTGCCTTGTCTGTTACTGTCAAGTTGAATCCTCGCAGTTAAGACAGTAAATTCATTTTGTATGTATTTTTTAACCGTTAAATCGAAAGCAATCTACTGTCCGTTTAATTAGTATAGATCAAATGGAAATAAATTAGGCCTCAATCAACATACTCTAGTTCTCGAATCCCACTTCTGAGATCAAAATAATTTGAGCGAAGAGCATGATTGAACGCTAGATGTCCAATATACTTTAAGTTTTTCTTGATTTGAGAACGAAAAGCACCTTCAATCTTATTGAAAATCTCATGTCTAAAACCACAACTTTTAACTAAACCACTTGATAAATAAACTTCAACCTTCAGAGGCATCACTTTTTTGTTAAGAAGTGCATTACAACAAATCTCAATCTATAGGCTTTCAGCCTTGACTTTTCAATGCATCCTCCTCGGGGCACGTCTGTATACCCTACCCAAGAAACCTTCACATATTCGACTGTTGAGTGTCAAATTTGAAGAATTATCGTCTCCACCCTAAAATATGAAATCACCGAAATGGAATAAAATTTATTGTCATTTTTTAATGCCTTTTCAGTTCATATCTTGGGCTTGAAAGGATGAGTAGAGAGATATACCCGCATTTCTTCTTCATCTTGTCTGTTTGTGTCGTGTGAGAGAGTGTGTGTTGGGAATTGAGTCCTTGCTTTTGGGCTAACGAAAAAATAAAGAAGAAACAAGAAACCTCCCTTTCCCATTTTTGTTTTGTTTTTGCATTGCTTGGGATAATTTATTGTTTCACAATCGAATGGAGTCCCTTTTTATTGTTGTTGTTGCTGAAGAAGTGCCAAACGGATGTGTGTGGTGCTGGTGCCCTTCACCTCAAGCAATTTTGATTTGTGTCCTTTTGCAAAGCGTGCGTCAGTATGTTTGATTTAATAACAGACGACACAGATCGTCGGTCGCGGAGAATAGAAGAAATGATAGACGCTTCCTCTGGAGTGGGCTGGCTTTTGATGTATCCATGCATCCAAAGATACATCATCTCGTTCAGGGTTTTCAAATATGTATTGCAATTGCGATGGCGCGGCGCAACCAGCCGGCCGTAGGCAATGATCGGTGTACATACTATATACATCGAGTTCCACCCCGCACGAAGAGATCTGTGCCGGCGAGCAAAGAAGACATTGACATGTAGCGGACATCTGCTGCGGTTCCCGGCCTGGCCAACACATCCGAACAACTGTTCCTGCTTGGGGCCTGATTCAACTGTGAGCAGTTGGTCGGCTTCAAAAACTCGACGTGTGTGAAGGCTCATCTGAAGCGAAGCAGTGGCACACATTATGAAGTGAATCCAGAAACCATGAAAAGGTGAACGGAACGGTGCGCCGGGAATCATCATCAGGAGACTATGTAGGAATATGACATTTAGGATTTGCATGTTGGCCAATTCGAGAGTAAATGGCTTAGAGCGCTGTTGCTGTTGGTTGTTGCAGCAGCAGCAGCAGCAAAAGCAACAGCAGGAGTGCATGAGGTGGAAATTAATGGGCGCACTTAGTATCTGTCGGAGGGGTTCATTGTTTGGTCAATTTCCGTTGCTTTTTCGCGCCGCGAAAAATATAGATAGACTTGGACTCATAACGTAACTCGAAGACGAAGCCACAACGACACATGTATGACGATGTCGTTCTTCTTTTCTTCGTCCAGTCGGTCGTCCGTCGTCTTGGCTATGTCAAATGATTTGAGAGGCTTAAATTGCACACGAAGCCGACTGGATCTCTCTTTGTCTCTATCTTTCTCTCACTCGGTCTATGGTCTATGGACATCCTGATTGAGATGAATTTTGTCAATTTGTTTCGCAGTTGTCTAGCAAAACGAAAGAGGCTGATTTCTAGGAAATGCGCAAATTGGTTTACATTTATAAAAGTCACTGAATAAAATCCGGGACTGAGGTGAAGCTTTAAACAATTTATATACTTATATGTATGTTGGTATGTAAGAGGCTATGAAAAAGACTTGGACTAATTTTGGTGAATGCCTTAAAAGGATAGTATACATGGGTTGAAAGGTTCTGTTCCATAACAAAACACATCCATTTAATATCGCAGATTTCCACCCTGTAGCATTTTGTTTGTGGTCGCTCACTTTTTAGTTTTCCACTGAAGTTAACAATTCCACAAAGTTTGAATTCGGACACACGCAGAAAAATGACCGATTAAATATAACGTGAGACCGTGTAGAATTAAACAAGTCAGACTGCTAAAATACAATCTACAAGATTACCCGGTTAAAAATACACGAGTCAAATAGGTAAAATAATAAAATAAATCTGATAGATTCTTTTACCCATGGTGTGTAATTTTGACAACCTCCAGTCAGGAACAACAAGGAATTAAATGTGTTATTTTGGTATCACAATTCGGTTAAATCAAACGAGAAGATTATTTAGTTTAAACATTTTAACCCATTCACTAAGTAAGATTAAATAAAACTGGTTAATTCTTTTAACCTAGATTCTCGTTTAATTTGACCAAGAAGATTGTTAAATATTAAAAAAAATGTGTTAAATTAATTAAGTGTAGTTATTTGATTTTAAACACGTTACTCGGTTAAAGTAAACAATTTTGGAAATACCGATAAAGTGAAATAGCCTAGTTTCTCGATTAATATAACTAAGTTTTTCGATTAAACCAATATTCTTAGTTGCTTATTTTAAATAATTTAATTTAATCGAGTTAACTACGTTATCTTTAGCAACATACAATGTGTAGTTTTTACCCGAGACTATGTTGTTTTTAACACATTTTTTTAACACACCGAAGAATGGTCTCGGTTGGATTTAAAATTTTCACGTCAACGATTTCTATCAACAATTCATTCATTCATCAAAGCTTTAAATAAGACTTCAATTAGAAATGGATTAAGGTGGAAGCACATTTGTCTCGTGTTGTGAGTCGTGTAATAGCCATCAGTCTAATGTTTGCTGTGAAATATGTTAAGTCGAAATCGCTCTTGGTCTAATTGCGTTAAATGACCCTGTGACTCATATAGACAAGTGCGCTTCCGGCTTAAATAAATTCCTATTTCAGGTTATTGCCTTCGACTGTATTTCACCCCAGCCCCCATTTCCCCTCTATCCCATCTTTAGCAATGACCAGAAAAAACCTAGCTAAGCAATTTGTTCTGAAAATTCCTTCAAAATAATTATTTCACTTATAACAGCCATTCCTAGTGGAGAGAATATTCATCAGTGTAATCAGCTTTGAATTCTCGGCTTTCAAAAAGTTTCAGTCTATCTCGGCGAAATTAATTCCATTGCAAAGGCGAGGAAATTCAAACTACAGATGGAGTCATGGAGTGGCAATTTTTATATATATACAACTTTACCACACAGAAGGTCCATAGAAAAGCAAAAAAAAACCCATCGACTGCCACAGAAGCACTTGATTATAGTAATTTTCCACTTCGATTGGCCATATGTCTGTGTTGTCTGTCTGTTTATGGCCACAAATTCTCGACCAATCTGTCCATGCATTTGGTTTGCTCTGATGCTGGTTCCATGCTGAATGCCATGATGGCCATTCGATTCTGCAACACTACTTCCCTCTTGATATTTGCTGTTGCTGTTGTTGTTGCTGTTGCCCCTCAAACTCCCATATCGATGCGAATTGGAATCAAATGATGATTGCGTGAGTGCGCGCGCTTTCCTGCCTGTCGAATGTAGACGCGCGAAATTCTCACCCGCAGGGCTCATAGAACGTCGTATTCGTAGTCGTCGTAAACCTCCTATAAGCTACATCGTCCTCCGTTCGTCTGTCTGTCCACCTGACGGACTGAAATACCACCATCGCACAACAGTCAGACACGAGAACTGATTTATTCCAGTTCCATACGGAGACGGAGAGTGTTTTTCAATCCGTCCATCCCAGCGCTGGTATAGGTATACTGAGGCCAGTACCCAGCTAAAGGGCCCAGTAATTATGCGATTTGTTATATGAGATTTAAAGGATTCCACCATCATAGTGATATATTTTTCGAAGCAATCCCAAGACATCAGACAGAGAGTCCATTCCCGATGCGATGGACGACGACGATTACAAGTTAGTGTGGCGGCGGCGGCGGATCTGCAAACTCTGGAGGGAGCTGAGAGCTTGAATTTGATTTCAATTTCGATTCGCATTTCATTCTCGTGGTCAGCTCAGCGAATTGATCACCGCCATGCCACCAACGGCAATGTTCGTCCTCGTCCTAGTCGTCGCAGTCGTCGCTTCGGTTGAATGATGCAGGTGCAGGTATCAGGATCATCGATCGCACCAGTCAAATGCCACCACTCTCATATACCTTCCTACCTACATACATGCACATATCCATATCTGTGTTCAAGTTCGCCTCCTTTTTGATGGGGTGGAGGTGTGCCGGAGGAGGCAGCTATTAATTCTGTTATTAGATTGGAATTTTCATTAAGATGGATTCTTCATCATTATGGTGCGTCTTCTACAGATAGCTACAGAGCTATCTCTATACATTTAGGGGAGAACGAACGTCTTGCGCGTCTGGTTTTCTGAAACCAAGTTTACGCCAATTCGAATATTATAAATCAACTATGAGTCCTTGATTAATAATTAATTTGTGGTTAAAGATTATTTATGACTGGCAATGCCTTCACATGTGATGGGACTGTGTTCCTTCTCTAGATAGCGGCGGCTGCGACGCATATCGATGGTGAAGCTTATAGAAATGATTTGTTAGTTTTTCAATGTTTCAACTCCAAGACGATTGGTTTTTTAGTTCCGTAGAGTTTTGTGATTTTGATCTCAGTTATAGAGAGCTAAATTCCTAAGAAGTCTATGTATGTATATATTTTTTTTAAAATAATTTGGCGCGCACTAAAGGAATGCCCTTAAACTGAGAAAGTTTAAAAGGAGATACAAATGCATATTGGTTTTAAATTTGTGGATATGGGAAGGAAATATTGAGCTTGGTACATCCCAAAGTTGGGTAAGCTGATGAGCATTCCCTGAGTCGAGATTATTACGATTTAATTGTTTGAGGAAAGGGACTCAACTGCGCTTTAACGACAGAGAACAGGATTGAGTTTTTGAGGCATTCGAGATCAGAATTCAATGAGCTTATCATATGATGACGTTCTAGATCTACATCCGAAGGACAAGGACTTGAATCTGGAAACGAATATGAGAAGCTGAGAGTAGGTACTGTCGTCAGCAAAACTATATAATAGATTAGAAGTTTCAGACGAAAAATCATTGATGAATATGAGAAAGAGAATCGGAGACAAAACGGAGCCCTGAGGGAAACCAATTATTTCATGAAATAGAGACCTAAAATCGTCCAACACTACTTGTATTGAGCTGTTCGAAACGTAGTTTCTAAGTAAATGAAGAAGAGATTTATCAATACCAAGTGCACGCGTTTTCCATAAGAGATCTTGATGTCAAACCAAAAATTCTTTTCGCTTTGATAGATATGGAGTCCACGTCACTAACGAGGAAGCATAGTGACCAACTAAGGTTCCTGAAGATATCGTTGGTCGGTGCGTCGTCCTGTTGGAATAAACTGCTTTCTTCGGCAAGTGCATTGGTATTTGCTTTTAATCGGCTTGGAATCGATTTACCTTTGCCCTTTCCTAGGTAATCGATGTGAATAACATCGTAGCATGCCCATAAACTGTCACCATACCTTGTTTGCTGGCCCCATTTTGGACTTCTCCGGTTTCGATTCATTAGGAGAAGTCCTTGTTTCGACTGTTCTTTGGTGGTCTGTTGTGTTATGGTGAATCCTTGTTTCATCGACGGTTATGAAACGGCGCAAGAACTCGGTCGAATTTTTCTTAAACATCACCAAACACAAGTTTAAAGTTCTCAAACAACTGCGAGCAAAGCGGCACCTATCTTACGGAAAGCTCTTTCATCTACAAATATTTATGTTAAATCGAAATCACTGATCAGTGTGATACACCTGTGATCTCTTCAAGTTTGCGCACTTTCACTCGCCGATCGTCAATTTTCAAACCGTGGATTTGATCGTCCATTTCGGGTGACATCAATTGAGCGACCAGAACGTTCGGCGTCACTTGTGCTGGAATGACCGTACCAAAATTAAGTAAACCAGTATTGAATGGTTACTGGCTATCAGGGAATCATGTAAGATCCAAACCACAACCGGAAAACGGCCGTTATCACGGACAGTCAGGCGTAGTACATCATCCTCCAAATTAGTTCAGCAATGCCGGAATGAACTTGCTAGCCTCAGTATCCACCACAATATCACTCTCATCTGGGTTGCGGATCATTGTGGCATTGATGGGAATGAGCGGGTCAGGCAAGGATCAGCTCTTAATAACTCACTTGCGGAAAGATTCAGCATTATGATCAGAGTATTAAAGGGCAATATTCTCTCAATTTTTCTAAGCGTATGGAACCGTAGGTGGGGCGGTTTAGCTAACAGCAATATATCAGACAGATTTGAGCCACCTATAGTAGATCCTGAACGTTTGATCTTATAGGCAGAACCAGGCAAGAAATAGCCAGGATTGTAACTACCTGTAGCGAATACTGGTCAATAGGAAAGTATGCAGAGAAGATCGATATTCCTCACAAAACTAACTGCCATAACTTTTGAGATCATCGGGAAAAGGAAACAGTCCTCAATTTCTTCTGGAAATGCCCTTCGCTGGCCAAATTCAGATCACAATCATTGGGAAAAGCATTTTTTGACGACATTGACGAACATTTGGAAATGAAAATCAAATACTAGATCACTTTTCTCCAGGCGACGAAATGACTCTAGGACGAACTCCGGTTACTTTTAAGCGGTGCCCTCCTCCGTTTGATTCTTTATATCTCGAGTCAGCGGACTGAGGACTCTGACGGAAGCTTAGTACGGTGCGGGGGGATCGTAGCTACATGTAGCGGTAACTGTTCAATAGGAGAGCATGCAGAGAAGCTAGGCATTCCTCACAACACTAATTGTCATAGCTTTGGAGACCAGCGGGAAAAGTAAACGGTCCTCTATTTTCTCTGCAAATGCCCTACTCTGGCAAAAATTAGAGCAGAATCGTTACGAAGGGCATTTGTTGACGACATCGACTTTCAACTTTCGGAAATGAAGATCAAAGACTTGATCTCTTTTTTTTTTTTAAAGCGAAATGGCTCTAGGATGAATTTCGGTTACTTCCGTGCCATGACCTCCGTTTGATTCTTTAGATCTCAGCCAGCGGACTCAGGGCTTTGACGAAAGTTTACGTTGATCACTTTTTGATCACTATTTTTCCAGCACCAGTTAACAAGCTGCCTAGTTTGGCACAGTGTAGATGGTGTGGATGAGTGTGGTTTTCCGGTTGAGTGAGTCATGAAAATTCAAACACACAATAAAAGATTACAGAACCTAGATCTAGATCCATTCTTCTTTTCGAACTCAATTAAAACTGGATGACTCCGTGAGAATGTCCACAATTCCCAATATCGATACCATCCACAGAATCACACACGTTAAGGTATCAAAATGGCGCAATTTAGAGCTAGTTGGGCCACAGGACTAGACCGCCAGTGGTCGCCATTTCTTCCAACCAATGGTCCCAATCTAGGGTCAAGAGTCCCCAAAATATTAGTCAAGCTTTTGTTTGGTCTGCGTGATGGTTTTACCTCGTAAGAAAATTACGTTTAATGAGCAATGGAAATTCACTTTTTTCCATTAAACGAAAACGCTTTCAGGCGTTTATACAAAATGGCTGCCTCATCCAAACTTGATAAAATTGGTATGGCAGATCTGTTTGCAAATTTGGGTGAATTCTTTTGACAGATGCTTTTTGACTACCAAAATGATGAATTTTACGCCAATTTTCTTTAATTTTCAGGGACTTTTTGACCCCCACTCTCGTATATGTGTCTGATCTATCTTCAAAATTCTTTTGGCTTCTTTTTAATCAAATTCCCCAGCCGAATTATTGGTCTTAAGTCACGCAACAGGAATTAATCTCTGCAGGATCGAATATATACGATATGAAAAATTCAATCACTTATTGTTTGTCTCAGTTGGACATATCTGACCAAATGTTGTTTCCAATATTTCAATTAAATCCTTTCAATCTCGATTTCTGAATAAAAAACGGATTCAGCTTGAATAAAATCAGTGTGTAAAGCCATGACACACACAAATGTCAACCCAGTACTTAAATAAACCACAAAGTAGGCACAGAAAAATCACATACGATTCGTTTCTTTTGTCGAATTCTTTTGATTAAATTCTCCAACCGCAAATGATTGCAATTTGTTTAAGTTCCTCGAGTCAATCGCTGCACGGGTTTGAATAGTGACCACAAATGCTATCAGCATCTGAATAGTTGTTGACAAAATTACCATAAATTATATTGTTACATGTGGATCATAGTTGTTTTGTTTATTTTTTTTTATAAACAAAGAGAATATCCTGTGTCCACCGTGCATCCTTAAAGATGAAAACAAAAAGTAAAATAAAAGAAATTTGTCTTGGCTTCTATCTCAATTTTGTGTAGGTATTGTATTTATTTTTTATATCTCTTTGAAAAGTTATTTTTATGCTCGTTTTTCTTAGGTACTTTTGTTTTTTTTTTTTTTTTTTAAGTTTTTGTTCGGTTTTGAAATTGAATGTCCTTAGGGCGTTGCGTTCAAAATTCGCTTTTATTTAGTGTAGATAGGTAGATACTCTCCCACGGAGGCGATTGTGTGTGGATAATCTAAAAGGATGTTTTGAGCAGCAACGGAAGTTATTTCCACACTACAAAGGAAGTTATTTGTTGAATTAATATATATTTCAACAACCCACACCCCTATGTGCCCACCTACCTAGTCGACCATTTCACTCGGTTTCTTTTATCATTTTTGTATATAATTTTGCCGAAACCAAAGGGAGGAAGGTGAATTTTCATTTTTAGTAAATTTATAATTTTTGATATGTACGAATGTATACTTAAAAAAAAATATGAAACATTTTCGTTTTCTCGTTTTTCTGTTCACTTTTGATTCCGTTTCCCGCGTTTCGTGCATGCAAATGACATTTTTAAAATTATTCGTTAATATTATTTATTTGTCGGTGCTTTTGGCGGTAAAGGTAAAAATTTCAAAAGTGATTCCATTCCATATTCTGGGTGGTAGTATATGTTTGGATAGTTGTTGGGCTACCTATGTAGCTGCAGAATGTGTTTTGGGGAAGAAAGACATATCAGCGAATAGCGAATTGTTATTTTAATTTTTCGACTGTCAAGGATTTCATTATTCCTTTGTCATGGTGGCTTTTGCAGAGCGAATTGAATGAGGGTTATAATATTTTGTTTTCCATTCGCATTCGAATGCCGCTTGATTTCGAGGTGAAATGAAATAAAAGAAAAATGCATCTTAATAGTTGGATGGAATTATAAAAAGATCAAATGGGGTAAAGGTTTTAAGAAACACAAACAAAACTGCATTCTTCAAGAAGAAGATATGTATTTAAAAATTTAAGATGGAAAGAGTTGTCATTTGCGACCATAATTCTGCATTCACAGATTTGCTTAGTCAATAGTTTGAATTAATAAAAGCGATTTTCTAAATTCTGTTTTAGATCATGCACATTTGTAAAATTTAACGTACTTTTTCAATGAGAAAATGAGGACCTGGTGCCGTCGTCATTAAGTCGTCAGGAATGAAGACGACCTGTAACTTTCTACCGAATGTGAACACCAAAGAAGAGGGCACTTTTTTAATGACAAGAGATGCATAGGTTGGTAGTTATAAATTGCAGCCGCTACCAACTTCGGTGACTCGATTATGGCCATAGTGCACCCCCCGAATGAATAGTAAATTTGAGACAACTGGTTCGGTAATCAATCAGCCAACATTCATTCATCAAAGAAAGACAAGATCGGCCGAGAACATCGCATCGGTCTGTGAAAGTGTACATCAGACATCGGACTTTTGCAGACTTCAACTTTGTAAATTTAGAGTCGTGACTTGGTTCTATACCCAAACAAGATCCAACTGACCCAGGAGCTCAAATTTCATGCCATTCATAAGCTGACTGGGCTTTGGAACGTTTAGAGGAGGACCCCAGAACGTTTGGAAGAGGACCCCAAAACCGAAAAATCATCTTTAGCGACGATGTGCATTTTTGGAGGAATGGCTGTGTTCAAAAGCAAAATTGCCTGGGATGACACCAACCCACACAAGGTTCACGAGGTAACAATGCATCCTCAAAAAGTAATCGTTTCGTGTGCATTTTGGGGCGCCGCTTTATTGGTCCGTACTTTTTCAAAAATGAAGTTGGTGAGACGGAAGACGTCAATGGCGAGCGCTGCCGAGCGATGATAACCAATTTCTTGTGGCCCAAATTAAGCCATATGGCGCTGTGTTCCACACAGCGGACGCAACGATTGACATTCGGTATGAACGACTTGTGAGTAAGGTTATCTCTCGCAGAGGTGATGTGGATTAGTCACCAAGGACATGCGATTTGACCCCGCAATGCTATTTTTTGTGGGGTTTCCTGAGGTTAGGTTAGGTTGTTGGGCTGACAATTGATGTCGCTATCGTCACACTTAGATCAATGTAGATCCATTGTGTTACCCGTGAGTGTAATCACTCTTTCCTGATAAAACCTATGTGTTCTATTAATCAGTCAAGCCATTTTGAGGCATTGACGAGGTTCAATATGTGAATTCCTGAAATATTAGAAAGATCTTCTAGATTGTCAAAGAAGTAGATACCAAGCCATTTCCTTCTCTGACGGGCAATGACAGAGAAAGTGTGATGTCCATATTCATATTTTCCTAGTAGCATCACAGGTGTCAAGTAGACTCCACCTTTCCTGAAGTAGCAGGTCTATGCGAACCACAATCGACCGATGCCCTTAAGCAAAACATTGCACAGGCAATCGTTCAAATTCAGCCGGATCTTGTCATTGAAAATTGGACCACTCTGATCGGTGCCACCGTAAGATGCTGATGCGGGCATTCGAAAGATGTCATATATCCTTTATCCTTTACAAATTAATTTGTAAAATTTATCGAAAAAAATCACTATTAAGAGAAAATTCTTAAGAAAAAAAAATAGTCATGAACAAGCAGAATGTTGAAATGAGGAATTTGTGGACATACCTCCTAGCGAATTATTGTTGAGGTATGAGTTCGGCCAAAATATTCCAAGCTAGAGAATTTGCTAGATGGTTCAAACACGGATTACATCCTTGGATGCGACATTCTAGCGGGCTTTCGTTTTACCCTCTGATTTCTCCTCAAAGCATGAGGACAATAGAGGTATCTGCTCATGAAACCAGACTTATTCTCGGGTTTAATTGTGGATAGATATTGTAAATATATTACACAATCAACTGAAAGCCAAGAAACCATCTGTATCATACCAGGCAGCTTTGTTATCTGATAGCTACGAGTAAGCCCAAGTAAAGTCAATCGATTGACTCATAGTCCGTTCACTGGTGTACTAGGAGCTGTTATGTATCAACATGTCATATGTCTGTCTCATCTCGCTATGTATTATCATAACAGTACCATTATGTAGAGCATAGTTGTAATGTAAAGGCAGACAGTTTGGTTGTAGCTCTCGAACAATAAAGACTCAATTATATCTATAAATCGGAACATAGACTTTTATTTATTCGCTGTTACACAATATTTGGCGACGAGGAAAACAATAAGTAAATTGTGTTAATTATTTAATTCTTTAATTCAGTATATAATTAAAAAAAAAAAAAACCGACACGAGTGAATCGAAAAAAATTACATTTAATATTAAAACGGTATCGAAATCGCGTGCTTAAACGATGCCAGAAAACAAACCAACTACTGCTACAACTGTTTACGCAGCACCTATTGGAAATATAGAAGCTTTCATCGTAGGAGACGATGACTTTGATGAATACTTGGAACGAATTGACCACATTTTTATTTTGAATAACATTGGGGATGAAAAAAAAGTTTCATATCTGATAAGTATTGCGGGTAAAGATTTCTATGAAAAAACTAAGAAAATTCTATCGCCAAAGCATACAACAGATTATTCTTACGTAGAGCTAACTAAGATTTTAAAGAGTCATTTCAAACCAGTGCGAAACGTACGTGCGGAGAGATTTAAATTTATGTGTCGCAAAATGGAAGAAGGAGAAACAATTCGAGATTTCATAATAGAACTGAAAATGCTGGCGGAAACATGTGAGTTTGGTAGCTTTTTAGACCAAGCGCTTACTGATAAACTCATTTGGTCGATCAAAGATGAGCAAATTCAGAAAAAATTAATTGACATGCCTTTAACAAAAAAATTTACGGACATTTGTGAAACCGCGCTTTTGATGGAAATGACAACAAAAGATGTAAAAGCCATTCAGTCAAGTGAGACGCCATCATCAAACCAAAATTGGATTAAGAGAGAGGGAACTAACCGTTACGAACATCGAACTGCAAGAGGAGCAAGAGTTCCAGTTACGAAAACGAGAGAGAATAGCAGCAGCAAAAACTGGCAACATAAAAAAAATCACCAACAAATGGATCGGCGAGCAGCTCAAGTGCAATGTTACCGTTGTCATCAATGGGGTCATATAGCAAATACATGCAATAGACAGAGACAGTATTATAATAAAGAGAATGTTAATAAAGGTGTAAATAAGAACCGTTTTATGAATAGAAACAACTCTAATATGAACCTTATTGAAGGTAACGATGATAAAGATGAGGATGATGACGAGTTTTTGCTTTCAAATTTAAGCTTATGTAATATAGGTAGAATTAATGGTGATGAGCAAAAATCAGTAATTGTACAAGCAGATGTTAATTCTAAGTTATTGAAAATGGAAGTGGACAGTGGGGCATGTCTTTCAGTAATTTCAGAGATAACCTTTAGAAAGTTTTTTAGTGATTGTGTTCTACAACGTGTTGATGAAAAGCTTAAAGTTGTAAATGGCTCAAGGGTGGTTGCAGTTGGTGAGTTCCCTGTAAAGGTAATAGATTTTTTTAATAAGAATATGTTCCATGATTTATATCTAGTTGTGATTGAAACTGAAAATGATTTCATGCCATTGTTGGGAAGAGATTGGTTGGACGTTTTGTTTTCAGGATGGCGAAATTGGTTTTCCATAAACAAGGTCATTGTCGAATCGGATATGAAAGTAGAAATAGTAGCGAAATTTCCAATACTTTTTGATGAAGATTATTCCGGGGTCATTAAAATGCACTTTGCCAATATAGTCTTAAAAGATATTGCACAGCCGGTCTTTCATGGTGCATATACGATTCCCTATGGTCTGAGAGACAAGGTTGATCGAGAAATCGACCGACTTTTGAACTATGGAGTTCTAGTTCCTGTGAGACACAGCGTTTGGGCTTCGCCAATGGTTGTCGTGGAAAAAAAGAATGGTTCTGTAAGATTATGCATAGATTGCAAGAATACGATCAATCCGGTTGTCAATGCAGATTATTATCCACTTCCACGCATAGAAGATATTTTGGCTAGTTTGTCAGGCTGTGAATTCTTTTGTATTTTAGATTTAGCAGGAGCCTTTCAACAAATAGCTATGTCCGAGTCTTCTCAAGATTATCTTACAATTAATACTCATAGAGGACTATTCCGATACACTCGTCTACCCTTTGGTTTAAAATCGTCACCATCGATTTTTCAATGTGTTATAGATAGTATTTTGCACGGGTTAAAAATGGTAAAAGGATATGTAGATGATATTATTATTGGGGGTAGAACTTATGAGGACTGTAAAAAAAATTTGTATGAAGTTTTAAAAAGGCTTGAACAGTATAATGTAAAGGTTCGGCTAGAAAAATGCGAATTCTTTAAGCGCAAAGTGGAGTACTTAGGTTACGAACTTTCTCAAAATGGTATACGGCCAAAAAAGGATAAAATGCGCGCTATTCTTGAAGCACCAACTCCAACTAATTTAACTTCACTGAAGGCTTATTTGGGACTTCTTAACTTTTATGGAAGTTTTATTAGAAACTTATCCAGTCGCCTGGCTCCTCTTTACAAACTTACGACAAAGGATGAGCCATTTATTTGGGACAAAACCTGTGCAGTCGCATTTGAGGACAGCAAACAATATCTCTACGAAAACAATCTCCTTGTTTATTACAATCCTTCTTTACCGTTAGGTATTGTAGCTGATGCTAGTTCATACGGTGTAGGAGGAGTTTTGTTTCATATAGATGAAAATAAAAAAGAGTTGCCAATTAAGTTTGTGTCTAGTTCACTCTCGGAAGCTGAAAAAAAATATTCACAAATAGAGCGTGAAGCTCTGGCTATCATATTTTCATTAAAAAAATTCCACAAATACGTTTATGGTCGTCGGTTCGTAATTTTTAGTGACCATAAACCTCTAGAAATGATTTTCGGTGGAAGAAAGGTTAACACTGTTACTGGAGCGCGGCTTCAGCGGTGGTCAATTTTCATGTCTCAATATGATTATGAAATAAAGTATAGAGAGGCCTCCAAAATGGGAAATGCAGACGCATTATCACGATTACCTTTGAATGAAGGTACAAATGTTCAGGAATGTATGATAAATTTTTTTAGTATATCGGGTAATATACCGTTAGACAAGGAAATAATCGAGTGTGAAACTCAAAAAGACGAGGTCTTAGCAAATATTATTGAATATGTCAACGCAGGGAAATGGCCAATAAATACTACAAATTCAGAAATTAAGAAATATTTCAATAAAAGGTTTGATTTTTGTGTAGATTCTAACTGTTTATTCTGGGGTAATCGTATAGTAATTCCAGAAAAACTAAAGCCACAAATATTGGATCTTTTGCACGAGGGACATATTGGAGTAGTTAGAATGAAGTCAATAGCTAGAGGATTAGTTTGGTGGTTCAATGTAGATAGGGACATTGAAGTTTTTGTGCGGGGTTGTGATGTGTGTCAGCAAACCAGTTATAAGTCTGGTGTCACCAATCTAGAAAATTGGCCAGCTACCCATTATCCTTTCGAACGCGTTCATGTAGATTTTTTTCATTTACAAGGTGAGACGTTTTTTATATTGTTTGATACTTTTTCGAAATGGATTGAGATTTTTATCATGAAAAAAACGTCAGCCACACATGTTAGTCAAGTTCTACGGTTAATTTTTCGCACTTTTGGATTCCCCACTGAAATAGTTTCAGATAACGGACCACCGTTTAATTCACAAGAATACGAAGCGCAGTGTAAAGCTAATAACATCAAAGTTTCCAAAATTCCACCATATCACCCACAGTCTAACGGAAGCGCTGAAAGAGCAGTACAGACGGCTAAAGCGGGATTGAAAAAATATCTTTTAGATGATAGATCGAAATCTCTTTCACTACAAACACAACTAGATAATTTTCTGTTTATATATCGAAATACGCCCTGCACTGTTACAGGAATATCACCATCTGAGGCTGTTTTTAATTTTAAACCGAAATCCGCGTTAGATTTTTTAACACCAAAAAAAGCTATTAGTAAATATCAAAATCCGGAAAATATTACTAAAATAAAGCAAAATGTTAGAAATTGCGAGCAAAAAACAGAACGGAAAATAAATTCAAAAAAATATTATGATTTTAAAGCAAATGAAATAATTTGGTATCGTTCGAATAATAATAATGACCTTTTGATTCGTTGGATTCCAGGTGTGGTAGTTAAAAAACTTTCTAAGGTAGTTTATCTAGTTAATATAGGGGGCGTGCAAAGAAAAGCCCACGGTGACCAGCTAAAACCGAGGGTAGCTAAAAATTTAAATTTCGATTTAAGAAAAGAAAATGATAATTTGAATTTGCATATAAAAAGACAAAGAGCGGAGTCAAGTTCACCCCCTGACCAACCAATAAGAAAACAAGATAGGACAGATATTTTAAGAAGATCAAAAAGAACAACAAAGAAACCTGAGAAGTTCAATTTCGAAATGTATACAAGAAAAAGGTTAAATAGTATTTAGTAAAACTTATATTAAATGTCAAATATACTTATATTCTAAACTTAAGTTAAAAAAAAAAAAAAAAAAAAAAAAAATCTGGTATGTACAATGTACAAGTACATATACATATGTATATTTATGTTTCCTATGAATTATTTTTTTTATAGTTTTTACTTATATCTATACATTTTTTTTATACTTATTCCTATATTTCTGTTCTAAGAGAGGAGAAGTGTTATGTATCAACATGTCATATGTCTGTCTCATCTCGCTATGTATTATCATAACAGTACCATTATGTAGAGCATAGTTGTAATGTAAAGGCAGACAGTTTGGTTGTAGCTCTCGAACAATAAAGACTCAATTATATCTATAAATCGGAACATAGACTTTTATTTATTCGCTGTTACACAATAGGAGCTACATTCAAAAAACCCATAGTCTGCTTGCTCGCGGTCTTAGGTATTTTCTGTAGAACAAGGTACAGAAGCCACAGACAAGCGATGCTCTTGAAGAATTTGTCACTTTTTTACAAGTGGCAATGCCCTGATAAACATTTAAGCTGGAACATGCTGCATACCTCAGCAGATTTTTCATAAGTCTGATCAAAGTTTCGGTACACATACAAGTTTTCTTCGAAAAACAAGAAGTTACATAAATAAGTTTTGCTTTTGGGCATTCGAATTTTATAGGGATACGTTCCCAATTTTTGCAGTAGTTCTACGAGTATGCTTACATCATAGAAAACTTTGATTGCATTTTACTACTCATTTATAGAACCCTAAAATAGCTAAGCTATTTAAAATACTGTTGATGAAGTTCTGTTGATGAAGTGAGGGAATTCCCGGTGCTATTAATAAGAAGACTTTGACAAAAAAGGAAGCTAGGTTGGTTTTCTTTATCTCCTAAATCTCATTTAAATGCTTTAAAAAAAAAACTTAGGGTTATTTCCAAAGCTATTAAAACCGACCTTTGGAGACTTTAAATATTTGAATGGTTATTTAATGGTAAAAACATTATTTGAAACCCAAACAAATATGCACGATTGTGTCACTTCATTTTGTTTTTGGGATTCAAGATTATAATAAGGCCATGCTTTTACTGCATGAAGTGTCGAATTGTACCGTGGAATTTTGAAAAAGTAAAGAGAAAAATTCAAAATTTGAAATTCAACAATGTTTGTTTCATTTAGAAGAATCTCTGTGCGAAATTGAAGCAAAATTGGTCCAGTCATTAACTAAGTATAAGGAAATTATTTAAAAATACAATTTTACTAAAAAAAAATCAAAATCCTATTATCGCAGTTATATTACAAATACTTATGACCTTTTAGGTGTGAATCCCGATACAAATTGTTACGAGGCTGTTTTAAAAATATCTACATATTTGACACCAAAGTAATACAATAAAAATTCGTATTCTTCATCTAAGGAATTACTTAAACCTGCTCTGTGCCACATTTAGGTTCCACCATTAAGATTCTTGCTCGATGTTCGGCGTGTATGGTCTTCCTTCATTTGTCTTGCCTACCACTATTTCGTATGTTTTTTTACCCTACTTTGGTTCAGAGTTATCGGTTAGAAATGCAGGATGTTGCTCCTAAGTGGTGTAGGAACAGCCAATAAGTTACAAGTGAACGAATAGACGCATATAGATGGAAGGACGGTACAGCGAAAAGCACTTTTTTCGACTTCACCACCATCCTATTGAGAAAGTACAAAAGGAAGAATTTTTAAAAAAAAAAGAAGAACTATAAATGTCATAATTTTTGAAATTTTGATCAAAGAGTTAATTACTTTAAACAATGTCCAAAATAATTTGGAACAAGTTTTAAACTTTTTCGAAAAAAAATTATATTAAAACCAGTTTTTCAGTTCAAAAACCCCTATTTTTGAATATTTTTCAAAAACAAATTCGAACCATCTGGGACAAAACTTGGAATAACTTTTAAAACGAGTAGATAACTAAACAAACTCACTTAAATAGCGTTATCTACCTATTAAGTGTAAGCGGACCGCTGCCACTTTTTCTTGTCTGACAAAAAGACTTTTTGAAGACTTTGAGAAAAAAATTATTTTTGTTCCTTCTCTAAGTGTAGGTAGCACATGTGACAGATTTCGGTCATTAAGTCCTACCTAGAATAGAACCATATTCAAATAGCTTTTGTTCTCGAATGGAATATAAGAGGACTTCTCATAGAGACAGAGAGGTTTTGTGAGTTTTTATTATTCGACTTTCAACTATTACCACAGGGTGAAACTAGTTTCAAGTTAAAATTAATATATGTACATAACATCTGCAATACGAGTACTTATCTAACTGAACATATCTACAATCTCTTAAAAGTTCAGGCGCCAGCAAGTTGTCCATTCGTCATCGTAAATATACAATTACGTTGATTGATTTCCATGCACCATAAGTCGTAGGCGTGTACTTGTAAATTCTCCCACCACATTCACCCAGCCAGCAATAGATACACCGCCATCTATTGGACGCCCATGCAAAAGTTAAATAATAAAAATACAATCAGCTGCCCCTTTGAACAACAACAACAAAAACCTTTAGCGAAATACTTGATAATCGCAAAGCCATAATAACACGTTCAAAAGTTATGGCAGTGACGAGAAGGAGGCCATCAATCAACAAAACCCATGAACCCTCAAGCTAAATAGCGAATTCGCGACTTGCAAGTTCTGAGATCTGTGAACCAGCTATGTACTGTACATATCTGTTGTCCGAAGACCGCGATCGTTTGGCTCTTGCCACTGTTGCGCTGCCACCGCCGCCGAGGCAGTTTTGAACCTTTCCAGAGTAGATAGTGGTATCTCTGTGTGGTTTGGCCAGGTTGGCCTCCTCCAGACTTGGACTTTATAATTGAGAAAGAGAGATGGAGATCTATGCTGGGAGATTAACTAACAATAATAGGTTATAGAGTTGGAGGGCGTGTGAGAGTGTGTAATAGAGAATCGCACTGCAATAAATAACCACCAACAATGATACTGCGATAGCTTGAGGTCGATAAGCTACACACATACACTTGAGAGGTTATAGATTTAAAATTAAAAAAAAAAATATCTAAAAGATTGGCAGTCATCAGTTAAAAAAAATGAAATATGATTGTATCTAAAAAAAAAAATAGTTTTAGATTTAGATTTTTAGATTAAAATGATTTATTTATTAACATCATAAATATATACAAATTTACATAAACAAAATCTGTGTGGCGTGGCTATGCCGTCTGCCGATTGGTACTGATTATGAAAAATTAAAAAATAAATAAATAATTGATTTTAAATATAAATATTACTAAACTTGTAATTGGGTTACTTAGGATAATGACTTATTCCTTAAAAGCTAGCATTTATTATTCTATCCCGATAAGTTAAAGCTGTTTTGCAAAATTTTAATAATGGGTCGTTCATTTCGTTCAATAAATCCAAAACTTGATCTGCTGAGAGCGTATCATTGCCGAGGAAATGTCGCCTTGTTTCGCGAAGAGTCGGGCATTTACCCACAAAATGAAATACGTCTTCTCTTTCTGCTGTATTGCATATATTGCACAATATTGGAAGGTCATCTCGGTGCGGTCTATAGTTGAGATGCAGCAGTTCTACCCTAAGCCTTAGCATTAATGAAATCGATTCTACGCTATTTCCGTCTCGAAAGTAGTTTGCCTGTTGTAGATTGTAGTTGAGTCTGCTGTATACCGATCTGTAGAGAGATTCCCTTGCATCCCTTTCATATTTATTCCTGGTGTTAGCATCTGTTGCGGATATGATTTCGAAAAGTCTTTGTTTCCAGTTTTTGTGTAGCTCTTGTTCTAGCTTTAAGTCGAAGTTGCACAAATGTGCTAGCTCCAGCCACTCTCTATACCAACCAACTTTGCTGCTCACTGTTTTCATCATGATTCTCTTCGGAAGTCGACTTTCATTCATGTTTAAAACTTTGATGACGTAATCTGCCTGTAGTTTTTGGGTTTTAGTAAACAACGGTGATAATCCAGTCTCTAGGTTCAACGCATAGTTTGGTGTGTTTGACGGTAGTCTGAATGCTCGTTTTAGGTAGAAGCGTAAAAGTTTTTCCACTTCATCGTATTGGTGACCTCCCCAAACCTGCGCTGCGTATAGCATGACTGATTCTGCAACGGACTCGAAAACTTTGAACTTAGTACTGTGGCTTAGATATTTGTTGGAGAAACAAATCTTCCAAGTTGAGTTTATTGCAGTTTTTGCCTTTGCAAGCTTCTCATTAAAGTGTAACTCCATTTTTAAATTGCTTGTGAATATCACTCCTAGGTACTTATACTCGTTGACCACTTCAAGTCTTTCGTTATTAAAGTGCCAATTTTCGCTTGCTCGTAGTCTACCCCTCCCTCTGTTGAAGATCATGATCTTAGATTTCTCTTGGTTCACAACTAAGTTCCAACTGGCACAGTATTCACATAATCGATTGATCATCAGCTGCATCGTTTCCGGTGATTGAGCTAGGATCACTATGTCATCTGCAAACAGAAGTGCTTTGATGGTAGTTCTGTCGATTTCAATTCCACCAGGCAGGATTTCAGTTATATCATCGATGAATAGTGCGAACAGCAAAGGACTCAGAGAACATCCTTGTCTCACTCCCATCTTAGTTTGGAACCATTCGGACAGAACTTGACCATCCCAGACTGCAGCCCACGTATCTTCTAGAAGGTTTTCTATAACTTTTCCAAATTTGTGCGACATTCCTTTGCAATATAATTTGTACAACAACGACTTTCTATCCACAGTATCAAAAGCGGCCTTGAAATCCACGAAGAACGCGTACAGTTTCTTCCCTTGTGACACAAATGTTTCTGCTACATTTCGAAGTACAAATATGTGGTCTACCGTTGAGTATCCTGCTCTAAATCCGGCTTGGTACTCTTTAAGCAGGTTTTTGTGGTTGATCCAAGTTGTAAGTCGCCGTTGCAAAATGGTCGTGAAAATTTTGTAAGCCACATTTAAAAAGGAGATTCCCCTATAGTTATTTGGATCTGTTTTATTGCCTTTCTTGTATATCGGAAATATCAAAGCCTTCTTAAACTCTCGAGGAACAAAGCCGTTCTCCAAAATGTCATTGTTAAGGGTTGTTAAGGTTTGTATGAGCTCAGCAGAACCGTACTTATAAAATTCTCCTGGAATGCGATCCAATCCGGGTGCTTTGCCATCTTTAAGATCTCTTACCACTGCGTACGTTTCTGCTACTGTTATTTGTGCATCCAAAATGTCGTCTTCGAAGCGAGGAGAAGCAGATTGCACCGAATTCGAAATACTATGTGGATTTAGCAATGTTTTGAAATGTTCGCACAATGTAGCTGCATCTAGGTTCTTGCTTATGGTAGGCCTCGTTCCATTAATGTTACGCACTTTTTTCCAGAAGTAGGCTGCATTTTTGCAATTTGTTAGATTTCTTGCTGTTTCTTCAGCGTAGGTCTTCTTCTTACACCAACATAGTGCCTTAAAAAGTTTATTTGCCTCGATGTATTGGTCTCTAAATCCATCTCCATTGCTTTTTCGAAATATTCTGAGCCACGCAAAGGATCGTTTTCTAGCTTGCATGCATTCTGCATCAAACCATGGTTGCACAAAAGTTCTCCTGAAGTTTCCCTGTTCTTGGTTGTTCACCTGAGACGCTGTTTTTATAACTTCTTCTAGTTGGCCAAATTCAGTTATTTCTTGGGTTGATAAGGTAATATCTAATTTCCTTCTGTAGGCATCACTCCGGGCGTTTTTCCATTTAAGCATTGGTAAAAGCTTCATCTGTACAGTTTCTTCCATTTCTTCTGTTTCAATTCCGAATTCGATAATAAGTGGCTGATGATCTGAATAAGGTAATTGACCTACCTCGAAGTCCATAATATAAGAATTCCAGTCACCATTCGCAAGGCAGAGATCGATTACCGATGACCCTTGTGTACCAATGTAAGTAAAGTTTCCATCTTTGTCCCCACGGCTTGTACCATTCCATATGCGAAAGCCAAAGGAATCGCAAAGATCAATCAGCTTAATACCTTTCGTATTGCGGATTTTATCTTTTGAGTTGCGTGTTATTCCTGATTGTCTATTTACGATTCCTTCTTCCGTAGCCGTGCGAGCATTCAAATCACCTATGATTATTGAGTTTTGGATGTCATCTCGCATAATCAGTTCTTGAAGCTGCCCAAAATCTCGTTCCCAATGATTGCAGTTAAGATATATAGGATACAGTCGGAACACTCTGTTGTCGAAGCTCAGTCTAAGAAATGTTGTTCCTGATTCTGTTTCAAAATCACAGACGATTCCTATTATGCTTTTTTTATACCCAAAGTAGCAGCCTCCACTTGCCCTTCCCCTTGCATTAGTTTTAATTGCTGGTATCCACTTGAATTTATATTCTTCAAATTTCGCCTCCATAGCTTCAAAATTGTTCTCAGTTAAAAAAGTTTCGAACAAAAATACAAAATGAAATTGATTTATAAAGTTAAAAAAATCTACATACATACACTTATTTAATAGACCTGATACATTATATGAAATTACTTTATAATTTTTTATCTTTTTTTCTTTTACAATTAACTTTTTTTTTTTTCCTAAATTCTTATTTTTATAAATTTTCGTTTTAGTTTTGCTTTTAAGACAGACGGCATTTATATTAAACATTCTGTTGAGCCCTTAATGCGTTCACAGTTTGAGAAGAACTGCAACCGGCTCCGTTTGTGCTACCACCTTCAATTCTTTCGTTGACATGTGTCAAACAAATGTCATTGTCGCCCAGTATTTGTTGAAGAACTTCTGCCGCCTTTTTCCCATCGCACATAATTTCATTTTTTTTATCGAAATAAAATATTTTATCCTCAACCTTAAGTGATTGTCCCCTCAATTGTGTTTTAATGCTTTTATTTTGTTCGTTTATGTGTCTTTTTATCCTCATCAAAGTTTTCCTCTTCTCTCGAGTTGCTGCTGTAAAGTCCCTATGTATGGATACACCTGTACCTCGGAGTGCTGCTGCCGCTTTCAAGGCTCTACCAACATCTTCGCTGTCACGGAGTTTCACCTTAACGTTCGCAACTTCTCCTATTGAACTCAATGAACTTGCAGATTCCACAATGTTATGGTTGTTGGTTTTTAGGAGATCCATACATATAGCCTTGGCTTTGGCCGTTGGGTCTACGCCAGCTTGGATTGGTATATGTGCAATTAGATTTTTCTCGTTTGCATTTCGTTCCATCCGCTCTACCTGTCTTTCCAACGCATTGCAACGCGATTCCACTTGTTGCAGCTGAACTTTCAGGGAGTTATTGCTATCTCGAAGTGCTTTCATCTCTATGCTTACTCCTTCGAAATCGGCCTTTGTTGGCCAGTTTGCCAATTTCTCGTCGAGCATTGCTTCCATTGAGACGCGCATCATTGCAATCAAACTAGCAGCGTTCATGTTACCAACCAACGTATTAACAGACTGCTCTCCAAGGTTAGTATTTTTGGGTTTCAGGAACTTCTGGAGAAGAGTCAATAAGACATCTGCCCCTTTTAGCTGCCGACTCGGCGCCTTCCGCAAATTTGACAGGAGTTCGACGCATTTTTAATTCGCAGAATTTTTAATATGATGGCCGATTGATTTGTTCAGATTATCGAGTTTTAAAGCGACTCACCTCTGTATTTTTTTTTTTTGCAGATGCAGTGAAGTGATCGGTTATACTTCTTTTTGGATAGTTTACACTCAAATCACTTGTATGAAATAAATATTTAACTAATTACAATTAATTTTTAATCAAATTTTTCGGAGGTCTTTAAAATCACTTGTTGTCACTTACGGTTCAGTGTTGCCAATCCTCAAAATAGTTTTATCTTTTTTTTTTTACTTGGATTTTCCACACAGTGAGGTAGTTTAATTTATTTTTAATGCAAATTACTTCGATTTTTCCTGACTAAGTAATCAACTCATCGGGGGGTTGCGTGCATCCAAGTATGCATGTCATGTTGTGGTTGGTGTCAGCTAATTCCAGAAAATGCAAAAGATACAAACAACTTTCCTTAATGTTTATCGTTGAAAAGCATTTAATTTGAAATGACATAAACATTTTGTTAATTGTAATTAGGTATTATTAATAATTTTACTTTGTCGTTTTAGGGATTAGATAGATAAATGTATTTATGTATATGGGGGAACATGACATATGGGGACTATCATATCCCCTGACACATAGCTAATGGGATGGATTTTTTTCCTTCTAACAAAGATGGTAGTAGATTTTAGAGTATTTCGACCTTCTGTTTAAAAAGTTGTAAAACGTTTACTAGAATTGTAATAGTTTTTCTGTAGATTTTCAATTTAAAATATTTTTCACATTCCCCAAGTTCTACCATTCTCAAAGGCGATCGGAGACATTTCAAAAGTGAAGATTGAATTTTTAATTTTGAAATGCGATCAAGGAATTATACATGCAAATGTAAAATAATTTCCAAATCATGTGGCAACTGCCCGTATCCACTCTTGAGGAAACCTATGACAAGTTTCTATTTGGCAAAGCTTGCCAAGAAATCAACTTAATTTGGCTTCCAGTTATTACGCAAACTAACCGACTGAAGGTTCTTTCCTATAATGTTTTTAAAATTCGTTACCAGCCGGAAGCTAAGTGTTACAACCAACAATTAAATTGTTATTTGCTGGCTCCGTAGACAAGACGGTAAAGATGGAATTAACTGTTGTTTCATTTTTCATCACATTAGAAATTGACAGCAATGGTTGAAAAGTGAACACTCCTCCAACTAAAAGATCTGCTATCGAATGATCTTGTTTCAAGATCAAGAATGACGACGATCATATTTTTTTTCAACTGACCAATTCTCTTGGATAGGCGAAATTAATCATAAATTTAGGGGGCGATACGATGGACGTGGGCTCCATGTTTTTATTTTGTATTATAATATGGCAGCCATTATTGCATTGTCTGTTTTGTAAATGACCGAAAGAGGGTTGCCAGAGAACTATACTGCGATGATTGTTGGGAAGGGAGATATGAGTATAATTTATCATACCTATCTAATAGAAAGTTTTAATTTACTTGGAAAAAATCGAAAAAGACACAGACCTATTCAAAAGTTTAAGACGCCATACAATTTTATAAAAAGGTGAAAACTGCAAACGTAAACAAGTTCTAACGCCTTCCTACATCACACGTGTTACTGCAGCAGCTACGGAAATAGTGGGTGAACTTGATTTACCATGCGGTGTTCATACAGTAAGAAGACGAGTGAGGGGACATAATTTAAATGCTTCTGAAAATAGCCCACATAACCAATAGAATTAGGTTTGCGTGAGAGCATTTGGGATGGGTTCCTGAAAAGTGGAGAAATGTTCTTTGGACTGACGAAAGTAAAATTGTTCTTTATGCAGGTAAAGGATCTCGGCCATATGTAAGACGACGAAGATGACCAAATACCGAATAATGATGATAGATACACCACAAAAACGCTAAAACATGGACAATCTAGTATCATGGTATGGGGATGCTGCTTGTTCATAGGTACTGTGGAATTGGTCCAATATATTGGATAAAAAGTATATACACCAACATTCTTACGGCGACATTTTGCAAAACATCATGCTACCAACTGCCGACTTCGAAATACCACTTGAATGGGCCTTTCAGGAGGATAATGATAGCCTATAGCGACGACAATTCACGAAGACGGTTCAATTTTGTTCAGTATCGAAAAAGTAGGGACCAAGGACATCACAAGACCAGATTGCACATTGCATATCATACACTAACTCTTTGCGAGAGCAATGCTATTTCGAGAGTTAAATGCGGATTTTTCGGATGAAAAGACTTTGTTTGATAACGTATTCATCGAGTGAGAAATGTTTTTATTCGTTCACTAACTACTACTCAGTTTACTAACTACTGTCACACTTTCAGTCGAGTGTGTATTTCAATGATAAATGGGCCTTAAGACATCTATAACAGAGCCACGACATGAACAGAAACATTTTCCCTTTCCACTCAAAATTTTATAAGAGTATTATTATTATTTGAGTATTGAACGATTAGTTTTTGAAATACTTATTTTCTAAAATATTTTTTTCTAGAAATATTTTAAAGGTATCTATTTCTTACACTAAAAATAAATTTAATAATATAACGATTTTTAAACTTTCTTTGTATGATTGCATTTAAACATTTTCCTCTAATTTAATCCATGCTTTTATATTTTTAAACAATTTTTAAATTCCAAAATAAGTAAAATAAATAAATTTTTTACAAACATTTTTCTTAAAAATTTTGAGTTGGAAAATTATTTTTCCAAAAATAATTCGTTCAAGCAAACGGATTTAAAAATGAAATCGATAAAAATAATGACATTTTAAGTAGTGAAGAGCGGGGCTAGAAGTAACAGGGGTAAAAGTAACAGGGTTCTCCTGAAAATTAAGAATCATGTGAAGGAGCTATGTTTATGTTCATCTTCTCCATAGCTGCCGGCTTATCTACTTCAATTATTGTTAATTCAATTCCATTGAAGAAAGTTTTGGGTGTGGTCCCAAAAATTAGCAGGTTTGAATTTTTGGTCTACCTCTTCACAGCTAAAGTGCCGGTTGTTTTTTGTGGACATTCATTTAAATCTCGATTAAGTTTGTGTATAAATTTAATATACAAGTGTAATGTTAACTTCTTGTATTAACAATTATTAAATAAAAAATTACTAAAATAATGATGAACGCACAGGTTGAAGGTTTTAATAGAACTGACTTTATTTCTGAATACAAAATAGATTTCTAGAAACGATTGAATGACAAAGATGAAAAAATGCAACTATGCAGTAAAAAAATCCATGCGTGAGAACAGATGAATAGACAGAATACAAAGGTGAACACGAGAAACGTGAACTACAAAATTTTCAACTGGTCACACGCTTGGATGGATTAACAAAAAATAATAATTGTTGCACCTACCTATGCAAAATGAATTTGAAAATGATACTCTAAATTTACAATGGTCACATGGTTGAAAATAAAAAGTTAAATGAAAATGAAAATGAAATTTGAACATGTGACTTTCATTTCATTTTTAAATTGTGAGTTTCTTGCTACATTTCATGGTTATGTTAGTTGTAACATTTTTTCGGGGTAAGTTGTAACATTTTTTTTTTTTTTTTTTTTTAATTAACGCGCACTCAAGGGATTATGACTACCCTTTAAATGTTGGTTGAACACAGTGCGAGCATTTAGGAAACAGTGGGAGGATTGAGTAGGAGAAACCGACGTACATTCGTCTTAAATTTCTGGACATTGAAATGGGGAGGAAAAACAGAGTCGGTTGAGGAATTCCACATTCGAGTCGTATAAGAAAACTTTACAAGTGATTACTCAACATTTAGGAAAATTGCACTTACGTCGTTATTGCATCGGAGATGCGATATGCTTACGACACCTACAATTTTGTAAATACGAGTATGTTCAAAAACGAAGTTTAGTGCCAAATATGATTTTTATTTTAAATCCCACAAATATATTTTGGAAAAATTAAGTCCTATTCAATATTATTGAATCTGTTTAGGAGATTCTTCTGTATACAAAAAAATGCCATTAAAATCGGTTAGGTACATCTTGGAAGAGTCGAAATTTTTGAAAAACGCTTCTATCGGAGAAACTTTTAGTAACAGTTTTTGGAAACCTTGTTTTTTAACAAAAAGAACTCACAGATAAATTTATAACTAAATTTATATTTGAGAAAAAAAAAACAGTTTTTCTTAATGATTTTTTAACGGATACATACTTCGAAAAACACGACTACATAAGAAATCCTAAATTAAATTTAAAAAACAAAAATTTATGTACATATGTATTTGTATAGGAAGTATGAAAATACTGCTCCAAATAAAAAAACAAAAACCCTTTTCAATCTGCACTCAAATTGCACAACCCCACAGCCCCAAACTCTCAACGCCCGATGTCCTTTCACCACCCAGCGCAAGGCCCCAAATAAGTGCCCTAGAGGCCATTTATTTTGTTATTTATTTCATCAACATTTCACTTTGTTGGTTGGAAATGCAGACCCGCAGAGTGCACAAGTTACGACCGGCCGTTAAAAAACAATTTTCATCGAGCCCCGCGTATTTTTTTTATCTTCGCTTTGAACGAGCTTGACGAGATTTTGGCATCGCGGTTATTGTTATCTTAATTTTATTTGTCCGAAACCCGGGTCCTACTTTATTTTCTTTTCATTTCCCAAAAAGAAAGAAATATCAGCGAAATGCACGCGAAAGGGTTTTTCTTTTTCTTTTGTTTTGCGCGTTCATTGTATATTCCACCACCAAAGCATGACATGGCAGACAGGCAGGCACAGGAAACAGGATACAGGACCACCAGAAAAGTTAAAAAATAAAATACACACATATTATGTATGTAGGTATAGCGAAGCGCACGAGAGAAAATTGGAGCAATCATTTTTATGCACCACCAGCGCGAAACGGCAGCAGGCTGCCATAATAGTTAAGTCCACAGTTAATCGGTCCAAGCGTCCAAAAAGGGAGTCCTCTCGCTGTCAGTGGATATAGCCCAAGCCCCATCAGAGTCAGGTTGATCCTCTTCAGCTTTTGCGTTTTTGTATCTTTTTTGCAGTGATTCCGAAGAAATAAGGCCAGCGAAATACTTGATGATAGGTTTTGACCCAACAAAAAAAAAAAACTATCAAGAGAGGGAAAGTTCTTTTGTTTTTTTTAAGGTCCCGGTTTTGGCTTGGCCGAGGAGTGTGACTATGAGCATCAGTGATGATGGTGACTGCGTGCCTGGTGGGTCCACTAAGAATCCTAGTGGTGGACTGGACACACCGAGCTCAGCTCAGCTCAGCTCCTCTCTCCGGATAGATGGAGGAGACTTAAGTGATTTTTTGACAGTGATTTCTTAATTTAATGATGGCGGTTGCTCGGATATGGATAGGTACGGTTACGGATGCGTTTGGTTGTTCCTTGCATGTGTTGTTGTGCCTATGGGAGTGATGGATGAATTTACGGTCTACGACAAGGTAGCATGTTCTGCATACGTAATGGGCTGAAAAGTTTGTGGTTGTATGTCTTTAGAAATGTTTTCACTTCTTTTTCGTTATGGTATCTCTGATGGAAGTGTATCGGAGGGCCTTGCGAGAGGCACGTGACCTAAGCCATTAAATTTATAGGTTTTTTAAGGAGGTCTGGGATTTTTTTTTGTTAAATTGATGGATCATCAATTTTGATGTGAGATTGATTGGAATAAATGGTGTTGATATGATGCTTCCTATTAATTGACACTGGGCACGTGATATGGGTTTGAGTTTGGATGTGTGAGCATTAGAGTGAAGATTACTTTATTTATTGAATTTGGAAAATTTGACTAAAATGTCTTATTGGAAATCGGTACATTTGTCGTGATTTTACATATAGTTCAAGGTATTTGCAAAACAGCTAGTCCTCATAGAATTTTTCTAGAAATGATCCCATATATATTAACACAGCTATTCATCCAAAAATGCGGCTCATCGCTAAAGATGATTTTTCGGCCAAAAACAGGGGTCGTCTTACAAACGCTCTGAAGTTCAGCCAGCGAGCGCAACGACGTTGTCTATGGCCATGAGCTCCTTATTCACTCAGTCCCGACGCAAAATTCACCAATGAACGACCGAGTTCTTATGCACAACGAGAAATCCACTGCCTCAGGATTTGCTGTACACTTTCACGAACTGCAGAGATGTCTAGGCCGATCTTACGTTCCAAATGCAGCAGTGTAATCTAAAAATGATTTTTTCGAGCCACTCCCAGATTCCTCTACTTGGGGAGATATTTGCAATTTCATGTTGACATAATCGCTCATGGCTCAACACTTTGATAAAAAGTCGGTGGCAGCTGCAGATAGTAGTTGAACAAATGTTTAGATCTCAGTCCGCACTCAGATTCTACTATTTGGGACTGAGAGCCACACGTCCCTCCTGTAGGTCTTTTAGTTCTTTGTGTAGCCATGCAGATTTTATGTCCAAGATTCGATATGGTATCGCTGATTTGGTTTTCAAAAGGTCTTTGAAATTTCAAGGTTTCAGTCGGATTTAGTAACACGCTGATGATGAAGAACTCATACAAAGCTGTATTCGACACAATGCCGTCCTTTGGAAAATGCCTTTCTGTGTTTGTGCGTTCACTGTAAGAGCCTTGCCTTGACTGGTGATGACCGATTTACTCAAAATTTTTACCCATAGTTTTTGCCTTCAAACCACATCATTTGGCATGACTTTATGACGGAATATTTATCACAACAAGTTCCTAACTTCTAGTCAAGGTTTGCTGGTATAGGGATTTGGTTCTTAATAGGAATACGTACATTGGGAGATTTTGTGCCAGGTTAAAGTTGCAAAAACGAGAGACTTAGCAGTCGGGAATCTCTTGCTTTAGAATGTTTATTGTTGCCCGTTCTGTCTACCCAATATCACCTTGCCTTCTTGACCAACGACGCAATGATCTCAACAGTGATTATTTTTTCTCTGCATCCTCCAAATCGTAAAATTTTTGTCCATGTTTCCATGTTTCATCACACAAACAATTTCAAGAAATGCGATAATTTTTTTTTTAAATTCAAATCAAACCTTTTTCATAAAACTTTACAAAGTTCCATATGATCTCCAACCCCCAAAACAGAATTCCATTAACTCGCACCCATCCAGTTGGGAAGTGCAACATGAGACCTCGTTAAAATAACCCTAGCATATGTCTCCAGGATATAAACCAAACAAATGGATCACTTAGAGACCCAAAAAAAAAAAAAAAAAAAAACCCTCTGTTCATCGCATATAAGTAACCCTCTAACCCATACTAATCTAGTCAAATGGCCCAAAATGCAAACTCAAGTCCTCCACGCAAAACTTTCGGTTAAATTTATGCGGAAATAATTTTCTATGCGATTTTGAACACACAGAGACAAAGTTGGGATGCCTCCGGGGAACACCGACCGACTATCATGCGAGTCTTCAAAGCTTCAATAGGCTTGATAAACACCAGAATAACACATTTACATATACTCGTATACCCTAGGTATATCTAGCTATAAGGCAGATCCTGCATGTGTTGTGATGCCCATAAAAAAGGATACAATTGGTTGCGCACATTTGGGCAATTAGCTGCTGCATTGGCAATGGCAATAGCAAATGTGAAAGAGAGAGAATTGAATTTACCGTTATCATATGGCAATTTTCATAAATTTCACACGCACCAATACCATCACTAGCACCACCATCACCACCAACAGCAACAGCACTATAGCATCAATCCTATACCACAAGTGGATCTAACTCTTTGCTTAGCTAGCTAGCGAGCTGGTGGATTGTGACTCGTCTCTCCCTCTAGTGGTGGTACAGTTGAATTTATTCTCTGCTGCGTATACAACCCAGATTCATTGAGATTTGTCCATCCCCTCGCTTTATCACGAAAGGGTTACGAAAAATTATGCGTACATCCAACTCACTCTCACGGAAAAACTCACGAAATGAATCCAATCAAGTCATTAATTGTAGTCGCTTCAAAGTGGTACAAGTGCAGAAGAGCAGTTGAATGGAATGCAAATGTTTTTTTTCGTTGCTAAAAATTCCAGGAGCGGACTGAGGTTGATGAAAATATTATGAACACATTTTGTCCAAGAAATAGTTTTAAGTTAAAAAATTCTCTTTGAGGGGATTGCTTTCTGAAGGCATGAAACAAATAAAGGCTCCGTACATATGAATTATCAGTAGAAAATGAAGGGGCCCATGTGAAAGGGCGGCTCAAAAAATTATATTAATTCTCAAAATTCATATCAACAAGCATGTCAAGTGAAGTCTAGTGCTGCTATAGCTCTACATTAAATTCAATTAAATTCAAGTATATTGTAAATTTTAATTTGTTAAGTTGTTTTATTTGTTTAGAAAATATAATAGTCTACCAAGTTTTCTATTCATCATTGTGAATCATTACTATATTTTAATTAAATAAATAAAATATATTTGGTTAAAATAGTGAAAATGTCCAATTCTAACCTTAAAAATGAAAAAAGAAATTTGCGATCGAACATGATTGAAGGACGCGTCGGCTCTCCTCGAAATTCTCTTTCGACTACCTCGTCATCATCAAATGTGTGGGACAAAATTGAAACTCGATTGGAGAAATTATCGTCAACTTTAACCGACACAATTTTATCAATTTTAAAAAAAGAACTGAGTGAAATTAATGAAACATTCAACACACGATGTAGTAATTTGGAAACTAATTTTAACTTAAAAATGAAAGCACTTGAGGATGAGGTATTAAACAAATATGCAACGATTAACAATATGGTTTCGGAATGTGAAAAGAAACTCGAACAGAAAATGGAAATGGTACACAGTAACTTGGAATTATTAAAAACACAAATGGATGCTTCAACCCGGAAAAACATCGCAAGTGATATTGTACTTCATGGAATTCCCGTGAATCAAAATGAAAACCTTTACGAGATCTTCAATAAGTTTTGCTCAATTATAAATGTTTCTTCATGTCGACCTCACTATATATTCCGCACTAAACCAAAAAACAATTCACCTGTCAGCCCGATCATAATTAAACTACGTCACGAAAATGAAAAAAATTTTGTTTTGATGAAAGTTCATGAATACTACAAGACTACGTCTCGTTTAGTTACATTAGCTGACCTTGGTTTCATGAACAATAATACATTTGTAAGAGCATACGAGTGTCTCACAAAACAAAATCATGCTGTCTTTTGCATTGCGAATGATTTGCGAAGGAGGAAGCAGGTACACTCAGTTTACACAAGATATGGAAGGGTTTTTGTTAGAGTGCAAACTGAAAATAAACCAATTGGTATAACTAATGCGGCGCATTTACAACAAGTAGTGTCTTCTAATAATATTGCTTTGAGTGTGACTCAGCTGTCTAACATTGATGGACTTATGAACCGTAGAGATGTTGATACTGGTGTTGCTGCTCTTGATGGTGTTTGATGTTGCTGTTTTCATTGCTGTTAAACCTTATTTGTAATTTATGTTCATCTTGCTGTATGAAAATTTTTTGAATTTTTTGTATCTAATGTTCAGTTCAGACATGAGATTTTTCAATTTTAATTTGCTTATCATATTTTTTATTATTTTTATTATTTATTTATTACTAAACATTTCTTTATTTCTTTTTGTACTTCAACTTCCTTTTTTTTTTTTTTTCTCTTCTCTCATTTAAAATTTTCTTATAATAATCTTCTTCTTCAAATAGTTTGTGGGTTTGTTTTGTCTGCGATGTTGGATTCTTCTCCAGATAACGTTAGATCTGCGTGCAATGTGTTGTGTAGGGCTTATAATGGCCTTAAAGTTTGTCATATTAATGTGGGGAGCATTCGCTCTAAGTACACTGTACTACTTCAAATGTTATGTCACTCTAATTTGGATGTTATTATGATTTCTGAATCCTGGTTGAATGATAATATCTCATCTCAATCAGTTAATTTTCCGGGTTTTAAAATTTTTCGAAATGACCGTCTCACTCGTGGTGGCGGTGTGTGCATGTATGTGCGTAATCATATACTTGCAAAAGTCAAACATTCTTCTAATAACTGCATAGAATTTTTGTGCGTTGAAATAGACAACTGCAGTGAAAAATCCATATTAATGGTGGTCTACTCTCCACCTTGTATGTTTAAGGAAGAAAATTTATTTGAAATTGAAAATACTGTTTTACTTTTGAATTCTAAGTATTCTGATGTATTGATTGGTGGCGATTTTAATGTCAACTTATTAGTGAATAATGCAACGACGCGCCTCTTCCAATACTTTTGTGATAAGTTAAGCTTATCAGTCGTGAATAAACGATGGCCAACTTGTTTTCAATCCATGACCAACCCATCGCTCATAGATTTGTTCTTAACAACCTCGCTGCAAAAAATCTTGTGCATTGACCAGATAAGGTTGACTTCGGAATTTATTCATGACTTAGTTTTCTGTTCGTTTCAGTTTAATGTTAGTAGTAGTAGCTCTGTTAATACTTATAGTTATCGATCTTATCGTTCTCTTAACTGTGTAGATATTCAAAATAATACTGGTACTGATTTTTGGAATGATATCTTCTACACAAATGATATTAATAATAAGGTTTTAATTTTCAATTCTCTGTTGAATAATTTATTTAATGCATATGTTCCGTTAATCACTAAACACTCAAGTAAACCGAAAGCTTGTCCATGGTATAATATTGATATTGAACTTCAGTTAAGAGATAGAGAGCGTTTTTTTAGAAAATTCAAACGTAATCCATCGGTGTACAACAGAAATCAATATGTTTATGCAAGAAACAAAGTTACTACTCTTATTCGTTCTAGCAAAAAAAATTATTTTATGAGAAAACTTGATATTTCATTAGGCTCTAAGGCTCTTTGGAAGAATTTAAAAGAAATGGGCGTATGCTCTAAAAAAACCTCTGCGGATTGTCCACTGAATCCAGACGAAATGTTATCAGTTTTTTCATCGTTGCAGTTCAACTCTCACCTACCTGTAATTATACCTGAAAATGACTTAGAGCTATTTTCGTTTTATTGTGTGACTGAAAATGAAATCGTTAATGCTTTACAATCTGTCAAATCCGATGCAATCGGTTCTGACAACATTCCGCCTAAGTTCATCCGCTTAATTATTCCAGTCATCATAAAGCCTTTACATCATATCATTAATGCTTGTTTCTACAGTTGCAAATTTCCTGAATCATGGAAATGTGGAATAATTATTCCTATTCCAAAAAGTAGTAACCCTTTAGTGCCATCCGATTTTAGACCTATTAGTTTGTTGCCCTTTTTTGGTAAGGTTTTTGAACGTCTTATAGCTAACCAAATATTGTTATATGTTCAAATGAGTGATAAACTCTCTAAATGGCAGTCAGGATTCCGCAACAAACACAGCTGTGAATCTGCTGTAATTAAGGTAACTTCTGACTTTCGATTTGCGCTTGATAAAGATCAGTTGGGCATTATGGTGCTTCTAGATTTTTCTAAAGCTTTCGACTGTGTAGACCACCAAATTTTGATATCTAAGCTGTGTCACGAGTTTATTTTTCAAGGTCTGCTCTTAAGCTTATTAATGATTATGTGAGTAATAGATTCCAAAAGATAAAAACTTTACATGGTACATCTATTCCCTTCCTAGTTAACCGTGGAGTTCCCCAAGGATCTGTCCTTGGACCACTACTGTTCTCACTTTTTATAAATGATCTTCCTGATATTGTTAATGATTGTAGTGTTCATATGTATGCAGATGATGTTTTGTTATATAAATTTTGTAAGTTGGGCATGTCGGAAGATGCTGTTGCATGTGTCAATGAAGATCTACACAATATTCTAGAATGGGCTCGCACTAATAAACTTCAATTAAACCCTTTGAAATCTTTAAGTATGGTGTGTTCTCGGGTTGAACTATGTCTTGAAGACTTTCCGAGAGTAATTTTAAATTCCCAAATCATTCCATATGTTCGTAAAGTTAGATATTTAGGTTTTCAAATTAATGACAAACTCAGTTGCTGTAATGCAATATCAGAAACTATTAGACGTATTTACTCCGTTCTTCGTTCCTTAAGAGTATCGACAAATATTTTGAATCCTGTTATCAAAAAACATCTTGTGAAAAGTCTTATTCTTCCATTTTTTACTTTTAACTGTTCAGTGTATCCCTGTCTTGATTATGAGTGCAAGCGTAAACTTAATGTTGCCTTTAATGATTGCTTGCGTTTTATCTACAATATACCTCGGTTTGAAAGTGTATCTAGTGTTCAGTCTTCTTTGTTAGGAATTAATGTTGATAATTACTTAGTCACTCGTAATATCATCCTTCTTCACAAGATAATACATGGTAGGTGTCCAGAGTACTTGGGGGAAATGCTTCAATTTACACATTCTCGTAGGGGACTTCGAATGATTTTACCACGTTTTACACATTCCGTTGCTGGCCGATCTTTCTTTATCTATGCCATTAGAATTTGGAATGGCCTTCCCTTTGAAATTCAGAGAATTAATTCATTGGCTATTTTTAAGAAGAAGATTTTCATTTACTTTTCATCATCTAATTAATGTTTACTTTCACTTGTTTTATTTAAATTTAAATTTATAGTTTATTTATTGTTATGTTTCTATTTATAAATTATTGTTATAAAAGCTTGTATTGTGATGAATTATAACTTGTAAATTTGCTTAGATACAACTAAAAGATTCAATCTTGATGTATCAAGTCATTTTAATGAAAATAAATACAAATACAAATACAAATACAAATACAAATCGTTGAAGTGGTTTTCGAGAATATTGAAAAAAAAAAGAAAACCGTTGGATGAGCTCATTCCAAAATTCAATTTTTTTTTATTTTTTTTTTGGGGGAAATACAAAAGAATGATCTGTGTATCAAATTTGAAACAAGTCCATCGTACCGTTCAGGCACTAACTAGATGTAAGCCCGGGTGAAACGCACTGACGTACAGACGACCAGACATCCTGAAATATGTATCAGCAAGTAGTAGCCTGGTTGATTATTTTGGTTGGTTCCACATTATTTATCCATTTTATATGAAAACAAGCAAAAATGACGTTGAAATCCATGAGCGAAACAACTAACAACGATTACTTATGAACTGTTGGGCGCCAGTATTTGAAAAAAAATCGGCTAATAAATACCTATTAATCACGAAACGTTTAGGAAATTCCACCAAAGAAACAAACTTCCAAGCGTGTTGCCTTCTATACAATATTTTAAAAACTGGATTAGCAAAAACGGCCCATGATAAAGAGCCCGAAAACTATTAAGTATTTTTTGAACTGTGTATAATTTGTGGTATTTTATTGAATTAATTTAAATGTTTCTAAGGATCATCATACAAACCATCAGTAAAATTTTTTTAATTGAAAGCAATTTTGAATGGCAAAGGGCGCTACAATTAACGATTCCCATCATGTGTAATTCGAATAAAATGTCAGAAAGTTTGTGGCAATTTTAGAAACAATTTATGGATTGAATTCAAATGAAATTAAAAAAATCATGGCTCAAAATAAAGGGCTCAAAGAAGCAGCTGTTTTTCAATTTGAGTATTATTTCGACTTTTATTCTACTACATTTTGTTAAGGGTTATATTGAAAGCCAAAAATACGTGTTTTTTAATGGAATTAACTATGGTGAAGGGCGCCAAAAGTATCAAATTCCGCCCATTGGGACTTGAAGGTTATGCCAATACGTTCCTGTCAACAGATTTTTGATACTAAACTAACTTTAATCAACCACTTAATCCGAGTTAACGCCTCCAAAAAGCTAAGGCCCAAGTAAGAGGCTAAAAATATAGTACTCTTCCTAATATTTGTTTTAATTTTTTTTTAAATTAATTGAGACGCTTTAAATGTTGCTGCGGACCCCGTTAAAAATCAACAAAATGACAGAATTTCATTTCCTACTAAATAAGTATGGCGGCGCCATAATGAAGCCAGTCCAACCCCTTCTATTTTGAAGACTATGCCAACAAGTTAATGCCAATCTGAACACTGGATGTTTTTTTTTTTTTTTGTTTCTGGTCCTTCAAGGGAGAACACCCGATTCCGGGTATAGATAGATAGAGGTACCTACTGGTGAATTGGAAAAATATCACCAAACTAGGCTAACAACTATTTTGGACATGAGGACGACCGGAACCGGTTGGTGGTCGAGTCGATGGTACTCTATATTTACATACCTATGCCTATCAATATACCATCGGATGGTACCTTCCTCTCCTTTGGCATAGAAAACACTCCTTGTTTCTGGGCTGTGTTTTGTCCAGCTCATCGTATGTCCGTCCATTCGTCTCTGCGAATTGCAATTTGTGAATGTGAATTGCATTTTCATTGACTCGTCCTCGGATGGCATAAACTTCAAACCGGGAATTTGTAGAAATGGCATTTCTAGAGAGACAGAGAGGACGTACACAAACCAACAGACAGTAGTGTCCTTGTCGTAGTATTTATGTTGACATCAGATGTGTGTGGTATTTTCCGCCAAATGTCCTTTTTCCCATATATAGTTCTATACATGGTTTGGTACGGCGGCGGCGGCTAAAGGCGCATATATTCGTATGGGTCCGAAGGATAATTATTATCCTGTTCGGTTTTTCTGGACAATTTGGAATTCGAGATTTTTGTTTATAACCGCAATGAAGTTTTTTTTTTATATTCGAGGTGGTGTTGTTGTTGTTGATGGTGGATTCGCAACTATTATGTCAGGCTCGACGATTATCGGAAAAGAAGCGAAGCGTTGAGACCGCTACGAACGAACGAACGACGACGACGACAATGACGACTGCGGTGGCCGCGCGATTGGAATCCAATATGAGCCATAAATAGCGAGCGGCAGGGGATCTCATGATTTTGAGGCGCGCGGGTTATAATGTCACCAGATTTTCGCATTTTCTCATCTCGCGGGGTATTTTATTGTTTCGATGGCAATAAATCAAATTGATTTATCACAACGAATATTCGTTTTCATTTTCGTTATCGGACGAACGTTGTGAGATATCCGCCAAAAATATCGACAATATTGTTGCTAAAAGGAAAGCAAAGCGGCCAGCGGGGTGTGGATGTGGATATGCTTTATAGTATCACGGGTATGGGTGTACCCTTAACCTGTACTATAGAAGCAGAGAAACAGAGATTCATGTCTTTCAAATGTCTTTGTCCAGCTTTGGGAAAAATCACAAGCAATTTCAATTGTGAGTTATTGTTTCGGATGGGATTCATCCAGTTGTCGGGCTCGGGATTGGGGTTTTTTTTTTATTTTATTTTGGGTTGGGATGGTATCGGAATTGAAAATGCCAATGAGCCCAAGAAAAGAGATGACAATGGCGGAGAAAAGTCGTGTTCGATAATGCATAAGAAATAAATAATAAAAATGAATCGTTTTATGATATCTAATGCGGAATTATTGATTAAAAATGAGAAACAAAATTAATCAATCAGCAGGGTAGTCTTCTGTGTACGAGTAATTACACACATAATAATTCTGTTTGACCAAAGATCTAATAAAATTAAGTTTTTCTTCAATGTATAATTCTGATACAATTAGAAGAGAATTGAAGGTTGTAAGCCTTTGACTATATGATGATTTTAGCCAAGATGCATATGTAAACCCAGAATTATTCACCAGTGGCGATTCCTGGTCTTTAATATTGGTTTAGCTCCGTGGTATCTGGAAGTTTAAAATAAAAAAAAAATCGTACCTTTTTTTTAATTTTATTAATAACGACAAAAAAGAGAAACAAAAATGTATTTCATAAACAAATAACAAAAAATAAAAGGATTAAACATTTATCTATATCTACATAAACTCGGTTCTACGTTCAACGGAAACAAAATTTTCGATGACTTGATTGTAAAACCCTTCACTTTCTTTTAACTCTTTCAAAAGAGCCTTTTCAACAGACAAAAGAGCCAAATAGCTCAACCTCTCCTGACCCTGTGTACTTCGAAGGTAGGTCTTTATCCTCTTCATTGCTGAAAAGGAGCGCTCTACAGACGCTGTTGAAGCTGGTACTGTACAGTGTACATATAAGTTTTGAGAGCTTGTACACCTGCTCAAAACTGTCGGCGATGTTTGCCTCGATCCAGAGTAAGACATCAAATGGTGTTATATTTTTTGAAGTCCCTGTTGGCTGTATAGCGTCTGTGTTTTCATAAAAAATAGCCAGTTCGTTCTTTAATTGAGTGAATTCAAATAAACTTGGATAGCTTGCAATTAGATCTTTAATTAGTTCTTCAGTGCTTATATTTCCTATGAAAAATTTTTAAATTTAAATCTTACCTACAAAACAATTCTGTTCATCATCAAATAATAAACAAATTAAACTAGCTGTTAGCCGATAATACTTCTGGCGTCTTAATGCCAAAATAAATGTATCTCTATCTTTCTATGTATATGTATTATATTCTAGCGTTTTGTATTTACTTCCATCATACTTATCACAAAAAAAAAAAAACAAGGTCACACTCTCATACTTCAGGGCACCAAAAATATATTTACTCACTTTAAGAATACACGCAAATACAAAATTATTAATTAACTAGCGGCCCGGTACGTGCTTCGCTACGTATAAAGTGAAATAATAAAAAAAAATTAATTGCAACATCAAATTCATTTATTCAAACAAAAAAATATTTTATTAATTGCTAGCTATTTTAAAACTTAATCCAAAACGTTTGGATAAACAATAATCTTTGTTTTTCCATTTTGGGCATGAACAAACAAACGGCTGGGGGTACCGACTCTGGAACAGACAACATAAAGTTGACCATGTGAAAAACATGATTCCTCCAAATTAGCTCCACAAACTTGAAGTGTTTGCCCTTGATCCTTGCTGATGGACATCGCAAATGATAAACGCACAGGATATTGTAATCGTTTGAACTCAAATGGCATATCAGTTGGAATCATAGGGATACGTGGTATCAAACAAATTTCTCCTTTTGATTTAACAGCTAAGATCGTAGCTTTAATCAAATTTGGCAATAACTTTTTCACTGCCAATCTGGTGCCATTACACAGTTTTGGTGGATTAATATTTCGCAATAATATGATCAAAGAACCAACTTTCAAATTCAAGCAATGCGGTGGCATACCAGCTAGTTCCAATGAATTTAAAAATTCAATTGGATAATTCATTGCCTCATCTTGATTCATAACACTGTTGATTACCACGTAAATCTTGCATTGTTCGATTAAATGCTTCTAGTGATTTTTTATTCGCTGTTGTACACTCATCCCATAAAATAATTGGCGTTAATCGCAGAACTTTTGCCATAGCAGAATTTCTCGAAATATTGCAAGTTGGAGTTTCAATCACCTGTACATTCAATGGCAATTTTAGTGCAGTGTGCAGTCCGACCACCTTCTAATAATGTAGCAGCAATTCCCGAAGATGCAAGTGCCAATACAATTTTCTGTTCCGATCGAATAGTTAGAATAGCTAAAATCAATGACATAACGAACGTTTTGCCTGTACCACCAGGCGCATCCAAGAAATATAAACCACCTGCATTATTGGAAACGGCTTGCATGATTGTGTCATATACGATGAAGTTCCGAAACATGTTGCAATTGCTCATTTCTGCGATGAAGTACAATATCACGGGATTGAAACTGATCACCAAGATTTACAATTGCAACCTCATCAATTGTGGGTGCATTGAATCATGCATGCTCTCCAACAGGTGTTCTATTAGCCCTTATTACAATTTTGTGATTATCAGATGGCATACGATCGAGAGCAATTTTGAACAATTGATCTAATGTGTTATGCTGATGGAAAAACCTTTGTAGCTCACGAATAATTTCTCGTCTTGTATTCGAAACAATTGCACAACGTTGATCCAATTCACGATTTTCATCACCAATAAAATAAATTTGCAAAAATTGATGATCAGCGTCGAAGTATGGTAATAATGAACCAGCTTGATGATAAATCTGGCCCTGAATCTATAACATGTATGCAATTTTAGGTAGATGTTGGATCAGAATTTTTAAAACTATCGAATAACTTATGATTCAGATTGATATAAACATGGGACAATCATGTTGAAGTATTTACCTTAAACGTCGGCATAATTATCTCTAATAATTTTAGTAGCACTAAAGGAGGTCATTTGAAATGCCGAATTGTGTTGTTGAAGTGATTCGACGTTTGAGATGTCCCAAAAATAAATGTATACAATGGTTTGGGTGGAGTTTCTAATGCTGGAAATCTCACTTTGCCATTAGCACAACACATGCCGGGCTTTTCACGTGGAAAGTTAGCCGCATCACAATGTGGACTGTTGTAATTAAAAGCAGCACGCATCATTTTAGCCAAAAGAGCAACACGAAGTATTCGTGATCGGCGTGCAAGGTTCAGTACAGGTACAGAGGGTCAACAGATCTACATATTTCGTGCATTACGTTTACTGCGATGCATTAGCTTGTGCGCGTTCATCTGCAGTCTGTGATCGACTTAGTAATGCCACATCATTTGCATTACGCGTTCGCCGACCTATATTTGTTCGCCCGGCTTGTGACATTATTCCTTCATATAAAAAAGAATAAATCAAATTAAAAATATAAGTTTCAATTTGACAGCAAAATCCCCACTAACAAAATGATCCGACATTTATTGAATTCATTTGTTACAAAAAATGTGATAAATGAAGAACCACTCGACCGATTTTGTGCAAACTTCACATAAACCATCTACTTAATAGTCCAAACAAAGCCATAAAATTTGGTTTGGATAGGTAAGCCCGTTCTTGAGTTATAGAAACACAACGAAAAGTGGCATTGATTTTTATATATATAGATTTCACAATGAACTTTTAGGTTTCGGTATCAATCTGAAATGCACTAAACTTTTGGGATTTAATATCTAACGATTTGAAACAAGAACCACTAACAACGATAAAAACAACTCAAGTAAGCCAACGCATTGCTTGTCCTTTCTACTGTATTTCCTATAGAACATCTGTGACGTTAACAATCAAAACGCTGCTAAAGGCACTTTTTTCAAAATATGGAGTGTGGTATACCAAAATTTGCGTATTAAAGAGAGCTATAGAATGGTGGAAAAATTCTATTTCAAAACGGGCTGGTTTAGAAGTTATTACTATTTTAATGTTTTTAACAATCAAATGGGTGCTATTTTTCATACAATGCTTGTAATTTTCAAAACAGCTCTATTTTTCTCTAAATGAAATCAAATAGATAGGATTGTTTTTCAAAAGGAGCTAAATAATTTTGGGCGCTAAAACTGTTGACACTTATAAAAGGATCTTTAGTTTACCTATCGTATTCTTTGTTATCATTGTTTAATAAGTTTTAATGAATTCCAATAAAAAGAACTTTTCCTTACTTAAATGTTCTCTTCTTTTTTAATTTTACAGGCATTTGAGAATCAAAATTTAAGAAACTTATTTTCAAAACGCACTAAATATATTTTTAACAAACAAAACTGCCTAAAAAAAAAACATTTCACTAAAGGACGAAAATAAAAGGTCCATTTAGTATTTTTATTGGTCAATCTAATAAAAAAGACTTCTACAAATTTTACAAAATTTACTGCATTAAATTATCTTAAATATTTTAGGAATTATAGTTTTCCGCCCTTTTGCTCGGTTTCATGTTCATTTTTTTTAGCCTCTGTTTGATTGTTAACGTCACATTTCTATCATACCTAGAACAACGCACACAAAATGACATGCTTACTATACTCTTCTACCATACAAGTTTGAACTTGGACGTCTGCGTCTCTTGTTTTATCGCAATTGTTTGCGCTAACGCTTTCATATATTTAGCTGGACTTTTTTCATGACATGTTGAAGTCAAACGCTCTTGTATTGCCTGTCTATACTATAAATTTGGTAGCGCAAATTTTCACGCTATAAAAGAAGACCTTTTGCTTTTGGGTATGAGAGTTTTGTGTTGCGTTTGTACAGGAAAATAGCTATGATTTGAGAAAAGAAATGTAGGTAGGTTGTAGTTTTTTTGTATTTATATCAAATTGGTTATATTGTAGAGAATTTTGTATCGCAAATTTTAACTAAAGGAAGACTTTTGTATGGAAATTTTGTGTTGTATGTAGAAAAGTATTATTTGAAAATAGGTTTTTTGCAATAATTAATCTTTATAATAATTGTATCCTCTTTATTTGTTGCGTTTTGAACATAAAATAGAATTTATTTATTTAAATTCTTGGTTTAGCGGCGCTAAACCTGCTAACTGAGAGAAATCGCCACTGTTATTCACAGGTTTTTCTCAATTTAAACCTAAAATAAGCTATTTTTAAATAACTCTGATAAAATTAGAAGAGAATTGAAGGTAAGCCTTTGAATTTATGATTTTTTAATTCAAAATGCATCTGTAAACCCAGAATTTTTCACGGGTTTATATCATTTTAGAGGTGAAATAAGCTATATTTGGATAATTTTGGTAAAATTAGAAGAACATTGTTGTTAAGCCCTTTATGCTATAATTTTTTCAGCCAAGATGCATATGCAAACCCAGAGTTATTAAAGGATTTTTCTCATTTTAAAGTTAAAATAGGCATTTTTTGAGTAATTCCAATAAAATAAGAAGAAAATAGCAGTTAAGCCTTCGACTTTAAAGTCTTTTAAGCCAGGGGTGCATATTATAGCCCAGAATTATTCGCAGGTGCACCTCAATTTAAGGAACATTATCTATGTTTAAATAATTCTAATAAAATTAGAAGAAAATAAAATAAAATAAAATAAAATAAAATAAAATAAAATAAAATAAAATAAAATAAAATAAAATAAAATAGAAGAAAAACCCTTTGCCTCTTTGATCTTTTAAATCAAAATTGATATGTACACGTATGTAAGCCCAGGATTATTCCCGGGTTAATCACAGGGTTAAAATAAGGCCTTTTTGAATAATTCGGATAAAATTAGAACAACATTGAAGGTTAGCTCTCGACTCAATAATTTTCCACCCAAGATGCATATGCAAACCCAGAATTATTCACGAGCTTATATTATTTCAAAGTTTAAATACGTTTTATTTGAATAATTCTAACAAAATAAGAGGAAGAAAATTGAAGGTAAGCCTTTGACTTCAAGATGTTTTTAGCCAAGATGAATGCATATGTAAACCCAGAATTTTTTCGGGGATTTACCTTATTTGAAGTTTGAAATAAGCTTTATTTGAACAATTCCCAGGAATAGTTGAAAGTTGTAAGTCACTATAGGTCTTGGTTCTCTTCGAGCTGTTGCACCACCTACTTTAACTTCATTTATTTTTATCAAAACCGGAATAAAGGTTGGGAAGTGAATGTACAGAACTTCTGATTCATAGAACTTTAACTGTAACATAGATTCTTAACTTGTCTGCTCTTATAATACATACACATCAAACTAACAGTGACACTGTTAAAACTATAAATGATTAAGCAAGGCACGGGTAATGCAAATGCAAAATCATTCAAAAACAATTAAAAAGTACACAATAAATTATTACATTGATTTATGATGTGACTTTAAATACAGACTGACAGCGCCAATTTCTCGTTTGCCATGACATGATTTTTCACAATAATTATACACAAGCTTGTGAGAAAAAAAAAACAGTCTTAATTGCATGCCTGTATAGAAATATTCCTGATTTTGAACCAAACCCATTTGTGATTGATGGATCAGCATAGCCTAGTTGATTGACCACTGGCTATATATGCTAATCGCCTGGGCACACCTGAACTCCAAAGTGTACCAATTCACATCAAATGCAGTACTCATTTTTAATTGCCTTACAGTTAATTGATCAATCACATACTTGTTTTGTATGTGTATTACCATGAGAACGATTCCAGCCATCCATCAAAAGCCGGCCGTGCGTCGTGGTTACTGTGATGGTGACGGCGCGGCTGCTTCACTGCTGCTCCTTCCAACTATCTTATAGCCAAGGAGAAATACAAAGCAAAATTCAATAAAACAAAAAATTAAGAATCAATCTGAAGCATTGCACCTTTTGATCGATCATCTTGGACCCAGCGCACTCTGGACACACACAACTGGTCAACACCTCTCACCTCCCTCCCCGCCCAGTTGCGCGAACACTCTTGCACAGAGCACCGTGTCGATCCACCTGTCATAATCAATCGCTCAATATGCAATCTTTACGATCGCGCCGTACCGCTGCCGCCGCCGCCGCAATGCGGCTGCGGTGTTTTTCCATCAATCTATCACCTGTGATACTGGATGAGAGCAACACATCAAGGTGAACACTGATAAATTCATTGAACTCCAATTTGCAAGCCAGAAATCTCTTTCTATACGCAATCGCACACTTTGCATCTAAGGTGACAGTTCTGAGTGACACTTTGCAAATTCCGGTTTCGCAATGACAGCACCAAATGAGAGCACCAAGTGTCAATGTCATCAGGTGTCAAAAGTATTTTACAAATGATCAAGTGTGACGGGCAACGTACATACATATATAAATAACCAACAAGGCGGCCAGACCGATCTTCGACCGGCACATATTTCAGATGAGTGATTGTTGTGTTCACACGTGTTGTTGCCGATACAAGGAGGAACGAAGGAGAGAGAGGGGGTCCTTCTTAAGAGTGAAGCACTCTGGTCAATCTGCAATGTCATTTGAAATTGTCTCAGCGCAGCTAATTGAACGCGAATTGGAACTGTGATTGAGGCAGGTTTGACAGATTTCATCTCTTTATTCGATGTGTGTGAGTAAATGTGAATTTTTAAGCCGACCGACCCTGCTGCTTTAGACACACTACACTGTCCACCGCGAGCTCTGTCAGAATGTCCGAGAGATTATGATTGATGCTAATGCAATGCAATGGCGACACGTAATAATCCATCAAATTGCAATTGACAATAATTATCGAGGTGAAGTGGACTTGGATTTTGCGTGATCCGTCAAAGCTGCAGTGTGGACTTTGGAGAGCATTTTTACTTCTTAGATTTGCATGGTTTAAAGAAGAAGATTGTTTAATTTTTGATCTTAGCTTAAAATGGAAGAGAATTTCTGTTAATGACAAGCAATGGTAAACTTTAGTGAAATGAACAGAAGACGTAAAAGGAACTTTTTTTAGGTAATGTGGTGGATTTATTCTTACAGACTGCCCACATTCATTTAAAAAAGGGATAACTTGGACAACAATTATGAACTTCGCGGAATTAATTATGAAGATATATGAAGGTAATTATTAAAACTATTGGGAAGCTTTTGTTGTGTATCAAACTGAATAAGAGGGAAACTAAAAATACTCAATTAATAAGCAAGTACCACAAGTTTCCCAGTTTACGAATGTTTCGAACAAATTTGGGAAAACTTCTCCTTCGAGATTGATAAAGGCTCGTTGGTGAGAGATTAGAGGATTCGAAACCTAAAAAAATATTTATGCCCATCTTGGATAAAAAGTTAGATCAAAGGTAAGTACGACGCCAAGCTTTACGAACTATGAACGTTTGAACAACTTCTTGAACGTGCAATCAACAAATATGTTCACCACCAGACTACTAGAGTCGCACTTGGTTAATTATGGTGTTAAAAGTTAGAGACCTCAACTCCATCATTGGCTTTCGAACGACAGTGGGATCATGGCTTTGTCTATCGACCCTTACAACAGCCTGAGAAACGCCAAAATCACGCGAGTTAAATACTTTGCGAAAAACTTTGATGCAAGAAAACTACAATGCAAGAAATATATCTTGCGAGGAAACTATGACACTATCACTCAAGAAAACTATCATGCGAAAATAGTATCGTGCAAAAAAACAATCATGCGATAAGACTATGATGCCAGAATACTATCACACGAGAAAATTACCTTGCAAGAAGAATATCATGGAAGAAGAATGTCATGTGAGAACACTATCGTGCGAGAGAACTATCATACGAGAAAACTCTCGTGCAAATAATCTATTGTGCGATAAAACTATCATGTGAGAAAAATCTGATGGGAGAAAATTATCTTGCAAGAAAACTATCATGCTTAAAAACTATCACACGAGAAAACTATCATGTAAGAAGAATATCATGCTAAAAAAATATCAAGCGAGAATACTATCGTGCGAGAGAACTATAATGCAACTGTCATGTGAGAAAACTGAGGTTCTCAAATTGTATGGATTTGCAAACTTAGAGGTCTCAAACTGTAAAACTACTACAAAAGCCTTAATAAGAGAAAAAGAACCAAGTTGTGCCGTGAAGCAAGATGTTTTAGATGTTAGAGATTTATCATGAAATCCTAGGTTCAATATTGTGGATAGTGTAGACTTTTGCCCCATCAGATACATGTGAAATGTTTTCATTAAAACGGCTTCAATTTCAAACCCCTAAATAAATATGCCTCCTGTGAGCTTATTGGAGTTAAACACTTATTTTTTATGAACATCTTTTTATGAAAGCAGACACATACTTCAAAAAGTTTATATCCAATTATTTGATAACTTTTATGAAAGTTTCACATTCTGATCAAAGAGCAAACAAAAAACAAGATGTACCTTTCTGCAGTAAATGAAAATGATAAAAAGGACTTGAGAGTTGGGTCATCAAATTTACATTCAGCAAAAAAAACATGCTAACCATAATATGAGAGAAGGTATAGCATGTCTGCATCAGCCATTCCTTATCCATCACACATAGTTCGTCCATATCGTTGTCGTCGTTGGTCGGCCCAATGCGGCGCCCCAGTCCCAAGTTGCACCAAAAACAAAACACAGCAACGCATCATCATCTGGCTAAACAAACATCCAGAGATCCGGCAGCTTAGCTCTTCTTCCATCCTATGTGTATATGTACGAGTATATGTACTAACTCGGGAGTCGGGACATGATAATTGCGAAGTAATTTATGGGAAGCTGCGTTCGTGTTCATTCCATCCAATCCAATCCAGTCCAATTCAATTCAATTCAGGAGCGCAGTCCGAGCGCTGCAGCTATATGTGGAGACTGGAGACGAGAGCAAATATTTCAATTGGCTCAGCAGACAAGGAGACCAAGCCAGACCGAGCCATGTGATGTGTCCAGTGTCCACATGGTGATGGACAACGATGTTGTTGATGATTGGGATGACTATGGTTTGCCTTAGCGGACAAACGGAAGGGGAAGATTGGAGTAATAACAACAAAAACATGAAACACTAAAGCGTGGCAGTCATGTTATCCTTGACAAAGTGCTGCGTTGCAGAAAGGACGACTAGAAATTCTATAGAGTATGGGATACTTCGTTGTCGGAATTCCAGACAATTTACTGCAAATTTTCAGAGATGAAAACGCTTGTGCTCTATTCTGATGGTCGTCGCAATCGGTTGATTTCATGGTGACAGTTGAGGGCATTCAAGCGCGGGACAAGTGTGTCCGCAAGTGTGGGAGGAACAGTGAAGCAAATGATTTTCAAAACAGTTAGTAGCGATGATTAATGCTATAAACGAGGATGCCGCGTCCATATGCTTTGACCGCTTCCATTGGATCATCAATCAAAACGCTATACTCGTTCGTAAGTTGGGTTATTATTAGATTATTTGGTTTGAAGTCTGTTAGCTCTCCAAAGGGAGATAGATATTTGGAAAATGTTGATGAGGTAAAGTCAGATTTTGTATGTGTTTGAAATTTCAAGGAGACAATTTTTTTTATTAAGTGTGTTGAGCTATCATACCGGAGGTATATCGAGCTATTCCCAGTCACTGCCACCTAAAAACCTAAAATTTTGGTTTTAGTTGGTTTGTTTCGAGGAACGTAAACGGCTTAAAATTTTATGCCCCGTCTATTCCAAGATTTGGGAGCTGACAAAATTGAAGAGGCTTTCAAAATCCTGTATCAAAAGATGAAATGGAAAGCCTTGAATTATAGGTGGAGGTATTCCTGGCAAAATCACCGCTGTTATAAATCTGTTACATACTACTAAAGAAGATACAAAGTAACGGAGGAATAAAATTCTCTGGGGATGATTTTACGTTCTAAGAAAATTGAGAACGGGAATGATATTCGAAAATGTGTTCCGGACTTTATTAACATCGGGAACGAAAGGAGGAAATAGATTCCGGATAGTAGACGAACATTTGAAATGAAATATTTCAGAGGAAACAAAGTTCTCCTCATGGTTCTCAACAGAGCCCAATTTTCTTTGATAGCTGTTTGCGTTCCCAACCTTTCAAAGACCAAAGCGAAGTCTATCAAAGCTGTATTTTATGACCACTACTTTTCCTTGCGAATATATCCGGTCAGCACTGTTGGACTGAGATAGAAGATTTTATAAGTCGACCGTGAATTCTTATTTTAAAACCTTGGAAAACTCTTGCTTGTACGGCTTTGGACATATACATCAGGAGCTGAGGAGTTAGGCTTAAAATAAATACAGTCACGAGCCAAGCAGTTGTCTTTTCAAGATGTTTCTCCCAACTAAACGTTGCTGGGCAGAACGTTAAAAAAGTTCAGAGCTTTCATTATCGGTGAAGAATTATCCCATTTCACACTGACCCTTAACTTGATAGAAGCAGCAGAGTTGGGATTAGCATAGGCTTTCAGAGTGCTGATCAAAGTATAGTAAAGCAAAATTTATCTGGACTTCGTCCAAGAAGTGAGTCAGTGCTGCTGTTTGGTTGAAGTATTTGGAAGGTGATTCCAACAATCACTCGGTAGCTGTAATCAGCTGTAATTTTGAGAGGATTTTGGAGGACGAGGACGCACAGTGCGGCGACTAGTGGAAAAAAATAATAAAAAAAAATGTGCCAAAAATGTGAAGCAAGTATGCCAAATTCAAGGTAATAAGTCTAAATGAATGAATCGACAGTTTATTTATGATAAAGTTCAATTTTCTGTTGTCAGAGATCGTCAGAAGATCAGCAAAATAACAAATAGTGTTTTGTAGGATTTGTACTTACCGGTTGAAAGAGCGTTTACTGAAGAAAAGAAAAGAACATACGATATTTTTTTCGCTATTCTCACAATCAGGAGAGAAAATATAGTTATTCTAACTGCATATTTTTTTTTTACATGTAAATTTAAATTTTTTTTGAGAGTCCAATTCAAAGCTTCTTTTTTCGTGTTAAGCACTGACTTTGATAAGTCATATATTTTGTGTGGGGCCATATGGGAAAAAAGTGTTTTTATTTAAAGAAAGAAAACAATCATATCTTTTAAAAAAAGTAAGTTTTTTTTGCAACAACTTGCACCTTTTCTTGCAAAAAGTGTTTGTTTACGAGCATTTTTTACAGAATGTGTTCAAACAGAGAGCTTTTTGATGTTTGGTTTTCCAACTCAACAGCCCCAGTACCTGGTGTATTGCAGTTTATGGATATAAAATTAAATATGCAATCAAATTTAGAAACTGAAGATCAGAAAATCTTAGCAAGACACGCATCAACAACTTGTTCAGAAATAAATAAACGTTGTCACTTCCATCGCTTATACACTCGAAGACTCGGATAGTGATCTTTTTTCGTAATTTTTTATTTTTCGGTTTTTCTTTTTGTTATTACTTTTTTTGAAAAATTATTTTTGTCAACAATAAAAGCATCCATTATATTTTGCAAGATCTTTTATGCGATATATTCTGTGGTCGTTGTGCTTTGAAAAAATGTATATTTTCCTACTAACCTTTAAAATATTACAACTTTTGTATATCGAATAATCATCAAATTTTTTAAATGTTTGGCTTCTAACTAATCATTTTACAATTGTAGGCGTGGCAGTGGGTGGATTTTTGTTCAAATAAATTTTTCTTATCAAACACATTAATTTTGTACATTTTTTCAATATCATACGAAAAATTTAAAAAAAAATCAATTTTATAGCAAAAGTGGGCGTGTCAGTGGGCGAAATTTGCGCTATTTTAACTCATAATTTCTTCACCGACCAGAATATTAATAATTAAAATCACTATCGTACTAGAAGTTTTCATGTAACCAATTTATTACCAAAAATGGGCGTGGTAGGGGGCGTGAAAATTCCTCAAATTGAGTAAAATCCCCTATTTATTACATTTAGCAACCAATTTTGTATCACAATTATTTTGATTTTGAAAAATAGATTTTTTTCCACTACCTGCATACAATCGACGCACTGTGGGACGCTTCGCCACGTAAAACCCTTGACGCCATACCAGAGGGCACACCAATTAAAGTATACGTCATCTTCGATGGGTCGGCCAGGGAGAAGATCTCCGTCTAATTCCTGTACAAAATTAGAGACGGCAGGCTGCATACCAAACCAGCTGGAGGACCATATTACGTTAGGCCCAGCACCTGCATGATTTCTAAAGCCCACGAAAGTAAAACTAAGGAAATTGACAAGTTTCGAATTTCAACATTTATCAACTATCGATTGATAACTGACAAAAATAACAATTACTCATATTTGTCCGCCCTTTCCTCACAATCTAGTTAAATGATTTTTTCCTCATACAAATTTTAATTCCAAGTTTTGGAGTAGTTCAAACGGCTTTCTGAATTCCAAAGGGATTTTTGAAGAATAAAACAATTTTGACCCAACCCACACGTATGGCAATAGACCAATCCATGATTTATTAGTCAATTCCCATTTTATACAACCCAAGATCTGCAAATATAATTTTGAAAATTCCATTCCTCCCCCGCTTCGTCTTCCAACCCTCCTTTGGCCACTTTATCAATCAGTAAAAATAAATCCAATCCACAAGGCCAATGTAGTAAATCACATTAATTTGCTTGGAAATCCTAAACCGTCAAATCCTCACATCCGCCGTCGTCATTGTCGGTCGGTCGGTTGGTAGGTTGGTCGTTGGCATTCAATCCTTCCCCCATGCCCACAACTTCTCAACTTCTGGCTCTGAGATTTCCGTTATTTATTTTCTTATCCACATTTCAGCACTCATCGAATGTAAATCACTCTGAAAATGACATTTTTTTTGTCCTTCCACCTCCAACCCGATAAGAGCGAGTTTCGTGGTTGGAGGAGGATATTCGTTCTCACAAGGAACCTTTTAGCTGTTTCGACAATCATCATCATCATCAGCAACTTCGACATCGTTGTCGTTGTCATTGTCAATGGTTGACGTCATACAGCACAAAATATACTTCTTCGAATAACAACCACTCATGATGACAGACAACATGGGTGATTTATGGCGATGGCCATCAGAGGCCCCAAAAAAGGGGGATAGGATGGATGTGTTTCTTTCTCGGTGGGTATACAACAATGCTCTGAAGGGTTCGTCAGTCTTAATTTCCTTGGGTTTGTCGACGCCATCGTCGTCGCTGCTGCTGCTGAGGCAACAAAAAAAAAAAAGGACACTCCAAGGAGACTTTTTCGTATATGAATAATATTTATGATCACAAATGCTCCCCAAAAGAGGCATAAATATGTCCTCCGACTACCATTGCCACGCCACCCCCAAAAATCAGGGGATAGCCAAAGAGTCAAGGCAGAGAACGAATCAATGAGTTTCCAAAGGAAGAAGCCACCACAAGAACTATAGCGAGAGCCTTTCTACCAAACCAAGTAAAATGAACAAAAACCAACAAGAAGAAGAAAATTGCGAGGGCAAGAGAGAGGGAGAGAGAGAGAGATCGTCATTTTCGCTAAGGCGAATCAATGACAATAAATTTTCCTCGGTTATCTAATGTCCTGATTGCACACCCTCATTTTGCTTGATGTACATTTCAGGGCGGACAGAAGAAGAAAGTGGGAAATATAGAGTATACTAGTTTTGGCCAGAGCGCCAGCAATATGATGATGATGATGATGGTGCGAAAGAGAGAAAATACAAATTTGATTGATAATCAAGTGAACAAAACACGGTTCAGCGGCGCTAACGGTGGTATTTGGTATTTTAGTTATATGTAGTAACCATGATTTATGTTGCAATGCAGCTCTAGCAAGCTAGCTTACTCCAGTTTCAACCCCCTTATGACGATCTTGGAGTAGCTTGCAAGTTTCATAGTCGTCGTCGTCGTAGCCGTTCAAGTCGTCGTCATCATCGCCCTCGGAAGACACATCGACGAAAAGGTGGTGGTTGTTCTAATTCCTTCTATATTCTTGTTATGTGCACTTCTTTCATTTTTGTTGGGACTTACTTAACAATATAGCCAAGGAGTTGTCAGGGTTGCCATTTTTAAATTCAAAAAGTTTATCAGACCCACGATTCATGTAGATGTTCTTTCTTGCTTTGATTTTTCACAACTTAAGTCGAATATTTTAACTAGATTTTCGGCGTCTTAATTGATCATGCAGAAAAGCAGATTGCCGTTTTCGACTTAATATTGTTGTCCTTTTTCCGATGATTCAAACCGTTTTAATTGTTAACCATTTTTTTTATAAATTTCGAAAATTTAATTTTAGACAGTTTAAGCTTCTATAAAACTTCCAATGGGAAATAGTAGGAAGCGTCATATTTAATACATCCACTACAAAAAAGACGAGAAAGAGAAAAGAAAGCCGAGTTCATACCTTTGAGGCTTGTATTTCTTATGAACTTCGAAAATTGAGGTTAAGGCATTTTAGACTTCTATAAAACTTCCGATTGGAATTAAAAATCGAGTGTCATTTTTAACATGCGTCCATTGGAAAAAAGGTGAAAAAAGAATGTCGAGTTCATAGCTACCGAGATCGTATAACAAACTTCGAAAATTGAGGTTACAGCAGTTTAAAATTCTAAAAAACTTCCGAGGGAAAATAGTAGAAAGCGTCATTTTTAATACATCCACTCTAAAAAAGATGAGAAAAAAAAGAAAGGGTTCATTCCTGCCCGACTTGTATTCCTAGGGAACTTTGAAAATTGATTTAAACAGTTTGGACTTCTATAAAACTTCCGATTGGACTTAAAAAGAGAGTGTAATTTTTAAAACACCCATTGTGGAAAAGATGAAAAAAGACTGTTGAGTTGATGCCTACCAGGGTTGAATTTCTAATAAACTTCATAAATTGAGGTTAAGGACGTTTACACTTCTATAAAACTTCCGATTGGAAATAAAGATCGAAGGTTTGATTTTTAAAACATATATCGTGAAGAACGTGAGAAAATAATGAAGTTTATAGCTACCAAGCTTGTATTACAAACTTCTATAAAGCTTCCTATTAGATAATAATCAGAAGTACTTTGTATGATACCATTAGGAAAAAATAAGCCGAAAATGCCGAGTTCATAAATTTAAACCTTGAGTTGAACTGCGAACATCGGCTCTCATTGCCACATGTAAGCAGTCTTTTACAAAGTTTTCCTACATCTTTAAAAATAATGACGTTTGTTACTTAACATTTATGAACTGAGAGCAATCTGAACTTCTATTAAGCCTTCTTAGAGTAGTTTAAGCAAAGAACCTACTTCTTGGTAACACATTTTATGTACTTAGCTTTTTGAATAACTCCATTTGACATCCATTCCGTTCCATTATTTGAGATTCTAGTCTAAAGTCAAAGCCTTTAATCGAAAGTGAAGAGTATGAAAATGAGAGTATTACCAAAATTGGTTGATAAATCACATTCTCGTTTTTTTGGCGTTTGTAAGGCCTAAAACTTTTTATTGAAATTTTACTTTTTCTTAGAATTTTCTCAAAATCTTCTTCTAAAAAGTGGCAACTCGCCGCTATGAATATGAAAAGCAAGTATAGCTTCTGATGGTATAGTGCGGTAATGGTGGTGGTTCCGCTTGCACATTTCATCGATGTCAATAAATCCTGTGCACCAGAAAGAAAGAAAAAAAACTTTCAAGAAAAGTAGAAAGGAACTGCTACGCGATAGCAGTTAATGTCAGACCAACGAAAATATATAACAGTTGCAAGACCGAACAAAAAAAAAATAATCAAACCCCTAAGAACCCTGTGTGTGCATATTCCCAACCCTCATATTCAGCTTGTAATGATTGTTTGCCAAAGGAATGAGGTGAAACTGACAGGACTCGCTGGGACGGACGACTAGAAGGTACCATAGATATATTTATATAGAAAAATTCAAAAATTCTTCAAAGAAGGTTAAATGCCACCTCTGTGCCATCATCAGCGTTGCGTCGTCAACCTCCTCCTCACGTCAAGAAACTTCACGGTGTTTGTCAGTATCGCCAGGGTATCAGGGTGGGTGTATAACAAAACATCCCCTATTGTAGAGTTCCTATAAGGCACTTTAAGCTGCAGCACAGGTCCCGGAACTAGAATTGTATGAGTGTGTGTCTTCTTATCCCATTTGATGGGGTGTTTCGACTCACTTCAATCTCATAGGACGAGCGAAACGATACAACGTCAAAGGTACCCGGATCCGGAATATGTCCTTTTTGGGGTGTTTTTTGTTTCGTGTTCAAAGCACTTTTGTAACTGTAACTGTATTATACAGACTAACACCCACCCTTGGTTGTTGAATGTGCGAGTAGCTGCTCAGTTTGAAGTGCTGCTTTGTTTCTTTTTCTTTGTATTTCGTTTATTTGTTTTTTTGTGTTTGAATTCCTTGAGAATTCAAAATGGCAGTTGTGATGTATACAAAAAGTTCTTTTGATGCATTGAGTGAAGTATACTTTTGGGGGTTAGGCACGAATAAATCATTTTAGCAGAGGGATTTAAGCGAACATTTTATTTGAGCCTTCAATACCAAGTCTTGAAATGCTAGATATAGGATTTACAGAGCGCTATCATCCCCTTGAAACTTTTTATAAGATCGAAAAAATTCTTCATTCAAGCTATGTGAATTTCATGTTTTCGTTCCAATCTCTTTGCTCAAGGCACAGAAGGTAAAGGTGTGTTTACGAAATAAAAGTCCATCAACTGCCGTGATCATTGAACGACAATCGCAATCTAAGATTGCATCTGAAGTACTTCGAGAACTATTTCGAATCGAATACAAAACTATGTGGCTGCACTCAACACTTTCGTTCTTCTCTTTGTTGGTAGGTAGCTTAAGAAGTCTGAAAAACAAACATCGACAGAATGCAGATCACCACATGAACTACGATGGACGGACGTAACCTAAAGCTTTAACTCACTGAACAAATGTGCCAATGTGCGTAATTTATAGCTACCAACGATTAAAATATCGAGATCGAAACCTCTTGATAAGCTGCTTAATTCCGTGAATTGAGACACAATTTTCTGTGGTTTCGCAATAAGCCCGAAAAACAGACAAAAAAAAATGCCACTTGTCCACGGATACCGGAATCGTAGGAGCGAGGAGCCACGCCATCAAATGGAACCACCAGCAAAAAAAACAACGTAAAGAATCACCCTAAGATATCGGACGATCGGGAGCTGTGCGAAGCTTGCAGAACTCATATCTTTCACTTGATCTACTGTTTCTACAATGTGATGATGCTGCTGCTACTTTTGCGCTCTCTTCATGATGATGCTGCTGGTGATGATGATGATGAGGATTAGGCCCTGCTGAATTTAGGGGATGCCAGAAGGTGGAGTATTGCAGGGGACCAGTTGGGCTTGTCCTTGCGTCTTTCGTGCGATGTAGCAGGAAAGATTGTTTATCTTCGGGAGATGTTCGAGTTTTTTTTTTGTTTTCAAGTTCAATCTCTTGGAATTGCGAACTCTGGCTAAACTATTTCTTGGTTGTTGCTTGGTGTGCTCCGTTTGTCGATCGCATCCATCGAAGACGACGATCCTATATAGAAGTACATGTCGAATATCTGTCGAAACATTTTGTATTGACCCGCTGCACGTAATGAACGTGAACATGAGTGTGTAGAGTTGGTATGTTGCGCGAATCATGTTACGCTGTCAATTTGTTGTGCGCTTGCACGTTACCATCAAGACGAATCGGCAGCGGCTGTGGTGTATTTTAGTTTTGGGTTCAGGTACCTTCATCCATTCCATATATGAAAGGTATTCGCATGGAAGATGCCTTGAATGCGTGCAAGGCAGGTGATGTCGGCATTTAATTTTTTTACTCCAGATGTAGGTAATGTTGAAATATGTTTTCAATTTTCCTTCGCATAATACCAAAGCAAGAGAACTTACCAAAAGGGATTTAAATGTGAATGTATATAAGCTATGGAATGGGTGACAAAAAATTAATCCAGGAAATTCGTTGAAATTTTGAGAATCCATAGAAATATTCAGCTTCTTTATGTCAACAAGGCTTGTAAATTATTTTTCGTGAACTTCGGAATCCACATCTTGTTTCACTTGTTGCAAAACAGACTTTTTTACCATTTCATAAACTGTTGACTATACAGGTCAGTATTGCATCAAAAGCACTGAGGAACAAAAAGGCAACAGAGTGTGTTGGTATTGTTGCAAAGCAGATTTAAGCAACTTCAACAACTGCACTCACTCAAAGCTAGATCGTGAGTCTCAGACAGCTGCACTTATGGTAAAGAAAAATGATTGGTTATCTTCTGAAGAAAGAGGATCTTTGTGATGTGTGCTGCCACGAAAATAGTAAAATTTCTTGAGAAGCGATCTGTAACAATCGATGTCAAAAACGCAAAATCTCATCAAAGCCAATGGATCACAAATCAACAGTGCGTTGAACATCGTTCGTCTATTTGAGCTTCAGCCGGGCTTATCACTGATTTCAGAATGGCCTTCGACAGTGTCCAATTGAAATTAGTTTGACTTGTATTATGCGGCATCATGGATCATAATATCATACTTTGCAAAGCGGGAGTTTTTCAAAGGATTTTGAAGTCGAATCACACCCTATCACCAGTATTAGGCCATTGTTAACTTGAACTGTAGGAATCCAGTTGCAAGTGGCGTATCCCTTCTCTCTTATATCCAGATAAGATGACAAAAAGTGTCAAAAGCGAAACTAGAAAAGTAGTCTTGAAGTAGAATATAGAAAAAGAAAAAAACAAAAAGGATCGTCTTTGGAACAAAACAATCAAAGAAATTGAGCCAATCTCAACAACACCGGTAGACAAAATTCTGATGACGAAATATCATTCATTCAGCAGTCCTATCGTCAGAGGCCAGTTTAAAAAAATCGGGGTATTACCTTCCTCTTGCGAAGAATTAAAAAATCCTATAAGAGTATCATCTGTTCTGTCTTGAAAATGCTTCTCATCCCGAGCCAACCGTTGTACCTCAAAAACTGTTCCATCAAAAAAACTCCAATTAGCCTAAAGCAAAGATATGTCAAAGATACATCATCGGAAAATTGCAGAAGTCATTGTTATACCTAAGCAAGGTTAGCCACCAACAGAAGTAAGGTGTTACTTATACCTTTATCGCTTTTACCAATCATGACAAAAAAATTTTGAGAAACTGCTCCTGAAAAGGCTTAACAAAATATTATGTAGAAGAAAAAAGGCTAATCCCGCATCATCAGTTTGGATTTAGAAATAAACCTTCACCATAGACCAAGTGCATCGAGTTACGGATGTTTTAGAAAAGGCACTTAAGGAATAACAGATATATTTAGCTCCATTCTTAGATGTTGCTCAAGCTTTTGAACAGGTTTGGCACGTACTAACTGCATAGGAACTTTCCCAGGCAGTATTACGAATATTCTACGCTACGAACTAACTCTCTAGAGTACGGTACGACCAAAATTACTAGGAACTAAGGAAATTTGGAGCCGGTGTACCTCAAGAAAGCGTTCTAGGACCAACCCTGTATTTGTTATACACTAGCGATATCCCAGTAGAAATCAACGCACCAATGGCCAACTTTGCTGAAGATACATAAATATTGGTGCCTAACAAATCTTTACGGCTAAGGGCTACAGAGGAACTGCAAAATGCAGTCGATAAAATTATAAATTGGACGCAACAATGGCGGATCAAATCAAACGAAATAAACTCGAAGCATATAAGCTTTACGAACAAACAGCTAAATAATGTTGCATATTTTTTATTTATACCTTACGCCAATAGTGCCAAATACTTCGAAACGACTTTGAATGTAAGACAGACATTGAAAGAGCACATCAAAAATGAAATGCACGACTGGGTCGCACAAACTTACTCCTATGTGATAGACAAAGAATTTTGAAATAGAATGTTATTACAGAAACCCGTTCATAAAGATAAAATTCATTTTTTAAACTCTTTTAGTGAATTTATGTAAAAACAAAAATTATAAGTCGTTAAAATGGTTTCTTGGAAAAAATAAGCTTTTATATACGAAATTTATAAATCATTTTTAAGAAAAAAAATTGGTACGACAACCTAAAGTTTTTACTATTGTACGAATAAAAATTAAATTTCAAAAAAATATTGAGCTGTTTTTGAGATATAGAATTTTCAAAAAAAAAAAAGGTTTTGTTTCAAAAATTCAAAAAATATTTTAAAATATTAAAATGCGTTAGGCACAAATGAGAAATTCAAAATTTGAAAAAATGGTCCTATGGTCAGTAGTTTCAATTTGTTTTTATTAAATTATAGATCGTAAAAATTAATCGAAAGAAAAAAATTATCAAAATTCTAGGCGCCGTTTTTAAGAAAAATACGATTTTTGAAAACCATTTTTTTTGTATGGTGGGTACCGTTATTTTTAGAAAAAATACATTGTTTTCTCACATCTAGTAGATTATATTGAGAAACTTCTATTTATCAATTTAAAAAAAAAAATAGCATGGAGTTTTGTAAAAAAATAAAATTTTTTGAAAATTTAAATACACAATTCTATTGTACTGTTTTTGGGAAAATCAAAAATTTTAAAAAATGGTTCCAGGGGTGTACCATTAATAAACACTTTTCGGAAAAAATTTTTCAACCATTATCTAGCTTTAACTAAATGAAATTTTCCTGTATCTTTTTTTTTTAATCTGTCGAACAGTTTTTGAGAAAATCGAATGCATAACTTGCCTTATAGTACCTATAAGTCGCAAGTAAATATGGCAAAGAACTAAATTTAAAGCACAGAAAAATGTACTGGTTGCTAGGAAAAAACTCTGACCAAAAGCTGAACCCATCCCAAAAACTCCAAAACAAATTCCTTCGTGAAAAAATAAATGCGCGTTGGTAGACGGTGTATAGAGGAACCAACCCTAATGAGCTCAAGGTCAGCAACGTGACGCTGTCTTTATCTTATTGGAATCTTAATGTTCTCTTAAATCTTAACCATTGCTGTAGAGCAATGTGGAGCAAAAATTCTCAAATTGAATTTTATAAGAAAATTTTCAAAATATTTTTCGAAAACTCAATATTTCGAAGACCACATGCACTGTTTTGCAAATTTACAATTAAAAGTTTTTTTTTCTGCAAGATGCAGGGAAGAATTTTTATTTTAAGTAAAAATAGCGGTACCCACTATATAAATTTAAAAAAATGGTTTTCAAAAATCGTTTAAGTCACGAAAATGGCACCTAGAGTGTTGGTACATATTTTTCTGTTTCGATTAATTTTTAAAATCTTTAGATGTAACTACTAGAGAAATATTTTTCGAATTTTTCTTTCTCATTATCGGCTTAGCGGATTTTAATGAAATTATATACAGGAGCTGATTAGAAGTTTAAAAAACATTGCGTATCCAAACTTAAAAAATAAATATTTTAGGAATTTTGAAAAAAAAAAGACAAAACATCAACACATTTTTTTTTTTGGAAAATTCGGTATCTTAAAAATTGGGTTTTTTGAACAGCAAATACTCGAATTCAATATTCTATTGTGGATTGACTTTCGCAATAAGCTCCTGATATTTAACACCTGAAAGCGGTGCGAGGAAGTTTTTTTTTCGAAATGGAGGAAAACCCAATTCCTCCTAGCAAATATTATCTCAAAGAGTTTCGTCGCGAAGATAATTTGTTTAAAAGAGGGAGAGAACTCATGATTTTTTCGGAAAATTTGAAAACTCTGAGCAACTTCTTTCCAGTACTAAAATCTCTTGTGTTTCGGAAATGTCGCCTTTCAAAAACAAATTTAGTTACCTGGGTCAAAAATGACTTCCTAAAGTCTTGTTGGATTTAATTATACCCAGAACTGCAGACCTAGTAGAGTATTGATATAAGCTGAAGGGACCTTTCTTTCCCATATCAATGATAAAATACTATCCACAATCTCTATAGATTTGCAAGACCATCAACTGGGCTAATAGTTTGAAGATAAGATCCAGTTAAATCGAAGTTTTCTCACACGAGACGGATTAGGGAACATTATTTTTTTCAGATCACATTAAAGTCTATCTTGGTTGTGAGCAAAACCGGTATTTTCAACGTCAACTTTAGTAGAATTCTTAGCATAGCTATTAAAATTTTTCTCAAGCTGAACAGCCATGGCCTCTTAGCCATGTTCCGATAATAACAAACGTCCTTGTACCACCGAGAAAAAAAATTGATATCTAAAATTAAAATCACAGGACAATAATATTGAAGCAGGCAAAAATATCAAATCAAATCCTGCTTGGTCATTCCATTTCTCTTCGGTCCTGTCCTGTCCTACATTATATAGTTCCAACTTCGAAGCAAATTTGAATGAATGACTTGAGCCAGGACATGCAGCAACCGACAAAGAAACACAAAAAAAAAAAAAAACAGAACAGAACAAATCAGAAAATGAGATGTGTATTCTGCAGTGGTCCACCTCCTTCATCCACAACCCCTGGCACGTCCATCTATTACCAATCGGTATAAGCAAATTGCGGAACATACCTATCGATGTGTCCACTTTAGCAGAAAATATGAAATTTCTTATCTGTTTGGGTTTTGTTGTACATGAGATGCACCTCTCCCCTCAGGCTGATGTGTGGTGGTCAACCAAGGAGACAAGAATGCGGATTGAGGTTAGAAAATATTGGTTACCTGACAAATCCTTAAAATGGCATTATGAAGAAAATTCACAATTTTCCCAGGTAGGGCCCTACACAGGACACCAACACTATTCACAGATAGCCAAGGAGAAGAAGGGGAGCTTCTTTTGGCAGATGAATAGATGAGTGCATCCAACCCTGGATCATATAACAGCAACAATAAAGTTCAAAAATGAAATTATCTGCCCCCGGGCGATATCACGAGGAACAAGGACTCTCTTGGGACTGTCTGTTGCATCAATATCAAAATAAAAAAAAAGAAAACAAGGACAAGAAGGAAATATACTTGCTAACTACAACACGAATGCATCTGAAGCCAAAGTGAAATTGAATGAAGAAATGTGAAAGAACTTGTATCCAGTGGATTCACATCCAGAAAAATCCCGGACAATATTTTGAATCTTCATTTTAATGGCCAGTCCGATATATGTATATGGAATAATACAGAGTCCACCTGATGATGATGAGGAGTTTAGTTTGAGCTTCTGGATGGGACAAGTTTATATTGTGCCAAGGATTTTCCAAACAACATACGAGAAAAGATTATGAAAAGATAGTCATGTGCATAAATTGTTCACAAATAGGATTCTGTCTGGTGGGACGAGCGAAGATCTGGGTGGGGTATATAAAATACTTTGAGTCCGAGACGACCCCGACGCCACGACTTGTACTCCTCCGACGACAATCTAATATTATTATTATTTTTTCGAGATATTACCTTCAAAGATTCTATACAGATCCTACATACAGTGCCATAGTGGACACTGGAGAAGGACAATTCATTGAACGACGACGATGACATTTTTGAGCAAAACATATGCATTCTTCGTTTTTCAAAATGGAAATGCTTTCTTAATTTTCATATTTCCACATATCTAACATGACTGCATTTAGTATAAGAGTAGGTATATTGAAAATATGATTGCTATTGTGTATAATGTCTATACTTGCACAGCACAAGTATCGGCACTGACAGTCAATTACTATTGCAGGACATCTTTATAGCAAATAACCATTTATTGTTGTGTCCATAATATACACACACACTCCCACACAAAACGATTGAATTGCCAATGGCCAAATTATGAAATGCTACCAACAGATGAGAGTCAGAAATAATTTAATTTTATGAAATTCAAATTAGAATAAATTTGATGTAATTTTAATAGGGCATAACCTGACAAATTGTATAAGCATACAAATGTCTTCCTTTCCTAATCGTTAACGATGGAAACGCTTAAAGTACTATCAAGAACAGTGAGCATTATAGAAATGGAGTATGTTAAAGGAATTGGTATCAAAGGTCTACCCTGAGTATGCTCATAAGGCTGTGCTCAGTTTATCAATGAGATACTATCATCAACAGTCTTATAGTCCTTTTCGAAATAAATGCAGGATTTAAGCTCGGACACGTTTTACATCATTAGAAAATCGCAATCAAGGTAAGTCTGCAACAGATATAACATTTTATGGACCAATATCGGTTATACCAAAAGATTGCAAAAGTTTTCGAAAATCCGTTCCTGCGAGAAGACTTATCCTCAGCCATCAATTTAGATTTGGAAATATACATTCCACGAAAGATCAATTTCATCGAACGGCTGATATTCTTCAAAAGCACTTGGAGAAAACACCTTTGCTCGGCTCGATGCTGCTCCAGCCGTTGACAAGGTTTGGCATTCGGGGTTTGAGTACAAACAGCATAGGGATCTTACATAGGGATAACTACGAAATACTGAAATCATATGATTTAGTACCCGATTAATTAGAGTAGATACGGTATGCTAGCCAGAATTGGGACCAAAAAAAGATTGAAGTCGGTGAACCACAAGGAAGTGTAATAGGACCGACTCTATTTTTAGTAAACACTAGATAGATATTTCAGTCACTTTTACTCATGATACTGCGATATTGGTGTCTGATAAATGACCTATGAAGGCAACAGAAAAATTGCAAAGTGAATTTAATGAAATATAAGATTGAAAACAACAATCTCTGATACTATAAAACAATTCTCAAATAAAGTTCCTACAGCAATTAAAAATATACATATTTGCCATGTTATATGAAAAATAGCGATTTATATCTTGTGAAACCAATAGAAATGGTTAGAGAAGTGGTGAGAAAACCGGATAAATCACACGTTGGACTATCATGTCGGAGGTCTGGGAACGTAGTGGATATAACCGAGTAGTGACAGTTTCTTATCTAGTTCAATCAATCGGCTGATCTTTACAACGAACAGCCTATACTCGATTTTATCGACTTAGTTCGATTGTACAAAGTTACGTCTTAGTGCCCTATGATTACTCCCTACACTGTGCCATATACTCGTACATATAAATTCACGTCTTGTGCCTTTTTCTAAGAACTGCCAAAACAATTTTTTGGCAAAAGTTCTTTTCATTTAAGCCGTTCGGGCCACTTAGCCCTGGACCTCTTCGAGCTATTGTGCTCTTAATTAATTTATTTACTAACATTTCAAATATCGATCTTTAGTTGGTATTATGTTCTTCACACTTTGCTGTATCCAGTTATTACCTACTATTGACTTTGAAGTGTGTTCTTCAAGCTTTTTACTTTGCTCTTTTTAGTATGTACTTCAGACTTTGCATTTTCTTCTTCATATTTTACAGACAGTTGGCTGCTTTTAAGTAATGAAAAATCCCATAAACTTAACATTTCGTCCTGATTTTCGTTCGACGGGCCAAATAGATAATTGTAGTTAATAATTCAGAAAAGTCTCCACTCTTTTTCGCAGACTTTTAATCGTTATTTTGTTCTTTCTTTCACAAGAGCGCGGCTTTTAGCCTTCCTTCTACTTTTGTTTTTACTTTTGGAATTGGTCCAATTCTCCATAAATATTTGTCCACTGTATTTTCGTAAGCATTTTGGGGTCTAGTTGGAGACTACAGAAAAAATTCGTTTCGAATTAGAAGAGTACAAGGCTTCATCAATAAGTGTTAAGGGGCTTAGTTTTGTATGCAACGTGATTTTGCCTAAAATTATGTTGACGAATGATATCCCTAGTAAAAGCCTTCGCCTGAGGAGGATGAATTATGAAGTTGTTCACTGTCTCTGAATTATTTTAAAAATGTATTTCTATGCTAATCTTGTCTTAAATACACTTCTAGAATAATCAACAACATTAAATATATGAAAAATAAATAGTTAAAAAAAGATGCGGTCCAAATGTTCTCCCTTGAGGTTTACCATATAAAATTCCATTTTTCTAGTAATTATGTTTTTCCAGAAAAACTATCTTGAGAAAAAAACGTTTCGAAGCAAATAATTTAAGTTATTATAATTAAATCAACCATCCTTCATTTGTTGTCGCAGAATAAATCCAACCCAACTGCCAACCGCCACCCGAGATCCATGCATCGCTAAGTCTACGCCCAAAAACTTGACTTGACTGCACCATGGGTTGGAAAATTTATTGTCTCAATGAAAAACCTATTCAAAACCGTTTGCAAGACTAATGTTTGCAAAAAAAAAAACATGAATTTTCTTCTCCAGAAAGGACGAATCATTTCACAGCAGCAAGTTGGGTGATGTCGCTCACCAAGCAGCAGCACATAACCACACACTCTCTAAATTCGAGTTAAGTTTTGCATTGCTGCTCCAAAGCCGCCATACCATGCCATTGTTTCCTCAGTCAGTCCAACTGTCCAAGCCAAGAAGTATCTATCTTCCGCGTTCCAAATGGAAAACTACATCCCGTCTGATTTTCTCTAAATGCCACATAGACTCATACTCTTCAAGGAACAAACCATCGCCCATATACATAAATGAAAGGAAAGGAAAACTTTTTCCCTACAAAACGTCCCAGATATTTCATAATGTCAACGTAGTAGTGGTGGTTCTATATTGCATCTAGAAGAAGAATAACCACGACCGGAACAAAAACCGACAACGAGTGATTTCCAAAGAGTTCCTCGGAACCGGGCCGGGCTCATACCTACCTACATAGACCAGCCCCAGCACAGTAACAGCGGCAGTTCCATCTTCTTCCATTGAAAACTGCTGCACCAACCAAGGCGAATGAAATACTAGCTGTCGGAAATAAATCATCACAGAAATTACCAAACAGACTTTCAGCCACCAAAATATGGGTGACGGTGAATTGGTGGTTGAATGTTTCAAGCCAATACCAGGATCAGGACTAGGACCAGGAGACCACCACCCAAGCCAGTAATCAAGTATACGAGTGTATTCCTTCCCCCAAAATGGTGGAACATATTTTTCTTTGTCATTGTCGAAAATTCATTTTTAAACTGTGCGGCTTCAACTTCAGGTTGGGAAAATAAATCGCTGTTGATGACCTCAAGGGAGACGAACGGCAGTTTTACCCACTTTTTTGGCAACAATTTTCTAACTTTATTTTTTCTTATACGGGTTTGAGTCTCTGCTAAAAAGAGTGCGCCCTCCCCAAAAACCAATACCTTAGTTGCATGTTGTGTAACTTTATGTTAAATGATTGTTTTTGTGCAATGCCCTTGAGCAAGTTATAAACAGCGAATCTTGCTAACATGGATTTGTCTGTCCATCTGACTGTGTCCAATTCATGTAAAATCGTCCATCGTAAAGTTCTCATTTTTTGAGATCATCATTTCGTGCCTAGTCGAAGTCATAAATATCAAGAACCAAAGGCATTCATATGTGTGTATGAAGAGAATGCATGAAAATGAATGTGTTGGATATGACGAGCTTAGAGAAGCGGATATAAGTTATGAATGCTTGCATAATCGAACAGTATGAGTTGCAGGAAAAGTTCTAAGGTTTTTACATGACTGACAAAATGCCGTTATTTCTCCAGTATTTGGAAGATTTAGTGACATTTATTTGTAATGACAGTGTATTCAGAGATCCAGGGCCCAGCAGAATATCAAGAATAACCGAAAACAAGACTTGGACATAAGCAGTGGGAGACTTAAAAAAGAAGTGGGACGATTGACTAGAGGGTAATGTGGCACATTCATTGAACTGTGTTATGAATTCTACATTCGTGTGCATAAAGAATCTCTTTTAAAATGTTGTATTTTTTTTTCACTGAAGCGAAGAGTAGTTCGATTCATAGAAAAACATTTATGTGAACACTAAAACTTTACATTCCACAGATTATTTCAATTCTTCTTCTTTTCACAAAATTTAAAAACCTAAATTTATGGCATAGAAAGATATTGTGGAACCCATTAAGTTTTCTTTCCATAAGAACTCAAAATGTGTACTATAAATTTAAATTACATTTTAAAAATGTGGTCCCTTTGAAATTCATAACAAGGAATGGCATAGTGTGGAACGTATTTGTTTCTTCAATTTCATAATGAGGTTTGACTTTATAAAAATATCAATTTTCTTACACTAACCGCTGCTCAGATTAAAATTTAAAATTGAATGACAGAGTTTGTGGAACATTGTGGAACGTATTGTTTTTTTTTCATTGAATGAAGGGTTTTATTTCCTAAAAATAATCTTTTTCTTGCCCTGGTGGAAACAGAAAACAGGAAACATTAGAAGTGAAATTTAAAACTGATTGACACATATTGTGGAATGTATTTTTTATTTCATGTCATGGGAGGTTTGACTTTCTAAAAATTAAAATTTTCCTACACTAATCGAATCATCTAGAAAAGACGAATCTTCCGGAAACAGAAAACTTTGCAAGTGAAAATTGAAACAGATTGACACATGTATATTGTGGAACGTATTTGATGTTTCCGTTTGACGAATGATTTTACTTTTTCAAAATAAGCATTTTCTCACACTGATCGGTTTAAGGGATTACAAAATAAAAAGAAAAATTTCATCGGGAAATTTTATTGTGAATGCCAGGATTGTGGAACGTATTCGTTTTTTTTCAATTCATTACAGTTTTTACTTTATTAAAATAATCTCACATTGGTCGCATCAAAAAAACAGGATACGGGAAAATTTTAAAGTAAAATTAACTACTGATTGGCGGACGATTGTGGAACCTATTTGTTATTTCTTCAGAAGATAAATTTTAAACGGATTGACGAACGATCGTTCGCATCACTGGCATGATATTCAAGAATCTCTTTAGGTCTTTAACAACCATGCAGATTTTAGAAGACAAGCTCAGGTTTCTGACTAGAGATTCCTTCTATTCAAAAACTATTCAGTTTTTAAAAGTTTTAAAAAAAACATTTCTCTGAACTTTTCTTGCAAGACTTCCTGTAAGAAGGGCTACAACATCCACCAATGAACCATCTTTCGTGTTCAATGTTCTTTCTATAAAGAGAAAACTGCTGCGGCTGCTGTTGCTGTTGCTGCTGCTGTGTTTTTGGTGGTTCCTTCGCAAACTGCGGCACACTCGGATCTGGGATGGATGATGAACTAGAACCTGTGTGGTGGTCTGGAATTTTATGGACTTCCCCACTAAACTCAAACAGAAAAAAAAAACAAACCCAACAAAATGTTTTATGTACGCCAAGCAAATATCACTCCCCGAAGGATGAAAAGTTGATTTTTATGATGAACAGAGCGACAGCTGGACAGGGACATATCCACTCACTAGATCCTCACCTCACCTCATCTCAACCCAGTTGCGTTGCTTGTGGCTCTTCATGTCCAAGTCCATGTTATGATATAGATTGCCCCTTGGATGGAATCTAGTGCATGAAGCATGAGCATAAAACTTGACAATTTATCGCGTTCCCAGTGTTTGGAATGGCACACAGTATTCCTCTTGGGTTGGTCATTTCTTGTTGTTGTTGTTGGTGGTGTTTAAGTTCTTGCACGCTGCGGACTCTCGAGTTGCAAAGCAAACAATCGTAAAATATACTACGCGCAAGCAGAGCAGAGAGTCAGTATATTAAAAAAACAAAAAACCAAATGCAAAAAAAGAAAGCCCATCAGCACAGCCAGAAGCGTTGGTACCAATGGACATGACCAGCATTTTGGACATGAACATTGAGATTCATTGCTATGGTTTGCTTCTTCTTGATGGTGATGTTGTTGTTGTGCTGGATAAAGATGCTGGCTGAAGTGATGTTGATTTGTTGGTATTTTTTTTTATTTTAGCAAGAGGATTCGTGTTGCATGTTTTGATGTTGGGTTTGTGTACTTAGTTGGGTTTTTTTCGTTTTGCTTGAGAGTTATTTAGACAGAGGAAGCTCTCGAGCGCCAACCGCGCCAGTTAGTCGTTAGTGTCAATCTATTTTGGCTCAAGATCAAATTATGATTTGAGAGTTAGAAGGCAGATGTTATTAATTCTGCTAAACAAAAATATATGCAGTTTAATGGCTGTTTTCAAAAGAGGGAACAGGATACCACCAACAAATCTAAGATGCTTAAAATAGTTTAGTAAAATCTTTACAGTCTATATCTGCTCCAAAAGAATGATAGTAAATCTCCTTGACGACACCCTGTTCTTGTTTGGAAAACTCATAGTTCGGAGGAGCTATTCATCATTTGTTCATTAGGCCGCTTATTTTCAAATGGCATGCCACATAGCTGGAATAGTTTTCCAGAGATCGTGAGTTCGTCCATTTCTATAGAGGTCTTTATATATGACTTTGAAGTGGTACGTATTAACTTGAAATCCTTTGGTCTTTTCAAGGGTTTGCCTCAGTGTGAATATTTGGTTTGCTGGTTCGGAAGCCACACTGGTATTTTCCAACTATAGTTTGCAGAAAGGCTTAAGACCTCAGAATCTAGAAAAATATCTTGCAGGGCATGAGATCGCTATTCTTGTAGATGGAGCATATGAAGCTGAAAATTCAGTCAACGGGCATGCTACATTTCACCCATGTTTGGTGGATGGTTCGATGCATGCGACCTGCCAAAACAGCACCTCCTTATTTGTTAAGGTCTACTGGTCGGCTATCAGATTCTGAGACCTTGTTGTTCTTAAGCTTTCGTTAAGTTAAACATTCTTCCTTGATTTATGTATATAGGAGACTGGAACTGATCCTTCGTTGACTAGAAATGAATTATATTCATGCCCTATTCCTGGCTCTACATGATGTTGATTTATCAGAGTTTGGGAACGATGCTTGAATCGATCTTGCTATTCCCTATGCTGAGGTGGAAAGAATACCTTAGCTGTTTCGAAGACCCTGGGTAGTAAAACTCGAAGCTCTGTCGATGTCAGCGGAAAGCCAATTCTTTGTGCGCGGCTCAGAATTGACTGCTTTTGGTACTCCCACACATTCCCACGGACAGCGTCGAAATAATTGTAGTAAAATTTTATCCTTTGGTAATGTTGCTCGACTCTATTGCTCTTCCACCCACTGTCACGCCTACTTTTCTTATATTAAAGTAGTTTTCTAATTTAGAAGTCTGCTTTGAAAGTTAAAATAGTTTGAGAAAATCTTCAATAGGTAGCGCTGCGGTTGACAACCAGTCTGTGAGAGACCCAGACCTACTGATCTGTCTTCTCTGAAGTCAAATGTCAATTTTGGTTACCCAATACGAATAGTATAAGCCGCGACCAGGGACTTCAAGGCTCTTATAAGCTAATATTTTGGTTAACTTTTACTCCTAAAAGATCATCAAGTTGGTTTTTATGATCAACAGATTCAGCTGGGACATTCGAATTTGGACAGTAAAAATAACCGTTATAAAAGTTGATATGTATTCATAATTTGAAATCTCTGAAACTGTATCTAACTATGTATAGGTAATTAGTTCCCAATTTAGCTACCCAATTTCAAGTTCCCTTTTTAAATTTCGACACTTGCAAAGTGTGAGTACACATTACTTCCTGTTAAAGATTTTTGTTTTTTTTTTAATCTTGAAATCCCCCTTGAGTTTAAAACTGATTCAGACATCAAAATTTCAAAGAATTAAAATTTAAAACCCTCAGATGAATCATCTTTTCTGCAACCTGACCAGGACCACATTATATTGGTTTCTTTTGCATCGCACGAACACGCAACTCAAATTCCACATTGTATACATATTAAGACATCAACCAGACACCAAAAGAGGTCACAAATCAAAATGTCCACCAGCAGCATGTCACACACAATCTCTTCCAAATATGTGGCCTGCGGATATATTATATCGTCGGTCGTGTCGGTCGTTGGTTGCAAAACGTCCCATCACCCCTTCAGTCCTCCGTCTGGTCGTCTTAATTAACTTGAAAATTAGTTTATGGGAAAATTAAGATTTGCCATCGCAATTTGAGTGGTCTTAAAGCTTAAGTGCGATCCAAACCTCGAGCTAGACTCGGTTGCATATTAGATGGCAGCGATCGTCAATGGATGTTGGATGTCGTGTTAGAATTTCAAACTCGAGTGTGACTTGAAAATTTTTGTAAGTTGTTTCTGTCTTTTTTTTTAAATTTTCTGTTTCTGTTGATATAATTCCAAACAAATTAATGAGTGCGTTGTGATGATCTCAGGGCCGGACGGCCCGGCTGGAAAAAAACTGCGATATGAGACACGAATGACTTTATATGAAATAAAAACCAAGCGAATATAATTTATCCAGTGAACGCGATTGAATGATTTATTGCTGAGAGGTTTTTGAATTGAAATTGAAGCTGTAAATCAACTGTCAGTCCGCGCAGAGGGGCCAATATCACACATGCATACATATTTCTGTAATTTATATATCGCACAACAGGCCATATGTGTGAATTAAAATTGAAGGCATAATTTGTTGTTTGTCTTAAGAGTTGCCCTGGGGCTAGCTAATGTACGAGTATGTAAGTTGGTATCGGAAATGCATTATTTTGATTTGGAAACATTTTGAAATTGAATTCAACTCAAAAGGAATGTGAAATTAAATTGTGATTTGCGCCGTTATTCTGAGGAAAACAATCTGAAATGTTAAAAAATTCAAAAAATACTTTTTGGGTATGAATTTTTCATGGGTATGAATTTTATTGTTATTGAGTTTAAGATTTTTTTTGTATTGCTCTTAGCGTTGGGGTGCTTCTAGTCCGCATAAGACCGAGTTTCCGAACTTCAAAATACAACTCTTTATATTTTGTCGTAAGCACAATAGGGCGTAGTCATAGTCGCTAGTAAAACTCATATTTTCACATTTTAAGTCGGCAACACACTTGTCTTGTGTGGTGTGTTGTGCCGCAGTTCCTTGTGTTCAAATTGTGTCACACAGCTGAGACATTTTTAGACATTTGGATCTGGATCTTAGGTGCCCATTAGCTCCGTAATAAATAGGTGTTTTCATCGGAAAACTATCCAGAAGCTGCATTGATGAAGAGAAGGTGGAAACAGTTCCTCACCTTCTATATACTCGTAAATGTCCTCCTGTATTCCAAAGAATAGAATTCATTTTGGGACACTTCTACTACAACGATTTGAGTGATCTGGCAAAAACTGAAGTACGCAGTCTTGGAAGCTTCATAACGACCTCAAAATGGTTTAATGAGTAGGGAAAAACCTTACAAGATCCATTTGATATCACAACGGAACAACATTTGTGTCTAAGTGTGTCGGTTCGCTGCCGTTAGCCACTTCAAACTAATCTGGACATGTTCTTAAGACAGAATCACCAACTCTCTAACTCTACTTCCGGCTTAAGCCAACATTATCAATATTTTCACATCGAAATCCGATATAAGGATCTTTGAAGGTTTGAATGAAACAAAACGCACATTTTTTTTAGGGGTCTAGCATTCTATGTACAGACAAAAATGTATTTGGTGATGCAACAGCTCGAAAAGGACTAGGACATAGTGGCTTATAACTCTCAACCATTCTTGTGTGCATGTTACCAGGAATGGAGGGAGCCTACAATTTTCTGCCGATTCCCAACGGCTATATGAACAGCAAAGCCTTTTTGAGAATCGAACCCAAGACCTTCTGCATAACAGTCCAACGCTCTAGCCAAAAGGGGTACTACTTATATACAGCTTTTTATAAAATGGTGCTTAACTGCGTCTTTAGGAGCTGTGAGTTCGAACCCTTTTCTAGGCACCATTCTTATCCACAGTTTCAATTGGACGTCATCTGTCGGATTTTATGATATACTAAGGATCTTAGTGGATTGGGATACTCGTTCAACAAAAATTCTTTCCTAACCTTTTATTGTTTCTAACAAGTGTCATGCAATTGGGGGTGTTTTTTCCCTAAGATGAAACTTTCTGTAAAAGAACTTGTTTGAATCGTGGTTTATGATATTTTTTAGCTGATTCTTATTCCTTCTAAGCTGATTTTCTAGAAGTAAGTGGCAGTCTTCTTCGCTACCACCGTGTGTCGTTTCTGTTTTCTAACAACTCAGTGCAAATATCTCCAACTCAAAGCCTTTAAGTCTTGTCTTTAAATCCAACACTATCTTTTGTGTCATCCACGGGACACAAACATAAATGTGTAGCTTTGTATAACTCAAATATTTCATAAAGCACATTAAATCCATTAATCCTTCGAAATCCCATTTCATCACTCACTTGCAATCGAACAATGATACCACTTACAGCATCACACTAAAAAGCTTTTAATTTCTCATCTCGAGATTTTTTTCCTCTCACATGACACAAGAAATAAAAAAGAATCAAATGACAAGCCAAAGTCAATATCACTTCACAAAAGCAAACCAACAAGAAAAAAAATGAGCCCACCTGGTTGAGTTCCCAGGAACTCATCATCGTCATCATCATCATCATCAACACAATTCACCACTCTCTGGCTGCAAATCGGGCATTGAAAGGCAATTCCATCCATGTAAGTACATGAACAAAAAATAATGACAAGATGTCACAAACAGGATACTAAGGAAAAAATCATAAAATAAGACTCCTCAAGTTAAAGAATTTTCCATTCCATAAACAGACTCTGGTGTAGTTCACTGGACTGGACAATGCACAGACACTTAAACTTCGATGAATCGTAAATCAATCAAAAGACGGACAATGGACTAGGACTCCCCGTTCCCATCTCTCATTCAATAGGCTCTGAGTCCTGCCACCATTCATTTTGATTAGAAAATGATAAAATGATTCTCTGCTGCTCAACTAGCATTAAGCATCCTTTTGTCCATAAATCCCCAGCTCGACATTTGATGGTGTTTGAACTGGACCCTTAGATGCACATATAGGCAGATACACTGGGTGATGATGAAGGATACTTTTTGGATGAAAATGCACATTTCACTGCTGCAGCACCTTCGCTCATAAAATCGGTAGTGAGACCTTTTTATGATCGATTTATGGCATGTTTCGTGTGAGGTGTGAAGGGGGATGTATTCTGCTCTAACATTAGCCAGGACTCAACCGCGTGAAAATATATAGACACGAATGTCCTTTTATGGAAAATTATTACACCTCGCAGTGCAGAATTCATATTGACAACAATTCTCGATTCGAATTATGTCCAATCCGCAAAGGCAGAGTTGCAAAGTGAAGTGAAAGGCAGGACATTTCGTCCTTGTACATAACTCTGATTTTTGGGCGGCTGATGGGTGGATGGAAATGCAAAAATAATTTTTCGTGCAAAATTTTGATTTATTGGGTCAAATGTGTCAGCGATAACGCGATGCATTTTCGATGATGCAAACGTAGAGATTCCTTAATATGAGAAAGGATATATCGCACAGGACAGACATTCAATGCATTATGCGCGTTAACGATGATTATTTCGCCGTGATATCTCTCAATGGCAACGACGACGACGTCGACAAAGAGAGGACGACGATGATGATGATGACTACGGCGACGGTGGCAATGATGATGACCATACCTACCTACACCTATGCTCTGTTTTATTGGGTGTGGGTGGACTGCTCGAAGGACATAGGCAGCATAGGACAACGATGACGATGACGACGACGACGACGAACGATGCGATTGCAGCGCTTCATTACTACGATTATTACAGGCGGCAATCAATTTTTTGTCCGAAATCGAACTCTCTCCATCTCTGTCTAGAGACATAGTCAATGTGCGAGGATAGATGGAAATGGTCAGTTTTGTATTGTGGCCCTGTCCAATGTCCTGATTGTGTATCCTAGGATAAATCGCTGTCGCTGCATACGGCGGCGGGCAGCGTTGCCATTCAGAGATCGACATAAAATTTTCGATTGAGATTCAATTGCATGTGAGAATGTATGCGTATGTGTGTGTTTTATTTTGAAAAAAGAACTGAAGGTGAATTTATGTTATGACAGGACATAACCCACCCAATATATTCCTACCATCATCATCATCATCGTTGAAGAGAGAAATTATAATTGCAGAGGAATCACAGGAGTCATTAAAAATTATGCCCTCGATGCAATTGTCAGTCGATATTAAATGTGATCATAAATTTCTGATGAAAATGTCCTTTTATAAAAAAAAAAAAAGAAATACATAAAAGACAGGCAGACAGACAGACAGAATGGTGGCGGCTCAGTATGGCGGCAGCAGTTGAATTGGAGCTTTATGTGATTGTTGTCGCACTGTGATTGGATTCGTTGAATTAAGAGCGAAAACAAAGTGAGGTAGAGAGGAACTGTGTGTGTATGTGCTATACACATAAATTGGAGATGGATGATATCCGCATATAATATGGCACCAGAATGACTACTCAACTGAATATGGATAACGGCCTATGGCAGAAAGGATGTTGTGTACTGCGATGAATTATTTGACTGCAATCGAATGATCGACATATTATTATGAAGGCAAAATCAATTCGATTGGCTATATGAGCTGCATATACTCGTTGTTTTTTTTTTACTGTGTAACCGATTTATACATGAAACAGGGATATATACTTTATTTTTTTAATTTCTCACGGAAATTTCCAGTTATTCAGAAGGATAAGTAAATTTTTGAGTAAAACTTGTCTTTACCTATTACACTGAACTGAACCTATACACTGAACCAAAGTTAAAGTTCGTTGAGCCAATGAACAGTCGAATTTTTCGTTGATTCAATAAATATATTTCATTGAACACATAATTATAAGTTGGGAATTTTTTCTTGCCTAATTTTTTGTTCATAAAAAAATAATCAATTGTAAGATTTTGTATTACAGTATTATATGAAGTACTTAGAAGCACCTATTTGCAAAATTTGAGCAAAATCAGTCTGGCTATTCACAAGATACATAAATATTGGAACATCTGAAAAATAGACCAACTTTCTTAAAAAAACGACAAAATCTTATTTCGGTTCCGGAAATATTACGGTAAGAACCTGAAATGGAGATTAATCGAAATTGCTTAAGACACAGGGGTGCCAGCACGTAACTTGATACAATCGAGCATTGTCGATCGTAGGTCAACTCGAAACAAATTATTTTTGGCAGCACGTAATTTGAGACGAGTTTCTTTGTGACTTCTATTTAAAAATATCATTGTGAACTATAAAGTGAAACGTCAAATTAGTATTCTTCTGATATTTTTTGATTCGGAAAGTGAAGATGAGGAAGTACTTAATGCTAAAATCATGTATGTACCTCGGCCCGTGCCTTTTTAGTGAAGTTTTTTACTTTTTAGTATATTTTATATTAGGTATGTAACTTGTTAGAAAATTTCTGTTTTTCCTGCCTTGGGTACTTTTAAGCATTCCTATGGCTAAATCATGGTGAAAAGCCATAAACGTGTTCGAAACATCCGTCTGTTTCTTATTTATTGACGTTTTTTTGTTTTTCCATGCTATTTCTTAAAAAAATCACTGCCAACGATAACTTTTTTCCGTCGAGTGAAAAATTTTGTTTCAAACCTCATTTTCAAGTTTGTGTGCTGCCAAATCTGACGATACAATCGAGGACACTCGATTGAACCAAAATAGGTGCTGCCGAGGCTCGATTGTATCGATTAAACTCGATTGTACCAAGTTACGTGCTGGCACCCCAGGTTCGAAGCTTATACAAAATCCTATAAGTCGTTTTCGAGAAAATTTGAAGGAAAATGGATTTACTCGTATAAGAGCTATTTGTTTTATCTTAGGTAGATATCCATCTCCCGTTCCATGAAGGGTAACTGGCTGGGAAATGGCAACTATCCATCGTCTTTGGTGCTGAACACGCTGATTCTGGTCATCCAGACCAAGCTTACCATGACTTGGTTTACCTTGTCACTTAAGACCTATATGGAGGCTTTGATCCAAAGACTTTATTGGCTAAAGCATTATGCATTCGTTCGATGTACCCTAAGGTACAGCTTCTCATCTTCTTCCTCCTTTTTTTTATTTTTTTTGATAGGGCCCAATATCAGCTCTCGCTCTATGCTCATTGTCCAATACTCATGAAGCGGCGAGCCAGAACTGCTAATCCTGGTTGTGTAGAGTGTACACACTCTTACGCGTGAGGAATTTCAAACCCTCTTGTTTCACCAAACCGAATTAGTAACGGCTAACTAGGGTAATCCTTCATGGAACCTATTTTTGGATACAATTTGTGGCTTTAATATTTACACCGAGCTAGATGAATTATGAAGATCCTAGTCGGTGGAAAGATGTATGGTTGTTTACTGAACTTAGTTTTGGCCTCGTTTACTTCAACATCAACAAATTTTGCCTAAATTTCAATCGTCAAGGGAACATTGGGAACAACCAATGATTAATATCGATGTCATTCGCATACTCCAGTAGCCCGATATTTATTTTAAAAACATTACCCACGTTGTAAAACCGTGCCCTGCCCACCATCTGCTCCAGATTTATATTGTTTAGGACGTGTGGATTAATTCGAAGAAGCTTATCTCTAGTTCAACATTGTACCTCGTTTTTTCCAATATCACAGTTGGATCAGTTTGTCATAGGTTTCGAGTTGGGCCATCATAATAGAGCGCTCCACTCCTGACGATGAATGCTATGATACTCGTAGGCGGCTTTGGTGTTACTTAAAATGTGCTGAGTCTCGACTTGAAATTTGATGGTATTTTCCAATGCAAAGATCTACCGGACCAAAAGCCACACTACTGGTACTTGCTGATAATTGTCTTGCAGAAAGGCTTTAGACCTGATTAGATAGATCGATGAAAAGATGCTCGTGAAGAGTTAAGAGACACAGATGTGCTACTAAGGTTCAAAAGCTTAACTAAAATACAAAAGCAAGTCTGTCAAGGCTAAATAGAGCGGATTTTCGACGATCTTTTCTGAAGGTCTATCAGGGAGGCATCATACTAGAATTGGATAAGGAATCTTGTTCCAATTTCAGTTTTTATTTTTATGCACTTATGCCCTTAAAATTTTAGTGAATGGACTACACGCCGGGATTTTAAATAAATTGGATTAACCGCGAAAGAGAAACCTCTGCTTTCAGCGAAAAATTTGAAAGCCATGTTATCCTTTGCTAAAAGTCACAAAAACTGGACCATTGACTATTGGAAAAAGTAATTTTGCTTGACGGAAAGTTGGAGAGGATTAAAAGGATATTCTGATTTACATTAGTTTTGAATGCTTTAACATCACAATGGATTGAATAAAGCATTCCACATTTGTCAAGTGTGGCTAAAGAAAGAATCTCTAAGCTCCACAACAGCACGTGCGAAGTTGGGCGCCAGGGTAAACTGATGGGCATTCGTGGAAGCTGTGAATGTTATGATTGCACTGTTCTAGGGGAGATACGAAGCTAATGGAGTCGTTAAGTGAACTAGCTTATCCCAAGGCGGTCTTCGGCTCGAATCATTTGAGTCTAAATTTCGAGTAGCATCAACTATTAAGCTATAATAGAAAGCTATAATGGAAAATTAAGCTATAAAAGTTGGCCTAAGCGAGTAGGACCACCTCAGAGCTCTTTATAGGTCATCTCAAGTCGTTACAAGACTGATGATTAATATTGATGATAGTTTGGGAGTGGCTCAAAAATCATTGAAGTTCTGAAATTCTTTCATTAATGGTCTAAGCATGATGCATTTTCACTCCTAAATAAAAAAGCAAATTTTGAGTCACCACCTACAGGCCATTGAGGACTATCTGAATTTCTTGAACTTCTTCCGGTGACTTCTTTTCTCATCCACAGCTAGATATGCACCGTATTTCTAAGAATTTTAAAGCTGATGCACTTTTGTGTGTTGTGTTAAGGTTTTTGATAATTTTTCTTCGAGAAAGAAAGCCCACCTGCCTTCCATGAGATTTTCATTCCCGATTTTGCGATTCACAATGAAGCTGCTTCTTAAAATGTTCCCTCAAAACAGAAGTCCTTCCAAAACAAAAAAAAACAACAATTTCAAACAATATTTTCGCATATTTTATTTGTCACCTCTTGACTCCAAGAGGCCATCATCGAAGAGTGCACCATATCCTCGGCTTGAGACTCCTGATGATTTACCACATCCGTCCAGAAAAATTTCGCTGATAAAACAAATCGACATGGACCCAAATCACATTCGAGGGAACTCAATTCGAAAGGTTTATTTTTCTCCAGATCACAGCTTGCAACAGCAGAAGCAGCACAGCACTAGTATGGCTCGTTACTTTGATGGAAATATTATATTATTTTTTTTTTGGTTGCAACTTTTCGATTATTATTATTGCTGGTTGCAACTTGGAGAAAATACATCGAAGACCAGTAAGGCTCCATCCGCATGTACATACATATATATGTTATGTACATCCATACACTCGTCCTCGAAACGAAATGAATCTTAAAAGTTTGTCTGGGCAAAAAGTGTTGTTGGGTCTTTTGAGAGAAGCGAACAAATTCGACAGACGGACAAACTTCCCTCCAACCAACCAACCAACCACCAACCAGACCTGTGCGGCACAATGTCATTATAAAGTAACAACTTTATTGACGGGTAATTTATTCTGGGGCACAGCAATAAACCGGCCAACTTTATAATGACGGTTGTAAATTAAAAATAAAATTCTTTCGAATGTTTACAAAGATTTTGAGCGAATGAATGACTGAGTGGGAGAGCAGCGGCAGCAGCTTTAGGACGAAACACAAGAGGGTCTATACAGCACTCTGTCACTTCTTCAGATTGAGCTGGTTCGTTCGCGAGCGTCTTTTGTGATCAGAAACTCATAATTCATCGAATTTATTTATCCATCGCATTGCAGAATGCCACATTATTTAGAGCCTCCGCCAAACAAAAGGTGGAAGGTAATGCTCTAGGTTGTTGTTGCTGCTTCATTATGGTGTGTTAGTTTTAGAATTCGGCAAGACACAGTCGAATGTGTGATAATGACAATTATTATGAGGAACTTTGTGTGCCTTGAAGATGTATCAATAATATAGCATCGCATATAATTGACAATGGTTTTTGTCGAACCTTATTTATGACCTCTCGAAGGGTGTGGATGGAGATAGAATTTGAAATGCCTACAATGTTGCTGTTTAAGGTTTTGTTTAAAGTCGAACCCAAGATGGGAATAAAGTGTTGTCTGTATATTTTTGTATTTGATAGGAGTTATTTATTTATACTTTTTGGTTAATGAACTAACAAACGTTTCTAATGAAAACATACATGAACGATAGGTATTTGTTTAAAGTGTTCAAAACGGGCTTTCCTTACTTAACGACTTGAAGTTGGGAGAAGACACCTTTTTCGACCTACTACCTACAATGAAATTGGAGTTGTCGCTGGAAAAGATAGCACTCAAGCTCTCATTGAACTAGACTTGCTAAGGAAGACTCAAATATAGTATGCTCAACGTACTAAAAAAACACTCTGTGACCCTGAATTCTGTCCGATTCAATTTAACTAATTAAACGCCAACATATTTTCATAACTTTGGGCTTGTTTCAAAGGTACAAACGGTCACTATAAAACAACTTACTATTGATGTTTATATATTGCCATTAAGGTAGATACAAATGGATTACAAGAACCGAAATTTTCACAGAGCGAACAAAATAAACAATATGGTTATGATTACCCTGTTCAATGAAGAACAGGAAAACTCATTGTGACACGCAAAGACTTGAACCAATTCTATAAGGAACCATACCTACAAGCTAAAGTCTCCCTACAAAAAAATGTGTGACTAATTTGTTTGACAAACGCTCCGCATCTTCTAAAATCAATTCCTTCTAATCATCGTTCTTCTTTCTATAAGTGGATATTACCTAAGACATGTTTGGTTTCGGTAAGAAGTTTCACCAAATTTTTTCAAAAAATAAAAAAAATATTCATCAAATGTCCCGGGTCCAGAGGCAGGATAACGCATTTTGTTGGCTTCGGCACGGTTAGGTAGGTAGAAATGACGACCACCGGCAGTCTAGCCCTGTGACACAGCTAGCGCTGAAGTGCCCTATTTTGATACCATAACTCGTATGAACCTGAAATTGTGGATATTCTCACGGAGTCATCCAGTTTGGATTAAGTTTAAAAATATGGATCTATCAGGTTTTGATGCTTTTCCACAATCATCCGGAAATTGGATCACTCACTCAGCCAGACCACCACTCTCATCCGCCACCATCTACCCTGTGCCAAGCTAGGCAGCTTGTTGACTGGTACTGAAAAACTAGTCATTCCGATTGAGTGATTATCTGACCTCCCTCACGGTAAGCCTCTGTTAAAGCTCTCAGTCAGCTAGATCGGGATCTAAGGAGTCAAACAGAGGGCTCATCCTAGAGCTATTTCATCGCGTTGAGAAAAGAGATCAAGTCTTTGATCTTCATTTCCGAAAGTTCGTCAATGTCGTCAAAACCTGTCCTTCCTAATGATTGTGTTATAAATTTGGCAGAGCAGGACATTTGCAGAGGAAGTGATGGATTGTTTCCTTTTTCCCGCTGGACCCCACAGCTATGACAGTGAGTGTGTGTATTGGCCAGTGTCTGTTACGGGAAGCTTCGATCCTGGCTATGTCTCTCCTGGGTCTGCATTCAGATCAAGTGTTCGGCATTTATTATAGGTGGACCAAATCTTTCTAAATATAATGCAGTTAGTTAGGTACTCTGCTCCATCTACGGTTTTATTCTCTAAGAAGAATTGAGGGAATTTTGCCCTTGAAAACTTTTTCCGCAAGTGAGTTATGAAGGGCTGATCCTTGCCTGGCCGGCTCGTCCGCCAGTTCATTCCCATCAATGCCACAATGACCTGGAACCCAGACAAGAGTGATATTGTTGTTAATATTGAGACTAGCTAGTTCATCCCGGCATTGCTGATGAACCAATTTGGAGTATGATGTACTAGAATTAATGGCTTTAACAGCCCCATGATTGTCAGTGATAATAACTGTATTCCGGTTCTGGTTTGGATCTTGTTTGAGTTCTTGCATGCTTCCTTGATAGCCAGTAATTCAGCTTGAAGAACACTAGCCAATGTCGGGTAGCTTAAACGACCGGCGCGGACAGTGGTTAATTTAGATCGCTCATTCCAAATTCATAAATAGCTCACCCAAATTGAATTTATCTAAGCTAAACTTATAATAGATGCTGCATTGTTAAATTCCTTCCTGACTTATCACCATGTTATAGCATGGATGAGAGTTGAAAAGTCCACTGAATTTGGGCGGTATAAAATGGTGCCCAGCTGCTTAAGTTATTTAAAACTGTTTCATACAAATGTGGGACTGGCTTTATCGGAGCTTTTATTAATCTCTATTTTTTTAATACAGAAGGTCTAAGTTCGATCCTAAGCCGCTGCAAAAAAAAATTCAGGAGTATACTGACAAATCCTCTAAGAATATCTCTTGTCATGAAAAGCGCTGCTCATTAGCCATTGGGAATCGGCTGAAAACTGTTCGACTCATCCGTTCCTGATGGTTATACTCACACCGGAATGAATGAGAGTTGTAAGTCCCTAGGTCCTGGTTCACTCCGAGCTGTTGCACCACCAAATTTATTTTATTTATTTGTATACTGACTAATCCTCTAAGAATATCTCTTGTCATGAAAAGTGCTGATCATTAGCCGTTCGGGATTCGCAGAAAACTGTAGAAAACGCTCACCAGAATGGTTGCGAGTTGTAAGTCCCTAGGTCCTCGTTCTCTTCTAGCTGTTGCACGACAAAAATTTAATTTAATTCAGTAACTAAGTATAAATTTAGTACTTTATGCGTTCAACGCATAGTGGCGTTTGTACAAAGCTTTGAATTTGGGGTCTCTGTGAGTTTGACCTAGCCCATTTAAAAGTTTTCTTCTTCGATTCCCAACTACATAAAAGGTACTTAAAAATAAATTAACGACTTTGCAACATGTGATTTTTTTTTTTAAATGCACACCACGTATTTTTTTTTTTTAAGAAACACAATTTCAGCTTTCGATAAAAATGTAACATTATACCAAACTGCCTTTCATAATATAATTTAATGACTTGCCCCATGATGACAGGATGTGGTGATTTTAAAACAAATATCTTCCTTGCATCTTTACGTCGGTTTTCAATTTTTCAGTCACCCAGTCCCAGGGATTGCTTTGGAACACCATACGAGTAAGTATTACTCAAATTCACAAACAAAATGTCCTCGATTTCCAAAGATTGGATCAAAAGCAAGGAACAACCTTCGTCATATCGTTGAGCATATGTTTGATTGTGCAAACATCACACGGGCGTACAGTGGGACAGTTTACTAGCACTGTAGAAAAAAAATTTTACAAAATTTACAAACAATAGGCGAATGGTTTTATAAAAATGTTGTTTACAAAAACCTTGCAGCAATTTAATTTGTATCAATTATTTGTAAAATAAAAAATAGTTGTGTCCGTAGGCGTTATTTTTCTTTGGATTAATAAAAATTCATGGTTAAATATGTCAATAGTTATTTCAATCTTTTCATACTTTCTTTTGTATCGGTTTCAAATACTATGATACTTGTAGTAGTAAAATAAAGGATTTTCTCTGATTTTGACAGCTGTCAAAAATATTTAAATAATCAAGTGACATCAGAGAATTTTAATTGCTTAATTTCTTTCTTGAATAAATATGATTCTTTGACTTTGTTGTTTTAGACCTCTACTACTATCATCATGTTTCGGTTTTTATCTCGAATTGGTACTCTGATGCTAACTTTTTTGCTATTAAACCCCACTGTGAGTCGTAGTTTAGAATGACATTCCATCACAATGTATCGCACGCAGGCTAGTAAATTTTTATGAAGCAATATTCCCCAACAGCAATGTATACAATAGCAATACATTCATACATATATTGAGACCCCATTCACCAATTCAATGAGCATAATAAAGCTCGCAGCGGCGGCGGCAGCCCCGGTCTGCACACCAAAAAAACTTTTCACATCCAACCACCCTACTACCATCATCATCGCTCGCCCGCCCCATCGCTATCATCCGTCGACATGACAAATAAAATAAAATTTTATTCATTTTCATTTTTCGCTCAAAACATTTCATTAGCCAGCGATTGTGCTTGGAATTTTTGATTTTTCCTTCACCCCCACCTAATTCCTTGAAAATGAACGAAAAACGCTCCTCGAGATAAGGTGGGTTAGGTTTTCCTTTTCTTCTTTTTTTTTTGTTGGCGTGTTGGTTGGAAATCTCTAGCACTTAACTTGTTTCATAAATAAAGCCAGATGGATGGTGGATGTGGATGGATTTTTGAGGCGGCGGCGGCGGCGAATTGGGCTTGAATAGGATGCTTGCGTGATGAGATCTCAAAAAAGTCTTTCAAATTTCATGATGGAATGAAACATCAATACATATTGCTTGTGCAAGGAATTTTTTAAGAACAGTGTGTTGGGCAAGTTTTGGCTTTAGATTTGATAACACATAACACACGCTTGGACAACGAGGACTAAAGAGCACTTCTTCCAAGTTAAAAAAAGGAAAGTTTTGAGAAATGTAAGTTTGCTAAAGTTATACCTCTTGAATTAGGTAAAGGTTATTACTGCATGATAGTACTGTTGTAATGAACTTGCACGCCGAAGGTCTGCATTCGTGGGTGCGTCTTGTAGGTCTTTTCCATTCCTAACCACAAAGCGCACACATGATTGTTTGAGAATTGTACATCACTAGGCACAGGTTCTCCACGCCTCAATTTAAATAAAACACATTCTATGTGTACCGAATCAACCCAGTTTGGACGAACTGTCAATTATAGAGGTACTTTCTTTAGCCAAACTACACGAATGTGAAGGGATTAACATAACATGGGATAGAAAAATACAATTTTGATGTACAGAACTTCAAAATTGATGTGCATCGGTATCTCCTGTTCAGTCCTTCCCTATTCGCCTAACAAATGCACTGTGTTTAATCATTCTAAGGGTAGTCAAAACCCCTTTAGTGCACACTTATTATAAAAAATAGAATCTAAAGATATAAAATTTATTACATATTCAAAAAATTCTTGAAAACCCTACTGTCTTAAATTCTGTATCAAACATTCCAGCCGAGTGTTGTTCTTTTTGGTGGCTAAATAGCCCCTCCCCCCCCCCCCAATGTTCTTCTGTAATATGATAAAATTTTATGTTATAGCTCCATTGCTCCGAATGACTATACTTTACAACACACAAAGAGCCCCAACAAAACTCAATATCGACAACAATGCTGCATCAATATTCCTCAGCATTCGCAAAAAAAAAAAAAACATAGAAGTGGAAAATCAGCTCCTTCTTCCATTTTTTTTCCCAATCGCTTTTCCCCATCACAAATCCATCTGGTTTTTACGTTTCTATATCTTTTCGATGGATTAATGAAATTGATCTCTGTCCCTGTCCCTGTTCCAGTTCCAGAGTAACATATTCAGGGTGTGATGATATTAGATTTGATGAAATGGCTAAAAGGCATTTAGGTATTGGCAAAGGACCTGTTCTTTTCACGTCCTTGGAAAAATCCCCAAAAAATCATGTGAAAAGTGTGGATTGAGAAGGAAAAGAAGAATAAAAAATCCATATCGCCAGTCGTCATGGTCTCAAAATAAAATAATCATTTTAACCTTATGCATACCTATTTCTACTTCAGATACACGCGCTCACATCAGCCCTAACCCCTACCACCTTACTAATATTTGTATACCTATGTATTTGCTTAACGATCTGCAAAAAGGGATATGATGGCATGCGATTTTATTTGCATTTTACTGTGAAAGGATTTGTTTGTTGTACCATCACCATATAGAACGATATTCAAATCCCTTAGACTTCACCAAGGGTCTGGGTCAAACGAGAGGATACGCACAAAGGACTTTCTGCAATTGCCAAGTTCATGAAAATGAAGATGAAATAAAAGAATAAAATTGTATCTTAAACATGTGTGTTATACTTTCGACAGCAGCAGCAATAGAATTAGAAGCAGAAGCAGGAGTGGCTGGAGCAGAAGCAGCAAGTGGTGGATTCAAATTGACCATGATTGCAATTTAGAGGGTTGTTAAAGGGAAAAACAACAACCTATATCGATGAAAATAAAGGGGTTTCGAAACAGCTCATCCGAGAGTCAATGCGCTCTTTGCCATTTGCCAAGGAAGCCCTTTTTTCTTTTCCTTGAGAATGAAAACAAGGCTATTGAGGGTGTGAAAAGTTATACAATGATGGAGAACACCTTTTAAGTGCGTGCCTAAGGACCATTTTTTCGATTTTCCAGTGCTTTGAATTTATCGGTTGTTTTTTTTTTTTCTTTGTTTGCATGCTCCTTCACTGAGCAAAAAAAAACATCCTTAAGACACCTGATGAAAGGAAAGCAAATATCCCATAAATACTAATTCTTTTTCCTTGCCTTATTTTTTTGGGGGAAAACACTTGCTGATTAAGAGCAAGAAACACGTTGTCGTCGTCATCGAAGTATTTTTTTTTTTTTTTTTTGGATCATTAAATTTAATCGAAGATTGAATTGGAAAGGATTCAAAAATCCAAAATGGGCATTGATGAGATTGGCGGGTGAAAATGAGTACATTTGGTATTTGCGATTATTATCAAATTGAAATCAAATATACTAAAAGGGCTATTAACGTCAAAGTACATGTGTTCTGTGCAATTCTCGGTTCACATAGTGTGAAATTATTTTCATCTAAGTGACGAGCCCCACTGATAACTCCACTGATGCTTGCGAAGAACCCCGGGTTTGACATAGAATGTTCTTAAACATGGTAGCACCTTATGGTGTTAGTGCGTTGGGAAGTCTGCTTGAAAATTTGGGATGGACTAAATATATCAGAGATACTGACTCTTGCAAGGAAGTGAAAAAATCCTCCAAGTATAACTCTTGCTATGAAAAGTGCTTCTAATCTTAGACGTTCGGACTCGGTACAAAATTAGAGGTCCCCTCCATTCATGTCGACCACCCGAACACAGGAATCATTGAGAGCTGTAGGTTGATAGGCTTGGTTCTCTACAAGCTATTGCGCCTGTATTTATTTTACTTTCGAAGATCCTCGGGAGAAAATAAAGGCTGTGGGGTCTGCTTTCCAGCAAGTCTAAAAGACGAATATGGAAAGCCTTCCGAATCTTACTTTAGAGCAAAGCCCTACCTACCTCACCTCTTTAACCTTCGAAACGGCATTATGAGATGACGTTCGGGATATAAGGGTTTTACCGGGTTTAATGAAAAAAGTTTATTATCGCCGATGGAACTCAGATTTACTCAGTTCCCTGTTAAATTTGAAGGTAGAGCTCCGCTCTAAAAAAAAAAGTCAGAAGGTGTCGTACAGTTCAGGGAAAAAGTTCATATTAATGGCGCCTTGTTCATTTGTGTCCTGAAAAGTGGAGAGTAGGGAGTGTAGTGGGAGATAGCTGAGATACTATTCCCAAAAAAGGAAAGGACAACTCTAATCCAGGGAATCACCGATCGATAAGTTTGATTCCGAGAATCAGCGGGATATTCGAAAACGTTCATTATAGGGTTCGGCCCAAGTGAGTGGAGGACAACACTATCATGCCGGATGCTGGGTTCAGTTTTAAAGCGGGACATGACACAATTCAAGCCGTGTCTAAGCTTCTTTCTGATACTCAATGCAAGAATTCTAAGAAACAGTCGTTGATTTCTAGAAACCTTTCGATACAGTAGGGTCAGAGGAAGACAATCTACATGTGACCAGATTGGGTAACAAAAGTACGCCTAAGTACGGGTACGCTTGATGACATGATAAATGGTAAAGTTTGTGCGAGGTTTTAGTCAAAGTGGAGGAAATTTAATAGAAGATGCTGATACACCTTGATCTTAAAAGCTTTTACACCGCAATGAGAAAGAAAAATTAATTCAAAATCTCATTTTTTAATATACTTTAACAATCACAGCTTGGATTTTATTGACTACGACATTGACCGTGACTACCGATAGGTGGATAAAAAATAGAGAAATGTTCCCACCTAACCCGTGTTTTGGCATGAGGTTTCAACAAGCTGTCGCTTCTACCTATAATGGCAGTGATACTTTGTCCCTTCTTCTAGCCCCAGTTCCAGGGTGTAAGAACCTAAAAATTGGAGACATTCAGTGCCCAGATTGTTCTGTAATACAAACAGTAGTACCAAAATTGATCTTAAAGTGAAAAAAGTTTACAAAAATTATCCCAATCTCTTGCAGACCTTACAAAAAACGTCAAGTCCCATTTGTTAATTAGTCTTGATTTGACGTAATTTGAAAAGAGTAATGAAAAATCAAGCTATATTTCGCCATTATACCCTTCATTGGATGTTGGGTTATGTTCTAAAATAAATATCCGACAAAGCCCGTCAGATATTCAATAAAAGCGGTACTTGAAATGGTTAAACATTTTGATAAATTGTAAAAAATATACAAAACATGAACAAACCTACTTAAAATGTCAACATCATAAAATTATATTTGACAATTTCATTAAAACGTCTGTCAATCCAAGTGATCGATTGAGATGGAGACAATTCATCAAATTTTCAGTTTGCTAAGTCGAAATTTAAGACTTTAAATTTTCTTTTGATCAAAATTTAATTTTCAATCATTTTAACTTTTTTTTTTGGTGGTGGCGGGAAATATACGCATGTACTTTAAATATATTTTTTTTTTCAACAAAGACACTAAATTTATTTGATTGAATGATCGAATTTTAAGCACAATCTGGTAGGTAGGTATATTTTTTTGATTGATGTTTCTTTATCACCGTACACAAATGATTGATTGTAATTTTTTTAGTTTGATAAAATTTCGTATTTCTTTGGTAGACTATTGGGGATTTTTTTTTTCGGTCGGAATCGGAAACACTTTGATGAATGAGTTGTAATTTCCATGGCACAAAATCGTGAAGAGAGTATTTTAAACTTTTGCTTAAGGTTTCGTTTATCCATTTGGTTAATTTTTAATCTTGCTAAAATTCTGTAAATTCTCAAAAAAAAAAACTTAGATAAATCCAAATGAAAGTCACCTGGGCGTATGAGTAACAAAATTCGATTTTTTGTTGATTTGTATTCAAGAATTCAATTTTATGTTAAACTATATAATTTTCTTGATTTGTATTCAAGAATTCAATTTTATGTTAAACTATATAATTTTCTATGATTGAAGACAAGAGTTGATGAATTTCGAAAAATGTTAATATTTAACTATATTTATTTATTTTTGTTGGGGCGGATTGAATAGTAGTTGTGTAGTTGTGGTCGCATTCATACACTTTGATCCACTTCAAGAACATTAACCCGATATTCTGTTTAGAGTATTCAGACACAGTTCTAACTTAACTAAAGACCTAGTTAAATTAATCAGGTAAAAAATTGTTTAAATAACTATTAGAAACTGTAAGTCAATAGGATATGTAGTTAAATTGAAATTTACAAAATCCCAAGTAAAAATAGCACAAATACTGTAGTCATGTCAAAATCTTGTCAATCTTTTTAATTTACAAGAACTAAGTGTTGAAATAACAGGGCATCTTATTAAACCAACTATAATAATGTCAGGCAAAGTCCCATGTTAATTTAATCCTGAATAAAATGCTATTGTATTCGTGTAAGTTTTTGAGTTTTCTCCAGATGTTTTGGGAAAAGTAGACATTGTCAATTCAACAAGACACTTGTTGAATTTTCACCTGATACTTTCTCTGCGTGTTGTGTCTTTGGGTATTCAGATAAAATTGTCAGCAATTAAAAACAAATAAATAAATCGAATATCTTCAGTTGGATGTGCCTACACTATGATGGTAGGGCCCATTACTACCTATGGTGCGGTTGCATTGCACAAGAGAAACGAATTATCAACCGCTAGGAAAACCCTAAAAAACATCCAAGGGCTGGCGTGTATTTTTATTACGGGGGCAATGAGAGCCTGCCCTACCGCATTTATGCAGATTGTGCTCCATCTATCTCCTCTTCTCTCCGCGAGGAGATTCTCAAAGAAAAGACCTGGGACAACCAAAATTAGAGGTCTCAAGGAAAAGGACTTAAAGATCTATAGTAACAAATCTTCTTGACATCGCAAGATATGGTATGATCAAAAAATATAATTTCAAGAAAAACCTTTGTATAGAGTTAAGCAACAAAAAAGATTGGGTAGAAAAGAAAACTACACGCTCGAAACAAATACCATCAAGTGGTACACTGATGGATCGAGAACTGGAATCGGTAGGGCAGTCCACCAGCATCATCCAAGCGGAGGTACATGCCACAGGGAAATGCGTGGATCGAAATCTCGAAAAAAACTATCGTAAACAGTGCACTGCCATATCATTTCGGATAACAAAGCTGCTCTTTAGTCAGTAAGCTCATATAACATTAGCTCTAAATTAGTGTGGGAGTGTATAAAAGGGCTTAAGACGAACTTATTATACAGAACAGGATCACACTTCATTGGGTAACGTCACGATACGTGTCACGTGGATGTTCAGATGTTCAAGTAAACGAAGGAGCAGACTACTTAGGTAAAATAGGAGTATCAACCTCCTAAACAGGGCCTGGGACCAAATGTAGAAGAGGAGAAAACATTATCAACAACAAAATTAAAAAAAGAAAAGCAGGCAAGTAGATCTAAGAACTGGAAGGAACTCCCAAAACTAAGGCAGGCACAACTACTACTCGGCAATTCCAACCAGAAACGTTTCACAAACTGCATAAGCTGAAGTAGGAACAACTTAAGTAGATCTAAGAACTGGAAGGAACTCCCAAAACTAAGGCAGGCACAACTACTACTCGGCAATTCCAACCAGAAACGTTTCACAAACTGCATAAGCTGAAGTAGGAACAACTTAAGAATAATAACAGTATCCTAACTTAACACTGTAAGCTTAGAAGATACCTAGGTGAACTTGGTGCGGTAAGCAGTGCCACATGTAGATTCTCCAACATGCATAAGGGAACCACCGAACCATATACTAGGAAAATGTTGCCCACTCATGCACCAAAGGAAAAACTAACTTGCACAATACCATTTGAAACAGAGCGAGATCAGTTCTCGGAAGGTGTCCCAAATACTAAGATTCCTAAGACCAATAGATTTGGAGGAAGAACTGCAAGAAGAGCAAGCTCATCTAGATTCAGGAGGGAGGGCAATAGATCTCTAGGTCTCAGTGCAATACCCCCCAATAGATAATTATTCAATATTTCATTTATTTGTTCAAATAAATCCATGGATGTTCTGACGAATTATTCGCAACATGAGACCATTTGTCAATCCGTACAAGGAAACACTGAATTTACTTTACTACAATTTTCAATATCCCACTAAAGAGGTTTTTTTTAAACCTGGATCTTTAAGCCGAAAATCGAAAAGGGTTAAGCTATTATTTTTTTTTATAGTCTATTCAAACTTGGTGAGTAGGCTTGTTCGCAACAATGAAAATCGGCTTTTCATTATTGTAATTTTGATGTCTACACTATGGAAAGAGAGATTTCCAAAGAATTCGACTTCGATGGATTTTTGACACGCATATGTCAGAAATATCTCAGAGTTCATCAAATATGTTAAGATATGAAATTGGCTGAAAAACATGTTTAAGGATTTAATTTGGCTTAAGCCCCGCAAGAAAGATAATTTCACACTAAAAATTGGGTCTAAGATTTAAGTGCAATTTTAATAAAAAGCTTACAATTAGAAAAACTTCAGAAATAATTTTTTAAGTTCGAGAACCTTGTTTTGAAGACCCTGGCGATAAATAACGCAGTAAAAGACTCTTTCAACATTAGAATTTTTAAATTTGCTGTCGAAGTTTTTGATGGCTTAGTCTGCCGTGAAAAACAAACAAGCAAGATGAAGGTCCTTGTTTGGATTAAATATCCAAAATGTGTGAGTCATTATCACTGACCATTTCGTCTGGTTTTGAGCGAGCACTGAAGCCAAAGCTTACCCAAAAACCTCAAACATTTCAGTTAAAGAAAAAAAAATTGATTTGCATTCCTTTCCAATGAATTCAAACAAATTTATCATAAATAAATACATTTTTGACTAAAGAACAAGTTTTTAATTCAAATGTCAAACTGGCAAATTACCCCAAGAATACCCATAAACAATGATAAATTCTTAATAAGTTTTGACGACACAAATTAATTTAAGACTTTTTGTTGGGATTGTTTTTTATTTTTTTTTTTTGTCAGCGTGTGGGGATATAAAAATGCTACACTCCCTTGCGCACCCATTTGATGAAATATCTCAAATTTATTCAACAACTTATCAAAAAACCAAGCCCGCGATAAAAATGACGAAAACGAAAATTTGACTCGAGAGGACATACAGCGACAAAGTGATGGTCTGGCATACACTCAGCAAGATCGAGATGTACGGAAGTGGAAATGGAAATGACATTTAAAGCTTTTGCGATCCTCAACCCCAAAAACAACAAGACTTTCACGTCGTATTAAATTATTTTACAAGATCGAGAAACTGTCTCACCAGTAACAGCAGCAGCAGCAGCAACAAAAAAAGAAATTGTCTTATGACCGATTGTCAGGCTGTCATCATGGAAAAAATAAATTTCTCAAATTGACTTTTCGCACTCACCACACACATGTGTTTATTTCTTTTTTATTAATCAGGTTATTGACTTTGTTGATTGATTGTTATTTATTAAAATCAGCAACTTTCGGAGCAAACAAAATTAATAAAATTTTGAATAAATTTTGAGAAAAAGTTCCTAAATGGTTCGCGGTTGGCATTTTTAATTTGACATAAATTTGTTTTAATTGTCAAAAATTGAATATACAATTTAGAGCTTTTATCAGAAATCCACTTAAGTGTGCAGGATAAAATTAACAAAATTATTTTATAGGATGAATTATTTAGAAAAAAAAGATGTAAATCAAATACGTTTAAGCTAATTTAGTAAATGAAAAAAATATATATATAACAGAAAAATGTCAATAAACTTGAGTAGACCAAATTAGAATCACAGAAACATAGTTGGAATCCTAATTTGTTTTTGATTTTATGGAAAACGGACTAGTTAACGCCATTTAAATATATCCGATCAATGACTTTGTCGGATCCATGACAAGGCAGTTAGCGCCATATTTAGTGGAGTTTGGTCCTAAGAATACTTTGTCATTTTCAAAAATTCAATATCTTGTATGTAAAAAATGAAATAATTCTGTTTTAGTTAAACTATATTCATGAAAGCTGTAGAAATAAAGGGTGTTTTTTAGAGGTATTTTAAACGAATGGTACTTCTTAACAATTTCTTAACAGTTTTAAAACAGTTTACTAAGTTATTCTTAGTTTTAAAACTTTCCTCTGTACATACCTAACAAAATGACAGTTCGTGAAAAAAAAACTAAGCAAACAAACCTTTTTTCACATTGAGAAATATCAAAGAGTCAAAAGAATAGGGTATTCGATGATTGTAAAAAATAACATTTACCTAGTATTCGCCTAAAATGTCTAAAATAGTAGTTTAACTTAGTATTATCGGCACCATTTTGGTATAAAACCGGCACCAGAGATCTGGCAGCAGAAACAACAATAGGCTGTAAATGGACTAGAAGGTGTAGAAGTTCTTGCTGACGATTACTTGGTTTACAGACGCGGTGACTCATTGAAAGAAGCAGAAGAAGACCACAACAGAAATTTTGAAAAATTACTTATGAGAATGCGAGAAGAAAAGTGCAGTCAGGGTGAAGTCATAGATATACCATCGGATGGATAGAAATGTTCTAGATCGTGTAAATGGACAAGATTATCTGCGAAATGGGCAACACATTAAGTCATACAGCGATGGTGATGGTGAGCTGTCGAAATGTTAAAAAAATGAAACTAACTCCGAGGCAAGCTTAAAAGATGCAGTTGAGACAACAGCAAGCTCTCAAGAAGCAGCAGAATCAAAAGAGACCACGATCGAAAAACCAAACATCTCAATTCCTGAAGGTCAGGAATTGAATGAGAAAGATGCCCAAGACACACAGCCTAATGTACTAAGACATTTCATCGGTGAAAGTTACCATCGTAATAATTTCACTAAAATTTTGCACCATTGAATTTTTATTTGAAATGTATGTCAAATGTATATAGAAAAAATAGAACTCGATATATTTATCAGAGATAAAATTACGATTATAGAGAGCATGAAAAACGTGGGTCTGGAAATCCCGTCAGATAATGCATGTCTGTACCTCAAACTACAGCCTTAACCGCTTGCGCTATTTTCTTTCAATTCGGTACTAAAGGATCTCCGATTATTCCCTAGAGGAAAATTAAATTTTTATTTTAGGTCCTAATGGTTCTAACGATTTTGATTAAAAAAGATATGTGTGCTATACTTAGTATGGAATACATTTTGGTCAACAAAAAATTTTGGAAAAAAATGTTATTGACGGTACCTGTCATAGAACGTTTTTTTTTTTTTTATTTTCGACTTTCTCATTGACGGCTCCAATGATTTTGAACAAAATATTGTACGGGAGCTTCTTTATTTTAAAAATAATATTGTATAAAAAAATATGGGAAAAATTTTTTGTTGGGATTTTGAAAATTTTTTTTTCCGAAAAATCAATGTCTTGAAAACGAGTGAAAGATTAGTTTTTGAAACTTTTTCCTAAAAAATGTATTATTAAATATCTACTTGAAATTGACATCCCAATTTTTTTTTTAGAAAAATTTAATTCATTGGGAACATGGTCACGTGGCTGTTCATGGAAACGAAGAGCCCGACTCCTTAGCAAAAGTGGACTTTACCAAACTAAAAACATTATCAAAAACAAAACTAAGTAAGAAGAGGAGGCAAGTAGATTCAAGAACTGGAAAAAAACTTAAAAAGCTAAGGCCGGCGAGACTACTTGTGGGAAAATTCAACCAGGAACGTTTCACATATCTCCACACAGTCATCCCTTTGTTGAATTTGTATGACAAAAATTATTTCCCAGGACGATTCGTGTCGAATATCAATGAAATTTGGTACACTTGATGCATGGGAGTTACCGAAGTCAGTGTTACCGCCTTTTTATAATGAGGAAGACTTTACAATTTTGGTAAGAATATGGTACGAAAATAAAAAAAACGCTTATTCAAATTCAATACTTTTAGTAAAATTTTTGTTTAAAATCTCTTGAAATACTTAGCATGTTTTTGAATCTAGACTTTCATTTATAAAAGTACAGATATGTACTGTACATATGTATCAAGTTTAAAAAAATAAAATGCAAGATTGGGTCGCACGAACTAGCTCCTATGTAATAGACTAGGAATTTTAAAAACGAATAACAAAATAACAAAACTGTTCATAAGTATAAAATTATCATAATCACCCCTGTTCTGATTTCCGTTTACGAAAGTAATACTTTCGTTTTTATTTCGTTTCGATTTTGTCTAGAGAATTTGAATTCGTAAATCTAAAAATGTATGTAAGTATTTTTAAAAATATATCTTTAAAAACTATCTTTTTGTCTTTTATGAAGGTGAACACACATGTGTAACAGAAAACCTGTCTGAATGTTGGTACCACTGCAAGGCAAATTTGTACGAAATTAAGAACGTCGTTTTCAAATCCGTACGAAAATCAATTTCGGTAACGAATTCAATTCTGAACGAAAATCAGAACAAGGGTGAATGTTTTAAATTCATTTAGTAGTAAGAGACAAAAACAGAATGCTATGCAAATACGAATTTATAAAAGCACAAAAATTATAAGTCGTTGTAGTGGTTTCTTAAAAAAATAAGCTTTTATATACAAAATTTTTAAAACATTTTGAAAAAAAAAAAAAAATTCCTACACCAACTTTAAGTTTTTATTAGTGTACGATTGGAAATTAAATTTCCAAAAAATATATTGAGCTGTTTTTGAGATATCGAATTTTCAAAAATTCAAAAAATATTTGTTTTTAAAGTATTGAAATGCAATGTTTTTTAAACTTTTTAGAAGCATCTCTATAAAAAATTTCATTAAAATCCGTTACGTCGATAATGAGTAATTCAAACTTTGACAAAATGGTATGTATATGGTAGGTACAAGCTGTAATATCTTAATTAAATTTTTTTTATTAAATTAAAGACTGTAAAAACTATTTGAAAGAAAAAAAATTAATCAAAATCCTAGGGCCGTTTTCGAGAAAAATACGATTTTTGAAAACAATTTTTTAACATTTGTATCGTGGGTACCTTTATTTTTAGGTATAATTTTTTTTCACATCTTGTAGATTATATTGAGAATCTACGATGATCAAAATCTCTAGTTCGATTTTTTTTTCCGAATGCATAACTTGCCTTATAGTTCCTATAAGTCGCAAGTAAAAATATTACAAAACCTTCGCAAATAATTCGAAATAAACGAAAGTGATATTTTGGTCAAATTTGATTGACAATTTTGACAGTTGAAAGCTGCAAACCAAATTTTGGGTCAACTACTCAAAACGCAAAATAATATTTTCAAAAATGTTTTTTTATATTTTTTGGTTGCAGTCGAACTACTCGTAATTTGACGTCAGAAAAAAAAATCTGACAATCGTATTCAAATACCCAGCAACCAGAAAATATAAAACATTTTTGAAAATATTATTTTATGTTATTTATTAGTAGCGGACCTTAGATTTGGTTTGCTACTTTCAACTGTCAAAATTGTCAAATTTCTATCAAATTTGCCCAAAAAAATCTATAATAAAATAACAGATATGTGTATTTTAACAATATGTATTATTTAACAAGCAACTTGAACCGCAGTCCGATGAACGTGGCCTACAGATCGCACCATATGGTTAATTTTTGTGGAAATTCTAACAGCAAGTATGTGCAACGTAATGGTGTATTTAATTTTGTCTATAAACAACCACCTTTTAGATACTGTTTCAATTTTTATATTTCTAAATTAGAGCAAGGAATTTTTCTGTCCTTAAATTATTTCTTGAATTCTTCCGTTTTTCTCTCAATCATAAAGCCCTAAAATCATTCCTCAAGTACATAAAACCTTTCATACAAAGAAGAAGAATTTTCAAAACCGGAATTTTGGTTTCTGAGGGAGTTGTTGCGCCTTATTGGCAAACTGCTGAATCGAACAACGGCCATTACAGAAACACTAAGGTCAATGCCGGAGGTTGTTTGAATCTAATTGGTTTGGAGTTATCAGAGTTCATAAAAAACAAAGGCTCATAACAGACTTTGTAAAAAATAAATTCATAGTACACCTTGGCTAAATGGTTATTGCGTTGGTCTGTCGTACCCGAGGTCTGAGTTCACTTCCCAGCCGCTGCCACCTAAAAAAAAATATTTTCTTTCAGGGGACTTCTCGCCTCAAACAAGGAAGTGACAAATACTCCAAGAGTATTTCTACCTAATGACGAGTGATTGAGAATTGTTAGTCAGCACGAGCTATTGTGCCTCAAATTAATGTATTTATTTTTTATATATGAATATTGAAAGAAGTTAGTTTCAGTCATAAATTTAAAATTATTATTAACTCCGGATTTTAATTCTGGTCCTCCATAAAATAGTTCCTCATAATCAAAATTGAAACTCCAAAAAGAATTTCTCAGAATATCGGAGGATGGTATAATTTTTCGTCTAAAAACTTTCTCAGTATCCAACCCAAGTTCCATTTAATTTATCCAATTTAATGTTTTATTCAAATCAAAATCATTAGGCAGTCATAAAATTCTGACAATCAGTGTCAATCAATCAATTTTATTTAAATATTTATACTTCACCCCGAGAGCTTAAAGATTTAAATGCCACAAAACTTTTACGACCAAATAAAAAGACAAATTTACTACCATTTCCCCCTTCTGTCTCTGCGTTGTATTTTAGCTATACATTCATGTCCACGAGCTACTGCGTCAAATAAATTCACAACCATAAGAATGTGTGATGTGGAAGAAAAGCCTACACACATAGTATATTTTTTTTTTATTAATTCGATTCACACACAACACAACAACAAAAAACAAGCTATAAACTTCAGCAATAAAACAAACTTCTAAATGCATATAATAAAAATATAATCGGAATTTAGATACTTTTACTCTACGTCTCAAGAGGATCATTAGGTTCACTTCGACGCCGCCGCCGGGTATATTGGTCTTGTAAAGGTGCATAGTACTCAAAGCCATTTTGACAAGATCCGCTTTTGTGGACTTTTACGACATCAAATAAAACGAAAATACTTAAAGAAACACCTCAGAGATTTACTCGACTTCTACATTATAAGGATAGCCTGCGTCCTGAATTCAATTCATATCGAATCAACGCACTATAAAACAAAAAAAAATATCGAAAATGCACTTTTGCACAGATACACTCGTAAAAAATCTTTTGATTATAGGCTTCCTTCAATAAATAAACTTTTACAGGGTTTTAGGATCCCCAATTTTATCCCGAGGTTAAGGAAACGTAGGTATAGAGTTTGTTTTACTGCCGAATAAACATAAATTAAATAAACGCCTTATTTGCATAGATGTTTCGTTTTTTTTAAGGAAATGCTTAGATTTGGATTGGAAGGCTTTTACAGCTTTGAGCTGAATATGCAACGCAGTGGCGCAGGATATTAAAGTTATACGATAGATCGTAAAATCACGATGAGTGGTCTGAACAAACAAGGCGGAATGTCAGAGAGATAAATTAAATTAAAGGCGCGAATTGGTCGCTGGTTCCTTGGGCTTGTAACCAAACAAAATTTTAAAACTAGGAGAAAAGTTTATTGGTAGAGGTCCATTCTTTCAAAAATAGACGGACTTATGCGAAGGTTTCATATTTTGATTGCGTGAAAGAAAATCAACGGAAGATGCCCTCTTAGATTTTTGCTCTAAAATTTTCAAAAGTTTAGATGATAAAAAAGCCATTTGATTTGGTCAACCACGAAATTTCAATAAAAAAAGCTAGGGTTTGCAGGTTTTAGGAGTTTTATATGCTTGTGGCTTATTTCATGTCTGGAGAAACGATTTGAAAAGGTAAAAATTAATAATGTTAGGAGCAATAACGAATATTCTAATAAATGGGTGTGCCACAAGAGTCTGTTATTGGAGCTTTACTGTTTCTAATCTATATTGACTCGCTGTTTGAGTTGCCTTTCAAGGGTGTGTTAACGACTTTGGATGATGACAACAAGCCTTTTAGACTAAACAGCTGATGTAAACCGAGATTTTTTTATATATTTTACGCGCACTAAAGGGGTTTTGACTGCCCTTAAAATGTTTGAGAATAAGGCGAGAGTTAAGGAAACTTGAAGAGGGTTTAAAAGGAAATACCAATGAACATTCATTTCCAATGTCTGAATATCATAATGAGAGGGAATTATTAAGCCGGGTAAAGCACGCTTCATTCTTATGAAATAACGTACGTGGGAAGTTTGTCGCGATGGTAGATTGATGGACACTCCTTGAAGCGCGAGCACCTGCCCAAATATGGGGTGATCATAAGAGGTGAAAAACGTCTTGCATCGCCGAAAAAAACGTAAACACTTAGCAGCGTTTTTAGCGACGTCGAATATTTGATCAGTCCACACAAGGTAGTCTGTAATGCACATTCCGAGAACTGGGAGCTGTTCGATTTCCTGGATAGCAGCATGGGGGTTGAGTTCCACTTTAACGATAGAAGACAGCATTGCTTTTTTGAAGCATTAAATCCCCATTTGGCAATGTTATCAAGATGAGAATTTAATAAGCCTATCATTTACTATCGTTCATAATCCATATCCGAAGAACAAGGACGTGAATCTGAAAACGAATATAACGAACTGAGAATACTGTTATCCGCAAAGCAATTTAATGGATAATATGATAAAAAGAGTCAGAGACAAAACCCTGTGGCACACCAGGCTTTATTTTATGAATATCAGAACTGAACAATCTGTATTGAGCGGTTCGAAAGGTAGTTTCTTATCTAATGAATAGAGATTTACCAATAGCGAATTAACGCATTTTCGATAGGAAAGCTCGGTTCCCAACTCTAAGAATTCTCAGAATCCTGTTGTGCTAGACACAATCTTGTCATCAGCTCAAAAACAAAACTTATGTTGTTTGGTTTGTCGAATTTGCATAATCTTGACGCACAGGTTTTTGACCATTTTCTCTGGACTGTCAAAGTTTTAAATTGTGTTACTTTAAAATTATTTACTGAATGCAAACATTTACAAGTTGAACAGCAATTAGCAGAAACAGGCGTTTGAACAAAATATCACATTAAGAAAGGTTAAAATTTAAGTGAAATATAATGCATAGGTGTACTGGTAAACTGGGATCGTATAGTATAGCGTTTTTCTGGTTTGAGCTGGCCCCTGGGTTCGTCCGATTTAAAGGCTCCAGATTTTACTCTTTGGTGATACCCTTAAAAGTTAGGTGTATATCAATAAGCCAAGAACCACACAATAGCTTAAGGCCAATATCTCAGAAAAAGTGACAGTGATGGCTGCTGAGACCTGAAATTCTAAGAAGAGTAATTGAAAATGCTCTGGAAAGATCACTTCAGGTCAAGGCAAACAATGGGTACCATTTGAGATATTATCTTCAAAACTTAATGTGAACATATTTCTAAACCATAATCTCCATACATATCTACATTAATTAATGCCAAAAAAAACGGTACAACCGATTTTGATCATTTTTTTCTAAAATTCCTACAAAATTTGAATAATATTGTGTATCAACACAATAACCAAACTTCTGCTGGGAAACGAAGCACCCGATATGCAACCCGCTATAAAGCTCAACCAAAACAACAAAACAATAAAAATGAAACTTAGTGCAGGATCTACCGAAAATGCATCAAAAATGCTTAAAAATGCTTCCAAATTAAAGGGCACAGGTATTTACATACAACGCGATCTCAGCAAACAATGTCAACTTAAACGCCGAATTATTCTAGCCTATCGAAAAGCTGTCAAAGAAAGAAAACCCACAGAGGCTATATCAATAAAGAATAACACGATGATAATTGGCGAAAAAATATTTTATTTATCTAAAAATAATACACTAAAATATCGGAATCAAGATGGTGAATCTGAGTTACAGAAGATGTTTGGAGATCTTAACTTTAGAAATGTCACTGCTATTTACGAAAATATTATGTATGACGGACGTCAAAATGAATGGTCTAGACCAGTTACATCAGATGTACCAGGGATGTCACTTATAAATCAAAATAGTACTAGATCGCAAAGAACTTGAAATGTAAATGCCGTCAGTCAAATTATTAATTCTAATACTACTACTAAAATCTTAGCATATAATATATCAGGCTTGAATAGTAAAATTTTATTTGTAGATTTTTTTAATTGTATTAAGAATTTTGAAATATTTTTCTTATTTGAAACACATGTAATACATGAGAATATAAGTAAATTTAAGAATTATTTTTCTGGTTTTAAACTTATTTGGGGTGAAGCAATTAAAACATCCGTTAAAGGCCGCGCTAGTGGAGGAAACCTATTTGGAATACGTACATCACTTTTACATGTTTATGATTTTGACGAACTTGGAGGAACTACAATTGTTCGATGTCTGCAACAAAATAATCTATACATTGTCCCGTACTATATTAATTGCAACAAGTGGAACAATGACTTCGAAATATTGTACGACACTATGCAAATACTGGGCAGCAAGAGTGTATTATTAATTGGAGATTTCAATGCGAGAATTGGCGACTCCCAAATTACAACAACAAATAACATAACCAACTCAGTGATTTCTTATACAAATAGGCATTCAAAAGACAATATTTGCAACAAGAATGGACGCGATTTGTTACAACTGCTACAATTGTATGACTTAGTAATACTTAATGGTTGCACAGATGGTGATATGGATGGACATTACACGTTCACTGGAGGACAAGGTAGATCTGTCATCGATCTTTGCACTGCCAATAATGACTGGATTGACCGAATTCAACACTTTGAAGTTCAATGTAAGCCATATTCCGATCATATGCCAATTGTAGTAGAAATAGCCAACACTTCATCAGCGAGAGAAACAAATCTCCATCTGCTTCCTCGACTTTGCTGGAATAATGAATCATCTGCTTCATATCAACGTACCTTGGACACCCTTCTTTTAAACAGCAATGTATCATCAGAATCGCCGGAAGTTCTCAATAATAAATTAACATACATTAACATATACATATATATATAATAATATATACGAAATTCAACACCTAACAAATCACTCCCATCCAACTTAAAATTCAAACAAAAATGGTTTAACCAAGACTGCTACAAAGCTCGGAAAAAATCTTTTGCACTTTTAAAAGCAATGCGGTCATCAAAAATCCGCAATTGAGAAGATGGTATCTTGAAGCAAACGCAAGTTATAAAACGTTATGTATGCAAACAAAATATGCTTATGATAATGAAAAAGCACTTGAACTAGGCCTTACTAAGAATCCGAAGGACTTCTGGAAAATTGCGAAATAAATTAATGGAACCAACTATAAAATAGGTACTGGAATTTCCACCGATACCCTTGCCACGCACTTTAGTCGTCTTCTCTCAAATTATTCTAGTCTTACAACTATCACTGTGGATCCTTTAATCACTGACCAAATATTGGATGTTGATATTGAAATCGAAGAAATACAAGATGTGCTAAAAAAAGCAAAAAATAAAAAGGCACCAGGTGAAGATGGGATTCCTTATGAATTTTTCAAAAATGCAACCCCTATGTTTCTCAACCATTTAAAAATTCTTTTCAATAAAATCTTTATGAATGCCGACATACCTTCATCTTTCTAAAAATCCGTCATTTTTCCTATACACAAAAAAGGTTCGCTAGACTCTCCTGAAAATTACAGAGGAATTTCATTCATAAATGTAATAGCAAAAATATTCTGCAGTATACTAGTAGAAAGGCTTGAAAAATGGGTTGAACAGAATAATATTTTATCTGATCTACAGGCCGGCTTCAGAAAAAACTATTCAACGATAGATCACATTTTTACACTATCACCTATAGTCAAAGCATTTCAAGCGCGAAACAAAAAGATATTCTCATTTTTCGTTGACTTCAAATCTGCTTTTGACCTAGTCAATAGGAATGCCTTTATTTATAAGTTGACACAGCTTGGTATATCTACAAAGTTCCTGAAAGTAATCAGAGAGATGTACACGGACACGAAGGCAGCTGTTTGGAATGGAGTGAACTTTTCAGAATGGTTTAGCACCAGCACAGGAGTTAAACAAGGATGTCCACTAAGCGCCCTTTTGTTCTCGCTATTTATAAACGATGTTGCTGATGAACTTCCTGGGGGAATAAGAATAGCTAGCTGCACCGTGAATGTGTTATTATACGCCGATGACCTCGTCATACTTTCAGAGTCACCAGAAGGTTTACAATTGATGATCAATCGGTTATCTACCTACTGTAACAGATGGGGGTTATCTATCAACACAACAAAATCCAAAATAATGGTCTTTGCCCGTACACAAAGCGCTTACAATGGAAGAAGATGGAAATACAATGATACGCAACTCGAGGTAACAAAAGAGATCAATTATCTAGGCATAAAACTGAATCCAACATTAAATTACAAAATTCATTTATAAGAGAAAGCCAAAAGCTCACAAAGCTTGATAAATATAACATGGAAAAATATCTTCTCGAATAAACAAATTATCTTATCTACCAAATACAAAATCTTTGATTCAGTGGTGAAATCAACTCTATTATATGCTGCTCAGGTTTGGGGATCAGATGAATACGAAGATATTGAAAACTTTTATAGGAATTTCATAAAGAAACTTTTCAACCTACCCCTGAATACACCTAACTATGCCATATATTTAGAAACAGGTCTTCCAAAACTTCTGACCAGCACGCTGAAGTCTCAAGCTGACTATATAATCAAAATCTGCAACAATTATCAGAACACAAGACTTTCCAAAAAACTGCTTTTGTACGAGTTGAGAAACAAGGACTGGTGGTTTGCAAAATGGCAGTCTATTGGCAATGAGTGTGGAGTGAGATTGGATGATGATTTGAGCAACATAAACCATCTGAAAGAACAACTTTACAGCATCATAAAGAAAAATGAGGACGCAATGAGGTATTCATTGATAGATAAAGCTCAAGAGTCATTCAGTAGAATAATCTACAGTCAGCTCAACTACAATCTCGGTACCAGAAACTATTTTCAGGATTCACTGAGTTATGCGGAGATATCATTAATCTTTAAAGCAAGATGCGAGGTTCTCAACTTAAACGGGAACCCTTACAATGGTAGTTTCAACCAATTTTGTACCCTGTGCAACTTAAAATCAAAAGAAGATTGTCTACACTTCATTAGTATATGCCCAATATTCAAACCTCAAAGACTTTCTTTTTTCGGGAAAAATACTCTTACTCTACAAGAGACTATAAATATTCTAAACCAACATGATTGGAAAACATTAAGCAAATTTTTGAAATATATTTACAAGTATAGATTGCTATTAATAACAGAATATTATTAAATTAAAAAATGTTAACTAAAATATTATTTTTTTTTTCTTTCTTCATTTGTTTTATACAATGTCAAAAGTACAACCAAAATGTATTCAAAATTTTTGCCAACCTGGCTGACGGCATAGCCATAGCTTTTAAATTCTAAATGTTGTATAAAATTGTTGTAAATTAATGTAAATAAATGAATTACTTACTTACTTACTTACTTACTTACTATTGTGTATTATAATTTTCAAAAACTTTTTTTGAGTTTTGTTCTGAAAAGTCACTCCATGAGATTTGACCACAGCTAATTTTCTTCTTTCGCAAGATAGGAAACGTTTCTAGAAGGACGAGTGCCAAAAATCATGTTCAAAATTTCACCTTGAGCGTTGCACCCATAACTTCAACTCTTATCTACAACGATACTTAAAATGCTTAAGATCTCATTTGACTTATCCCATTAGAAGCCAAATCAGCAATGTCCTTATCCCGACTTACCAACGATAACAATTGCTTTTAAGTTAAATTAAGAGAAAGAAACAAACAAAAAATATATAGGTATACAATTTACTTTTATAGTGACCGATATAAATTCTACCACACCTTGTTCCGGTTTTGACAAAAAAAAACAACATCACGGCCATCTTATTTTTCCTATCCCAGGTGTCAACCATTTCAAAAATGTTACTCTCCTTGATGGTGTGGTTAAAAAAAAAATGGAAACTATACCGCTTCGAAACACTATGAAGCTACTACAATACAGAAGAGCAGAAAAGCAGTCCCATAACCTTTAACTTATCACGTCCATTACCATTACTCGCTGTCAAATAAAACTCCGTTTCGAAGTTCCAAGAATGTTATATGTGTGGCAGGAGAGAATCAACTTTCCTCTCTTTTACAGCAAGTCACATCTCTATATAAAAAGCTATATATATGTACTTATAGCGCCCCGTCCAACCAACATCGTCCTAAAGTTCAAAGAAAAATCCTAGAATAACGTTGGTAAATGCTGGTGTATAAGCGACGTAAATAGATTGAAGTAAATCACATCACCGATAAGATCGAGTAATGCTAAGAAGTCGCATAAAGAAGATGCTATCTTGAAGGGTACCGTTCACTATGCTCTGAAAGCGACAGCTCTGCTATAATTCTAGTTGCCACCCAAGGCGTCGTTGTCGCCATTTTCTTTGTTGTACCCATTTAGACTACCTACCTCCTCAAACCCCAACACGAGACGGTCCTTTTTTCGGGTCAGCTTACAGATTAGTTTACGTTATGAGCTCATCAATTTTAGACCGACAAGGATTTGGAAAGGTATATGACTTTCACCCCTATATCCAATTTTATTAGTAAGGTAGCCCTTAATTACCTCCAGGGGATGAAAAAGGCAAAGCTCTCGCCTGCCACCCGCATATCAAACAGAATCAACGTTTTTGATCAAAGTGTTGCTTTATTCAGCAGTTTTTTGTTGTGTGCTGCATGCCTTTCTACTCGGAGGTAGGTATACAGTATACACCCCTCTTTGATTGAGAGCTTGAAATTTTACAATGAAAGGACCTTTCGGGACCAGCCTATATCTCTCTACCTGAAATGCACGAATGCAGTCAGCTGCGACAAACAGAGAAAACAAAACAACAACAAAAACACGAAAAACCGAGGTCCTTCGTACTGGCCGACTGTCCAAAAGATGGACTGGCAAAGCATTCAGTTAAAGGATGCGTTTCCCAGGCAACAGGATAAATATGCAGAGTGCAGTGCATGATGGCTTTGTTTTTTTCGCTGTTGCTGTTTCCATCCAGTTGGAGTGGTGGTGATGGTGTAAACGAAAAGTGGTCAAAGTGGAAAATTGCTTTAATTAAATTGAATCGGGAGAATGACTGAGTTGTTGCTACTGAAGTTCCGTTTTTTTCGTTTCGTTTGCATTTTCCCTGCGGAGTCGGTTTCATCATGGTTTATCGTCGTCCTGTGAGAAGGAAAAATTGCATTTTGGACAAAGGAGACGCAACTCTGGATATGGATATCAGAGGTCGCATGTGATAGGTATGTGGTCAGTCACGTTGCGGACAGGTCTGTAACCAAATTGTCGTGTGTGTGCGTGATGTAATTGAATTGTTAAAAAGAATCAATTCAATCAGGCACGAAATTTTCGGAACAGGTTAATATTGAAGAAAATTCAAAAACGAAAATCGATGTAAGATGAACTGAATTTAACAAAAATTGGGTATTGACAAGGCCCTCACTGATGAAGATCGTCCTTTAAATATCCAAACTCTAATGAATAGCTTCGTCCCTTATAGGAATTTCAATTTTATGGCAATGGGCGGTTAAAAAATTCAAACATACGGCCTCACACCTGCACACACATAAGTAACGTCACGTGCGTGAAAATCTATAACCACCCAGGAGTGTGGTCAAATGTGACTTTTGGCACTTCCACCTCTGCATGAAAACATAGAAAATTAACCAACCGACATTGCCACTAAATTTGACCTAAACTCGAAAACGGTACAAAAAAAAAATTCTATCCAAAATCCAAAAACCATAAATTTATGAATTACAAATCCGCCAGCGTTACCTTTGGCGGATGTGGCAGCAGAGCGGTGGACACCAACAACAACAAAAAAAAAAATAACAAAAAACCCAACCACACACAAACAACAAACTAACAGCCGTCCAACATTCAATTTATTTGGGACAAAAACTCTCGGCGGCATAATTGTTTCAAAATATAATTATTATTAATTATTATGGACATGAGTGGCACGGTGTCGATGGTGGCAGGCGGGCGACGGTGTCAGTTTGGTGCCGGACAGCTGGTGGGTGTGTCATAGTCGTCGTCGCGGTTCCTGTTATTCAATCGCGTCGTCCTGAATGCAGAACAACAACAAAAAATTAATTCACCGCCACCAACACCACTATACCCCATCATCATCATCATCATCGCGCGACTAGCATCAGCCGACTATCCCATAGTTAGTAGGTGGTGCACACACACAGATACACCGATACAAATGGCACAAAAAAGTGACACTAGGATACCTACTCTAGGATGTAGAATTATGATTATGACAAAACATGAATTTGTGGGTCCTGGCGATGAGGTTTTGTGTGTGTCTGGTTTAATCGCATAACATGTTAATGAAGTGGAAAATTTATGACCCAACTATAATACACGCCGAAACACTGTTCCATCGATGTTATGGCAAATGCTGCACGCTGCATATTCTAGAGAATATATAACACTAGGGCTATAGTGTATGGGCGCGATGGACTTTTCGCGAAAATCACCTCAATTCGGGACATTGGGTACATTAAAATATTTATATGAAATAATTAAGTACCTGTAATAATTAATATTAGTCGCAGCCGGAGATGGCTTCGTGTAGAAACTATATCCACTAGCTCGTTTCACGATGTAACGATATAGTAATTTCCAAAATTGCCCATGTGTAGGTTTACACCTGTAAATGTAAGGACAGTTGGTCAAGCGAAATTTAGTTTAATATTAGAATTTTGTAAATTTAATTTATGATTTATATTTTAATTAAAAAAGTTTTAACGGATCCTAAAAAATTGATACAAAATTGGACGAAACAATAGGAAGTACAGGAAACCCCGGTTTTGAGGGACAAAATTATGGGCTAATTTTCAAGCCGTCCAAAATCCGCCATTTTAAAAAGAAAGTTGTCAAAACCAAAGTTGTAGGCGATAAAATAACTTTTTAAGCTGTATTTTTTATTTAAATATAAACCAATTTAAGGCGCAACAAAGTAAATGCTGGTGTGCCACAGGACACTTTTTTTTATTTTCAAAAATGATCTTTTAGCTAAAACAATCCACTTCATTGGCTTGCCGATGACAGCACTTTAAGTTTCTCAATCATTTCCATCTCCAGACTCACCTCCACCTTCTTCGGATGTGGAACTTCAACGTCAAGAGGCAGAACCCCTGAAAAAAATATTTTTTTTTGTATTTTTTAGGTGGCAGCAGTTGGGCATCGATCCCCAGAACTCTGGCATGCCAGTCCGAAGCACTTACCATTTTTGACATTTGGCACAAGTGTGGGACTTTCAGTGAAACCAAAGGGTGAGAAAAGCCAAAATGGCGGTGCTAATAAATATTTTATTTTATTAGAGTAAATTCCGGAATAGGAGATCTATGGAAATTAAATAGATAAGTCCGCATAAGTTATTTCATTGTGATGGCATATGAATCAAGACTTCCCTTCCAGCTTGTTGAACAACTTAGAGCTTTTGACGAAACATGCGAGACTATTAATATCTATATTTGCCAGGTCAGGATAGCATCATTATAGTAAAACTTTCCTAGATGGAACCTACGAGTATGTCATTGAAATAGAGCAGTATGTGCAGAGAAGATGAAGAATCGATTCTTCCTCTTCGAAACTGTCCAGTTAAGACACTTATTACGGAGCCGATGTTTTATCTGCTTGGAGATAACACACACTTAGAGTCCTTTAGATCTATATGTAGCCAGATTTAGTTTAAGGCAAAAGTATATTTTGCAATGGGTTGATGGAATATGAATGTTTTTAAACGCCTTTATCCAGATTATCGTTGATGATGTTGCACCCAAGAAAGGAACAACATTTAACACCCTCATGTGTAAGAATTTCTATTTTTTTTATTTTCTTGGCACAAAATCAAACTGGCAGGTTAAGTGTGAAACTTTTAACACCCAAAGAAAAAAAAGTTTTCTTGGGAACATTGGGAAGCTTGATTTATATTATTTTTTTTTTAATAAAATTGATTTAAAAAAATCTATGCTAAAAGATTTGGGTATGAAAGTGTTTTTAGTTCTGATAGAGGCAAAAGGGAATCGTTAAGGAAGCTCTTTTTGATATGAGTCGAAAATTAATTTAAGTAAAATTTGGGTTCAACAACAAGAAGAAGAATCCAATCCATAATTGGGTGGTTAAAGTCGATCATCAAAAGAAGTTTACTATCAAATCTGAAGCGCTCCTCTTAGATAGTATTGCATCACTTTTCAGCTAGAAATTTGCACCGGGTAAGATACTTTTTGCTGATGGGAAAATATACTAGCTAGACTACCTTGGATTTTCGAAAGATATAATAGTCTAAACGTCCAAAAACCAGTTCTTTCGTATTTTGTATTTTTGAGGTTAAGTTACACCTCCAATTTTTTTTCTTTACAAAACTCATAACCAAAACTGGAAGTTATAATTTTGGCATCTTCTTTGATAAATCATTAGTTAGTTAAAAGTTTTCACCTCATCCTATTTAAATCTCGAATAGGGAATAGTTGTTATGAATAGCTCGTATAAGTTCAATGGTTCTTTGAAATTTAAATATATTGAAAGCCTATCCGAGTGAGAGTGCTGTTTTACGGACTAACCTTTCTGTCGTATAGACCACCGTGTGTCATCTGAAAGAAGAGAAGTATGTATATGTCTTATTCTGCCTAGCCAACCACAAAATTGAAAGGGACCTTCCTAAGTTTAATCTAACACGCCAAGATGAAATTGGTAGAATGTCATATAGCTGCAATTATGCGAAGCTGAGAGTAACCTATTTATTTATTTATACTCTGGTATTTCTATAGTCTTGTGCGTCGCTGATGGTCGCTGGGTGTATCTGAAGAAGATCTACAATAATCGGTTAATGATGGATGAGAGTTTACAAAAAAGATAAAGCAACTTGAAGACTGTCTGCAAGAGGACTCGAGGACAAAAATTCTGTCAGTTGAGAATGTGCCTTCACAAACTGATCCGTGATCGATTTCCAAGAATTTCCAGAAACATGGACTTTTACACATGAATATCATTGAATAAGAGATAAATACGAAAAGCTATTGAAGAATTCGATGAACCCATTAAATAACCTGGACCGTAAAATGATTAAAAATAAGAATTTTAATGAAGAACTCGATTAAATTCGGCACACTTATAGTAAAAAGACATGTACTTCCGCAACCACCTCCACTGCTTCCAAAATTCACATCTTCACCTCCAAAAATGTGAAAATGGAACTTCTTCAAATCCAGGTAATACATTCTGAACTTAAAGTTGGCGGTATTGAAATCTGGATTTTCAGTCTGAAGAAAGGAAAGCTCTCGGCAAGTGTGTTTAGGTCCACATCAAGAGATAAAGTTAACACTATAAGTTAAGATGATCACGAAGCGTGTGGAAAAATTCTTGAGCGGATCCTATGATTAATCGAAAAGCAATCAAAATAAAAAAAAAAGTTAAGGTAAGCTTGGTTTGATGAGATGTCGCAACGAATTTTGTAGTTTGTATGAAATTTAATCAAAATCTTTAAGTGGTTTTCGAGAAAATTAAAAAAAAGCATTTTTGTAGCCGGGTTTATTTATACAGAATAACAGCTATCAGTTCTAGATGGGCTAAGACAAAAATTCATATTGTTCCTCTAGGGAATTAATACTTAAGATCTGTGACAAATTTGAGGAACATCCGGTTGTGCGCTTTTGCTTGATGTACACCTGGATGGTCAGACATATAAATAGAGTAATGGGCGAAAAACAATTTTTCGGAATTCTACATTCTCGTTAATTTTGTACACGAAACCAAAATTGTCTATGAAAAACCTTTTAAGAAGAAGTTTTTTCGACATCCTGGACTGAGCTTAGGGATCCGGGAGTTCTATATCGGGTTCTCAATGGACAGAAAGACATTTTCGGTCAGTTAGTTGGTGGCAACAACTTAAAACGACTTATAAACCTTAAAGCATCTCGAAACACGGTGATAAGTAGCACTAGGATTCCCAAGGTAAAAATTCAAACTAGCTTTCCTCAGACATTTAGATCACCACCCAACAGATCCAACAACTTAGACTTGTCTATATTTCCAGGGAAAAATGTCAAATTTGATCATTTTTGCTGCAAAATTCAAAGCTCGATTGCAGAACACAAAAAAAATTTTAACCAACTAGAAGAAGAAATTTGACGTTGGACATCTTCGTATATCTGGAGTTCCTAAATTCTGAAGAAGCACCTGTGAGAGTGCATTCACCTACCACAAAAGAGTTAACAAAATGGTCCCAGGATCGACCATCGCTAGCTACCGACTACAGAGATACCAGAGATGAGGAAAGCGTTCTATTGAAAAAAGTTATAGAAGATGCACAAGCAAATAAGATCTTATCCGTTTTGCAACAATACTATCGACAACTTCAAGTGTGGGTTCTGGGGTGAAAGACCGACCATAGAAAAAATGTACACACTGAGGAAAATCCTGCCACCTTTTTATCGAATTCAAAATCGCATGCAAAAGCAATCGTCCTTAGAAGCTCGACGAGTATATATGTCGATGGCCGAACTTGGGATCCCAGAAAACCTGATCCAGATGTGTCGAGTGACAATGAAAATTAAGTGTTGCAATGTGCAACCAGGGAATAGCTCCTCGAAACTATTGCAAACTTTCACAGAGTCTCGGCAAGGAGATGCTCGCTCATGTGAATTCTTCAATCTCGTTTTGCAACATTTAGCAAATCTATTCAACTTCGAGAATATAGCTTCCCTAAGTGCAGTAATAGAGTAGCAAAATAAACAAAAAAAAGAAGAACTGAAAATATTTTGATGGATATATGGTCCCTTGCACGAAGAAGGCTTATGAAGGTGAACTCTATGAGTTATACCAAGATGCGGATGTTATCCACGAAGTCTAAAGACAATAATTGCATTGGGTCGGGAATATCGCCCCCAGCTTCGAGGCTTCATATGGGAAACCGAACCTCAGATTCAAATACCAAGGTAACAAGTTGATTCCAGAGCTCGTAGTCTGGATGATGGAAGCATCGATCTCGAGATTGGATGAGAGAAGTACCGATCTCGAGATTGTAGGGGATGGAAAGCTCCCACGTCTCAGGCAGCGTTCTTCATGGATTGGGGGCCAGTTAAATACCTAACTAAAATCCAAACATTATTTCAGAGGTAAGGGTTGTAAATCTAGGCACTTACGTGAGAAGGCAACATTCAGTTGATCTACTTCGGAAGTTTCTTAGATATTGTTCTTGTATCTTGTATCTGACTTTAAATCACACTCCTGACACCCATTTGGCATGATTTAAAGAATATTTCTATCTTCATGATGGAATTCTGCAATCGCTGCCTTAAAACAAATTTATCAATTTATTCTAAAGTTGGGCTTATGAGAGTCCTTCGAATATTGCCCACACATTTTTAATGGGGGCTCATTCGGGACTTCCCACTTCATGAGTTGAAAGATCTGTACTGGAGGACATAATGTTTTTGAATACAACTGACTTGGGGAACAGTGATTTCTATAGGAATTTATTTTTTCATTTGGGAAGAAATTTGTTGACACTTTTATAGTTCCTTATAGGAAGCTAAAATCCACGTTTTCGAGTACGAACCTTATGGCTCACCATCGTAAAAATTACTGCATTTACGGTCAAATACTCGTAGCTCCAGTTTGTCCTAAAAAATCTCAAACAAAAAAATAAAGTTATATCTATTGCTTGAAGAGAGCTGACGAAATGAAGGTAGAAGACTCTTGACGTCGAAGCACGTGAATCTCATAAATATCCAAAATTCAATTTCTATTTATCAATAAGTATTATTTTTTTATTTGTTTTTAATAGATTCGTGGCATTTAACCATCATCAAGCGCTTTGCCTTCCTAAATGTGTCTTAAGTGTATCTGTTTCAGTTTTATATATTTTCTGTGCTAATTTTTGAATTTTTGACGAAAATTTATTGTCATACTGATATAGAAACATTTATTATAATTTTTTTTTTTTTTTTTTTTTGAATTTTTGATTTCGTTTCTCGTTTTGAGGAAAAATATTTTTTTTTCATCATAAATTTATTCACGATGAGTAGAGATTTTTGTTTCTGGTTTGGATTTATTGGCATCGAAGCCATCAACCAAACCGATAGACTGTGGCCTGGTTGACAGTCGTACAAGTGGGCTATTAAAAACAAAAAATCAAAAAGATGACACACAGAGGGAAATGAGGGGAGGAGAAGCTGTGGGATAGGGACAGGTCTATTAAATTAAATCTCACTTCACCAACAAAGTGAGAAATGAATCAAAAAAATTTCAATTTTTTCGTAATCATCATTTCTTAAACTGGAACCGAAACAAGCTCTCGTGGTGCTCCCAATGAGTGGGTTGTATGGTTAATATATCTTTTTGGCTCATCATGCATATCAGAGGCAAACTAGATAGAAGATTCGGTGAGGGAAATTTAAGAGTTAATTACGATCGTAAATAAGGAATGCTTTATTGTCATACGATGTAGATATATGAATTTTAATTTCACAAAACAAGAATTTGACAATTTTGGATTCATCATATTATAAATACTTTGTGACATGAGTGTTGAAGGAGAAATCGAGATATTTTATTGGATTTTAGTTTTATAGAAATTATATTTGAGCACAAGAAAAAATAAACCAATTAGGTTGTCGTTTTTATTTATGACGATCTATGATCGTGTGGTTGTAAGTTTTCGAGTTAAATTGTTGCTAATGGGTTTTTACGATTTTTCATCGCATTTTGTGTTTCGAGAGTGATTAACCTAGATGTTGACATTTGAGTGTTATTCCAATAAGGCAGATATGTGTCTGTCTTCGTCATGTATGACAAAGTCTAAGCTATATAGGAAACATGGTTTGTGTGGGCACAGAAATTGTTACGATTGATATTTAATAATCATACCAATTTGACAACTTAAAGGCGACCAAATAAGGGACCAACTAACTTGATTTTGTTTTTTCTTCGTTAAGTGAGAAAACGAGGGAGAGAACTTGATAATTCGAGTTCCACTCCCCAAGCTTGAAAACTTCAAATACAATCCTTAAACTCCCAACAGACTTTATTTTTTTAAATAAATGTCCATAAAATAAAAGAAGAGGGAGAGTTAGGTAAAGACTCTCTGATTATTCTTCAAATTCATTAAATTCGAGATTAGAATGCAAAAAAATAAAACAGAAAACTTTGGATTACGAAAAACTCGAAAACAACATCATAACGAAAAACTTTCCATTCCCTTGTGCCAATATGCAAAACGAAAGCCTCCCAAATGGAAATTATTAAATCTACTCTCGCAGCACACATTTCAGCGAGGTAATCAGTTTGCCTTTTTGTTTTCTTCTCTTTTTGAAGATCATAACATCATTTTCCATATCGAATACAGGAAGCTTCCAACAAACCTAAAATACCAAAAAAAAAAAAAAAATAGCTTAAGGCCAAAGTTAATTTAGTTCGGAACTCTAGATACGAAAACCATCTCCATAAACTCCTTCATATTTACCGCATACAAATTTAGAGCCACCTCCAACATCATCATCATCCACCACCACTACTACATACCACCACCGTATAATCATCATCATCATCGCCATCATCTGCATTATCCGCGCAAGAAAGGTGCTTATTACTCCATCTTGGTTGGTCATGCCTAATTTAAGCGTCACGAGAAAACGATGCTATGTGGCGATTGTATAAACTTATATCATAAGGAAGAGTCTATAAAAAAAATAAGAATAAGAAGTCCACACAGAAGTTTTATCCACCACAAATAGAGGTCCAATATCTTGACTGCATAAATATGAGAGTTAAGTTCACCGGCTGCTGCACCAACAGAAGCCTGACACCAGTGCTGTCAGTTGTGTTTTTTTTTTTGTTATATAAATTCTTAAATATCCTTAAAAAGAGTGAGAATCAACAAGAACGAATATTTTTTTCAATCCGAATTTTTTTTTTTTAGTTTGAATACGGATTTATGTAAAATTTAACAGCCTTATTTATTATTTTTCACTAATACTAAAACGGCTCTAAACCTCCTATCCACCAGTATTAGCTTATTCCACCGCTATTATTACTCGTGCATTTTCATTGTAAATAAGCTTTTCAGGATTAGAGTCGTTGTAAATTCTAAGTAACTTTACTCCGGCGTTAAAACGAAATAATAAATAAGGCTGTAAATGTTTTATACATACATAATCCACTGAAATTAAGACTTCTTAAAATAAACATCAAACCTTGTATGCGTGAGAATCGACAAGAACGAACATTCTTCCTATTTCTCAAACTAGAATTATAAATTTATAGACTGAAAAAGGGATAGTGGAACTATTTTACTCAGTTTTTCGTTGAATATTAATAAGAATATGGTAAACAAAATGTAAGCTATTGGTTTTGACAAGGTAATCTGCTGAATTAACAAGATAACCTGTTAATTTACCAATTTCGATTGTTGATTTTCTAATCAAGTGTTCTTAATATAGTAATGAATTGAGCTGATACTAATGAAACAAGTGGTATCGATATCAAATCATGATACATCTAGGTATACAGTAGCATTACAAGGGTAGTCAAAGCCCCTTGAGTAGGTGCAAATTATAAAATTGCACTCCATAAGTGGGTTAAAATTATAAAAAAAAAAACAACACATTGCTAGTATGCGGTAGATAAGAGAGGATTTTCTAAGAGAAATCGAAGAACATTGGTCTGGAAAGCTTGTTCATAAAAATGAGTAGGAAAAAGTCAAGTATGGCAAAGTATTCCACATTCGAGTAGTACGGCTTAGGAGAGAACCTCTATATTTTACGATATGTCTAAAGTTAGGTTAAAGTTAAAGCTAGATGAGGATAAGAACGATTTTTTTTAACGGAGAATTGTAACTGACTATTTCGTTTGAACATTGTTGATAGAAAAAGCTATAAGACACTAAAACTAAAGACACTAGAACTAAAAGTTTCAGCAATGGACGTGTCTCTTATAAGTTTAAGAGTTCTGCTTTGGATTCTTTCCATCACGTTCAAATTAGTAATGGGGTCATCTGCTCATATATGAAAGTAATAGTCAAGTTCTTAGCGGATGTATGTCTTATAGATGGTAACCTGATCAGAAGTGGAAATACATCCTTGCATCCGTGAAGAGAGAAGAGTATTAGAGACAAAACGGAACCTTGAGGCACACCAGCATTTAGTTTTCGAATATAAGACAAAAAACTGGTCAGATCAATTCGAATTGAAGTCACATTTGTAACCCAACGAAAACGAGACTCATTGATATAAAATGCACGCTTGGCATGACGGAAGACAAGTTTTGTAATTTCAAAGCCTTAGTTTCCACGCAGCTGTTATAAATGCTGTCGAAAACGGAATCTAATGAGCTTAGCATGCGCTGCCGTTTCAGTTCCACGAATATGATATGCTAAGGAATATTGTGAAGGAAGAATGAAGTTGATAAGTTTCACATAAATGTTCATTTATGAACATTTTTATTTTTTGAATATCCAACTATAAACTGGTCAGATCAGCTCGAATTGAATTATTTTCATTTGTAATCGAACGAAAAAGAGACTCATTGATATCAAATGCCCACGTTTTTGATAGGACAACTTAGTGCAAAACTCTATCAAAAGCTTTAAGATTATCAAGTTCAACTTTTCCGTGAGATATGTCATCAGATCACCAGTCGGCCAGGGAATTTTTGCATTGTATATTTAATTATAAATTGGTACAAGCTATAATTTTACCTTCGCATTTAGAAAAAAAAAATCTAGTTTTCGAGAAACTTCCTTACTACCTCGTACTCATGGCACCTTTGTTTGAGACCAGTTGAACCTGATTAAGTACTATAAAATGACTTCCGACAGCATTGGTCTTCACTTCTGTGACGGGAGTACGCGATATTGTCAAATTAATAAATTGGAATTAAGTTTTTCGCGCGCCGAACGACCACAAAAACAAAAAAAAAAACACAGGGGGATAAAGAAAGAGTATGTTCAACTTTGCACACAAAGTTGGCGTACAATATTGTGGTAGTTTCATTTATCAGCTTCTTGTTTTTTTTTCTTCTCATTTTCAATTTGTAGTCCTGTTGGCAAAGAAGGTCTTCAATAAGGGTTGCTAGATAACGTAGAATAATATTCTTATTATCATTTTACAACCTATTTGTAGGCGCAAATTTATTTAAAAATAATGACAATGGATTTAAAAAGACTGAAACAAATTTAAACAAAATCAAAGAACATGAAACTTGACCAAATCCTAAGGCATTTTGACAGGTCTCCAGTAGATAGATGTTAAGTAATAAGACTTGATTGTCGTTTCTTCTATCAGAGAATAATAATTTGAAATTCCAAAAAAATATACCTATTTAGAATGATACAAAAGTCCACTAAGTTTCGCCGTAAGGCCATCTGGCATACTTTTCATTCGAAAAGAATTCAAGTTGTTTGAAAGTATTCACATTTCTTTAGTCTTTAGACAAGTGTATCTTTTTTTTTTTAATTCTTAAAGATACAAGAACTTTTTGTATCTTCTTTCTTTTATATAAATTCAAAATCTCTTCAAATAATATCTATAATTCTTTCAATATCATCAATTATTCAAAAAGGCTGAAATATAGCAGCTCTATTTCTCCATCAGTAAGATCCCAACAACTGTTAGAATTGCTTTTCCTCTCTCACCAATCCAATCATGATCCATATCCGAACACATTGAGGCTAAGGAGGAAACATAGCTCTGCATCTGTCTTATAGGAGCTGATAAATCTGTCATTGTACCATTTAAGACTCACCCGGAGGCGCCCTCTCGTTAGCACCCCCATCATCATCATCATCATCATCATCACAATCATCATCATCATCATCGTTTTCATCTTCATCCACCCAGCACAGAGCTGAGCTATTTAGAGCGATCTAGCGCTTCGGAATGCTAAACACAATGTTTTACGTTTTGTAAAATTTATAACAAACAACAAATCAACGATGGAAATTAAAAAATTTACAAGAAAACAAGATGAATTTCCATAATTTTGTATAAAAATTCTTGAAATCAAGAGAATCTCTATTCGTGTAGCTCACATACAGTGAAAGCAGTTGTTGTATAGCAAAAGCAAGATTTCGAGGAGAACATTGGCTTCTGTTTCCGCGGTCTCTATGCCGGTGCCGGTGGTGTTGCTGAAGGACAGATGTTCCCACTTTGATGGCATTCATGCGGGGATGCATATAATGTATCCATAGAAGACGTATGTATTGTAGGTATGGGTATATTTGTTAAGACATACCCGCGGTCTTTCATCACAATAATACTTCTTCTTTAGTGAATGGATAACACGAGAGTAAATTACCAAATGGCCGGGTGAATTTCAACGGCAACATTGTTGTTTATTTTTCATCATGTGAAGTGAAATGTTGATAAACCTTGTAGGACAGCCAAAATGTACATTTCGAACTAGGAATCTAAGTGAATATTTTGTTTAACGCAATATTTTTTTTTTTGGGATCAGTAATGTCATCTACTGGGAGGGAATTGATTGGTGTAAACGTACTAAAAACATTTTACAAAAAAAAATCTACAACAGAATGGTATTTAAAAATACTTAAATTGACATACATAAATTTCAGACACCAAACTAGAGATTTCTTAAACTGTATAAGGTTTCAAAACTAAAATATTCCCAAACTCTAAAATATTCTCAAACCTGTAAGAGTATCTTAAACTGTAAAAGCTTCTTAAACTATAAAAACTGTGAGAGCTTCTGAAATTGTGAGAGCTTCTCAAACTGTGAAACATAGCTAAAATTGGAAGGAATTTCAAATTGTAATAGATTTTCAAACTATTTGTGTTTTTGAACTGTTAGCAGTGTTCAAAATGTAGGGCTTCTCAAATTATCTTAAGTTGATGCCTAATATTATTATAAAACTGTGTTTTCCAAACTGTTAAATGCTTCCTTAGCTGAATTTCCTGATCAATGTCCGGGAACTTGTAAAAAATCAAGAATTTCTAATCAATTTTAGGGCACCTACAGTTTGAGTTTGAGCTGTTTGTTTAAGAAATTGAGAGCTTTCCAAACTGTTAAATGCTTCCCAAACTGAACATCCTAATCAAAGTTCAGGAATCTAAACAAATCAAGAGGACCTACAGTTTGAGTTTGAGCAAAGCTTAAGAAATTTGAAGTTAAGGAAACTTTGTCGAAAAAACTGATCCAGCTATGCCGCATGACGTTACAATAAATACGCCGTGAAATCTGCAAATGGGTAACAGCTCATCCGAGCTATTCGAGACGTGTACAGGGTTCAGACAAGGAGATGCGCTGTCATGTGATTTCTTCAACCTAGTCCTGGAGAAGATAGTGCGCAAGAGTGTTGTTAACCTGGAAGGCACTATCTTCAACAGGTCTTCCCAACTGCTTGGCTATACGGACAACATCGACATCATTGGCCGCTCCAAGCGAGCTGTGCTAGAAGCGTTCACAGCTATTGAATAACAGGCGAAACGCGTTGGTCTTGAAGTTAATGAGGACAAAACAAAGTATATGGTATCAACAAGCAAAGCTTCAGCTGTCAATCCCACGAACGACACCTTAGTGGAAATCCGACGAAGAATTACCCTAGCGAACTGCTTCTACTTCGGTTTTGCCAAACAAATGGGTTCAAAACTCCTTTCTCGAAAAACAAAGTCCACTCTACACAAAACACTAATTTTACCAGTTCTACTCTACGGCGCCAAGTGCTGGACGATAAGTAAAAAAGGGGAATTGAAATATGCAGTATATGAATTCCTCAAACTGTAGAGCTTCTCAAAAATTGCTCAAGTACCCGAACTTTGGTTAATAGTGAAATTATTTCAATTTAGAAGAAACCCACAATAGTAATTCTGCTGTCCTTCGAAAATCACAAAACAGCAGATTCTGGTGAAATTCTCATTATCCTAGACTCAAGTTGCGATGAAACAACAGTACCTACACCAATGTATGATGATGATGTGATGGATTTATGAGGCTTTCCAAAAAAAAAACACACAGAAGGAAATTTATATATGCGCGTATGAGATTGCTTACAAAACACACTGACGACTTAACAGAGCCTTAAGTTAGCGCAATCTACGAGTATGTACCTACCTTCATTTCTATAAAAAAAAAATAAACTAAACCTACTGCTCTCCTAACAAGCTGTATAAAAATTTGAGCACAAATAAAGCCTGTTCGTGTTCATCGTGGGCAATAAAACAAATTGGAGTTTTAATATATTAATAAATTTACAAAATGTTATTTAAAATTATATTTATTCCAGAATTTATTATATTTAAAAAAAAGAAGCATACGAATGATCTTTTAAAGTTTAGCTAAGATATCCAGTCCAGTCCCGCGGTAGTGGGTGGTGAATTTTTGTTCAATAAAATGCAATAAATCTTCTTGAGCGGATTTAACAAATCAATTTGTTTGGCCTTAGAAAAAGAATACCTTTAGATAGATATTTTTATTATGGCATCTGAAGTTGTTGTTTCTGGTTGTGGGAGACTGAAGAGATATATATTTTTCTTTGGCGGTTTTGTTTTTGTTTTGTGTTGATTTTCATTTAAATCTCTCAAAGTCATACTTCTTCTTTTTCTTCTTCTGCTTCGTGTTTATTTAGTACAATTGGACAGGTAGGGAAATTAATGGAATCTTCTCGAGGAAACAAATAAGAAAAGATAGATTTGAGATGTATAAATTTTATTTCACCGTGATGGTGGAAGAGTGAGAGGGAAAGAGAGAGAGTTTTTGATTAAGTGCATATTGAATGAGTAAATAAATAATATCTAAATACTAATGCAGATAATAGAAAAATGGTCTGTGAAATGTTTAAACTCAAAAGTGAACAAATGTAAAAATAAAATGGAGAGTAAGCGTAACAGTTGAGGCAGGACTAATATAAATTTGAATTAAGTGGGCAGGAATTTGAATGAAAATCTTCCGATAAAAAAAAATATTTATAAATATTATTTATTTAAGATATATGGTGGTTCTATAAATAGATGACATTGGTCAAACTTCTCGCTATAGAATCAGGGAAGTAAGTTGCAGTATTAGTAACAATAAGGAAGCTATATCCAATGCACAAAGTTACTGTGAATGTAATGTGATCTTGACAGATAACTTCGGAACCCTAAAAGGCCTAAGAAACGAAATCTACAGATGTCCTATACTGGAACAACTTTAGGAGGCATCACATTAGCAGAGAAGTTCATATTAGCATGGGAACCGGGACATGCTAGATTCAAAGGAAGTGAAGATACCGATGTTGGAACCAAAGATGCTATTATTTATCAACTGATTATTGAATCCCCTAACTTCTACCAATAGACTCGCCAGATATTCTTCCAGCAGCAGAAGATGGAGCTTAAAAACAATTGGAATAATAATAATTGTCATAGAGCCCCAACAACTTCATATCCCATACAATAGTCAGCTTACAAGAGAGCTTAGAGAGTTTAAGAAGAGGAACTCCGAATCAGAGTTGGAAAAACAATTTTTACCATTTAATTTGGATATCTATATATTAATTTTGGTGAGGGCAATACCCGCATTTATTAGGCTTAATACAAGCTAATTCTTAATCTAACTTAAGTAGGTATATCTCTTGAATCTACGATTGGAGTGAACTGGAAGGATGATATGGACGGAGTTTCAAGCAGGGTGAACTGAGGTTGAAGTCGAAACAGTGCATGTGAGTAATAGGTTTATTGGAGCCATAAGAGGTAGGGTGGGAAGGCAGATAGAAAAGACGAGAATTTCTTATATTACGGGAATTAGTATAGAAAGAGATGGAATTGTAGAGAGTTATGCAGTCAACAGACCCTGAAAGTAGTCGATGAGGTCGCGAATTGACTCAGCGGTCGATAATGGAGAAGGTATCGACGGGGAACAGATTGCATGCGTTTTCGTGAAAAAGTCATTGAATGACATTTGGAAATATTTAGCTCCAAGCAATTTTTCAGGCAGCAGAAAGAGAAGCTCTTGAGATCAAGTTGTAGAGAATGGCATCCAGTGTGGAAGAAATAGTCTACAAAAACTTTGTATCGTCGACGTAGAGTGAAATATGGGAATATTTAATGACCATTTCAATATCGTTGATAGTAAGAATAAAGAGAAGATGTCCTAAGTGGCTGCCTTGTGGGACCCCGGAGGTAGCTAAGAAATCATCAGAGAAGGTAGATCTGAATCGAATTTTATAGTAAGGGGTTTTCAGGTAATAAAAAATCCATCTTAAAAAGCTAGTTTCAAGCCCAAGGGTGGACAGTTTGAATAGAATAAGCTTATGTGAAAGGCCTTACTGAAATCGGTTGAGATAACGCCGACTTCCTTTTCATTTTCTGAAACTGAGAGGCTAAAGGACAAGCATTCAACTAGATTACTCGTTGTGGACCTGCCCTTGACAAAGTCGTGTTGTCTAGGGGTCCAGGTCGATGATTTTTTTTCAATAACTTTAAAATTAAATAAAAATGTTAACGTTCCGATGGATTATGATGTCTGTCAAGTGGGCGCCTCTAGCCGTGGTGCAAAGGGTAGTTCTTTGAAGCACATTTTCCGTACAAATTTCGCAGACTTCTGTTGACACTTCAGCAATTTCAATTCTAATGTGGCATCGAGGTTGTGGTTAGTTTGTTGATGTAGATTTTCCTTCAAGTACCCCCATAAGAACAAATCGGCGTCAAATCAGGGGATCTTGGAGGTCAGTCGATATCACCACATTTTGAAAGTATTCGGTCGGGTAAAATTTCTTATAAAATTCGCAGGGCAACGCGAGCTGTGTATGATGTGGAACCGTCTTTTTGGAACAACATGTTCTGAAAGCCAAATTCATCTAATTCGGACAAGGGAAAGTTTTCCAACAAGTCCCACAGCGATCACCAGAAACTGTTAAAGAAGTGACTGATATATGGCCTAAATGGCGCATCATAAAATTACACTACGAGGTTGTAGTGATCTTTGGTATATCAATGGAGGGTGTTCAGTGCCCCAGTAGCTGCTATTCTATTTATTAACAAAGCCAGGATAGTCGAATTGGGCTTCATCGCTCATATTGATTTTTTTGCAAAAATGGAGGTCGTTATGAAGAGCTGTAAAGCTCGAGCAACTCAATCTAGAGGACATTGATGGTCGTTTTCCTGCAACTGTAATAGGCAGTAATCGACCCATTTCTCTGGCTGTTAAATGCCAATGAAAAAATTTAATTCACACAAAAAATGTCAACCAAAAAAAAATCGACCTAGAACATAAAACGCACCCTGTACAATACCGAACTCCCAGAAGTGTGTGAATTTTGTGAAGAAGTTATTTCCATTTGGCACAAGTTTTTGGAATGTCCTCGCTATATCAGATCGCCAGATCGATCTGTCCGTAACTCGCCTGAAAGCACAAGCATACTTCAAGAAACATCTAGGTACTTAGCCCCGCAGATTATAAGACATTCCAATTAATAAAAGTTACTTAAGATGCTAATGACAAATTTTAGGCGGCGAACTTTAAATTGGCAACCCTGATTTCTGTGACAGCGGATTAGAAAGTTCTCGGTTGTTTTGATGTGAGTTTGGTTTGACACGCCACGTCGAATCAACGTTTTCAAATATGGTTCAATTCGAGAAGCACATCGGGCGTTATGTGCGTTTTATGGAGCTCATAACCGTCTATCAGAATGGTTAATTCAAGAAACTATGGTTCGTTTTCGCAATACGTTTACTCCAAAAGTCCAAACGATAATACGCACCCCGTAAGATGAGATTTCAGAACACGCAGCAAAGCCTAACAAAAACCAAATACTGTAAGAAGCTTAAGTATGCTGAAACCTATTTAAATTCAAACCTTCTCAAGAGTGGGATCATTCTTCAAACATAAAAACATCTGTTGAGTTCTTAAAACCCCGACCGCTTTAAGTAATTAACACCTCTCATTTAATCCTAACTTAAAATTAATTTGAATTTTTTTCAAATTTGTTTCCATTCCACTGTTTTTTTTTTTTTCTTCTTTCTTTATGTTTTTTTTTTTCGTTTACTAATCACACAAACTCATTTTGACTGAATCCATCTTAAGTCGATCTCAAACCCTAGCCAGCCAAGACTTAATCATATATTCTCTTGCCCAAAGAAAACCACCTATTAGAAATACCTATAACGATTGATGACCCTTATATCTAAGCCATCTTTCTATCAATAATAAAAAAAAAAAAAACTACTCCAATCCGATGGCCGAAATATCAAATATTAATTCAAAATATATGGAAATGTTTATAGAGAATCAAAAAAAAAAAAAATAGAAGAAAGAATTCATTAAACTGCCCACATAAATCTGTCAATTTTATGAAAACCAGAGAAATCAAAAAAGACGAACCAAAAATCTTACGAATGAATATCAATTTGGAAAATAAATTAAAAACAAAAAAAAATCGTTTCATCTAAATAAGTTCAGTAAATCTCATAGCTGATGATGAGACCATATAGTAGATTGTCTGCGGCATAGAGACCAAAATCCGAACGATGATATTACAAAATTACGATTAATCAAAAATATTTCATCTTCAACACAAGTGGTCTCTTTTGAATAAATTAGATTTTGAATAAATTAGCAAGGTCTCATTTTTCGGTTGGGTAGATGATAGGTATCTCTGTTTTTGGCTTGATTTTTGAGGTTTTCTTCGGTTTGGTATGCTGTTTATGGGTCCCTAAGATGACCTTAAAATGTTTGTCGATAAGTATAATTTTTTCTTTTAATGATCTTTTCATCATCACTTCATTCTATCTTTTGCTCATCATGTGCATGGTTTTCATCAACTAAGAGAGTCTAGTTTTCTTTAAGTCATTTACTTTAAGACAGATTTATTTTGGCTTTTTATCGATACGTTTTTTTGAAAATTCTTAAACATCTTCGAAGCTTTCAAACATTTATCACGTCTTCAATCTTTCAGAAAAATCATTGGTAGACTTTGGCCTTTAGATTTTTTTCTGGGTTATACTTTCGTTACGTTTTTTTTTAATTTAATCTCGTCATTCTTCTCAAAATTCGAATAAATTTGCGTATTTTCTGTCAAAACTCTTCCCTATATTTTTTTTTGATATTGAAAACTCATTTGATATAAAATATCTATTTGAACCTAATCGGATTACTATTGAAGTGTGGACTCATATAATAAAATTAAATAACAAAAAGAAAACTCTTCCAATTATACCGATTTACACTTATAGGCAGACAGAATTATCTATAATAAGAAACTCAATCGATGCGCAACATGGTTCAAGCTCACCCTATTAAAACCAAATTACCATAATAGTTACCAACGAGTTTTTGACATATTCTAAATGGAAAAAGCACGTCAATGATGGGCTTTACAAGTTATTTCTTATGCCTATGGAGATAAGACTTCGACCCATAATGAGGTATTTAGGTATCTAATCGTTGTTGGTTTTAACAATGAAAATGGAAAATCAGGCACATAAATCAGGTGATAAAGGATTTTGAAAAGCGATTAAAAGTGATAACATAGGTTTAACATTTTTACAAGTTTCAGTTTGATTTTTTTCTGGAAAGATGAGGTGTCAAATAGACACCTGTATATCTACAGCGTGTACATAGAGAAGCTTTTAACTTTGTTTCTTTGTGAATGAAAATATGTAAGTATGTCGATTATAGATTTTCTGTCAATAAAACTTGACCTTTTTAGGCTGAAGGTATAGCTAGTTTTAAGTAGATATCAATTGTTACCTGCTGTGCAGGTCAATCAACTTAGAAGAACCTGATGGAATAGATGATAATACGACAAACATAGTTAGAAATAAAGTTTGATAAAATTAAAAGACATTGCCGAGAAGGCTTGCTCTTTGATTTAAGAAAAATTTTAGTAAATTGTACTAAACGAAAAGTTGGAAAAAAGATACTACCTAGCAGAGTTGTAAAAGAATGCAATATTATGGTATTGCATTCCGAAAAGTCCCACTCATTCAACTGACTCTTCGGGAATGCAATAGAATTTATCATTTCATTCTTTTGACTTCAGAAATCCATTCCCATTCTATTTTGAAGTCTAAAATAATACAATCATCAAAAGCAGTCAAAAGACTTTAAATAAAAAGAATGCATTCTTTTTTTACTGCTTGCAGACTTTGAAGTCTTTGAAAAGTCTTCTACATTCTTTGCAGTCTTAAAGTCTTTTAAATGCATTCAATGTATTGAAGTCTTTTCACTGCTTTGAAGTCTTATTACTAATTGAAGACTTTTCACTACTTATGAAAACCTTTTCAGGGAACATCTGTAAACTAATACTATCATTTATAAAAGTAGGGTGTGTCAAAGTGCTCAACTATGGTATTTTCAAATGTAATAGCTTTTAAAAGTTGTATTGCTTATCAAAATTAAATTCTGCGTTTACAATTTTCATTTTAATTAATATCTTTGGCTCGCTCAAAAATAGGATGAAATCCAAGAATTTTTGATTTTTCGAGATTTTTGAAATATGGTGTTGTTTTAAATTGCACCGTGTGGATACAAAAAAATTATATAAAATATTTTTAAGCTTCCAAGTCAAAGATAATTGCAAGGAAACACTTTTAAGCTTATATTTGCTTAAATTGAACACTTGATAAAGAAGTTATGAAATAATAAAAGAAGGAAGAAAAATCGTTTTTTTATGTAAAATCGTTTTGTTTTTTTTTTACAAAAAAAAAATCTTAAAAATCAACGGAACCACCTACAATATCGTGGTATATCTTTTTGTAAAGATAAAAATTCTTTCTGTATTTTGTTTAGTTTTTTTTTTAGTAAACGTAAAAAAAAAAAAAAAATTTTACTGTAAATTTAATTTTTTTTTTTCAACTTCAACCGATTTGAGCGAGCCAAAGACGAACAAAATCTTATTTTTTTTTTACATGTTCTTAAACCTCAGACCCTAATACAACTTTTGATCACTATTACATTTAAAAATAAGAGTACATTTTTGCGGCCATACAAAAGTGACACACCCTAATATATAGTCATAAAGAAAAACTGTGCCAAAACCGTTTAACTCGTATAAGGACTTCTGTTTTGGCAAATTTTTCATTGTGGAGATTTAAAATAATTGCTGAAGTGTGCTTCTTTTAACTGACTTGAAAGCAGTTAAAAAGCTTTCAGCAGTAAAAATGATTCAATCAATAAAAAGACTTCAAAGCCGTAAAAAGACTTCAATACATTGAATGCATTGAAAAGACTTTAAGAATGCAAAGAATGTAAAAGACTTTTGAAACACTTCAAAGACTACAAGTAGTCCAAAAAGAATGCATTCTTTTGATTTTAATTCATTTGACTGCTTCAGATGATTTTTAAATAAAAGACTGCAAAATTGACTGGGACTTTAGTTTGAAAGTCACAGTACTGAGATTAAATCAAAAGACTTAAAAAAAGTCTTTCCATTCAATTGACTGCAACTGCAATACTAAAAAGACTGCATTCTTTCACATCTCTGCTACCTAGGTATAGTTCCATCGAAACAGGAAACAAAAATGGTGACATTTCAAGAGTGCGAAGCATCAGTATGATTATGGAACATGTTGAAAAAGGTAGATATACAGTAAATTCTCTCATAGCCGGACACAGACGGTACTGAGAAATTTGCCTAGTAATGAGAGCTGTGCTGTTATGGGGAATAAATGAATGTATGCACTGAAAATTTTATGACTACCATTAAAATGTTTCACCACGGTGGGAACGTTTAGGAAAGCTTATAAAGGCTTTAAAAGGAGATACCGATGCTGCACATTGGTTTTGAATGTCTCAATATTTTGATGGGAAGAAAATATTGAGCTGGGTAAGACATTTTACATTCGTGAAGTGCGGCTTAAAAAAGGATCTCAGAACTAAATTGTACAACCGAAGTTGGGTTCAAGTGTCAAGAGATAGGTATTCCTTGATGCGTGGGTATTACGGTTGAAGTGTTTAAGAAGAGGAATGTGCATGGCTATATCACTAGAACAATGTTTATGAAATAAGGAAAGACATTGTGGCGGTGCTCGAGAGATTTAAATGTTCTGCCATAGTTTTATCATCTATCATTTGTAAAGGTCTTTTTTGTATTCTACCCAAGAAACTCATCTCAAGTGGGTTATTGGAGCACCTGCCCAAATATGAGAATTATGTCCGAGCTTCAGACGAATATAGGCTTTATTTTATTATAGCCACATCAGAAGGGTTTACAAATTTCTATCACCGTCGAAGGTAACCTTAGAACTTAGCAGCGTGTTTGGCGACCTCAGAAATAAGGTCAGTCATTTCCTCAAGGTACTCTGTGATGCACATACCGAGAATCGAGAGCTGTTTGGTTTCCTCAAAAGCAAGTGCCGCTCATGAATAGCGACATGGTGGTGGAGTTCCGCTTTAACGAAAAAAAAACAACATCGACGTTTTGAAGCATCAAATTCTAAGGGGTTTATGGTATGATCAGAATTTAATGAGCTTATCAAACGCTTCCGTTCGAAAACCACATCTGAAGAACAAGGACGTGAATCTGGACACAAATATGAGAAGCTGAGAGTTCTGTCGTCAGCAAAACAATTAAAAAGGTTAGAAGTTTAAGATGAAAGAAAATTGATGTATATAAGAAAGAGAGTAGGAGACAAAACGGAGCCCTGCGGCACACCAGCATTTATTTTATGAATATCAGACTTGAAAACTGACCAATACAACTTGTATTCAGCGGCTTCAAAGGTAATTTTTAGTCCAACAAAGGAGAGATTCATCATTAATAAATGCACATGGGATAAGACAACTTCATGCCAACACTATCAAATACTTTTGGAATATCAAGTGCAATAATCTCTTATGATGTATAGATTTGTGCCACTGATCAGTGAGATATATTATCAGATCACCACTGGACCTGTTGCTACGAAAGCCATACGGACGGTCATTGAGAAATATTCGTTCAAGATATTTCTTGAGCTAATAATTTATCAAAGTATCCATGACCTTGGAAAGAAAGGACGTAATTGCAATTGGATAGTTAGAGGGGGGAAGATTCGAGAAGATTTTCGGAACAGGCTGGACAAATGCTGTTTTCCATCCACTCGGAAAGAGACCAGCTGAATAATAAACATGGAAAAGCTTACACAATGTTTTTGCCAGCGTTGAAGAACAACTCTTCAGAACAATTGTAGGGATGCTTTCTGGTTGATTGATGTCAACGTACAAACCCACCTAAAAAAATTGTTAAAGGATTTATAAATGCATAAAACATAATCGACGGCTAACGCAGCCTACTCCATTTAGATAGTTCAAACATTTTTCTTTTGAATAATATCGCCACAATCTACAGCCCACAATTTTGTTGCAAGGTCTGTAGGACGAACATACCAACACAAAGTGGGTATGTAAAACGTTTGCCATTTATATAGGGAAATTCGGTTGCGGCATCGAAAAAAGGTGTTTATCCGTTTGTAAGATAGTCCAGTTATGGAAGAAATTTGTATACGAAAATAGGTTTTTCATTTCCACTCGGTTATAAGAGATGTGCCGTTGTGAGAGGTCTCATAAGGACAGATTCACAGTATACACACATGTCCACAGACACAAAACAAAAGCATTCAGCCATTATCAGTAGTTCAATCAACCGATTTGATTTTGTACGAAGACATAAACGGGTAAAAATGAACTTCAAATTTTGATCAAACTTTACATTATGCTGATAGGGAATTCTGTCTGTCCATTCAGCTAGAGCTTAAGACGATTTGTTTATTCTTTTTTAACTTGGCAGCTAGAAGTTTCATAGTTAGCCAGAGTCACTTCGTCAATAGTAACAGACTCAAAATTGGCTGCTCATTGCTCATTGGATCTCGGGACACCGTGACATTTATGGCAATGAAAAGGTTGATGAAATGCCAAAAAAGAGTTGATCACTTAAACCGAGCCAAATTGTACCCTCGGTACTTATGTCACTGGAGCAGGAAGAGTATAGAAATGGTATAGATGCTCAACAACTGACACCCGTCGGGTTTCAAGGAATATTTCGCCAGATTTACCAAGGAAAAAAAACAGCTTAGCAGACCTCAATTGTCTCTCTTGGTTGGAAACCTTACGGCTCAATGGGAACCCATATGAAAAGAATAGGCATCATCACATCTGACTTATGCAGAGTTTGTCAAGGCGAAGAAATGTAAGAGGGATCATCTCACTTCGTATGTGAATACTAGATCTAGAAAAGATGCCCTCGACAAACTGAGTGACGTCTCATTTTTGCCAGTAAAAAGCATCCTTAACTTCATTCAAACATTAGATGGTTCAAAGAGAGACCTTATATACCTAAGACTTCCACTAAGAACGGTTGGGTTATTTTATTTTTGACACTAAGGACACTTTTTTAAACCGTTTAAATAATGTTAAAAAAAACCTCTAGATGCTAAGTTTCAATGAAATCATAATTAAGTTTTAACAAACTTATATGAAACACATATAGATATCAGCTTTGATAAAAGGCTTTTGCAGCTCATTCAAGGCTACTTTAAAATTACATAATCTGCTAGTGGAGTTTACTTCTATATTTTAACAATTTGTAGCAACACAGGCAAAAACACACAGATCTGGCCCAACATTGAAAATCTAGCTAAGAATATGATGCACAAAATGCGTGTCATCTTCGCTTTCAGAGACCCAATATCAGTTTTGAACCTTAGGTAGGTACCTGCCCAACTTGAAACTAAAAAAAAAAATACATGAACAAAATATGGTGTGTTGCCGAATTTTGTCAGAGTAAACTGCAACCTAAAATGAGAAGCTCACTTTGACAGTAGAGAAAACATTTTTAATGAGGCATTAAATGCAACGGAACGACCTGCAGAAGCTCACTGTAGCCCCAACCGAGTCTGGTTACTTTTTTCGAAGTTAGGAACTGCGTTTTTTTAAGTATTCGTAATGAATCAGAGACAAAAACGTGTATCACAATGGTTTACATAAGGACCTATGCATGCATAGACAAGGGCCAACTTAGTACACAAACATTTCACATAAAAATCTCAAGAAGTCTTTACGCCAGTTAAACCTATCTACCAAAGCTAAAATTAACTTCCTTTTACTGTTTCAAGAATTTTATTTCGTTTTCAAATTGCCGTCGCAAAACATCAAATCGAAATGAGAAATTTTTTCAAAACAAAATTGAAAATCACAGAAACGTTAGTTGGGTTACCTACCTAAAATAAATCATGAAAAAAAATGTCCACGCGCACCTAACATTACGCACTTTTATGTTAATCCGATAAATCCAATGTCCGCAAGTCCATCAACGCCATCAAGTCGAATCGAAAAATTATCTGTATCTAACTAGAGGTACCTACTACATTATGTACCAGTTCTCATTTTATTTTAAAAAAATCCAAAATCCAAAATCCATAGTAAGTTTAAAATTTTGATTGATTCACCATCACTAATTTATTTTTCAAAAAAAAACATTTTTCAACGTTCCACCCCGACTTCCTATTCTACTTATTCCAATTGCAATGCAAAAAAAAACCGGAAAAAATCTGCCCCACACCGCCATCTCTTTCTGTTTGTTTACAAAAAAAAAAAACAACATGTCTTCACAATGGAAACGTCCCAACTGATACAGTAGCTAACGCGTGCAAGTGAGAAGGCCAATTGTTTTGCACCGTGTGGATACAAAAAAATTATATAAAATATTTTTAAGCTTCCAAGTCAAAGATAATTGCAAGGAAACACTTTTAAGCTTATATTTGCTTAAATTGAACACTTGATAAAGAAGTTATGAAATAATAAAAGAAGGAAGAAAAATCGTTTTTTTATGTAAAATCGTTTTGTTTTTTTTTTTACAAAAAAAAAATCTTAAAAATCAACGGAACCACCTACAATATCGTGGTATATCTTTTTGTAAAGACAAAAATTCTTTCTGTATTTTGTTTAGTTTTTTTTTTTAGTAAACGTAAAAAAAAAAAAAAAATTTTACTGTAAATTTAATTTTTTTTTTCAACTTCAACCGATTTGAGCGAGCCAAAGACGAACAAAATCTTATTTTTTTTTTACATGTTCTTAAACCTCAGACCCTAATACAACTTTTGATCACTATTACATTTAAAAATAAGAGTACATTTTTGCGGCCATACAAAAGTGACACACCCTAATATATAGTCATAAAGAAAAACTGTGCCAAAACCGTTTAACTCGTATAAGGACTTCTGTTTTGGCAAATTTTTCATTGTGGAGATTTAAAATAATTGCTGAAGTGTGCTTCTTTTAACTGACTTGAAAGCAGTTAAAAAGCTTTCAGCAGTAAAAATGATTCAATCAATAAAAAGACTTCAAAGCCGTAAAAAGACTTCAATACATTGAATGCATTGAAAAGACTTTAAGAATGCAAAGAATGTAAAAGACTTTTGAAACACTTCAAAGACTACAAGTAGTCCAAAAAGAATGCATTCTTTTGATTTTAATTCATTTGACTGCTTCAGATGATTTTTAAATAAAAGACTGCAAAATTGACTGGGACTTTAGTTTGAAAGTCACAGTACTGAGATTAAATCAAAAGACTTAAAAAAAGTCTTTCCATTCAATTGACTGCAACTGCAATACTAAAAAGACTGCATTCTTTCACATCTCTGCTACCTAGGTATAGTTCCATCGAAACAGGAAACAAAAATGGTGACATTTCAAGAGTGCGAAGCATCAGTATGATTATGGAACATGTTGAAAAAGGTAGATATACAGTAAATTCTCTCATAGCCGGACACAGACGGTACTGAGAAATTTGCCTAGTAATGAGAGCTGTGCTGTTATGGGGAATAAATGAATGTATGCACTGAAAATTTTATGACTACCATTAAAATGTTTCACCACGGTGGGAACGTTTAGGAAAGCTTATAAAGGCTTTAAAAGGAGATACCGATGCTGCACATTGGTTTTGAATGTCTCAATATTTTGATGGGAAGAAAATATTGAGCTGGGTAAGACATTTTACATTCGTGAAGTGCGGCTTAAAAAAGGATCTCAGAACTAAATTGTACAACCGAAGTTGGGTTCAAGTGTCAAGAGATAGGTATTCCTTGATGCGTGGGTATTACGGTTGAAGTGTTTAAGAAGAGGAATGTGCATGGCTATATCACTAGAACAATGTTTATGAAATAAGGAAAGACATTGTGGCGGTGCTCGAGAGATTTAAATGTTCTGCCATAGTTTTATCATCTATCATTTGTAAAGGTCTTTTTTGTATTCTACCCAAGAAACTCATCTCAAGTGGGTTATTGGAGCACCTGCCCAAATATGAGAATTATGTCCGAGCTTCAGACGAATATAGGCTTTATTTTATTATAGCCACATCAGAAGGGTTTACAAATTTCTATCACCGTCGAAGGTAACCTTAGAACTTAGCAGCGTGTTTGGCGACCTCAGAAATAAGGTCAGTCATTTCCTCAAGGTACTCTGTGATGCACATACCGAGAATCGAGAGCTGTTTGGTTTCCTCAAAAGCAAGTGCCGCTCATGAATAGCGACATGGTGGTGGAGTTCCGCTTTAACGAAAAAAAAACAACATCGACGTTTTGAAGCATCAAATTCTAAGGGGTTTATGGTATGATCAGAATTTAATGAGCTTATCAAACGCTTCCGTTCGAAAACCACATCTGAAGAACAAGGACGTGAATCTGGACACAAATATGAGAAGCTGAGAGTTCTGTCGTCAGCAAAACAATTAAAAAGGTTAGAAGTTTAAGATGAAAGAAAATTGATGTATATAAGAAAGAGAGTAGGAGACAAAACGGAGCCCTGCGGCACACCAGCATTTATTTTATGAATATCAGACTTGAAAACTGACCAATACAACTTGTATTCAGCGGCTTCAAAGGTAATTTTTAGTCCAACAAAGGAGAGATTCATCATTAATAAATGCACATGGGATAAGACAACTTCATGCCAACACTATCAAATACTTTTGGAATATCAAGTGCAATAATCTCTTATGATGTATAGATTTGTGCCACTGATCAGTGAGATATATTATCAGATCACCACTGGACCTGTTGCTACGAAAGCCATACGGACGGTCATTGAGAAATATTCGTTCAAGATATTTCTTGAGCTAATAATTTATCAAAGTATCCATGACCTTGGAAAGAAAGGACGTAATTGCAATTGGATAGTTAGAGGGGGGAAGATTCGAGAAGATTTTCGGAACAGGCTGGACAAATGCTGTTTTCCATCCACTCGGAAAGAGACCAGCTGAATAATAAACATGGAAAAGCTTACACAATGTTTTTGCCAGCGTTGAAGAACAACTCTTCAGAACAATTGTAGGGATGCTTTCTGGTTGATTGATGTCAACGTACAAACCCACCTAAAAAAATTGTTAAAGGATTTATAAATGCATAAAACATAATCGACGGCTAACGCAGCCTACTCCATTTAGATAGTTCAAACATTTTTCTTTTGAATAATATCGCCACAATCTACAGCCCACAATTTTGTTGCAAGGTCTGTAGGACGAACATACCAACACAAAGTGGGTATGTAAAACGTTTGCCATTTATATAGGGAAATTCGGTTGCGGCATCGAAAAAAGGTGTTTATCCGTTTGTAAGATAGTCCAGTTATGGAAGAAATTTGTATACGAAAATAGGTTTTTCATTTCCACTCGGTTATAAGAGATGTGCCGTTGTGAGAGGTCTCATAAGGACAGATTCACAGTATACACACATGTCCACAGACACAAAACAAAAGCATTCAGCCATTATCAGTAGTTCAATCAACCGATTTGATTTTGTACGAAGACATAAACGGGTAAAAATGAACTTCAAATTTTGATCAAACTTTACATTATGCTGATAGGGAATTCTGTCTGTCCATTCAGCTAGAGCTTAAGACGATTTGTTTATTCTTTTTTAACTTGGCAGCTAGAAGTTTCATAGTTAGCCAGAGTCACTTCGTCAATAGTAACAGACTCAAAATTGGCTGCTCATTGCTCATTGGATCTCGGGACACCGTGACATTTATGGCAATGAAAAGGTTGATGAAATGCCAAAAAAGAGTTGATCACTTAAACCGAGCCAAATTGTACCCTCGGTACTTATGTCACTGGAGCAGGAAGAGTATAGAAATGGTATAGATGCTCAACAACTGACACCCGTCGGGTTTCAAGGAATATTTCGCCAGATTTACCAAGGAAAAAAAACAGCTTAGCAGACCTCAATTGTCTCTCTTGGTTGGAAACCTTACGGCTCAATGGGAACCCATATGAAAAGAATAGGCATCATCACATCTGACTTATGCAGAGTTTGTCAAGGCGAAGAAATGTAAGAGGGATCATCTCACTTCGTATGTGAATACTAGATCTAGAAAAGATGCCCTCGACAAACTGAGTGACGTCTCATTTTTGCCAGTAAAAAGCATCCTTAACTTCATTCAAACATTAGATGGTTCAAAGAGAGACCTTATATACCTAAGACTTCCACTAAGAACGGTTGGGTTATTTTATTTTTGACACTAAGGACACTTTTTTAAACCGTTTAAATAATGTTAAAAAAAACCTCTAGATGCTAAGTTTCAATGAAATCATAATTAAGTTTTAACAAACTTATATGAAACACATATAGATATCAGCTTTGATAAAAGGCTTTTGCAGCTCATTCAAGGCTACTTTAAAATTACATAATCTGCTAGTGGAGTTTACTTCTATATTTTAACAATTTGTAGCAACACAGGCAAAAACACACAGATCTGGCCCAACATTGAAAATCTAGCTAAGAATATGATGCACAAAATGCGTGTCATCTTCGCTTTCAGAGACCCAATATCAGTTTTGAACCTTAGGTAGGTACCTGCCCAACTTGAAACTAAAAAAAAAAATACATGAACAAAATATGGTGTGTTGCCGAATTTTTTCAGAGTAAACTGCAACCTAAAATGAGAAGCTCACTTTGACAGTAGAGAAAACATTTTTAATGAGGCATTAAATGCAACGGAACGACCTGCAGAAGCTCACTGTAGCCCCAACCGAGTCTGGTTACTTTTTTCGAAGTTAGGAACTGCGTTTTTTTAAGTATTCGTAATGAATCAGAGACAAAAACGTGTATCACAATGGTTTACATAAGGACCTATGCATGCATAGACAAGGGCCAACTTAGTACACAAACATTTCACATAAAAATCTCAAGAAGTCTTTACGCCAGTTAAACCTATCTACCAAAGCTAAAATTAACTTCCTTTTACTGTTTCAAGAATTTTATTTCGTTTTCAAATTGCCGTCGCAAAACATCAAATCGAAATGAGAAATTTTTTTAAAACAAAATTGAAAATCACAGAAACGTTAGTTGGGTTACCTACCTAAAATAAATCATGAAAAAAATGTCCACGCGCACCTAACATTACGCACTTTTATGTTAATCCGATAAATCCAATGTCCGCAAGTCCATCAACGCCATCAAGTCGAATCAAAAAATTATCTGTATCTAACTAGAGGTACCTACTACATTATGTACCAGTTCTCATTTTATTTTAAAAAAATCCAAAATCCAAAATCCATAGTAAGTTTAAAATTTTGATTGATTCACCATCACTAATTTATTTTTCAAAAAAAAACATTTTTCAACGTTCCACCCCGACTTCCTATTCTACTTATTCCAATTGCAATGCAAAAAAAAACCGGAAAAAATCTGCCCCACACCGCCATCTCTTTCTGTTTGTTTACAAAAAAAAAAACAACATGTCTTCACAATGGAAACGTCCCAACTGATACAGTAGCTAACGCGTGCAAGTGAGAAGGCCAATTGTTTTGAACTGTCATAAATCATCCCACCGTTTTGGATGCTGTGCCCTGAACCTGATGTGCTGCTGTTCAATTCCAATTCGAATGGCAGAAATGTTTTCCAGTCTCATTTTGCACTCTCCCGTTCAAACTATCACAACTCAGAGCAAATAGATAGGTACTCTTCGAAATTCATAGATACTTTTTTTATTTGTGAAAAGATTAACAAAATTAAAGGGGGACATCGGCTCTCGAAATCGAAAGAGCAACAACCGTTTTTCTTATAGGAACCTGGAAACGAAACGGTTTTATAAGAGAACCGTTTGTCGCACACTCAGGCAGCAGCCGGTCGAATGTGTTGGTTGGTTTGAGTTGGGCAAAAAAAAATTGTATCTTTGTGTTGAACCAAACACGCGCACAAAACACCGCCATTGCCCTGGAAGTGGTGTTGAGTTTGAATACCATGCCACGCTTTGCCGCAAAGATTCTCTATGCACAACCGACGAAGGCGACGAAGAGTTTTCAGTCAACAACAGACCGTTATACAGTGATCATGTCCACAAAAGTTTTATTCGTATTCGTCTTTGTCGTCAGCGATTCCAATTCCACAAAACAAAATAATCTTCTGTCAGTGTGAGCAGAGCGGAGCCGACGAGTGTTAAAGATACGAAAAAAAAAAGAACTACCGAAGAGGGTTAATTAATATCTGGTTCAAGTCCCACACTGCGCGCCTTCTACATAGATACACTCACAGAGTATCTTTCTCAGATAGATAGATAGATAGACAGACAAGACAAGCAGCGGCAGCGGCTCTTCTTCTGCTGCTTCGGATCAATCAGAATTTTTTGACGTGCCACACTCTTCGTTCGTTCGTAGTACCTACATATATTCTGGTTTTCGTTCGTTTGTACATTCGTATCTCTGTGTGTTTGTTTTCGTGTCGTCAATGTGTGTAAAAGATACGTTTTTGTGGAGTATCTACAACAACTGTGCTGCTGGCTGCTGTATGTCATTCCGTAGACATACGCGGTACGTTCGTTAGTCGAATTCATTCATTCATTCAGTATTTTCGGATTCTGTCAAACGAGACGTTGTATGTTGTGTTCGTCGTCACAAAAAGAAAAAAATTAAAGAAAAAAAAAAATATTCGTCTGTGCATCACCTTATAGAAATTATAATTGGCCGCCGCCGCTAAGTGGAAAAAATATATTTTTTCTTGTTTTTTTGTTTTCTTTGAAGAGGCGTTGACAAGATTTTCTCACGGTTTTTGTTTTCCAACAAAAAAAATGGTTTTCTTCATTTTTTAAATGCTAATTGGAATTTTGAAAATAAAAAAAAAAAAAAACGAAATATTCGCCTCCCAAATTCATATCTAGTCAAAAGTTGATGAAATATATTTTTATTTTTCATAACAATCATTAAACAAAAACTTAAAATTTTAATATTAAATTATATATACGAAATCAAGACTGATTAAAAACAAACTAAACAAAATAAAAATTAAGAAAACAAAAAAAAAAAGCCAATATCTTCTTAACCAATGTATACGTAAATTTTAAATAAATTTTACTTTCGAATCTTCTTTGATTAAAATAAAAAATTTAAAATAAACTCAAAAATAATAATTTTAACTCCAAGTTAAATAAAAACAAACTAAACGAAGTATACGATCTTAAATGCAATAATTCAACAACATAAGAAATTGTTTATATTTTGTCCCCCTTTGAAGAACTTAAATATATATTTAATTATCTTTAAATTTAATTAAAAATATTTAAGAAAAATAAGTGTTAAATAAATAATTAAAACAAAAATAATGTGAATTAGTGTTAATTAAACAACAACAAAAAATATTCCTTAATAATAAAAAATTAATTGCAATTAATAGTGATATAAGAATAAACAACAACAAAAAAGTGATTTAAACAAATTATTTAGTGGTGAACTCATATACCTAGATAAAAAAAAAATATTCAAGTAAACAAACAACAACAAAAGAAAAATCTGCAAAATGTTACACGAAGCACTGATGTTAGAAATCTACAGACAAGCATTAAATGCTGGGTAAGTCGATATCTTTTTTTTTTTGATAAGAATTTTAATTGTTTACCTGTAAGATCAAAGTTCTATTAAATACAACCTGCAAGCCACTATTAAGAGGGAGGAATTCAAGGATAAGAAAGATTTTGTTTAATTTTCTTAAGATTTTAGAATTTTTTTATATCCCTAGCAAAATGTATAAAGTGAAGCTACAGAAGCAAGAGAAGTTTTTTTTTCGTAGACGAAGTGTACAGAGATGGAAAATTTTTTGAGGGTATCAACAAGTTTTTTGAAAGTGTTTTCTTAGGAAATAAAAAGAGTAAAAATATTTACCTTTGTATAGGCAGGTTTTTAAATTCAAAAAGTCCTTATGTCTATCGCTTACCTGAAAATAAAAAAAAAAATTGGTTAGATTTTCAATTTAATTGAATTAGAAATACTTATGAATAAATAGAAAGGATACTGTTAAGGCAAAAAGGCTAAGAAGTCGTGGTCTATAAAATTGTGTCTACCAAAACTTACAACAGTCTCGATCACCAAAAATAGTAATAGTAAACAATTTTTAATACTTCTTATTACGCTATGGTTAGAGTTTTGGATTGTCATGTCGTAGTTCGGGATTCAATTCCTAGCCATTGTTACCTAAAAAGATTTTTTTTTCAAGGGTATTCCTACCTTCTTGAGAAAAAGTGGCAAATCTTCCAAGAGTAGGTACATACATTTCGCTTGTCATGTAAATAAAGTCTTTTTTTAAACAACTGAATTCGGCAAAAAATTGAAGGTCCCTCCATTCCAAGCGACACATTAAAGGTTAAGAGTTATAAGCTTAGTGGTTTAAAAAAAACCTAATATGAATAAAGTCTAGGCTCCATCGTAAGGGTTCGAAATATTTTTAGAAAAATTCAAAGACGAAAAGACCTACCATTAATATTTTATTCTGAGGCGTCAAGTTGACCTCATTAGACGTCTTTCTTTTTTAGTTCAGTGTAGAACTCTAAACAGAGTCTGAGCATGTCGAGCATGTTCTGAACATCCTCTAAACCAAACGTGCTCTGAGTTGTTTTTTGAAACATATGTACCTGACCACTTAGCGGTCACCATTTTTTTTTAATTTCCAACTGTCAAATTCTTGTGTTAAGAATTTAACGCTGTTTCCTCAGTAATTTTATTCTGAACTCATAGAGCGCATTCTGAACACAGAACATACTCAAAACGAAAAAATAAACACATCATATTCGAAGCTATGAACACTCTGGACTAAAAAATAAACACAATTTATTTTTTGACAATTCAGGCTCTGCTCTGAACTAAAAAAGAAAAAACGCCTTTTGTTGCATTCACGACATTCCAGAGATGTTGTGTCAGTAAAGGGTTGAGACTTTGATTTCAATGTTTGAATGTTTCTCGGACAGACCAAGTTACCTTTTTTTTTTAAATACCTTGGAAACCTTGTATCGTTACCTCAAAATAGTTAATTACATCCGTAAGACAGTTTTGTCTTCCTTGAAAACTTCTCAATTTTTTGTGTTACCATATAGGTTACTTTTTTTTAAACAGACGATAGTGTAAATATTTTTTCTTAATCTACTGTACTTAGTCACAAAGAAATTAATTAAATAATTACGAATGTGTTTACCATATTTCTAGAGAAAACACATAGGGTAAGTTATGCTTTCAATGAGCCTATAACTCGCTGTATCAGGGAGATGATCGATTTTAACTCTCATTTAAACAAAATTATAAGCTTATACTTTTTGACATGCTAATTAGTTAAGAAGATTGTATAATTTATTTAATTTCATTTGTTTATATTGAGAAGAATTATTAACTACAATTTATGATAAAAATTAAATACCTAATTATTGGCGCGCTTTTTATTCTTTTATAGTTCCTTAAAATAAAATTCCTTCAGTTGAATTTTAAGTTTTGTAGTTTTCAAGAAAGTCGGACTCTAAACAAGAGATAATCAAAGGTTAATCAAACATGGTTCATTTTCGAGTGAAGATTTTAACGCATGAATTTTTACCGATTAGTCGACGTTCAACTAGGGTAGATTGACTAATAATAATTAATTTTTAATGCAAAATATTTTTTTGTTCAAAATTCTTATTCACACTAAACCGAGGTTAATACGTAGTTGATTAGAGGATTAAAATTTGCAAAATTGGTCATAATAGTTTTAATTTTTTTTTTATTTATAAATGTTGTAGGTATTTGTCAAAAGCTATTAATGTAGCTCTTTTTGTTAAATATATATTTTTTATTATAGTCAATACATTATATATCAGAATTTAATCCACCTCTAGTTTAACTGCTTAAAACTGTTTAAATATGTCAAAGAAACTTAGACGAACTTCGAACTTCTAATAAGATTTTGTTTGAAAATCTTTATGTTAGAATATTTAGAGAAAAACGTTAGGAAAGAAAATATAATACAAAAATAAAGAGGAGAACGATTCTCGTAAATATTAAAAAAATAAAAAAATATTTAAAACAGTGTGACTAGTGATTGATTTCTGTTAAATATTAAAGCAAATGCTAAAACACTATTTGTCATTTCGGCATTTTTGCAATCACTAGCAAAAAAATACTCAACCAGTAAAATTTATAAATACCAACATTTTAGTTGCCTTCATACAACATTTTAGCAGTCGTAATTCTATGATTTCGTCAAGTAATTGTCTAGTTAGACAGTGGTTAAATAGCTAAACGTAGCATCAAATAGCTAAACGTAGCATTAAATAGCTAAACGTAGCTCTAAATTGCTTAAAGTATAAAATAAATATATGAAATGAGCTCTACAAACCTTAATTCAGTTACCACACTTTTATCAATATTAAACCAAAAATTGTGTGTACAAATTAGTTGGGTCTTAAACAACAATGAAGGTTTGTTCTTCATATTTTTCGAAGTTACACGTTTGTTTAAAGTTAGACAAGATTTAGTATCTAAAAACACTAGATGTAGGTGTTTTTCCGATTTTTTTTTGTAAAGTTAGTTATGCATTCATTATTTAAGCAAACTGATATACAGTCTGATTAGCTCACGCACGATCACCTTAAGATCAATCAATTGCATGCAAGTATAAAGAAAGTTTATGAAGTGTCAACACCACAATTCGTGTTTTTTTAAAGAGATAAATGTATGATATCGTCTTTTTTTAGCAAAGTTGGCATTTTTATTTTAATAAAAATAAGAAAATATTTCTAAACAAATTTTAATATTGTAGATATTTAATACCTTTAGTATGTAAAGTAGAGTGGAGAGTTTTAATATTTAATAGTATATATTTTTTTTAATTAGTGCTTTCACAATTTATGCGAACTGGGTTCATTTTCCTTTCGTCATTTTGAGTTTTAAGTCGCCCATATGGTTGAAAGTCCCCGAAAACCGATAGCTTTTCACAAAAATTGACATTTATTAATTTACATATTTTGAATTTCGGTAACGAGTCCAAAAACCTGCAGGAGACGATTACCCACAAGCCCAGAGTTCCACGAAGTGATTTGTGTTAAACTTCTAAAAACGATTTAACCTAATTTATAGGTAGAAAGGTAAAACCCGATATGACAAAATCAAAACTAAAAAGTGATGTTTAGCTATTCTTTGCAGATTTATTGAAAGAATTACGAATTTTTAATTTTTTTTTTTGAATGTTATTCGGATGAAAAGTCTCAGGAGGTCTGAGTAAATTATATGATATATTTCCAAAAGATTTCTGCAGAAGCTGTTTGGCTAAAGATGTCCTGCTATCTGCAAAAGACCTAGATATAGGTTTCATTTGAGAGATTTCTATTATAAGCAATGATCATAGTGATCTTGCAAAGGCAGATATAAGTAGTCTCACAAGATCGAAATGGTTTAACGATTCATGTGATTACACAAACAGCCAACTAATAGTCTAAGTATGTTAGTCATTATGCTGGCGGCCAATTCTACCTAACCTAACCTATGATCCATATAGTTTAGTTGATCGTGATAGATTCGCATCCAAAAATATATAAATTGACCGACTGTGTAGATAATTACCAGTTACTTCTGTCAGATTAAGCAAAACTAATTTAGTTCAATACTGACCAAAGAATGGTTAAAATACCAAAATAAATAAAAAAAACTGTAATTGCAAGTTACATCATCGCTGAAACTCTAATACCTCTAATACCTATTTTATGCTGTTTTATAGTAAAAAAAATGTCTGATGAACAAAGTCTCGCAACCCCAGTTAAAAGATCTTTAGAGCTCCAGACGCAAAATTTAATACCTCATATCCCTAGACGAACTATTTTTGCTGAAATATCTCAAAACACAAGAAAATGTCATTCTTTCTAATAAAAAGTATGCCATGAAAATACCCTACAATCAAGAAAAAAACCTCATAAGTCGATAAAACGAACGACAATACCTCTTTAAACATAATTAACCAAAATTAATTTTTTTTGCTGGAGTTTTTCCCGTAACACAGAAAAATAACTCGTTTCTCCATAAATAAAAGTACCCATTGATGGAATGGTTAGTGCGTTCAACTGTCACGCCAGAGGTATGAGTTCGATTCCCAGCCGTTGCCAACCAAAAGTTGTTGCGAGGAAGTGAAAAATGTATAATACATGCTGAACGTATTGAACAGGCAGTTTTAGGAATGGTTGAGAGTTATAAGTTACTAGACCTTGGTTCTCTATTATTAATTTATTAATTTATCTCTTTTATCAAATCAATAAACTGCAATATCTCTTAAACCCCTTACTAAACAACAGAAGTTTTATTCCTCGTACAATGCGAGGACCTAAAATTTTTTACCAAATTCGAACGGCTAAGATGAAACCCTTTTCATGACAAGAGACGGTTTGTCACATTCTCGCAAGAGGCAGTACCCCTAAAAAATCAATTCTGTTGATAACGGTGGGTATCGAACTCTGATCTCCGACAGAAATCATTTGGTGATACAAAAAATTGGGTTTAACTAAATGTTTTTATTTTACTACGCGAAAACTGACAAATACATATGTATGTTCAACTTCAAGATTACGGTTTCGTATTAGAAAATTGAGCTTAGCGTCTCATCTTAAGTGTTGCATTAATCGTCATTCAAATATCAATAAATAATACCAATTCACAGTAATTCTAGCTGCACGCATTTTGTTCAGTGAGTCAGTTACAATTTTACATATTTTTTTTATATTATACGCGTCTCAAGGGGTTATGAATACCCTTATAATATTACTTATAAGTCTTTAATACAAGGTACTCGTACGCCTAGACAAATTACTCGTAAATAATTATTTCTTAGGCGCAGTTTAATCAAATTCAACGTTTTATAGCAGGACATAAATCTTAGATACTCTAAGCTACAAGACTGCTACTAATAGGTTATGCTTTTAAAAATTTAACAAACATTTAACAAGTAGTCAACATGATAAAAAAATACATATTTATGATGTGTCAGAAAAATGTAACAGGTTAAAGGCTTAGTTTTGTTTTTGTTAATTCTATTAAATATTCTAAAGTGTGACAAACAAAGTTAATGGTAATCGGAGCCAGCTTAAGTGCGTTTTAACATAAAACATTTATTCAATCAGATTTATTAAATTTATTTCCCAAATTAGTTGTGTTACAATTGTTTTACTATCTTAACCCAGATTCCAATATTTGCAATCGATTTTAGACCGACTTTGACAAGTTGTCTTTCCCATCAAAAGAAACAGAAAAAAGTAATGTGCTCGTATGTTTTTGGCCACCCTGTTTGACATATACATATAGTTAGTCAGTATCAGTTGCGGAAGACAAGTGGAAGTTATTCTACACACCCTGAGATTCTAGCCCCTAGGTTTTGTCTATATTTTCAAAAATCTTCTTCGTCAAAAAAAAGTCAAACATTTTTTGAAAACAACAATAAAATTGCGTTATTCAATTATTTAAAATTAATCACAATTTAAGCTTTAAAATGATTAACGCCATTCAAAAATTTATTACTTCCCCATTATAATCCAAATTAAAAAAAAAATATGAGTGCTCTATACAGAGAGACAGAGATAAGTTTAGTAAAACACGTGACATTAATTTCGACTCATCATAAATTTTAATTCGAACACTTTTGTATTCCTTACGTCTGCAATGAGACTTTTTTATGATTCTTTTTTTGATTTAATAAAATTTATAATCAACTTTTCTGACACATTGGCAAGATAAGAGTATATTGGACATCAAATGTCAATCTAAATCTTGACGCACTAAATTGCTGTTTTTTTTTTGTAAATTTAGTTTGATTGTTATTTTGAGGAAATATGAAATCAAAAATACATAAAATAGTATTTTATGAGTTTTTCATAAATTATTATGCTTTGTTGACAGATAAGGTTATGTTGTAATAATTGGATTCATAATTTAGTGGAGATTGTTTTTTTTTAAATTAAGATTTGGAACGAGTGATATAGTATGCAGTTATTAGTTGCTTGGAGTCCAAGGGTGCTACGAGATACCCTTGGGGCTTTGTGAAATGGGAGATTTTGATTGTATTTGAATTAATATACCTATGCCGAATCTAAGGAATGTTACTAATACGAGAAACCTAAAGGATATTGTGTCCTTTTGATGTAGGGAAGTCCAACATGTTAAGGAATTAACGATAACCCTGAGATAACAATAAAAGCCTCTGATGAAATTCTGATTTTGAAGAATCAAGAAGTCATTAGTAAGTTGATAGAGGTCTGCTTTCGAGTGGAACGTCTTTTTAAAACTAAAATTATACTTTGGTGCAAACGAGTAACATGCAGGGAATAATTGAATGAATATCTGCTCAACATAGGAGTTTATTTAACATTCAGTGGAGGAATCTCCTAACCAGGTAGCGTATTTTCAAACTGTATATCAGTACATCCACTGAAAGTCTGCGCCAAACCATATTGCATCAACGAACGCGACAGCATAATGGAGCAAACTGTGTGCTATCACAGGAGGCACCTATGTCAACCTTTGGTGGCCCACTTCAGGGGTACGAATCATTTTAATTCCTTCTGCAAATTCTCTGTACCGTTCATGTAACTCCTCTGCTCCGCTTACGAGTATGTTCAATCGTTAGACAGGGGCCTATATCTAAGTGAAGTTCCTTCTCACTAAAAATTCCCACTCTAGGTGGGAGATGACTCCACTTTAAAAAGTGGATTAGAGTTTCACTTATATTGGAATAAATTACCATAGAGAAGATTCCCTAGGAATTCTTTTTATCCACACTTGCATGATCGTTTTGTTTTGTGGATATTTTCATTTCTTAAAAATAAATACTATCATCTTCAAAAATGCTATTATTTTGTCAGTTTAAAATTAATTCTGGTGTATCTCAGGGAAGCCATCTTGGACATTTGCTGTTTTTTTTTTTATTCATTAAAGACTTGCCTTTTATATAACAACATGCAATTATTTTTTTAAAAGATTTAATTTAAGTTCATTTATTTCCTAACTTGGGTCGGACCTGGAAGGACCAGTTTCACACACCAAGTTGTGTGCGCCACTTGAGTCACTGTGTTCTTCTAGACATGTGATGTCCCTTGGGATTAAACTCAAAGGTTTTCGAGCTAAGATCATTGGCAATCTGAATATCATTCCACTTTACTGGACTTCTACTCTTTTCGCTAAAGGCGGGTATAGCTGCACAGCTTCCTAATGCAGACGGGACAAAAAATCATTAAGAACATTTTACTGAAATAGCATAAAGCTTTATCGTCCATCTTTAACTATTTCTTCTCTACGACAAAGCAGGATTGGAATGATTAGTGTCTTATAAAGGGAAGCTTCAGTTACTCGAGAGAGAGAGAGTTTGCTATATGCAATTCATTTCTTTCATATTCCTTGTTCGATCTTACTCGAAGAATTGGTACGTTTGCTGGTTCTTTGTCTTAGCGATGATATACGAAATCCATTAAAACCCCCAGAATTATAGTTGTCTATGTTAATGTTCTGTCCAAGATGTCGCTGTTGGTTGTGATTTTTAGATGGAATCAGAAACTTTGTCTTGCTGTAATTTACATTTAAGACTATCATTACCGCTTTTGTCTCAAAACTCACAAAAGCATCTCTCATAACACTTCGTGTTCTTCCGCTCATTTCAGAATGGTTTGGATTTTCGAGGAATTAGACGGATCTTGAAATATTCTGTCCGCCTCTAGTATTGGCAAGCGGGAATTTTCTACTATTCTTTGAAGAACAATGTTATAGATATCGCAAACATGCAAGTTCTTATTACCATAAAAAATATCAGTGGAGTCATTGCTCTTCTTAATGGAGCACTTCTGCAATGTCATACTGCACAAGCTGACGAATTTCCAAGAGATGTGAAATATAGAAATTGCTCTATATAGTAGTTCGCCTTTAGAAATACTAGTACTGTCATAATCGGGCTTTAAATCGATGGAAAGCGTATGGGTGTCGAATTGAATACCTTGCCTTTTGTAGACTTTCCTGGTCCTAAGTTAAACTGATAAGAACCTATTAGGTTCTTGATAAGCAACTTCAGGCATTCACAAAGTAGGGGGAAAATAACTTGTAGCCGATCTTAAACAGACTGATACCTCTTGCAAAGGCCATATGATCTCGATTCTTGGGGATCGGAATGGAAACGCTGGCCAGTACATTTGACTTCCGGAAATATATCTTGAAGTAAGTTTAGTCCGATTTAAATGGGGAGTAGGTGAAAAATTACTTTCATTTAAGACAGGTCATAAGTTCCAAATATTAGATGTTTAAATGATTCGACATTTTAATGGTGCTCTGCAATGTTGTTGTTGTTGGTGTTATTTTGAAATGCGATTTTTTTTCGATATTAAAAACTGTGATACAAAAATGAAAGAAAGTGCTCAATACGGAAGATCCTGAGGGGTTTCAAAAACAGTACCTCCTTGGTCTTCGATAGAACTCTATTTTCATTTTACGAAGAAAAATCTTTTTCCGGAACTTGGCCTATCGCACTATCTTTTAGCAGTCCCAGAGACTCTTGTTTCGTTTTAAAAAGACGAAAGTCCCAAATCTATATGCGCCTTTTTCGAATGTTTTTTTTTTATTTCTAAGATGCAAAAAAAATGTGTTAATTAAAAAATAAGACCCAACACTTTTCTGAGGACTTAAAACATGATGGGAAAGACCAACATTCAAACATTTCAACGTCAGATTAATATTTCTCGGAATTAAAATATCAGTCGACTTTTTTTAAGACTTTTAGTTTTCGCTTTGAGGTTTCGTTATGAATTATGCTGTGCCACCTAGGTCACTTGGCAGAGACGAAAAGGCTGTTTCATGATGCAAAAATATTACCATAAAATTTCATGTGTAGAATTAATAGGTAGATCATCTCTGAGTATTCGAAAAAAATAGCGTGGCTGTGATTATTCTGCTTCAACTACCATTACTGCCATAAAGCTTTTCTATATGATGTTTTTTTATAATTAAAACTCATAATTCTGAAATAATAAATGTTTCCTAAAATAATGGCTGATGTAGAAGACTAAGACTTACTGAATTATGTATTCAAAATAGAGTTTTTTTTGGACTTTACTCAACAATTGGCGTTTCGTCCCTGCGATCTCACAAGGACTCATCAGTTGACTAGTGACGGCCTTGTCAAAACGCAATTTTTATTACATTCAGTAGGTACATTGCGTATTGACAAGGCTTTAGCAGTTTAACTGACGAGTCTATGTGATTTCGCCGGGACAAAACGCCAATTTTCGAGGACTAAAGGCAAAATTGCTAAAATCTCATACATCGAAAATTTTGACTGTTTTCATCTTTTGCACACGAATTTTTCGATTGATCTTCTAGTTTTAAAGTTTTCTTTTTTTTTTTGCCACAAAAAACCCCGAAAGAAAAACTGCCAAAAAAAGAAACTGTGTTAATAGCTTTTCCTCCAAAAGTACGTATAAATCTCTGAAAAACCGGATGGCAGCCTTCCGTCACACAGCTCCCACCATTATAAAATGACAGATAGATTTGTTCAGATACAATCTTTGTGGTTAAATCGACTGGTGTTGGGAACATGACTAAAGAATGCGATGCGAAAATTCTCATCGTAATCTTCAGTGATTATTGAGTGACTGTGATCAATCACCGTATCACTATAATATGATCTCTTCCCAACTCTAAGCTTATAGCTTCTTTATTTACAATGTTACCTTTTTGTTCGATTTGTTTGGTTAACAAACAAAACCACTTAAACTAGGTTTCAATTTCAAAACATCCAACTATGAGTTCCTAGCTGCTGTTTGATTGCTAACCGTCATTATTGACGCTTGATAGAACGATAAATTCAATGATTAAACACAATTGTGGAATGGACATGCAAATCAATTATAAATAAAAATTATGGATACAGGTTGAAAAATTTATATTTAAGCAAAAAAAAAATGCATTTGTATCGCAATAATTCAAAATTGTGTTGAAGTAGTTTTCAAGCCGCGTCTAAATGGTTAGGGTGTGATTATATAGCCTGTTTTGATCTTCGTGTTTACACCTTTGAGACAGGTTTGTTTTTTTTTTTTTGCTGCTCTTATCATTATAGATATTTGTGTGTGTGTATAGGTAATATATTAGATTACATTTTATAGGCTTTAGCTTTGGAATTGCAATTGATATAATATGACGTGATCATTGAGTAGAATTTGAAAAGTGCTTTTTGAGTGCCACACAACTTAACTAATTAGGTATATCAATATCAATATTAAACAGCTGCACTTTGAATTTGATTTTGTAGCTACTATAGGGGAATACGTATTTAAGATTAGGTAACATGGCAGTTGGAGGCAAATAATTTGATAATATAAACATGTCTTTATAGCTACTAATAGCTGGGGTTAAGCTTTTGAGGTTTTGCGAGGAATTTTATACTGGTTAAATGATATTGCTTCAAGTCTGGCACCACTATAATATGTAATACAGCTTTATAGATATTGCATTCAGAGGAAGCAAAAATGATCGCTTTTCAATCGTAAGACTTACTAATACGTCCCAGTTTGATCATGATGTTAAAAAAAGATGTAAAACACCTGTCAATCAGCCCTCTAACTAATTTATGTCGATTTCCTTTACACATGAGAAATCAATTTCTGTGTGAAGATTTCGATCTCTCGACAGATTTCACGTCCTTTACACTAAAAAAATCGATTTTTTTGTGACAGAGATCAAATCCCTCGAATCCGTATTTGAAGAAGGATTTACATGTATACGAAATACGCACACCAAAACAAAAAAATTGACAAGGGATCGAAATCCCTAGTGAGTAAAGGAAATCGTCATTAGATCTAGCGATTTGTCAGTCGATTGACAAGTATCTAATGAAGTGTGGAATTAAATAGAAATGCGTTCCACAAGCTTTTGCAAGCTTAATATTGTATGTTTCCCACTTCTGAGAATGTAAAACAAAAATTAAAATAAGAACAATCTGGGCTAAAGCTGGTCTTTTCTGTATCCAATAATTTTGTCTAAACATTTAAGCTGTGGAAGGTAAAGCTAAGTAGCAACTCCTATGAACATTTTATATTCAATTCAAATGCCTTTTCTTCTGATTTATATATTTAAGTCATACAATTCAATAAAGCGAAAAATTAGAAACGGCGGCGGTTTGATAATTTAGTTAACTGGAAGAAAGATGGCGCTCAAAGCGCAGGGAGGATTTTTTTTCTAAGACATATTTTTATCATTCAAGGCAATAACAGGCAAGAACATGAAGGGTTTTTCTTTTGTATCCCCGAGTGGAGCGTGAACGAATAGAGCTCGCTCCAAACCATGCGTGACCTGAGCGCCCCAATCTACCTTAGAAACACTGTGAAGCACTGAACTGTCATTAAATCATTTTTTTTTAATAAACTGCTCAAATTGTCACCTTTGTTTGTGGAATTGGTGATTCAGGAATTTTTTCTTTTTAATTAATTTCTTGTCAGTTAGTGCTCAGATTTGCTCCATCTATTCGGTCGTTCTTACCGAGCTCATAGAGCGAGCTTCGATGGAGATCTGAGCTAAAAATGAAGTGTTTTTTTAACAGCTCAATGCCTTGCATTAAGGAGGTGATATGCTAATATTCTTACAGTGACTGAAAGAACTTTTGTTGATGCTGTTTTCTTAAAAGTGAGTTCCGTGTTTTTATATAGGTAACACTACTTCTTAGGCGTTAAACCATTTAACCAAGTTAAAATAGATTTTCACTTTGAAAAAATTTCGACAACGCTGGGTATTGCTGTAGAACTTTTTGACGACTATTAGACTTTCTACAAAAGGAAAACACATATTTCGAATATGACTAAATTTTTGAAGTAGGTAGAAAACTATCAATTTATTCAATGAAATGTCAAGGCCCAAGTTGAAGCTTTACACGAACAATATGCGCAAACAGGGCACTTTCTCCAAGCACTGGTGGTGTGCAAATGGAATATTAAAATGAAAAAAAAAACTTATTTTAACGTTTGCACAAGTTTTTCTCAAAATGCATTGCTCTCACGAAAAAAAAATTCAAAACTTTTGTGTCTGGAATTTTATAAGCAACAATTTTCACCATAACACTTCTTCAATAAAATTAACAGTTTTCGAAATATTTTAAAGAAAAATCGCCCCTTTTTTGTCCAATGAAAATTTAAGTCAAGACGAAAAACAAATAAAAAAAATAAAGGCACAACCTGTAGAGAATCTTCGAATTTCACAGTAAGTCCAAACCTATATAAAGACCAAGCCATCACCGATGCCAAGAACCCTTGGACTGGGTGCCTGGAAAAAGCGTGCTAGAAGATAGAAACCCTCCATAGGCGGGACCCAGACATGGATTGAATTGGAATAGTCACGTGGGATACGAATAAACATGTCTTTGGATTGCATTTCTCCGGCATATTAAAGTGGATGTTTTTGATTTTGATAATCATTTTTTACATTGTCCTTTTTGCTCTTACAAGACCAACTAATTTCAGTGGACCATGTCAGCGAGTGCAGTCTCCATTTTATTGCTTAAGTTTTTTTTTCAAGCTTCAGATATTGTAATCTCTCAAAATAAAATACGACACATGTACATTTATACATACACAGTTGAATCTTTGTGTAGAGATTTTTAGTACTTCTTGGCATAATAGCTAGTGTATTTGGCTATCATGCCAGAGGTCTGGGTTTGAAACACAGCCGCGGCCACCTAAAAAAATACATTTTTTTCAGAGGAAGTTCCTCTTATGAGAAAGTAGAAAATACTCCAAAAGTATATGCTTCGACATCCTTCCCACCTTAGGCACTCAAAAACGGCATACAACGACCTTTGTTTCTTCCCGTTCTGTCTTGTCACATAATATTTTTTTTTTGATCAGTTTTATATTAAAAAGTCAAAATGTTAATCAGATGCCCTCGTTCCATCAATAATTTCCCTAATTTCTTAAATCACATATTTTAAATTCCTTGACTTACCGTCGGCAAATAGACATACATATCTCAATGACCAAATCTCCATAAAATAAGAATTAAAATTAAAGGTATTTGTTTAAGATATTGGAATATTTTAATATGCAAATTCTAAAGACAAAATCTTTGAGATAGAGTCATTAGCTCACAGTAAAAGCACACAAGTCGATATATGTAATCTCAATCGAGCTTGAATATGAAACAGAGAATCCATAAATTTTCATAAATTATATGTCGAAGCAATTATGAGACTTTGAACAAACAAAAACAATTTGTATTTGTAAATTCTAGAGATTCATCTGACTGATGATGATTCCACACACAAAAAAACATCCATGCCATTTATGTATCTTTTTCAATTGATCGCAAAAACGATCGGATCGTGATGCATTCCATATTTGAACTTCGAACATTCCCGCAGAATGTATTTAATTATTCGGTATTTTTTTTTTCTTTTTAAATCACGTTAAATTAAAAATTACTGCTTCGATATCAATCAACCTATGGATTCCAATGGAATATAAGATAGTATGTACATAGATACATTAAAATGAGAATGTGTATGATTGTATCTTTTGTAGTAATTATTAGATACTTTAAGTTTATTATGTTAATTGTTGTGGTTTTCTTTTAAATAGAATGTGGACATGATTGACGTTTCAATTGTCATTTAGTCAAACTTACTAAGAACCGACTTGAAAGTATCTTTAGAATGAAAATTACTTAAGATAGACACAAATGAAAATGGTGTGTATGTAAATTGGAGTGAGTGGGATAGGGTTGCATTTAGATTGGCGCTATAAAACTGAGTGATATGTGCCGTGCCATGCCGAGGAGGGGGATAAATTAGCGGAGGAGTTAATCGTGACTAATTGTGTGCGATCAAAGGAAATGGTGTTGAAGTAAATATGACGTTAACATCGTTCCACACAAAATCGGGTTGAGGTTGTTAAGGTATTTATAATCTGAAGTGAGTGGGATTTTTATTCAAAAGGAATCGAGAAAAAAAAAAACAGATCAAAACAGAAGGGGAGTGACCTCAAATTTATTGACTTTGATGAGTAGATATACATCTTCAAAAGGCACGTAAATGCGTTTTACAATCTTTATCAGGTTTTTCATAGACCTTCATTATACCTAATTTATTTCAAATTACACCTTTTATTAAGATTGAGGGGGACCTACATTCCCTTTTTAAACATTTTCTTACTTTTTGATTTATTTAAATTTTTCTAATCTCAATTTTTTCTCTCTATTTTTCTTGCAGTGCTCTTCCTAATCCACGCCCACGATCAACTGAATCGGCAAATTCCAGTGAACGTTGTCCATCGCACGATTCAACTTCATCAGCCGAGAATGGCAGTGCCAGTGGCAATGCATCCAATATGCATCCAATTTCACCGAACTCAGCATTTCCAACGATGATTCCACCCTCGCCAAATAGCAATTCATCCCACCACCACCATCACCAGCAGCAGCAGCACCACCATCATCAGCAACAACATCATCAACACCAACAACACCACCAGCAGCATCATCATCAGCAAACACCACCGTCCATGGAAGCTTACCTGCATATGGTTGCAGCTGCAGCTCAACAATACGCTCAGTTTCCACTAGGTGGCGGACGAATGCCAATGCCAATTCCACCAGCAGCAACTGCTGATCCACACTTTAAGCTGCCACCGCAAGCGTCGCCAACTGCGTCTAGCATCAAATCCGAGGCTTTGGACTTTCGGACAAATTTCAAGCGGTCGTCGTCCGATGATGAGGAGGATGAAGTAGAGGATGCGGAGGAAATGGAAGACATCCAGGAAGATGGAAATCCACTTGATCTATCGACAAGTTCCCGCAAACGAAGTGCCGACGAGGATGACTCCCCCACGCAGATTGCACATCAAACCAAAAAGTTGTACAAAGGCACTCCACCGCCGACAACACCACCAGCATCAGGAGCGCCGACTACAGCTCCCCTCATGACAAGCGTGAACCCATACCTTGCAGCGGTTGCAGCCGCAAACATTTTCCAGAATGGACCATACCCGTCGGGTGGGTGGAATGGCAAGAATGACTTAGTCATCGATCCAACCAGTTGCTTGGAAAAGATGACAGACCTAGTGAAGGGGCCGAGGAAAGAGAAGTCCCCTCGCCAGCAGACTCCAGTGCCACAGGCTCCACCAGCCGCTGCCCCCATTCCATCAAACGAAGGTGTAATGGCGTCCAAGGGGAGACACAATATCTGGCAATCGCACTGGCAGAATAAAGGCGTAGCAAGTAGTGTGTTCCGGTGTGTTTGGTGCAAACAAAGCTTCGCAACCCTTGAAGCACTCACCACCCACATGAAGGACAGCAAACATTGCGGAGTAAATGTTCCACCATTCAGCAATCTCCCAAATACTGAACGGCCCCCGCAGCAGCCCCAGATGCAGAATCATCAACAAATGCGAAAGCCATCTTCGCAACAGCCCATGCAATCTAAGTCGAATTACAGCAACTACCCGTCAAATCGGGACCCTAACACTCCGCTTCCAAGGAAGCTTGTTCGAGGACAGAACGTCTGGCTGGGAAAAGGCGTCGAGCAAGCTATGCAGATTCTCAAGTGCATGCGATGTGGGGAGAGCTTCCGATCGCTGGGCGAGATGACCAAACACATGCAGGAGACTCAGCATTATACGAACATTTTGTCCCAGGAGCAAACCATTTCCATGAAGTCTTCAGGTTCAAACGTTGGAGGTGATGGAAAAGACTCCATGAGCTCCGAAGAAAGTCGCACTTTGAGTGCGGTGCTCACGTGCAAAGTCTGTGACAAGGCATTCTCATCGTTGGGAGATCTCAGCAACCACATGGCCAAAAACAATCACTACGCTGAGCCACTGATGCAATCCATGGCTGGAGGAGGAGCCGCAGGACGTAAGCGTCAGGTGCAGAAAAAACGCGAAAAGTCTCTGCCAGTTCGAAAGCTTCTTGAAATGAAAGGTGCTGCTGCCGCCCATGCCGATGCAGTCGATGCCATGGAGGCTAAGATGAATAGAAACGAAAAGATGGAAGCTGCGATGTTTGCCGAACGAATGAGGCAGTACATTTGTGGGGTTAAGGCTGAAGCTGCCCCGGAGGAGATCAATAAATCTCCAATTATGCTGAAGAAATCACCGGAGCAAGAAGTCAAGAACGGTACAGCCAAGCCGGGCTCTTCATCGGTACTAAGTGCAATCGAACAGATGTTCACGACAAGCTTTGACACTCCCACTCGCCATAACAATGCCCCGCAACCAGTGAATGCAGCCAACAAGAATACATCTCCAGTTGCATCGAGTATTCTGAAGCGCTTGGGAATCGATGAGACCGTCGATTACAACAAGCCGCTGATGGACATTCAAGATCCGTACTATCATCACTACGCTCGCTACACCAGCAGCGAACGTAGCGCTAGTGAGTGTAGTGCTGACAACAACGAAGCCCAGAAAACCAAAGCTCGATCCGAAACTCCCGAGAAACTGGAGCCAAATCTACCAATTAAAAAAGAAGAACCCGAAGAGAAGGAAAACTCCGAGGAAGAAGAACGGCACGAAGAGAAGCCCAAAATTCCATCACAAGCTTCGACCCCTAATGGAGAGCTTAATCTATCCACCACTGATAGAAACCACGAAACCAGCCCCAAGGCTGCCGCCAGCCCAGAGAGCAACCGCTCTGGAACCCCGAAATCCCCTGCCTCAAGCCATAAGTCATTTGGCGGTGATGGCGAGAAGAAATACCCAAGTGACAGCTTAAACGCTCTGTCCTCCATGTTTGATTCGCTAAGCAGTGTCGGAAGCGGTCGATCTCAGCAACAGCAGCAGCAGCAACAACAACACCAGCCAACAATTGGCAAATCATCCGAGGAATCTTTATCGGCGGCTTCAAACTCTTTGGCCGCTCTTCGACAATTCTGCGATCAAAAAGAGAAAACCGCATAAAATTTCGACAAACCTATCAAACCATCAATAACGTCGACATCGCTACGGTCGATAAGTTTAGCTTTGGAATCCGGTCGCCATATCGGCGACCGCAGTAACGACTCGTTGTCAGAGTCTAGAGATGCTACGGAACGGGCCAGAAATCGGTGTAATGCGGTCGCCGGATTGGCAGCCGGGCATCATAATATTAATCATCGCTATCGCCTTCGTCATCGTAGAAGCATCATCGATCAATCGGTGATGCCGCCAAACGACTTGGGACGGCGAAAGCGACCGGGCTGATTTGGGAGCGGAGGAGGAGAGTTTAACAACTTCGCCACATGGGAACAAATTCAATGAGGTAAGTCAAATCACTTATACTTTTTGTAAATAATTCTTTGTAAATAAAAAAAAAAAAAAAAAACTAATAGATAATTTTTTTTCAACTTGTATTTTTCCAGGAATCTTCCTAGACATTCGCCTGACATTGAGATACATACAAGCAAATAAACAAGAAACAACAAAAAAAAAAACAATTTACTACCCTGGAACTTTAACAACACAAACCGAAAAATTATTTTCAAAAAAATCTGTTTGATGAGAACTAAGAACTTCAAGCCACAACGAGACGTCAAATATTGGACCACAATGGATCATGTGACTATTCGTGGGACCATGGATTTCTTAAAGACACAACCGAAATATACTTCAACTGCGGCTGCTGAAGATGACACCAAAACTAACAAAACTATTTTGATGCAGCCTCAGCCCTTGTTAGGGCTCCAAATGCTTCATTAAAGAGATAAAAACTGAAATTTCATTTTAAGCTGATAGTAAATTTTACTATCGGTGTTTATTTATTTTTTTTTAAACTAAAAAAAAATATTTTAAATTCATTTTCGGGGCAACATTTTTGTCAACTATCAATTGATAATGGATATATATAGAAATTTGACATCAACTTAGACATATTTGACAATTATTTTGATTGTTTAGAAAGACAACGTCATTTAAAAGAAAATAAATGATTTATTAATGAAAAATTGATCAGGTTTAAATTATCAAATAAAGGTTGACGATCGTACTAGAATTCAACGTCTTCATCTTCAGAAACAGTTCTGGTTTTTATGATCTTTTTAACTTCTGACTTACATTTTAAATAATGTTAACAAGGGTTTTTTTTTCTGAACGAAAAAAGCTAGAGAACTGATAGCCTGATAGACCCGACTAATTTTTTACATTCTATATATTTTTGTATTTATTTATTTTTATCAATAAGACAAAGGAGATTTATTTTTCAGTCTGTTACACTATTTTTTCAAAACCTGATGGTGTAAAAGTGATTTTCTAATTTTTCGAAAATCTCATTTTCTTTTAATTTTTTCCTTAATTTGCAGTAAAATAAAAAATAAAAAAAAGACTAAAAATTCTAACAAAAAGTAGTTTTAACTTATTTAAAATGAAGTGCATAAGTCTGTTGGACGCTCTCCTTCTATTGACCTCATATCGTACCTACGTTGTTCTAAATCCTATCTCTAGAAACATTCCTTCCATAATTATACGCATACTGATACTTTAACTTTGGTTGAACTTAATATCTGCTGAAATGGGTGACCAAACCTGGGCCACGGATACACCACTTTTGTACAACTTGCTCTGAGGTTTGCAAATTTAAAAATATAGGAGGATTTGTATTAAGAACTGGTAAGAAAATATATTCTTTATATTTAAGCAAAAACATGAACGGAGCGGAATTAATGGAAAGTGTACAAATAATATCTATTTAATTTCTTTTCTCGATAATTTACCTTTTTTTTGCATAGACATAAGACCCCTCACAACTTTATGCCTGGTAAGTCAATCGATTTTAATTAAATTTTTTTCAGTCACTACTTTCAAATATGACTCTTATTTTGATATACCTATCATGTATAGCTATACTCAATGCAGAAGCATCACATAACGTTTCGACACCGATTGGATTGGACGAGTTTATTGGTAACGCAAAAAAAACTTGGACCGGTTATTAACGAAACTCGAATTTACTGAAAAATCTTTTGCATTGCGTAAATTTTTTTTTATTCTGCACGAAAACTTATTCTTTTCTCAAACTCTAAAAAAAATTAACGAAACTTTTAACTAATCTCTTAAAAATCCGGCGAAACACTGAACGAGTTTTTTGAATTCTCTCTGAACTCACGAAATTATTCACGACTCTCATTCAAATCCCTTGATATTCCCGGTAAAAATTCTAGACAACCACCAACCTCTGAACGAAACGTTAAATTTCGAGTACTAAATCTACTACTAAATTCATAATCAGAACCCCATAACCCACATGGCATTCTAGAAACGGCAAAACTCTGAACGAGTTTTAAGATTCCGCATGAAATTCTATTTTTTTGTAACACAATATCTGACGAAACTATTCATTCACAAAATCTTATAAAAAAAAAATAACAAAATTAGAGGCCATGACGACTCATAGAGAGCCTTAACAAAGTGACTTACAACTCTCAACCATTTTTGTGTGCGTGTTTGTTGATTCGGAACAGCTAATGAGCAGCACTTCTGATGACAAGAGATATTCTTGGAGGATTTGTCAATTCCTCACAAGAGGCAGTAAGTCCCTCAACAACTTTTTTGTAGTGACAGAGAATCTAACCCAAGACCCCTTGCCTGACAGTCCGACGCAATTATCATTAAGCCAAGGGGTACTACATCAAAATCTCTTCCCAAACTCTGTATACGAATTTTAACGAAACTTTTAACAAATTCCATTAAAGTTCTTTCATATTCGCTAGTTTGTCTTGAAACTGTGGACGGTGTTTATTTAATCCTCATTAAAACATATTCTTTTGTCACACTTTGAACCAGTTTAATTGAGAGTCGTAACAAATTTTAACGCAACTTTTCATGAATTTCATAATATTCATCCACAAATATCATAAAAACTCGAAACTTTAGACAAGTTTTATAATTACGCACGAAAGTTTACGCTTTTTTTAAACTCTGAACAAATTTCAACAACATTTTTCACGAATTCTATACAAATCCTTTTGTTTTGTCCGATTCTCAACGAATGTTAACGAAACTCTGCACGAAATGCTTGCAATTCTTTTATTTTCCACCACGAAATTTTGAAGAGTTAATGTGTTTATTTATTAAGCCTGAAAACCAATTTTTTTGTCATTTTATTAAGATTCGAATTTTGACGCAACTTTTCACGAATTCAATTTAAAAAATCGGAAAAATCTGAACGAGTGAACATGTTTTTAATTGATTGCGTACGAAAACCTATTCTTTTGACAAACTCTGAACGAATTAAATTTAGATTCGTCACGAATTTTTAATGAAACTTTTCAAGAAATCTATATACGTACGTCCAAATTCTTAATATTTCAACTAAAAATTCTACACAACCGCCAATCTTGACAAACCATTCTTTGCATTTTCGCAAAACATTCTAAAAAACCCCGCTGAACTCTGTACAAGTTTTGACATTCTGAGTGAAATTTATTTCCCTTGTTAAATTTTAAACAACCTCTAACGAAACTAATCATTCACGAAATCTTATTCTCTTGTCAAACTCCGTAGGAATTTTGAAGAAACATAATTCTCCTCTAGCCAAAACAAACACTAAAGCCAGAATTACAATTGATCAGAAGAAAGCCCAAATTATATGAAGTCTTGAACTCAAATTCATATTCAGAGAGTCACTCACTAATCACGACTTAAGAACCAGTAAGTACTTTACCAACGTAAGTTTTTTCCAGCCAAATTCCATCGAGTTAAATTTGATCTTGGATACGGGCTTCAGGTTATCAGTAAAATGTCATGCTAACTTAAACACTGTGCAAGAGAACGCTGCGACGAAATGCCCAAGCCGTCAATACGTCTTTAAGTTAAACGCTTCATGTTTCTTCAACTCTCCCCCGAAATTTAAGAACACTATTTGTCTAAAATGTATGTAACTCAACATGATTTTATAAAATTCTGAACGTATTGAAATGAAACTTTTCACAAATTCGATGAAAAAGTTTATATTCACCCACACACCGTACCCAAAACATTTGGACAAGTTTTAGGACCCCGCACGAAATCATATCCTCTTATTATTTTTTGAATGAATATTAACAACATTTTTCACGAATTCTATACAAATCTTTTTGTTTTGTCAAATTCTGAAAGAAATTCTTCCTTAAAAAAAGTTTTATATTCCCATCACAAAACGTAGATTACCGTGAAACTCTGAACGAGTTCTTAGATTTCACACGAGAACCTATTTGTATGCCAAACTTTTAACGAATTTTAATGAAACTCTTCAAGCAAAAAATACTGTTGTCAAGTTTTGGACGAATTTTATATCTTGATAAATTTTATACAAAATCTTTCTCATTTCTGCCATAAATTCTAGGAATCCGCTCAACTTTGAACAAGTCTTATGGCTTCGCATAAGATCCTATTGTGTTTTCGAATTCTCAACGAGTTTTTTTATAAAATTCTGAACTCATTTTATAGAAACTCTTAACAAATATCATGCTAAATGTTTTATTTTCCACGGCAAAACTCTGAAGAGTGAAGGCGTTTATTGACGCACGAAAACCAATTCTTTTCTCAAAGTCTGAAAGAATTTTAGAGAAACTTTTTATGAACTTCATATAAATTCCTTGATAATCCCCCAAAAGTTCTGTCTAGAAAACTATGCGGTGATTCTTGATTCCGCAAGAAAACCCATTCTTTTGTCAAACTCCCAAGGAATTTGAACGAAAATCTTTACGAATTTCAAAAATATTTTTTAACATTACAAAAGTGGTTAAACGTGGCTCTATAAAAGCTTTTTACGATTTTGTACTGCCAACGAAATGGTTGTACAGGAGATACCCGTGCTATACGGCGGTAAAATACAAATTCCAATTTCCCATCGCGGATATAATATAAAACTGGTCTGTACCAATGTCCGTCTGAGCAAATTTGCAATCCCTTTAGGATCTAGCTCGATGTACTCCTGACACACAGATGCAAAGACAAACAGACCGATAGATGGAACCTATGAAGAGAACTTCTTGAACTTCTTTGCTATCGAACTGATTTATATTTCCAATGAAACAAATTCTGCAATTTTTCTAAAACCTTAGGACAAAGTATTAAATCTATTTTTACCTGAAATATGTTTATGTACTTAAAAAGATACAATTTTAATTGTCAAAGAAATTTCTTACCAAAATTCTGAATATACATCTCCAATAAATTACTTTCATTTTCTTCACCTAATAGGCCACTAACACTGAAATGAATTATCACTATAGTTCATATGGAATTTTGAAAAAAAAAACAGAAAATAGTTAAAAAACACTAAATTTCTTAAAAACACTCTTGTTTCCAATTGGACTTGGTTCCTAATATGAATTAAAAGACTTTTTGTGACGACGACTCCGAACACTGGACTACTACGGTGCATGTCAATGCAAGTACAAAACCACGGCATTACAAAAAAAAAATTCAACTAAATTTTATTTTGCAAAAAACTACACTTTAAACCAACGGAAAGTTATATTTTTTTCTGGAAAAATGATCTACACAAATTGAAAAACAATAATTTCATAAATTTAAGACCGAATATTGAAAATTTACTGCAAAAAATAATTAATTAATGTCACACAATCGCGGAGCAAATCAAGAAATTATTACTTTTGCACACTTACTAGACTAACAACTGATTACTGAATTTGGAGCGAAAAGAAAGCACAGACATGATGGATGATGGATTGTGTCTTTGTGTTTGTGTGTTTCTTTCATGGTTTGATGGGAGATGCACATGAGACATATGAGAATAAGAATGGGTCACAGTTGGGTGGCCATGAATTGGCAAACTATGCAAAATCTATTGTTATATTGGATGTGGGTAGTTGGGTATGGCTGCCATTTTAAAGAAATATATGGTAAGAATGTGATAGCAGGTGGAGGTTGTGGTGAGTGTTGTTAAATGACTTATGGTGGAATTAATAGGATGGCAGGGTGGTCGTCTGAAATTCGATGATATGAATGTGTTTAGCTACTTACATATTTGTTTGTTCTGATTCGGTTTTGGAAAATTATAAATTAGAGTAGATTTTTGATAAGGTAGACATATTTTAAGGCATAAATGTAGATAATTGTTGTATTCACAATCGTGTTTTGGATAAATGGGATACAAAATAATAAAATTGCTTAAGATCTTAACATCGATGTATAACAGTTTTTTCATCTACAAATATAAATTAAATTGGAACGTAAAATTAAAACGCAACCACTTGTTTGTCTGTCTGTTTGTCGGAGCCAATCTAAAAACTGATTTTGATGGAGAATCTATATAAAATTTAGACGTATCACATAAATGATCGTTAACGAAAAAATATTTGTAAGTTGGATTATACATTTGTTGGTTATTCACTGTGAAATGAGACCATTAAGACAAAATGTCAGCTTTAAATATTATTAACAATACTTTAAATGTAAACTGACAACAGACCCGATTTCCTTTAATACTCAGAAAACAAATAAAGAATTTATAGCAATGGCGATAATTGTTCGATATATCTGCATATTCGTAGAGAACTTCACAATGAGTGATTTAGCCACTTTTTGACTCGGAAAATGTAAAAAAAAATTTGTTTTCGATGTCTTACAATTTAAATTTCTGAATAATATTCACCGAAATTTTTTATCATTTTCACATTTTTGTCAGTAAAAAATCTATGGAAAAATATAAGGTTTTTCCAATAAAAGGTTTCATTTCAAATTTCGGGGAATTTTTTTAATTGTCAAATTTAAACTGTCATTGCGATCACCTTTGATTTATAAAAACTATGCGGTTTTTAAGTATATTATGTAGATAGTTGATGTACACACGAAGGTTGTGTTGAAATAATAAAAATTCTCTACAAAAATGGTGGAAATATTTCAAAAATTTTTAAACAAAATTAATCTGGCGAGGCTCATTTCCAATTATCGCATCTGGGACTCTGAAAATCCTTGAGTAATATTGAAGCAACCTCTAAATTCAGAACAAGTGACAGTTTGATGCTCATTTTGAGATGGCGTGGTGGTCTTACTTGGCCATATTTCTTGGAAAGTGTTGCTGGTGCGCTGTTTTAGAGAATGGATTGCGTTACAGAGCGATGTTGATGGAATATTTTTGCTTGAAATCAGCAATGTTTTCTTTAGCGCCACATGCAACTCATCTCGTGGAAAATGGGTCAAATTTGTTCTGGTGAGTGAATGCTTGAAATGGAGACTTTAACTGGCCGCTTAGATCGTGCGATTTATTGCTATTGTATATTTGTCTTGGAGTCATGTAAAAGATACAGCTTACGAGGCTATTGCTCTGCCAACAATCTATGAACTTAAAGTGAAAATCAGAGCAGATTGTTTGCGAAATCAAGCCACAATTAAGTAGCCAGAGCCGAAAATGTCATTCGGCAGGTATTGTTTTCCATTGGAAGGTGTTTTTATAATACGAAACTCGTTATACTACTAAAACATATTCGCAAAGTAAAATAATAAGCACTTTTCAACTGGACTTATTGAATTATTGTTTAAAGGTAATATTTTCCAAGAAAAGTAATTTTGAAAAAGGTGTGTGTAAATAAATGGACGCACGATAGAAATAAAGCATCTAAAGGTGTGCTGCAGAGAATAGTCCAGTAGATGATCTTGTTCACACATTCAAAACATATAAGCACGATAAAGAGTTAGACCAATTCAAGTTCCCTAAATGTGTCTTAGAAAAAGAAAACAACACAAGATGAAACATTTTCAATGAATTTTCTTAAATTTATGTAAAACTATGGCAAACAAATAGTCGCCTCATGGATCTTATGCGGCAGTTAATGTGTTCGAAGTTATTTTCTAAGACTTTTTCATAACTTTTGGGGTCATTTGGGCTATAACTTGCAGGGTGTTAGTTTTTAAGTAAGGGCTGCAAAATTTAGATCAGAACATTGTTGGTACGAAATGTGAGCAATTTTGTTAGATTTGCATGTGTATCAGTGAATGTATGTACGTCTGAAATTTTTGAAAAGACTCATGTATGCGTATGTTATAATTTTATATGAAAACTATTATTATTATTATTTGTATACCAAATTTAGAAAAGCAAGTGCAAAATTTTTCGGAATGTTCCCAAAGATTTTAAATAATTTTTGTCTGATTTCTTTGATATTTCTTAGACAAAATTTGATAAAATCTGATAGAAGTTTGACAATTTTGACAGCTGAAAATTTTCACCCGACGACTTAAAAAACTTGAAATAACAGAAAATAAGAGTTTTAAAAATGTATTTTTTTTCTAATTTTAAAATATAAAATGGATCAAAGGGGGCCAAAAAAAAGGCACAAACTCTGCGAATGGCGACGAATTAATAGTTCTGGGACTTCGACAACAGCATCACTCACAGAAGTACCTACACTGTTTGCAAATATTTAAATAGTTTTAGTTTTCTTAAATTCTATTTACACGATTAAACCGCTCGCCCAAATGATAAATACATATTATAGAAATGAAAGCTCTTCAATACAAACTACCTTTTTACTGCTCTAAGACTCGACTTTCAACGTACAGTGGCCAAATTCGAGACGAGCAGTTCGATAACCAATCATCTTAATTCTCTCGATCGAACGAATGCCAGATTGTCTGATAACATCACCGTTGGTTATATCCGCCGTGCATTCGGTCTTTCGCAGACTTCAACTTGCTAAATTTTGCCTCGAAACTTGGGCCTGCAACCGTGTTCAAAGTTAATTTGGAGCTAATACTCAACTTTTTAGAACCGTTGTTCTTATAAAACTCTGTTGATTGCACCTTAAGACAGTTAATCGAAGTTCGGACAGACATCCAGACAAAATTGCGTATAAGTACTCTATAATCGTAAGGTCAAGTTTGATTATTCGATATTCTCTGTTCGAATTCAAAATTTGACCTTAAACACTTAGCAGATCGCAAAAAAAAAAGGCTAAGCAGTGATTTAACTAGTGCAGTGCAGTTAGACCGGCCGGAATAAAACGCTCGGGCTTTATTAAATACAAAATAAGTTAGGTGGTGCGACAGTTCGCAGAGAATCGGGTCCTCGTGACTTGTAACTCTCGATCATTCATATGTGCGTGTTTGTAGAAATAGAGAAGACCCACAATTTACTGCCGATTCCGATTAGCAAAACTTTTCATGGCAACAGATAATCTTGGAATAATTGTCTATTCACTTTGAAAAACTGATACTCGGCGGTGGTGGCTGATAATCGAGCCCAATACCCTCCGAATGACAGTCCAATGCACTGACCATTATGCCAAGGGGTACTATTTGAGATTTATTACGCCCTACTTTATTTCATGGCTGTACCGGCTTAGCAAACGAAAGAAAACGCTATTAAATTTATTCAATAGGAATTTATAGAAGATCAAATTGTGAATTCTGTGCGAATTGCACCATACTTTGTTGAACACAAATCCGGAGGTCTAACAGTTAGAAATTGCGAAAAAAGTTCGAACTTTGGTACTTGAATGAAATCCATCAATTTTTTTTAATAAACTGAATACAAATTGAGCCATTTTTAGTAAAAATAAAGATCAGACGCGTACACAGTTTAAAATCTCGCTTCTAACGAAGAAATGCCTTCTCTAACTTTGAGTGCAATTCTTTGAGTCATTGGCAATCCTCGGGCCCTTTTTTCATAAGGAAGTCTCTATCTATAGATTAGACGAAATTGCTTAAATTAAGCTTAACATTTCTCACGTTTGCCGCCACTTACGGCATCAAGACCAACAAATTTGTGTCCAATGAAACGAGACCAATCGATTGACCTTATAGTTGACGACTTTCACAACCAATAACGCCTAAGGGCTCTTGGTCTAGTAGCTCTGAGGATTAATAAGTATAGATGTGCTACTTTTCCGGACTTCCACATCTCAGTCTTGAAATTTCGATTTAGCCGTTCAATATGGCCGTTTAAATATTTTCAAACTGAAAATCGAACAAAAATCCTGTATTCTCAGAATCCAGTCGTTCCGAATTTTTGTTGGGAAAATTTTGAAATCGGAAATTTTGCATTTGTCTTCATAAATTAAATGAATGTTTATATAACGGCAATAATATTGCAAAAATAACCAACAAAAGATGGGTTATCATCAAATTAACTTTTCGAGCACATTTATTGGAAAATTCGATGGAAAACTTGAAAACTAAGAAAAGTTATGTACTAGGATATTGTGAGTCTACATTTTCCCTAAAAGTTTCTTCTATAAACAATATAGCTTTTTTGAGCTGGAAGCACAGAAAATTGATCCTTCAATTTGCAAACTGTACCGTTCATATCTTTCGAACACGCCCCTAAAATTTTGTCAATTAAGTGAAACCTTATTCTAGAAACCCTAACAAAGATTTTGATATAGAAATCATAACTGTGCGTTGCTCACAAGCTTCACAATTTAATTTGGAACAATCAATAATATGCAAATAAGAATTGATATTATTTTGAAGGTAAGTGTAAGGAAAATTTTAGATTTCACAGTTCGGCTGCACAAAATCCGTTATTATTCGGAAAGTACTGGTCCGATCTTTAAAATTAAGGTGTTCATAGATAGGTAATTTTGGCCATGTCATGCTCAATATAAAATATTTATGCATATAGAAACAGCTTAGTAGCTAGAGGCTTGGAAAGCTAAAAAAGCAAGTTTTTGGGAAAGTGGGCATTTTCACATGCATTTTCCAACCGATTTTCAAAATTTTTGTTTCATTGCAATCTTAACTAATCAGCGGTCATTTTGGTATGCAAAATATTTCCATACCTAAACCACAAGCTTCAATATGGTCGTTTAAATATTTTTAAACTGAAAATGGAGCAAAAATCCAGTATGCTCGTTCAAATTGGTTGTTGGGAAAATTTTCGAAAAAGTTTTCCGAAAACTGTCTATAACTTCCGCAATTCATTCTTGATCGTCTAGAATATGTTCAATATTCCAAAACCCAAAATTATAGTACTTCTAAGAAGTCCAAGTAATAAAACCTGAATTTTCGAGACGGAATCAATACTTACCCGATAGACCCCAAATAAAAACCGCTGAACCCCAAAAAAAAGTCGGTTATTCTTTTGTGCCTTCTGAACTAGGAATCATACCCTCTTGGTTGAACGAAACGAAGAGTTTAACTTACCAAATGTAAACGCTTCGCTCCTTATCCAAATGTATCAGGCTACAGATCCTGGCAGCATTATCCCATTCAAAGTCCTCATGAGTATATATTTACATATTTATTATTTAAAAAAAGTGAATCCTAATTTGATCCTACAATTCATACCAAAAAAATTGAGTATAAACCAATTTTTATCATCATCTCATTCATTCGATACGAGAAAATTGAATACGAACGAAAAAAAAATACAAAACTAAATAATCGAATAACTCGTAACTTCAAAAACTTAAAAATGCTTAGATCACGACTTCACCCACGGCTACCCAGAAGCTACCGAAATCGAAAAATCCACAAAAATTTGTATCTTCTCTGAAAACCGATAGAAATAAAAAGAAACAAAAAATGACCAAAAGTAAATTACCCAGCACAAAACACAGTTTAGTGTAGCGCAGCTATAAAATAGATACCGCTGCTGGTTTAAAGCAACAACAACAGCATCAGGAAATCCAAGAGCAGAAGCAGCAGCAGTAGTGAGCGCATCCTTCCAAGCGCAACCAGCATCATTTAATTTGTAATCGATTGTGGTGTTTCTGCTGAGCGCGGCTATGATGGCGGCACGGCAGTGGCGGTGGCGGTGGCTGTGAATTCATTTCGGGAGCCACCACCACCACCACCACCAGCAGCAGCACCACCTCCACAACCTATTCTAGCAAAAGATATTTTTTCCAATGCATCAGTTTCCTTCTCCGCACTACTCCGGCTGCTCTATTATCCTCGAACCAAATCTTGGCCATAAATAGCCCCGGTATATTGGTAGTACCAGGGCAGAACATATTACCAAATCGTGACTAGGTCCACGAAAACTGATACAGGTCCGCGACTATCAGTCCGTCCCGCCGTCGACCAATCGACAACTACAACAACAACAAATATCTTCTTCTGATTTTGCAAAAATGCCTCGATGATGATGCATAGATGGAATTCCACCGTGCTCCAGCTTCTTCCCGTCCGTCGCTCGCGTCGTCGTCGTCGTTGGAGTCGCCTTTCCGTCCGCCTGTCCATATCTAGGTATCTATTATTGCTGCTACCTAATTCTACAGTTTGTGTCCTCCTAAATGTGTGTAAAGATACAAAAACAACAGAACGATTTTGTTTTTGTTTCACTGAATTTAACAAATTAAGCGGCCGAGCAAGAGGGGGTATACCGAACCTACACTACAATTCACTGCAAGCCAGCAGCTGAAGAAAGAGAGAGAAAAATCGTGAAAAGCGCCATTCTCTTGGTATAATCCCGCAGTGAAAACAACAACGAGGACAATCGAATCAAATGTATCTATTACAATTTGTTCATTTTCGTGTACAGTTTTTGAGAATGAAAAGTATATAGATGAATATTCCAGGGACGTATTTTGTCCTTCAAGATGGACGACAAAACTTCATTGTGGATAAGCTCAAGGTATCATCGGCTTTCGATAGGCGTTGAGTGAACTAACAGAAACGTTTTAAAAAATTAAATTGCAGATCAAGCAGAGTTTTTGAAATTGTAGATTTTTGAGTTTTCAGAATTTTGGATTGCAGAATTCCAATTTGCAGGATTTCGAAATGCAGAATTATTAATTTGCAGTTTTTTTTTAATTGCACAAGTGTGAATGCACAATCACCATTGTGAGTTTCTGATTTAAGCAATCGTGCATAATTCTGCAAAAACAAAGTTATCAATTTCCAGATTTTCGAAATGCAAAATTAAAAATTGCAATAATTTCGAGGAAAACAAAATTTCAAAGATTTACAGAGCAAAACAGATTCTGAGATTCCCAAAATTTTGGAACACAAAGTTAAACAGAATTTGAAATAATTGAATTAGCAGAGGTTCGGAATGTATTACTATCACTAATGGAGTTTCGCTGTACAGAATCTTGAAATTTAAGAGTTCTGTAATGGCGACTTTTGAATTCGAAAAAATTTAAAATATTGCAATAGAATTATAGGTAACTTCCAAGGACTTTCAGAATTTTACTGCACAGAATCACAAACTTACAGATTTTTTGAATGGAAAATTGAAGATTCTCAGCACTCAGTTAAGCCTAGATCCACAGATATAGGTAGTATGTGTAGAAACTCGGCTGGATCAGTATGGCACACCTCAGCTGGTCCGTCCACTAGCCCTAGGACCTTGACTAAAATGACAATAAGTTCAGATCTTAGCCCAGCTTCATAGTCAGAGTATAATTGTGAAATGAGCGTTCACTGTAAAACTGGGCCTTAGGATTTAAATGAGTCTATAAGTAGATTGCCATGCAACGTGAAAACAAACATTCACTGCTGCCAATTTTTGTCTAACTAGTTACTAGGTGAGCATGCGATCCCTAATATTAATAGTAAAATATTTAATTTTAAATTCTTTATCGCTCTGTGTTGTCGTTCGTCTTAACACACATTCCCTTTCGCCACCTTTTTTTCGACATGCTTTAACTTATTGAGTGAGCATTGTTTTCCATTCTAAATTCTCATCGATCTATCAGGCGATCATACATTCAAGTAGGGTAATCTACATGCACTGTGTTCCGTCAAATTTCTCGCAGAAAACAGATGTACATACCTTCTTTCTCCTTAAAGAAAAAAACCCTTGATAGAAGGAGAAGTCAAACATCAAAAACAAATAAACTCTTCTATTGGCCCAATCTACAAAAACCAATACTTTGTTCAGAGCTTAAATAGGAAAGCAATCAGTATTCATACATACATACAAAACCTACTGACATTTTTTGCTCCATCCATACATATATGTATTTTTAGCAACTTTGACTTTTTACAAACACATCTAGTGTCACCAGAAAAGAGTGTGACCAGTCAGAACTCATCTTTTCGAGGAGAACTTTGAATCAACACAGTGCAGGAGGAATAACCTACTTGGAAACATGATCGCCTGGTAGATCGATGAGAATTGGGAAAGAAATTATGATGGTGGTAAAGAAGATCGTGAAGGGGAATGAGTGTGAAAATAGACGACAGCAAATAGGAGAATTTTAAAGCCTACTTGCTCAGCATGATCTCCTAATAGATCGTGGGGAATTTTGTATGTATGTATGTTGAAATCAGAATTAAAATAGCGTTATTAAGGTGGAGCTTTATTAAACAAAGGGAGTGTTAAAATAAAGCGTGAGTTTGAATGTATGAGTAAGGTTTGGAAATATCAAAAATAAAAATAAACTTATTCCCTACTGCTTCTGCATGCTCGCCTGGTAATTTAATTTCGTATTTGGTAAAAAGTAGCAGAACACACAGTGGCGAGTGGGGAATCTGTGAAAACGGATGACAACACACAGAAATATGTATAGAATTTCTAAGCCTTCTTCGTCAAGATGATCGCCTGGTACACCGATGGGAATTTGGAAAGAAATCAATCATGATGATGGTAAGCAATCTTAAGGAAGATCGTGAAGGGGAATGGGTGTGAAAATGGACACATAGGTACATAGAGCGATTTATAGAATTTTAAAGCCTACTATGGCAACATGATCACCTGGTAGATCGACTTAAATTTTGTATGAAAGTTGCAAAAGCGTTATTAAGGTGGAGCCTTATTAAATAAAGGGAGTGTTAATGATGAGTTTGATTGTATGAGTTAGTTTTAGAAATATCAAAAACAAACAGAAACTCTTCCCTACTGCTTCCGCATGCTCGCCTGGTAATTTGATTTTGTATTTGGTGAAAAACTGGAGAACAGTGGTGAAGGTGGAATGTGTGAAACTGAAAACGGACGGAAATATGGATGAAATTAGAATTTTGGAATCTAAAATCCAGCACTTACAGAATTTTGGTATTCAGAGTTACCAATTTGCAGACATTAAGAATACAGAATTGCATAAATACAGTTGTACAGAATCTTCAACTTTAAGCATTCCACAATTCTGAGTTAGGCATTCATTCGTAAATACAGATTTGTGGATTTGTAGAAATTTGCAATGAAGAATTGTGGATTTACAGAAATTTAATTTGCTGAATTTGCATTTTAAGGAATCGGGAAATACAGAATTTACTACTTTGGAAAGCAAATACAAAATACTTCTTAGGACTGAACCAAGGCCCTCTTAACTAAAGATTCGGCAATTTGTGAGTATTTTGAAAACCTCTCTCCCTCTCTCTATCCATCTATGTGGGGACAATAAAATAAAATCCAGCTCCTTTCGCGCGCATCCTAGAAGACCCATGGAATATCATCGATTCGCAATCAACAAAGCACGCGCTCACATAAAGTATCTAAGCTGTACATTGTTATATCTATGGCCTGGCTTGTTTAGTTTGAAGTTGGAAAAATCTTATAGATGTATATACTTTTGCTGATGCTGCCGCTGCTGCAACTATACTTCTGCTTGCCAATGAAAATTATTTTCAATGCAAGGCCAAGACAATGCAAGATGAGAACAAAATAAGAAAAAAACAAAATCAACAACAAATAACCATGAAAACGAGGAATGTCCTGCTATACAAATATATGTAGAAGCTGAAGATGCAATAAGCCAGTTGGTATAGTTTGTTGCTGTATCTGTACAGAATACCTCTATTTTTATATAGACAATTGCACTCTTGCACTTTCCGGTGCATTATCCCAAGCATATCCTGTAGATAGTTACAATGCTAATTTTTTGTCATCGCGTATTTCTGAGATGCTGTTCTTCTTCTTCTTCCAATATAGTTTCCATCGCAGCAGCAACTGACTATAAGAGTTGATTTTACAGATAAAGTTGGAGGAATTTATTTTACAATATGGCGGGCATGCGGATGCCATATCATTCAGTAAGAAATTGAAGTTGATGTAAAGCAAAAAAAAAAAAATTGGATCATCCATAAGACGAACAAAGCATCCATCCATATTGCTTTTGTTGGTTGACTCGCTCTCGATTTGGCATTGGTTTATCGATTTTATTGTGAGGAATTGGTGGGGCGCTGCGCTGCTTTGTGGGGGCTTTTTATGATCGTGTGATTGAAGACAATGGTTAATCGAAGAAAATGGAGGAGATTGTCAAAGTACAAAATAATTCTATAATCTGTTTAAGCAGGACAAGTTTTTCTTAACGAAACCCTATTTTGTATGGTAATTTAAATTCAAGTGGAATAAAAGTACACTGAAGCTAGAATTTAAAATCATACAAAAATTGTAACGCGATGGATTTGTGATTCTATTGATACTTAATGTCTAAATTAGCAAGCTGTACTCCTTGGCATAGTGATTTGCACGTTGGACTATCATACAGAGGGCCTTGGATTCGATTCTCAGCCGCTGCATGGAGTGTGCTGTCTTCTGCGAGGAATTGACAAATCCTCCAAAGATTGCCTCTTGTCATGAAAAGTGTTGCTCATCTTAGCCGTTCGGACTCGACAGAAAATTGTAGAACATTTCCATTCCTGATAATACGCACACAGAAATTGTTGAGAGTTGTAGTCACTAGGTCTTGGTTCTCTACGACTTGTTGCGCCACCAAATTTATTTTCAATGTCTAAAGCGATGGAATAAAATCAGACCAACCCTGGCTAGCTCTCGCCCTGATTTCCCGTTGACAAACAACAATTTATTTCGACTGCTATTGGTTGGAGAGTTTGGAAAAAAAACTTTTAGTTTTTATGCCACGTAATTCGTAATTTCAGAAGTCATTGTTATACCCAAGCATAGCAAGCGACCAATCAAAAAAACAAGTATTCGTATGTTTAGGTTTATTCTAAGATGTTCTTTAAGCTTTTGGCACGGTTTGGCTCGCGTCTGGGACTTGATTACAAACTGCATAGCGACCTTTTTACGCAGTACCGAGAAATACTGAAATCCCACGTCTTTAGAGTATGGTACGGCCAAAATTACACGTAACTTAATATAACTGAAGTTGGTGTACCACAATGAAGTGTTCCAGGACCAACACTGTATTTGATATATATAAATAAGTTTCCAATAAGAATTTCCGAACTTTGAAAGGCTTTGATTTTTAAAAGGTTAAGGCTCTGATATTAATGTGAAAGTTCCGCAACTGTTTGGCTTAAGTACCTAACTTACATGGGTTGAAGTAGTAGACGAACGATAGTTAGGGAAAAGGTCAATTTTTGAGTTGTTAAGATTTTTCTAATACCAACTAACTACATTCTTATCGGAGTGATTTAGCCGGGTTCTGAAATAAAATACTAGTGCACTCCATTAAGTAAAAATTTGGACTCACTAAGATTACCCAGAATGTACGAGACTTGGAATCAGCTGAATTGCCAGCCTTCATCGAATCATTAGTTGAAAATAGAACACTAAAATAAGTCCATTCGAAAACTGAAGTAGACAGTTAAGGAACCACTATCACGAATGTAGGCTTGATTGGTGTTCCTTTCTTCGTTTAATAAGGAAAAATGCATCTCTAAGGCAAAGAAGAAAATGAACCCCACGTTTAAATAAGGCACTTTAGGCCATTTTCAACTTCTTATTTTTTGAAGTTCAAACACTCCTTTGAGAAACCATTTACTCGTAAGTTCAACTGCACCATCATGACCGCATCACCACGTCGTGCGTAAGATCGCTCGCAATTGATATGAGTCCCGTGTGTCTCTCTGGCTATAAGTTACATATGTATATAGGGATGCAGTAGCAATTGGAATTTAACTTTTAACAACGAAAATTGGGATGAAAATTGATTTCCAGTGGCGAATCCCGCGAATTAATTGCACACTTCCCCAACAGAAGCAACCCAGCATCGTCACAATCGTACAACATAGCACATTCCCGCATTCACATTCGCAGCCGCAGCCCAAGTCGAAGTCGCACCGAGATAGTAATCATCACTTAATTAAACATTCGGATGCGTTTTTTTTTTGTTGTGTTGGGCTTTGTTTTGATCTGGGGAATGCGCATCTTATTAAAAAAGACACTCCAAGGAGACCATCAGAGCTCTGACTTTGTGATGGTGATAATTCCCAAGCTGAAGCTGGGCGCAAGGAGCAAAAAACGACCATCTCACATGGTATATTGACAGTAATAAGAGTAGCCAAAGCGAGGTCGATCGGTCGGTCGGTCCGCAGGTTAAGTGAGTGGGAGAATGGCCACTTCCAAGACCTACTACCTGTTCCATCATCATCGGAACAATCGCTTTAGACTTCAGGGATCTCTTTCAATAAATTATGCCGCTACGTCGCATCGTCCTCGATCGTTGTTCTGTTCTGTGAGTTATGCACCTTACTCCTGCTGGACGCGTTGGTTGTTTCGTTTCATTTCATCGGCTCATCTAAAACCATTGTTGTTGTTATTGAAAAAAAAAATCCATAACGAAGACAACTGGGATCGTTTCATTCTTCGTCGATCACCAGGAGCAACAAGAACAACCAAGCTAGGCATATATGAGCTTAAGCTGTGGCAAAGGTACTGCACCACACAAAGGACGATGCCGAAAAATCGTGCTATACTGTCGCTATTGTGTCTGCTGATGGACGACATTGGGAATTTTTTAGCCATCGCACATCGCCAGGATTTAGCGACGAAAGGAATCTTTATAAATGTGTTGAGGGGATACATTGGCTGGCATAAAGCCTGATGGAATTGGATTTCGGCAAAAAGATATTGAAGTGCCTGCTTCTAGATAATGTAGAATTTTTTTTTCTTAACTGACATTGATTGGGCCGGGACTGTATCAAAATTGTATGTGTGTGTTTTTTTTTTAACGAAGAATCTCTCGATTTTGGTAGTGTGGAATTTCTGATTGTGATTAATATGGGTATCACTGATTAAACTTAATCTGGTGCAGAGTGATATATATTTGATTGGGTGGGATGAATTGAAATGATTTAAATCCTTAAGGCAAATGTTTAATATGTTTTCACCCCCAATCAGCTTATTTGCATCAAGTCAATTGATGAAATCCTAACTCATGAGAACAGTTCAAAACCCGGCCATAATTCTCCAAGTCCTAAGAATGTTATACCTACTCCCAGAATTTTTACACATACGAAACTTCTATATCAAAACGATTTTCATGCGAAAAAATACCATGCGAGAAAATTATAGTTTGAGACTTACATCATGCGAGAAAACTATCACGCGAGAAAACTATCATACGATAAAACTATCATGTGAGATCACTTGCATGCGATAAAACTATCGTACCTACTACAAAATCATCCTGCGAGATATATACCATGGGAGATAACCATAGTGCGAGATTTTAAAGAAATTTTTAAACATGGTGACAGCAGAATGTCTACTCACTGGCACGCCCACTTAATTAAAAAAATAAAAACAAAGAGTAACGGGTTCCAATTGCACAATCTTTGTGGCTGGTTCACATCGCCTCTGTGAGAAATAACCATGCCATATTCATTCTGGCATCAGCTGTGTGGCACGAAGCACCGTCCGTCCCAATGGAACCAATATGTCGTTCGCATCTATGTATGTTCATATAAAAATCAGAGCAAAAAAATTGTTTTTCACCGAACGGTAGGGACACCCCGTTAAAGGGGATGAAAATGCCATCGTGTCGGTGTCGTTTTCGAAGATGTAGGGTCCAAAGATACCGCCAGCCTACAATCCACACCAAAGAGTGACTTTCTATGGATGCCTTGTCCTTTGGTGTGAAGCTAGGGTCTTTTGGAATCTTAGCAAATCCAACAATTTTACTTTTGACGTACCCGTCCATCCAAAAATGAGCCTCTTGACTTAAGAAGTTCTTTTTGGTTAAATCGAGGACCGCTTCCAACTGCTTCAGATAAGAAAGTTTCAACATTTTCCAGTTGGTTAATTCTGCATTTTCCTATTGTGTTTAGTGTTTAATGGAAGATTTACAAGAAATAAAACAACATGGCCGTCTTGAACTTTCAAAATGAACCTGTTCTCATTGCAAAAGCATTAGGTAGGTACTTTTGCGAAATGGCTACTTTTGTGAATGCCTGATTGCTGAATGTCATATTCTAAAGTACAAATTCGGTCCGAATTAACTAGGTACACCCCTAATTGGGGTCGAAAAATGTGTTAAAAAAATACAAGAGTAGGTATTATTTCCACGCTGAGAGGATTTTAATGGAAGGCCTAATGCTTAATTTAGGAGGGATACAAAATCTCATCACCTAGGTAAATATAGACGAAACCAGAATCCGTAACCGAATTTTGTCGAAAATGTACCTTCCTTGTCTTGCCTTCTTTTACCGGTTTACTCTATTTTGTCATTTTCGCTGTAGATATCTACATAGCTAGGTACCTCTACCTAGAAACAAACATGTTATCTATATGCTTGCAGCTTGGTAGGTACATCTAGTTTAATGGTTAAAAAATCATCTTTCATTCAAAAGGACATTCACTTTTAAGCGTTAAGTAGGTACCTACCCTACATAGGTACATATACAACTGTACACTCTCAGAAATTGCAAAACCCAACTCTGTCCATCATCATGCTTGCACCATTATTATTATAATGGAAGAAGTCCCACTATATCCAGTCATCAGGAGGAGGAGTAAAGCTTGATGCAACTAACCTTGCGTTCCCTATCACAATATGACATGTCAACATAGCACACTATAGCAGACTCTCAAACTAAAGTAAACCCAACACCAGTCAACATCGTTTTACCGCCAGCATCACCAGCAGAAGCATCAGCATCATCAGGAACAACAAGAAAAAAATCCAGAGCCAGAGCTCAGAGCCAACAAGAGGAGCACTTCCAGATTCCAATGGCAGTCAACTCAACTCTTTTGCTGCTTTGACGAGCAGAACAATGGAAAGGGGTGGAACTGCTTTTTGCCCTGCGTCTTCTTTTTTTATTTTACTCATCTTCCTTCAATTGTGTATGTGCGATGGTGAGGTTGTGTGTGTTTAAGTGCACCAACCACCTTGCTTCCTTTTGATGGATTTTATTCTGACAGTTTTGTGATGGCATTGGGAAGCAAAAAAGGAGCAACAACGACGACAAGAACTCTTAACCAAAGCAAAATCAACAAAATGCCAACAAATACAACATAGGTATATACTACAAAACAGCAGGAGCAAAAAAGAAAAAGGAAGAAAGGGATGTGAATGGTTGACGTATACAAAAATGAGGATGTTGTGTTGTTTTCCCTTTTGGCTTTGGCTGGGTATAGAGGTATGCTCGCGCGTCACCATCATCATTGTGGGTCGAACCAACCGAGTTCCGTTGCAGACAAAATGGCGGAAATCTATTTAATTTTACTTGCAATATAGGTATACGAACACGACGAACAAACAAGTGGCAGAGACTAATACAAAAAAAGAAGAAGAAGAAAAATAGAACAAGAAGAAGTGGAAAATTCAAATCCACTTGACATCTTAAGCAAATGATTTGGCCCATTAGCAGCCAAGGGATCAAAAAGAAGATACGATGCATCTATAAAGGATCCCCAGCCACACCACACACATAACATAGATCCAGAGATCCCAGAGAAGTGCGTCAAGTATCTTCGGTTTTTTTTGGTAGGTAGGTAGCTATATGTAGGTATTCGTATGTAAAAGATACTTTGTGTCTGAGTTGTGTCTGTCTGTCGGGAATGGTGTGCTGGTTGTTTGTTGTTGTTGTTGTTATATTTCACCCGCCGACTGTCTGTCGGGACTGATAATTTAATTAACAATTTCCTCGGGCAATTAATCTTGTGACCCAATCAAATGAAGATGCACCGCATCGTTCTCATGAATGTGCAGCACTAGCTACGCTATATAGCGCGATATCTCAATTTCTTTCTAGATGATTTTTCTATAACTTTTTTTTTTTTTTGTCTGTTCCCAGAGACGACGAATAGGACAACAGACTCTGGATCTGGATCTGGATGCACTGCACTGATGATGATGATGATGATGCAAGGGAAATTAACTCTAAGCGAAATATATTATATAAGGGAAGAGAAAATAATTACGTCTTGAAAAATTAGCCTGTCACTCTGACTCTCTGGGCATTAAGCATCTTGTTTTTTTCTTTATCTGCTTTTTTTTTGGGAAACAAGTGGATTTTTCATTCCATTTTTTGTTTTTTTTTTTTTTTTTTTTTTTTGAGAGGATATCTCAATTTGACAGACTTGAAAACTCTTTGTTTGAAATGGTGAACAAAGAGGTTGATAAGGATGAATGACTACATTATCCTGATGCATATGATACCTTCGAAGTTTTAAGGGTGCAACCTCTTCAAAAGGATGATTAATTCTAAGGAATTGATATTTGTTCCTGTTTGGAGTTGAAATTAAAAAAAACAATCACTCACACACAAATCAAAGATGGCTTCTGAAAATATACCCATGTCTAACACATCAAGACTTATACGAGTAGGTTGGATGAGTTTTTCGACCTAGGTCTTGATAATTTCATTAAACTTTCTGTAAATGTAGATTAAGTATAGGCATAAGGTACCTTTATACTGAAGCAAGCTTTGATTGAAGCGATTGATTCATAAATACTTTTCAAGCACCAAGAATTCGCTAATGCAGACGAAACTTCTTAACTTAACTTCAAAGCAATACAAAGTTCCTTGAACATAGCAATTACGCGGAAGAGCGAAACAAGGTCAAATCTCACAGTTTTTACCTACACAAAATAGTGACTTCAAATAATTTTTTCAAGACTTTAATTCTGGCGAAAATAAAAAATGCCCCAATTCCCTAATTTCAAGTTTTCTCGGAAATGACTCTAACGATTTTAATTAAACTGCACAGACACCTTAATCCTTTATGGATTCGATGGATTTTTCATTTTGGATGATCACTTCAAAGTGAAGATGAAAGCGTCGGAGAAAAGTTTAAATAATATGAACGATGTAATTGTAAACTTTTTCAAAGAACGGCAATCGAAATTGGTGTAAAAAGGACAGAAAAGCTTTTTTCAAAGAACTAGAATTTATCCCGCGTTGTTTTAACAACCTTCTAAATCTAGGCCTAACGGCATAGATTATGTTGGCTTTCGGTGCAGTACAGTGGTGGTTTATGTTTTTTTGGAATAATATACCTACATGTGACATAAAAAAATCCATAAAAGAAGAAGACGAACGGGGTCAAACTGCAGGATCTAGTTCTCGGTGGCCAATTCACAACTCCCTCGCGTATTCAAAAATCACTTGAGCAAGAATCCTATTGAAACCAATGTCGTCGTTTTCCATTTTATCCAATTCGGGATAAGAGAAATTGATTATCATCGACTGATAATAGTGCTCGCCCTTAGCTGATGGCCTGGCCAATAGCATTTTCAATGAACTATGGACTGATAATGCCGCCAGCTAAAACCTGGTCATAGTTAGCGGTTAGTGAACACACGTCGCTGTCTATGCTAGTATACTCCGAGCTCCTAGGTCAATTGAAGCTTGGTACAAGTCATGAGAAAAAATTCGCCAAGTTATGGCTGCGAAGCAACAAGTTATTGTGGGCGGCGCGGAATTGACTGCCTCGGATTCTCCTGCACACTCGCACGGACATTGACAATTTTTCGGCAGATCTTAGATTTATTTTAAAGTAATAGTGTTGGCGGATTGTTCACTGAACTGGTTCACTCGAATTTATCCACCTAATTGCGAATGGTTCTCTAGGAAGGACGATTATAGCGACCGTAAAATGGACGAAGCGCGTGAAATGTTGCTTCAACAGAAGACCCGCTTTCATAAAATAATTTAATCATTTGAATTCTCTATGTTGATTTGGCAAGACTAATTTAATAAATGACAGATATAGCTTCTCCAAAGTGGCCCCAATCACATGTCAAAATTCAAAAAATCTCTTTTAGAAAACCCTTTACAAACGCACCCTTAAGTACTTTAGTTCAAAATACGCTATTCACAGGAGCTTGCAATTTTGAAATCCAATTTGTAGCGAATTTTAAGTAAAGATCTTGAGCAACACCGTAACAAGATCCAGTTGAATCTAAGACTGAAGCCTCTTTATTAATATTTGAAGTTCTGAAACTTCCCGTTTGTATGTAAAGGTTTTATCTAAATTTAGTTAAAAAGTCAGTTGGCGTTGAAAAAACATATTTTCGAAAAAAAACTTCTGTGATTCACACAAATTTATACTTTCGAAAATTTGAGCTACAAGTGGAAATAATACGAGTCAATCATGTTTGGTTATTTTATTTCCATATTGCTTTCCTAAAAAAAAAAAAAAACGACAGAATTTCGACAAAAGATCCAGGATTACGAAAAGAATTAAGTTTTAATTCTAAAATAAAATTCATGCATATAATTTTTCAATATAGAGTACATATTAAAATAAATATTTCAAAATTTGATCTTTGCAATAAACGATAGTAAAAAACAAGAATCCAATGTAAAATAAATTAAAAATTGATATTCAAGCCCAAGAAAAAGTACTACTTCCACTTCAACATCAAAAGCATTCCAAATTATATAAACAACAAGCCATTGATTTTATAAACTTAATATATATGAAAATTTTGTATAACTCATACAAATTAAATACACAAAATAATTCTATCAAACTTCGATTGATCTCTCTTAGATATGTCTAGAAGTCTTGGTATATCTACCCAATCATTAAACTTGATGATACAAAATCATCATGGGTAGAATAAGAATTGAAAAAAAAAAATCATTCCTATATTTTTCTTTGATCAAAAAGCATTTTTTATCCTCAACATATCACACCTTAATACTCGTATCTCATCGATATTTTTTTTTGTATTTTCTTTGATCGGAATTCGTAGAGTAAACGTGCTCATCTATCTGATAGCAGCGAAAACCATAACAACAACTAAAATAAACCAGAAGATACAAATCGATTCATTAGATAGAAATTTAAAATTTTGGCGCGACAACCTAACAAATAATACGAGAGCTGCCTGATTGTCGACAACGTCAAACTCGTCGCGTCTGGCTGCATTGCAGACAGTGGGGTTTTTTAACATTTAAAATTTGACCAAAATCAAAAACTTTAGGTTCGATCTTCAGAAATATTTTTTTGACAATATTTAAACTTCTCTATTCTCAACTTGTGAAGATTGTAAAAAACCTATTTAATGTCTTCCGTTTGAAATGAATATCTAGCTATCTTTAAATGTTAGAATTGTATCTGACGAAATTGTACCAACAATTTCATTGAGTAAGACAAGAACGATTGATAAACAATTAATAAACATTTTCTATGAAAAAGATTTCCTTAGACGTATTGTCTAAAACGGTTGTTTGGCTAAGGGTTTGAATAGTTTAAGAAAATTCAAAATAAGTTTTATTCAACTAAACCAAATATCACTTTAATCAAGGTTTAGATAACTCAATCCGGTGTTTAAGTTATATAACTCTTAGTTGGTTTATAACTTGGTTTGAGCTAGGCAGCTGTTTAAAAAAGCTTTAAAAAGCGACCGTGAGTTTCAAAGTATTGAAAAAAAAAACTAAGAGTCGTGTTTTTTAAACCTTGCTTAAACTTTGAAAACATACTTTAATCCACGTTTTTCATTCTTGTCTTAGAAGTGTCTGATTTGAAAACCTTAATTAGTTATACAAACATAAACTGAAGTGACATTTTATTTTATTGAGTTAAACTGCTTAAATCTTGTCTAACTAGACAACCATCTTACAATAATTACAATGGTATTTTTAGATAGTTGTCTAGATAGACAGTGCTTAAATAGCTCTTATATATACAATCGTATGAATAGAGGTTAGCCAGTGTCTAAATAGGTCTATAAATTAAATCATACCAGTATTTATACAAGGTTGTCTGGATAAGCAGAGTTTAAACAGCTTTAATGAATTCAAGCGTATGGATTAGACGGTTGCTTTTGGGCATGCTCTATTCATGGCATTTCAGTTTTGGGCAGCTGATAAAAAAGTCAATGTCTAAGACAGAAGGACTTATCTTTTAAAATAAGGTTTTAAAGCCGGTTGATGTTTTAGGGACTCTCTAAAGTAAAGCAAGGTTTATAAATATGACTATTGGTTTGTTATTTAAACGCTAAGAAGCCCAAAACCTTTTATTGTTAACAAACAAAAAAATCATACCAAAACACATTCAAGACCATATTTAATAGCTAGGTTGTCCACTGTAACGGCCAGCCGGCGTTATCTATTTGAAGTTCTGCCGAACACGTAATTTAAGGGGCGTTTGCAATGCATTGGGGCGTTTAATCATTGATTATTTCTTATTTTTACTTTCGTCAAGTCTAGTACCTACATAATAGTGTATGGATACAAAAGTTTAATAGTTTCCGAGGCGAGAGAAAGAGTGAGAATTAAAATGAAACGGTCGGTGGTGCGGTGGCGTGTGTGTTGGACGGCTAGTGAATGTGTGGAGCCTTTTTGAAAGCGATCAAACCAATAATTGAGTAGACACTGTAGACCAAACATATCAACTTCGTCGTTTGCCTTAATGCGCATAAATTTTCAAATTAACTGTTCGAACCAATCAAATTTGCTTGTCATTTTGTTTTTTTTTTGAAATTCGATGAATGTATCTATCAGATACTTTGGAATTTACTTTTTTCTTTTCGATTTATTTAGATTTTGGGGAATGAATTTTATTTTTTTGGGTTTATAGTGAAAAGAAGATAAAAAAAAATGCGTTAAGCACTCGTTTTTGGTTTGTTTGACGCATGTAGATACATTTGTATCTTCCGGATACACATCACAAGGTGTATATTATAGCGCGATCGTTGTTGGAACAAACGGTGTGGCTTGATGTTGAACCAGTTAATTAAAATTATACGGTTTGCTAATTAAATGCGATCAGTTTTGTTTATTCGAGGAATTAAAATTTTTGCCAGGCTGGCTGTCCGGGGGTTGTGGGCGAAGTAAAAAGTTAAATGCAAAGCAAAGGAGATGTTGGATTAAGCACGAGACAGAAAGTATCTATATACCAACATATAATTGTTGCTGCTTTATTACAGCCGCCTTTGGACTTTTTTTTTATTGTATTTACCTACATTTGAATCCAATGGCGTTTTGGGCTGGTTTGTTGATTGTTTCATAAGACTTGTAAACACATGCGGTGTTACAGTTGTTGAGGTTGCCGCCTATTTGCATGTGATTAATCATGCATAACAATTTATAATAAATTTCCTTTTTTGTCGGTGTATATCTGTAGGACTATGAAATTGTACTTTATGGTATTCATGATGTAGTTATTTGCTAAGATGGAATTATTAACATTTACCTAACTACTGGAATGTTGTTTCTTGAATTAGATTATAAGGTAACCTACCTGGTTATTTGAATTTTAATTGTTATTTGTGTTGATAAGATATTTTAGAATTTCATAGATACAATCTCTGAGTCGGTCTTATAGCTTTATTGAATTAGAAACACTAGATACCTAGCTTAACAAACAATTGATACGAAGTGTAAGGTATCTCACCTTTCTGTTAGCTGAGGTTTACCAAAATCTGATTGAAAGTAAAACTATCTGCTTGACAAATGTCGAGTTTCCCAACATGCATAGGTATTCGACTTCTATGAGAAATTTTATTCGAATCCATCAAACTGTTCGAGCGCGTTTGAAAGGCGTACACCCAAATTATTAATTTTACTTAAATGGAAAATGTATTCATCTCCCAAATTTTTTGTCTGTGGTCGAGAGTTAAGGGTAAAGAATTGCCATGATGGCGCTGCCATTGACTTTGCTCTTGTATTTTCATAAATTTAAGAACCCGATCCTTAAGAAAGAAGACTCTCTGCGCCAAGTACAGAGAAATCAGTTTTCCGCATATAAGATACTTTCAGCCGTATTGAGTGAATGTCTCCAGCCTTTCCACAACAACCTGATAGTTCCATATCAGCGGGGTCTTGAATTAGGAAAGTCCCCATTGACTAATATCGCTTTACAGGAGGTCAGGGAGAAAACCCAGGAACATCAAATAGACGCCTTTTCATTGATATCAAAGCTGCTTATGATATCATCTCTAGGGACGAACTATATATAGAGCAATATCTAGTTTTGCTATCCCTGACAAACTTGACTGTTTGTGTAAGATGACGATGGTCAATCTCCATGGAGGTCGGAAAATATCTCACCGCTACATTTTTTGTAAAAAAAGGGACGCGAGTTTTTGAACAACGTTCTTGAAATAATAGTGCATAGCTTCGAAGTCAACACTAGAGGCACAATCTTTCAAAAGTTCGTCCAATTACTCGGATACGCCAGCCGACGACTTTGACCAAATTGGAAGAAGAAAGCCTGAGAATCGAAACTGAAGCGAAGAAGACGTTTTTAGCGGTCAATGACAGCAAGAATAAGAATAAGTATGTGCTGTCATCAAGAAATGACACCCAACACCGACGTCTTGGATGGAACGTCACCATAGACAGCTATAACTTTGAGGTATTTCAGGAATTTCTCTACTTAGCGGCCGCTAATAATTCAGACAACTATACCAGCGCTAAAATCACACAAAGAATAACTTTTGCCAATCGCTGCTTCTTTGAACAGACTAAGAACGCAATTGAGTAGCCAAGTTCATTCCCGAGTAACTAAAGTGTCCCTTTAGAAGACTCTTATCATCCCGGTCTTTGAATATGGTCCCAGACAAGGATGAGAATGCCTTAGGATGTTTCGAGAGGAAAATTCTCCGGATGATTGCCTGCATAGATGTAGTACCCCTTACCATATTGGTTAGTGCTTTAGACTGTCATGCAGAATGTCTTAGGAGTGATATTAAGACGATGCAAAAAGATTTTAAGAGGTGTACTTCATCTTGCGAGGAATTAACAAAATCCTAGTCATGAAAAGTGCTCCTAATTAGCCGTTCGGAATAGGCAGAAAATTTTAGGTCCCCTCCATTCCTGGTTGGTAAATATACACACAGGAATTGTTGAGAGTTGTGAGTCACTAGGTTTAGGCTCTTTACGACCCGAAACGGTCTCCTGTTTTTTAATTTCTTTTCTGTATAGATGAGGACTAAAGGAGAAGACATTTTCTCGAACTGTACAGCGAAAACATCCTAGTCAAACGAATTAAAGTTCAACAACTGAGATGGATGGTTAATGCAGAGTGAAATGATGAAATTTCTCCGGCCCGGAGTCTTCCGAAGAGGAACACCTTGACTCAGGTGGTTCACATAGGTTGGAGAGCACCTTAACGAGCTTGCCGTGCGAAGCTTGAGACCGAGATGGCGCGAGAAGCTTGTTAAAGTTCAGGCCTTGGTAAACTCCAGAATGTTAACTCTTAGGGTTTCCGTCAAGACAAGGACTTGCATCTGGAAACGAATATGGGAAGCTGAGAGTACTTCCATCAGCAAAACAATTTGATGGATTAGCAGTTTCAGACCAAAGATCATTGATGAATATGAAAAGAAGAAAGATAGTCAAACACAAAACGGAGCCCTGAGGCACACCAGAATTAATTTTCTGAATATAAGACTTGAACAACTTGTTTTGGGCGGGTCAAAAGGTAGCTTCTAATCCAAAGAAGAAGAGATACATAAATATCAAATCTAAGCATTTTTGATAAGAGGGCTTAATGTCAAACTCTATCAAATGCTTTTGAAATATCAAGAGCAATAATCTTACTTTCTCCAAAACGATGTAAGGATTTCTGCCACTCTTCAGTGAGATAATCAATCAGATCACCAATGGACCTATTGCTACGAAAGCCAAGAAGCTTTCGTTCTTCAAGATATTTCTTGAGCTGATAATTTGTCAGCGTTTCTACTACTTTGGAAAGAAGGGACGCAAGTGCAATTGGACGATAGTTAGAGGGGGGGAAAGATTCGCATTTTATAGGGACAGTTTGGACAAATACCATTCTACCTATCCACTCGGAAAGAGACCAGCGGGATAGGATATGACAGATGGAAAAACTTACGGAATGGTTTTGAAAGCATTGAAGGACAGTTTTTAGGTTAGGTCAATACTATCCAGGCCAACGGATTTGTGCAGTCAAAAGTCAACTTACATAGCTTACTTAACGCAATACCGTTGCTTATTGGGATATGCTCGAAGTCATCTTGGAAATTCAAGAGGAAAAGGCCTTAAAATGTATGTACAAATTTATCTGTGGATTTCGGAGCAAACATGATAAATTTATAAAATAATCTGCGTTCTTACGTCCACTAGTTAAACGTTGTTCGTTGAACAATTATACTCCAAATTAAAAAAAAATCCCTTTACTCGTTTAGGTTCTAGTTCAATGTAAAATGAACGTAAGAATGATGACAACTTAATGGAGTTTCTATCAAACGCCACAGGTATTTAAATGGAATTGTTTTTCTTAAAAAAAAGATATTTTTTTTAAGGAATTTTGATCTTTTTTGGTAGGCTTGTTTGTATACTAGCCCCTGCTTTCCATACCCAGATGCATGTACCCACTGATGAGTTTCTCCGTCGCTTTGTTTGAACAATTTAAAAAGTGTAAGAAGAATCAGAAATTGCCTTAAAATACATTTTTGTTTTATTTATTTCATTCCAATGATGCATAAAACTTCAATTTTAAAAGGCCCTAAAATGCGCTTCATTTCTTAAGCATTTTCTTTCAATAATTCTAAAATAAAAGTGTAGAGTCATAAAAATATGCTAGAGCCAATAAATTTATTCACTTTGCCATATGAAAGATCGTAAAAAAATTAAGTGATTTTCACTCGTATCCGATTCATTCGATTCTGATTTTTAAGAGTATTTCCTTAAAAGAATGAAAATAAAGAAAGAAAGAAAAAAAACCAAACCCTCGCGCCTTTCGTCAACTTGTAGAAAGTCCTTGCACTAAGCACCAAAAGAAATTATAACAACTTGTATATAAAATCCAAACTATCGCATGTTTTTTTAAGTCAAAAACGTCTCATTCGATATCAAAAATCCATAAAATATACATTACACTCTCGAAAAACGCACTAAACACATCATCATAAAAACCCGAAAAATTCACGGTGTGTGAAAGAGGGTACAGGCCTTATACTCGTATATTATTGTATTAATATTTGTAAGAGAGTTTTTGGTAAGGTATTTTGCTGACTTTTCGACGTCGTCGTTTTTTTTATTTTCGTTTGTCGTCTACTTCGTCGTCGATCGATGATGATACCATACACGCACACGTAATAAAACAATGTCACGCACTTTAAAAATGTCAAAAACTGAGTGATTTACAACCAACAGACGGACATTTTTAGAAAGGAGTCCCTATGTGTGTGTGTGTGTGTGCGAAGTGTATTATATTCATATCTGTCTCTGAGTATCTTTTGCAGATGATGAAGTAGAATTCTGTCGTCTTTTATCTTTTTCCCTGTTTGACGTATGAAATTTTAAAAATTTTTCATGCACTTTCTTTCGCTCTCTCACAACACAACACAAAAATAGATCAAAAAATAAATAATGATTTTTCTGGTTGTTGTTAGGTCCTTTTCTTTTTCATATTCACAGTTGACAACATTACATCACGTTTAAAAGGATCACACACTGCGGGACATGTGGTGCTCTTATAGCCAAAAAATCTAGTTTGACTTTGCCGGATGATATACCATCAGCAGCGTTCATTTCTTTTCGTCATTATTCAGCCAAATGTCGTAAATTTTGTCCTTTGAAGATGAATTATGAAAAAAGTCCTTGAATTTAACTGCCTGTAGGACATACTTTCAGTTTGAAATATTATAAAAATATGGTAGGTATTTTTATCGCAAGAAAAGGACACCATACAATTGAGAGTCATAAAATTGGGCGTATAAGGATGCAACAATAATTTAATGGACCGCATCGGCCGACATCCTGCTATTATAATATGATGGTAATAATTTATTTATTAATTTATGTTCCTTAGAGTTGAAAATATTCAATATAACATAAATGGATTCTATATAGGAAGACCTTGTATAATTTTATTGCTCGTTTATGTTCTTTGAGAAACTATAATTACGTATAGTTTGGAAAGTCGTTTAGGTTTAATATAGTTAGAGGTAGACTTTTTTTGTATTTTTGCTTTCAAAGTATGTATGAATTTATCAAATTTAAAAGAAGTGGAAATCAAAAATGTTTGGTCACTTTTAATAGGTATAAAAAAATATTGAAATAATTAAAAATGGCCAGTGAAAAATATCAACTCATGTGTGCTCTGTAGATCATAGCTCTTTCGGAGAGACCAATAGAATCATCAAACTCTTTTCCAGTGGTGCTTACTTATAGTTTGATCGTTTATCTAATTCTAGGAATAGGATATGAGACCATGATGTGGGTATTTGATTGAGTTCATTGTCATTGTCATTCTCTGTCCAAGCACTTTGAGTACTCCATTTGCCATCAAAGTCATGCAGACCCGAATCAGACTAAAACCACTGAGAAAACCGAAAATCATAATATGTAGTTGAAGCATGTAAGGAAAAACAAATACCTCTGATAACAGCTTCTAAGAGACTTTTGATTGACCTGATGATTTTCTTGACAGCCAGTGCCGCTTTCAGATCATTAAATGTTTCAGGAGTTGGATTTCAAGTTCTTAAGCCTTTAGTATTTGAGATCGTCCCAAAATATTTGCGAGAGAGTTAAAGTCTGTGATTAAGCACGTAAAGCATTTCAGTATTTCAGCAACCCTTGCTGCGGCAAGACTTCATAGAGCTCTTGAACAAGCGAAGACAATAACATCACTACTAGCACTTCGGTATAGTGATGGGAGTTTAACTGATAATGAAGATCAGAGACGCAACCTGCTGCCCAACACACACTTTCCAGGGAGTTTACCATTGGATGGTACCTTGATAGAGAGAACACCTCTCACTGGATCGGAAAATAGCTAAGACCATTTGGTCTAGTACCACACCAACGTCTTGGACAGAGCACCATTAAAGACTGCTATTACTTTGAGGTAGTTAAGGACTTCATATATACCTAGGCGTCGCTATAAGCTCAAAAAACAACACCAGCGCTTAAATCAAACGGAGAATAAATCTTGCCAATCGCTGCTCCTTTGGATTAAGAAGGCAATTGAATAGCAAAGTCCTCTCTCGAGCAATTAAAGTGTTCCATTATAAAACCCTCATCATCCCGGTCCTTGTCTATAGTGAAGAGACATGGAATTTGTCGAAAGTGGATGAGAGCACTTAAGGATGTTTCGAGAGGAAAATTCTTCGTGTGATCTTTGGTCCCGTCTGCATAGACGGCGAGTGGAGGAGAATATATAACTACTAACTGTTCTGGCTGTGCAGCGAAACTGACTTAGTCAAACGACTGAGATGGTTATGTTATGTATAGTGAATGCAAAACAGCATTATACCAATAGCTCGTCAGGTCGTCTGTATACTCTCCCTCTAAGATCACTTCCTTCCACATGTTCTTTCGAGAACATGACTCGCCTCCATTTTTCAAATTCCCAATCGAAGTGCACGTGAGCAATTCTTAGTCAGGTTTGTCGGTGGTTTGTAGTAAATTTAGGTCCACTGCCAGGACATTTCGGAGTAAGGTCTGCTTCTTTAAGACTCTCCACGTTCCTCGATTTCCTAAGAACTCTTCCTTGTAGAAACCTGAATGAGTTGTTATTGGATGCAAGCTCCTGTCAAAAGAGGAATTCGATGATGATGTCATTTCTCTCAGTGGGCGACGATGACGTCCGGATCCTGGCCTTCGGACAATTTCTTCCGTTTCCCTGAAACTTTTGGTAGGTAGATCTTTGGAAGAAATGGAAGATATATTCGGATTTCTTATTTTTATGGAGCCAAATTATTTGCAAATATTAACGATTCAAAACGAGGTTTTTCAATCTTTTTCATTACGAAATTAAGATACATAGGTATTTGAATATTGAATTTATCTAATTACAAAACTCAACATAACATAATCCGATTGACTTTCAAAAAGGCATTTTTTCGTCATTTTAATAAAAGAAATATATGTCAGCATAAATCAAGGATAATCTGCTTTCTAGGATCATAATTCTTTCACCAATTGACATTTGCGCCAACATGAATAGAATTTGAAAATACCAGCCAGCAGCAAAAAAAAAACAATATCAAACAAAGGGATCTATACCCATCTACCTCCTATAACTACGCAAAGTCCTGTCTGTTGAATCTTATGATATCAAAACCGGATATCTAATTCCTGTGTGAAATTATACTATCTACAGACAAAAAAAAAAGAAACCCAAAATGACAAATCCTGTGCGCCATTTTGATACACATTCATTATAATAACCCTATAAGAACGCCAAAGCAAAACTACAATATCCAAAGTATAGAAGGTATATAGTATAATCTAAGAATCATTGGATTTTTGGTCTCCTTAAATCATTCGGCTGCCAAAAAACAGACCAAAACCACCACCATCACCAAACTAACGTGAATGAAATAATATATAAATATACAAAATCCCTTTCTCATTCGAATTGAATGTCCTCACGCATATTAAGAATGATCTATGACCATCAGGCTTTTGCTAATGTCGAAGTCACTCTGTCTTTATATACGTATCTAGCATTGGAACGACAACCCGATGAAGAAGATTGAAATGGCAGGCAGCAATCCATCGCCATTACGCCATTATCCTGTGACATGTCAGATACAAATTTAACCTCCCTTTTTAAGTGTATGTGTGTTTGTTCGGAATCCAATCAAAATAACATGAAAATTGAGATGGACGAAGAAGAGAGGGAGATTGATTTGAAAAATACACACATACGCAGATCCGGATCCGACCGAAGGACGAAACACATAAAAAAACCAACTTAAAAAGCAAGAAGGGTCCTTTTTCTATAATTTTAATGCGTTGAGCCGGCAAAATGATATCATCCCTTATTTCTGGTGTATTTTCTTGACAGGAATAAATCACTCAGAAAAGAAAATGGAAAAAGGACGAACTTATACATAAAACTGTGTACATACATACACATCCACATATCTAAGAAGAACATGTCCGTTTCGATATTCGTAAATAAATCATCAGATTGGACATAGATATCATAAAAATCCTGTCGCACCAGAGTGCTTTTGCTTTCACTTTCGTCCTTTTTAGTTGCGGACTGTGTGATGCTGTGATGTACGATGATATACAGTAATTGGAAAATCAACCCTGCTGTATTAGATATTAGTTTTTTTTTTTCGTTTGACAGGACATAGTGCGTAAGGGATTAAATGTTTTAGATGCGCATTGGGAGACACATCACGCATTGATTTTCTTCCTACTCTCACCACACAACAAAATATGGAGTTCAGTTTTCTGGATCCTGGCTGCTGGGTTATGCTGACGCTGTGGATTTTTGGGTATTAGGTAGTCTTTTTTTTGTTGCTTCTATACTTTCACCCTGACTTCGGGTTTATTATACAACAACGAGGTTGACATCAATAAATTATTAAAATGAAAAGGAAAACCCGATGAGAAATGTATTATTCCATATGGCCTGTTATATTGATGAGTGAAATTCCATGTATATCTATGTGCTGTGCTGTGTGTGCGTGATGGTTTGATTTCATGGAAATATATATTTTTATCCCGCATATCATAGAATGAAGCCATCATAAATCAATCGAAAAGAGGTTTACGTTTATAATAAAGAACAAAGAACAATACCTACAAACATTCAATACATACATACATGTATATACGTGTATAATGTTTCAGATCAGGTTTTGATATAAAATTTTGTTTTTGGGGAAAGTGCTGGCAGGGTAGATGAGACTCAATTTGATACCTAAGTATACTAGCTTGGTATGGATCTATGTATATATGGAGTAAAAAGAAAGGAAAGTACGGCAGAACTTACATACCTATCACAGATTTTAAAATTAATCTTGGTCCTTTTTTAACTGATTTGGGATTACTGAGTAATCCACGAGAGTATTTCGGGTAATTGAAGCCCGCAGATTTTCAACTAGACAGGAAACCCCAATTTAAAACGTCATGTTTTTTTAAATACTCAGTTCAATAGGAGAATCCATTGAAAATGTATTATTGCGGACTTGAACAAAGTCTGAGAGGAATTAAAAAAGGCTCTAAGGGAAGCTCTTTTTAACAACTTAAAAGTGTTCCAATGGTATTTGAGAAGATTGGCATTGCTAATCGGAAGAACAGAAGATGATACGAATATTCATCAGGATTCTTTAGAAATAACCAAACAACTTATATCGGTAACTGATGATTTGGACTTTTCAAGTGCTCAGCTCATACCGCCATTGCCATTTTATTTGATGAACTTCATTGGGTTAATGAATATTGGTTCATATACTTCCGTAAGCTGAACAACTGTCATCCTCGTTGTCACAAATGGAAGTCAACATTCGACCACCAAAAGAGCACATGTTACTTTATCTCAAAAAAAGACTTATAAGTTATAACAACCAGATGTTTCTCTCTTTTTCTCGCCTTTACACTTTAATGAAACTGTTCATCAAATTAACACATTTTTCGTTGAGTCAATGAATGTTGAGAAATGCTTTGTGCTAAGACCCGTGAAGCGCATTTATATGCCCGCAAGCAATTACCTATTACAACTTTATATTAATAATGTATAATATCGTAGAAAAAAAAGAAGCAAAAAACAAACACATTTGACAAATTTTTGATTTTGATTTCATTTACGACGGGTCGGTCAGTAAGGAAAATTTTGAGAAGCTTTAATCGAATTTCGTCAAAATAAAACTGCATTTCAAATAAAAAATAAATAATTGACATTAAGTGCGTTTCTTACAAGCCTGAAAGCCTGGAGATGAGGAGTCAATTCCCGGCTGTTATCACCTAAAAACAAAAATATTTGTTCACGTTTACCCTACAAAATTATATCTTTACAGCGAGTTTTCTAGAGATATTGAAATATTTACACCTCCAATATCTCGCCAACTGCGTGATCTACCGTGTCCAACTATACTCGTAGCTCAAGACTATCCACGTGATCTGATAAATACATACACAAATTTCATTAAAATCGGTCTAGCCGTTCAGAATAAGAAGAATTACGAAAACACGCTCCACGGAATTATATATTTAAAACAAGATTTGAGAAATTTAATATCGAAAAGGTCTTTGCTTCGATAAATTTTTAAAACCGGAAATAATTGTAAGTCCTGATCACCAGAGACCCAGAAGGAGGAAAATTATAAAAGAATTACACTAGATAGAAAGCTCCTCTGGAATAAAAGAGTCGAAGTACTCGTAACTGTCGGGAAAGCCATAAAAGCCCTTATGATATGCAAGAGACTTGTAGGCAAATCATGGTGATTTCAAACCAAAAATTTTTAGGTGGATGTACACCTCAGCATGGTGTTACCTCTACCGTTACCTATGATCAAGTTCCGTGGCGCAAATGTACTAGAAACAACTATAAAATCACTAAAAAAATGTTCAAAGGCTCATACGCATAGGCATCACTGGAGCAATAGAACTTGACCAACGACAGCAATGGAGGTTATTCTTCACATTATGAAGAAAGCTATCCTTAGAATCTTCAGGGAAAGTCCTGGGACTACTGGGTAGATGTAAGGGAACTAGAGAGACCCCATGTCAAAGAATTCAGTATCGAGTTTCCAAGAGATCTCATGATTGAAAAATATTACTTCGAGAAGAACTTCAAAACTGAGTAAGGTAGCAAGAAAGTGTTGCTAGGCGAAAAAGTGAACTACTCTCTCAATGCAAATGTCATAAAATGGTATACTGATGGATAGAGAACTTCTCAAGAGACAAGTGCAGGAATTTCTTGGCCCAGAATCCTAATTCCTTTGTCGATGGGGCAGTCTACAATTATTTGCAAAGCGGAAGTTAATGCTATAGGCAAATTTGTGGAACGAAATCTTGAAAGAAACTACGGCAACCAAAACACTGACATCATATCGGGCAGCCAAGCAGTACTCTATAAGCGTTAAACTTCTATGCCATTAGATATTAACTGGCATGGGAGTCTGTGGGTAGACTAAACGCCATCGGCATCCATAATATTGTCACACTTCTTTGGGTACTAGGACACGTAGATGTCATTAGAAATAAAGAAGTAGATTCTTGAGCTAAAATAAGACAAATGACGACCCCAACGAGGCCTGAGCTCTATTGTAGAATAGGATAGAATGTGATTAAAAATAGAATCAAAATAGAAGAGGAGGCCCATAAGGTCAAAAATATGGATAAAACTCCCAAGACTAAGGCATGCCAAAAAACTTCTTGGGAGCTACAACCAAGAACGTGTTACATTATGTATCGGATTAAACAGGAATAACCTCAGAATAACTACGAGTCTCCTCAATGGTCACTGCAAACTCAGAAGACACCTAAGTATTCTTGGCCCAGTGCTACAATAGATCTCCAGTGGAGTACCCCAAATATATAATTCATTATTCTTGGCCGGGCGAGTAGGACCACATCCAGATTCTGTAATGCTGACGAGGAAAAGCTGGACCATTGATGCGATGCACTCGTGCATCTAGGACGCCATCACCACATAGAAGGTAGTGAGTTTAAATTTTATTTTTATAATTTGTTAACACGCAAAAGGTTATGACTGCCCTTATAATGTCATTTTGTAATACAGTGCGAGTATTTGGGAAAAGGAGAGAGGATTTAATAGGAGATGTCAGCGTAATCTCTGAAAATAGTCCATACACTTAAGATTCTCAAGGAAGTAAGTTGGGAGGAAGAGCTGTAGTATGAGCGATTTCACTCAGTTCTAGACGGGGGCACAATAAATCTAAAGTTCGTAGTGTACTTATACCCCAAAGTTATTTTTTGGGGGCTATCGTGAACAAAATTTCCCTCGGAAATTTCCCATCTTCGAAAATTAGAAAGGTCAAAACTTCTGCACTGTTCATTGTAAGCTGTCGACATGGCCTTTTTAAATGAGAGCCAAAGTCACTATGAAACCTAATTCCCAATATCAATAAATTCCAAGGGAAACTTTCGACATTATTCGAGATGACAATTTTGAAAGTTGGGAACAATTCCCAAGGAAATTTTATTCACGATAGTCCCATAATTCAAGCTCTTTCCTCTCATTCGTTTACACACCCACGCAGAGTCGATAAGGAGCACAGAATTTCGGCTAGTGTGATGAAAACCAATTCGTTGGACTTGTCTATCATTTTGTCATCAAACTTTCAACTTTTTTTCACCCAAAACCAGTACTCTCCCTGTAGAACAAAATGGTACAAGAACTCGTTAGAAGTCATATTTATTTTTTTTATATGATTTTATACGATTTTTGTGCATAGACAAGTTCACAAAAGGCGTTGTCTATTGTCAAGAACTTGAAGCTCTTGAGTGAGTTGGATCTTGTACGGGTGTCAGACCAAGTTCCGACCCAAAATTTGCCAAGTTTTCGGTCAATTTCTTAACAAAAAATAATCCTTCTCATTTAATCCTAATTATCAAAAAAAAAAAAATACAAAACTTGTAGAGACACCAATTAGTTCTCAATATTAGCTTCTGTGCGACAGCATTACCAGTAAGCCATGTTAGTTAAAGCCTCTTGCCATCACCTTAAGGTGACCGTGTACACAACTTGACTAACGAAAAACCTCTAACTGGCAATCCGTAAACAAGCAAAAAATTAGCACTTACCACTGTTTTCGTTACAACAAATATAACTTCACCTGTTAACCAACAAAAGGCGCGCAAAATGTGCTTTCGGCCAAAACATTCTCGCTGGCTAATAAGAGACCACACCACACTTATATACATATGTATGTACATATTTACCACAGCATGAAGTTATTTGCTTGGATGTGAGTGTCTATGTTTGTGCAGCAAATGGTGCAACAACGTTACTAAACTAAAAAAAAATAAAAAAAAAAAATAAAAAAAAAATCAGAAAGACACAATCGTATATATACAATCATCTCGTATAGAATCGGGAGTTAGTTTCCTTTTCCGCCGGAGGGCATATCAATCGAAATCTCTATGCATAAGATTTATCTTATTTCCATTTGAAATGCAAAAATTGGAAAATAAATAGCAAAGTTGATGCCAAAACAAAGCTTCGTGTGTTGCAAGCAAGATGTCTGATGGCTGCCTGATGCATAGGTATACCTAGTATAAACTGTGGCACTTGAATATAAAATGCAACACACAGCATTGTGTAGACACCACACCACACCACAGCCGAGACACTAATCAGACAATCAGAAGAAAAAAACCTAATTAAAGTAATTTTCTACGTTTTTATTCTCGAAGCGTCTTGCTTGGTATACCTAGGTTTAGTTTGACATTCATGTCAATATTGTCAACTGTCAGAGGTGTGTTACAATTATGGCACCTGTTGGTCCGTTTTCACTGTCAATTCTTCGATAGGTTTGGTTTACGGCCAGACAAAGAAATACGAAGTCTGACTTAGACCGATCCAAATGCACTAAATTAACGGCACTTTGAATTTAGCAAAGTTGCTCTCTTTCTTTTTTGTGTGTTTTTTTTCCGCCATTATTGAATGAATGACATTTGGTGTGCGATGTGTGACACTTGTGTTACGATTCTAAGTTTAATATATGTACATATATATTTTGCAATTGGGTCCCAATTGACAGAGACTGACATAATTGACAGGTTAAACGTTAAGAAAAGGAGAGAATTGTGCAACATGGTGGTCGCTAGAGCGACTACTTTTTAAATAGTGTTTTTTTTTTATATTTTACACTTGTTGATTGTCCTTGGTTGTTGGCGAGAAGTTTTCTACTTATTGTAACGAAGTTGAATACAGTGATGCATGAAAAGGGTAATAATAAATAAGGAAAAATAGAAAGTCAAAACTATGCCCCATTTGCATGGCGGGATAGGATAAACTGGGTCTAATGGTTAAAGAATATAATATGACCAAGCATTAAAAGGAAACTTGTATATAAGTTAGGTTATAAGTGTGAAAGTTTGAAAAGTATAAAAATTCCTAAAAAAATAATTTCACCTCTGATTTTTATAAAAAAGGATTTTTCGTGTAAAATTTGTTTTGTTGTTTTGTATTATTTAGAATTACCTTTGGGCAAAATTGTAACAAAATTGATTGAGCCGTTAACGAAATATTCGAAAAAAAATCCAAAATTAAAAAAAAAAATCAAAATTCTACTGTTTCCCTGAAGGCAAAAACTCAGTTTTATTAGAATCACTTAGGACATAGCAGATACGAAGTTTAATCAAATTCGATAAAGTCATTATAAGGTAATTTGATAAATTCGAAATAGGCGCAAAAAAGACACAAGACAGCGTTCTGCACTAGCTTAACTGAAATTCGAATTTCTCCTCTAGGGAATCACTTATAAGGCGCCGCAACAAATTTGGAGCAAATTGATCCATATGTTTGGGCTCTTGATCGATGTACAGTACAGAAGGTCTAGACGTCTAGGAGGAGATAAATGACAAAAAAAATTGCAAGCGGGAATTTTATATAGAGAACAGAAGATTTGAGGAGTGTAATTTCAAAAAAGTCTGTGTTTTGGAAATCTTAAAAACTGATAAAATTGAAGTCCATTTTGATATAGACTTCTACATAACGTCCATATTGATTGAAATCCCCTGCTACTTGCAATAATTAAAACCTTTTAAAACCCTTTGATTGTTAGGGAAAACCCTTAGATACGACTTCGTGGGAAATTATTACAATGGCAGTGAATCAGAGCTGGATTATTTGTAGATGTAGTATGGGCGACCGCTTAGGCGCGGGCCCGGCTCCAGCTAAGGGCTTAATACAATAGTAAAGGAAAACTGTTCTGTCGGTACCTCTAAAATGTTTAAATAGTTTATTTTTAGTACATCAATTCCATAGCCATCCTTTGATGGAGACTGACGATTTGACAGACAGAAGATAAACTACTTTTTGTTCCTAATGTCAAAATTCTAGAAATCGCTTTCTTCCTCAGAACAAAAATTAAAAGTATAAGTAAAGAAGTAATGGTAAGTGAGTTGGACTTTCATGTCACCGGAGGTCTGAGCTCGAATCCAGGTGCTACCACCTAAAAATCCAAAGGAACAATTCAAGAATAGGTACTGCCGTTTGCGAGGAAGTGAAAAATCGTTCAGAGCAATCCCTCCATTTCTGTTTACAACGAACAGACGAATGATTTAGAGCTGTTTGAGTTTTGACCTTCACACCTTATTTTTTTATAAAATAAACATACATTTTCCGGATTTTCAGAGGTTGTTTTTTCATCGCCCGCCAACCTCTGATGAAGTTTTGCCTTTAAGTCCTGAACAGAGTGCGGGCTAGTTATATTTTTAACTATAAAGAAAAGTTAGCTTAACTTTGTAATCTAAAACCATGAAATCACCCTTTTCCGGAACGAAAAACATAAGTTATTTTATTCGGGGTTTTCAGAGGTTTCTTCCGACGGTTTTTGGCTTCACTAAAGAGCATGAAACGTATTTGGTTCCAATGACGACCTGAAATCACCTTTTTCAGTAATGAAAAACAGAAGTTATATTATGTTCATTGAAGTCATCCGTCGAAGAAAATTGACTGTATTTTGCTTTAAAAAATGTATCATAAATTATTTAATCGTAAATGGTACGAAAAGGCGCGCCATTTACCTTCATGTCGAAGCGCTAGTGGTGGTGCTTCAAATTTACATTTATACACGAAAATTTAAACCAATATTAGTCGCTTGGTCTGATACGTTTTAATTTTTGTAAAATGTATTACAATTTATAAAAAAAATGGTCACAATTTTCGTGTAGAATTTTGTAAGCTTTCACTTTGCAAAAAAATCGCCTGCAAAACAAAACTACTTTAATTTTTCTTAGAACAGCGAGTTCTAATTCGCATATATCTGCGTTCAAATTTCAAATAATTTGTCTAATTTCAAGTTAAAAAAAGTTAAAAAACAGTAGTGTATTTATAAGCCTATTTCTTGTTGTGACTAGGATTTTGCCGTAGTAACATAAGTCGCAAGTGTCAGCATAAACTTGGAAGTGCATTTTATTCATTTGAACTACTCGTAACAAAAATCGCGTCGCCGGAAAAAAATTCGACATTTCAGTCTCTTAAGCTTCGCGATGTTTGGGTGTTTTGATCGATTATTCGCATTGAAGATAATGTGTTCTATTTCTTGCGACCGAATTGACACGCGATGCGTGCTGGGCCGCACAGTGAGCGACAGCAGAAAAAATAACAAAAAACCAATATATAAATTTGAAATTTAATTTAATTTAGTCATTGGGCGACAAGCGACATTTTTTGTTGCGACTAAGAACTTTTTAGTATGTATGTACATTATGTATATATAATTTTTATCACCAATGTTAGCATAAGAGTGGAAGTGCATTTGCCTCATTTGAACTAGTGAAAATCTCGTCGCCAGAAAAATTAGACTAATACTAATTATACTCTCTGAAAGCTCACTTAATGGTCATTCATAAGATGTCAACTCGTTTAATTATTTTTGTGCGACACTTTGAATTTTTTTTTTGTAGTTCAGAGCTGCCACTCAATAGATGGCCTATAGTCGCTTGAATTTGTCTCTTTGTCAATTATCGCTCATCGCGTTTTTTCGCTGAATAGTTCAATTCTCTAAAATGGTACAACTTCAGTTCTAAATTTTGAAGTTTTTGAGCTATTTTTCAAATACGAAGTTCGAGTTACTTTCATTAAAATTTTGAGCTTTAAAGTTTCCTGAGTCAATTGTTGTTTTTCTACGTTTAAAATTAACAATCAATCATTCAACTAGAGAAAACGAAATGTGAAAGAAAACGACATTATCAAGTACTAAATACCGTTTTTAAACCTTCAAACACGTTAACTTTTCCTTCAAAATTTGAGCTTTATGTGTTTCCAAGTGTGAAAGGTGTTGATTTTGAAATGTTACTACTGAGAGAACACACACGCAGAGATATTCATAAACCCAAAGTCTACAAAAATTATAATTTTAAGTTCTCGAATTTCTTTCGTCGAATATCTATAAAGTTAAAAAAGTGCGTGCAAGCTCATGTGAAACATTTAACAACCTGCATGCGTTCTCACACCACCTACTGATGTCATATGTCAAAATGAATATAACTCACTTTTTTCTGCGGTTCGAGTTTAGACAAGAAAAATACTTCCCTTACCCACAAAGAGACAAAATCAAAACTATCTTAAGACGACGACGACGTCGAGGACAACGACGGGTGCTATTTTTCCTCCAAACCAGGAACAGCAGGGAATACAAAAAAGAGCAAGCAAAAAAAAAAAAATAGAACCTCACTTTTCTTAAATGCATTTGACATGTGCGTTTAATTTGCATGACACATGCCCATTTGAACGAGCAAACAATTGCAACATATACGCACTCTGTTGAAACTTAAACTGCTACCACAGGTACAAACCACTCTCTTGGTGGCACAACAAATGACATCGCGCCCCATTCCCTCCCGATTCAGAAGTCAGTTTTTCTTTTTTTTCACATTTTCTATACGGAGATATTATGGACGGTACATATTTCTTGGAGCCCCGTCTGAGGTTGCAAGTTGCTTTACACTTGCCACACATATACCTAGTACAATCACATGCAATCCAATCGACAGTGATAGTTAAATATTGTGTGCGGCTTTTGCTACTAGTAGGTAGGTACGTGTACTCGCAAAATAAAAAAAAGAACAACCTAAGAGTAAATACAAGTTTGAGATAGTTTTGTATCTATTGCCTGAAGAATTATTAGTATTTTTTTTCCTTGTTCGAGTTCAACAGTTAAGAGGTGAATATCACAAGATTGAATGAATGATTGAAAAAAAAAAACATTTAAATCCATTGACCAAATTTTACAAAGGTGAATATCCTACCTAAATTGCAAATTAATACCCATTTCCTAAGTAAGTTTTAAAAAAATATAGATTTTCATATCACAATAATAAATCTTTACTTTTATAGGAATCTCATGCTCCTCCTAAATGCATTTTAAAAATGAAATTCTTTATAATTTCGCAATTCCAAAATTTCGCAAGCTTTAGTTTAATATTTATTCTTCTGCTTAAAATTTTATAATAGTTCCAATGCGAAGTGAATTTTTTCTTTAATTTACCTTATATTGTCTACTAAGATACTGATACTATTTTGCGAGATTTTAATTTTGCTTGCGAAAGTTCTAAATTCAAATAAAATCAAATGCGAAGTAATGGATTTCGATAATATGTTATTGCGAGACTATGAAAAGGGAATTTATAATCTTTAATTTCACAAATGCGAAAAAGTTATTTTGCGAAATTTTGTTATTGGAACATTTGCAGTCCATGTTGTAGCTTTGTGAGATTTTGACTTCAGAAAATTTGGTTTGCAGTCATCATGCGAAACTATATGAAATAAAATGGAACTTATTCTGTGATTTTTTAAAAACGATTAATATGCAGAAGATGCGAATGCGAAATACTGAATTTCAACCTTACATTTACGAGGAAGAAAATGCGCATTTAAGATTAAATGGTTTTAAGAATTTTCAAAACCTTTTACAATACAACTACATAACTTTGCAAGACTTTGATATAAGGCACAATAGAAACAAAGCTTATATGTATATTTTGCGAAAATTTGTTTTTTTTTTCAAAATCACAAACTAAGTGGCTTGAATTCTGGGATCTTACAAAAACGTTTACATACATGCATATATCGGTGAAATGCATAACATTTTGCAAAATTTGGGAATATGAAATGCAATCCTTCGATATTATGTCAACGACAAGGAAAGAAGTGCAAACTAAAAAAATGCGAAGATTTGCAAATCCGAAGTGAAAACTTCAAAGTTTTTTGCATTGGTAGGAAATATATTTGTGATATTTCTTTTTTTTCGAGACCTTTTGTAAGTCTTAAATGGTAAATACGAATATTTTTCTCAAAGATGCTACTCTATAGCCATAAAGCTACATATATTCTTTTCTTTTGAGAAATTTAAATGCTAGATAAAAATGCGAGCGCGCATTTCGAAGAATTAAATTGAAGCGAAACGTTTAAATGGAAACCTTCCACACTCAAGACAATAATTTGTGTTTTTGTTTGTTTATTCTTTGATTTATAATAAGTTATTTAAATAATTAAGTATCCTTAATAATATTATTTTAGTTCTTAAGAGAGGCGTGTAATTGCAGTGTGCAATGCGAAATATCCATTTTTCTAGATTATGTTCATGCTAGAATATGAAATTTTTGCAAGTGCAAATGTAAGATATTAAATAACAACATTTTACAGTCTTGTGCAAATTAATTGGGACAAGCAGATTTTTGAGCATCTTTTTCATTTATTTTGAATAATGTTTATAAATAAGTATAAAAATATGAAACTAGTACTTTAGATGCCCCCCTTTAGCATCTATGAGTCCTTTAACTTTCTTCGGCATTGATGAAATTAACTTCTCGCATATATTTTTCATTTGTTGGTCGTGGAACCAGACCTCAATAATTGCTGAAATTAGTTTGTTTTTAGTCGTACAGTCTTTTTTTCTGAGCCTCGCTTTTATAATAGCCCATAGATTCTCAATCGGATTGAGATCAGGTGAGTTTCCAGGCCACTCCAGCACCTTAATATTTTTCTCCGCGAAGAATTGCTTCATTTTTTTAGACGTGTGACACGGAGCAACATCTTGCTGAAAAATGGTTTCCTGCATCGAAGTTCGTCTTTGGATAGCAGGAAGGAGCATATGCGTTAGGACATCCGCATACTTGGCGCTGTTCATCATGCCTTCGATGGGCTTTAAGCTTCCAGGACCCTCAGACGTGAAACAACCCCAAAACATAACTTTTGGCGGGTGTTTAGGAGCTTGGACGATATGTCCAGGTCAGAGTTTTTCTTTGTCACTTTTCCTCACGACATTTACCCTGCATCCTTGAAGTTCTAAATGGCTCTCGTCCGAGAAAATTACTTTGTCCCAGTGCTCTGCAGTCCAATCCTTAGGCATTTTGTCCCATCTTAATCTTTTTTTGGGCATGGCGTCTGTTTCCTTAATGGTGTTTGAGCCTTGGGGCCCACTTCTAAAAGACGCCTTCGAACTGTTGATGAATCCACATGTACTCCAGCTGTCTTCAAGTCCCTTTGAAGCTCACCACTTGTCTTTCTAGGATTTATGACGCTGTTTCGGACCAACATTTTGTCGTCATTGGCCGTTGTTTTCCATTTTCGACCAAATTTGCCCTTTCTCCGTGTTTCAACTGATCCTGTTGCTTGTGCAATGGAATTATCTTACCGACGCTTGATTTTGCTACATCTACAGCAATCGATATCTCCCTAATGGTTTTTTCCTGTATGTTTATGTAAAGCCATGACTTTTGCTCTGTTTTTCACCGAGATATCCATATTTTTCTTGAAGTCGAAATATTAATAAACAGAGTACCTAGTAACATGATTTCAAAAATAATGCCATTCTTTTCAAAACCCTTAGAAAAAATGCGACCTACCTTCAAAAAGTTATCAGAAATATTTAAATAAAACTAATTCATGGAGCTCTTACCAAAATATTCAAAAAGTTAACGCAAAAATCAAAGCCTACTAGCAAATTCATTTGAAAATTTGTTTGCCCCAATTAATATGAAAATAAAGCTAACGAATTTGCGATATTTAAATGCGAAATAAGATTATTTTTGACTTGTAATGACATTTCGCAAAGACATCTTGATATTGTTTTAAGGTTTCTTGTTTTATTTTGGATTTATTCCAGTGTCAAAGATTGAAATTCGAAATGGTTGCATGAAAAATTTAGTAAATGCGAAACATTTAAAGGAAATCTTTTACTTTTGCGAAATTCTGTTTGCACTTCATCGAAAAATATATTCTCTATTCAAAATTATATTTATTTGTTTTTCTTTTTCGCAAACTAAGTCCCTAAGGCAATATTTTTTAGTGTCAGGCTGCAGTGTAAAAAATAATTTTCGAGATTATGTTAATGTGAGATAGATCAATAACAAATTGGTGAAATTTCGCAAGATCCAAATACACGACGTATAAAGCTGCAAAATTATGTTATTGTGAGATAAAGTTTTATAAATATATAATATTTCTTTTTTTCGCAAACTTTTGTTTCACTCAAATGCGAAATAATAGTATTTTCATTTCGTATGTAATTTCGCAAAAAGAGATCTTAATTTTATTTTCTGTTTTCTGATTTTATTTGCGAGACCAACTTAGCAGCGATCAAAATGCGAGACAGTGTTTTGTCAGATTTCATTATATGAATGTCATGATTTGCGGGATTTATTTTTAGATAATTTTTTTAATTTCAGCATCTTCATTTCTGGTGAAACCCAAAAGTTCTTCTGTCAAAGTATCGCATGGTAAGCAGAAAATAGCATTCATAAATTCTGTAACAAGTGCAACAGATAAACCTATACGAGTTCAATATTGTAAGAGAGAGGGAGAGATAAAAAAATCTAATACAATCTGCAGCTGAAAGTATGACACTATTATCCCACAGAATATAGCGATTGACATTCGCCCGATTCAAGTCCTGCAACAGTCTGCATATGGTGCCCCTTGTTTCGGGGCGACCCTCTGCCCTACTATTGTCCGTCAGTCCGTCTGTCCCCTACAAGCCACCGCGCGCCACGCCGCCACACCACGCTGCCTTTTGACATTTCTCCGGAGAGATCTCAAAGTGGCAGTAAAGTTGCAGCACCAGGAATATGCATCACACGGCCCACAAATTGAATGTGGGTGGTTTTGGCGGATGACTATGGCTTATAGATGGTGGATCGCGCCCCGTCCGTCGTCATGGTGTCAATTAAATTGGCCAACTGCACAAAATGTTTTATATTCCTTCGCCGGGACCATTATTCAAAATCGAGAGCATGGTCAAGCCATCAGGCTAAGAGCTAGGACAGGCCAAGAGGAGGTGTTCGGTATCATGAACAGTGGTAAGTTGCTTGTGCAGTAAGGTGCACATTTGGTATTCACTTTACGTCTCACGTTGTCGTCGTCGTCGTCGTCCGTAGTAATCGTCGTTGTTGTCGGTGTCACAAATGTCGATGTCGTCGTTGGGGCTTTTGTCTTTTGTACCACACTATATCGAATACCATACAACAAAAAAAACTCGAAGCTTGAGGTATCCGTAATGTCGCACAAAGATATACAATTGGACTGCGAACTGTACGAACGGAACGGGACACGGAACACGGGACAGACCTCGCACTGAGAAACGTGTGGTGGAAGGTGTCCTCTCATGTCCGCGTTAACGCGCGCGATGGAATTACAAAATGTGTCATAGATAAGTCGCACTTCTATAAATAATAATGTGAAAAGTCAGATGTGAATTAAACATTGCATACGAATGCAGATACCACGACCACTATGACTATTGACTATGATTACAACTATGACTACGACACCGACGACAATGCGCGCTCGAAAGGTCCTGGTGAATGGATCTGTGGCTGGCTGTAAGTTGCATTTTTGTTACTTTTATATATATATATTTTTTTTTTTAATTTTATTCGGGACACGATAAACTTTTGATGACAATTGTTGCACATTGCGGTATATGCTGCATGTCCAGTATTCAAGTGTTGCCGGATTGTTGTGCTGAAAGGTTGTGTTTTATTCGTTGAAGCATTTAAATGACAGATACAATGCAAAGTAGTGGCATATTCGTATATTGAAGCACACCTACAATAGATGTTAAAATCAAAACGAACAAAACAAAAAAACAACTTGCCAAAGAAATGAGGTTTTGATTGCCATGGCGGAATAGACCGATATGTACGGTGTATGCACATAGGGCGGGAAGTCAGAGCTGATTATGCGGAAAAGTATAATGCAACATAGGAAAGTGGACTTTCGGGAAGTGATCAAAGACAAATAAAAGTGAAATGTTAGTAGAAAGTGAGGAGTTGTAATATGTGGGTGTGGGCCAAGTGGATAACTGGAGATGTTATGTTTGCAAAACAAAACGGTTAGAGTAAAATTGAACCATCTGAAACCCTTCAGCGCACTTCTTCGATAATCCCAAATATACATACATACATAAGTCAACTTGAAGCACCCCATTCCAAGAATCAGAGTTTCGAATATTTGTATCCCCTTTGAGATATCAGAAAATCTGAGTTTCACAGGACTGACAAGAACCTATCATCGGAAATACACGTTATTTCGAGGATTGTTCGAAATTACTTCCTTACTAGCTTGCTGAACGGGTTCCTGATCTATGAAAGTTCAAGGCTTGGGAATGGTTTTCTATCCTCAACGATTTCGAACAAGCCGCTTCCAATAATTCAGACCAAAAGGACTCCGATCCACAATGGCTGGGTCTTCAAACTGGATGTTCGGCCTTCTTTACCACTTGGAATTCAAAGACCATCCCGACCAATTGCTCGTTGTTGCCGAGCCAGGGTATTCAACTTAATGGAGGACCTATGCTAGCACGCGGTTGTATCACAGCACCAAATATCCAATGAAGAATTTTTTTTCCAAAAAGCCTACCTCTCCTTCCTGAATATCGTCCAATAATCGGAGCCTCCGCAAGGAATTACTGTCTATTGGAGGGTTTTCTAGAGCATGAACTTCACCTTGAGCCTGGGGTGTTTTAACCAGCTTATCGCATTTGAATTATATTGTTGATACTACATTTTTGTTGACACTATGGACTTGGTCTGGACCTCACTCATTGTTTAAGGCCAACAAGTCAATAGATATTCAATGGCTGATGTCGTTTTAGCCCACATTTCTAAGCAGTTGAACAGATTTATCCAATATAGTTCCCTCCGTAATAAGGCCTGTCCTGCTGAATATCTACTGCAGAAAGACTGAAGATATCATTTGACAGAGCATCACTTCGCCGAGCCATGTGAATATGTATAGCGGGATCAGCCCTTCGAGTTTGTAACAGAACGGAACGACAGTTATAACTTCGAGGTATTTAGAGACTTTGTATACCTAGGCTCCGTTAAAAGCTCAGATTACCAACCGCTGAGATTCCAAGTAGAATAACTCGTTCAAAATGTCTGCTTCTTTAGGCTGGGATAATAATTATGTAGCTAATTCCTCTTTTGATCATCTTATTAGACCGACACTCCTCATTCCAATCCTAATATGTGGTGCAGATGCATTGATTGTTGTCAAAAGTCGATGAGAGAAAGAATCTTCGAGTGTCTCTCATAGACATAGTACATAGACGTGGAATGGAGAAGAAGATACTACAACGGGTTGCTTAGAGACACCGAGTTAGGCAAAAATGTAGAAAGCCACAATTGAGATGGAGATGGTCTTTTAAAGTGATTGGACACCAATTGTCCGCCCTGGAAAATCTTAGAATCCCCGAGGGATGGCACGGTAGAGAAAGATGGTGACTCAGATGGGACGCACAAGTAGAAGACGGGCGTAGGTCAATTTGGCGAAACTGGAGATAGCAGGAAGAAGCTTCTTGGTAAGTAATTATGTAAGAACGGCTTAAGCCAGTACGTTGGTTATGGTCATATATGCGAACTTAAGCTGGGATATGCAAGTACAAAGGGTCGGCTCTATCTGTGGTGGGACATTGTTGGTGAAGAGTCACCACGTCTACCGTAAAATGGATGCAACATTTGTGCTAACGAACACTCATATCGATAATAAAGTTTTATCATTTGAACATGCTATTCAATCGTGTAACTAGCTATAGGATTTGGAATCAGAAACTGAATAAAAAAGAAAAGATTTGACAGATGTCACTAAAACCACATGGGCGCCACATGCGGCCAAAATTTTCCCGCGCCCTACTCTACCATTTATTTGATGCTATTCGAAAACTGTTCCCTTTCCTTCGGTGACTAGGTTACTTTCGGTGTTTCAAAGAACCTGCGTTACATTTTTTAAACCAGAGGTCAGTTGCTTGTCTTTTTTACAAAACCTCCATTTGCCGCTTCCATCGCCTCACCCTTTGATCTTATTTAGCTGGAAGCCTCCTTGTTTCCACGTCCGAGTTAATCCGTTTGCCTATAGGTAGCTTAAGTTAAAATCTCTAAAAAGATCTTTAACCTTGATTATCTCAACCATTTAGCTGACTGATTTAAAGTTGTCGACATTCGTTGCGCATTCGTTTCTGTCAAACTAGTAACGGCTGTCGAAATTTGCATAATTTATCTGTTTTGACTTTCGATTTTATGAGGAACGTTTTATTTTTTTTTATTTTTTTTCAAACTTTTTGAATAATATTTTGAATTAGTCTTGACATCTTTATGTCTCCCATCAAATTGAATCAAACCAAACGACTAATTTGTGGATAAATACAAACGTACAAACAACAAAAACAAAGTAATAATAATATTTATTCTTTTCTGTATATAATTAATGTTTTTTTGGGGGAATTTAACATTTCATATTCTTTCCACTTTTTTATAACTTTTAATTTTAATTTAATCATCAGCTTGATTGGATTTATAATAAACCAAAGAAATATAAAATAAAACTATAAAATAAAAATATATATTTTTTTTTCAAGTCCGATATCACCGTTAAAATACGATACTATATAGTACCGGTATGTAGCCATACAACTTATAAACAATTTAACGATTAAAAAATACACGAAAATAAACCCTATGGCCGAAGTTAATATGTATATTTAAAATCAATTAAATTTACGATGTTTTTATTGCACGAACTATTTGCATAAAATAGGAATGGGTATCTCTGGGATGTGACGTCTGGAAATTATGTTTGGTTTTTGTGTGGCTTTTCTGTCTTTAATCAGAGATCAACATAAAATTTATTGTTTTATTTTTATTTGTTGCGTATCAAGCTAGGCTGGGTTTTTTATATGGTCTTTTAGTCTTGTCACGCTTTAAAGCCAAATATTGACTTCGTATAGAATTAATAATGGAGTTCCACATTTTTCGGAAGGACAGGTTTTCCAGGGATGAAAAACCTTCATAGCCGGTAATCAATTCGAGACAGTACATTCCTCGCCGTGCAATTTGGCTTTTAGCGGATTTCAACGTGGCGAAGATCATAATCGCAGATATCGGCGTTTTGTTCGCAGACTGAGCTTTGTTGTGTTTGGAAGAGGACACCCGATCGTCACCATCGACTGCGAGCGCTACAGAATTTTGGCAACCAATTTCGCCATAATCGTCCTTGCGAGATGACCATTCGCAACTTGGTGCATAAATTTGAGTCGAAGGGTACGTACAGTGAATAATTAGCCAACAGCCGGACGTGAACGAAAAGCAGGATCTACCGAAAATATCGCCGCTGTCAGCGAGAGTGTGCAGGAGAATCCGGGTATACCGCGTCGCAAACAAGAACTCAGCCTTTGGCAGAACACAACTTGGCGAATTTTGCGTCTCTAGCCAAACAAACTTCAACTGTCCCAGAAGCTCAGAGTTAACGCCCATAGACAACGACGCATGTTCGCTAACCTGGCTTTCGGTCAAAAACTAATATTCAACTACGAGGCCTAAGTCTGGATGTTGTCGAATTTGGAACGGTCACGATCCACACTAGATACACCAAATAGCAATGCATCCAGAAAAAGACACTGTTCGGTGAAGGTTTGGGAAGAATTACATTAAATCACAAACAGCTGATTGTATATGTAGGTAGTAACTTTTGTGCAGATTTTTCGCCGAAAATGTATCTTTCGGAAGAAGAAAGGGTTAAAAAATTATTAAGACATTAACACAAAGCAAGTCACATCAAAATATAGCTTTGTCGAAGTTTTATTTAAGTTTGACCATTTGGTGGTCTAATTTTCCTTTTTTTATAACTTTACATGAAACTTGAATTTTCCCTCGAGCTTGTTCTTTTTGTAATGTTGACTTCCACATTCCACAATCTACATAGGTCTATTTTTTCATTTTCCCTGTTAACATTTTCACATCAAGAAAATGCAGCAAGGAAGTGAAATTGGATCTGATGTTATCAACCTCATCGAGACATTCATATCTTTAAATTCCAGCATACAAAATTATAAAACCCACATCAAAAGATAAACAACTATAAAAGATAAAAAAAATGTATCTTTAAGATACAAATCTTTTTTAATTCATGTTAAAGTCGCTGTTACTGTCCTATACCTATAGCAATTATGACGGAAAATGAATTTCATTATGATTGCTTGTCGGTTGTCGATTTATTGACTCAAAATATTCACCTGGCATGTGGTATGCGATGCGATTGTATAGGTTCATTTCAACCTTTTATGACTGCTTGCCTGCCTGCCTGCCAGCGAGATGCATTTTATTTGTTATACCTACTCGTATGTAAGCCCATTCGTAGTTATGAGCTACGTCATCAGAAATACTTGTTTTTGACTTTGTGTAAATTAATGGTCAGTTCTTGGTTTGTTTTTATTTATTTTCTTATTTCTGTGTGTGTGTTTGAGTATAGGTAGAAATGAATGGCGGACATCGAAAAGTGATCAAACAAAACGTGATCCTTGATTGGCTGACCACCATTCTGTCATTGGTTGTTGAATTATGTGCGCGGCAATGGAGTAACAAAATATAGTGAATGACACTGGCTTGTCTTGATCTTATATGGGGCTACCTGTGGTTCTTAATTAAGGTGATTATTATTATGTTAAGCCGTCATATCATGAGAAGTCTAAAATTCAGAGAAGTTTCGAAGATTAAAAAATACGTAAAGACAATAAGTAAGAAAGTAATACTCAGGATTTAAGACTTAACGACGAGTGTTCGACTTCTGGGCTCCCGAGCAGTTCGAAGTTGGCCACAATTGCAGTCGAAAAATAATATTAACCAACGATGCCCATTTCTCCATTTCCAAGAAGCAAAATTATATAATTTGGAAAGATTACTATCCACATGAGTTTCTGTTTGGTGTGAATTTTTAGCTGAGGGCATCATCGGTCCATACTTTTTTGAGAGCGATCCCTTGACCACGCACTTCAACGTCAATGGCGAGCGCTATCTATCGGTCGACGATAACCAATTAATTTTGGCCCGAATTAGATGATATGAAAACCGACGAAATGTTGTTTCAACAGAACGGCACTACGTTCAAAATAGCCCGTTCGAGAGTGGACATTTTGCACGAGCGATTTCCGAACATGGTTATCTCATGCGAAGGCGATGTAAATTGGCCGCCGAGATCATGTGATTTGACCCCATTAGACTTCTTCTTGTGGGGCAATTGTGGAACGTATTTATTTTTCATTTAATGACAAATGTCGAATTTTTACACTTTACTTACTTTTACCTTCGGAAATTACAAAATAGAGTACAAAAAACTGTGGAACGTATTTTCATTTTTGAAACGGGACTGCAAGACATCTTTGTTTCTTTAGACTGTAGTTTCAGTTATTTTATGAGGTCTCAACCAATCATCAGACTTTTTTATGGGAAAATTTTTATTTATCGCTGAATGTGCTTCTTAGGAACGCCAATTTCCTTCAGAATATAGTGCGCGAACAATGGACCGTATATTAAGTTTTCATCAAATGATAATTTTCAAATAAGTTCATGTTATTAATCATTTTTTTTTTCAGCATATAATTCAATGAATATCCACTTTGTATTTTTTTCATTTTGTGGCTAAAAACCTAGTAAAAGTTAGCCCCCTCTCGTGAAATGAATGCATTCCACAACCTTTTAATGGCCATATTTTTGAGTACCTGTTGGATAGCAATCTAAAAGTCCGACATCGAGTCGAAAGGTCTCGCACTTTTCAATCAACTAGCTTTTAGTTTAACCTTCCTATACTCGCGCATTGGTCTCTCAGACCGACAAATCATTAATTCTTTGTTTTCTTGAAAAATATAATCCTTGCCCCCCTGAAGTTTTCAGTAGCTTCCTAAATATGTGTTCTCCATCGTTTAGCCGGGCGCAAACGCATATGCCGAGTAGACGTGTTCCTTTTTTGTGAGTTTTCGGTCCCTCAGACCGACGCGAGAATAAGTCCAGATTGCTTCGATTTACGAAAATATGAAGATTGAATCTTTTTTTATACTTTTTTATAATAACTATTATATTTCTTTTCATATAATTATTAAGTTTTTTTTTTTTTCTTAAAGAAAATATTTTTTTTTATTATTTTAGTTAAGGTCCAAAAAAAAATTGAACTTTTTGAGAGGTTAGTTTGAAAGGGTATTGCTTCCAAATAAAGTAATAATTCCTATATTTTTTTATTTGTTTTATTCAATTATATTATTTTCTTAAAAACAAATGGCAGAACTACTTAAAGAGAATAGATATTCAAGAAAATACAGACGAAATAAAGTCTCGGTCTGAGAGACCGTGCGCGAGTATACGTGTGTTGTCAAAACGCGCGAGTATAGGAAGGTTAAGATAGAAGCTGTGGAATGTCGGGTTTAAAATTTCGCACCGATTATTTTGTAGGAAATTTTCATTTTCACTCGAAATTAGGTATAGCAACAAATTCACATAACTAAGTTTGAAGGTAAATTTAAATCAAACTCAAACAAAAAAAAAAAAAAATAACCCAAAATTGTTTATTATCAATGAATCATTCTCATCACCATTTGTTTCATATAATTCATTTATATATTTAAAAAAAATCCCCTTCAAAACAAAACAACAAAAACATACCCCCTGAGTCATGAACTCTTCGTTTTCAACCTTGACAATAAATTTAAAACCAAATTCCAAACAAATATGTCAATGAATCAACCGTCAAGTTTGTATCTGTTCTCTCAGAGATTCGTTAAAGAAATAAATAAATTTAAAAAAGAAATCCACTTAAACGCAACCAACCCTCTAATTGAGGCAGATGAAATAAATCCGAGGCTTTTTTCTTCTCTGAATTATTTTATCTTTGAATTATGACAGCGCGCGGTTCATGTAACATTATTATACTCGTACATATCTACTTTGGGGTTAAGTGCTGTAGGTACATATGTACAAATGCAGTCCAAAAAAAACTATTGTTGGACGGACAAACGGGGATACCCGCTCTAAATAGCACAACGATGCCATATCATCAAGATGCTACAATTCACTCTCTTTTCCTTAGTTCTCCAAGATTTATAATAATATTTCAAACACAAAAACTATAATAGAAAGTCCTTAGCGCTGCAAGCACAGAGAGGAAAGAAAAGAAATGGATTTTTGACAGATTTATGACTATCGGAGCCGTCTTAATTTTTTGAATTATAGCCATCGAAATAGACGAAACGAAAAATCCTGAAATGCTTTCGTTGCGCCCTTTCTTTTCTTTTCTTTTATTTTATTTCAATTTTTTTCTTCTCTTCTTCAAGAATCATCATAGTCCATCGTCGACGTCGTCGTCATCGTCATCATCGTAGCTCTGTTCCGGCGTATTCTGAGATTCCGACTTACAAGCGGACGGATGTACTTAAGAGTACACCAGGCATAGAAGATATTCCAAACCACTTTTCTACGTCAGAAACTCCTGCTGGTATAGAGATTGTTCGTATAGTGGAATTCATACATAAATGTGCTACCGATACATACGGAGTGGTTCGGGTTCTGTGCTGCACTCTTCCATTCAAGTTGTCAGAATCCATTCTTTTAATAAATCACAGTGTGTGGTACTCTCTGGGTACTTAGTATAGTTATAATGGAACTGGTTTGGGATTGGGTTGAACTGGAACTGGGCACCGAAAGTGTATACCCAGGACACACCATATTCTACCATGTTATTGAAGGCAATAAACAAAATATCCTTGCAACAGCCACCATAACACACAAAGCGCAAGAGCCTTCCAAACATGAATCCACTTAAAGCGCAAAAATTGCGGTTAGACCTCAATTAGGGATCCCACAACGAGTTCCCATTCGGGTTCGAGTCCGAGTCCGCGAAATGCGAATACGGTATCTCCCCCAAAGTAAGTAAGTATGTATATAGGCTTTCTGGGTATTAGATCCACTTTCGCGTGAGGCGCACAGCAGAAAAAGCGAATCACATGTCGCCCATTCGGGATGATAATTGGCCAGTAATTGTCAGGAATTATTGGAACCGATGTTAGAGTTTGAATATAAGCGAGAGCGCGCTCCAAAATAAAAATTCAAAAAAAAAAAAAAAAAACGAACAACAACAAGGACGACAAAGTACTATTGAGCTTCGCAGGGATTTTGCTAGGACGACCAGTATTTTGTAGTTTTAGAAGTTTTGCTCCACAATGGCACACGAGATGTAGTCCAATATTTTTTTTTCAACGAAAATTTAACACTCTACACTCAGAGAAAAGCAAGTTAAGATTTATGTAGGTATAAGAAATCAAATTTAAAATATATTTATATGTTAGCTGACTTTTTTAAGTCTGCGATTTAGCGCCCTATTTTGGATCGTGATGAATAGACTAGCGAATTGGAGTTCACATTTTTCGAGTTTGCACATTGAAATAAGTGAGAAATATTGAGTCGGGACAAGCATTCCACATTCGTCAAAGAAACAATCTCTGTAGGTACTTGACAGCACGTCCAAAATTGGGCTCAAGGGTAAACTGCTGAGCATTCCTAGAAGTACGGGTATTAGATACGATTGAATTGTTTGAGGGGAGAAATGCAACTGGCTCAAGTTGAATTGTCTCAATTATGGAATAAAAAGCCTATTTGGCTAACTTTCACATACATATGTTATGTATGTATGTACTCCCAAAATCTTTGAAAGCATTTTGAACGAAATTTCCGTTAGACTTTGTCAAAGGTACCTATAGGTCCACAACGACTTACCTCTTTAAATTCGTATAATTTATTCCCCTAGCGTTATAGAACGGAAGGGCATTCGACGTTGTATCAGAAAATTAAATTTTGTGAAAAAAACAGGTAATATTATGTAGTTTTGTAGATATTTGATAAGTAAGATAAATTAAGTATGTTGTTTTATCAACAAAAAAAAAATAATTTAATTGAAATAAATAAATGTTTTCTTACAACAAAAAATGAGAAATTGAATTGTGTTTTTTTTTTTAAGTTGTTTTATTGGCTGATATCGAGAAAACTATTATGGGCTTTTCAGATACTTTTCGATTCTAAAAAGAAAAGAAAAAGCGAGGGCTAGGAAGTCTGGAAATTTGTAGCAAAATGACGTCCCATTAAAAAGTCCATCATCAGGCGAGCATGCAGAAGCAGTAGGTATGCATTCAATTTTAAATATTTTTGTTTTTGCAAACTGCAAAAAGCTCCGCCTTTAAGTAACTGTAAAAACCGGTTTCATTTTTCAGTGATCATGGAAAAACACAAAAAATGTTAATGTATTCTGATCTTTCCTTCACTTACTGACTTGCTTACTTGAGCTACATTGGTGGCTGGTCTGTGTATGTGTAAGTAATGAAATTTTGGAGTAAATTTGAAAAAAAAGTGGAGCAAATGCAAGATTTCCGGAGTAGATTTGAAACAAAAAGAAAATCCTTACTTTTCAGGAAAATTAAAACATATGTATACATACATATGAACATAAAAACATAGTAAGCAAAAAAGAAAAATAAATCACAAGTTTCATTGGAAAACTTAGTAGGCATTATTTTCAAAAATTGTTTTGTAAAAATAAACAAATTACAATGTCATATTTGTATATAAATTAGACACTTTGTCTGTGTTCAAAAAGTGGAGTAAATCTCGGAAAATCGTAGTAGATTTTTTTTTTCTTCAAAAGTGGAGCAAATTTGCTCCGAACGGAGCAAGATTCGAACCCGACTCAAGCACATCAGAACCCTCTTACTTCGCATGCTCGCCTGGTAATTAGATTTAATTTCTTGGTAGACGACGACGAAATGAAGACAAAATTCAAAATTAACAAAGGAAAAATAATTCTCAAAATGGACATGCTAAGGACATCTAGTGGTTGACCAGTGAACCCTCGAAAATTCAGTTAAAATTCAAATAATTTAAAAGTGAAACACCAGGCGAGCATGCGTCAGAAGTAGGGATTCAACTATCGTATATTCTTTCTTGAATATTGATAATCTTTTGCTCCGCCTTAAACTCGCCTCATGGAGAAATAAATAACATTAAAGTAAACATGTGAAAGAAAGACAAAATGTATGACCCTTTCTTTTTCAACTACATACATCGTTTTTTTGTTTCCTTTCACTCCGCACTCATGCTAGTATGCGCAATCCATTGATTGCGCAAGCAAACTGAGTGGTATTGGTGTTGATTGTGTGTACGAATTGTTTTTTTTCTTCGCTGATCGTGGAGAAAGAACCTTAAGAAAAGTTAGTGTTCATTTCTCTTTGGTTTCCATACTTTTCTCAAAAAAGTTATGTGATTCTTTACACCACTTGTGCCTGTGCATGCACAATACAATGATTGTGCAAACTGAGTGTGTATGATATTGACTTTTTTTTTTAATAGGTTTTGTTGCTTCAGAGGGAGTCTTCCTTACTTAAATGCTAGATTAAAGCCATATAGGGCAGAGTAGGAAGGGGAATTCATGCAAAATTCAAAAATTAAGGCAAAAAACATAAGAGCTCTGCTACATTTGTATGCTTGCCTGGTAATAAAATTTTATTTCCTAATAGAAGACGACGAGATAAAAATTTTAAATGAAGAAAAATTCAAAATTAACAAAAGAACAATAATTCTCAAAATGGACATGCTAAGGACATCTAGTGGTTGACCAGTGAACCCTCGAAAATTCAGTTAAAATTCAAATAATTTAAAAGTGACACACCAGGCGAGCATGCGGCAGAAGTAGGGATTCAACTATCGTATATTCTTTCTTGAATATTGATAATCTTTTGCTCCGCCTTAAACTCGCCTCATGGAGAAATAAATAACATTAAAGTAAACTTGTGAAAGAAAGACAAAATGTATGACCCTTTCTTTTTCAACTACATACATCGTTTTTTTGTTTCCTTTCACTCCGCACTCATGCTAGTATGCGCAATCCATTGATTGCGCAAGCAAACTGAGTGGTATTGGTGTTGATTGTGTGTACGAATTGTTTTTTTTCTTCGCTGATCGTGGAGAAAGAACCTTAAGAAATGTTAGTGTTCATTTCTCTTTGGTTTCCATACTTTTCTCAAAAAAGTTATGTGATTCTTTACACCACTTGTGCCTGTGCATGCACAATACAATGATTGCGCAAACTGAGTGTGTATGATATTGACTTTTCTTTTTAATAGGTTTTGTTGCTTCAGAGGGAGTCTTCCTTACTTAAATGCTAGATTGAAGCCATATAGGGCAGAGTAGGAAGGGGAATTCATGCAAAATTCAAAAATTAAGGCAAAAAACATAAGAGCTCTGCTACATTTGTATGCTTGCCTGGTAATAAAATTTTATTTCCTAATAGAAGACGACGAGATAAAAATTTTAAATGAAGAAAAATTCAAAATTAACAAAAGAACAATAATTCTCAAAATGGACATGCTAAGGACATCTAGTGGTTGACCAGTGAACCCTCGAAAATTCAGTTAAAATTCAAATAATTTAAAAGTGAAACACCAGGCGAGCATGCGGCAGAAGTAGGGATTCAACTATCGTATATTCTTTCTTGAATATTGATAATCTTTTGCTCCGCCTTAAACTCGCCTCATGGAGAAATAAATAACATTAAAGTAAACATGTGAAAGAAAGACAAAATGTATGACCCTTTCTTTTTCAACTACATATGTACATCGTTTTCTTGTTTCCTTTTACTCCGCACTCATGCTAGTATGCGCAATCCATTGATTGCGCAAGCAAACTGAGTGGTATTGGTGTTGATTGTGTGTACGAATTGGTTTTTTTCTTCGCTGATCGTGGAGAAAGAACCTTAAGAAATGTTAGTGTTCATTTCTCTTTCGTTTCCATACTTTTCTCAAAAAAGTTATGTGATTCATTACACCACTTGTACCTGTGCATGCACAATACAATGATTGCGCAAACTGAGTGTGTATGATATTGGATTTTTTTTAAATAGGTTTTGTTGCTTCAGAGGGAGTCTTCCTTACTTAAATGCTAGAATAAAGCCATATAGGGCAGAGTAGGAAGGGGAATTCATGCAAAATTCAAAAATTAAGGCAAAAAACATAAGAGCTCTGCTACATTTGTATGCTTGCCTGGTAATAAAATTTTATTTCCTAATAGAAGACGACGAGATAAAAATTTTAAATGAAGGAAAATTCAAAATTAACAAAGGAAAAATAATTCTCAAAATGGACATGCTAAGGACATCTAGTGGTTGACCAGTGAACCCTCGAAAATTCAGTTAAAATTCAAATAATTTAAAAGTGAAACACCAGGCGAGCATGTGGCAGAAGTAGGGATTCAAATATCGTATATTCTTTCTTTAATATTGATAATCTTTTACTCCTCCTTTAACTCACTTCATGGAGAAATAAAGAACATTGAAGTGAACATGTGAAACAAGGAAAAATGTATGACGCTTTCTTTTCTATTGCTTTTCTACTCTACTTCTACTTTCTAATAGATGAGCATGCGAAAGAGGAATGTCTTATGTTAAATTTCCCCTTCAAGCTAAGTTAAAAATTTTAAGCTGAAATCGGACTGTCACTGTATGAGTACTTACGATGTTTTTTTAAACAAACAAAGCAGCCATTGAGAAGTAGATCACCAGGCGAGCATGCTGAAACAATAGGGATTATATTTTTGCCATGCAAATTGACTTTAGTGGTAAGGCTCCACCTTTATCAACTACATACATGCATCGTTTTTTCGTTTCCTTCCTTCCATGAGCGCCATGCTAAAATGTCATTTCAAAGATTGCGCACGCAAACTGAGTGATATTGGTGTTGACTGTGTACAAATTGGTTTTATTTTCAGTGATCATGGAGAAACTTAAGAAATGTAAGTGTTTTGTGATCTTACTTGCTTACTTGAGCTACCATTGGTGTCTGTGGGTTTGAGTGTGTTTGTAAGAAGCTTGCGAAATTTAAAAATTAAAGCAAACGAAGGAGAACCCTCTAACTTCGCATGCTCGCCTGGTACTTAGGTTTCATTTCTTGTTAGAAAATGACGAAACGAAAATTTTAAAAGAAAATTAACAAAAGAAAATAATTCTCAAAATGGTGTACCTAAGGGCATCTAGTGGTGAACGCTTGAACCTTTCAAATTTCAGTTAAATTTCAAATAAAATGACGAAATTTAAAAGTGAATCACCAGGCGAGCATGCAGAAGAAGTAGGGATTCAATGATCGTGTATTCTTGCTTTTGAATATGACGATCTCTTGCTCCGCCTTTAACTCACCGCATGGTGAAATAAAAAACTTTGAAGTGAACATGTGAAAGAAGGACAAAATGTACGACCCCTTCTTTTTCAACTACGTACATCGTTTTTTTGTTTCCTTTCCTTCCACACTCATGCTACTCGTAGTATGCGTAATTCAGTGACTGCGCACGCGACCTGAGTGGTATTGGTGTTAACTGTGTACGAATTGGTTTTACTCTTCGCTGATCGTGGAGAAAGAACCTTAAGAAATGTTAGTGTTCATTTCTCTTTCGTTTCCATACTCTTCTCAAACAGGTTACGTGATTCTTTCCACCACTCATGCCTGCGCATGCACAATACAATGATTGCGCAAACTGAGTGTGTATGGTATAGATTTTTTCTGAATAAGTTTTGTTGCTTCGGTGGGAGACTCACTTTCTTTAATGTTAGAATAAAGCCGTATTGAGCAGAGTAGGAAGGGGGAACATTGCGAAATTCAAAAATAAAACAAACACATAAGAACCCTGCTAGATTCGCATGCTCGCCTGGTAACTAATAAGATTTTATTTCAAGACGTCACCAGGCGAGCATGCAGAAGAAGTAGGGATTCAACTATCGTATATTCTTTCTTGAATATTGATAATCTTTTACTCCGCCTTAAACTCACCTAATGGCGAAATAAAGACTATTGAAGTGAACATGAGAAACAGAGATAAAATGTATGACCCTTTCTTTTTCAATTTTTTTCTTCTCTAAAAACAAAACATAGTCATTAGATGAGCATGCGAAAGAGGAATGTCCTATGTTTAATTCCACTTCAAACCAAGTTAAATAATTGTAAGCTGATAATCCGTCTGCTACTGTATGCGTTTGTTATTTTTACTTTTACTTTCTCTAGCAATGGTTGCAAGGAAAAAAAACAAAGGAAGAAACAAATAATTCCAATACATATATCATTTTATGCAGCAGAAAAGATCTAGGGGGGGCGAATGGCACACTTTAACACTTTGTTTAGCCAAACAAAGCAGCCATTAAGAAGTAGATCACCAGGCTAGCATGCGGAAGCATAGGGGGTATACTAATTTTGCCTATTGAAAAAGCAGTATGAAAAAAAAACAACAACAACACTCACCCCATTCAATTGAACTGTCACCAAACCAACAAAATAAATCCTAGCTAACAGGTTAGCATGCGGACGAAGTAGGTATACTTAATATTTTAGTCTCCCAAACTTCCTACTACATTCAAATTTAATCGAGCTTAATTCTTGCACTCGACAAAGTGAGGATCCGCCTTCGAAAATTTTAATTTTAAGCTTGTGTTAGACCTAATCGTCATCGGCTTTTATTTTCTCCTTCTCGACCAAGTCTTGTAAAAATAAAATGCACGACTGGGTCGCACGAACTTGCTCAAAAATGAATTGTATTATAGAAAAAATGCTCATAAGCATAAAATTCATTTTTTAAATTACCAAAACAACTTCTTTTGCATTTGGAGTTGAAACAGGATACCATGTGATTCAAGCAAATAAGTCAAACTCGTTGTAGTGGTTTCTTAAAAAAATGAGCTTTTATACAGGATGTTCCAGCCAAGGAGGGCACTTTGAACTCCTGTTATAAATGGTTTACTACTCACATAAAATGAAAAATATCTAAACCCGCACCAAAAAGCCAAAAAAATAAAGTTTCTATCATTAGTACTTGCAGCGTAATTACCGTTAACATGGGTCAGGGTACACCAAAATAGGCTTTTTCTTAAATCCCCGATATTGGTATAAAAATTGAATATTTTTTTTTTTTTTGATTTTTTTCTTAGAATATAACCAAGAACCACGCCCTAAAATACTATCCACGAAGGAAGGGACACCCTGTATAAAACCTTATTTTTTTAAAAAACCACTACAACGAATTTGACTTATTTGCTTGAATCACATGGTATCCTGTTTCAACTCCAAATGCAAAAGGAGTTGGTTTTGTCATTTAAAAAATGAATTTTATATGTACTTATGAGCATTTTTTATAATACAATTCATTTTTGAGCAAGTTTGTGCGACCCCGTCGTGCATTTTATTTTTACAAGAGTTGGATGAGAAGGAGAAAATAAAAGACGATTACGTCCCACACATGCTTAAAACTTGAATTTTTAAGGCGGATCCTCACTTTGTGAGGGCGAGAATAAGCTGTATTAAATTTGAGTGTAGTAGTAAGCTTGGGAGACTAAAATTTAAGTATACCTTCTTCGTCACCATGCTAACCTGGTAGCTAGGATTTATTTTTTTTGGTAGAGTGACAATTCAATGAAATGGGGTGAGTGTTGTTGTTGTTCTTTTTTCATACTGCTTTATCATGATCGGTTAAAGGTGGAGCTCACAACGAACGTCTTCAATAGGCCAAAGTAAAAATTATCTAAGATTAGTATACCCCCTTTGCTTCCGCATGCTAGCCTGGTGATCTACTTCTTAATGATTTTGTTTTTAGAGTGGAAAAACAATAGAAAAAAAAGGTCATACATTATGTCCTTATTTCGCATGTTCACTTTAAAGTACTTTATTTCTCCATAAGGCGAGTTAAAGGCGGAGCAAAAGCAAGAATATTCGATTATTGAATGCCTACTTCTTCCGCATGCTCGCCTGGTGACGTCTTGAAATAAAATCTTATTAGTTACCAGGCGAGCATGCGAATCTAGCAGGGTTCTTATGTGTTTGTTTTATTTTTGAATTTCGCAATGTTCCCCCTTCCTACTCTGCTCAATACGGCTTTATTCTAACATTAAAGAAAGTGAGTCTCCCACCGAAGCAACAAAACCTATTTAAAAAAAAGTCAATATCATACACACTCAGTTTGCGCAATCATTGTATTGTGCATGCACAGGCACAAGTGGTGTAAAGAATCACATAACTTTTTTGAGAAAAGTATGGAAACGAAAGAGAAATGAACACTAACCTTTCTTAAGAGGTTCTTTCTCCACGATCAGCGAAGAAAAAAACCAATTCGTACACACAATCAACACCAATACCACTCAGTTTGCTTGCGCAATCAATGGATTGCGCATACTAGCATGAGTGCGGAGTAAAAGGAAACAAAAAACGATGTATGTAGTTGAAAAAGAAAGGGTCATACATTTTGTCTTTCTTTCACATGTTTACTTTAATGTTATTTATTTCTCCATGAGGCGAGTTTAAGGCGGAGCAAAAGATTATCAATATTCAAGAAAGAATAAGTATACGATAGTTCAATCCCTACTTCTGCCGCATGCTCGCCTGGTGTTTCACTTTTAAATTATTTGAATTTTAACTGAATTTTCGAGGGTTCACTGGTCAACCACTAGATGTCCTTAGCATGTCCATTTTGAGAATTATTTTTCCTTTGTTAATTTTGAATTTTGTCTTCATTTCGTCGTCTTCTACCAAGAAATTAAATCTAATTACCAGGCGAGCATGCGAAGTAAGAGGATTCTGATGTGCTTGAGTCGGATTCGAATCTTGCTCCGTTCGGAGCAAATTTGCTCCACTTTTGAAAAAAAAAAAAACTACTACGATTTTCCGAGATTTATTCCACTTTTTGAACGCAGACAAAGTGTCTAATTTATATACAAATATGACATTGTAATTTGTTTATTTTTACAAAATAATTTTTGAAAATAATGGCTACTAAGTTTTCCAATGAAACTTGTGATTTATTTTTCTTTTTTGCTAATACCTACATACTATTTTTTTATGTTCATATGTATATATGTTTTAATTTTCCTTTTCTTTTTGTTTCAAATCTACTCCGGAAATCTTGCATTTGCTCCACTTTTTTTTCAAATTTACTCCAAAATTTCATGACTTACACATACACAGACCAGCCACCAATGTAGCTCAAGTAAGCAAGTCAGTAAGGGAAGGAAAGATCACAATACATTAACATTTTTTGTGTTTTTCTATGATCACTGAATATTGAAACCGGTTTTTACAGTTACTTAAAGGCGAAGCTTTTTTCAATTTGCAAAAACAAAAATGTATAAAATTTGAATGCATACCTACTGCTTCTGCATGCTCGCCTGATGATGGACTTTTTAATGGGACGTCATTTTGCTACAAATTTCCAGACTTCCTAGCCCTCGCTTTTTCTTTTCTTTTTAGAATCGAAAAGTATCTGAAAAGCCCATAATAGTTTTCTCGATATCAGCCAATAAAACAACTTAAAAAAAAACACAATTCAATTTCTCATTTTTTGTTGTAAGAAAACATTTATTTATTTCATTTAAATTAATTTTTTTTGTTTGTTGATAAGACAACATAGCTTAGTTTATCTTACTTATCAAATACATAACTATACATAGGTTATATTATCTGTTTTATGACAAAATTTTACGTTCAATTTATACATAAATATTTTACGCTTTGGGATTGTAATTTTCTACCAGGCAGTAGTACTTTGACAGATTTTAAGTTTTCTTATTTTCTAGAATTTTCTATAAAACCGCTGACATATGCCGTTCTGAAGAACAGGTGCCAAGTGAATTCAAAGGTCATTGATGCAATTCTCGAGGATTGGTGTCAGGCCAGTAGCTCATGCTCCGATTTTGATTCAAGATGGGCCCTGAAAAATAAAAACATTTGTTTTAAAATAGCTTTTTTGTTCTGTTTTATTTCATTTCAGTAATACGAGTATATAGAGTTTGTATTATAAAATCCTTCATAAAAATATTTGTTCCAAAGAACAATTTCCAGAAGCGCTTCATAAGCGTTCCTCGCAGAACTGAAGTCGTGATGGGTGAATTCCTGCAAAATCGCTAACTTGAAGGGATAGTATAGGAAATGAAGGTCATCGTGAAGATGTTACCTCACTTATTGTTTGGAAAGTCAGGAGACATGTATGCTCTTAGAACGCCACCACTAGGGATTGAACAACTGAAACTCTATAACTGGTCAAATGTTTTCATGCGAAATGATGGGACGAACGACTATTATTTGGCCCGTCACACTCGCGGTTCATCTGGAATATAACCTTGACCTGGGCAGACACAACCTCAACATCAGCTGATCTGAAAGGACTTGAAAGATTAGAACCACACCTGTCAACTGAGACCAATTCCGTCCCGCTAAGACCCCTAATATTCTAAATGCTGAGCATTTCAAAAACCAGTGTACGCTTTTTAAATTTAACCTTTTTTTCAGTAAGAAATATTTTACGGAAACCTTCATTATCAACAGAGTGACTCAAAAAAAAATTGTATCTTGAATTTGATAAAACCAATTTCTCTGAGTGTAGGCAGCTACTATGTACACGTATATAGTTTTGCCCACATAACTAAGCGCCAATGATTCTGTTCTTAATGAATCATAAATTAACAAAAAACAAGTGCATATTAGAGCATTTAGAAGAGGATTTTTAGTAGCCCATAGTTCAGTAGTTAATAGTTAGTATAGAAGCTATATAGCTTGCTTTTTGAATAATATTTTTGGGATTAATTTGGAATTTTGTGCAATTTTGCATATTTTATAGTTAATTTGTTGCATACATTTTGATTTTGTATTATACTTCGTTTATAGTTGAGGATTTTTCTCAAATTTGTAACAAAATTGATAATAATAAGTGGTGGCATGGAAGTGTTTTTAATGGAAGCCAATATATATCTGATTATGGGAAATTATTTAATATTAGATATCGGTAGATATGTTTAATGACCTTTTTGAAACGAGTGTGGATCATGTTATATTAAAATACAAAACAAAACATGAGAGTAGGTACATTATGGACTCTCACGGTCTTGCTGTGAATATTTTCAAGAAGATTTTAGGTTGAAATTATAATTTTAGGAAGTTTGAACTTCGATTCTTCTATACGGACTTGTTTTTTTTAGTGCTGAGTTAAAGCTGGATTATTTAAACCCGAGTTAACTCAGAAGAAAGCCTCCGAAGCTTCTAGATTGAATTTTATTCTATCAACAAATCCTGTTTGGAAAACCCTGATGACTCACGGACCAACTTTATTGAAAAAACGCTCAACCTGCTATTAGATACTCACATTCAAGGGAGCTCCCAATTTTTAAATTACAATGACTACGAGTACATGAGGTCCACAAATAAGCTAACTTATCAACAAGGTATGATTACAAAGGACAAACTGAAATGGGCGACCAACTGCTTCGAACCATACAAGTCAGCTGGACTTGATGGCATAATACCAGCCGAACTCCAAATGACTATCGAAATTATTCTACCAATCTTCAATAGTTGTTTGAGTGAAATCCACAAACCTAAAACATGAAGAGAAGTACGAGTCCTGCTTTCGTTTAACCAAAGCTGGTGAATGTTCTTATTTAAACCCGAAAGGTCTCAGACTTTCAAGTCTATCATCATTTCTCCTCAAAACCTTAGAAAGATTTATTCATATCCATTTAGGAACAAACGATACAAGACTTACATATGTCTAGGTACGCCTAAATTCGCATAAAGGGAAATCGGTGGACTCGGCCAAACCATCGAATAGTCCTTGGTGTGTATGGTTACTTCCCTAAATAAAGAAGGCGCTTTTAATAAAGTCGAAACATCTGCAATCACATCCGCACTGTCATCTCTGAATGCAGATAGTTTGATTGACTGCTGATCAGCAGAATTATTAATTCAAAACAGGTCGGATTTTCCGCAAGAAAATGTGCCAGTAGATGTACGTCACAAGTCGATATTCTATCTATCCTTTGTTTGGACCTACCTGAAAGCGGAGATATTGCATATGCGAACGACGTTGTTATAGCCGTATCATGAAAGCATCTTTACTGTTTAAAAGAAGTCTTACAAAATGCTTTACCATGAACAGATCGGAGCATTGTTGGCCCCATAGGAGGAAGGACGATTCCGGAGACAGTACAATCATGAATTGTACGCAATCTACCTTGAAGCAGATATCGATACAAAAATTAAGCTCAGTAGACTCCGGTGGGCAGGGCACGTAGCTCGCATGAGCGCAGAGGAACCTGCTCGGAAAATTCTTTGTGGTACATTCTATGGTAGACCCCCTTGGAGTGCGCAACTAGATGGCGTCAGCTCGAGGCCGGAATAAGTGGAGAGACTTGTTGAAAGAGGCTAGGACCGGAACCCGGTTGTCGAGCCGATGATGATGATGAACTGATCGGTGTGGACTGGGGATCAACCCATATAAGACTGATGTTGTTCTTTTTTTCTAGGAAATATAAAGTTTCTCATATAGATCCTCATTCTATCAAAGGTATACCACAAACTTTTTCAAACTAAGCGAAATGCTTTGGTCATATTTTAGTCAAGAAGTTGAGCTGGAAGCTAAATAAGATTCAAAGAGACAACAGTGGCACTTTTCTCATACAAAAAAGCCGTTGGAAATAAATTGGCAACCACGCATTACTCATTTTAAAATACGGTGCAAAAGTATGGTGGATCGCTTTATATAAAACAACAAAGTGGGAAAAATTAAACAAGATCAAACGCTCAGCCTATAGGGTGGAGTACTTCGCACGATTCCCTTTTCCGTAATTCAAATTGTATTCCATCTAACATTCTAGATATTTTCGGCAAACAAACGGCTGCAAGCACAGCCATTTGTCTTAAAACTTCCTCGCAGTGAACCAATAACGGAATTGGCCACTGCACCATCCTAAATTCATTCACTCACCATGTTACAATTACTTTCAGACTACCATCTCTTTGAGATCCATCTGGGAGGCCTTGACATTCCTGGCAGACGAATCGACCAATTTCTATACTGATGGATCAAAAACTGATGATAGGGTTTGGTAGGTGTGTACTCGGACAGACTAAACTTAAGTCTCTCCTTTGGTCTTACTAATCACTGTAGCGTTTTCCAGAGTTCTACTAAAATGATCATAAAGACCTGCTACGTAAATATAGACATTAGTAGCATTGCACACTTCGTGAAGAGCTCTAAGTATTTCAACGACTAAGGAGAAAGTCTACTTGAATCATGTGGTATAACAATGAACCAACTTATTATGCTAACCTAATCTAACCCAACTCGGAAGTAATTTTCCAGTGGAATTTTAAATGGTCAAAAATCTATTTGAATCGAAGTGCGACACTATAGAAACTGCCATTTCGTCTGAGCACTGCAATGAGAGGAAATATTGAACCGGATAAAGCATTTTACATTCGCGTAGTGTGGCTAAAGATTGAATATCTCAACGTAACAGTATGTCCGAAGTTGCGCTTAAGGAAAAATTAATGGGAGCAATAGCATAACAAGTCACTTGTGGTTCTGAAAGCCTTAATTTGAAGGATAATGAAATCAACAAGAAAATTTCACCAGAGATATTCAAGGGAGTTCAACATCCAAGTCTTCATATCTAAGCGGTTCAGAAACCTCTTAACCCACAGGTGCTTCACTCTTGCAATCGAATTCACTAGAGCAAGTGCGACTTCGACGAAAATGTTTCACCACTCGATGCTCAACACGACAAGTTATCAAAATAACCTCGAAGCTTTGATTGAAGTATAGGTAAAGCAATAAATTTACTGCAATAAAATCATATAAAACAATAAGACATTTTCGTAAAAAACACTAAGAATACAACTAATCGAAAACTGCAAAATCTGACAGAAAAGTCTCAAAGCTATTGGAAAAAGTAGAAAAATATGCCTTGTTTCAGTGGATAAAAGTTCAAGTATAAGAAAGTCTTGTATCCATAGCCAAATATTATTGATGAAAATTGGTTCAAAACGAAACCAACGGTTAAGGGCTAATACTCGGTTGAATTGTTTAAGGGAAGGAATGCAAACTGGCTGTTTCACTAGAACACTGTTTAAGACTTCTGTTTTTAGTACAAAAGCACAGAATAGTTAGCTTTCCAAAGCTCTTTTGAATCGTAGGAATTTGTTGTTTGTTTTAAAGTTTTAACGTTCGAATATCTAGAATTGATTTCCCAGCCGTTGCAACCTAAGAAAAAGAACAAGAATAAAAATCACCAGAGGTACTGGCTCCTACGAAGAACTTAAAATCCTCCAAGAATGTCTATTTTCATGGAAAGTACGCCTCATATTAGTCGTTTGCACACAGCAGGCAATTTAGGCAATTTTAGGTCTTCTCCATTATTGACGACAACACGCATACATGAATGGAATGAATGACAGTTGGGAGTCACTAAATTCTAGTTCCCTAGGAACTTGGGTAGATAAGTATTGTTTTCGATTTTGTATCATATTTATTTTTGAGGTTCCTTTAAAATTTAAGGTTTTTATTAAGATGTTTCGTCTTCACTTAAGATTTTAGTAAGAATGCGGTACTCGATACAGATTCTTAAAAATATATAAAAATTTTCAACAGGCCTTTGTTAACATCATTCCCACTTAATATACAGGGTGCGCCATCTTTGTCGGTATTCAAGGCGACTGTTTGGCCGTATTCCAAGCGACACCGACGTGGACGGTAAGTCGGTAATATTCTTTGAGTCCATTTCACTTTAATCGCACTTTATAATGCAAATCCTAATTCTCCGCAAGGTAGCTCCACTGATGCTAAGACGCTGAGCTTAGTGAAGATACGGCGCAAGTGAGTTCTTCACAATAATCTCTCTTAACGCTACAATCAGTTTATTGGGACATCTTGGGCTTTGACGAACGGGATGGGGACTATCTGGCACTGTTCCATGCTCAACAAAATTCGATGACACCAAAGTTTGAATAGTCTTGTCAGACGGTGCTTGTTGGCCACGAAATGTTCAATAATATGAACGTTGAGTTTTAACACAGTTCAACAACTGTTTTGGCTGGTTTTGCGAAACGATACATAGTTAAAATTGTACTGAACTGACGTTTCAAGCACACGTTTAGATTCCAAATTAAAAGATAGCACCCTGTTATTATTAAAAAATTGTTCCATTCGTACAATGTTTTTTTTTTAAGTTGAATGCAGTTTTTCGAGAACTTGTTAGAAAAATCTGTTTACTGAGCGAATTAAAAACATTAGAATCAAAAACCTTTAAAAGATTTAAGAAGAATACTGCATTCACCAAAAGATCAATTTTCTAAAAAATTACTCATACTCATTACACGAGTTATTTATAATATTGTCGATTTCATATGAAAGAAAACATTAAGTTAAATGCAGAAATTGACAGGGTAAACTGTCATCTCTGCTTGCGATACTTTATGACTATCACTTACAAAAAAAAAAGATAAAATACCCCCACAAGAAAACAATTTAATAACCACTTTGATTAAGTCAATCAGGGTTAAGTTAATACATAAATTCAAAATAAAACCAAAAATAAATTTAAAACAACACAAATGCACCGAAATCATCTCTCTCAACCCTGAGACTATAAAATAATATTTTATATAATTATTTCCTTTTTTTCTGATTGGATGTCGTTTTATTGTCTTCTTTTGTCTTAAGTGAATTGGTAATAATTTCGATTGATTTATATCGGAGGTCATCAACGATTAATATCGTATTGTATGGGTTGTTGGATCCATGATGTTGCCGTGTCGTGTCGTGTTGCTTTGCTGTCGTTGACTTTGTATATCAATATATTATATATTTCTTCGCTTATGTGATCCTCCCTTACCGGTTCATATGATTTTATAAATATAAATGAATGATGCCGATTGACTAGCTAGAGAGTGTTTATTATATCCAGATCCAGAGAGTCATATTGAAATATTGAAATATTTGTCATTTTAATCAAAATTATTATCGAACAACGATGTTGTGCGCAGTGTGGTATCATATAAGATGGAAACAGAAGTGACTGTGGGGTCGATGCATTTGAAAAGGGGCATAGTGACAGTCTGAATCTTTTTTTAATAGACTTCTTTTAAAGAGAATTTTTTTTTCTTTTCAATTAAAGATTGTTAGTAAAGAGTAATTAAAAATAACCGAATCAGTCGACATCCTATTCTAGTCTACTATCAACGGAAAAACAGATGCATAGCAGGCTAGAAGACTCTACCAATTAGTAAAATCGTTAAAAGCATGAAGCAAATCACATTGTACTACAGATATCGTAAGTGTAGAGAAGCATATATGTATGATCATGATCACACTTATTAAGGACTTTTTTGAAGTGAAATTTAACAAATTTCTAAAAGGTAAGGTTAGCTCATCAAAGAATTGGAAGCTCTGCCAATGCAAAATTTAGACACGAAAATGGTGATTCACAACCAGCGAGACTTTATATTTTCCAAATTAAAATTTCATCAGATCTTTACCCTAATTAGAAAATCTATATCTAATCCCATCAGGACCTGGCCAGCCCCTCTTCAACATGGATTTGATTTTTTGATATTATAGGCGCACTGAAGGGGTTATGAATAGCTAGGATAGGATTGGAAAGGAGATACTGTATTGATGCAAATGAAACTAAACGTGACTCTGGTACATGCAGAAATAAAATTTCTAATCGAAAGAGTTTATCCGTTGGTTAAAAAAATGTGTTATAAATTTTACCGAAAAACTGGGCAATAATTCGTAATTTCAAATACTGTTTACTTTAAATAGGTGACGTGTTTAAAATAAGTTAACTAAGAAACACACTTCTTCTTTCAGATCAAACGATATTCTTGGTTAAATTAAACAATGGTTGTGTTGTTTAAATTAAACGAGCGTCTAGGTTAAAAAAAAAAACTGATTTATTTGATCTTACAAGAAAATGGGTAAAAATTTCTACAACTAAATAATTTTCTCGTGTGATTCAACCGAATAGTGATAGCGAAACTACACATTTGAATCCTTATTTTTCCTGACTGAAGATTGTTAAAATTCCACACCAATTTTGTTCGAACAATCAATCAGACTTATTTAATTCATTAACCGAGTTTACTCGTGTAATTTTAGCCGGGTAAGTTTTCAGGTTGTATAGTAGCAGTCGCACATGTTTAATTTCACACGAGTTATACGTTGTTTTTAACCAATCATTTTTCTGTGTGCAATTCAACTAAGTCTCGGACGGTTCAACAATACACTAGGTAGTTGAAGTTTTGTAGTTTTTGGTTACCACCGGATAATCGGTATGCAATTTGGAACAGGGACTCTATCCCAACTGCATATTTGCCTTACTTTCGACGAAGGCCGTGGGACTATATCTCGATCGCATTTACTCGTATCTCTTAGTTTCAATTAGGATCGGAGTCTATTATGCTAACAAGGCCGTGGCCTTTATCTCAATCTTATTTTTGCCTCAGTTTTGGCTAAAACCGCGAACTACATAATTATATTCCGAATTTATTTGGGACTTAGTTATATTTTGGAAGGGGACTCTGCACCAACGTTCTTTGCGATTAAGTTTCGACCAGCAACAAGGACTAATTTGTGCCTTAGATTCGTCTAGGGCCGGAGATTGTACCCCAAAGTTATTTGTAGTTACTCTTTTGATTGGGTTTGAACTAGGAACTATAACCCAACTTTGCTTCGATCACGGCCGTGTAATGATTTGTGCATTAGTTTTGATCAAGGCTGGTTGATCTGTCACAATCTTATTTGTGCCTTTCTTTGGTGTGACCCTTTACCCGCGGAACTGCCTTAGTTATAGACTCAAAACAGTCAAAACATATCAAGTAGAGTGACCTATGGAGTTAGTAGTGAAACGAAAACAAAATGGAAGAAGAAATGCTAAAAAAGTATGCTGGAAGGAATAAATCGAGTCGTTTCGGCTGTTGAGGGAGAGAGAGAGAGAGAGAGACAGAGAGTAAGAGACATAAAGAGAGCGATAAACCTGTTCAGAAAACCCTTTGTGGCTCATTTCCTATTGTAGATAAAAGATCAAATTTACGCGGAAAGATTGCTAAAGGTCAATACACCTTAGACCTTGAAGAACACAACTGGATGACATCGACTCACGATTCGGAAACGACGAGATTCTTGTTAAAGGAGGCCAAGACCTCAGACAATCTGTTTATAAATTGTCAATTGAAATAGCAAATATTTTTCAACTAAGGTTCACAAATTTACAAAAATCTTATGTAATATTACGCCAAACAGTGGTTCAAGTTGAATTCAGAGAAGGACTTAAATTAATATAATTAATTTGATGAAACTATCAGACGTAATAAATGAACGTAATAAAAGATATCAGTAGAGTTAATTTCCGCCCACATCAAACAACCACTTTAAGAAAAAAATCATCAAATTCTTTAAAAATTAGGAATCAGTTCTTCAGAAAAGTTATAAACAAGGAAAAAGTACCAAAATCATTTTGTGACAATGAAAATAGTAAAATAGTTTTTTTATTTATTGTGTTTTATAAAAACTTAAAAAGTTTCTACCACGCCCACTTGTTGGTAGCCTCTTCCACTAAAATGGTGTTGATGTTTATTAATTTATCTGAAAATAAAGAGAATTATCCTAAAACATTTTTGAAGACTAAAACACTCATGAACTAAGTTTATCACGCCTCCTTTTTGGGGCGTTTTTGATTTAAAGCCTGTTTATGTTACAATTGCTCTAAAAAAAATACAGTTGGCACAATAAATAATGTAGAAAACGACTTTTTAAATACCAAAATGTTTTTTTGAAAAGTGAATTCTGCGTCCACTTTGTGCCAGCATTGGTTTAGAAAATCATCACCCCTATTACGATTGTCAATTATCAAATTGATAGTTGATAAACCTTGAAAATTGGGTTACAAAACTCAATTTATTAAAAAACTAATCAATTTTTCTTTTAAATTTTTCAATTTGCTTGTGTTTCGCAATGGTCTGAATCATTCTCAATGATCAAAACTTTAATCAGTTGGGTTTTTAAACATTGAATTAAAATTTTATCAACTATCAAATTGATAGTTGACAATCATAATAGGGGTGCATGTCTATTGGTATGTTCAGTTGTGTCATGTTTGGATTTATGTTAGATTTAATTGTGGTATAACAAGTTCTCAAATAAGATTCAACTAATACTTACTTTATAAAACCGCCCGCCATTTAAAAAATAACAAAAATGTTTAAAATTCGCTAAAACGATTTCCTCTTGAACCACTGTGCGACATTTTTCTAAAAATATGTTTTGTTTTTAAAATTTCGCAAAATTCATAGAAATACTAAAATTTGGAAATACATAGTAGGTAACAAAATATAAATTTCACAGAAGAAACTTTTACAAAATAATCATTTTGCCATAAACCTAATGAAAATTTGAGAACTACCTTGAGATTGTTGATAATTCCTAAATCCCTAACTTTTTTAATTTTAAAGATGTTGATAAACCCTATTTTGATTTTTAGTAATGAATGTTATAGAATAAGAAAGCTACTGAAAATATGTGACCCCTTAAACACAAATTAGCACCCACTGTGTTCAACAACAATGCGGGGACGGCCTGTCATCAATCGAATGATTTGTTTTTCTTAATTTATGTTTCATTAATAATCGGATGAATTTATTATATAGCTTTCTGTATGCTTCGATTTTATTCTTCTTCTTCTTTTTTTGTTTTGTTTTGTGAGAAACAGACGCCAACGTCTCAAAGAAACACACTCAAAACAACAAATTCAAAAAAAAAGGAGATACAAACAATCTGAGGTTTATACTAAAATTAAAACATGAAACCCCCGCGCATCTAAGCTGTGTTTTTTTTTTCTTTTCTGTTCGTATATTTAGTTGTGAACATTTTAAATGGATTTTTGTGTCACTGATTTTTGATTTGATATTCATTAAGATTGCCATATGATTGATGCTTTGACTTTGAAAATTAATTAACAAAAATAAAAACAAAATGGTCAAATCGACTGATTTCTGGAATATACATTCACACAAGTCCAATGACAGGCAAAAATAAATTAAGATGGCCGGCGATAATTTGTGGTTATTTGTTACAAAAAAAAAAAAAAAAAAAACTGGATGCCGAAGCAAAACCCAATCATCAACCACAAATCATATTGGTTGAAGTTCTTGCATCAGGATCTGCTGGGGCAATCCTACAAAGGAGCCTCCTGCTTTAGTACGATGATGATGATTTCATGCAGCGTGATATATTGTATCTGAGAAGTTGATGATGTTTCTTCACAGAGTTGCTTTGCTCTCTAATAAAAGTTTCTTTCATCGTGTTATTATGAATGTTTTTTTTTTTGAATTTTTGTTTTGTTAATTTTGCAAAAAATTAATGTGAATAGCTCTGGCTATAAAAGAAATCGGGTTTTTTTTTGGATATATTGTCTCGGTCTTATCGGCATATAATTCATTGGAATTAATTACCTTTGGGCGGTGTTCAAGCGAAGGGTCAATAATTTTTCGTATATCTTGACACATTCTGACATCAATCTATTGACTCATTTGAGCTTGGCTTTGGCTGGCTTTGGGTCTCTTTTTTTTCCCTGTAAATTCGATTTGTTTCGGAGAGAAATTTATGGCTTTCTTGAGTAACAAATCAAAAATTTGAATAGTTAGCGAGAGAGACCAAGAAAAAGATGGGGGAGAAGCTAAATTAACATTTTGCCATTGGATGTTGGTTTTCTTTGATGAAGATGATATTTGATATGAGACATTTTGTATATACCACATCATGACCCCCAATGGGTTTTAATTGTGTTTTGCTTATGAATAAATTAACATTTTTTTTTTTGGAAAGTAGGTAGCGAATTTTTGTATTCGTTTGATAGCTCACAAAATGGAAAGTACCTTCGTTTACTTATTTGTCGAAATATTTTTTGTTACAAAATTAGTCTGAGGGCAACTTTAGACTTTGAGTAAATAACATTAAAGATTTCAAGAACCATTCGATTTTCAGATTGTTCATAAGTATCGCCTCACTCTTCCTTTTTCCAGTCAACATATTTTCAATTTTTATATCAAACAGATTCTGCTATCCAAATGTGCTAATAAATATTGCACAGTAAGCAGTCTTGTCCCAAATGATAAATGTTGAAAAAATTACTTTTGATAGTCTAATATATGTAAAAAGATGTTGCGAAATACTATGCGCAAACCAACGAGACAATCATGGAACCGATCGGTAATGAAAAGCTTGATGATTGATTCAAGAAAATGAGATATTGTATACCCGAAATTCTGTGTAACCTTTCATGTCCCCAAGACTCAATTTGAAGGATATAAATGCAAACTTGCTGAACAAATCTAAGACCCTCAACAATTGTGCAAAGAAGAGTCTTAAAATTTTCAAAACTGTTTTTACAGAAGAGAAGGGAAAAGAATTGTCAGAACATATCCTTTTGGTAAGGTGCTAACTTCATACGCCTCTTTGACACTTCAAGCTGTTAAAAAAGGCCTGTTTACTTAGTTTTTTTTTGGATGAACTGTCATATCTTTGGATGTGCTTGGAAGCAATATAGCCTTAGTACAATACTGTGTAGAAATGTTTAAGATTACGAAAAAGTTATGAAACTGCTTAAGCTTATTTTGCGCCATTCATTTAAACTATTTCTATGGCTGGGTTCTGGAATCGTATCGCTAAAGCGATTGCTCCATAAATTGATTGTCATTTATGCTATAGCTTTGGGGACTTTCCTCAAACGCTGGAAGAAACTACGATTTGTACTGATAAGCAAAAACAAAGGTAATCTGCATACAGGCCTCTATACATGCTGGACACAACAAGAAAGTTGCTAGAGAAATTGCTGCAACCTCGCCTTATGGCCGCGTTACAAAGAAGGGGAGACTTATCTAGAAGACAATTTGGCTTCAGAAAACGTAGCTCCACAATAGGAGCGATAGAAGAAGTAGTTAGAGCTACTGAAACCGACAAGCGGGGAAATCATTTCACCAGGAAAATAGTGCTACTCGCAAAACTAGACGTCCGTAACGCGTTCAACTCTGTTAAGTGGACAGATATCCTGGACGCACTGGAAAGAAAGTTCCAAATCCCGGAAAATCTTTTGCAGATGGTGAGATCGAACAACAGAAGGGCCGAGAAGATAAGTCATTACAGCAGAAGCAGCCCACCAAGGATCCATCCTCCTCGGATCAGAATATATCTTACGATGATATCCTTTGCATAAAGATGCCTGAGGATTCATTTTTAGTTGGATAAGCAGACGATGTTGCCGCGGTGATAACAGCTAGAGAAAATTCAAAAAAGTCATGCGAAAAAAAAATACCTGGATGGACAACCCATGTCTCTAGCTACTGAGAAAACTGAAGTAGTGCTATTAACAAAGAAGCGAATTTTCACGCTCGACTTCCGCATTGACACGGAAATTATTAGGAGTAAGAACGCTGTTAAATACCTGGGAATAAGACTCGACACAAAGCTAATTTCTGGGAACAAATAAGGTGGGCTGCAGAACGCGCATCTAAAGTGACCATCCGTATGTAAGCGAAAACTGTTAATGGTTACGACACACGGTATGGAAGCGAGATCTGGGCAGACGCGCTTAATCAAGAAAAGTATCGGAAGCTGATGGCATCGGTACAGAAACGCGGTGCCTTACGGATAGCCAGCGCGATTCGCACAGTGTCGGAACTAGCTGTTTTAGTAGTCGCAGGTGTGACACCAATAGATCTCCTTGCAGCACAAAGAAAGTACGAAAATAAGGCTGAAATTCGACTGGAAGCGGCGATGGTGGAAGCAAAAGCTCTCACACAAAGCAGAGGGGGCTGGACTGAAAGGCTCATCGGACAGGTGGGCGAAAGGAGCAACTGGAAACAGATGACGTATACAACACGTACGTATTCGAGTGCAGCAGATGGGAATCCCTCCGCCTTGATCTGAACCGAACTATTGGCGAAACCAACCAAGATAATATCACTCAGAAGCTGCTTGAGAATGATGAACAATGGATGGGGAAAAAGGTTACATTTAACTCAAATCCTGAGCAATAAGAAACAAGAGGAGCCAGTTCAAGGAACGAACGAACCCGCCTAGACAAGGATTCCCCCTCGAAGTAATGCGAAAGTAGTCCCGACGGAGAGAGAGATAATCGAACAACTTTTGGAGGCTTAGCTGGTATGACAAGGTTAAAACCCTTAGAGAGTCCAGCACATGGGGAGGTATGAATTGGATATTTCCTTATGATGCGTCAAGCATTCATCCAAAAGTAAAAAAAAAGCTGTCATTATCATATCAATAAAGCAAATAGCGACAGAGATTGTCAAAACGACTATCAATTAACCAAGCCATCGCTTTAGCCTTGTGTTATACTGGCCCTGAAGTCTTAAAGGTAAACCTTGATTGCACAAAGTAAAAACTTCTTTCTAGCACAGTAAGGCATTTATATTTTCTCATTGAATCCTCTTCGTTGTGTCAAATAGAAATTGGGGTTACAGTTATGGATGAGTTGTTTGCCTAGGCCGTAGCTCGAACTTCTATGTAATCAGTTTTTTTTTCTGACCGATTCGTGGTGAGGCGTTACTCGAAATCCACCAGACATAATGGATAAATTCATGTCAACATTTTTACTATCAAATGTTCCACTTTCAGTGAGACAGTGCAGTCATGAGTGCTTCAGGTCAAAATGTGTCAAATCAATCGATTTTTAGTAAGGATCTTGACCTGCATCTTATTTACTCAAGAGCTGTAGCCTATTCATAGTTTAAAGCGCCTAAGCTTCTCTGATTAAGATCTGCAAAAATTTGTCATCGAAAAGCAAAGTATGCGTTATTGGACAGCAAGAAAGACCTACGTGTTTCAGGAGGTTCCATTGCATCCACAAAAAGTGACCGTTTGGTGTGAATTTCATACCCAGGGATAGGAATATACCTTAAATGAAAGCTTACAAATTTGTTATACAATTTTTAAAAATATGACAGTACTTGGTAAACTGTGTTTACATATGCCACGAAGTTGAACGCCCGTTCACATAATACACTAAGGTCTCAAAACTTCTTCACAGTGGAAATGGGTTGGTAATCGGAAGGATAAAGACGAGATTTGATGCGATTACATGGAAAAGAGAGTGCTTGGGACTTGGAGACATAGAACAATTTTTGAGACAAGTTGAAAAAGGGTATGAAATATATATTGAGGGTATTGCTCTGCTACCTAGTGTTCTATTGGACCCTGAAAAAGAACAAACTCATGTATTGAAGAATTATTGATCTTGAAAAACTTTGTATCGTCAGCGAAGGGTGAGGTATAAAATCATTGACAGGTCGTTTGTACAAAAAAAATGAAAAGAACAGGACCTTAATGTATTTAAGAAAGGAGTGGAGAAAATGTATATGAAGCGGACGTTGTTAACGGGTTTTCAAGTAAAAAATTGGCGTTTAGTCCTAGAAAACTCACTTGTTCTCATTAGTTGACTAAGTGAGGGTCTTGTCAATGGGAAATCATTGTTAAATTCAGTTCATCCTACATCGATTTTTGTGAACGAAGACAATTTAGCCTATTTAAAGTCAAAAACTTTGAAGTTATTAAATAGCGGTTTTCTTCAAAAAAAGATTTCTACGTTTCAGAATTGCCTCGACTTTGTTTTATAGACTCTTAGTATGGAAGGTACGTGTTTGCAGGAGATTCTAGCACTGAAATTTCGCAAAACATATTATAAAAAACCTCAAGCGAATTATGAACTGATATTCGGCCGTTTTCGAAAACGTCAGATCAATGTCAATTAAATCGTCACTTTTTGACGCAGATATTGTTATATTGCTTTTGTCAAATATGCCATATTTCTGCAAGAAAATCTGTTTGATAAACCTCAGTTAATTTTCTATCAAACGCATTTGACTTTTAAGGACTCGCTCTCTGAATTATCAATATTTTTGTTGGCAACTCGACAGAAAGATGCGAAGCAAATAATGTTATCTTTTGAAAACTTCGTTAGCGAATATAATGCTTTCGTTTTGGATTGACTTCAACAGAGTTTTTGTTCAAGAAAATCTCACAAATGCATTTTTGACGCAAATGACTTTTTCGAAAATGGCTGTCGATCGATACCTGGCAACCCCAATCAAAATTCTAAAATGGAAGAAATTTTTCAAACGAATGAATGGTAGTGTATTGTGTATGATGCACATTCGATTTCAACGTCAAAGTCCGGATAAGAAAATAATACAAAAAAAAAGTTTCTTCAGCAGAAGCCTGTTCATCATCATACTATACTATACATACTCGATCCCTCTCTGGCCTTAATGATCCTCATAAAAAAAGTATAAAATTCCAAAAACAAAAAAAATAAAACCATGGATATAAAATAAGTAACGCCAACCGATGGAGTTTCTTCTGGATGCCGCCACCGCCTTTACCAGAGTAACTTACCATCATCATCAGGCACTTCCAGTTTGGCCTCCATCATGGTTCGGTTATATATGAAATCCATACCAAGTTAACTCAAGACCGACCAGAAGACTGACGACAGAGACAACGAAGAAGACGACTACGACGACGAGCGACGATATAGGTACACTGAAACTCCACTGAATTTTTATGCAATCATTATTTTATTACCTTCGGTTAAAGGTGATCTGGCGCGATCTCACTTGATTATTGCTGTTTCGGAACCATTCGGGGCGCTGATGATTGCTCAGCTCGACGCGTCCGCGTCGCGATTGGAGGATAGTTGGTTTGGTGGTGGGCACGAGGGCAGCTATTGAGATACATGTATCCTCATTCACTGTCAGGTAACTTGTTCCATTTGCACGGCTATAAATATCGCGTCATCATTTTTTGTTTTTCGTATGGGTAACTCTTTGGGAGAGTTGAATATAGTAGTTGTATTTGTATCTTTTTCTGAGGCTCGATGGATGAGTATCAGGATTCGAAAAATCCTCGTTCGGCTTCGTGTCGTACCCAAGTCAACGTCATTGATTTCTGGTTGCGCGGACGCGGACGCTCATGATGAGATTGGGAGTTGTTGAGGTTTTTATGAAAAAAAAAGTATCTTTTTCCTCAAAGGATGTATCTTTTAGTTTTTTTTTTGTTTCGGAGGATCAGAGTTGATTGGTGGAAATGATTGGAAAATATTTGCACTTTTTTTTGAAGTTCTGCCATACATTAAACATAAATACATAGATACACTGGGAATTTCTTTAGTTTTAGTTAAAATTTAGTTTTTTTTTTAGTTTAAGAAATATTTTATGGTGGAAATTAAATTGATATAGGAATATGTGTTGGCACGGAATGTGGATATGTTGGCTATGTATAGCTATGCGAACGAGTATCTTATGGATTTGAAGAAAAAATAAAAGGATTTTTCTTTGATGCATCCGGAGTGTTTTGAAGTTGTGCGGGATTCTTTATTTTTTTTTAGTACTGTCGTTCATAAGGCAAAGGGTATATACCGTATGTAAGTGGAATGATCGAGATTTCTTGTATTTTTGTTGTTGTTGTTACTTGAGAATTCTGTTCATGTCGGTCGGTGGTTGAATTGAAACCAAATGGACAGTTTATTTGTGTGTGACATATAAAGTTAATTAATTAAATTCGAAATGCAACTTAAAGTCGATAATTATGTTAAGTGAGAATGGATTCGATAGCATTGTGTTGCATGTGTCAAGGTGGTTTCTTTAAGTTTTAGGGATTTTTGTTTTTTGACTTGAATTTGCTCACTAAAATTGAAATATGTAGATATTTGCAAAGTCCTTTGCATACTTCTGAAAAAAAAAGAAAATTTGATTTTCTTGAGAGGGTATCGCTTTAAAACATTTATAAAGAGAAGAATATCGCCTCTTACTGGGAATCGAAGACTATCTTGACAGGATCCATTGGCTAAATCATTGAAAGTCACTTTGTATTCAAAACCAACGCATATAGGAATAATTACCTCATTTTTCAAATGCTTTTTTAAATCCGCCATTTTGAATTTTACAAATTTTACCCAACAGGCAGTTAACATTTTCTTTTAATTTCTTTAACAACTCTTGAATATTCACAAACTATAATTGAAAAGGGTCAAATATAGTATTAGATGTGCTCCAGTTAGGACTGCCCAGGGCTGAACTTCAAAATATTTTGTTGAGGTGGATCTATGGAGTTTCCTAGGTTGCCTTTTCATCTTGCCTTGAAAAGTCACCAAAAATCATGGCAAAATGCCTGAAATTCAAGAAACCAGAGCAGGTTAGAGCATTCCACATTCGTATAGTGCGGCTAAAGAAAGAATCTCTTTACTTAACAGAACGTCCGAAAAGGCTAAAAGGTAACTTGATGAGCATTCCTCAAAGCACGATTGTAACGGTCCAATTATGCAGGGAATGCAAATGGCTATTTTAATAGCCAGATCAGAAGAGGAGACACATTTCTTGAAGCTTGTTCACACATACTGAGGATGAAAAGTTTGTCTGCTTCGTCCATGTAAATACCACTCATGGATAGTGGCGGGGTGGGTAACTTTCGCTTTGACGACAAGATACAGCATTGAGTTTTCGAAGAATTGAATTCTACTCGGTTTCCTATTCCCCATTAGACAATTCGTTAAAGACTAGAATTTAATGAGATTATCATGCGCTGCAGTTCCGAAAGATAAGGACCTGAATCAGGAAACGAATATATGAGAAGTGAGAATACTGTCGTCGGCAAAGCAATTTGATGGATTAGAAATTTAACAAAAAATCATTGATGAATATGAGAAACAAAATCGGTGAGAGAACGGAATTCTGGGGCACACCAGCATTTATTTTATGAATATCAGATTTGAAACCATCCAAAACTTATTGTACCGAGCTGTTCGAAAAGTAGTTTCTTATTCATCGAAGAAGAGATTCATCGATAATAAGTGCACGCCAGACTCTACCGAATGCTTTTGAAACATCAAGTACAATAATCTTACTTTCTCTAAAACGATGTAAAGATTTGCGCCACTCACTATTCTTCGGTGAGAAAATTCTTCATAGGACCAGTGGAACTATTGCAATGAAAGCCGTACTGCCAGTTATTAGGAAGCTTTCGTTCTTCGAGATATTTTTGGAGCTGAAATTGATCAGCGTTTCCAGGACCTTGGAAAAAAGGGACGTAAGTGCAATAGGTTGATAGTTAGGTGTTGAAGAAGATTTGTCTTTTTTAGGGACTGGGTTGACAAATGCAGTTTGCCATCCACTTGGAGAGAGATCTGTAGAGTAAAAAGATGGAAAAACTTAATTAGAAGTTTCGCCAGTGTGGAAGAACACCTTTACAGAACAGTGCCGAAAATATCAAAATCTCAAGATCTTTTAGGATCCTTGCAACAGCATGAGCGCAGAAAAAGATTTGACCTCGTTCGAATACCAGAGGAGTCATGGAACGTTTCTAGTAATGCCTGACTAAAGGATTAGTCTAAGCGATGAAGCTTTCAAAGGGAGTGTCATTGAAGACGAGCATTGGAACCAAGGACTAACTACCAAAAATTCTATGGAACATGACAACAATTGCTTTTTCTATTCAACCAAAGGACGTAAGTGCAATTCGTCGATAGTAAGAGGTTAGAGCCAGTTTTAGGGCCTGGCTGGACAAATGCATGTTTTCATTTACCCGGAAAGCGACTTCTAAGGTAAGAAAGATGGAAAAGATTAAGCAGTGATTTTGCCAGCGTTGAAGAACACTTCTTCACAACAAAGGCGGGAACACTATCCGGGTTGGCGGACTTATGAATGTTAATATCTTTGAGGATTGTTGCAATAGCATGAGGGAAAAAGAAAATTGGTCATATTGAGTCATTAACGCGCTCGAGTACCAGAGGAGTCATGACACTTTCATAGAATTTGTAGCGAACTGTCTCGCTAGAAGATTAGCTTTCGCGACATAGTAAACTAAGGGAATGTCATTGAAGACAAGTGTTGGAACCGAGGACAAGGTGAAGTTTCTAATATTTTTAACAAATGATCAAAAATTCTCTCGAAAATGACAACAATTTTCTTTTTCTACTCCACTTTCGCTCAAAATTTTGACCGTGAGTTTTTTGAAGAATGTTCAATTCTATTCCATGAAACGTGCTTCCAAAAAAAAACTGTTCATAGATGAAACAGTCATGTTCTGAGATTATTTAAAAACGGACGGCATGTCGAATGGTAAAAAATAATTGGACCAAAATAGATGTTTGCTTTGTGACATCATCTACCTTTCTCATCCCAAACTTTCTCCTATCCATCACTTTCTTGTTCTCAAATTCCAACGAATGTCACTTCGACAATGTGACAAATTTTCCGTGAAAATGGGACTCCCACAATATTTAGATATGCTACAACAACCTTTCCCTTATTACGTCAAAGTGGCCTGATTTTATTTTAGACAATGCACCTTTTCCCATTCGAAACTGTCCAATTGCTGACCGACCTTAAAATAGGAGCAATATACAAATAGCATTTGCAAATTTAGGCATTCCTCACTGGGAAATGTTTATATTGTTTAACAAAAGGATGTCTGAAAACATTCAAATGCCTTTTGTTCAAAACAAACAACGAACGACAAGGACACAAGGCGAGAGACAACAGGAGACTTTCAAAAATTTGCATAATCCACGACAACATTTTGGCAATGAATTTCCAATACACGAATACAAAAGGATTTAATTTTTCCTTTTCGTTCACCGATTTCAAAGTCTGTTCTTAAAAGTGAATGATGATTTATTGCCCAATCCGACAATTTCAACTTCAAACAAAAGAAGATATTTTTGTCGAAAGTTAAAATCCACATGAAGTAGTCAGTATAGGTACCTCTACTCTACTTCCTTGTCGAAGTGAAAATTTCACTTTCTTTTGTATTGTTTGTCAAGGATTTTGTTCCTTTTTCGTTTAGTATTATATGAAAAACCGCAGGATGTGACGTTTTTCAAAAACCGAAAGAATCCTGCTATAGGTATGGGATGGTGTCTGTGTGTGTGAGTGTGTATAAACTGAATCCTTGAAATAATGCATAATGGGATATGGACGGACACGCATAATTCCTTGAATGTTTCTTCTTGAAGAGAAAAATAAAAAGAACTAAACAGAAGCAAAGTGAATATGAAGTTGTGCGCAGGATGTTTTAAACAAAAGAATTTATTTGAGTTATTATGCTGCAGTTGAAGGATTTATGAGGCTTAAAGTGACACAATTTTCGGCTATAGTTTTCATTGTAATATTAAAGAAAGAAACAAAATGTGTTTTGGGTGCCTATAAGAACATCACGCGGGTCTGAACATATTAGACTGAAATAGTGCATCTTGATGTATTCACTATGATCTAACTTTCGAGTGTTAACGTAGGTACCTGGAGGAAAAGGTAATATACTAGAATAAATACGTATGCAAGCGGGATATTATTGTTACTTAAAAATACAAGCCATAGTACAAATAACCAAATGTATGGCTTCCGAAAAAATATAATCTACAATGATTTTTTTTCTGGAAGATGAAGCTGAATTTAGATTATCAACAGGGTAGATGTTGAAATGAAATTAAACAAGCCGTGTGTGAGGTATTAAAAAATTCCTTTTTTTATTTGAGAGATCCATGTCCATATGACAAGATTGAAATGCCCACCTTTGCGTTTTACGCTGGCACTGATCCTTATGGTTCAATTTTTAAGGGCTTTTCCTCATGGATACGGCTGGAATTGAGCCATGGCCTATAGTAGGTTCACCTTAAAAGCATCGGTCGATTGTTGTTTATTCGGAAAGACCTACGACTTCAAGAAAATCCACACGAAAATGCCTAGTGGGGTCAAATCGCTTGCCTTTGATGGCGAATTCACATCACTTCTGCGACAGATAACCTTACCATTAAATCGTTGATGCAGAATGTCAAACATGGCGTCCACTGTATAGCACGAAGCGCCATCTTGCTGGAATCACATGAGGTCTAAGTCCATATGGTTCAATTTGAGCCATTAGAAATTGTTCATCACCGTTCTTTAGCAATCGCCATTGAAGCTAAACTACCCCACCAAAGTGTACAAGCCAATGATGCCGCTAGCCCAAAATCCACACCATACAGCAACTTTTTGAGGATGCATTGTGCCTCTTCACTAAAGATAATTTCTTGGCCGAAATTAGAGCCTCTTAGCACAGTTAGTAAAAAATTGAACTTTGAGCTCCTGGATTAGCTAGACTTTGTAAGGGTGTTAGAACCAGTCCCGACACAAAAGTCGCAAAGTTGAAGTCTGCGAAAGGACGAAATGCCGAGGAATCGTCCGTCTTGGGTTCTGCTGTACACTATCACGGACCGCGGCTATGTTGGCAACCGTTCTTGCTTGTTTATTTCACGTACGAATGTTGGCTGATTAACGAAACCGGTCATCTCAAATTTTGCTACCAAACGTAACAGCATGGCCGCTATAGACTGCCAAAATTTACCCGCGAAAATTGAAAAACTTTTGCAAGGAATTATTTGGGTAAAGTTCCAGTGACACGCCTACTATTTTAGAAATATTGTCTTATCTACTGTTGAACTTGACTATTAACTACGCCGAGACTTGGCTGCTTAGTAAAAGATATTCCAACATCTTTGCCACTGTTCGAAATAAGTCTTATAAGAAAATTGTTGAGACCTCGTGTCGGGAAAGGGTCATTCTCGTGACGTTATCACTACGAAATGTATGCAAACTACCTCGAAGCAGAGAATAGACATAATACTCGACAGATATTGGTGAGTTGGTCACTTATTTCGTATGAGGAGATTAGAAGCGGCTAGAAAAGTTTTTTAGTATTTTATGGTAGCTGACTGAATGTTAAGTCATAATAAGGTTTTTTTGGAAGCATGGGACAGAAAAAACCAACTGCTGCCTTCGTATTCGCAAATGGATGATATCGGACTGCGATGGATGGACTTGTTGTAAGCCAATGATTGTTATGAAGAAAGACGTTATTGAATAGACATGAATGTTAACAATAGTCTTAGTTTGTTAAAACCAGCATTTCGTCAATCTCACTTGGATTTTTGTGACCTAAAGGCTATTAAGAGCTATGTTAAATGAATTAACTAGTATACGGATTATTTGAGAACGACAGAAGGGACTAGATGCTGGTATTTGTGGGTCTAAAACCAAACTTTCTATACCAATGGGACAATCCACTAGCATTTTCAAGGCGAAAGGCAATAGCGGAATGTGCAGGTCGAAATCTCGAAAGGAATTACCGAAACCAAAACATGGCCAATATATTAGATAGCCAAGCCGCACTCAAAGCACTAAGCTAATACGCCATCACGTCTAAGTTTGGTGTGAAAATGTGTAGGCAGGCTAAACGAACTACTCGGGACAAACAATAATGTTTCACTTTATTGGGTACCTGGACAGTTAGGTGTCCAGGGAAATGAGGAGACAGACTCCCTAGCCAAAAAAGTCACCATGACTCCTCTAATGGCGCCAGATCCCTACAGCGGAATGAGAGAAAACAGGATTAAAAAATCAAATCAAAGGAGAGGATGGAGCTAAAAGATCCAAAAACTGGAAAGAACTCCCAAAACCGAGGCGGGCTTAAGTACTTCTTGGGAGCAATAACCAAGATCATTTCATGAAATTTATCGGCTTAAGTAGTAGGTATTCTTGGCCTGGTAAGCAGCCCAACATGCAGATTCTGCAATACTCATGACGAAACGCCAGAACGCATACGTACTAGGAGGATACGAAGCACTAATGAGTGATTTATCCTCTCTGAATGTTCTCCAAATAATCAAAGTCATGAAAAGGAAAACTTGAAGGAAGAGCTGTAGGGTTAGCAACTCATCTAGCTCTCAATAATCATTCGAGAGGTACATATTTATAAGCTGGGTGAAAGCAATTATTTTAGAGAAGAGTTTGAAGTATCTAAAATGAGCTTGATTTTCAAGTAGAACCGAAATGCTGGATTTGAATTATAGGCCGCGTGGGAACAGCCTGTTTGTTCACTTTGCAAAATTGATCAAGACGAAAGTGTTTTGCATTTCTTAGCGCTTTGAACTATTTTCCAGGAATTTTTTAGACTTTATTTTGTTTCAAGATTTCTTTCGTTGGATGAGTGTGTCCAAGTTCATAACGGGTGGATTATTTGTAGAAGACTCTTATACGCTATGGAAGAGGGATTACGCCAATTTCGTACCAACATTTTAAAACTATGCAATCATACAAACACTCTCTTTATTTTTGATATATTAATAAAATTTGCACCTTTTAGTTTTGTACAACTGAAACTGACACCAACTAAACGAAATACCTAAATATACATATATGTATCTACATTCTCTATTCTATAACTCAATCGATCAAAACCCCCTTTACGCGATGCTAAAATCAAATTAAAACTTTTCCAAATGAGCCTTGAGCTAAAACCAGATCAAATTATTTATAAACGCCCGCCATCACCGCTGGCTGACACAACGACAATGCCACTCAAATAATCTAACCAAAAAACCGAAAAGGTCATCAACTAAAGCTTTTAAGTCGCCAAAGTATTAAGCCCCGCGGCTAAGAAGAATCATAGCTTCTACATCACGAAATGTGTCACACACATCAAAGGCTCAACAAAATACCGAACTCCACCCAACCCCCGCCACCGCCACCGTTGCATGTTTAAGCAATAAAACTATACCTTTTGTTAGGTATATAAATCTTCCCTCTGGTTATCCCGAGTTCAACCCATAAGAATCATCAAGTTCAAACGATTGGAAAAGTATTTTGTTTTTTTGTTGTTGTCAGTATTCAAATCGACAAAACAAAACCAAAAAATTCAAAACTGAAAATATAAGGGAGGCAAAGGCTCACTCACTCTCACCCCTTTTTAATGTTTTCCAAAATATGCTTGCAGCTAAAATTAACCCTCTAATCGAATCGAAGAGTTGAAGAAGAAGAAAGAACTCGCGCGGTCGTTCCTCTTGGCTTATTCCTATCCTGATGGTGTCTCATCCTGGTTGTTTGAGTCGTAACCTCGAATCATGTAAAACAGGGAAATTTTAAGGTCTACCCAGGTGACCCCTTCGAACCAATCACCAGTTCCCACCTCAAACACCCACCACTACCAACAACAACACGGACGCCTGACGATGGTTTTTCCTTTAGCATGTCCTTTACATTCTCGTGGATATAAGCTGGTTGTGCAACTATACGAGAGTAGGTACGGTACAGCCAAACCAAGTGAACTGCGAACACAAAGGGTGAGGATATTTCATTTACACGCTGCGGCAAACTTCAAGTTAATCAATCTTTCTTTCAACCCTTTTCCGGTCGGGCGGCATCGGTATTGAATCGGTGTGGTGCGGCGGCAGCGATGGAGGGGGTTGAGTTTTTGGATACGTGAGTGAATATAGCTTCTGAGTCCTGAGGCAGGTGATTTCGTTTCGCGTATGCGCCGATTCAGGATCAGATATTTGAAAATTTTGTATACTATACAGAGGTAGGGAACGTTTTTTTTTAAATTTTTCTCTGTGAGTGGCGGGCATCAAGTTTCAGTGGGAAAACCTTTGATCTCATATCCTTTGGTTGGAGTGGAAAACACACATACAGACAAAACAAAAAAAAAACTGTTATATTAATCGACCTATCAAAATGCGAAAAGGCGCAGGAAATTTTGTTCTGCAACAAACGTTCGAGAAAGACTTTTCATCAGAACAATTCAATGGGACTTTTTTTGTTGTAAACATTGGTGTGAGCTGTGGGTTAGGTACAATTGGAACAGAGTAAAGGGATCATTCCGCCAAGGGCTGCTATCAAAGTTCATAGAGACAGAGGACAACAAAATCGTGTCTTTTCAAATTGGAATTTTTGAATATGGTTGAATTTTTGGTTTGATGAAATTCATTGGAAATCAAGAACCCATAGGTATCTGTGGTTTATATTTGAATATTTTACAGAAACCAAAAAATTCAAACAAATCTTTAGGAAAGTCGTTGTTATGTGAATGTTTATTCTTACTTCCATAAATCGGATACAAAATCAAGCATTATCTAGATCTAGAGAAGCGACTTAAGCGGCTTGTTCTCTTTCACCCTAAAAAGCTAAAGTGAGAATGGCAACGTTCACAGTGCTAGTGCTAAGCAGGTGACAGTTCGCCTCTACATTAATGTTCAAAATCCCAAAAGTCCTGTAAAGAACGTAGCAACGAGCTTAGCTCCTCAAACTAACTAAAGCAGCCATTTTACAGCCCTAACCATCATTACCACGTAGGAGTACTTGTATTGACAGATAAGAACGAAAGACAGTACGAAGTTGGTTCATATAGGGTGTTTTTTTAGAGGGGGATAACTTAAGCGGAGAAAAACACTGTTTTCTGAGATTTGAAAGTTCTCGGTTTTTTTTTTGAGGTTTGGTTTAACAATTCATTATGAATAGAAACAAACCGAAAAAACGTTTGAAAATTGTTTATTTTGAAAAAACATGGCTCAATTTGAGAAACTCATCGGACATTATTTTTTTTGAGTGATTAGCCACACCTTTGGCCACATGGCTATGTCAAAATTCCAGCATTTAAGGTAATGATAATATACAAGCCATTGTCGAAACATCATTACATGCAGAAAAAAAAAACGAATGTTATGATAGAAAACTGTTGATAAGGATAAAAATATTTTTTTAAATTCCTTAAGTAGTAAAAGATAAAAGCAGAATGCTATACAAATATGAATTTATGCAAGAACAAAAATTATAAGTCGTTGTAGTGGTTCCTTACAAAAATAAGCTTTTATGTACAAATTTTTTAAAACATTTTTAAGAAAAAATTTTGGTACGCCAACTTTAAGTTTTTATTATTATACGAATGAGAATTAGATTTCGAAGGAAAATACTAAGCCGTTTTTGAGATATCGAATTTTCTAAAAAAAAAAAATGACTTTTTTTCCCAAAAATTGAAAAATATTTCCTTTAAGTTTTGAAATGCAATGTTTTTTAAGTTTTTCGGCAGCTTCTTTATAAAAAATTTCATTAAAATCCGCTATGCCGATAATGAGAAATTCAAAATTCGCAAAAATAGTCTCTGCTAGGTACAGTCAGTTATATCTAGATTTCAAATTTCTTTCATTAAATCATAGATCGTACAAATTAGTCAAAAGAAAAAATTTTTAGCAAAATTCTCGGAACCGTTTTCGAAAAAAATACGATTTTCGAAAACCATTTTTTAACATTCGTATGGAAGGTACCGTTAGTTTTAGATAAAATAATTTTTTTTTCTTAAATCTTGTAGATTATGTTAAAAAACTTTTATTTGTCAAGTTTAAAAAACATCAAGCATGGGGTTTTCGAAATATTGAGTTTCTAAGAAAAAATTTTGAATTTTTTTTTAAATCCAAAAAATAAAAAAAAAATGTAATAATATTCAAACTTTGGAGGAGCTTTAGCATAAAAAAAATGATTTAAATCGGCTGTACCGTTTTCAAGAAAAAACAAAAAAATTAACCCAGGGGGGCTTCCAAAAATAACAATTTTTCGAAAATTTTTTTTCCAACAATTACCTAGAAATTTTTGATTTTTTTTTTTTAATTCTGTGGGACAGTTTTTGAGAAAAAAATATTTATGAATTTCGAAAAAAAATCCTATGGCAGGTACCGTTATTTTTTGTCTTAAAAAAAAAAGAAAAAAAACGCGTGGGGGGAAAAATTAAAAATGGTATATACCAAGTTTGAAAAAAATCGGCTGAGCCGTTTAGGCTGTAGTCAAACAGGCAGACAGACAGAATTGCGAGACCCACTTGTTTGGTCTTCGCTATCATCGTACCCCCCTATTACGGTTTGCGAATCGAACATTCGAGGTGAGATTTTTTCATTAGCAACTACACATTCGACATACTACGGTTGGCGAACTTTACAATTCGAGTTCGAAATTTGATTGTTTATTAAAAATATCAAATGTATGACATTTAAATCGAATCAAAGGTTCTCGATTCGCCAACCGTAATACTTATTTCTCACATTCACATGTTTATTTGTTCGACTCGCCAGCCGTAATAAGGGGGGTAATGTCAACTTTGATCAAATCTCGAGTTAGATTTTTTTACGAATGCAAAACTTGGCTTATAGTACCTATAAGTCGCAAGCAGTGGCGGCTGGTGGGTTGTTGTACAGGTGGTGCACTTTACTTGCTCACTAAGTAGGTATTAAGATTAGAAATCGCAAAAAAAAAACAAAAATTTACATGTATATGTCGATTTTTTATTATTTTGTATAATTGCTCGAAGAATTTCGACCATGTATAAAACTGACACACTTATTACATTTAGCAAGGAATCATGTTTTTTATTTTTTCACTTAAATGCGTCAAATCGTGGATTCACGTAACTTTATTTAAAAAAAATTATTACTGTCTTTAATATACCTAATCACTGTTAATTTTATCCCACACCACACACTGTACACAGTACAGAATCGAACCAAAACCAAAATAAAAAACAATTACTAACCTAACACCTACAAACCTACACTATTTAACCAGTCACGGATAGAGCGAAACAACATTACATATTCGCAGGCGCAGCGCATTCTAGTCAAACATCGGTTGCTGTAGTTAATTTTCGGTTCTCGTGCGCTGCACGAGAGCAGGCTAATTCTTCATATATTTCAATGAAATATCTTTTGTCTCACGCGTCAGGGATACTTGCTTGTAACTCATACAAGTTATATTAGCAGTCCTCGTGCGCTCGCTGAAGCGCACGAGAATTTTTACTTGCAGGGAAAGTAAGTCTTAATAGTAAAGCAAAGCGCTTACATTGTTTCGTCATAATTGGAAATTTTACTTGTTTGTGTTCTTGTACGTATGTATGTTTAAAAAATAAATATTAATATGGGAATCTAAAAATAAAGATGCAGTAATATTTTGTAATTTTTAAATCTTTTGAAATGGTGGTTCAGCGCACGAGCGCACTTAAGGTACAGCCGCCACTGGTCGCAAGTAAAAAATTGTATGATATAATGTGACCGACATGTGGTTGCAACTGGATGGAGCTACGTGTCACAAGCTGATGGCCCAATACACATTTTGCACTAACTATTTGAGGGCAATGGCGGCAGTCATTTAAATGAAGTCATATTCCGCACATAATATCCTTCGTTAGCTTTTAAAATAAAAATTTGTTGATACCTGTATTTCACACACAACATTTTTTATTCAACTTCAGAACCTACCCGTTCCTATTGGAAAACTTTTTTAAAGCTACACAAAATTACAGAATAGCATTCCACTACTTAAAAGCGGTTTTTCGGTTTTGGAATTTGTCTGTCTTTATTTTTTTTGTTTTATTTTTTTTTTAATGATATAATTCAGTGTCCCTGAATCTTAGAAAGAATTAGTCAACTTTTAAGAACAAGATTAGAGTCCTCGATATTCAAATACTAAAACTGGTTCTATTGTTCCACCACCTTGCCTCTACGAATCCAATCGGCTACATTTCTTCTAAAACGATGGCGCCCTGTTTCCCCTTGTGTTAAAGGACTACCAACATTTAAGATTAGCGGCATAGTCAAGTCCAAGCCATTCCTTGATAGTCTAAATAAAGGAAGGCAGGCAGTTCTTTAGAAACTGCTCCTCAGACACAAGTATTTTGTTTGATTTGAGAAAGTGCCAAACCAGATATCCAAATCTAAACATTATCGGCCTGATGAGAGCCATATAGAAAATCATCTTCACTAGTTGGATTTTTCCCTTTAAATAATTCAACTGTAATATTCGCGCCTAACAGTTTACCTTTGAGCCCAACTTCGGACGTACTTTTAAATTTAACAGAGATTCTCTCTTAAGCCGCACCACACGAATGTGGAATGCTTCACTCGGCTCAATATTTCCCTCACATTATTCAGACATTCAAAACCAATGTGTATCGGTATTTGCTTTTATATTCTCTCCAACTTTCCGGACCCTCGAACTTTGCTCAAACATTTTAAGGATAGTCATAATCCCCAAAAGCATAAAATTATAAAAAAAAAAATCCGGCTAGTATTAAAAAACTGTTTTTTTTTTTCAGAGCAAAATATCCTTCAGCCCTTGTCTTAGCGGAATTTATATTCCTGGTAATTTAGGAAGGTACAAATTTACTCGCCAGTAGATATCTTACGATCACTATCGATTTGACAATTTCTTCCTCTCACCACTTGAAAATGTACGGAACTGAGTGAGTCCTTAAGAGATTGGTGTCTCATTTTTAAAAGCAAATTTTTAACTGCCAGTCATGATCTGACCGAACCTTCGCCGCAAAGAATTCTAATGATCTCGAATTTCAGATCTGTTCTATAAGCGATTGCCAAAGCTAGACTTCCTATCAGATCACTGGCGAAAATGCTAGATATAGAATAAACTGTTTGATCGGTGCGTGCTTAGTGTAAGTTACCTTCACTGTCTCAACAACCATTGTCTTTCTATTTTTGTCATTGATCTTGTCATAGAACAGATCAATATAATAGTGGACTGCGCAGTTTCAAAATTTACGTATGGACAAACCTATCATTGACCATACCCTAGTACTTAAAACTGGCCTAGAACAAAGATAGAAATATTAATTTCTTAGCTATTTGTTTTCTTAAAACCTTCCTACCGAAGACAGGCTTACATTAATCTTGATAGACTTGACAAGCCAACCTATCAACAAGTTTTTTCCTAAGAAAACGAAAAAAAAAGACACATAATCAAATTAATGTCAAATCATTATAGTAATCAAGAAAAAAAAAACTCTTTTCATTTGACATAGATACAAAGCCGAGGAAGCTTTTGATGATCATCTTCAATAAATTAGAATTTAAATTCGGTTTAAAAAAAAAAACTAACAAAACAATACAATTTATCACAAAATATCAAAAAAAAAATATAAAAAATAAACGAGAGCTGTTGACAAAAAACTTACGGCTACCACCACTACCTACTGATCAAAGATGAGATTTCAGTTTCGGGTCAATCATTTATTCGCACGCAAAAGACCCAATTAGGGAGCCATTAACAAACTTGAAGATTTTTCATCTCGCAGGTATCTGCTGTTTCATTGTCGTCGAATATAAAAGGTAGGAAACGAAATTTATTCAAAAACTCAATTTGATCCGAGAAAACACAACAAACGGTGGTCCGAGTTGACATTTTTTCTTGTTTTTTTTAGAAATATGAAAAAAGTTATCACCAATTTATCATTCACAACACACACGGATAACAAACCTACTTTTTTTTTTGGTTTTTTCTGTGGGTAGCTCATTTGACTATTATCTCAATATTCACTGGACCTATTAAGATCTATCATCGGATATAGCTCCAAGATTGAAAATCTGGTTACGGTTTTTTTTTTTTTTTGGTTTATAGAAATCACAGTAACAATAAAATTAACATAGAAATCGATTATATTCGTTTGGCAATTTGTTGGCGGTTATAATTTGCATATCTGAGCCAAGTTTAGAAAGGAATTTATTTAAGAGATATTAAGTAAATCAAAAGTATGATTTTTTTTTAATTTTTCAAAATTCATTTCTATTAAACTCATAATGTTTTTTTTTTTTTAGAAAAGAAGTTTTTGAGTTACCTAACCAAAGTCGTTAAGAAACCTCACATTGTTTTGATGTATTAATGATCACTCAGTGGACATTAATTTTCTTCAAAGATTATGTCACTTTTTAATCCTAAATTATTGTCTCTTCCTAGTTTCCTAGTGAAAATCTTTCAAATTAATAAACATCGTTAATTAACATTTCTTTTCTTTGTGGAAATTCTTAAACAAAAGAAAACAAAAAAATAAACAAAATCTATTAAAAATTTCACTTAGATATCTTTAGCGCTTTTCTTGCCATATTAATCATTGTGATTTATTTAAGATTCGATCATCTGATCACAAAGGCATTTCCAATAGCTCGAGCTCTTCCATCACAAATGGTCGTCAATAAATCTCGGAATTTTGTCATTTTTGTCTGTGTGTGTGTTTTTTAAAATCATATCTTTGTTTCTCATTTGATTAAAATTATAGACTTTATAGTGACAATTAATAAATTATAAACGCACACAGTCAAATCTTGCAATAGATCACTGTCAACATCGATATTCCGTTGAAAGTTGTTATTAATTACATTTTAGCTGAAAATAGCTTCCATCATTGCGAGGAGCGGGTTGGCCAATCAAGAATGAGCAGTAGACAAGACAACTAACAAAAGTGCTACTTTTTTTCTTCTAGTTCCAAATTTTAAAAGCCAGAAAACTGTGTAGGCGAAACTGTTAATATTCGTTTAGACCTCAGGCTTTCAAATGTCGATCTCTTCAATATGTTGGTATTATATGAAGAAGGTTAAGGAGTGGTGTGCCAAAAAAAATCGAGGTTATAATAATATTTAACGTTATGATGATGAGAAGTTAAAAGCAGTTGTTTTTGACATAACATCCCTCGAATTCGAACTTTGCGTCCAGGCGTCCGAGGATCTGTGTATATACTGTTCCATCGGGATAGAGTTTAAACGAGTTAAACATGTTAAACGAATTGATTAAAATTTGGTAAAGAGCTTTTTTATACGATTCCCTAGCGAATACATTCGTTTTTTTTACTGATACAACAATTTTTAGAATTTCTTTTTTTTATTTTTTAATAAAAAATACTTAAACGATTATGGCTAAATGTACCTTTGATGTCGTAAATGTTTTTTTTTATCAAACCGCATTCAAACTTTTGGCGAAAAATTAAATCAGATTTTGACGATTTTTTTAGAATATGACCTTGTTTTCGGATATTTCTCGAATATCTCCTTAATGACTCCATCAATTTTGTTTCAATTCTGCATAAAAGTACTTCCAAGCGATGGGAATATTATTGCATTCCAAAATTTTACTATAAAAATACATTTTTGTAAAGAAATAATCAGGAAAGAAATAAATATTTTAGTATTCTTCAAAATTACGCGCAATAATAATAATAATCTTTGAAGTCCAAGAGTCGAAAGTTTGGAGGTAATACCAAAATATGAGTAAGAAAGTTAATAGTTGCATGCATCATGATAATCCAAGAGTATAGTAGGAAAATATAACGACTTAAATTCCTTTGTTAAGTCGGGAAATAATGTCCTGTCATTTTGCATAAGCCTAAACACCTTAATCTATGATGATCTTATTAATAGAACCCAAGATATGGGTAAGAGTTTTTAGCGGAAGCTTACATCTTATATCTTGAGTTTTATTAATTGGATCATCAAGATAGTGTTAGGCCTAAGGAAAATGAAAAAGCTTCACTTCCTGATTTTAATAAAGGATTTGAAGTCTTTATACCCCTGACATGAAGGTAGCAAAAATCGATATTTAAGCTTCTCACCTACACCAATAGCGACAAAAACAAAAACTTGTCAGAATTTATTCGATATCATGACTCATTCACTTATAAACGTTCATACTCATGTCTTTGTTATACCTCCAAACCAAGTTCTAATATCTCGTAACTCAGAAAAGTTAATTTCCCAGGGCACAAAAATGAGTATTTAGGTGACAATATGGTTCTAGAAATTTACTACGTTTTACTCAAAGCTTCGTTTTTTGATGCTGCTTGATATCTTCTTAACTGCTATTTAAAGTTCAATTTTAAATAAATAGCTCGGCTTAAGATGAATAATTTCTAATTTTATTTAAAATTCCTCTAATTATTAGAGTTCTGTTGTTGTATTTATATGCTTAAATGGTGTATTGCTGGGTAAGGAGGTATTTTCTTTGTATAATTAATTGTGTCTGAGATATTTCAACAAAGAAAAATTTTCTATTGTTTAAGATATATTTTGGCATGTTTGTTTTTTATGTTTCGAGTCATTTGCATGGCATAATTTAAATTGGTAACAACGACAAGGCACACGATAATGAGACATTTCTCCAGAAAAAAGTTGTAGTTTTGGGATATGAGGTACGAGTATTATTATTATTATTTTTGGCTATAGTGTTTGAAAATATATTTTAACGATGCTTACGAGAGTTTGTCCATCAGATCACAATTTTTAAATAGAACTACATCAAAATTATAGATAAATGTTTTTTCCTGGGTTGCGAGGTATAAGACATACGGTAACGCTATGTATTTGGATACATTATATTTATTGTTTTCGCAAGAGAAATTTATTTCAAGAAAAACTTATTTTTCTATAATACGTCTAAATCGCTCTGGTAAACGGTAAACGTTGGAAATCGAAAAGGCTTTCGACAGCGTGATAAAAGGACTACTATTCAAACTCTTGAAACTTAGACTTCCTAAATACTTGTAGAAATAATAAAAACAAATTCCTAACTCATAGACAGTTAGCAAACCATGTATCATCAACCAAGGAAATCAATTTCGGAGACTCTTAAAGATCAAAAATTGGACCGCAGCTGTTCAAAACTTAAACTGCTCATCAACCAGACAACATATCTATACCAGTAACAAAAAAGAAACTTTTTTATGCAGACAACTCCATCACATACGCCACTGGAGAGTGTAACAACATATTAAAAACCTGTGGGAATACTATCTCAAATGGGGAAAAGACCAATATCATCTCCTTCCGAACCCCAGTGACTGACGATCGTTTTCAACATGCTGTGATGCGATCAAACCCAAGTTTCCAGGCAGCACTGAAGTAACAGCCAAATCATCAACGAAGTACATAGGAATAAAGTTTTCAAACCAACTGAGGTTCAAGAAGCATGTAGACTTTTTGTTGAAGAAAGACAACTATTCTCTGCACTTGGTCTATCCGAACTCATGTGGAGAAATGGACTAGGTAAGAAGTCCAAGCTGCTTGTGAAGAAACAACTTATCAGACCCATTCTGAAGCACGGTCTTCCCATCTGGTTGACTATTACAACTTTTGAAATGAAGAAGATAAAGCGTTTTGAAAGAAAGATCCCCCGCACGTCTCATACCAACTAAGGAACTATACGAGGAAGCAAAATTAATACCACTAAACGCCTTTTTACTGTAGGGCTCCGGAAAAATCATCAGGAACCTGGAAGATCATCCCAACTCAGAAGTGCAACAACTACTCAACTAGAGACTAGTGACAAATATATATACGCCAGAGTTATCACTGACAATGTGTGTCGAATCTACGAGAAATAAGATGCTCTGAAATCCGTTCGCTTATAAAGCATGACAATGGCGAAGTCTTGCTGGTCTGTAAAAGTTGTCAAGAACACCATAAATACACCCTGGAACCTTGAAAAAATTGTAAGACAATGTGACGAGTTATCATCGAACCTCTTTTGATCCGGGAGTCAACACAAATTTAACATTTTTCAAAAGTCCGTTCAACTCCTTTCTAATACTGATGGTAATAGGAGAACAACTTAAGTCGTGAATGGAGCAATTGGAAGTAATGAAAGAGAAGCTACATCGACGTGGTCGAAAATGGAATCCTAATATCGTCCGCTAGGGGAAATCTTCTAAACCGATTGATATTTAGGTACTCGGAAACAGGGCTTTCACATTATGATATCCACCATTACCGCACAAAATGTCACAAGCACAGAGATTTGAAATCGATCTTGCTTTTCACTGTACGGGCTTAGATAGCCTTCTCTGAGGGAACCAAGAAGGTCCTACATAAGATACTTCTCGTACCTGTTTTCACTTGTCTTGTATGGGGCATAGATGTACTTTTCCAAGATCGGTTGCTTTGAGAGGAAAGTTCTTCGGGCGATAATCGATTCAGAATGTATCGATCGATTTTGGAAGATTTAACGATGAGCTCGACTGTGCCCTTGCAACTGCCTCGGTCTAGTCAAAAGCTGAAAAGTTATTGAGTTTACCCAAAATAACTGCAAAGTCGTCGCCTTCAAAGTAAATCTTTGCATCCGCACCTGATTATCATATATACCCTTCAAGCTATCAATTTTCAAAATTGCTTAGTCTCCCAAGTACATAAGTATACAGTAGGCTTTGTGTCATTCTCTGATAAGTGATATACCTTGCCATTTTAAATTTATCGTCTAACTTCATTCTTGTTGCTTAAAAAAAAAACAACAATTTTACATTTTGAAAGAGTTTTTATTCGCCGAATACCTTATATAAGCAAACCACACCACCTCCCAAATCTAGCGGAAAAGACTCAAAAACAAAACCCAAGCAACAAGACAAATGATTAATGATGATGTTTGGGTGTAACTTACTTAAGATTGTTTCTTATAAGAGAAAGATCTGCTCGAGCATGTAGCAAAAGAAGCATCACACAACTTTTTGGCCCAAGAAATAAAAGAACAGAAATAAAAAAAAACAAACAAAACAGAACAGAACATCTCTCTAGTAACACCCCCTTAATGAAATATCACTCTGGCGAACATAACTCTTCAGCAGAGTCTTCTCCAGCTTCACCAGGTTCAGCTATATAAGATTATAGAGGTGTACCTACAAGCAGAGTTTATATAAAGCGCGCACAGCCATTCTGTAATGTTCAGTTTGGCTCTGTTTATGTGACCAAGCCGAGAACTCACCCGGCCCAACCAACCCCGGGCCAGGTTGGCAGGAACCCCCATAAGAGAGATGATGAATCCATTCCGATGAACCAACCTCTGCCTAAAGCAAAGAATCGTATCGTACGAAGAAGAAAAAAAAAAAAACCAGTAGAAACATCACCAACACTTGGATGCTGATGGAACAACCGACGAATTCCAGGCCAGATATACCTACTCGTAGAAGCAGCCAAAAGCATCAGCATCAGAGAACACCACCACCACCACCACTACCATTACCAAGTGGAAAGAATACATGTGATTGCCCAGCAGGGTGCATTTTCATTAAGAATGAAAAATGATGAGCAATCAATCATCCAGAGCTGCTGGGAGGGGTGTTCCACATTTTGTATGGAAAAGAAAAGGAACTCACTCTGGTCGAGGCTGTGAAACATAGGTAGTACTTTGAAGTGCCCCCGAGGATGAAGAGTATAATATCTATCTGTCTATCTAGGTATGTAGCTATATGTGCGAGCGATGGCTCTGTGGGATTGGCCAAAAACTGAATGTTTTTTTTTTTACTTTGATAATTCTCGAATCAGCTCTCATTCTGGCAGCAGAAGAAGCATGGCCCATCAACCCGGCATACATTCCCAGATGAGGTATGTGCTTCAAAATGAGATATTCTCAGGTACAATCAGAAGTCACAATCGTATAATACTTTGGGATGATGAAGGAGGAGGAGATGTGATGGAATAAAAAAGAAGAAATGTGTTTTCCGGTGGGCTTTCCCGTTGTTGATTTTGAACTGGGATCTTGAATGAAGTTGAGTTTTTTGGGGTGGTGTTTAAATTTTTGATAGATAGATAAGGAACATACACTTTACTTTTTTTGTTTTGAATAATCTAATAAAATGTAAGGTAATTTACAATAACACCATATGCAAACTTATGATTTTCTAATCTCAACTCACTTTAGAACACTTCCCGCTCCTTAATGAACTCTCATTATAAAGGTTTTCCCTTTCAAACGTTCAAACTTTCTTCCATTCGGCACACTCCATTCGCCATAAAAATCCAGCCTTGCGTCACCCACACCCGCTACCTATCGACTTAAACCATTTTCATTAATTTTCTTCCAAAACATTAACTTATCCATCTCAATAAATTCAAACGCAAAGACAGATGAAGATTTTCATTTAGCACATAAATACAAAAGCAGCAACAACAAAAGACTTAAAATTGGTTCCATTTTCTTGGGAGAATGTCACACCGCACACAACCAAGCCGAACGACCGTCGCGTCACACAGTTGGGTATATTTACTCTGATACCCGCCACGGTATCGTTCAATCCACAAAATTAGGCAATTAAAATATGCCATGGGCATAACGTTGATGTTTTAGTGTTGGTGGGTGATACAGTGCGCGTAATATCTCTGTGCGCGCTTTATACATTGGTATAGTGGGTATTCTGGGGGTAGGAAAAATACATATTTTCACTCTGATGGCAAGACGCACATGAATCATCAAGACGATTTTTATAAAACCCCACAGGGGTTTGTTTGGGAAAAACGAGAGCACATCACAAAAAGAAGAAGAAAAAGAGTATAGAAGAAGTAGAACAAAAAAAAAATAAAGGAAGAAAAAAAAATTCTAATCTCTTCTTCCACCCGCCAATTGCACATTTCAGCATTGTCAATAAATCGTCCATAGGACTCTCCGTGATAGCAGTTAATGTCAGACCGACGAAAATATATGGCGCGATTTTCTCAAACCCCCTGTTTTATACCTACTACCGTCGCCACCCATTCTTCAGCAAACATTTTGCAGCCCTTATTCATGGTTGCCATTTGCATAAAAATGTTTTCAACGAATTAAACAAACTATTGAATTAAAAGAGACTGTAGGCATTGCTTAAAATATCTCCATTTTACAAAATCAATATCTCCAAATAAATATTCCTATCTCAACAAAACTTAAATGAAAAAAAAAGTCATAAATCCAAAAATGTAGTAAATGTGCATCTCGTTAAAACGAGTTTTGGTCAAATAACTCAATTTTTCTAAATAATTTAAAATTCAGACTAAAACAAATAAAAACCTCGAAATATGAAAATCCAGAACATACAAAAATAACTTTCCAAAGAGATGAAGAAATCTCGTTAAAAAAAAACACTCCATGGGTCCTAAAAGTCAATAACCTTGAATCTGAGGTCTCACAAACTAATCTAAATCAATATCTCAAAAAATTAAAATACCACAAAAATACAACTGAAATAATAAAACCTCCAAGATAAAAATCTTGAAAAAAAATGAGGAACAAAAATCCCTTTTAACATAGGTAGATAAACATTGGTCCAATCAAACATAATTCTCAAAAAACAAAATAAAATAAATACTCAATGGATCCCATAAAAGTCAATATCTCCAAAAGTGGAAATTCCAAAAATCAAAATAAAAACCATCAATTTCATGGAATACTTCAAAAGTTAAAAGTAAAATTTCACTTACTCAAATATCTCGCTCAAAATATGCCTTCCATGGGGTTGGGCCCCAAAAGGTCAATATATTTGAAATTTTAGTTCAAAACATTTAAATTCCAAAAAAAACATTTAATCAAATATCTCATTTTATTGAACATTCTATGGGAGGTAAAAGCCAATAAGTCAATTGCTCAAAAACTGGGAATTCAATAATCAAACTATAGTAAGTCAATATCTCAAAGACCCAAAATACAAAAAAAAATCGAAAAAAACTTTCCATGTATTCGGTCCCAAAAAGTCAATATCTCGAGAATTAGAAACGAAAACACAAAGATCATAAAAAACTGTCTAACCATATCCCGTCTAAGTGAACATTTAATTGAGAATTCAAAACTCAAATATAAAAAAAGAAGATATTATGAAAAATTAGTATTAAAAATAATCAAATTCAAACAAATAAATATCTCCAAACTCCAAAAATTTGATATTTCAATTATTTGCTTTCAAATTAACCAAATAAAATCAATATATCGAGAAATTTAAATTAGAAAAATCAAATACCTCCTTCACATGAACATTCAATGGAAATTCGGACTCAAGCCAATGTCGCTAAGCTAAGAATTTAAAACACGTACTAAAACAAATCAATATCTCGAAAAATGAAAATCAGTTCAAAATTCAAATTAAAAAAAATTCATGTCTCCTGTTATCGTGACCTTTTTCTCAACTCACTTAAAGTCATATTATTAAAACAAATTCATATATTGAAGATTTAAAGAGATAATTCAGCAAATTTCTGGTTTAAAATAAGCCATAGATCGTAGTTGGGTCCCAAAAAGTCAATACCTCGAAAAATCTAAAAAAAAATCAAATTTCCCAAAATAATTTACCTTAAATATCTCATTCACATAAATATTTAATGGAAGTTGGATCTCAAAACGTCAATTAGGATCTAAAAAAAGAGAAAGAAATATCTCAAAAAATGAAAATGCTTTAAAAAAGTATCAAAATTATTTGTTTAAATTTTTAATTTTATATCAATGCTGGTTTCTGTAAAATAAATATCTCGAAAGTGGTTAATGTAAAAAATTACTAAAATAAACCAAAAATGAGGTCATGTAAAAACCCGTCAAAATAAACATCTTTTGAGACCAAAACTGAAGCAAAAAACTTTAAATCCGATATCTCCGAAAACCAAAGGTTGGTTAAAATCTCAAAAACCAACTAAAATGTTACACAATCTTTAATAAAATGGATACAAAAATATACAGTTAAAAAAGAAATTTGGATACCAAAGGCTTGGTATCTCGAGAGAGATATTAGATATTTAGATATTAAAAAAAGCTTCGAGATATTTGGTCAAGGTTTCAAGATCCCTTAGAAATTAAGTCCAACTAAAAAAATTACTATTCTTTAAATGAAATGTAGAAGAGAGTACTAAAACTCATTAGATGTATAAAATTGACAGAACAGCTGTAGGCTCAGAATACCTCAGCCAAATTTAAATGGGGGCAATAGGTTCTAGTTCACAGTGCAGTTACTCATTAAAATAATTCATGAACGAAAAATAGCTTGAAAATAAAAATTATGATGAAAAAAACTGACTCAACTCAAAAATATTAAAAAAAAATAAATATCTCGTTTGAAAAACATATATTGGGTTGAGAAACATAAATATCTCAAAAACTGAACATTAATTAACTAAACCATATTCCGAAAAAAACATGAAATCAAATCATGTATCAATATCTCCAAAACTGAGTGAATGATCGAGGTTTAATTTTGAAATGTCAACGTTACTTAATCAAAATTTAGAATATTTCAAATTTGAAGAGGTTTTCGTAATAAGTAATTCTGGATCTATGTAGGCAATGTAAGTCTCTAAAAAATCATGCGTGAAGTCCCAAAAAATGTTTCAAAATTAATTTGAAAACGTAAAACTACCAAGTTGGTAACACTGCCTTCTGTCACTTGCCGTTCAACATCTTAGAGAGAAAAGATGCCGTTGCTTGTGCTGCTGCTGCTGCTGCTTGTGATGCTGTTGCAAAACGATCTGCGGGGGTAAATGATGTTTATATACGGGTGGGTATGGCATGGTACCTCACCACTCAAACTACCTTCCGTATTTTTTTCTTACTCAATGCTGCGCCGCAAGGAATTCGTCTTGCGTCGTCTTTTTCTTGTGAATGGAGCCAATGAGTTGCACTTGAAAACCCTTTTTTGCTAACACTTTTTGCGGGAGTATGTATGAGGGTGGCAGGAACCCTTAAATCTTCGTCGTTAGCCGCCATTATTTCTTGTCCTTGTCTCGGGGTCTATAAAACACTTTTATAGTTCCCCATACGGGCGGCTTCAAGAGAGTGAGGTGTTGGTTGAGAGAGAGAGAGGTTTTTGTTGGTTGCATGCATTCTACCCTTAAAAAAAACAAGGTTGTGATTTTTTTGAAATTCCTTTCTTTGCCAACATACCTTGATAGTAGTTTTTTTTTTTGAAGAAATGATATTTTTAAAACCCTCAAAAACATGATTTAACAGTGGAAATACAAAAAATGCGTTACGAAAAAAAAAATCACACCTGAAAGTCTTGAATTAACTTCGGGCCTCTGTTATAGTCTCTTCAAATGGAATTAAAAAATCCTCTTTTTTTGACACTGAAACGATGATGCCAATCAAAAGTCTTTTTCAAGCTGTCACTCAGCCAAGTAGTTGTAGTTGATTCCATATGATTGACATCGACACTCATCGGTTACGCGTATTTAGTAAAAAAGAATGAATGTGCAAGGGAACCTTAAATGGACAGTTGTTTGAATATGATAGGGTAAAGTTACCAATATTGGGTCAGTTTTGTTTTTGGATTTTTGTGCAATATTTACTTAGTGGTTTTTAATGTCGGCTTTAACACATGTACAGCCCTTTGTGCTAATTACTGAAAGGCTAGGCAAGATTTTCGAAACACAGAAATACAATATAGGAACTGTGCTGCCCTCTATCTTTTTGGTCACTTACTACTGTTAGTTTGACACAAGATAAAAATTGTTCGAAAGTTCTAGCTGATAATATATTTTGTCGTACTTTTTCTCCATGATTCAGAAGTTGCAAAAAGGTAGGGTCGAGCCGAGAAAAAGAATATGTTACTCGTAAATCTGTTTGTATGGTTAGGTTTTGAGCAAAAATAAGATGCAAGGTCGTAGCTGTTAAAAAAAATGTTTTTGTAAATTGTAAAACCTCCCTCTTTCCCTCGTTTTTTTTTCAAGATTGACTGCTCTAATATTAAAATTTGGAGAAACTGTGATAAACAGAATTTAGTTAAAAAGACTCGTCTACAAGCTTATATGCTGGCTTTACAAAGAAGTATTTAGAAATTATGGACAGCGAAAATTTTATCAAGTTTATTTGACCCCAATTTTCTTTCAATCGAAAATGTTCTTTCTTCTAACAAACATTTACTTAAGTTCAAACAATGACGAATTTACCCTATTCGTTCTTTATAATTACTCTCGACAGGCAAAATACTTCCACTGAAACCATCATCTTTGAGATGGAGTTCCACCAACAAACCAAATTAAACCAAAAAAAAAAAAAAAAAAAACAAATGATTAAAGCTACCAAGAGTCAACTCATCTTATACCTTCTGCTCCACATTCACATCCAGCCATCCATCTCCAGAAGAAGTTTGGATGAGAAGCGAAACAACATCTCTCCCAGGTATAGCAAAGTTGATGGTATAATAATTTGATCCAAACAGCAAATCTGTCAGGATCACTTCATTTACTTGTCTCTCTGCTGATATTAAATGACGTCGGCTTTTATTTAGTTTTGTTATCTCAACGGAAGGTGGAGCTTTTCTGTTTGTTCTCCCTCGAGCGCGAGCCTCAAAAAATTGCAAGTATAATTTTTTTTTTGTTGTATTACTTGGTTCATCATTTAATTCCCTTTTTTTGTTGCCGGGCCGCAATGATGTTCCACTCGAACTGACACTAAACTCAAAATTGGATTAAAAGTCTATAAGAAGCGAGACTTTGGGAGCAGGATATGCTCGTCCCGAGGAGCGCTTCTTATAAAAATGAAAATGCGAAATTCTGTTGGATATTGGACGGCCGAACAAATCTTTCATCATCATCACAAGTTTTTGGTGGCGGTTGTTTCACCGATCCACAATGATGATGAGGATGCTGCCGCAGTTGATTTTGACATTGATACATTCCTGACATGTGACGTTTACTGTAGCCAAAGCCGCCACTGGCATTTCTCATTGAAGGTGAAATTCTTCATATTGGTAATATACTTATTACTTAAAATACTTATGTAGCCAAATTTAGGTGTCGTTTTTTAAAGTAAAGCTAATCCATTTTGCATATAATTTTAAACCTTCTATAAAGCTTCCATTGGATCTACTCGTATTCTTGCAGAAGTTCTGGTTAAGCTTTCATAGAATTTCTGTAAAGGTTCTAGTGGAGATATATAGTTTGAACAAATTTTTTTTTCTGATTTATGTGTTATATTTTTGTCAACTTCTAAATATTTTCTAAAAGGCTTCTTATGAAGCTATCTTTTGTATAAGATTGGTTTAAAACTACAATCTAATAAATTTTTATCCATTTTTAATAAATTTTCTAATGGAGCTATGTAAATTTGGTTAAATTATTGCTTTATTCTGATATGCAACATTTTCAACTTCTATAGATTTTCTATAAAGCTTCTAGTGAAGATGTGCTATATCTGCGTAAGTTTTCTTACATCTGCGTAAGTTTTCTTTCAGATTAGAATGCTATATTTTCCAACTTCTATAGAGCTTCTTATGAAGCTATATTTTGTAAATGTTCTGCTTCAGATTGGTATGTATGTAATATTTTCTACGGCTTCTATAGATTTTCTATAAGGATTGTAATTGAGCTATATTTGGTACAAGATTTGCTTCAGATAAGTATGCAATATTTTTTCAGCTTCTATAGATTTTTCAAAAGCCTTCCTATGAAGCTTTTATTTTTGAAGATCTACTTCGGATTGGAATGTGATATTTTCCAGCGTCTAAGGATTTTCCAAAAGGCTTCTTATAGAGCTAACTTTTGTCTGACATCTTCTTCAGATCTTTATGCATTACCAGTTGTTCAATAAGTTTTGTCGTTCGATAAGAAAAACACAACTTTATGGTTCAAAATACACTTTATTATTCAGTATAATCTCCTTGAACATTAATACACTTGCTCCAACGATCCTCCAATCGGTGGATCCCATCCCTGAAGTGAGAATCCGGAAGGTCTGCAAAATATGCTTTAACAGCCGTTATGACCTCTTCATTTGATGAAAAACGCTTGCCACGCATAAATTTTTTGAGTTCTGGAAACAAATGGAAGTCGCTGGGGGCCAAATCTGGTGAATACGGTGGATGCTCCAACAATTCAAACTTTAATTCATGGATTTTAGCCATTGTCAAAATGCTCTTGTGACACGGTGCATTGTCCTGATGAAAAAGGATTTTTTTCTTCTGCAAACCGGGTCTTTTTTCACGAATATTTTCCTTCAACTGGTCCAAAAGGTTGCAATAATATTCAGAATTAATTGTTTTACCAGTTTGCAAGTAATCCACAAACAAAATTCCTTTCGCATCCCAAAAAACTGATGCCATAACCTTTTTGGCCGATTTCCGGACACGAACTCGTTTCGAAGCCGAACAACCAGGTTAACACCACTCTTTAGCCTCTTGTTTTGATTCGGGATAATGGTGATAGACCCAAGTCTCATCCATAGTGATGAATCGAAGCACAAAATCCACTTTATCCTTTTTAAAACGCTCCAAATGTTGCTGAGAAAGTCGCATTCGAATGTGTTTTTGTTCCATCGTTAGCGAATGCGGCACCCATTGTGCACACAGCTTTCTAAAGCCCAAAATTTCACTTAAAATATGGCTCACACTGCCTAATGAGATGTGTAGAGCCTCTACCAAATCTCTCTCAGTCAATCGACGATCTTCCAAAACCATATCCTGTATTTTGGCTATGATTTCTGATGTTGATGCGCTTTTTGGACGTCCTTCACGTGGATCGTCTTCAAAGCTTGTACGACCACGTTTAAATTCAGCAACCCATCTTTCTACTGTTCTCATTGAAGGTGAACAATCATTATACACTTTCAACATTCGTTCGTGAATTTCTTTTGGTGCTACACCTTCCAAAAATAAGAATTTTATCACTGCACAATATTCAATTTTTTCCATCGTAAACAAATACTTTGACACGGCGACACTAAATGGCTTCTAAACAAAGAATGAATTGACAGATTGAAATGAAACTTCACATACGTTAATATGAAGAGTGTACCAACAAAACAAAAAAAAATTTGGGCTAGTAGCAACGCCTTCTCTTATCGAACGACAAAACTTATTGAACAACCTTGGCACTATCTATAGATTTTCAATCAAGCTTCTAGTGAAGATATAATTTATACAAGATCTGCTTCATCTTCTTAAGTATCTTTCAGGTTAGTATGTTATATTTTCCAAATTCTATATAGATTCTGATGGAGCTATATTTTGCAAATGTTCTCCTTCAAACTGGAATGCAATATTCTCTTCTGCTTCTATAGATTTTCTATAAGGCTTGTACATATAGCTCAATATAGTTAGTACACGATTTTATTCAGATCAGTATGCAAAATTTGTTCAGCTTCTATAGATTTTTAAAAGGCCTTCCTATGAACCTATATTTTTCAAGAACTACTTTAGATTGTAATGTAATATTTTTTAACGGCTAAATATTTTCATAAAGGCTTTTTATGGAGCTAACTTTAGTTTGACATCTTCTTCAGAACGTTATGTAATATTCTTGCACTATTATTACTAGATACTTTCAGTACAAATTTTGCTTCAAATAGTGTTATAGTATTTGACAGCTTCTATAGATTTTCTATAAACCTTCTTGTAAACAAACATTTTTTACAAGTTTGGCTACCGATGGGTAGTAAATAATTATGTTCAATGATTTTTCAAAGCCATATTGGAGCTATCTTTTGCTTAGAATATATTACAGATTTTCAAGATTTATTTTTCAGATACTGGAGAGTTCCTTTATAACTTCCAGTTTAGTTAATGAATTTATAAAATCTGACAGCTCTATAAAGCTTGCATTAAGAGTTGCTACTCTTGATTTTGGAAAACAAAAAATGAAGTTGTTTGATGAAAATTTAAAAAAAAATCTGTTAACAGTAAATAAATTTTGAAGTTAATATTTGCGTTCCGATAAAGTAAAGTTTAACAGTCTTAATAGAAATGTTCATCTAGAAAATGACCACATTTAAAATATTGTGAAATATAATAATAAGTTTTAAGGAGTTTATAATTTTTTTTTCAAGAATAAGATAAATTCTTCTTTTAATCAATCTATGGTTCAGTATTCTGATTCAAAAACTATTTTAAAAAATATACTACACGTCGAACTGAAAATTTGATGTGATACTTAGGGACTGATGTGATACTTAGGGACTTTTTCAAGTGAAAGTTAGATACCCCTATTAAAATATCAATACCAATTGGGACTACCAAATTGAATTCAGGCCTCTTTAAGGCTCCTAATAAATTTGGATACAAACCTAATAAAAACTTCCCTTCTTTCTTTTAAGATTCTTTGGGCTTTGTCAGGAACGTATCCTTTAGAGGCATAATTTTATAAAATCAGTTTTTATGCCCATAAAATGCTCTTGAGTGCCACGTTTCAAAAATAAAATAAGCATTTTTTAGAAGTTCACAAACTAAATCTAGAGGACAATGCCCCTTCATGCGTTGATATTCAAATATTGGCCATTAATTGATGGTATGAATTGTATTAAGGAACATTTTAAAACTTCTGGCATTATAATATAACCAGAAGTAAGTGTTGCACAGCTTCGATACTAGAATACAATTTAAAAATGATATTCAGAAAATTGTCAAGGCAGAACTTTGCATTCTATTATGTTAGAAATCTAAAGGAATAGTTTTGCTTCTAGCAGGTGTAACGATATTTTCTCTATAATCCATGAACCACTGCTTATCAACAACAAAATATCTTTCCCAACCTACACGTATTCTTTATAGACAAAGATCTGTAACTACAGACTTATTTAAATTTCTCTACGGCACTATACTGTCTCTTTAGGAAGTTCATGTAATCAAAACTGACCTTCTGATAAACAACTGCACACACTCCAACTCTACTTTAATGCTTAGCTCAACTCTCATTTGTATGGCCTCTCTACAGTTACAAAATCAGATTATCATTCTTACTTGTAGTGTCCCACAGGAGAGCCACCTTGGTCCACTAGTTTTTATTTGGATAAATTTAATAGTTTCGAAAAATTTCTTTGATCATTTTAAGATTATAGCTATAAATTTGGTAGTTCATAGGTCACAGAGAGCCAGGACCAAGTGACTAACAATACTCAACAATAACTTTGTGCACGTTCCCAGGAAAGAAGGGTACTTACTCTACAGAGTGCGAGGGGCCAAGGTAAGCAGCACTTTTCACGACAAGAGATAGTCTTGGCAAAAGGTAAAAGTGTAGATACGGCCTTACACTGTGCAGTAGGAACAATTGAGAAATCCCTCGCTGCCAAGGAATACACACTCGCGGCCTTCCTTGACATCGAGGGAGCTTTCAACAATGTTCAAAACAATGCGGTTGAAAAGGCACTCTTAGACCTTAAAGTAAATACGACTATCGTCACATGGATCATGAATATGTTGGAAAACAGACAAATTCATAGTGAACTCAATAATGCTCATATTAATATGTACGCTTCAAGAGGAACTCCTCAAGGAGGGATACTTTCACCCCTTCTATGGACCTTAGTAATGAACGAGATTCTAATTAAACTGAAATACAGTGGCGTTAAGGTAGTTGCCTACGCAGACGACTTAGCTCTCCTTGCTACAGGCAAATACCTAACCACAGTTAGTGAACAGCTAGAATCCGCACTCTCCAAAGTATGCAATTGGACAAAGAAGTGCGGACTTGCTGTGAATCCCCTAAAGACAGAAATGGTACTTTTCACCAATAGAAGGAAAATTCCAAATTTTAATAAACCGAGGCTAAATGGCATAATACTCGAATTATCCGATAGTGCCAAGTACCTCGGGGTAATCTTGGATAAAAAACTCAACTGGGGTCCCAACATACTTGATAGGTATAGTAAATCAATGACAGCACTATATACATGTAACAGGATCCTAGGAAGGAACTGGGGTCCCAATCCCAAAATAATTAAATGGATGTATACAGCAATTGTAAGACCCATCCTCACCCACGGCAACTTGGTTTGGTGGCGTGCCTTAGTTAAATCTAATCACCTTAAAACACTTACCAAGGTTCAAAGAATGGCATGTATGATGATCACGGGAGCCATGAAAACAACACCAACTGCAGGCTTAGAAGTTATTCTAAACCTCACTCCTCTCGACTTATTTGTACAAGAATCCGCGGCTAACACCGCCCTACGACTCAGTCAGACGAAGAGTTGGAGTTTAAACCCATTAGGTCACTCCCAAATCCTGACGAATTATGTTAGTACAAATACAACCACGGATTATATAATCCCAAAGTTAGACTTTGAAAGACCCTACAGCACCTACTTCCCCGACAGACAGGAATGGGAGAACAATATACCGCTCGTAGCTGAAACAACACACTCCATTTTCACAGATGGATCGAAAATGGATACTGGGGTTGGAGCAGGTTTCTTCTCAGAAAGCCTCAATCTTGCTTCCTACTTCAAACTCCCCGATCACAGTAGTGTTTTCCAAGCCAAAATCTTGGCAGTAAAGAATGCTGCAACACAGGTGTCAATGATGGCGCTATCACGATCTGATATCACCTTTTTCATTGACAGTCAAGCAGCGATAAAAGCACTCTCTGCCAATCTAACCAAGTCGAAGCTTGTTTCTTGCTGTCGCGAAGAGCTCAAGGTTCTTGGCTCGCAGCATAATGTTAGACTCTGCTGGGTCCCGGGACACAGTGGTATCCCAGGCAACGAAAAAGCTGACGAACTCGCTAGAAGGGGTTCGACACTTGAATTCTCTCTAATAGACCGAACAATCAACATCCCCCCATGTGCTATCAAGCAATACGTTGGCAGCATAACCAAGCGTAATTGCAATGCAAGATGGAGCCTCCTTGGCACATGCGGTATCACCAGGAGGCTGTGGCCTCAGTGGGACGAGAAAAAATCTAACTCAATCCTACTATTTAAGAAACCATCCATAAAATCTCTTATTAGTGTCATAACGGGTCACAACCTGTTAGGTTATCACAAGACTAAATTAGGACTTAGCACGGATGACATATGTAGAGGCTGCGGCAGCGCCGACGAGGTCGAGGATACCACTCACTTCCTCTGCCACTGCCCAGCACTCAGTCACATAAGGAATAGGACTTTAGGATATTACTTCTTTGATGATCTAGAGGATCTCTCTAACTACCCTCTGAAACTAATCCTGAAATTTATTGAGACCACCAAATGGCTAGAACTCCCTGTTGACTCATAGGTTCTTTTATATATTACAGAACTTGTAATACTTTGGGCAGCACAATGGATCAAATATGATCTAAGTGGGACGAGAGCAAGATCAATCGTCGGCCCATATAACCTAACCTAACCTAGTCTTGGCAAGTGGCTGAGAATCGAACCCAAGAACCTATGCATGAAGATTTTAACCTTTGTTAAACTCCGTAACTCGCACTAATGAACTGGACTTAAAAATTTGAATTCTGCAAGGGGCTTTTCATCCTCTCTTTTCTAATTTTTTTTTCTCTTTATCGCCCTAATATAATATATTTTTATAATTTATAATTCGCAGCTTTTTTTAAAAACTCAAAATGTATTCAGGATAAAAAAATTAAAAACAAAATCGTCACCAGTGCAGTATACCTATTTTCTGCATCTACCTTTATATTTTTGGTGAAATTCTCCTTTCAAATGTAACTTGTTCAGTTCATCAAAACTGACATTGCCCCCATCTCTTTAGGTATACCCAACTTAGATGGCGGAGGGCTTCTTTACCTTTTATCCGATTTGTGCGATTATAATCCGGATCGGGTCAGTTAGACTTAAAATCCCGCATCTCGTCTGCGAATCCTCCATTTTTCGGGATGCCATCAATCAGGTTTAAGAGTAAAAAAAAGTGCTTCACAGAGAGAGAACAAATTCTGGACAAGTGTCATTTTCGAGACTGCAATTTGTATAAATGTGGACCCCGATCAATCAAGCGCAGTTCTGATGTGCAGAGATTTTTTTTTTAAATATCCCAAGGTCGCAGTAGTTGATGGTAATTTAATAATCCCCAGTTGCGGGTTTCTGATTTTATTTTTTAAATAATGCACACCGCTCCGAATGGTCAACGGTGGCGGCAGCTCCTCTTTTGGGATCAATCATTATTTGGAATTTAATTTTCGTTTTTTTTTTTATTTTTTTTTTAACTTTTTGCTGAAGTTGTCCGATCGATTAGGTATATTAAGATTTGACTCAAGACTGTGGAGATGTTTCATAAGTTGATGGTGCGTAAGTGAAGTTGAATTGGAATGAGGTGGCTTGCGGTCCATTGATTGGTATTATGGAATGATTGATGTGATTCGTTTTTTGTGAGATTTCCTTCGATCACGATCTGTATCTAGGATCATGTGTGTGATGGATGAGGGAGATTGATTGGAAGATCAAGAAACGAGTTCTTAACTTAAATCGCTTAGTTTCGCATCGATAAATGCACAATTAATAAGTATTTCAGCTTTGATGAATGTCAAGGTGGCAGTTAATTAATAATTATGACATCGTGTGTCTGCTTCCTGGCTGGGATTGTGAGACTCTTCTGTGAGGTAAAAACTGATTATAAAACTCGTTTTGAAAAGAGCTTAAGAATTGAATCATCGTCATCAAATCAGTTAGATCAGAATTTGAGATTCTACCACGTTGCTTATTTCTGCATTGAACATGCTTATATACCTTGTATAATGCGCATCATAAGTTTTCAATAATTCATTTATAATAAAATGGCAACCAAAAACAATACATCGGCTTGGATGTGCAATAAATTTTCCACTTACTTATGGCTCATAAAGAATACCTACAAACTTACCACGCTATACAGGCAAACAGCCCACTCACTCCCTCTGGCGGCAGTCTCCTCGATTCCTCCCATCTCACCTAGTAAATCACAGACAATTAAACTTTTGCGCGCCCCCGTGTTAATTTGTTTTAAACAAATCACTTTGTTTATAGTTTATTTTATTTTAATGTTTTTAACACTCCACTGCATGATGAATAGGTACATAAATGATGTGTGGCAACAAAATCTCGGGCACAAAAAAAAATTAAAAGAATTTATTCAATCGTTGATTAACCGAAAATGTTTTGTTTTATTATTATAAATTTCTCGAAAGATACAATATCTACAAATCATTCGCTATAAGGCCTGTGAGGCAATGTCATTTTGATGACACCACACCACAACAGAATATTTTGGGGGGCCATTAAGAACCTTCGGCTCTGATGCGAAGAGATTTTAATGCTTTGACTAATGACTATGCAGGAAAGAATTAAAGACTAAATTTGTTGTCAACCCTCGCATGATTACCCCATATACATGTCATGATTGTAGGTAAGGTAGCTGAAGTTGTATTTTTAGACGACTTTCAAGACTTCTGTATTTTTTGGTTTTGTTTTGTTTTATTGCGTGTAGTAATTTGTCGGATCGTTAGGTCTGTTTGTTTTGGAATTACTTGGGATTGTGCATTTATTTACACTCGTACAGAGCTCTTTTCATTTTCTCTATTTATAGCCTACAATCATGGCTAACCATTCCGCCGCCTTTGGTCAATAAAGTCAAAAGTTTTATGACCATTTTCATAATAATAAAAAAGATTTTATTACCGAAAACACTCTATAAAGGCGAATTATTGTGTGCGGTGTATCAACGCGGGTGGAGGTTCAAATTGGCTTGTGTCGTACTGAAAAATCATATGAAGCACAAGTCCTCATGGTTTGAAATCGTAAAATTATTAAGTAGAGACTTAACAATTAGCGCCGGCATCGACACTCGGTAGAGGAATGGTTGTGTCAGGTGGGAGGGGTCGTCGATTATTTTGTATTTGACTTAAATTCCACTAAAATATCAATTAACAAAATTAACCTTTTGACAGAATGCTTTGCAAGTTCCAGAAATGTTCTGTGAAATATTCTGTAGGAAGTGCTTAAGGTACTAGTACGGTCTTAGAACGCAAAAAAAAACGCACGATTTTTGGGAATTTTTTTCTCGGAAACTAGATATGTATATCAGGTAATAATTTTTTTTTTTTTAAATAATGAATACATGCTTCAAGAGTAAACAAAAATTTGTTTGTCGAATTTTGGCCGAATTATAGAGGGCGCCAATGTCGACTCATCAAAAAACACATTTGAAATGAAGAAATGATAAAAATCGGTCAAAGAGAAAAACCCTAAAAAAATTGGGTTCGACCGATTAGACTCAGCTGATTTTTCCTAGTTAAAAGAAAGATACTGACGACCTTTTTGTTTTTTTTTATATATAATTCACAAGCACTCACGGTGGGTCGATGAAAATTGATCTTTATAAACAAGTAAAAGATGACGGTCAAAAATTGCTAAGGTGAAGATGGAGGCCTTAATATTCCTAGTAGAAGTAAATTTAGATACTGCAGAATTAATTTGTTCTCAAGAACGGCACAATCTTACCTGGGAAGACTTTGTTGTGCAGACTCAGTTAACCTTGTTAGCCTTTGCTTTATGCACGAGCAAAAGCTGGAGAAATTGACAAACAATGTAATTCCGTATCAAGCCATGAAGAGGTTGTTCTGCACAAGAAACATGTGTGCACATTGCAAAGTCAATGCTACGAACATGAGCTCTTGCTTCGAAAGAAATCATAAGGGTTTTGAGTAAATTTTTTCGACGTTTTAGGAAAACTGTCTCCAAAATTGAAATCTGAATTGAATAAAAGGAGAAGTGAGGGCAAAACGACATATTTTTTCTATTTAAAAAAAAATGAAAAAAAAAAAAAGATTTTTAGGAAACTAAAGCCATTGATGGTGGCAGTTGAGTGTTTCATTTAGGTGTTGAGAGTATTAAAATAAATTAATAAAAAAACTTATCGGAGGAAGAAGGAAGTCTATTAGAAAACCCATTCTTCCCATGATTGTCGCGTTTTTTTTGTTAATAAGATTTAGCAACATTTTCGATTTTATGTGGTTGCAACGAATATAATTAACCTAAACTGATTGATTGCTTACATTAATCGTTGAAATACTCCATCCAAAAATAAAAGTGAAAATATTTTGTCCAATTATTTTACTTATAAAGCCTCAACTGATGAAACGTAAACATGACAAATTTTTGACCAAAGAATTATTAAAAAAAAAACAAAATAAATACAATAAGTTCTAAGCTTCTTTAACGAATCATAACTATAATATTTTAGCAGACTATTGATAATTATAGCTTTGAAATACAAGTTTTTGGGTATATTTTTCACTACACCAAATTACAAAAAAATAGTAAGGCCCTATTAGCGGTTTTACCCAAGCTTCCCCCAGATACCAGACTCAGGAATCGTAACCTCTAATTTTATTTAAAATATCATTGTGCAAGAGTGTTGTTTTGTTGCCTTTTTAAAAGCTGTTAACCCATGTTGGATCGAAATTGTCCGGGGATATTTTGCACAGCGAACGAAGACTGTCTATAAGAACACAGTGGACTACTAGATACTCGTATATAGGAGACAATTACTTCAAGTCAAATGTTGAAGGTACTTCAAAGCAAAAGTTTTTTTAGGTTGTGTTATAGGTACCTATTCGAAAATGTGTATTTTGATCAAAATGGAAGTTTTGTATTTAAAAAAAAATTCAAAATTTTCAGGATAAAACTTTTTTTGAATGGGAAGGGCAAAAGGTTAAAGTACGAGAAAAGCTACCAAGAACGAATTTTTGTGTAATCATGTCAAACAATGTTATGAGTTATGACCAATTCTAATAGTATTTCTTGTCATGAAACTTCTTCTAACTTTTGCTGTTCAATATACCTATACCTAGGTACACATACACACAACGTTAACGAAATGGCAGAAAAAACATAATAATTTATACCTTTTCAATGTGTTTAAATAATATCAAAGATATAATACCTATAATACAAAATTTAGCAATCAATTGAAATAACTTGATCCAAACTCCTTCAATTTAATATTTGTGAAATGTATGTCTTTCGCCCCCTAGATATGCAAAAGATATTGTGGACGAAATCAAAATTTTAAATTAAATAAAAAGTGCATTACCAGGCGAGCATGCGAGCCAGTAGAGATAATTTGTTTCTATATTTTTGGCTCCACAAATTGCTTATCTTTGAATGTTAAGACCCGCCTTTAAATAACTGCATGGGCAGGTTTTTTTTCCATCGCTCAAAAGATCAAGATCAAGATATGTTAGTGTATTTGTTCTTTCTTTTATATTTACTTGTCGAGTTTGATTGTAGTTGTTTCCGAGTTAAAAATGTACAACAAACATAAGAATTCCTCTACTTTAGCATGTTCGCCTGGTATTTCGATTTCATTTCTTGGTAGAAAATGACGTAATAAAAATTTTAAATGAAGACAAAATTCAAAACTAACAAAAGAAAAATAATTCTCAGAATGGTGTAACTAATGGCATCTAGTGGTGGACGCTTGAACCTCTGAAAATTCAGTTAAATTTCAAATAAAATGACGAAATTTAAAAGTGAATCACCAGGCGACCATGCGAAAGAAGTAGGGATTATACTTTTGTTTTGCAAATTTACTTTCGTTCTTAAGCTCCACCATTATCAACTACATACATGCATCGTTTTTTCGTTTCCTTTCCTTTCGCACTCATGCTAGCATTCGCAATTCAGTGATTACGCAAGCAAATTGAATGGTATTGGTGTTGACTTTGTACGAATTGCTATTAGGTACTCAGTGATCGTGGAGAAAGAACTTTAAGAAATGTTAGTGTTTATTGTTCTTTCGTTTCCATACTTTTCTTTACACCACTCATGCCTGCGCATGCACAATACAATGAATGCGCAAGCAAACTGAGTGTGTATGGTATTGACTTTTTTTTTCAATAGGTTTCTATGCTTCAGAGGGAGTGTCATTTTCTTTAATTCTAGAATAAGACAGTTTTGGGCAGAGTAGAAAGGGGGAATATTGCGATATTCAAAAATAAAGCAAACACGCAAGAACTCTGCTACATTCGCATGCTCGCCTGGTGCCTAATAAGATTTTATTTCTTGGTAGGAGTGGTGAAACCCTTGGAAATATCAACAAATTTAAGCAAAATGTCGTATAGTTAAAAAGTGTATCATCAGGCGAGCATGCTGTAGAACTATTGGTTCAACTATCGTATATTCTTTATTGAATATTTATAATCTGTTGTTCCACCTTTAACTCACCGCATGGAGAAATAAAGATCATTGAAGTGAGCATGACAAAGACAAAACGTATGATTCTTTCTTTTTCGATTTTGTTTTTCTACTCTAAAAACGAGACAATCAATAGAGGAGCATGCGAAAGAAGAATGAATGTTCTATGTATAATTTCCCCTTCAAGCTAAGTTTAATAATTTAAAGCCTGTGTAGTTAAAAGAAATATTCAACATGCACACAAGAACTTTATACCTACTTCTTCTGCTTGCTTACCTGGTAGTTAGGATTTATTTTTTTGATTAAGAGTGACAATTCTTTCTTTCTCTCTTTGAGGAAAAAAAGGAGGAGTCAGAATCGAGGACACAAAAACAAAGAAACCAGCGAAAAACAGTGCTAGTACCTACTTAGGTAGCATGAGCATGATCGCCTAGTAGATCGTGAACTATTGCACAGATTTACAGAAGAAGAAGCAGGAGGAAAGACGAATAAGGAAGGACTGATGGGTATAGAGCAAAAATGCTTCAAATATAACGTTACTAGAAGGCGGATCCTTACTTCATTGGGGGGATCTGTGGCAATTATTTGAGTTTGTAATGAGTTTGCAAAATTAAAAATAGGTATAAAAGCAAATACACAAGAACTTTTTACCTTCTTCTTCCGTATGCTTACCTGGTAGATAGTATTTTTCATTTCTTGGTAGAGAGGCGTTAAATTTGTTTGTTGTTGTTCTTTTTTCAAAAAATAAATATTTAGAATTTTTTAACAATATATATAAAATTTGGAAGTCGATTTGTATGGTTTTACACAGAATTAAAACATACCTAGATATGTAATTATTTTAAAATGATACAGAATTCACGATATTGATTCAAAATTACACAAAGATTTATCTCAAATCAAATTAGTCTTCACTTTAAAAGAATAAGGGAATTTTAGAAAAATTTTCTAAAATCTTTTTATAATTGATTTTTAAAACAAAATCGTGAAAGGTAGATATCTACCTAGTTTTGTCGCAATAAATATGTAAATCAGTCTTAGTTATCACGCGAAGTTTTCAGGAAAATTTGAAAATGTAATTTTGCACGGCATCAGATCACGGGAATAATAAATGGCGTCTAATGTTAACAAAAAGGTAAGATTTTGGGTTAATTGAGAGTGAACTCCTTGTAATTTTAAAACAGTTTATTTTGTGTAATTTTTTTTATTTTAAAATTTAACTTAGTAATATCCTTTTTAACCGGTTTGTTCATTATATGGTCACCGGGAACACCGCTCAATGAAATTTGATGCGAAACGTTCGGGGTTCAAATAAGGCCGCTGATCCGAATACCTATTTATTCATTATGTCCAACAACCGCGATAACCTTAAAAGTAATAGATACCTATACTTTTTATAGGTAAGACTGCGAAATTAGAGCTTCAAATTTACTTGTTCTTTAAACCTCTAGCATTTGCCTAGACATTGTCTCAAAAACGTTTTGAAAATTCTTCAGCTCATAGTTCTCGAAACTCCTTGACATTGTTGTATTGGTGTCCATTGCATAAAAATGCCAAGGCTTCACCAGTTCTTTCCAAAATAAAGTCCTGCCAAGATTGCAGTTAGTCAATTATGTATGACATTCCGTTGCATTGGAACTTCAAGTTCTATACTAAAAGTTGTATCTACAGACTTTAACACTAGGTGGTACACAGTGAACCAACAGAATAGTTTTTAAAATATCATTCAGAAGAGATATCATCGGTTCGACTTAAAGCCGCAAAATATTGTACTTAGGTCCTCTCCATTCCATGATTGAGAGTGGTAATTTTAAGTCACTCTATGAGCTGCTTTAACTTGGTCGGAGGAATAGTTGACGTGAGGGCGCAAAGTTGCTCAAAACGAGTTTTTAGCATATGTCAATAGAAAATTTGAGGGTAGGTATGGGAATATTTGAATCTTTAGTTTCGTGGCGGTCTTTCCTACAAATTTTATTGAGTCACTTGAAAACTTGATTAAATTTTTGTTCATTACTAGGTCGTAAAGCAAAAATTCTTTTGAAAAAACCTATCAATATGTCTCCTAAAATATGAAAATAAAAATTATGGATAAATATCTTCAAAACAACCTTCTTGACTCACACCTCCCACTTGCGTGTTTGTTTTTTCTCATCCACAGTAATAAAAAAAAATATGTCTGGTGTCCCGGGCAAAACGAAAAAAAAAAACTCAATTTCATAAGCTTGAGGGCAATAAACAAATAAAGAATGAATCCACCCCCTGCCAGTTATCAAAACCACCACCACGACCACCCCTTTCACCCTCATCGCTCGCAATAAACGATTGAAACAAAAATGAATGATTACAGTCTCCCGCACCGACCGTCTGCCAGCTATATTACACAGAGGACTGCACCAACACCACAACCTCCCCCCGATTAAGCATCCTACTCACACACAAATATAGAATGAGGAAAACAAAATGAGAATTTAATGGACTTGATTACTGATGGGCAATAAATTTTCTTCAAATCAAAAATACGAACAAGAACTAAAAAAAAATTATAATACTAAACGACAAGAAAAATATTCCCTGCAACAACAAAACAGAGAGACTCCAATCAAACACTCACAACAAACAGATAGATACAAATCGCGAGCTCCACATATTGTCATCATCATATCCACAGAATACACTATCACATCATCCAGAGCTATAGAGCTCCAAAAGGGGCATCTCTCTTCTGCCTCCAATTTATACTGTTCTTCGCCACATAGCAGCACCAAGCACCATCACAGCATCGAGAGCACCAGAAGCAGGCGAGATCGGTGCCTCCATCAAGTGTTTATTTGCTGCTCCCTTCACGGTTTTTAATTTGTATTCTTCAGATACATTCTGACATCGGATGGATTTATGGCCGAAAGATTTATTGGACTCAATGGCAGATGATGATGATGACGATGGTGTTCAGTTCATTTCTCTCGGCTCAGGCTGATGATGATGATGATGATCTGGAGTCGTCGTCTTCGTCATCCTCATTCTGCCATATCGTGCCTTTCGTCGTTATGGTTCTTCTAGAAATTCCATATTTCTCATAATTGGTTTGGCAAGCAACTGGCAGGCAATGCCGCATTGCCAAACCAACCAAAAAACGATCACCACATTTTGCCACAACAAAGTGACAAAATGCATTTTCGTGTAAAAGCGCGGGTAAAACTTTTCGTCACGCACAGGAAAAGACATGAGTTCTTCTAGAATTATTAAGAGAGGGGGGAAATGGATGGTAATTATGTGACAGTGACACTATACACTGCAAGAAAGTACCTAGCTTTACAAAAAACGCTTGAAAACTGTTCCAATTTGGTGCTCGCTTATATTTTTAGATCGTGAGAGTGAGTGCTTTTTTTGTTACCTAAAGATTGAAATAATATAAACTAGAATAGGTTAGGTTCCAAGTCAAAAGGGCAAGTTGGCATCGTCTTAACACAAATTCACAATATTGGCTAAGAATCTGTTAAATATGTCTTTGATGAATTATATCAAGTTTCGTTCTCTCGTTTTATTGTTCAGCATTATGAAAAGTAGGCAACCAATTTATCTGTACAGTAAAATTCAGTTTTCGATATCTAGCAGATCAACTTGCTTAATTCTTCCACAGTTTTCATGCCTTACTTCCGAAAGACAATTTTTTATCTCTGCAATACGCCTTTGGAATTCACTTCCGCGCAAACTGAGAGAACTAAATGACACACGTCAGTTTAGGTATGAGCTAAACCTCTTCTTTGCTAATCAGAGCAACTAATTTCGACGTCACCCCCTCCCTCTCCCCAACTTATTTTATCAAGCAAACTCAATTAATTTGTAATTTCATGTACAAGAATCTTAAATGTAAAGATTATGGTAATATTTATAAACTTTGTTTCTTATTCTAGTTTTTTTTTTTTAATCACTTATTTTATTTTTTTTTTTAATTAAAATAATTAAATACTATTTGTTTATTTCTCACAATCTTAAAAGTGTATACTCTTACTGTGTAGAAATGCATATTTCATATCAATAAATACTAAATACTAAATACTAAATACTAAAGTGTAAACCGAACATGTTCACATTGGAACCAAAAAACTGATTGAAAATGGCATGAATCTCTAAGGAGTCGCAGATGATGTCTTCAAATACTTGAATTCCAAGCGAAAAGCACAACATTGAATGAATATTAAGCCAATGTGGAACCTTCAAAGGTAACCATCTTCGTTTACAGGCATTGTAAGAAGCAGTGATGAACCTTTCACGTTTTCAGATATTCCACGTCTTCCTTGGTTTGCCTTGGGTTGCCATTTGCAAACTTCACCAAACCTGAATCTTGTCTTGCCAGTTAAAACACTTGCTGATTGATTGTCGTAAAATCGTCCAAAACTAATAGCAAATTGAATTTTGTCATTCAGCCACCAGTATTCTTGATAAACGTACCTTCTGAAGAGCCAACATCAACAAACACCGGGAAATCTAATGGCAGCGACGACGTCAAGAAACCTTTAGAAACCCTGGGTCAGAAGTGTTAGAATTTTCTATGGTTTGACTCATGATGGCGCACAAGTAAATAGAGCAAAAACGGAGGTCTACAGATTACCATATATGGCTCCAAATGAAAACTAGGGCCTACTACCAGTAGGCTCAGGAGGTAGAAAAATAGACCATTTGCAACTTGAAGTTGAGGCGATACAGAGATGCTTCAGCAGGAAAAAAGGTGCGGAACTTCTAAACTAGAAAAATATTCACGAGGAGCCAAGGAGTGTGCAAGGATAGAGATGAAAGCACTGTGGTATATACACACTGGAAAGACTACTTCAATCAGTTGGCTAAATGGTGACCATCATCCGACCCTCAACCCTCCAAACAAATAAACTCCAAGTTGAAAGTGAACAAGACAGCTGAAGCAAATGGGCTACAAGCGGAACTTTTTAAAAACGCTGCAGATGATTAGGTCAAGGACACACACCAAATTATGGTTGGAGGAAAGTATGCTCGACAATTGGAACATCAATACTGTCCATAAAAAAAGTCAATTGTCTCTTCTGCCCAAACTACAGAGGTATTAGCCTTCTTCACATAGCACATACGATTCTATCCAGATTTTTATATGAACGTCTCAAGCCCTTTGCTGATGGTGATCTAACGTGACTTCATATCTGAAAAGCCCACCACTGACAAAGCCTTCACATTGCGCCAGATCTTGCAGAAAACTCAAGAATTCAATACCTATCGATACCCATCACCTGTTCATCGATTTCAAGCCGAAAATGTATCGTGACAAGTCCAACTTTAATATCCCTACTAAACTGATAAGACTAATCAGGACGACCGACGCTGGTGAAAGCTCGATGATCCATCAAAATTGGAAGGGATTTTTCAAAGACATTCGAAACCATTAGCAGAAGGTTAAGACACGATGACGTTGTAGATTCTACATTGTGCTTGTGCATGGGCAGTATGCAACGCCTATAAGACACTATCTTTCACAGACTCACACAACTCCTTGGGTTTGCTGACGATATAAAGTGATTGGAAGGATAAAGCGAGCAGTTTCCGGTGCTTTCACTTGCATGAGGTCGGTAGCAAACGGAATGGGACTGTTCATTAACGAGCACAAGACAAATTATATGCTTTCATGATTTCAACAAGAGCCAGCTCCCAACATTGGCATGATCCGATAGTGGCAATTGGAAGGTATAACTTTGAGGTAGTCAAGTAATTTGGCTATCTGGGCACCTCTCTTAATCCGGCAAATAACATCAGCGTGGAAGTCAAATATAGAATAGCTAAGCAAGTTAAGACACCAAGTTCTATCGAGAAGAACCAGGGAGACGCTGTAAAAAAAATCATTATTTCTTGGTCCTTCCGTATGATGCAGAAGCACTACGAGCTTTACGCGCTGTACACAGCGACATGTGTCAAGTCAAACAAATGCTTTCAAAACGGTTAAGATGGCTGGGTCATATAAAGCGGATGAACAACGAAGTTCCAGAACGTAGATGCTTCAACCAGAAAATTTACTTAATTGTACACCAGAGTGAGCTCACTCTGACAACGTAGAACAGTTTCTAGTGCATGTTACTAGAATGCGCCTTTCTAAATCGGTGCTTGACCTGAACTTTGAGAATAATGATTAATGAGTGAAACTAATGCAGACCTCATTTTCGAAGGTGCGACCAGGGGTGGAATCGGCTAAGGTGATAGTTGATTGTGATTGTCATTTTGCGATCGCCCTCTCTATATTTCTTTATTGATATGATGGAGACAGCTATAGTCAAAATGACGAATCACAATCAACTATCACCTTAGCCGATTCCACCCCAGGTTTATGGTGATCTTCATCTACTAATTATATGAAATTGTAGACGGCAAGTTAAAGATCGAGTCAGCAGTAGAGATTGTAGAGGATGTGCAACATGCCAAACAGATCTTAAAATTTAAATATTTTGTTATTCAACAACGAATAGAAAATAAATCTTGATTAGGTGGAGGTAGAGGGGGCGAGAGGAGCAAGCGCACCCGACCGCAGTTGTGTTTGTCCTTGTTTAGAGCTAGCGTATTGGCGTCGGTCGGTTCAAATGCAGTGATGGTATGATCGGGAATTGCATACACTCTATTGAACAGCTGAACTCAACTCTCAAGCTTGCATTAAATTTAAAAAAGACAGAAACCCCAACTTGCAAACATCAGCCAAATACTCAAGCACTCGGGCATGATCACAATTTTTAAAACGTAAAAAAATTATCATTTGGAACGAATACCCAAATGACCCATAACGAATAAATCGAAGCCTTTGTTGGGATCGGTATTCGATCAAACAATTAACCGATGAGTGGCATCCGTATCTATCTGACTTGTTAGTAATTTCCGCCAAACGTTACATGTTATTCCACGATCAATGAGCAACGCATGCTTCAAATCATCATATCATTGATAAATTCCAATTGATAGCCCACGAATAAGATTCAGTTAACGCCGAACTTCTGTAAAATGGAACTGAATATTAAAGCCCTTGTCCACAAGGTATTCCCAAGTGCTTCTCGTGCGAAACCGGGCAAGTAGCTATGATTTTACAATTTTCAGTTAATTTTTAAAATGTGTTATAGTTTTAATCAATTAATTTTGTCAGCTTTCTAGTCTTGTTTTTTGTAAAGTTTTGAAATGGATTTTAAAAATGTTGATAAAATTATAACAGAGACCTGTTGGAAATGTAAGACTTATTTTGGCCCTTCGAAGTTAAGCAAAAAAAACTTACTTACTAACTGAATAATATTTTAATTTTAAGAAAAATATTTCAAAACCGATTGAAAAATTTGAGCAATTTTTTAGTAACAAATTTTAAAATAGCAATGTCTCCTAATAAATATAATGCAGCACATATTAAAGGGAAAACATTTATTACCTTTCTATTTTCGTTAAATCGTTCAGAAGAAAGTTTTTGAAAATAAAAAAAAATTACATAATTCCTATATAAATACTTCTCCTTCTTTTCATACTGTCAAATAGCTTCCATGCTCTGTTAAGTATCCCCATCACCAAAACAACTGACTATAGGTAGATATACGAAAATGGGCGACCAAAAAACGAATATGAATTATAAAACCCATCACGATCCGCATCTTGTCATAATCCTGTCATTTGAAATTATGATGAGGTCGAGGCTCATAATGAAGCGCTACAATATCAGTGCAGCAGCATCAAAATGCACCATAATCGTATACTGCTGGTGCCGCACTGTTGGTCGTCGCATGATGAATGCGCGAAGCATCATAGCTCGCTCTCAGCTTGTAGTCGTCGCCTGGCACTTGCCATGAAAACTCTGATGATCATCATCATTATCATCTTGATCATCATCGTCACCGTGGTTGTTGTTGTCGTTATTGTCGTCCAGACGCAATCATCATCATGATCAGTTTCAAGCTTTAGCTTCAACATCGGTCGTCGTCCGTCGGTCGTCGTGAACATCGCATCGGAGTGGCTGGTATATGTATGAATGTACCTACTTGTATACTGGGTGTCTTCGTCTTCTTCGTCGATGTTTTTGTTTTTTTATTTATAATAAGTTCGCTCTAATAATTGGTTATGACAGCTGTTCGAGGATAATTAGAGATTAATTGTTCTCCTCACAGATCCGACGACTGCAGATACATTTTGCACTTATGTAAGTGCGCGCTCTATGGGCTCACTCAACATTTATATAGATTCACTTCGGTTGTCTGTCTGGGGATGTCGCGTCGCGTCTACGACACGGCCCCCTTATCCCCTACCCGCACACACCCACCTCAGCGACCTCAACAAATTCTCAATTTGTTATTAATGCGACAGTGTTGAAATACACTGAGAAAAAAATGTGTTCAATTTTTGGAATTTTCAGATATTTTGTGGGTTGGTAAACAAATTTTGGGTTTAAGACCCTTCGACTAAAATAATTTAACAAAGAGCATATATATGTATATATATGGAATAAAGGTCGCAAAAAACTTTCAATTGATTTGATCAATACAGTCCACAAAAACAAAAACAAAATGTATCATTACATGAAATATAAATAGAACATACATAATATGTTACATAAAACATAGAACATAAAACAAAGAGCTGAGAATATTTTGTATAAAACATAGAACATAACAAAAAGCATAGAACATACAACATAGTCCCTAACACATAACATAAAACATAGAACATTATATAAAACATAGAAAAGACCATAAAATGTAGAACATTGCACTTAACATAGAACATAACAAAAAACATAGACTATAGTGCAAAAAGCAGATAGCAGATAACATAAAATATAGAACATAACACGAAACTTAGAACAAAATATAAAACATGCAAAATAACATAAAACATAGAACATAATTTAAAAAATAGAACAGAAAACAAAGAAAATATGTAGATATGTATAACAAAAAACATAGTTCTATGACATATTTTATAAGCCATAAAACTGAACATAGAACGTATAAGAAATAACATAGAAGAAGTAACGTATAAGAATGACATATAAATATATACAAAGAAAAATTGAAAAATTCGATATGGAGTTTAGGGAGTTCTTAGAAAAAAATGATCAAAATTAGTGAAGTCGTTAACGAGAACATCGAAAATGAAAATGACCAGTTTCAAGGAAAGTATGATGTAAATAATAATTTTTACTAAATTTTGTTTAACAAAATGCAAACCATGACAGTAGAAAGTAGACAAAACATTTCTTATCAAAACTGTTAGAGGCGTTTTTGAGGTTAAATAAGATTTTCTTAAATGGTTGTTGGCTATTTACATTCGCTTACATTCTGAAGCTTGAAAATTTACTCCACCAGCAGTGATCGAGGTATAGTAAAAATATACATATTGCCTCTGTTTCTTTGCCCAAAATTTTTCTTCCAATGTAGACTTCTACGTATATCTATCTTTTCCCACATAGAATTTATCTTTTCCTTCACATTTATTGTCAGATTGTGTTTTGTAAGTGTAATTCATTGCGAATGAGGTAGACATAATGCGGACACAAATTGATATTTTTGTTTTCATCTTCTTCTTTTTTCTTGTTGTAAGTACTTGCTATTAGGGATAAGTGGGTGGTATATTTGAGAGAGGCGTGGTGGCAGCAGCAATAAAACAAGATGCAGAGTGATTTTAATGAAGCAAATACCTTAAAGAAATCACAAAATCTTTCTTGTATATAATTTTATAAATACGAGTATTTTCAAAAAATGAACCAAAAAAATTAAGTCTTTTGGTCTTTTGATTTTTCACGCTTTAGTTAACACACGATCATGATGATTTGAAGGATTTTTGACTTTTTGCGGTCAATTTAAATGAATTTTTTGTTCGGATTACATATTTTTATATAGGTAGCTATTTACGGGGAATGAATTTTTAGTGAATCATGACATTTTGAGAAATTTTGAGAAAGGGAGTCTCGTTATACGTACAAAAATGTGTTATATGCTTAGAAGATTATTTGGAACACATTTGAAACAACAGAATTATAACTTTTGTATAAATTTTGAATGGACAAAAAAAAATCGATTTAAAGAAATTTTGGAAACCTGTTAGAAGTGAAATTCACTTTTCTTTTAAAATTGGGAAGGTCAAATTAAATAAAAAAATAATTGAAAACAATTAAACATAACATATGCTATTATTTTGGATACAAATGAAGAATTGAAAACCATATTAAAGAACTATTTATTTTTAAAAATAAATCAATAAACAGTTTGCATGAAATTCGTTGAAAAAGTTGGACGTCTTTTCGGTTTTATAACGTTATATTATTCGAACACATTTTTGGCTGAAAACTCGAAAAAACTAGTGTGGAAAGGTAAATGTTTTTTATTTGCGGTGATAAGTCTACTTTTAAGACTCACATTTCGTACTCGGAAAAAATTTTTGGTAAATCTTGCATTGATTCCAAATAAAGCCTTTCAAAATGGCTGATAGTGTTACATATATTTTTATCGTTTTCCTTTAAGATTAAGCACATGAATGGCTGTGCCATGGTTTTTGTATACTTTGCAGACACACGAGAGAATATGACTAGCGTTATGGTGTTACATAGTGAGAGTGCTAAATATTAAATCACACACATCGATTTGACAATCGAAGATATCGATGCATAATGGTTTAACATTTCGGTACTTTAAAATAGAAGTTAAAAATAGAGCCGAGAAAGCCGTTCTAGATACGTGAAGTATGATTGACGATGGTATTTTGACGGTCTAAATTAGCCAAAGTGTGAAATTTCAATTTTACGTTACATATTCCTCCTTTTTACTTGTTTCTTAACTACTGATTCTTCTCGACAGCATACCCATCGTACAAATGATACAAAATAGATTTCGAAAATCGTATTAATCATTTCGGAGTGTTTTTTTTTTATGTCTAAGGGAAGTTACCTTACCAAAGCGGAAAAAGATATGCCCTATAAGGACGAAGGCTATTGAAGAGACAATTAGACGAAGTCATACTGTTGTATCCAATTATTTCCAGGATAAAGATAAATATTGGAAAAACTACAAATCTAGGTTGAATACAGCAACGACACCCCAGGATCGACGCGCAATTCTCGGAGAAACTTCGAATTCAGCACTGTTGGTAGGTAAAATCAAGATTAGAACCGGTGTTAAAGCCAACATTTGAAAATTTGAGCCACAACTTCATGGAGTCCAACTCAATCGGCGCCTTACTTTTGTATGGGAAAACATTTGATGGGACAGAGAGTGGCGTAAGCTTTTTATTTCAAGACGAAAAAAAAGGTTCAAATTGGACGGTCCCGATGAAAGGAACCGATCACCATAGATAGAAGACACATCCAGAGAGGCGGAGTAATGGTGTGGGAAGCAGTTAATTAATTACAGCACAGTTGAACTGGATTTCTATAGCTCAAGAATAACAGCAGAAACCTACAAAAGTATTCTAGATCGAGCTTTTCTAAAGTATGAGGAACAGTCTAATGGTGGACAGCGTTAGACTTTCCCGCAGGACAACGCTCCAATATATACCGCAAGTGTAACTAAAACTTGGATTCAGAGACAAAATTTGGATCTGATACCTTGGCCGCCGCCACCGTACTCACCTCATTTGAATTTAATGACAAATTTTTGGGATGTCTGTCACACAAAGTTTATGAACGAGGACGACAGTTCAAAAGTAAAAACGAATTGCTTAAGGTAATAGAGTCATCTTGGACCGAGATTTTCTTGCAGTATTTGGCCTCCCTTTATGAATCACTACACCGAAGGATTTTAAAGTGTGTTTAATGACCACTCTGAAGGTAGTACTCACTACTACTAATTGTAATTTAAAACCTTAAAATTAGTAAAAGCAACTTTTAAAATAGAAAAAAATTAAATAGTTTTTATTCTTTTTCACCTTCCCTTTTCTTAAAAAATCTGTAAAAAAAATTTGAAGCATTCCTAGAATTTATGAACAGATCTTTTGATCAAAAACCACTTAAAGTTGTCGACAAAAATTTTAGTTTCATTTGTACGACTTTCCTATATTTCATAAGTTTATTTAATCTCAGAAAAAGGTATTTTTTACGTATATCCGTTTAAAAAACAAATTTTCGATATTTGTTCACATTTACCCATGTTTACCCTAGCTTGCATGTTTATACCCTGTGTAATAAATGTTTTTGGTTTGTACGAAATGTCTAGGTTATTTTAACGAAAGATCTTCGTGGTTAAACGGAATTCAACATTTAGTTATTGAAGAGAAATGGAGTAAAATATAGTGTATTTATGCAGGTTGGGTACAAAACTGTTCCCAGGCGGATGAGAGCTAGCGACTCTTGAATATCACATTTTACCGGAGAGAAAGTCGATCTTCGTAAATCGTTGAAGATGTAAATAAATTACGAAGCTGACGATAAGATGGTTTATTGTTGTGTAAGACGTGACAAAAAAATGAGGTTAGACGGTCTCGCAGATAATGCGGAAAATACAGAAAGAAGAGAAGATATCAGCGAATATCCAAATAAGTTGTGTTGAAAAAAAGCAACACAAAATAGTCAGGAATAGATGTGATAGCACACTCAGTTTTGGTATCAATTGAGGATCAGCTACGCAGATGGAAGAATCACTTTTGGGACCTGATGAATGAAGAGTGCTTAATTGCCCTAGCTAAACGAGCTAAAGTAGCAGAAATCCAATCCTCGATAAAGGTCTTCAAAAACAACAAAATAGCTGGACTAGTTGCAGTGCCAGCTGAACTCCTGAAAGCTAATCACCACGACAAGTATGTTACATCCGCTGATACAAACTGTTTGGGAAAACGAAAAGCTCAGGGACTGCAAGGATGGAGTGTCTGTTAAACTGCTGAAGAAAGGTGACCTTAAGAATTATGACAATTGGCATGCTATTATTGTTTTGTCCGTTTTCCAAATCTAATGGTAGCCATTATTCTCGAGCAAATAAAGGCAAGAATCGAGTCTGCACTCAAGAGGCATAAAGCTGACTTGATCGTGTGTCGACCTTATCAATACCGTGCGGATCGTTCTTGAGCAGTCTTCGGAATTTTGATCACCGTTTTACCTCATGTTCGTAGATTTTGAGAAGGCCTTTTACCAAGTAACCCATAAATGTATTTGGAGATCACTTCTTGGTAGAGAATTTCCTCCAAAAATTGTTCCCAAGGTGTTATGTTTTACACAATGGTCAGATACCCGACTCTTTCGAAGTGCGATAGGGTGTGAGAAAAGGGGATTTTCTATCGCCAATTCTTTTTCTGCTCGCGATAGATGAGCTATTAACGGCCAGCGTTGTTACAGCAGACATGTAGGGCATTCAATGGAGACCGTTTGAAAGAGTTAGCCATGATATATACATGTTTTCTGGCAAAAAACATGAGTAGGCTGAAAGTGATGTGTTGAATACTGCAGGTCGAATAAGAGTCGACCGGTCTAAGAAGAAATAGTAAACAAACAAAAATATTTCTTACGTATAGCTCCACACATCAGAGTATTGTTCTATAGGAGACAAAAGTTTGAAGAGGACGAGCAGTTGCTTGGTACTATGTCTCAAATTTGGAATTCCAGTCAAATCTCTTTACGCACTAAGTCGAGATTCTTCGAATCAAATGTGCTTTTATATACCTGCGAAATATGAAAAGTCTCGGCTATCAACTCGAGGAAAATGCAGATTTTTGTGAATCGCTGTCTATGTCACATCCAAAAGATTCACTAGCCACAAACTATTTCTAACCAGGAATTGCGAAACATCAGGACAAGTCAAGATCGGCTAAACATCGACAAAAGAAAGCGAAATTGGCAATGGATTGGTCACACATTGAGGAATCCATACTATGATATTGCAAAGCAGTCTTTTGAATGGAATCCTCAGAGTGCACGGCCGGGCCGGTTGGATGACCAAGAACAACATTGAAAGCAACATTCTTAGCAGAAGCGGATTCCCAGAGAAAGACACGGCTACAACGAAAATATCTGGCTGCAGACCGTGAAGGATGAGGACGAATTATTGGCACCCTATGCCCTCGAGCATAGTTGCAGAACATAATGATGGTGATGATTTTCATTCAGGCTTAGAAAAAAGTGATTTTAGAAAATTCAACTGTACCACGTCCACGTTTAATTTTCTCATTTTCAGCCGAATCTAGAAAGCTGAAAACTTGACACTTAGCCTAATAGAACCTAAAGCAATTCTTTGGAAATTCACCATCTGTCATGCATAGTTTCCTCATGTTTGAGATTTCGTCTTATTTAACACCCCTTGAATACTGACCAATTCATATTTACTAAATTTCTCACGCTATTACTTAAGGTTAGGTTAAGTTGAGGAGGTTACCAGCAAAAAATCTGACACACTTAGACCATAAGTTGGTCGATTGTCGATATTTCATTTAAAACTAGAGGACTTGCTTCCTAATCGCCACTTGGAGCTCCATTTAAAGCGAGTGAGATCACCTTATATTTCTATTTGTAAGATCCCTTTTATCATTGTAGAAGAAATCTCCCGAATAGAGTCTACGACACGCTACTAAGACTTGTCAAAGACGCTCAGATCAGCAAATTATGTATAAAAACAAGATAAGAATAAATAAATAATTTTGGTGGTGCAACAGCTTCAAGAGAAAACCAGGACTTACTGACTTACAACTACCAACCATTCCTGTCTGCGTGTAACCAGGAATGGAGGGGACTTACAATATTCTGCCGATTCCGAAAGGCTATAGAGCAGCACTCCTCATGACAAGAGATACTCCTAGAGGATTTGTCAATTCTTCGCAAGAAGCAGAGCACCCCTGAAAAACTGAAAATCCAACCAAGGGTCTTTTGAATGACAGTCCAACGCACTTACCGTATGCCAAGAGATACTACAAGATATACAAAAATAAACATCAAAATCGTAACTTTTTTGAAGGACCTTTATAAAAAGAAAACTTATTAGATTGCGATCTGCTGAAACCCGGAATAAGTCAAAAATAATTTGAAGATTTAAGAACTTCGTGTATTTTTGTGATAATTTAAACAAATAAGTAATTTTTATTTAATCTCAATTCTCCACTTTAAATTATAATTTTAAACAAATGAAGTATGTTTCACTTTAAACGAAAAATATCAAAACGCATGAACGTGGTGCAGCCGGACACAATTCCAAAACTATCACAAGAGCAAATTAATTCAGTATAATTATTTGTGCGAACAAAATTTACTATGAAACATTAATTTTATTAAAGCTATTTTAGGTATTATTTTGTGTGCATAATTTATAAATCCATCTGCATTCATTAAACCAATTTGCAATTTTCAATTAAAATTAAAAAAAAAAAAATAAATAGAAATTAAACATTTCAAATTCATGCTGTCACTTTGCACATATATTATTGTCATCGTTCTCCACCTCATCCTGTAATAATTCTAAACACCACAAATGGCTATACTGTGCTGGGGGATGTGTGAAATAAAAAAAAAAAACAAAACAAAAATTCAGCTCATCTAAATCAGAGATGTGAAATCAAACAAACCCTTTCCATTTCCATTCAACCGGAACCACCCTGCTCTTCCACCGCCACCGCTCCACAACCATCCACCGACTCATCGTCATCGTCATCATCATCATCAGCAGTTAGGTTGTTTCCGCTTTACCACAATATTTGATATGTCTGTCGGTTGTTTTGGACCCAGGATGCTGAGCTAATACTTTGGCATTGGATTTTTTCATCATTGCAGGATTTTTTTTGTTTTCTGTTCGATATGTGTGTGTACAGGATGAGTATGAATACATATTAACCGCCTCCGAGTGGTGGGTGATTGATTAAAAGTTGAAAGCATGACAACGCGTTTGATTTATTAGTCCCAAAACTGTGTTTTTCAAACTTCAACATTCAAAATATTCTCGAAAAACAAATGATGAGGAGGGGGAGGGGGGCGAGGCAAGGAAGTGTGTATAGAGAGAAAAAAAAATGAAAAAGAACTCAACAAGAATCGGAATGGAAAGGAAAAAATTAAAAATTAAACGAACATGTACCGCTATCTCACGCCATTTGTAAACGCGAGCGGATGTTGGCTTGGCAGAGTGTTGGCAGCAATGGAAAACTTTTAGGTTATGTTATGTGCTGTCGTTTTGAAGGGATCTCTGAATCTGGATTTGGATATGGATTCATTTGGATGTGGCAGCAGACGCAGAGAAACTTTACGAATGGCTGTTTTTTTTTTTGTATTTTTTTTTTGCATCCTGATGATGCTCGCCGGGAATATATCTCTCACAATCATAGGGATAGATACACTTTCACATAATATTCCGTTATACTTTGGTTTTTGTGACAATTCATTCCATTGGTGGCGACATTTTTCGATTTGTAATTAGAGGCAAATAATCTCACTCTCGGAGGCGTCATCATCATGGATGGAGCTGGAGATGTTTGAAAATTCGCATAAGCTCATGCACACGGCTAAGTGACACCCGACGTACAGCACCATATCATCAGAAAGAACAAGAGTGAGAGTAAGAGTGTGTGCAACAAAAGTTGGAGCTATAGACACTGCAGAAGCATCAGGAAGATATTGGGGCAGGAGCAACACAGACCAGAAGCGACAATATACTACATAGAAATGCGGCAGGAGCAGCAAACATCAGTGACGCTACTGATGACAGCCAAAGTGCCAACAGAACAAATATAACCAAACTGTGGCGAACAGTGAAATTTTTTGACAAGCAATCGGGGACAGTAGCAGTAGCAGAGCAGACAATTGGAATTATTATTATGTGACTGTCATAACTGTGACAGCTTCGCACAATAGTCTGGGAGAAGGAGTTGCACTTTTATTAGGGAATTTAAAAACATCTAATTTTTCCAAATTCTGAAAAAGCTGGGTACCCCAAATATTTTCTCTCTGAAGACTAGTTCACATAGGTTGATACAAACACCTAGTCGGAGTCAAATTATGAATAAGTTCGACAAACAAGTCACTGTGAAATAAGGGATTCTCAAATGACACCTGAGAAAGGAGAATTTTTGAGTTTGTTTGTGACACCAAACCTTACAATCAAAATTATAAAAGAACAAGCAAGAGACCTGTAGATAAATTATAAAACAAATTGAACTCAAGGGCCTATGACTAGCTTTGAAATTTTTTTACGCGGTGTTAGATTAAAAAAAAATTGGACAGAGTAATTTTTGGGAGACGAACATGTTGAATTTCTGAATATTAACGTAACAGTGAGCAAGGAAAATATAAAGGAAGATAAAATATTTAACATTCGTGAAGTGCGGTTAATAAAAGAATCTCTAGTGCTCGGTTGTGACATGGTCTAATCTAAGGTTAACTTTTGAGCATTGGTTAAAGATAGAAATTAAGGCTTATAAGATAGAGAACAGCATATGAAAGTAGTGACAGAAAATAATTTGACGAATGAAGTATTACCAAGGTGCCTGAGGCCCCAAAAAATGTTTCTGTAACAATTCATCATTTTGAATTCTTTCTTAATAGACTAAAGTTAGTAGAAGGAGCATCTGATTTGGATGACACGTACTATATCTTACAACAAGATCATAGTCGACAAATAATTGCCTCATGTTGTCAAAGGAGCTTGAGAGTAATTTTGGCAAAAGAAGATCATCAGTACTATTGAAGCAAATGCCCAAAATGCAAAACGGTTGGCTTTCCTCGATACAAGTGTCACTGAAGTCTTTGGCTAAGGAGTATACCCTTCTTCAAACCATTAGATAACATTGAATTTCAGAAGCATTCAATTCTAAGTGGTTTTCGATTTAAATTAAGCCATGGGGTGCAGATTAGACTTTGCCAAATTTATGTCATATAAGCTTAGGTTAAAGCTCCATCGCAATCAAGAACATACTTAGATGCTCTTGTGCTTCTAGGTGCTTCTAGAAACAAGTAGGTTGAATTTACTAACATTGGAAAAGCAATTTGATGTCTTTGAAGACTCGGGCAAAAGTAAATATACTATCAGAAAGAGATTGGGAGAGTAAATGGAACCCTGTGGCACATCAGTGAATCTCAGAATTAAAACCATCAAACTTTTTCAAACATCAAGGGCCATAGTCTTTCTTCAAAACAATGCCAATATTGGTTCTTCGGCGAAATATTACTCCGAATGTCCCACGGAAGTAGTACCCCAGCGAGTTAAGAGAATCCAGTTTCTAAGAACCCCATATGTGGGATATTCGATTGAAAAAAGGCCTTCTGAGAGGGCATTAGTCATAACGTCAGTGAGTTCTAGCAGTTGCTCAGTCATAGGTGAATTTTTATTAAGTTAGTAACATGGCCATAGGGGTTAGTATCACTAGTTCCTCATATATGGGATATTGGAAAAAAGAGTATGTCAATTGGTCATTAAAGGCTAGTTAGTTTGAGTATTTTGTCAACTATAAGTATTTTTTACGTTTTTTTTAATTTTCATGATAACCCACTATAGAAAGTTAGAACCTAATTGTGGGATATTCAAAAAATAGTAGGCCTATGGCTAACTAACAACAATTGAAGCTTCCGGAATATTTCTGATCAGTTTCTACCTTTTAAGATAGCATTCATATTCAAATTTTTCGAATATCCCACTTATTGGGTATTGAGATCCCGGAGACTAGTTTGTGGGTCTAAGAAACGGGCTTTATTTTCAATAATTGTTTTCCTGTCTAAACGAAGGCAAAATCCCTCTACCATATGATTGTTCCTTTCTGATCAGCATATAAATGTCCTAGATCCTGCTACTGAGCTACTCAATTCATCCATGAATACCGCCGAAATATATGATGTATGATTTTAATAGAGAATGTTCTAATGAAAATAGCCATGCAATTGATTCTTCTCCGTAATATTTGTACTTTTGGAATGCCCACCAGTTTTTTCTTGACCAGTTTCTAAAGTACTATCAATAATAGAGGTTTTTTCTTTAACCGTACTACACGAATGTTGAATGCAACCTGTTGTCTTGTTTTTCTTTCAAATTTTGATATTCAAAACTTCAAAACAAATGTACATTTGTATTTTCATTTTCAATTCTTCCCCATTTTGCTAAAACTCGCCCTGTGTTTTATATTTTTTAGGGCATTTAAAACCCCTTTAGTGCGCTTTTTATAAAACAAATAAAACAATGTGTTTTGGTAAAAGACCACCTTTCAATGCTTTTTGTATAACTCGAAAACGAAGCCAAATATGTCAATTTTACTTTTAAAACTTTTTGCACAAAATTGAATTTCCATGGCTTAAAAAAAATTATAAATACAATTTAACAGGTAAAATAAGAAAAATTGAAGAATCATAGAATTCTAGCAATATTTGCCAAATTTTCGGTGGAAGCTTAGCCAACTTTAAAACTCTTTCCAAAAACCCAAGGATATGGTTTTCGAATATTTCAAATCTTAGAAGGATTATACACAGAATTGTTCGTAAAGAATCTCCATTTCGTCTACAAAATTATATATTGATGGGTACAGAATTTTGAACTTGTGAATAATGTGCTACTTTGAAAATATTACTGCCTTGCGTCATATCACCGCCCAATCATACCCCTCACACCCATACAGCAAAAAAAAAGTCATTCTTTACATTCGCTGACACATCATAAACTTTACCACCATGTGATGGAGGGCAATAAAAACATCCTTTGCAAACATTACCCGTTGTGTAACTACAACTACCACTGTAATGAAAAACAATCGTTGTTCACCCATTCTGCCTGCCGACCGACGCGTCGCGTCGTTCCGTTGGCCCCCCAAAGCTGAAGCGCTACTGATCGTTAATCATTCGGTTAAATGGCCATTAAATGTGTCCAATCCTGAGAGCGTCCAGCCATGCAGTCGAACCGTGCCGGCAATATAGCAGCAACATCAACATCATATCTAACGGATAAGTGCCCATATTCATTGTCATCCATCAAAGGACTAATAAACTGCTTCAGAGTCTGCCGGGGCCGAGGGGAATGGACATCGGGGGATGGGAGAAAGTGCGCGCACCCATGCAATGCGGTGCAAAAATTCATCGTCAAATAGTCGAATCCCAGTTTCAATTTTTTGTTTGTGTGTCTTTCGTTTTTGATATGCCAGAGCATGATGTCCTTCTTTGCAATGCAAAAACAACTCCAACTGTTGTCCACTTTGCATCATGTGTGTGCGGCAGCAAAAGTGTCGCTGGCGACACAGTGAAGTGAACATCATGACTTAAATTACCATCATATCCTGTCGTATATCCTCGCAGTCCATTTGTTCATCAGATGCATGTAGCTGGACACGTACCACACACTATAGTGTGTGCAGAGGAATCCATCATTCGTAAAGGACGACTGTATGCTCTGTAGTGTAGCATTTTGCAGTCCCACTATCGCGTAAACAATTCAATCCAAATCCACTGACAATGCACAGTCAAGAGCAGTGGTATACCTAGTCAGAGCCATTTGAAGGATGGATATGATGGCATCCGAAAGTCGTCGTTGGTTATAGTCCTGCGAGCATGATGGTTCGAATACGTCTCGCGTTATCATAACTTTTGGCACTTTCACCAGACCACCAGTGGAAGTTTAAAAAGAAAAAAAAATCACATTCTGCCACCCACCCAAACACACATCATCCTGGCAATCATGCTTAGGGTCGGGTCGGACTATACCTATCCTTTTTGGAGTTGGATCTTTCTGTATAGTATGTTCGAGTATATTATATGAGTTTTTCCTTTTTTGGACTTGCGACCTCGTAAATAATTCAAAAATTGTATTCATGTCTGAGTGAGTCTTAGTAGTCCACACACTGATTCGTGCATCAGAAAAAAAAATTATGCAAAACAACCAACACTCTTCTCAATCATCAAAACGAAATATGCTTTCTGTCGCGTCCTTTCAAATATGAACTGAGCACTCTATAGATCAGTGGCGGCGAACCCATTTCGTTTCGTATAACCCAAAAAAATTATGTAATTAATAGAAAAGCCAAGCAACTGGCTCCTGGTTTTAAGATCGGAATGCAGACTCTTCGAAACAATAAAGGTAATCTTGTCACCGAACCTCAGGGAATTGTGAGTGCTTTCCAGAAGCTGTTAAACTGGCATCACCTAGAGCGTCCAATAGGGCAAGAAGACAACCCGCTTCCAATCACTGAAAAATCAGTTCCATGACCTAGTTTAGAAGAGGTAGGTCTAGCTTTAAACAAGCTCAAGAACGAAAAGGCCGCAGGATGCGATAACTCTTTAAAAACAGAGGTGATGGTTTGGTGGGGTGCATGCATCACACCAGTAACCAGATATGGATGGAAGGAAGCATGCCCGATAACTGGACCACATATGCCCCATCTACAAAAAAGTTGATCCTATGTCTTCCAAGAACTTTAGAGGCATATTGTCGTTAATGTCGCATATATGACCCTATCCAACGTGTTATATGAACGTCTTAAGCCATTCTGTAATAATTGAGTCGGTGAGTAACCATTGTGGCTTCCGGCCCGGCAGATCGAACATAGACCAAATTGAGGCATATCCTGGAAAAGGCCACAGAATTTCAAGTCGAGAATCACCATCTATTTATTGATTTCAAAGTCGCATATTATGATACTATTCATATTCAGGAGCCCTACATATATGGCCATGGTCGAACTAGGGAATCCTGTGTCAAGTGACATTGGACAAAACGCGGTACAATAGCAACTCTAAACTATTCTAAACACGCACAGGTTTTCGGCAAGGAGATGCCCTTTGATATGATTCATGTTATTCAATATTTAGAGAAGATTGTGCGCAGGACAGGCGTTAACTCGCAGACCACTATATTCAACAAACCTGTCCAACTGTTGGGGTTTGCGGACGATATCGACATTATTGGCCGTTCTCAACGTTCTGTAATAGAGTCCTTCACGGCTCTTGAAGATAAGGTGAGACTTATTGGTCTTGAAGTAAATGAGGACAAGAACAAGTATATGCTACCAAGAAACAAACAAACATCTGTCCAACGATAAGGGCAAAACGTGGCAAAAACTTCGAACTGGTTAAGAAGTTCATTTACCTCGGAGTAACTATTAGCTCCACGAACGACATTTTAGCTAAGATCCGACTGAGAATTACCCTAGGAAGCCGCAGCACAGTTCAGTTTAGCAAAGCAAAACCAATGGGTTCAAAACTCTTCACTCTACAAAAGTTCACACTCTACAAAGCCCTTATACTACCGGTCCTGATTTTAGGCGGGTGCGAGTGTTGAACCATAACTAGAAAAGTTACTGAGCTTTTTCTAAAAAAAATACTTCAACGTCTATATTTGGTCCTGTGTGCGAGTGCGAGGAGGGAGAGGAGAAGATAACCACGAACTCTATCAGCTGTAGTAAGATGAGGATGTAGTCCAGAAAGCCGTCAGCTATATTGTCTCGGTCACATTGAGCAAATGGATAACAATGGTCTCAGCCCCCAGGTTGCCGTCTGTAAGGAAGACCGAACATCCGGTTTCAATACCGAGTATCTAATCGCGGATACCAGAGCGCTTGCCCTAGATGACTGGAAGCAACGTGCTCAGGATCACAGTGGATGGAATGCTGCCGTAACTCAGGCAATGAACTTTCATGGATCGGGAGCCGGTTAAGTAATTAAGAAGTTATAAACAATTGAGCTACTGTAAGCCTTTAGGGTTAAGAACTTTCAAAATACATAGACTAATGATTAAACCGAGAGGAGGAAAATCCTTTTCGAAGAAATTGATATGTAAATCGAAACAAGCATGTTGCATAGTTTGAGAATAAGATGGGTAATTTCAATCTTGATGAGCTTATTTTTCATTAGGTATATGCCTGCAAGACCTAAGGTCTTTCAAATGCAATCTGAACTGCACGACCCTAGTGAGATGAAATAGAAGAAAAGAATATAATTATTTCTAAAAAAAAAACAAAGTGGCCCGTGTGCAATAAGTTGGTCCCCACTGTTTTAGATACATAAATTCGACGAGGTACCCGCTTAGTCCTTAACAGTTTCGCATGCTATACGGCCCGAGTTGATTTTAGAAAAAAGAGGACACACTTTGTCAGAAGAGAAAATTGTAAATAAAATTCCTAAAAACAGACAGAAAAATAAAACGTCCTCTGACAGGATAACATCTTTGTTATTAGCTTTGTGGTTAGTTTAGTGAATATTTTTTTTTATCTAGGCGAAAGTACCAACATTCTTTTTTTTGGATGGGATATCATATCCACATCCTGGTTTTGTTTGTAATATTTTGATGTTAACTGTTAAATTTATGATCCTCTCTTGTATTTTGAATGTCCTTTTATACCTTCAAGTAGATTTTCATTTTATTTTTTCTACTTGTAGGTATATAGTTAGATATGAATACTCGTATGTTTTGTAATTGAGCAGAAGGTATAGTTAAGCTTGAAGGACAACATAGACAGAGAGTTGATGGAAGTTTGATGGTTTTGTGGATATGTAAGGAAGGATATATGTGAAATGAATCATTGCAGAGCTTGATTCTTATGGAATGTATTTTTGGTTTTTATTTTTTTTTTGTGTGGCCAAATGACCAGAAGATAATTTAGCATTCAAAAGAAGAAAAAAATAAAAAGGAAAACACAACGAAAATTGTTTGCTTTACTGTGGGCAGATTTATGGCTTAGATGGAGATTTTTACATTATACGTATAGCAAAGGGCAGACTTTTACAAATTTATTTATTCAGAAGGATACGAACGAAAGATATTAACCTTTTGAATAGTTGAAATGAAATCTTGTATTTTATTATGAAATTTTTGAATTTATTAAATAAATTATGAAATGGAAGTTTATATTTGTTGAAAGGAACTTACCATTTTTCAAATTTGATCGATTTTAAAATCTGAAATAAAAAATAAAAATATATTTATTCAAAAAAAAATTCACTTAAAATTTTGATAAAATAAAATACTTAAAAAAAATAGTATGATGTTGTAGAAGTGGTTGCTTCATTCAAAAGTTTTGGCCATATAAGAAGAAGCAAAAATATATATGTACCTGAATATACGAGTATACTAGGAGGGCGATACCTGTAGATCCATGGGGAAAGAGAATCAAGTCCCTATTTTGGTGTTGAGCTTTGTTTTGAACTCTCAAAAGTATATCCAAAATGCTTTCTAAACTTGAACTCCTGTGACGTAAAAAAGAAGAAATTCATTTCTTTTATACTATACTCTATTAGGTCGTATTCAAAAAGCTTTATTTCAGTCCTAAATTTCTCAAATTTTTTAAGAAGAGACAGAAATAAAGGATTTTTCAAAAGGGATTCGCTTATGCCGGCAATGTTATTATCTGTTGGTATTTTAATTTTTACTTGCGATATATTATATAGGTGTACTATGGGGCAAATTTTCATTTGAAAACAAAAATCGAAGCCGAGATTTTGATCAAAGTTGACATTATAATGATAGAAAATATGAAAAAAGTGGGTCCGTCTGTCTGCCTGTATGTTTTTACCCCGACCTACAGCATACCACTTTTACTACTACTGGAGGTATTTTCTTCGTACTCGGTAGATACTTGAGGATTTTCGGTGATTCCCTAGAAGAGATATTGATTTTAGCTCCAAAACTTACGGTTCCTGGTATACAGCTGTTAGGCTAAATCTTATCTATTTTGAAAACGGCTCTAACGATAAGGTGTGCTATTTAGACATGAACTACATTTTGGTGAACAAGAATTTAAGAAAAAATATTATTAACGGTACTTATCATAGAACCTTTTTTTTTAATTGCGTATTTCTCATTAACGGCTCTAACGATTTTAACCAAAATTTTTACACAGGAGCTTTTTTGAATTTAAAAAAAAATTGTTTAGAAACATTTTGCAAAAAATTTTTTTTTGAGATATTGAATTTTCCAAAAAAAAAATTGATTTTTTTTTTTCAAAATTCGAAAAAATATTTTCCTTAAAGTTAAAGTAATATCTTGTTTTCAAAATTGTTTTTATTAAGTTATACATAGATCGTAAGAATTAATCGAAAGAAAAAAAATTTTTGCAAAATTCTCGGAACCGTTTTCGAGAAAAATATTATTTTCGAAAACCATTTTTTAACATTTGTATGGAGGGTACCGTTATTTTTAAGTAAAATAAATTTTTTTCTCATATCTTGTAGATTATATTAAAAAAGTTTTATTTATCAAGTATTAAAAAAGTCTAGCGTGGGGTTTTTGAAATATCGAACAAAAAATTAAAAAAAAAAAATTGTTTGAAAATTTAAATATACCTACACAACAATATTGAAACTGGTGGGGAGCCTTAACACAAAAAAATGATCAAAACCGGTGGTATACCGTTTTTGAGAAAATCAAAAACAAAAAAAAAAATGGTTCCATAGGGGGTATACCCTCAATAACCATTTTTCGGAAATTTTTTTTTCAACCATTACCTAGCTTTAACTAAATTAATTTTTTTGTACATATTTTATTTTTTAAATTTGTAGAACAGTTTTTGAGAAAAAAAAATATTTATAAAATTTCAAAAAAAAAAAATCGTATGGCAGGCAGGTACCCTTATTTTTGGTCTTAAAAATAAAAACCATTCAAGAATACGTTAATGGTCGTAATTGTATCTTTCTACAAAGAATTATTCACACAAAAACACCAGAGTACCTTTATGAAAAAATTCAGTTATGTACATCCTCAAGAGCAAGTATCTAATATAGTTATTCCATCATTTAGATATCTAAACTCTTCACGGTTGTTCTTTGTACACAGCATTCGCCTTTGGAATTCTTTGCCAGTAAGCATAAAGCGGATAACAGATGCAGTAAGATTTAAGTCCGAAGTTTTCAAACATTTTTCAAATAATTAGGATATAAAATAGGAAAATAGGAAGAAATCGCAAGAGAAGAAAAGTCAATAATTTAATAAAAAAAAATTTACATAGACCTAATTATTAAATTATTAATTTTTATTTAGAATTAATTAACATACAATTGTGCAACCAACTTATGAATACTATAAAAGACATGGTTTTAGTGTATTGTACGAGTATAAAAAAAAAACATGTGGGGAGAAAAAATTAAAAATGATATACTTATACCAAGTTTAAAAAAATCGGCCGGCCGTTTAGGCTTTAGTCGAACAGACAGACAGAATTGCGAGACCCACTATTTTAGTCTTCGCTATCATGGTAATGTCAACTTTGATCAAAATCTCGAGTTCGATTTTTTTTCCGAATGCATAACTTGCCTAATAGTACCTAAAGTCGGAAGTAAAAATATGTGTGCTATTGGAGGTATGGACAACATTTTCGTCAGACAAAATTTTAAGAAAATATGTATGACTTTCTCATTAATGGCTATTAAGGATTTTGCCCAAAATTGTGCACATGAGCTCCTTTGAGTTTAAAAAAGTATATTAAATAAAAATATTCGAGAAAAATTTTCTTTGGGTTCTTGAAAAAAAAAAGAAAAAAAATATTTTTTTTTTGAAAAATCAATATCTTGAAAACGTGTGACCGATTAGTTTTTAAAATTATTTCCTAAAATCTATATTATTATTAAATACTGAAAATTGGTATCGAAAATTTTTTTCTAGAAAAATTCTAAGGAAATTTCGTATAAAAAAAAAGAATTTAATAAATTAATAAATTTTGAAACGTTGTTTGCGTAAATTCATACTTTTATAGAAATCAGAGGGCAATTTTATGCATTTGGACATGTTGTTTTAATTAATTCCATGCTTTTATATTTATAAACAATTTGGAATTTTCAAAGTACTTTTACACGAGAGCAATAATTTTTTTTCTTTATATTTTAGATACAAAGACAGATCACCGAGTAACACGTGCAAACGAAGCAAAGTCCATTTTCGTTTAAAAAAATAAAGACTTTTGTTAAATTTTCCTAACTTATGTAGGTACCCAATAGGGATAAGTAGACTGTAAAATTGAATAAAACAAGTTACATACATATGTGTGAGATATTATATCACTCGTGCAGAATGCCCATTACAGTATTAAATGTGAGGAATAAAGCGCCGCGCGTAGCCGTCCTGTTGCTGTGATTCCAATTTAATTAAGTTTAAGATTTAAATTGTATAACAAAATTATTAATATCATCCTCTACAAAATTACTTTAAGATTTAATGATTTAAAAAAGGAATTTCTTGTTTGAATATTGTGTTTCCTTTTAAAACAAAAATATTTTTTCGAATACAAAATTCAAAAACGGAATTTAAAGTTACTTACTAATTGCCATTATTTTTTTATTATTTATTCTCTTGACAAACAAATGTCGATAACAAATTCCTGACAGAGAAAATCTATTCCAACAGTTATTTTTAACACCGATAGTTACGCAAAAATCTCATTGCCATCAAAATATCTGGTGAACCAGAAAAGTACTTCGTAAGCCGATAAATAACAATAGCGCAAAATTTTCGATTTCACCAGAATTTCAAGTACTATTTACATTACACTTCTTTGGGAGATATTTCCATGAGGCTAATGCAAAAGCATACAACAATTAATCTTATAGGAGCATTAGATGTAATGGTCTAGTCCATAGTGGGGAAAATAATCAAAAACATTTCGAAAAAGTTTGTCACAATTAAACAAATAACAAAATAAATTATAGGTTGTCCCTTTGACTTTTAAGTTTAAGTTGCGAAAACGGAACGTCATGTTTGTGAGCGTCTCTAGCTTAAATGATCATTTATTTTAATGAACTAACAAATAATTTTGAAAGTTAATTGAATTATCTAATCGAGCTGTTTTTGGATTTTTTTCGAAAATTCGGAAATTTTGAGGTGGCTGTTTTGAGGGATTTTAAAAATTATGCATCATCACATTTTTTTTTTTAAACTGTTAAGGAAAGGTTCAAATTATATTTCAATATACATTTAAAGCAATTCAAACGAGTTTCCTGCTTGAAAGGTGAGTTAAAAGTACAACTTTGCGTTTTCGCAATATTTTTTTTTTTTTTTATAATCTACACGCGCTCAAGGGATTATGATTACCCTTTAAATGTTTGAACACAGCGCGGGCGTGAAGTTAAGGAAGAGAAAGAAGGATAGGAAAGATGTGTGGCACGATGTTCTGAGACTGAAGGTTGTTGTCTCAGATATTTTATCTCCAGGGATGGCGGCTGAACTAAAGCGGAGAATGCCGTGTCTTATTTGTATGTCGCTTATAATTCACATTATTTTATTCGTGTTCATCCTTGTTGGGCATACTAGTTTAACTCAATTACATGTTGTTAGTGTTATGCCTGAACAACATGTAATGAGTAAACCAGCAACCCATTGATGACAATTTTAGAAGGTTTTTAATGGAATTAAAACGACATAGACGACGGCAGGGATCGAACCTGTGATCATGAGGTTCACAGGCGAGCACACATCCATCGCGCCACGGCCACCCCCCAAAATAGTGTGTGCTTGATAAAAAAAATACTTAAAAAAAAAGCTATATTTGAAAAACCGTTTACCGTCCACGCGACTACATATTTAGAAATAATTAGACAGTAGACACTGGTTTTAAGAAACCTCAAAGCACAGTTAATTTTTCTTATAAGCGTGGTCCTTATAATTTCCGATCTGAACAACTTGCTAAACGCAAAATTTATGCAATTTTCAATCGTCTTTCAATAGATGAGCAGATGATTCCTTATTACTCGCATGGACGACATTCGGCCAAAATGTACATAGAAGGAAAACCCATACGCTTTGGGTATAAATATTGGAACTTGTGCCCATCACATGAAGGATACCTGATGTTCCAATTTATCCCGTATGGGAGAATTCCTCAGATTTTGGTTTGAGCGAAAACATTGTACCTACTGAGCTGTTCGTTGGAATGATAATTCCATAGTGACAGTTTAATCAAATCATTTGATTGATTGATTGAATCAAAGAAGCAAAACGGTTTGATCGCAAAAAGAAGAAGCATGTCAACATATAATATTATGTATAACGATGGGTGGAGTTGACTTGTTTGATAACGCCACAAGCAACTATCGAACAGGAATTCGGGAAAATAAGTGGTATTGGCCACTTTTAGCCAATGGACTCAATGCAGCACTAGTAAATGCTTGGCAAATACATTGTGTCTGCCGAAAATTTGCCAAAGAAGCACCTCTTACGCAACTTCAATTCAGAACATTTGCTGTCGATTTCTTGTTGAGGTCGGAGACAAGCTGCAATCAGCATATTCAAAACGAAGGAAACCCTAATGAACTGGTTCGTTTCGATGACACACTGTCATCAAAACAGAGAAACGTCTTCGCTGTCGGAAGTGTTCAAGTCGAACCGTTTTTTTTTTCGGTAAAAAGTTTACCGTAGCACTTCATCCCAAATGCTTTGATGGATACCATGCAAAAACTAATATTTTATGAGCATACATACATACATAGCTATATACATCCCTATAATATTGAGTTTTTTTAGTTATACATAATTCATTATTAATCTATTTTCTGTTTTAATACGCTTTGTTAAACAAATATTTGAATAAAATTGATTTAAACTCCATATCATTTCTAAAGATTTTGCTACTAGATAGGTACATTCGGCGGACGTAAATTTTCTGGGTCCGTTTTACCAGAAAATGGCATTAGTAGCATTTGGCTATTTGGAAAGCATGACAAAAATTAAAAATATAAAATTCAACTCCAAGACAATGATCGGCCATTTTGAAATAAAGACAAGACGTTTGATTTGACAGATAAAAAATATTTTGACGTTTCCATACAAAATATCGATAACAAAGTTATAATTCGCGCTGGAAACACAATGTTTCGAGTTACATCTCTTTGAATTTATCTGGTTAATAGGTTTTGTGAATTGCTTAGTCCCGTTTTTAGTTTTAGACACCTTTTATATTTCAACGGAAAAGCTTCTACAGTACCAAAAACACAACTGTCTTTTTAGTGAAACCATTTAGGTATACTGTCTAAATAGGTACACTTTAATAACACTTTATCCCTCGCACGATGTGCCTATAGTATTGATTTCAAATTTGAAGGAAATCGTTCCATTCATTTATACCTCTTCGAAGGTAAAGGTTTTACTATTGAACTAAGGTACTTTTGGAAAAAATTGACAAAACAATCAAAAACAACAAAAAGTCTTGAAAGAATATTATTTTCCTCGTTTTCCTTTTTTTCGTAGTTTGCCAAGCTCTCTAGCTAAATATTTAAGTGACGAATAAATAAATTGAAAATTTTAAATGAGTGTTAAATAAGTTTTATACTCCGATGAATTGTGAACTAAATTCTTATAAGTTTTTTTTTTTATTTATCGGTATCTAGTTGTTAGAAATTTTCGACTGTCCTAGAGCATAACCTAAGTAGGTAGATACATGTTCTCTTGTTTGTAAGCATTGCAGTATCCATCTAATTGGACTGATATACCTATTTCGTGAGAATAAATAAAACTTGTCTTATGGGAGGAACAACAATTTAAATTACATATTTTCAAACTTGATTCCTTATGGAATTCCAATAATAAAACAAGCTAACGAGCAATATTATAAGAGCACATTGATTCCAATTGGGAAAAATACCTAAAATCTCTTTCACAAGCCGAATTCGATTCCATTGGATTCCACTGTTACAGGTGGATTTCATTCCAAATCATTTTCATAAGAGAAGGCATTTCGAAAGCAGGTGAAGTAAAGAGAATCAAATCTACACACACACTCAGCCGGCAATTCTCTTAGAACAACAACACACTCACTCACACCATGATGTTCCAACACTCTTGCAAATTCCCCGAGTTATTAGTATGAGTGTTAAACTACTACAACCCCATGCATTTCGTCGTTTGCTTGCAAATCAGCGGCACCCAATAGTGCATCAATCAACACACACATCAAGCCATGCTTTGTAGTGAATTCTCCAAAATGCTGCAAAAAGTTATCTCGAAGAGCCCCATTTAAAGAGAACGACGATTAAGACTACGTCACCGTTATTTCTTGTACTTTGCACAATGCGAATATAGGTATATTGCACATGGGGTTTTGTGTCTATAGGTCCAGTCCCGTAGCGTGTCAAACGAAACCCCAAAACGGATTTTGTTCCCCATCGTTGTCTGGTGTGTCGTCGCTAAAGCCTCGTTAGCTCCTTCAGCATTGTGTCGAGAGTTGTTCGGTGAAATAAAAATTATAAGTATTTGCCGATTCTCTCTTTTGTTCGCTAATTTTTTTTTTATTCTTGCTCTTGGTGCAGTTGGGGCACCCAAAATGCATTCGGAACGGTAGCCCGATTCGATGTGATTCCCTCGTGCTAGATGGTGTGACGCGGAGCGGCAGTGGCCAAAAGTAAATCGAACCGTGTACAAGTTAAAGCGGGGGGTTTTATAAAGAGAGATAGAGAGAGAGATCAAAGAAAAAAAAAATATAAGAACAAATGCGTGTGTTGGTGCGGTGGGTAAACAAAGAAGAATATGAACAAAATTTGAACTTTTTCCATTTTGAAGAGGGGAAGTCTGTGTGTGAGCGAGTGAGATCTTATGGAGCTTATGACAGTTCTTCTGTTTCTGTGTTCTGTTGATTGACAGCAAAAATGTTAAACAGCAAAGAGAGTTCGATTTGAAGAGAGTGAGGTCCGTGCCCGTACGCACTTAACAACCAACCACCCACATCCACCCCCAGCCAAAATGTACCTTGGCTCTGCCCGTCCCTTTCACATTAAGTGAACTTATGGATAAATTTGAATTACATTTTACCTTCCTCTTCACACCCTCAACAAAAGAGTAGTAGCTGAGGAAAGTGTTAATTTACAAGAGGCAACAAATAAAACCCAAACAACAAAAAAAAAAAAACACCTAAAGAGAAAAGAAAAACTCAAAACGGAAGTTTTCGCTTACCGGCTTTTTTTGTTGTTTGGATTGAATGAAATTGAAATTGTTGTTGCTCGGTCGGTGACTAGGTATATTGTCAACCCTCATCCCTTTGCAATCAATTGTTGAGCAGTGCAATATTAGGGTGTTGGTGGGGTTATAAAGAAGGTTGTTTATCTTCTCCCCCTCCTCTCTCTCTCTAGAAACAAAAAAAAAGGGAACTTCGTGTGCAGAAATTTTACTTAAGTGCGTGAGGTTAGGCCGGTTTGAACCTTCTTTTTTTTAATTTTTATTGCTTTTTTATGGGAGAGTGTGTGCGTGTGTGTGCTTGTGTAATTTTGGCGGGAAAAGTTTCGGTCGGTTCTTTAATGGTGTTTTTATTTTTTGTTGTTGTTGGTGGTGCTTTGTCGTAGCCACCATGTTGCTCCTCCATATGTTATGATTTTGTTTTTCTTGTGGACTCAAGTGATTTGTGTGTTTGTAAGGAAAAGTGTTAACACGACGGCAATTTAATGAATAATAATAATAATATCTGAATGCAACACGAAGGAGTTTCTTTTTCCAAAGTTTAAAAGGTGAGTTCTCCAAGTCTTGAACTTGGCAAGGGTTTTAACACATAAATATTCACATAGTTATCTAACAGTGTATAAGTAGTACCTACTCGTAATTAAGTACTGTTCATTCACATTAATATCTTTGGGTCAACTAAAAAATCAAGTTAATTTAAAAAAGCGTTTTTTATTTCGGAAGCAGTCTTTGGAAATATAAATCTTGGTTAGGTATCTAGAGTGGAAGCTGGGGTTATGATGATTCGTTTTCTCGAGCGTGAACTGATGAGCATTCCTAGCGAAGCGGGTATCAGGGTCGAAATGATTGAAGGGATGAATGATACTAGCAACTAGCTACTTCAATATAGCATTGCTTGTGCAAAAAGCGATATAACCAGGAAAGACATAAGACATTCCGACGGTGTTCAAGAGACGGGAATGAATCCACAATAGCACTATTTTCTATCAATTTTAACTCTCTGCTCTGAATTCTATTCAGTAAATGAAGAGAAGTTTGTGCTGCACCTGCCCAAAGATGTGAGTTATACCTACTTGAGTTTTGGACGTAGGTATTAAGGCCTTATAAATGGTAGCCAGATCAAAAGGGGCGAACAATCTCTTGCACCGATATAGAAATCCAAAACATTTAGCAGCAATTCTGACGGTCTTGAGAATATGGTCATTCCAATGAAGATTCTCGTTGACACACATATACCGAGTACTGAGAGCTTATCGGTTTCTTCGATGCAAGTGCCATTCAAGGACAATGGCATATAAGGGGGACATTTTGCTTCCACGACAGTTAATAGTATTGAATTTTCTAAGCATTAAACTCAACTAGATTTTGTAAGCCCCATTAAGAAATGCTGTAAAGATCGGAATTTAATTAGCTTGTCGTACCATATCGTTGCATTTCCAATTCAAAGGATATGGACATGAATTTGGGAACGAGCATGAGAAGCTGAGGGTAGAGTGGTCGGTAAAACAGGGAAGTGGATTAGAAGTTCCAGACAAGAGATCAAGATCATTGATCATTTTTAAAAATGAGGAAAAGAGTCGGAGACAAAATGAAGATCAGATTTGAAAAAGTCCTATAGGTACAACATGTATTAAACGATATAGAAGATAATTTTTAATCCAAGGAATAAGGGTTTCGTTGAAACCAAACGTATGCATTTTCGATAAGAGAGTCTGATGTCAAACTCTATCCAATGCCTTAGAAATATCAAGTGCAATAATCTTAATTTCTTTAAAGCAATGTAAAGATCTGTGCCTCTCTTTGGTGAGATATGTAATCAGATCAACAGTGGAACGATTGCTGCGAAAGCAGTATTGACGATCATTAAGAAACTTTAGGTTTTCAAGGCAGCGATTCCATGACCCTCGAAAGAAGGGACGTAAGTGCAATTGGTTGGTAGTAGGAGGATGAGGAATGGTCACCTTTTTTAGGAACAGGCTGGACAAATGCTGTTTTCCAACTTCTGTGGATGATTCCAGAACCATGGAAAAATTTACGCAATGGTGAATGAAGAACACCTCTTCAGAAGAATGGGACTATCCAATCAGTGCTCTTGCAACTCTACGAGTGCGAAAATATACCTGTCCTTTTGAATGATTTATTTTCTCGAGTAGAAAAATGAGCTGTAAATACATTTGCCTTATTTAAAGACAAGAGCTAGTAATCGGGTTCTCGTTGAAGATGAGCGTTGGAACCGAAGTTCATCACCAGTTTTTGATAAATCAGGACAAAAATGGATCGATTCGTCTTTCAGGGATGTCAAGTTTACACAGTTGAATATAAAAGGGGTGGTAATCTTAAATTTTGTATCGAACTGCAATTGTAAAAATATTTTAAATTCTGTTTGGCACATTTCAATATCCATCCAAAAAGAACGTTCACACTGACCTATAAATTGCAAAATTTGGAAACCTTAGTTTATACATGCCAACCACATGATCTCAAATTTTCTATAAGATCAAACCCTTTTAATTCATTTAACTTGTGTGCTATATAGTCCAAGGCTAGGTTAAGTTAGGTTAGGGTGATGATGGGGCAAACCGTATCACCTCACTCGGATCTAAATGGATCCATTGCACTCCCCAGGGTGTGGGTAATGTTAGAAAAGATTTAGTGGAGCTCTTAGGTATAGGGTGTCTCGCTGAACCATCTTGATTTCTAAATGAAGTTAAGGATGCTTTTGAGTGGAAAAAATGAGAAGTCGCCCAATTTGTCGAAAAAGTATTCTCCGAGGGCATCTTTTCTAGTTCTGGATAGTCTGGGGCATTCACAAAGGATAAGTCTGATGTGCTGATGCCCATTCTGCTCATGTGGGTTCCCATAGAGTTGTGACCGGTAAGGACTCCAACAGAGATCGACAATAAATCTGTATCAGTAGATACTCTGTTTTTTTTTTTTTGATATACCTTGCCAAGAATTCCTTGAAGTCCGACAAGTGCCAATTGTTGACCATGTTTCATTTGCGGTCTTGAGGAAACTTTAATTAATGCCATACTTTTTCTCCTTCAGTGGCATAAGTACTCAGGGAACAACTTAACTCTGTTCAAGTGATGAACTGGCCAAGCACGGTTGAACCGAGCCAAATTGCACTCTGGGTACTTATGCCACTGGAGCCGGCATTTCATTTCCATAAAGTCTTGGATGAAAATAATTTTGCGCGAGGTTTTAGTCCCTTTTCTTAGTGACGTTGTTGGTACGTACCTTATCCGAAATTTAAGATACAAATTTTATTAAATTTCAAATCATCATTATTTTTTTCGATAGTAAAATGTAAATCCATTTTGGTGTATTCCATGCCTCCGAGTGCCATTCTTGTACATAAAGTCCGAACCACACTTGTAGCATGTGGTGTGTTGCGATCGATCCAATGGATCTCATATGCGTGTCTCCTTATTTGGATCATATGATGTGTTGTGGAGTGGTATGTTTTGATTGCGCCATACCATGCTGTGTCGCAGACATTTTTTTCTGGTTTTCGGAAAGAGAGGCGGACAAAAAAAGCTTTCGACGACTATGTTTCCTACGAAATTTAAAATGTAAAATTTTTAAAGCCCCATGGCTGACGCTTCTTACTCGTACCTTCATAACAAACTCTATTCCAAAAAGTATCATATTTTTTTTTAAATAAAATTAAAACATAAAATAAATTATTCTGAAATTTTTTAATCTAATTAAATTTTGCGCCTTTTTAATCAATCAACATAGAAAAGCCTTCACAGAATTTTCGTATATTTCTTTATAATTGATAACTTTGCGTTGATTTTGCGGGTAGAAAATACAATTTAATTGCTTATTTCACACTCTGTCCTCAATAATGTTTGTGCGTGACATTATAATAAATAGTCCAGGAGACCAGAAACAAATACCTACTCACCTCCTATAAGCAAAAACAACAACAAGTACAACAAAAACGCATCTCATCATGCGTGACCGACAATTCACTATCAGACTTCAGTATTTTATTTTTGAATATTTTTTTTTTTGTTTAAATTTTAAATGTTAAAATAAATAAATTTGTCATTTAGCGAGCAGGATAATGAAAAACCAGGGATGGCATTGTTGATGGTGGTGATGGTGATGGTCAATTAGAGGAAAAGTATTTCGAAAAATCGAAATGAAAATGAATGCGAATGCGAAACCGAGAAACGGCTGCCCATAGAGTAGTCGGTCAAATGAATTTCAACTTGAATTGAATTGGGGGGATATTTCAATTTGACAGGTGGCATTGCAGGCGACACATAAATTTGTCGACGCACCATGTCGAACGAGCTCTGAGTTCTGTCTTGTCATGGTCATACTTGCCTCTTTACGCACCAAAAAATTGAAAAGTGTGCATAATATAACTATCTACTATCTATCTACTGGTGGACATTTAGGACCATCATGGCTGTATTTTAAATAATTAAAATAATTTTTCATCGGATTTTATTTAAATGGAGATTTTGAGGGAAAATTCAACAGGGGCGAAATGATGGTGTTAATCGCAGCCAGCGCAATCGAAAAACCCTTTTCAAAGGATAAAGATTCTTGGAGTTTGGGATTTCTGTAGTGAACTTTTTTTCAGAACCAAATTGAAGGGAATGGGCGCCCTGTTTAAAAAATGTTTAATAACTTTTCCGCAGATTTTATTTTTTTTTAGTAAATATTTATTAATTAAAGAAATTCATTTTTTGTGTGCTTGTGATGAGTAATATTTTAGAGAGGAGATTGATCACCAATAGACTGCAGTTATAGAAATTTCATGGTTGCCATCAGGTTCATCATCAAAACTACATAGCTTCTTTAGGAGCTTAGCCTTTTCTTTCCATTTCGATCTAAAAATATGTATTTTTGATTTTACTGAGGGTTGAAAACAGGCCGAACATCTTCAGGAAGCCATATGTTCTAGAGTCGACATCTATGCTTAACATACTCGTACATAAGATTTTCCAAAATTTTGGAGTATTTTAATAATTTATCCAGTTAGAGTACCCACAGTCAAATTAATTTATATGTTCGATCTAAGTGCATATTTGCCCTATTTTACCCTATTTAAAATTTATTATTTAAGAAACATACTTTGTCTCCAAGAATAGAGTCTTCTTTTATATAAAATCTACATAATAAAATTATATATCCGCTTAACTCTTAAGCAGGGATTTTCACCACCGGTAACAAACATGTCAGAAGTCAGGTGTAACTTTTTACGAATGTCACATTTTGAGGTTTCAAGTTTCAACTGTTGCCTCTCTTAATTTTTTTAACAAAACTAAAGTTTTTGTTTGAAATTTTCATTTTGCATCATTTTTTAATATACTTATAATAACTTCTTAAAAAAATGTTGCCCCCTACAAATTGGCGCCCTATTTGACTACACTTTTCGAACACACTTCCCACCGGCCGTGTTGTAGTTTTTTTGTTTTCCACATTCGGAAGTACTATATTACGATTCGAAATACAAAACCGAATTCGGCAGGTTTGGTGGGCTGCTTTTGATTGAAAATTCATCTCATAAAATTCATTTGATCACGTGATGCGATTTATATTTTAAAATATATATGTATATATATATATAAATTGCACACCTTTTGCACGATAAAATGTGCGTCGGTAGCCATCGCTTCGTTCGATTGGTTTGTGTCAGACATTGACATAAATTATATGCGGCATCGTTGTCGCAATGTAGTCGTCATTTTATATGGATCGGATAAATATATTTTGACTCAGGGACGAATCTCTGAATCCAATTCTGTCGCTTATTTTGTTAATGATAATTATCTTTATTTTTGTTTTTTTTTTTTATTTTATTTTTTTTTTTTAACTGTGAAATGGAATGGCTCAACTGACAGTGTATTTTGTGCTAAATGCAATTAATATTTTTATTTATGTGACAACACGGAATTGAATTACCGACTTTAAATTCGAAAGCATCATTATTAAGTGATTGGATGAGATATTATGTAACTACGAATGCAAGTAGTAAATATTTACCAAATAAAGAAATCAGTTTCGAAAACGAAATTGGCACCTTTGAATTGTCTTCTAAGTTCTATATTTTCTTTTAAGGTTTAGTTATATAAAATCGTAACCTCTGAGAAAAAAAAATCATCCCAATTTTAATGTTTAACTAGTAGTATTTGGCATTCATAAAACAACGTAAACGAATCTGATATCTGTCAGAAAAATATCAGGCGAGAGAACTCTCTTGCCAGAAAACTATCTTCACATGAGTTCAAGGTATGCTAAGAGGCCCTTATAATGTTAACACAGCACGAGCGATGGAAAAATTAGAGGAGGAGACGATGAACATTGATTTTTAATGTTTGCAAATTGAAATGGCAAGGGAAAATTGTGCTGGGTAAGTTATTCCATAATCCTCCGCTTTAGTTCAGCCGCCATCCCTGGAGATAAAATAGCTGATACAACAACCTTCAGTCTCAGAACATCGTGCCACACATCTTTCCTATCCTTCTTTCTCTTCCTTAACTTCACGCCCGCGCTGTGTTCAAACATTTAAAGGGTAATCATAATCCCTTGAGCGCGTGTAAATTATAAAAAAAAAAAAAAAAAAATCCTATTGTGCGACTAAAATCAAATAGATAAGATCAAATAGATGCTAATGATATAAAGAAAGAAGCCTCCAAAGAAGAGCAATATCGGTTGGGAACTTTTTGAGTTATCGTGCACGCAAATTTCAAAAATGCTGTTTCGAGAAAAATACGTTCAAAGTTTTAATTGCTGAAAAATAATGTTTACCTACTAATCGGTTTTCCACGCGAATCTATATTATGCACATACACATGTATATATAAACAAATAAACCCCTGTAGATAGAAATTAAAAAAAAAAAAAACAATATAAAACGGATTCCCTCGTAGACTTTTCAAAAATACTTGTTGCGCGCTCCGAAAAACGTCTTCAAGAAACGTTAGGAAAAAAAACATAAAGTTCGAATTTCAAATTAAGAGTAAGACCATCATGTTCTCCATAAAATTTACGATTTTTTTAGACACAAAAAAAACATCGATTTTTTGGAACTTCTAATTGTATTTCCCCCTTAAAGTAGAAAACAAATCGATCTCTTCAGAGTCTTAGAAAGGTTCGAATGTTTTCGAAATTAAATTGTTGGACAATTTTGTAAGTCCAACAAATAAAGTCAAGCTGGTGTTTTTTTTTTCTCATTTCGGTGTCAACTTGTTTAAGATTTAAGAAATCGAGTCATCCGAAATCAAACGAATAAAAAACCGCTAACTTCCTTTTCCTTCACCACCCCACCATCTGTCATATTTGTCTAATTTGTCAAGATTTTATTCAAAACGGGGAGTTATTGGAGCTTAAGGCCAGGCGCGCACATTCAATTTTTAGTTTCGCAACTGTTTAGTTGCTAAAATGAAACATATGGGCTTATATGGAACACCGAGCACTTAGAGCAACTCGATTCGAGCAACTAAAAAGTTTGTGTTTTGACACAAACTGAACGATTGCCTAAAATTATTTGGCAACAGTTGAGCTCTTTTCTATAAGCGCAAGTGTGAGTGTGAGTAAAGAGTTGCCAGTGCGCGGTACTCTATCAACTGGTGATTAAACTTTTTGATTTCAATCACAGCTGCCAGTGCGCGGCCAGCCTAATTTAACACAGAACTGAAGAGCACCACCACGCATAGGTGCTTCAAACGTCTTCGCATTTGTCTCGAATTCTGCAACCTTCACTAAGACTCGATATTTTCATGTTTTGCATTTACAATATGATTTAACTGCTTCCTGTAAGCTGTAGTACGCCTTGGCATAATGGTTATTGAGTTAGTCTGTCATGCAAAGGGTCTTGGGATCGATTTTCAGCCGCTGCAAAAAAAAATGACAAATTGACAAATCCTCCAAGAGTATCTCTTGTCATGAGAAGTGCTGCTCATTAGCCGTTTGGAATCGGCAGAAAATTGTAGGTCCCTTCCATTCCTGGTAACACGCACACAGGAATGGTTGAGAGTTGTAAGTCACTCGGTTTAGGTTCTCTATGAGCCGTCATAGCCTCTAATTTATTTGTTTTTTAAAGTGCTCCCAGTCAATCCTTTCAGGATTTCTCCCCGACGAAGGGATTTCAGTTTTCAAAATTATTTTGAAGAGGAGGGAAAAATACATTTTTTAATATTAGATACGTTCTTAGGATGGGTGGTTCTTAACGTCCCATTGTCCTTGTCTACCTAAAAAATATCCTTTTTTTCATCAGATAGCAGTATTTAATTACTGGATTGAAGTTTTTTTTTAGGAAATTAATCCAGGCACTGTCAACACACCTATGAATATTTATATATACTGAATACCAAGCTCTGTATGGCAGCTCTCATGACCAAAAAATCGTTCGTGCTAACCTCATTTGACAAAACAAAGAGAATTTCTATATTATTCAATTTTAATGCCCAACAGTTTTTCCCGCATCAAGCATGCAAATAATAATACTTTTCGTCCTTAATTTCGTTATAATCCTTTGTGATATATGTCAATTATTGGAATTTGTAATGCTAAAAATAATTAATCTCACAATGGATTTAAATTGTTCAAACAAAAACATACAGGAGCACTGCGCAAAAAAAAATAGATAAAAGTATACAAAACCAAATTGCAAAAAAAAAAACCCTTTTCCAAGAAAGATATAAAAACATAGCCACAGATTCAGGGCCTGGTCATGGCATGCAATGAGCCTGAGACATAAATACTGGTTTGGAAGGCCATTACAAATGGTACAAAGTTAAGCACATACATGCTAAATCTACAAATCTTAATGTACTTATATATAGAAATGGTTGATTTTAAAATTCAGTGTTCCAAAAACTTCATTTGCATTTTGTACAAAATTTTAGATTTTTGGATTTTTGAATTCATAGAAATTTAAAAACCCAATTTTGGAACATCTTGAAATTTGACTAAAATGACTGAAATTTTTTTATAATTAAAATTTAAAATAATAATATATCTACAACTCCATGTTTACCAAATTTGGTTCCTTTTAGAATAAAGGCCAAATGCAATTGGTGTAATATTTTTATCGACAGAATTAATAAAAAGACAATTTTTTGATTTATGAAATTTTGAAAACCAAATGTTGACACTCATAGATCTTTTAAATTTTGATACTTTCAGATTTTCGATCAAAATTTTGGAACTTTTAAAATTATGAAGAGGGTTCAATAGAATTAAGAACAAATAACATACAAATTTGATTCTGATATATTTTAGAAAGCAAAAACTGACGTTATTGAGTTATGTCCCAAAACGGTTTGAATTTTTGATCAATAGAATTAAGAAGAGCACTTTTGAATTTATAAAATTTTTGAAACCAAATTTTTGGCATTGATTCAAATATGACTAAAAAGGCATCAATTTTTTGAACAAGAGAATATTAAACGCAAGAGAACTTTTAAATTCGTGGAATTTTGGAAATAAAAATTTAACAACCACAGAATTTGGACGAAAAATTGTGCAATTTTTTGAAAAACGGAATTCAGTGTAAAGGAACATCGTTAACCAAGTTTTTGGAACTTACAGAATTATGACTTAAATACGTGACAATTTTTGTTCAATAGAATTTAAAATAAGACTCTTAGGAAAAAAAATTTTGGAACATTCAGAAATTTAGTTGCAATTTTTTGATTATCAAAATTTAAAATCAGACTAAAATGAGTACAAATCTATGATCAACAGCCTAGACTTAAAAGAGAACTATTCATAGAATTTTGGAAACCAAATTTTGAATATCATAGAATTAAGACGAAAAAGTGTGTAATATTTTTGTATACAGAATGTGCAATAATTGAGTTGTAGAAACCAAATTAAGGAATTCCTAGAATTATGGATAAAATGGCTGACATTTTTTGAGCAAAAAAATTAACATAAGAGAACTTTCGCATTCACGGACTTTTGGAAATAAAAATTTGACACTCAAACATAGGACCAAAAAGTATTTAACTTTTTGACAAGCAGAATTCAGAATAAAAGAATTTTGCAAACTTCTATAGAATTATTAAGTCCAACGGATACAAATATTTGATCAAATAAATTTTAATTAAGAGAAATTTCCACAGACAAATTTTTTGGTAGACACAATTCGCAATAACCACATTTCTAAAGCCAAATTTTTGAACTTTTAGAATCTTCACTGAAAAGGTTGTAATTTATTGATAAATACAATTTAGAACAAAAGAACTACGAGTATTGGGCTCAACAAAATTCGTAGCCGAAAATTGGCTCTTATAAAATTATGACCTTTTTGGTTATAATTGAATCAATTTTTTTGTTGTTTATTATTCTGGGTGCAACTTTTTGTTCATCAGAATTTTTAGTGCCAAAATCTTGCTCTACACAGAATTATGAATTGAAAAAATTAAGAATAAGAAAACTTTTAGATTTATGAAAATTTGGAAAATTGAAATTATTGAACTTTCAAGACTGCGTCCAAGAGGACTCCATTTTTAGGATCAGAGTCATCACGAGAGCCCCTAGAAAGCAAGGCCCCAAAAGCAGCAAATAATCTAACACGCACATAAGCAGTTAACCCCAACTATTAAACCTACCGTCACACCTACTTACAAATGAACACCCGCATCCCTTGACAAAACAAATTCGCATTACGAATTTGTAAATAGCAATTAAAATTTCAATATGTAAACTATATTTTCAATCGCAGGTTTTCAATATAGATATCTACATAAATATATCTTTTTTTTTTTTGTTAAATATATTTTGCATAGTTTATTTCGTTTGTGAATGTTAATTTATCAGTGACCACCAACACCTGAGTGCAAAAAAAAAAAACAAGAGAAGAATAAACGAAAGGCCACCGCATCATTGACAGGAAGTATGAGGGAGTTGAGTGCTGTTTTTTTTTTGTTTTATTTTAGCTCTAAAGAATACAATTGACCAAATCTATACCAAAGGGGATGAAAAGTTGAACCTAATGGTCAACAATTTTATTGGAAAAGCCTACAAATAAATAAATTGGAATAGACCAAAATATAAAAAAATAAAACAAATTCAACGGCATTGCCATATTAATTTAGACATTGAGTGGGTTTGACTGGTGGTATCGGTGAAGATATAGAGGCGCCTCGTCTCTCTTGATGGTGGTGGTTACGTATGGAAGTGATGATGGCAGTGACTGCAACGAACAATTTGGTGACAAGTGGTTAAATATTTATTTTTTTTTTGTTGGATTTATCAAAATTGACAAAAAAAATTTACGTGCAGTATTGCGCGTTTAGGAGCTACACTTTCGAGTTGAAGTTTTTGATGATTTTTTTTATAGGAGCAGACCTAGGAGTTCTTGCTGAAAGGTTATCAAATAAGGAAAAAAGAAGCAACTTTTCAAAAAGCGATACAAAAATTTTTAGTTGTTTCAAACAATCGAAAAAACCAAAAGCGATATTGTCAACTTGTTTAGGATTTTCCATTTCAGAGGCCACTTTCTAAGGTTTGATTTATTTCTAAAATTCGCCTTTAGATTCTTAATTGCGCATCAGAATATGAAGAACAAAGCTTTCTACCAACACATCTGTAAAAAAAAGTTGAAAATGGGTATATTCCCCTTGGAACAGATATTCTTTAAATATTATTATCTTTTGTTATGCCATGTCCCTTATATGGTCCTGTTACCAATATTTATAGAACCTTCAAAAAAAAGTATAAGAAAGGCTAATAAGCATATTTAAGTTAGAAGCGTGTCTAAGATCCAGGATGTTATCTTTTGGGATTTTGAAAATTCCTGCATTGTGGGCCCCAAATTTAGGAATAAGGATGATTTTTTTATAAGTTTACACGTACTACTCGTAAAACGTTATCAAATTCGCTTGAAGTTGGCAATATCATTTTTCTTCTTTTTTTTTTTTTTTTTTGAAAAAAAAGAAGTTTTGAATGTAATGCCACCATATCGTGTTACAATGTGTGCAGCGTTAAAAAAAAAAAATCGTAGTAAAAATTTGCTTTGAAGAAAGAAGTTATTATTATCAGCGTAAGATATCCGCCATTTTCTTATTTATATTCTTTTCAATTTTGCTATGACCAAAATTATAGTTTTATTGCGTCGAACTTGGGCTAAGTCGTACAATAAAAATATTAAAAACACTTTCGCAACCTTGCAAATTTTGCGACCGAACCAGATTTATTTTGTTTTCGATAAAAAATTCTAAAATTTGCTACTTTTACGGCTAAAAGGAAATTTAGCAAAACGTGATTTTCCAAAAAAGCAACTTGTGGTGTATTCGGCCCAACAAACAACATTTTGCAAATTTTACGAAAGCAGCTTTTATCCTGTTAGTTTTTCTAAAAAAATTAAATTATTTTGTGTTTTGGTCAAATTATGCTGCTCAATGCTCAAGAGAAAAAAAAATCGCATATTTGTAACTTTGACATCTGAAAGAAAATTTTGCGAAACGTGCGAATCTATTTATAACATTGATAATTATGTAAATGAATTTAAATTAAAATATGCTCATGAGAAAGCCAAAGAAAACTTAGAGGAAAATAAGAATAAAATATGTAATAATCAATCAAATGTAAATGAATCAAAATTTAAAGTAGGAGATTATGTTTATTTAAAAGTTGGAAATAGAAAAAAGTTAGATAAACTATTCAAAGGCCCTTATGAAATAATTGAACAAAAAGGTCCAAATAGTATTATAAAAACTAAAAAAGAAAACAAAGAAGTGCATAACAATAATTTAATAAGAGCAAGAAAAGTATAAAATGTATTTGTAAAGTCAATTTCTAACATAACACAAAAATAATTTTCTCATTTTAATATAACAAAATTATTTTTTTTTCTAAAGGGTGAGGGTGTTGTGCATATCATATCAATAAACAATTATAAACAATTATAATTATATGAATAAAAACAAAAATGTAAATAACACGACAATGCACTCCTATGCATATATCGACCTATACATTTGGTTATTATGTTAGGTATGGTCAGACATCACCCATCGACACCATCGTACGTTGACTTGATCATACGAGTATTACACAATATGCCGCAGTCGGTCGCTATGCATAGAGTGTGAAAGAAAAGTGTTTATGACGAATTTTATTTATGACTGCACTTATTGAGTAAACAATTGGAATGCCCTTGAGGAAATACAACTAAAAGTTTATTTTGTCAAGTGGACATTAAATTTTAATTTTATTTTCATAAGGACAACAATTGTGTTCTTTTGGCCTCAGCTTGCATACTGCCATGTGCTAAAGAGATACAAAAAATTGACTTGTCTTCAACTTTTAAGACCAAAAATAAACACATTTCACCAAATAAAAAAAACACAAATACAAATAAAAATACAAATACAATACTTGCTGTTTTAGAAAACTCGAAAATTTTGCAAATTATGGCAGTTAAATTTGCAATCATGCTAAATTCTTTCAGCCCAAACTGAGCTCATTATTACAAAGATATATCGTCGCTGTAGATCGAATACCTCGTAACCCAGAAAAGTCGATTTTTCAGAGACGTGTTGTTAATTATGCGCGTGGCTCTGCAATTATAGTTTTTAGGTTCACAGGATATTTTTCATTAGATCCGGAATTGTTTTCACAATATAATTGCATCATTACCTAAAAATCGGTTTTTTCTGGGTTACGAGGTATTCGATCTACAGCGACGATATGTAGATTCCGTTTGTGGAAAATAAAAAAAATGAGTAGTTCACAAAATTTGCAAATTTAATTATTAATCTCTAAGGTATCACAATGCAGGCTCAGCTTTTTACTTGCGACTTATGGGTACTATAAGGCAAGTTATGCATTCGTAAAAAAAATCGAACTCGAGATTTTGATCAAAGTTGACATTACGATGATAGCGAAGACCAAAAAAGTGGGTCTCGCAATTCTGTCTGTCTGTCTGTCTGTCGGTTCGACTACAGCCTAAACGGCTCGGCCGATTTTCTTCAAACTTGGTAGATATGGGTTTTAATTTTTCCCCCCTGGACGTTTTTTTCTGTTTTTTTTAAGACCAAAAATAACGGTATACCTGCCATACGATTTTTTTCGAAATTTTATAAATATTTTTTTTCTCAAAAACTGTCCCACAGAATTTTTAAAAAAAAAATTAAAAAATTTCATTTGGTTAAAACTAGCTAATGGTTGAAAAAAATTTTACAAAAAATTGTTATTTTTGGTAGCCCCCCTGGGTCTATTTTTTTTGTTTTTGATTTTCTCGAAAACGGTACAGCCGATTTAAATAATTTTTTGTATTCCAAAGCTCCTCCAAAGATTGAATATTATAACATATTCAAATTTTCAATTTTTTATTTTTTGGATTTAAAAAAAAAATTCAAAATTTTTTTTTGGAAACTCAATATTTCGGAAACCCCATGCTCGATTTTTTTTTCAAACTTGAAAAATAAAAGTTTCTTAACATAATCTACAAGATTTGAGAAAAAAAAATTTTGTTTTATCTAAAACTAACGGTACCTTCCATACAAATTTTAAAAAATGGTTTTCGAAAATCGTATTTTTCTCGAAAACGGTTGCGAGAATTTCGCTAAAATTTTTTTTCTTTTGATTAATCTTTACGATCTATAATTTAATAAAAAAAATTTTAAATCTAGATATTACTGACTGTACCTACCATAGAACGATTTTTTCGAATTTTGAATTTCTCATTATGGACATAACGGCGGATTTTAATGAAATTTTTTATAAAGAAGCTTCTAAAAAGTTTAAAAAACATTGCATTTAAAAACTTAAGAAAAAATATTTTTTCAATTTTTAGAAAAAAAGTCATTTTTTTTTTTTTGAAAAATTCGATATCTCAAGAACGGCTTTGTATTTTTTTTGGAAATTAAACTTTTATTCGTCCAATAATAAAAACTTAAGGTTGGCGTACCAAAATTTTTTCTTAAAAATGTTTTAAAAATTTTGTACATAAAAGCTTATTTTTTTAAGGAACCACTACAACGACTTATAATTTTTGTTCCTGCATAAATTCATATTTGCATAGCATTGTTTTTATCTCTTACTACTAAAAGAATTTAAGAAATTCATTTTATCCTTATGAACAGTTTTCTCTAATAACATTCGTTTTTTTTTTTTAAATTCCTCGTCTATTACATAGGAGCAAGTTCGTGCGACCCAGTCGTGCATTTTATTTTTTTTGAAATCCAAAATGGTCGGGCTGATTTAACCTCTTGCAAAATTTCTTTTAAGCTTTCAAAGTAGCAAATTTATGAGTTCATTCGTAGCCCATTGGCTTATTGTTGGTTTTAGGAAAATCGAAAGGAATAAAATGGTTCATTCGCAAATTTAAAAATTTTGTGAAATAATTTTTAATATTGATAGAACAAGGTAGAAAAAGTTGGTCATAATTTAATTGATTCGTTTTTTCTTCTTCTAAAATCTAAGACAGCGGTGCTTGTTTGAAGTTTTGCAAAATTTCAAATACGCAACATATTTGTGGATTTAAGGAAAATTAAAAGGAATATGACGGTCCATTCGCTAAATTTGAAAATATTTGAAATTTATTAAATTTATTTTTTAAACAGGTAGGTACTGTCCAAAGTGCCAAAAGTTAAAGCCATAAGTTCGAAAAAAATTCACAGTTCGACTCAAATTTATTACAAAATTTTGAAGTAAAACTAGAACGCCATTAGCATGATTTTATAATTCTATTAAAATCTTTGTGTCGAAATTGGAATTTAATCTATTGGAACTACATATGTGGATACATCATTATTCCAAGTGAAGAACCCTTTCTTCAACTTAAATTCAGTTCGATTTAACACATTTTAAATCCGAAAAGTGTAGCACTTGATGAATTTCTCTAATTTAAATTTACTTTTTTTTCTATCACAATCTCCCTGAAAAGCCATACATATTGTCAATTCAACCATTAAAAATAATGTCAATTGATGCGTGCATACGTGCAGCAGTAGGTATCTAAAAAAAAAATTATCAAAATAGTTATTTGTCCTAAAACTCTAACAATCAGCATAATAGGTTGATAGTTAAAAATTGCGTGAATTTTCTATATTTGATTCTTTTGTTTAAAAAAAAAAAAAAAAAAAAAAAAACTGATGGCAGTGTATTTGTGTCTGGCAACCGCAAATCTAACCCCTCTCTTCGAGTCTGTCAGTCATTTGATTGCAAATCCAATACCATCATTGACGGTAATACACTTCGTGTGCATTGGATTGTATTTTCCATTATTTTAATTTTTTGTTTAACGCTGCCCTCCACCTTCACAAAAAAAATAAATATTTTTTTATACAGAAAAAGTTAGATGGTGATTATATCATTATGATGATGACGATGCCGGTAATAGCTTTGGCAGTACTGTTAGTGAAAAGTATCTGCGTATGTCTATGTTCATTTAAATCTAAAACCGAGGATGGTTTGACCCGACTCGAAGGAATTAAAGCTGATAAATATTTTTGTTTTCTATACTTTATAGACACAGGCTCTATCTGATGTATATCTTACAATGATCATAGTAATCTGGGAGATATAACCATTACCAGTCACGCAGAATTTGTAAGAAGTTTCTATTGATTTAAGGATTAGAGAAGCAGCTTCCTTAATATGGTATCACAATAAAACAACTTATGGTCTAAATGTGTCAGTCTTACTCATAGAGAGCCTAACCCTAGTGACTTACAACTCTCAACCATTTCTGTGTACATGTTTGGTGAAATCGAAGGGACCTACAATTTTCTGCCGATTTCGAATCCCTTATGAGTAGCAATTCCTCGCAAGAGCTACTAGAATCCTTTTTTGCACCGACTGAGAAACGAGCCCAAGATCTTCTGCATCACGGCAAGGAGCACAACTAAAGGGTGTCCCATAACTCAGGCAAAATTTGAATTTTGCACCATTTAGTAGTTAAGCGTTGCCAACGGAAAAAAATATAACAATGTGACAGCTGACAGTCCGGAGTTAGTAAAAATGGAGCACCATACGAAAGAAGAACACATTTTCAATGTTGAGCAATATTTCGAAAAAAAATAATTAATAACAATAATAATACAAAATATGTCCGCCATAGTGATTTAAGACCATCAACTGTCAAGAGAATAATTTAAAAATTGAGCGAGACTTGATCAATTAGTGATCTTCAACACTCTTGGTGTCCTGTCATAAGTTGTTCAATAAAAAAAATCGGAGCAATTCGCGATAGTATTGCGGACAGTCCAGCAACATCATTCAATTACTGCAAGAGTCACTTCCTAATCGCGTAATCAGCCGTTTTTGTGATCAGAATTGACCTTCCAGATCTTGCGATTTAACGCCATTGAAATTTTTTCTTTGCGTTTTTTGAAGTCAAAGATCTATGCAAACAAGCTCACGATCACCAACTTATTGAGGTGTACTATGAAATTCAGCTACATTTATGTGAAATGGTCACAGAAAATTTCAACAAAAGTGTACGTACTTTCTAGTAAAGCCAGCTAACCATCAAATGTGCTATTCCCTACAAAGCCCCAATCTGAATACTCTATGCATCAATACAAAACTTAAGCTTTCTAGTCTAAAAACCTATAAATTATGCTTTATCTTACCATTCAATGTCAATTCCAAACCTTAAACATATGTAAGTTCTGGTAGCAGTTTTAAAATTATAATTATAAGAACCAAGAATACAAAAGCTTCTCTCTACCTATCACTACCTTCACATCTACTAACAACTTATCTAATTGGATTTATTTAAGGTTTTCGAAATGTCTTTTTTTTCTTTATTTAAACCTTGACCAGTTGTCAAGCAACGTTAATATTTCAAATCAAAATGTTTCTTTGAAAAAAAAATATGTAAAAATGTAATTTGCATAAATATATAAAATCGATGATAAACCTACGTCAATAAAACCTAATCAATCCGACACTAGTCTCATTTATACTTCTGACAACCCAAATCAATAAATTATCAAACTTGACAAAAAAAAAACATCAGCTAATTTGCATTATTAAATAGTCATATCGAGTTGGATAATAAATTAAATTCCAAAAAATCAAAATTTGCTTAAAATCAATAAACTATAAACCCCAAAATTCGACCTACACTTAAAAACTAAATATCAAGACCAAATTATTTTTTTAGCTATACATAGATATATTAATGCAACCTTTAAAAATGACATTTTTTTATGAAACAAGCAAAAAAAAAAAACAACAACTCACCCGCACTTTCTATTTCTACACTCATTCGATCATTGTTTAAGAAAAAAAAAATAAATATAACAAAAGCTAAAAAAAATATATTATTCATAATTCAAGTATAAAAGATGGAACACACAAAACAGCACATCACAAACAAAATCAGCCTTTTCGATATAAATTAGATAATTATTTGAATAACATCAGTCAGTTCGAAGAGGGCAATCAAATGCGGCTCAATTAATTCGATCTTTTGAATGCAAATGTATTCCAAAAATGTTCATCATTAAAACTGGCTTAATGTTAACAAAAGACCAGAAAATCTATCAGCTCATCAACATTATCAACATCAAAAATATCACCAGCACAGCCCAGCGCAGCGGCAGCAGCTTTATATCATCAACTTTATCGATGAATCGCTTTAAAATCTCTTCGATTTTTGGATATGATATTAGGGTTGCCAGCTTTTTTTTTATCCAGTTGTGGTTTTTTAGTACAATCGTCGATAAATCCTTGCAATAATCACTAAGCGTATTTCTTAAACGTGTTTTCGACATATTAATAACATTAGTTTCAAATCCATTCTTTTTTCATAACTTCTCGGCAGTGGCTTTTTTTTCTCAAGCCCTCTTTCAATATGCAACTGAGACCAAGGTACAGAAACCTTTTGAATTGGTTTTTAAGGTCACCAAAGTGGAATAAGATAAATAAAAACAAAATCCAAAAAGCCGATGCTGGTAACCCTGTGCAGAAAAATCTATATGATACTCCCAATTAGGAAGAGACACGCCATCTAATAACGGACAATAAAAATGCTATAAAAAAAAACCTAAACACATTTGCATAAATTAAATGATTAACTAAACTAGAGTTGCGGCTTTGAGAAATTGGCTTGGCGTATTTGGTGATGGTTGGGCTGATTGGAAGTCTCCGAGATGAGAATGTTCTGTGAGTTATGGATATGATCGACGACAGATGACAGATGGTTATTGTTTTTGGAATTCCAAAATTTAATGGAAAATTTTCTAGTAGGTTGGTTAGTTCCTATTAAAAGTGTCTTTTCCAAAGTGTGCAGGAGAACCTGAGGCAATGGATTCCGCACCGCTGTGAACAAGAAATCGGCCTTTTGAAGACTTTAACTTTGTGAATTTAGCATCGGGTATTGTCCCAGGACAAGATCATTTCACCCAGGAGTTAAAAGTTTATAAACTTAAACAACGCTGTTTATTCGCGGACTGAATTTTGGAGCGTTTGGAAGAGGACCCTAATTTTTCCGAACAGGCACATTTTTGAATGAATGGATCTGTTTAAAAGCAAACTTGACAACACACATGTTCTTCACCAGGATGTCATATATCCACAAAAAGTTACTGTTTGATACTGTTTTGGGGCTGCGGTGTCATTGGCCGTTTTTTTTTTTGACAATGACGTTGGTTTGGATATCAATCTCAACAGCGAGGGCTGCAGATCAATGATAACAAATTGCCAAATTGAACGTTTTATCTATACGTCGACGAAGAGTAGTTCCAATAGGATGGCACTATGTGCCACGCAGGGATTGTATTTGTATTGTATTTGTATTGTATTTGTATTGTATTTGTATTGTATTTGTATTGTATTTGTATTGTATTTGTATTGTATTTGTATTGTATTTGTATTGTATTTGTATTGTATTTGTATTGTATTTGTATTGTATTTGTATTGTATTTGTATTGTATTTGTATTGTATTTGTATTGTATTCAATAATGTTTATCCTTAAGTGGGCTTTAGGTCAATTTTTGTTTTGTTTTTTATGTTGTGACGTTTCGGATGTGGTTACACCCTTCTTCAGATAATTAAACATCAATTTGTTTGAAATAAATTTTCAAACAAACTAAAAAATAAAAAAACAAAAGAGATAACACATAACAACAAAAAAGAAAAAGATTTGAAACGTCTCTTAAACTTTTTTGAGAAAACACGGAAACCAAAAGCTTACAAACAAATAAAAAATATTTGTATTTTAAAGTTGTCTGAAGAAGGGTGTAACCACATCCGAAACGTCACAACATAAAAAACAAAACAAAAATTGACCTAAAGCCCACTTAAGGATAAACATTATTGAATTAAATAAAAGGTCACGAAGAAAGAAAGTATTTGTATTGTATTTGTATTGTATTTGTATTGTATTTGTATTGTATTTGTATTGTATTTGTATTGTATTTGTATTGTATTTGTATTGTATTTGTATTGTATTTGTATTGTATTTGTATTGTATTTGTATTGTATTTGTATTGTATTTGTATTGTATTTGTATTGTATTTGTATTGTATTTGTATTGTATTTGTATTGTATTTGTATTGTATTTGTATTGTATTTGTATTGTATTTGTATTGTATTTGTATTGTATTTGTATTGTATTTGTATTGTATTTGTATTGTATTTGTATTGTATTTGTATTGTATTTGTATTGTATTTGTATTGTATTTGTATTGTATTTGTATTGTATTTGTATTGTATTTGTATTGTATTTGTATTGTATTTGTATTGTATTTGTATTGTATTTGTATTGTATTTGTATTGTATTTGTATTGTATTTGTATTGTATTTGTATTGTATTTGTATTGTATTTGTATTGTATTTGTATTGTATTTGTATTGTATTTGTATTGTATTTGTATTGTATTTGTATTGTATTTGTATTGTATTTGTATTGTATTTGTATTGTATTTGTATTGTATTTGTATTGTATTTGTATTGTATTTGTATTGTATTTGTATTGTATTTGTATTGTATTTGTATTGTATTTGTATTGTATTTGTATTGTATTTGTATTGTATTTGTATTGTATTTGTATTGTATTTGTATTGTATTTGTATTGTATTTGTATTGTATTTGTATTGTATTTGTATTGTATTTGTATTGTATTTGTATTGTATTTGTATTGTATTTGTATTGTATTTGTATTGTATTTGTATTGTATTTGTATTGTATTTGTATTGTATTTGTATTGTATTTGTATTGTATTTGTATTGTATTTGTATTGTATTTGTATTGTATTTGTATTGTATTTGTATTGTATTTGTATTGTATTTGTATTGTATTTGTATTGTATTTGTATTGTATTTGTATTGTATTTGTATTGTATTTGTATTGTATTTGTATTGTATTTGTATTGTATTTGTATTGTATTTGTATTGTATTTGTATTGTATTTGTATTGTATTTGTATTGTATTTGTATTGTATTTGTATTGTATTTGTATTGTATTTGTATTGTATTTGTATTGTATTTGTATTGTATTTGTATTGTATTTGTATTGTATTTGTATTGTATTTGTATTGTATTTGTATTGTATTTGTATTGTATTTGTATTGTATTTGTATTGTATTTGTATTGTATTTGTATTGTATTTGTATTGTATTTGTATTGTATTTGTATTGTATTTGTATTGTATTTGTATTGTATTTGTATTGTATTTGTATTGTATTTGTATTGTATTTGTATTGTATTTGTATTGTATTTGTATTGTATTTGTATTGTATTTGTATTGTATTTGTATTGTATTTGTATTGTATTTGTATTGTATTTGTATTGTATTTGTATTGTATTTGTATTGTATTTGTATTGTATTTGTATTGTATTTGTATTGTATTTGTATTGTATTTGTATTGTATTTGTATTGTATTTGTATTGTATTTGTATTGTATTTGTATTGTATTTGTATTGTATTTGTATTGTATTTGTATTGTATTTGTATTGTATTTGTATTGTATTTGTATTGTATTTGTATTGTATTTGTATTGTATTTGTATTGTATTTGTATTGTATTTGTATTGTATTTGTATTGTATTTGTATTGTATTTGTATTGTATTTGTATTGTATTTGTATTGTATTTGTATTGTATTTGTATTGTATTTGTATTGTATTTGTATTGTATTTGTATTGTATTTGTATTGTATTTGTATTGTATTTGTATTGTATTTGTATTGTATTTGTATTGTATTTGTATTGTATTTGTATTGTATTTGTATTGTATTTGTATTGTATTTGTATTGTATTTGTATTGTATTTGTATTGTATTTGTATTGTATTTGTATTGTATTTGTATTGTATTTGTATTGTATTTGTATTGTATTTGTATTGTATTTGTATTGTATTTGTATTGTATTTGTATTGTATTTGTATTGTATTTGTATTGTATTTGTATTGTATTTGTATTGTATTTGTATTGTATTTGTATTGTATTTGTATTGTATTTGTATTGTATTTGTATTGTATTTGTATTGTATTTGTATTGTATTTGTATTGTATTTGTATTGTATTTGTATTGTATTTGTATTGTATTTGTATTGTATTTGTATTGTATTTGTATTGTATTTGTATTGTATTTGTATTGTATTTGTATTGTATTTGTATTGTATTTGTATTGTATTTGTATTGTATTTGTATTGTATTTGTATTGTATTTGTATTGTATTTGTATTGTATTTGTATTGTATTTGTATTGTATTTGTATTGTATTTGTATTGTATTTGTATTGTATTTGTATTGTATTTGTATTGTATTTGTATTGTATTTGTATTGTATTTGTATTGTATTTGTATTGTATTTGTATTGTATTTGTATTGTATTTGTATTGTATTTGTATTGTATTTGTATTGTATTTGTATTGTATTTGTATTGTATTTGTATTGTATTTGTATTGTATTTGTATTGTATTTGTATTGTATTTGTATTGTATTTGTATTGTATTTGTATTGTATTTGTATTGTATTTGTATTGTATTTGTATTGTATTTGTATTGTATTTGTATTGTATTTGTATTGTATTTGTATTGTATTTGTATTGTATTTGTATTGTATTTGTATTGTATTTGTATTGTATTTGTATTGTATTTGTATTGTATTTGTATTGTATTTGTATTGTATTTGTATTGTATTTGTATTGTATTTGTATTGTATTTGTATTGTATTTGTATTGTATTTGTATTGTATTTGTATTGTATTTGTATTGTATTTGTATTGTATTTGTATTGTATTTGTATTGTATTTGTATTGTATTTGTATTGTATTTGTATTGTATTTGTATTGTATTTGTATTGTATTTGTATTGTATTTGTATTGTATTTGTATTGTATTTGTATTGTATTTGTATTGTATTTGTATTGTATTTGTATTGTATTTGTATTGTATTTGTATTGTATTTGTATTGTATTTGTATTGTATTTGTATTGTATTTGTATTGTATTTGTATTGTATTTGTATTGTATTTGTATTGTATTTGTATTGTATTTGTATTGTATTTGTATTGTATTTGTATTGTATTTGTATTGTATTTGTATTGTATTTGTATTGTATTTGTATTGTATTTGTATTGTATTTGTATTGTATTTGTATTGTATTTGTATTGTATTTGTATTGTATTTGTATTGTATTTGTATTGTATTTGTATTGTATTTGTATTGTATTTGTATTGTATTTGTATTGTATTTGTATTGTATTTGTATTGTATTTGTATTGTATTTGTATTGTATTTGTATTGTATTTGTATTGTATTTGTATTGTATTTGTATTGTATTTGTATTGTATTTGTATTGTATTTGTATTGTATTTGTATTGTATTTGTATTGTATTTGTATTGTATTTGTATTGTATTTGTATTGTATTTGTATTGTATTTGTATTGTATTTGTATTGTATTTGTATTGTATTTGTATTGTATTTGTATTGTATTTGTATTGTATTTGTATTGTATTTGTATTGTATTTGTATTGTATTTGTATTGTATTTGTATTGTATTTGTATTGTATTTGTATTGTATTTGTATTGTATTTGTATTGTATTTGTATTGTATTTGTATTGTATTTGTATTGTATTTGTATTGTATTTGTATTGTATTTGTATTGTATTTGTATTGTATTTGTATTGTATTTGTATTGTATTTGTATTGTATTTGTATTGTATTTGTATTGTATTTGTATTGTATTTGTATTGTATTTGTATTGTATTTGTATTGTATTTGTATTGTATTTGTATTGTATTTGTATTGTATTTGTATTGTATTTGTATTGTATTTGTATTGTATTTGTATTGTATTTGTATTGTATTTGTATTGTATTTGTATTGTATTTGTATTGTATTTGTATTGTATTTGTATTGTATTTGTATTGTATTTGTATTGTATTTGTATTGTATTTGTATTGTATTTGTATTGTATTTGTATTGTATTTGTATTGTATTTGTATTGTATTTGTATTGTATTTGTATTGTATTTGTATTGTATTTGTATTGTATTTGTATTGTATTTGTATTGTATTTGTATTGTATTTGTATTGTATTTGTATTGTATTTGTATTGTATTTGTATTGTATTTGTATTGTATTTGTATTGTATTTGTATTGTATTTGTATTGTATTTGTATTGTATTTGTATTGTATTTGTATTGTATTTGTATTGTATTTGTATTGTATTTGTATTGTATTTGTATTGTATTTGTATTGTATTTGTATTGTATTTGTATTGTATTTGTATTGTATTTGTATTGTATTTGTATTGTATTTGTATTGTATTTGTATTGTATTTGTATTGTATTTGTATTGTATTTGTGTTGTATTTGTATTGTAACTCGGCCTCTTCGACACCGCGCAAAAGCGATATACTTGCGATATAAATGTAGGTACTATTGAGTTCTGCATTTGGACACAAATCGAACTCGATATATTTTTATCAAAGTTGATATTACGATGATAGAGAACACGAAAAAAGTGGGTTCCGCAATTCCTTTTATATATCTGTACCACGATCTACAGCCTAAACTACTGGAGGAATTTTCTTGAAATTTGGTACTTCAGGTTCTTCGGTGATTCTCTAGAGGAGCATACTAACGGTACCTGCCGTTAATTTTCTTATATAAAAAATGAATTAAATACTAAAACGATTTTTGAACTTTGTTTTCATAAATTTATACTTTTCTAGAATATTTTGCTCCAACTTTTTAAATTTATATGCAATTTTTAAATTTCAAAATACTTTTACATAAGAGCAGTGAAAACAGTGTAGACAGTGTGTTTCAGTTTTTAAGGAAAACCAACTCTAAATTAGTTTAAGCCCAAAAAAAGTGTTTTGCAAAGAAATATTAAAATAAATATTAAAATAAAGAAATATTAAAATAAAAATTAAAATATAATATAGAACTTAATAAATCTCAGAAGTTTTTTTTTTATTTTTAATTTAAAAATTAATTTTTCATAAATTAATTAATAGATAGTTAATGTGGGATAGAAAAATAAAAAAACCGAACTATATGGTATACCAGCCTAAGCGCGGAGCTTACTTCCTCACTTTAGTATTTTAAGGCAAATCGCCCTGCTAATATGTACCTGTGCAGAGTGAGCCATCTAGTAGTTTCTTTTTAAATCATAGGTTATTTTGACAATGACAGCTGTTCCCCGCTCGAAATATTGACAGAAAGTCAGTTTCATACATCCACGGAATGAAATGCGTCGCTTTACGCTTGAACAACATTGGGAAATACTGAAAACTTATTTCCAAAGTGAGTGCTTGGTAGCCTAAACAGCGCGTTTTTTGAAAAGAAGATTTGGCTGAAATGAAGCACCACCCGTGCCTGCTGTACGCAAGTTTGTGCAAAAAGTTCGTGAGACTGGTATGCTATAGTGGACAACATAGTAATGTTCCCCGTTGTCGTACGTTGCGCACAGACGAGAATGTGGCTGCTGTAGGCGAGAGTGTGAACATTAACTCGGCGTCAACGCACTAACTAGTCTGATCAAAATTCTGCACAAAGATCTCGGTTTATTCGCTTACAAGGTTCAATCGACTGCAGCCGAGGTAATTTTTTTAAATTTTAGAAATTCTTACAAACTAGAAACCAATTTTATTTCTTATTTCAATAAAAAAAATTTTGATTTCCAAAAAAAGATAAAACAATAAATTTTCCTTTATTTAAGAAAAAGTCTTTTTTAAAAAAATTCCCAGAATTAAGTAAATTTTCGTCCAATTCTAAGGCCTCAAAGTTAAACACTCTAGTTGTGTGTAGGTTTTATTTATTCTTCCATTTAGATGAATCCTCTATGTGTTGTGTGTAGAAGTGATAATGTGTAGGTACGAGTAACTCATAAAATTTCACGTCACATTATTTGCAAAAATAGCTGTAACTACGTACATACATACAGATAATACAACTACTAGGTGTGCGTGCATCCATCCAATTCGTAAATTTAAATGAAAAATAAATAAAATACCCACAGTTGACATTTATTAATTAAAAATACAAAATTTATTTAAATTTTAGTCAAATTGTCATCAAAGTTACCGCAGGGCGCGTATTCGTATTGAATATTGCTGATTGTTATGCATTTCAGCGGAAGTTGTTATACCATATATTCGTCTTTTTTTTTTAATTCTGTATTTCCTGTTTTAGTTATGTATGTAGGTAGTAGGAAAATTTGATGGAGGTGTTAAAGGGTTTGAGGTGACAGTCAGGATATATCCGTGCAGAATCCCTTCTGACAGCGCACGTTAGTGCGTTAGTGACAACAAAGCAAATTATATCTAACTGTACATATATATATATTTTTTTTGTTGATTTATGAGCTTAGTGTATAAGTGCGTGTAATAGATATAAACATGGATACATCCATACATCGCCATCATACATAATTCAAACAGAGATACAATTTTTGTGATAAAATGTATTTTTGTTAGGTTTGAACTTTTATTTATTTTTTGTCGTTGTTGGTGTAATGCAAAGATACACACATATGCAAATTCCCGGGCTAATCCTGTAATCAAATAAAATTTGATGTTATATTATTTTGGTGAGGTTTTTTTTCGTTTTGATTTTATTGTTGGGCAAAGAGGATTTTATTTGAAATATAGATGATGGCCTGTTGGATTTAATTGCACCGAAAAGCAAATATACGTAATTGCAAATTTAACTCTCAAAAGTGTCTGTAATTAATTTTTTAATCAAATGTCTAAATACGAGTATGTACCTGTGTATGTATGTAGGTATTTAGCATTCATATATTGAGAATACAATTAATTTAATTTAAAGTTTTTTTCCACACATTAGTACAATATTCACATTTAAATGCAATTGGTAAGCAATTATTATTTATCCCTTGCATAATTTTAGCATAATTTAGATAAGTTTTCTATAATACAAATGCTGTTTGGGATCAAAAATCATCAAGGAAACTTTTTTCAAACTCGAAATTTGTTTGTTTAAATTGAAAGCTCAAATTGCAGTTTTTTTCAATGAGCAATTTTAAACTACAAAGTACTTTTTAGACGTGAAAAAATTTAAATTGGCAATACTGTTGGTGATTTGAAAGATCTCGATTGGTTTGGTTTGGCAATACTTCATGAATAGACTCAAGTGCGCCGCGCCGGAGAACGTTTCCAAATTGTTCAAATTTATTAAAAAAAAAAAAAATGGTTCAATTCGAGAAACATATTAGGCGTTAGGTACGTGCGTTTTATGGTGCTGATCATCGATCAGAGCAATTAATTCGAGAAACTATAGATCATTTTCGCAAAACGTTTACTCTATAAGGACCCCGATATATTCGGCAAACAAACGGCTGCGAAATCAGCTATTCTGCTAAAAGCCTCGTTGCAGTGGATCAATAATGAAATTGGCCACTCCATCATTTTAAACTGATTCGGTTTAATTCCAAGTAGCATCGTTCACACCATCCCTCAGATTCAATTTGATAAAAACTTTCAGGTAACCACCACTTCTAGAGAAATCTGGGAAGACATGACATTCCTGGAAGATGATTGAATCGATTTTTGCACTGATGGATCAAAAATTAATGCTGGGATTAGGGGCAGCATTGCCACTTCTGGGTAAAAAGTCGAATTAGATTTAAAGAAAAAAGTGAAGTAACTTGAGAAAAATCGAAGTAGATCTGAAAATGACTTTTTAGAATAAATTGAACTCAAGATTTTTATCCGTTGACATTACAGCACGAAAAAGGAGTGAAGGAGTGACTCAGTCTGTCTGCGAAATTTTCATAAGATTTGAGCACACATGTAAAATTATTCGTTTGTGTATTTATGTATATTGCGTTGAATCAAATGTTGTTCATGGAAATTCTGGGGTTTTATACTACCTAGAGTGAAATAGAGAAAAAGAAGTAGATTTGGGCTTTTTTTTTTGTAAAATTGAAGTAGGTTGAAACGAAGATTTTTAAAAGGAAGTAGATTTCAATAGTAGATTTTAAAAGTAAATTTTAAAATATTTTGAAAAAAAAAAAAGAAGTAGATCTACTTCAATTTAAGTAAAGTGGTACCACTGATTAGGGGAGGTGTATACTCAGACAGACTAAATTTAAGTCTCTACTTCTCATGTCCCAATCACTGCAGCTTGTTCCAGGCGAAACTTTTGGCTATGTAGGAAATCTTGTCTTGGCTTATATAAAATTGGATACCCATCACGTGATTCCGTCTCTACCAGATCAACAACAGGCCTTAACTGCTGACCGTATTGACGCAGATGGCGCAGTAGTTTTACATTCACCTCTGTTGGGTGCCGGACCACAAGGACATTTCAGAAAATTGTAAAGGTGATGAACTCGCCAAAAGAGGAGCAATGGTACCTTTATTGTCAGGTAAGCCCAATATATGTAGGTATTCCCATCTCTACGTGTAAGCTTATGCCAAAGAAAGATGCTTTATAGAGAAGTAACCTTAGGTGGAACAATATCACCACCTGCTCTGCGACAAAACAGATTTAGTCAATGTAAAGTAATAGAGTCCTTCACGTCTATTGAAGATTAGACTTGTTAGTCTTGAAGTAAATGAGGACAAGTTTAAGTATATGCTATCAACAAACAAACGTCACTATTGATAGCAAGAACTTCGAGGTAGTTAAGGAGTTGATCTACCTCGGGGTTAATACTAACTAAACGAACGACGACGACTTAGTGGAGATCCGACGATGAATTACCCTAGGAAAGCGCTGCTACTTCGGTTCAGAAAAACAAATGGGTTCAAAACTTCTCACTCTACAAAAGTTCACACTATACAAAGCCCTTATACTACCAGAGTCCTATTTTACGGCGCCGAGTGTCAGACTATTATAAGCAGAGAGGGTTGATACTGTGCTACCTTTGATATGAATACAATGCTTTTCTTAAAACATTTGAATATGCCAAGTTTAAAAAGTAGGTTACTCCCTTAAAAAATCTTAAAAATAATCAAAAGCTTCTGATAAAAGGCAAGATTCTCACATCACTATCAGAAATACCAACTGTCATTTAGTCTAAGTCTTTTTTAAAATCTGGATTCGTTGGATTTGAAATAACAATTTTGATTGATTACTGTCAAGAAAAAAAAATGAGACCTTGATAAGATTTCGGGTAGTAATCAGTCGTCATTAAAAAATACTGCTGTCCAGTTTGGGTAGTTCGTCTAATCGATTGGACATGGCCGACAGCTTTACGGGTTATGAAATGATAAATTGACGGAATGTCAAATCTATCACGAATTGGATTGACTTTGAAGTATTTTTCTTGTTTTGTTTAAATTTTTAATTTTTTTTTTCTAAAAATGATTGAGATGAATTTTAACCCTATCGTCCCCAAAATATGTATATTGTACGCAATAGAAGGTCTCTTATCATCATACGAGTATACTGAGTAGAGTATATATTGAGGGGATTTATGTTGAGCTTATCATTTTCTGAGTTAATTGATTGAAATGAGACTGATTGAATCAAGAGTTGAGTTTGCCACATTACGATATCAATTTGACATTTTTATTTCTAATATTAAAAGGGGTGTTTTGGTGGGAAGAGTGAAAATATAAAAAAAAAAACAAACGAGAGGAAGTTCAAGATAAGAAATTCTTTTCGATGGCGCCAAAGTGTACTCGTAGACTTTATTTTGGTTTTTAGAGTTTTTTTTTAATTGTGAGATTTCTTTCTTAATTTATTTCTTATTTTAAGTGCTTTTGATTTTGAAATCGTACAATCATTAAAACATAATTTTTGATTCATTAAAGTTGATGATACGAAATAAGAAAAGTAATCAGCTCAATAAAACAAAAAATAGCTTGTGCGTTGGACTGTCATGATGGAGGGTTTGGTTCGACTCCAGCTACTCCATAGGAATTGTCACTAAAAATGAGTTTTCCGGATCTCTTTGGAAGAAGAAAATAATTCTTCAAAAGAATCTATTGCCATGAAAAGTGTTTCTCATCTTAAGCGTTTGGATTCGGTAGAAAATTGTGGATCGTCTCCATTCCTCGCACACAGAAATGATTGGGAATTGTAAGGCCCTAGCTCCTGATTACGTAAGAGCTGTTGTGGCTCAATTGTATGTACATGCGAAGCATCTTTTTAAGGATAAATTTTGTTCGCTTCAGACCAAGGAAGCCCGTGAGGGAAAAATGAAGAAATCTACGTTGAAGAGCCTTGAATTTCTGGGAATGTGCCCAGAATAGGCTTGAATATTCAAGGAGAGGGCTAACAATTGAGTTATAGAGATTTTGTCAATATAAAGGGTAACATAATTTTGTATTCCATCGTTTCACAAAATCCAGAACAAAAAAATTCATTTCCTATTGAAATATATTAGAATCAGCAGGGCAAATCGATCCATTTTTACGTTATAGGAGTGAGTTGAAAATAGTTTAGGGGATAAGCCGATAACTTGAAGGTCTTTCAACTTCATTTTGGATTAGATTCTAATCAACATGGGATGGATATGCATCTATAGACTATTTTACCATCGGGCTAGACTGGTATAAAAGAGACCTTTATGATACAGTCTTCGTCATTCATAGTGAGAATAAATATCAATGGTACAAGTTGGCTTGTATCATTGATATTTATTGAATATTGATTGAATTCGCCAACAATTATTATATCATCGGAAGGGCTGGTATTACTGGTATTAAAAATGGAATCGAACGCGTCCACAACTAGTTGAGAGAGTTAAACAGTCTAAGAGGATCTAATAAAAAAGTATTTTTGGAAATTTTTGATAATGCAGAATTCTGCGACAAAATTTTCTTCTTTCAAAACGTAGACTTTATTGAAAGAAGGCCTAGCCGGCAAACACTGTTCCAACGCATGATGGCTATATACTTGGAAGGTCACATTTAAGAACCACACCTGTCAGAATGAGACGAGAGTGCTCTACTTCGAGTCTTCATTAAGAGTGATTTCCTTTTCAAAAACGAAAATTTTGTTGTCATTCCCTCCAAATAGAATTAGGGAATCAAACCATTGAGCATTCAATTCGAAAGAGTGCTGAGCGATGTTGTTAGCTTGTTGTCCTCAGTTTGTGATCAGATCAATCTATCGGATTTTTTGCTTCCTTATTTCAATATCAAACAGCTCTCGATTCGTCTACCGTTCATGATTTAATTTGATTTGTGGCCAACGAATCTTTAAGATGTACCTTAGACAGCGGATCACAAAAACTTATACATTTTTTAAAGATTTTAGTCGAGATTTTCTATGTTTCACACGAAAATGGATTTAGCGTTGAAAACCTTCAAGTTTAACCAAACTAGCCATTGTGGTGGTATCAGCTTTCAGGACTTCAGCTGGTATTGCCATCAATTCCAACTCCTTTTTACTTGCGATATAGGTACTATAGGGCAAGTTCTGCATTTGGAAAAAAAATCGAACTCGAGATTTTGATCAAAGTTGACATTACGATGATAGCGAAGACGAAAAAAGTGGGTCCGACAATTCCGTCTGTCTGTCTGTATGTCTGTATGTCTGTACCTCTCACTACAGCCTAAACTATCAGAGGTATTTTCTTCAAAATTGGTAGTTAAGGGTCTTCGGTGATTCCTTAGAGGAGAAATTGAAATTTTTTGTTTTAGCTCCAAAACTAAAGGTACCCCCCATACACCCGTAATGCAAAATCTTATTTATCTCAAAAACGGCTCCAACGATTTTGATAAAAAAAAATAAGTGTGATATTATGGACATGGACTACATTTTGGTCAACAAAAATTTTGGGGTAAAATGTTATTAGGGGTACCTGCCATAGAACCGTTTTTTTGATTTTCGACTTTCTAATTAACGGCTCTAATGATTTTAACCCAAAATTTTTAGCAGGAGTTCCCTTAAGTTTAAAATAATATTGTATATAAAAATATTCGAAAAAATATTTATTGGGTTTTAAAAAAAAAAAAAAATTTTTTAAATCAATATCTTCAAAACCTATGAACGATTATTTTTTGAAATTATTTCCTAAAACCAATATTATTAAATACTTAAAATTCGCATCCCACATTTTTTTCTTGAAAAATTTTAGAGAAATTTCTTATATAAAAAATTTATTTACTAAAAAAACGATTTTTTAAGGTTTATTTGCATAAATTCATACTTTTCCGGAAACCAGACGGCAATTTTATGCATTTGAACATTATTATCTCAATAAATCCATGTTTTATATTTATAAAATGTATCTTAAATTCCAAAGTACTTTTACATAAGAGCAAGTTCGTGCGATCCAGTCGTGCATTTTATTTTATTTGTTGAGAAGGTTAATTAGGCTTGGATTTTTGTTGCTGCTGGAGGATCTGTGTCAATACCCCTTTAAGATCGGGGCAGTTCATTTACTTAGAAGACCATTTCAGCACTCTGTTCAAGGGAATTCTCATCGGGTATTGCACAAAATTGTTCCTTCAATACTCGTATCTGATCTTCAATTGATTTCAAAAGATTGCCAATCACATTAAATTACGGCTTATGTTGCTTTTCTTTCCGACAACCTCTTTAGAAATTTGGTACAACTGATTTATGTTCGCATTTTTTTGCGAGACCAACCAACATCTTTTTCCTGATGTGACTACCCAGCGATAGGCTGTGCTATTAAGGCCATTCCGTACTGGAGCCAAATTACAAAAAAATGTTATCGATCGCTCGATGACGTAAGCGGTAATGCCAAACTCACATAATTCAGTCACGTATTACTCGAAAACTGATGCGGTAATTTTGCCCCTGGTTTCGCAATTTAGCATTTCCTTGGGGTCTATCTCAGCATTTATTTTCATCTTCAATGATTTGGAACGCACGATTTTATTCCATTTGTCTTGGGATATCCAGAAGTCTCTGACTCGCGCCCTTCTACGAAGGCTTTTAAATATCGCACATTCGCTGCACTCTCATGATGTGGTCGATTTGGTTATCGGTTCGACTATCAGCAAGTTGCAAGTCTTTTGCTTAAATGCAGCTCCACCCAGCACAAGTCGATTGGTGTTACAATAGTCGACAGGCAAATCTGCATTTTCGTGGCCATTTTCACATAATTTTCTGATCCGATTTGGGCACTACGAAGTTTTTATTTTCACAGTCCAAATTTTGTTTCACTTAGGAAACCATTTGTCTGGTAAGCTTTGTTTAAACTTATGAAAATTTGTATCTAAAAAGGGGAATACGCCAAATCTTGCCTGCAAGCTTGAAAAGTAGCAACAATCAAAATCGGGTCGTTTAAAATTTCAAATTATTGTAATTTACCCCCTTTTTGTGTCCAGTTCGACTGTCCTATGAACTTTTGTTCATTATGTACTCTTTCCGTTGATCGAAAAAATGGTATCTATAACTTACATAAATTCATTCGTTCATTAAATAATCTCTTCAAAACAAACCTCACTCTGCACATATTTCAGAAAATTCCATCAAAACCAACTGAGACCTGTTAAGTGGAAGAAAACACAATCCTAGGTATACTGCTTCCTACTTATCCTACCAATATCATAAATGTGAATGTATGTTCGTCTATTCTATTCTACCACGTTCGAACAACTGAACAGATTCGAATGAAATTTAGCATAGAAGTCTTATGTCTTACAATATGTTATATGATGTTTTTTTTTTGTCATAACCCGAAGGGAATGCGGACGGAAAAGAAAAAGACAGCGAAGTAGGCGACTAACAGATTGTCATTTATATAAAAAAAAAAAATATATCTGTCAACAAAGGTGTAGAAAATTCTTAGCCTTGAATTCACAATAATATTCTTCCGAAAAACCCACACATATCAGAGAATACAAACAACAAAAAAAAAAAGATATTATCTAAAACCGTTTAATCCTAAAGTTCATAGGATACAACAAAACCATTTATTTGTGTTTGGTATTTTACAAGAATGTCATTCCTGGGAATTATGTCCTTGTCAGTCATATACTTCTAAAGTTCACAATTGTAATTCCCATTTTTTTGTTCTCGAGCGAGCTCAACTAAATGTCATAAAAGAATTCATCCAAATCTGTGAAATCGAAGTCATTTTTCCAACACAGTTGGATGCATTCACGGTAATGTTCAATACGTCATACCTAAAAACATATGTACGCTTCTTCATTTGCCAACACCAAACGACAAGTTGTTGGCTTCCTTCCTTCAACTTCAGCTATTGGTGTGTTCCGGATGTCGTATGCCCATCATCGATCTCAAAATGCTCTGGCACGAAATTCATCATCATCATCATCGTCATCGTAGTCATTTTTGAGCTCTGATTGACAGTTTCAAATCGTTTAACAGTCGTTTCCTTCTGTCTGTCAAAAAATTCGTTTGACATTTTTCATTTTTTCTTCTCTCTCTCATCTTGGTCGCCTGTTGATGATGATGATGTCGTCAATCGATGTTTCTCTAGTCTCTGGGAAAAGTTCATCCGATGTAAGTTCACTGTTGCGGGCGTTCATAGGGAATCCTACAGGTAAATCAAACACCGACAATGATACACGAAAAATTTGTTCGATTGACAGATTCTTTTTTTTTTTATTTTGTTCGAAATGTCACAATTCGTCGATGAGTGTGAACGGAGAAGGGTGGTATGATGGTGTTGGAGCCTTGGATGGCTTGACGGCAAGTCGGCGGCACCTCTGATATAATTTTGATGGATTAATTATCGATCAATTGTGCATAGAGTATCACCAGATAGATTGAATCCAACGCCCGTGGATACAAAGCGTCATTCTATGATGAATGATTGAGCTTTACAACTTTGACATTGATTCAGCCGTTGCGCCATCCAGGGAGATAGATACAAACATATGTACGAGTATATTGTTTGTTCCGGGTCAACATTTAGCTATGGTTCTGCTCTCAAACCAGAAGGTGCACATTTTTGTCGATAGTGTAAATGTCTGGCAGTCAATCAAAAATTCAATAGATAACCAAGCCGCCTCATGGTTGAGGTGGTGGGAATGGTTTTGCCTGATGAAATTGTGCGCGACTCTTTTTGGATTGGGGATTTTTTTTTTGCTGGGTGCGAGAGTTTCGAGTTGATGAATGAGTCAATACGATTGAGGCAGGAGGGCTTTTCGGCTATACCTGAAACCATAACGTTATCAAGATTTTTGTTGGTCTATTCATTATAGAGCTAAATGAATCAAATGATTTGTGAAATTTGTTTTATTTTTTTTTCGGTGTGATGAAATTGATTGATTTGGTATCTAAGTCATAAAGCTTGCTGCTAAGTGCGCGGGTCTAGGTAGGTTGAATGATTACATTATAGATATTTTTTTTTTTTTTTTGCATTTTAACACCGCTGATTGAAAATGTTTTGCATACCTAATGATATAGATTGATTATGATCGAAAGGTGATTTTATGAGAGATAGTAAAAGGGTGTTTACTCATTGAATGACATGCGGTGTGAATATGTAATGTATTTATACTTTGAAGTGTGTCATTTGTTTGAGGAAGTTTGCAAGTATTGGAGAGTCTAATGGAGCTCCACAGAAACTGGTTAACTGAAAACTATATTGAACTTAGATAAAGTTGGACAAATTCGAATCAGTTATTAAAAGGCACAAATAATTTAAAAACAAAATCCAGGAGATAAATATTTGAGTTATGTATAAATTCTGTATGGACTTATTGGAACATTACGCCTATCTCTTCAAATTCAGCGTAAGCTTAGGTTTCTATTGAAGTTGGTATGTATATAAATGAATGCTTTTACTTTAACCATACAACACATTGACCATGAGTTCTTACTTACTTCAAATATCAGGAAGGGTCTTCGATATGGCAGCTTTTCAACTTCTACAATTCAGAGCTCAAGATAAAGATAAAGCCAACTGGCATTCAGGAAGGCTTGATCTTAAGGCTGCATGTTACGATATTCTTGTCACCTCTAACTTGGATGGTGATTGTCCAAGATTTTCTTGATTAAAACGTTGTTCTCAATTCGATTGATATGACCTATCCAGTACAGCGGATGTACATTTGTACTACAGCTTCTAGATTTTGCAGTTGGATTTCTACATCTTTTCAAATAGGACAAAATATTGTCTCGAAATGAGCCAGTATCAATTCTCTCATTCTGTTTGTTGTCAAACATATCACGCCCTAATGTATGAGTCTCCTTATCAGTGTAGAAGATTTTGAAGAGTGGAACTTAAAGGCTTTGAATCAATTTATTTCGCAAGCAGCAGCTTCCTAGAGTATGTTTTCATAAGAATTTCCTTAAAGTGTCAATCGTTGAGCCAATTTTTGCTCCGAGGTAGATGAATTCCTAAATTTCTTCTCTTCCGCAAAGTTGTGAAATCATGTCCTCGCCGTTGAACTGATGTTTGTTTGTTAACAGTATCCACTTGATAAAACTTTAAAGAGTTCTAACATGGAAAACTGGGATGGGTGAAGCAAAGTGTTTGAATCGACTGGGCTCTTATGCGTTGGAAAAAATTGAAGTTAATAAAACGACAACTTTGAAGAAATTACTTGCACTCGAACTATTCCATTAGCATACAAAATAGCGAAAAGAACCTTGAATTTCTGGATACATATTCTGTATGTCTCCGACGAACGCCTTAAAAAAAAGTCCTATAATGAAATTTTCAGAATCCATCTTCCGACTGAGCGAACAAACTGAGATCACAATTTACGAGTAAGAACCATTTAATGGGTAATTTTATTGATGTATGGAAACAGAAAATCTTAGCAGTCATAAGAAGATCTCACGAAAGCATCCTGGAACATACAGGAGAGAATCTTAATAGAAGATGATTTCGTCAGGAAAGCAACTAACTCGACTTCCTGCTGTTACAAATGATTTTTGCCTAGAAAATATACAGCAATCAGACCGTTCCCACATGGAATCATGTTGCAAATAAGGTGGGCCAACAGGTATGCCCATAGGATAACTTCACGGTGATAGGCATAATGTTTGACCCAACGAACATTTGTACGACTTGTAACACTCATGGAGATGACACAATTGATCACTTCCTCCTAAGATGCCCTCTAACAGATTGATGACCAGCCAAAGCAGGTTAAAAACTGTTTGCAAAATCTAATAGTTGGAAAAATCTGTTTAGAAGCACAGTGCCTCCTACCGTATGCTCTGTGTACTTGAAACGAGATTGACGAATTCGCGTGAAAATCCTCATCCTTAACAAAATCCTGAATATTTCAAAGTTCTGAATATTTCGGACCAGTTATTCTCTTTGCAACATGAGTATTTCAATATCACGTGACACTGCTGGATCAGTTTTCGCCGGAATCCCAAGTTCAACCATCGCCAAGATGCATGCTATCGAATGCGATTTTAAACTCGATGAACATTTATTGAGTCTCAACTTGAAATTCTTAAGTTTTTTCCGCGATTTGCTTGAACGTGAAGATTAAGTCTATGCTAGATCTGTTAGGGCGGGTATCACACGTCGTACTTGTCGAATAAAGTATTGCAGAATGACTTCAGACGTTTGGAAATGGACGTTGGATAGAATATTATATGATAGTTCTTCCAAGACATACGATATAATTGTTTGTAGATGCGAGAGACACTGATAGTTCAGTCTTCGGCCCAAATTTACTTGATGATTGGATGCATGTACCCGGTCAAAACAACATGACTGTATTTGAAGTATCCTGTTGGTGAACCATCAACTTCTTCGGTCTTATTGCCTTCAAGGTTGTTTAAAGATCAAGCTACTTCTTCTATATTGCGCACTGGAACTATTTCTTCATTGATTACTCATATTGGTACCCATTCAGAAGCTATTTGAAATACTGGTTCAATACATCTAGTCTACTGTTTCCCATGCTTCGATGCTTAGATTACTTTAATGCATTCCAAACTTAAGACCAGCAGCGAGTTACTTGGTTTTTATATAAAATCTTAGAATGTTGTTTCGATCACGAGACCCTTCGGATTTCCTTAAGGTCAGGGGCTGTGTGTGCTCCTTTCTTTCAACGCAGGATCTTCTTTCCTTTTCTTCTTCTTGATCGATACTCTCACTGCTTTTTTGTTCCGCTGCAAAGTTTTGGCATGTGCATCTTCCTTCACTTCTTTCGCTAGAAGGCATTAATAGTAATTCTAGGGGATCTTTCTCTGTGGTGGTTGTTAATCTACGGTGGTTCCGACTGCCTCTTTGATGACATCGAGGCACTGCGATCACTGAATTTTATGTTAGGTGTACATCCGAAAGCTTCTTGCTAGGGTTCTCTCTGTAGATTACAGAAATTCCAGGTATGCTAAGCCGTTACACTGTCTAAAGTACAAAAAAAAAAAAAATAGTTTACCCTAATTAGGGAACGTTTTGGCATTCGAAATTTACACATGAAATATTTAGATGTCAGATACGGCCGATTTGGTTGGTCGCCCGTTTAAAAAGTGCAAGCTTGAGTTCTGGAAACCTATAGTACCTGCTTTATTTTTTTATAATTTGCACACACTCAAGGGATTATGACTACCTTTATAATGTTATGGTATAACACAGTACGAGCGCTTAGGTAAACTGGAGTTGATTTAATGGGAGATGTCGATGGACATTGGTCTTCAAAGCTTGTATCTGGACGCAATCCGTTTGAACACCTTATGATAACCACAATGTGCAGAAATCACATTTAGTCGGACAAATCGAGAGGGGCACACATTTTTGTAATGAGGCTAAAGTGAGAATCTTTATAATTATTTGACAGTACGTCCGAATGACAAGCTGCTGCGAAGTTAATTACCAACAACTTATCAATCTTCCTTAGTCTCTTAGTCTTTCTTTAATTTTAATAATTCCACTATAATACCAATTTTGAAGAAGGCAACAACTAAGGAGTTCTCCGACTAGAGTACAAATATTGTAATATAATTCAAAATGAAATTTGAAGAGGAAAGTTAGTTCCTAGTTTCCTACCATAATTAGGTTTTAAAAAACAATTATTTCGTCCCAAAAACGTAATTTTTTGTTGAACTTGACTTAGGTTAGTATATCTTAACCTTTATAGATCGATTTAAAGTCAGAAAGGGAACCTTTAGTTCATCCAGAGTTTCAACAGATTTGGTGGGTTAATTTTGATTAAAAGCCATATTTAAATTTACCGAAAAACATATGTACGAGTATGTATTTCAGGAGTTACCTCGAGTTAAGCCACAAAAATTAGAACTGGGCCTTGAGTAACACACAAATATATTGAAATCGTCTCGAAGACACAGCTGCTTTTAAGCAAATTTAATTTACCATCAATTCTCAAACCCTGACAGATCGAAATTTACAATAAATGTCAAGATGTATCTTCTATATATGTACTATACAAGCAACCCCCACATTCAGCTTATGCCAAGCACCTCTCAGCCGAACCCGGAATATACATTAAGGCACCAAATGTTCCTCTCACTCATTCAATTTATCGACATAAATTTGAAGCTACATTGTCTCTATAAGCTGGAAATTGCCACGCCATCTATAGCTGCCGCTGCCACTGAACCACAAGAGATCGTCATTGTCAACGTAATCGACGTAACAAGTTCAGTGCAACTTTATAGCAAATTTTCGACGACACATTCAAATCGTGACTAGGTGTGTTTCATGATGGACAGCGTCATGCTGATTGCGACTGAGTGCGGCTGTGACTGCACTGCTGCTGCCGACACAGATTCAACAAAAAACAAAGTCAGTTTAATTTGAATGTCGAGCTAATGCAACAGCTTCACAGATATAGAAAAATTCCAATAAATTTGCCGTCATCATCGCACGATCTATTGACGAAAAATTTAGAGGTTTGTTCGACTTCCTTCAGACACAATCAAATAACTTTACGTTGACATAATTGTTTTTGTTTTTAGTGCACTTTCAAAAATTCTTCCCTAATTATCTGACGAAAAAGGCAACTTGAAACGTGTTTTTTTAGGAATAAAGGAAAATGTTTTAAAAAAAGGGTTTTGTTGACTTACTCCGATTTTGATATTTTGAATATTGTTTTTTGAATTATTGCCAGATTTTGAATAGCTTTGTCCCATAGTTGAGTGTCTAAATACTAAATACGAAGTCTGCTGGCTGTCTTGCATAACCTTCCAACAATGGCTCTTTATTTAGACAAAAACAAAAAACCCAACCAACCAAAATGATAATCCCATCTTCCACTACAGAAAAACACTCATTTTCAACTTCATCACTCATCAAGGATTCATTTGACCATCAGGCTACCATCGCTTAAGATCCAAAAAATCATAAACACATATCCTCTGCTTCAAATCATTCGCTGTCACTTGATGTACCACACTCCACTCCATATTCAGGGTGGACTTTGAGTCCTTCAATTCCATTTGATCGATCCTTCATATTTCATCTGCTGCCAGTCATCATATACTTTTGTCATTCAATAGAGCTTTTCCTCCCAGAAACATCTCATCTTTGTTGCTCTTCATCATCTTTTTGTCCTTGGGAAATCATCTCGTCATCCAGAGGACCAAAGCAGAGTGAGACAAATAAAAAAAAAACAGTTAGAGACTCCTCCAACTGTTATCTGTCGTTGCAAGAGCTTCATTTTCATCATTCTGTCCATTTTCTTCATCGACAAAAAAAATGTAAAAAAAAAAAACAGAGATGAGCTGCTGAGCTGAGAAAGTATGTGACGACGACGACGTAGATTGATTGAAAACAAGAACAGTGCTGAAAAGATGATGAATATCCTTAGAAAAGGACATCGTCGAAAAGACTTCGACTCCAACGGCCAAGATGAAGACGACGACAACGACAACGACTGCGACTCCGACGAGCAATGCACAATGACCTCATATCTTGGCCATCAATCACGCGTCACTTCATCAAATTGGAATTCACATCGTTCGAAACCTTTAACCCACACCCCTTTATCCTTCGACAGAAAGACAACAACAACAACAGAAAAAAACACCGATGTCTTGGGAGAGTTGGACGTTAATAATCTAAAGATTTATGGAGAAATCTATTTTCGTTTCGCGAATGCCACAATCTTTTTTTCCTCGTAAACATGTCAATTTGGACAGAATTACGATGATTCAAGTGACTTTTACTGACCTCACCCACCATGTAACCCGGTTAAATACTCGTTAAATCCATCAACCAAATGAGGCTTCTATAATTTCAAAGTAACACAAAATAAAAACAACCTTAAGCCTTCTTAAATATTTGCTTATCTCAACAAAATTGTGCAAACATATATAGCGTGGATGCAATTTGTTTGATTTGATTTCGTTTTCCAAGGAAGTGAGTGCAAATTCTAGGGAAAGGAACAGTATGTTTGACAAGAAGGTAGATGAGATATAATATAATATATTTGAAATTAACTTTATACATAGTTTAAGAACTATTTTAACAAGTTTATTTCGAACTTAGGGGCACAGTTAAATTTCATTAGAAAAGTTTAGGTATCTTGAGGCAGGTTAAGCATATCTTGCAACAAAGTTCTAACTTTTTTTGTTAAATTTGTATAGCTTTGATAGATATGTTGTTCGCCTATGGGATATTTACAGAACACTCATTGAAATCTAGATTTCGAACAAAAAGACCGAAAAATCTTTTCAAATGCAGAGATGAGACAGTAAGTCTGAATATTAATCTTAAGGGGATTTTCATCCGGGTTGAGCCTTTAAGTGAGGTTGAGGAAAATGAACGAGCAGACGATCTAACCAAGGCAAGAATGAGTGCTTTTAAGCTAAATTATATGGATATGGCTCAGATACGGACTGAAATTAGTATTCTCTGTTTTGTTAGAATTGCAGTGAAAATAAAATGCACGACTGGGTCGCACGAACTTGCTTTTATGTAAAAGACTAAGAATTTAAAAAATGAATGTTATAGAGAAAACCTGTTCATAAGCATAAAATTCATTTTTTAAATGACCAAAAAAAACTTTTTTACTAGTTGGAGCTAAAAAATAGGTTGCCATGTCATTCAAGAAAATATTGAATTATGTAAGAACAAAAATTATAAGTATTGTTAGTGGTTTCTTAAAAAAATAAGCTTTTTTATACAAAATTCTTAAAACATTTTTAAGAAGAACTTTTTTTAGGTTAACTCAAAGTTTTTAATACTATTATAATAAAATAAAATAAGAATAAAAAATAAATTTCCATGAAAAATACTAAGCCGATTTTCAGATACTGAATTTTCCAAAAAAAAAATGGATTTTTTTTTTTTTTCAAAAATTAAAAAATGTTTTTTTTTTTTTTAGTCTTTAAATGCAATGTTTCTTAGACTTTTTAGAAGGTTCTCTATAAAATAATTTCATTAAAATCCCTTCGAAAGGTTCTATGGTAATACTATATTAATTTCAAAATTTTTATAGATCGTAAAAATTAAACGAAAGAAAAAAATTTTTATCAAAATATTTGGAATCGTTTTCGAGAAAAATACGATTTTCGAAAACCATTTTTTAACATTTGTATGGTGGGTACCATTATATTTAGGTAAAACAAATATTTTTTTCTCAAATCTTATAGATTATATTAAGAAACTTTTATGTATCAATGGGGTTTTCGAAATAGAGATTCCAAAAAAAAATTTGGAAAATTTTTTTAAAAATTCAAAAAAAAAAAAAAATTAAATTTAAGTACGAAATAATGTTCAAACTAATATTAATATTCAAAATTATTAAAATCGGTTGTACAGCTTTCGAGAAAATCAAAAACAAAAAAAAAATAGTTCCAAGGGGGGTTACAAAAATAAACATTTTTTGGAAAATCTTGAGTTCGATTTTTTTTTAAATCCATAACTTGCCTTATGGGTTATGGTACATACCTATAAGTTGCAAGTAAAAATGGGGGCTCACGAAAATTTGGGAGGTGCTCGTCCTCGATGATAACTATTATAATGAAAATAGTAGTAATGCAAAATATGCACTGAACCCACTGTTAAATAAAGTTGGGATATATTCTGTCAATCTTGCCAGTCGCAGGAACTTGCTCTTCTTTTTATAATTTTGCCCATACTACAGGGACTATGGAGAGGATTTAAAAGCAAGCACGCTTCGTTCGGTGAAATGTATAATCAGATCACCAGTGGACCTGTTGCTTCGAAAGCCTTATTGCCGGCCATTAAGAAGTGTCGTTCTTCAAGATATTTATTTAGTAAATAATTTATCAGCGTTTACATGACCCTAGATAGAAGGCATGTATGTGCAATTGGACGATAGTTAGAGGGGGAGAAGATTAGCCTTTTTTTAGGGACAGGCTGGACAAATGCTGTTTTCCATCCATTTGGAAAGAGACCAGTAGAGTACGAAAGATGAAAATGTTATTTCGTAAATTTTTTAGTAATGACCAAAATTTGAAATTTGAACTGTTAATTCCATATGTTCAGTCACCAGGCAGTCACCATTTCTCAATCAACCTGTTTTACTCGGTTCAAAGGATTTAAATTCCTTATTTGATACGTTTGTAAAAGTACCCGAAAAACAAAATGGGACATAGCCCCCCGTTATGCCTTGTCATACCTTAGTGACTGAAGTGTCCCTAAGGTAAGACATAAGTATCAAATTCGATTTGGTTTTAATGTCTCATTTATTTAGGACATAAGTCCATAAAATAAAAATTGGAGATTATGTCCAAAGTAGTTATTTCCCTATGCCATATTTAAAATAAAACCATGTTTATCCAATTCGTTCGATTTGACATCCCTGTTTGAGTCACATTTGCGTTTTGATGATATGAAGTGGCCAAGTGAAGTGGCAGGTATCTTTGGTTCGAGTTTCAGCCAGAGCTCTAAGTACCAAGGCTAAGGCTCTCTATAAGCCGTCATAATCCCAAATACTCTCGGCATTTAAAAAATAAATATTCGTCAAGATATAGCGGAGTTATTTCCCGATTTGTGGAAAAGTTAAAAATGAGTACTGAATGACATTTTCACTCCCTTCATAATGTCAATTAATCATGAATATGCTTTATTACCTTCGTTTATAGAAAATGAATGACCCTGTAAAACATGGCAGCCTGCATCAATCGTATCGAATTACATCTCTCTTTATGTCTGTTAACCTACATACTTGTAATCCCCTCTGTATATTTTCTGTGTCTGTGTTTGTTTCAGTCGATCCTTCACTCTAAAAAAATTTTATTTTAAGATTGCTCATCGAGATGACTTTTATGGACAACAAACCAAACAAAGAGCTATAAAATGTATTATTATTATTTTTTTCAGATTTCATATCATTTCACTCTTGATGCTGACTTGCCCGCTTAGGTCATAAAAACGAGAATTTAACTTGTTCTTTCATCTGACAGGCGTATAGCCTCATCAATGTCAATCAAAAATTGCTCCTCTCTGACAATAAAGCTGGCGCTGGCTGGTTGTGCTGAGTCAGAAAATTCGTTATAAAAATTCAAAAGCTCTATTCGACCTTTTTTTTTTGAAGAAATCAACCATCCAAAAAGAGCGAGGGAGACAACAAAAAAAATTACTCACTTGGCTGTCAGTTGCAGGACGTCAACGTGTGACACATTCTTGGAAGGAAGTAGTTATGCTGCCTGCTACTGCTGTTGCTGCTTCTGACGTCAGTCAAATAATTTTCCTACGTATGTTTGTCATTATTGGGATGAAAAAAAGCTTCCAATTGGTTCCTGAGTACTGTTTCTGCTTCTTTTTATTGTAAACTTTACTTAAAAGTACTTACAGATAGAATAGGGAAAGAGAATGACTGACACTGACGACCAACGACGACGATGCAGTTGACATTGACAATTTCAAATGCACTTTTACCCACACCATAACGTACCACCACACAAAAGAGAATATGTACAGATACTTTCGAATGTCGGAAAACTATTGAATGAGTGACTGAAATGTCAGACTGACTTAGACAGTGAAGTTCAACAACTGACAGGTGACATGAAGACTGTCGGATAAGACAAAAAGCAAAAGAAGAAAGACTGCAGCACTGTTCGAAAGATATTGCATTTTAGGGGTAGAAGAACTTATGCTGTTCCTTCTCGGTGACAAAATGACTATGACGATGACGATTGAGGGTTGTGTGTGGTTGGAACAGATAAACTTCGTACAATTATTCTAAGGTAACATTTGAAATTGCATTTCTTCTGTCTTGCCATCATAGAAAGAGATAGTTGATTTAAGCACAAAAAAAAATCATCGAACGACTGAAGCTTCTGAATTAAAAAGACCATCGGGGTTAATTGATATTGAAAGTTCCTCGTCTGAAGGATGACGGCTGACATTTGGACGGTTTTTCACCACTGGGGTTTTGTGTTGGTAATCGAACAGTTTTTCTGATTGAAATTCTTTTTTGTTTGATGGTTGAATTTTATTGGCAACAAATGAATGATTGAAGTGTCCATGATTTTGTTTGGAAGGTGAAATCTGGTAGATTGTCATGTTTTTTCATTTTGTTTCATACAAAACTTTTTTTTTATAATTAAATGAAAGTGATTGTGTTATGAGAAAAAATTGCTGATGCTGAATTTACAAGAATGACAAAAGGCTGTTAGTTCTGCCAGACTTCTTTTCTGTAAGTAGTCAATAATGATTGTCACAAAAATATCACGAATAGAAGCAAGTTTGAATATTGTCATTGTCATTTAAATATTATACTAGTATCATTTTCTAAATAATGAATGATAGCCTGTAAAGAAGAATGAACTTTGTTAGGCTTCAGGAAAACGGCATCAGTTTATCTCTCCAATCTTGTTCTTATTTAATGGAGAACACGTCGTATTCTACTTTGTCCGGATATTTAGGGCATGATTATAGAGTCTATAGAATTCCTTTATTTTGAGTTGCCTCATCTTCGAATCGTACATCACATATCAGTTTCTTGTCCATTGAAAAAAGTATTGGTGACAGAACAGAGCCTTGCCTGTTTCCATTTTAAAATCATGTCACAATTTTTTTCTGTGCAAAACATGACTTTTGAATTCATCGTATCTTGTCTTGATAGTAGCAATATATTTATCTAAGTTGGGCTTTATTCCCGAAACAAGGAAGCTATCGAAGGGCTTTTAAAAATACTTTTTAGTCATAGTTTTTGTCATAGAGATAGTCTCTAATTTTCTCGGGAGCGATGTTGGCTATTAACTGGGCAACTGCAAAAACAGAGAACAGTCTTCAAATTTCGCTCTGTAAAGGCCTTTTTTCTTCAAAAGCTTTACAATAATTATGGTATTTTACAATTATGGTGGGTTCTCTCAGAATCACAACCTCATAAGTGGGTTCTTGTTTGCATTGGAACTTCTCAGAAGATCTCTGAGGAAAAAGTCAATTCATACGTCTTGATCTTCTTCAGTGGAATCGAGTGGAAATTTGCAGAGAGATCAGTTAGTATTTAAGTCGTTTCTTGGGATTTACGAATTAAAGCTACCATCAAATGGTGATCCTGGGCAATTCCCATATCTTTCTCCATGCCTCTGTTACCAACAAAAGGACCTATAACAATCTTCCTTTGAGTCGACACTTGCCTTACTATCTGGGAAGCCTTTTGTTTAATAAATGTATACCATTAGTGTCATGGAGTATGTTAATTTTTTGGCAGTTTGTAAATCAAGCAAGGATTTAAAATTGGTATTGCTCAGTTTTGTACCGTTTAATTTTACTGCCACTACTCTTATAAATTAGTCTCGAAGCCAAATACATGTCAATATCACATTATACTCCGATGGCAGGAAAGGGAGTAAAAATTACTCTCGCAAAGGATTAGGCGTATTCATGTCTTACTTATGACCTCTTCCTGTAGCAATTGAATTGTGTTAGTTCTGTGATGATAGAAAATAAAGCGTTTTCCAATAAGAGGTGTTATTTTGATATTCAAAGAAAAATGGCATTTTTGGAGATAAATGATCGGATGTTTATTTCATTATAAAGAGGAAGGTATGCCGTTAATAATGGAACACAACATCAGCCAAATGGCCGCCAAGACCACGCTTATAGGACCATATCCTTTTCATGAAATTTTCCATAACCAAATCGCAAAGTGGCTGCCCTATGTCCTCGATAGCCTCACGAATTTCATCTTTGAGGTCTTGAATCGACGCTGGGCTGTTGGCGTAGACCTTATCTTTCACGTGGCCCCAAAGGAAGAAGTCGCAAGGTGTTAAATCACAAGATCTCGGTGGCCAATTGTGATCACCTCTTCGAGAGATAACACGGTCCGGAAACTTTTCCCGTAAAAGATCGATGGTTTCATTGCTTGTGTGGCACGTAGCGCCGTCTTGTTGAAAGTAAACGTTGTCCAGATCAATACCATCCAATTCAGGCCATAAAAAATCATTAATCATCTCTCGATAGCGCAATCCATTGACCGTAACTGTTGCTCCAGCCTCATTTTCGAAAAAGTAAGGTCCAATGACCCCGCGGGACCATAAACCGCACCAAACAGTCACGCGTTGAGGATGGAGAGGCTTTTCAACAATAACTCTTGGGTTTTCCGAGCCCCAGATGCGACAGTTTTGCTTGTTGACGTAGCCTCCGAGGTGGAAATGGGCCTCATCAGTCAAGATGATTTTTCGATGAAATTCCGGTTCATTTTCATGCATTTCAAGGACCCAATTTTAATAATTTCAATGCGTTGTTGAAGCGTGTATCGTTCCATTTTTATTAATAGCGTAGTTTCTACTTGTCAAATGTCAAAAAATGACACCTTCAAAAGTGACAGCTACCGAAATAGCGGGCTATTCAAAATAACACCTCTTATTGGAAAACCCTTTACAACGTAACAAACAGAAAAAAATAACAGACTCGTTCATTGACCGTTTTTGTATGGAAATGATCTCAACTCATTCTTATAAATGAATATAATTTAAATAAATTCTGTTATTTTATTTTCCAATATGACATAATCTTAAAATTCTGGTTTACTTAGAAACTTGATTCCATCATAATGACATTGGACATATCACAAGGTCCTCACATCCCACATAATCATAACCATTAACCCAATTCCACTAATCATCGTCGCCTTATATAAATACAATCCGTTCTCAATCCTTTAAATCATCATCACAATCATTAACACAACTGCCACTGCATATGATGACTATTAATCATTTGGCATATAATACAAGGAATATGTCAGCTCATTCGCCTCTGGCAATCATTCAAACTGACACAAAAACTGGAACTCGAGAATAAACTGGACTAAATTTCATTCACACAACACAAATTCAAACGCACACAATCTTTTATTGCTGCTGTTTGTGCTGCTTCTGCTCGGCCAGACCAATTGTCACATCTAATCCAACATCAATGTTTGATGTGTTTTACTGAAAAATGATGGATCGTTGCTCATCACTTTGCATCGCCTGGCCACTAACCAACCAACTGGACCAGCCACCCACCCCAAGGATTTATAATCGAGAAATGTCCTCGTCATAATCACACCGAATCCTCATCTCATGCTCGTCTCCATCAAGTCCATCATGCCCATCATCATCATCACCATCGAGCGTGTGACATTTGTCCGAAAACGAAAACCTAAAGTGATGTGATGCGATGTGTGTATCTGATGTGCTACTGTGTGGGTTGTTCTGGTTATCCTTATTGTCCTGTGATGTGTGTCCTGGCGTGTAATATGCACTTATCGATCGGGCATTCTAAATGTCCTTCCCAACAATGATCTCCTGTCAATCATAAAGCGGGGGCAGTCCAACGATGCGATGGTTGTTATTGACGATGATGGTGATGGCCATTGTGTTGGACATCACAAAAAGGATTCCTATCTCTAGCTACCGTTATGGGTACGTGCGTGTGTCACAATGAGTCCTTTTCTGCTGATGTCATGTCGGAGGAAATTATAATTATTCAAAAATATAAATAAATGTTTGAACAAAGTCAGAAGCGATGGCGGGCCACCATGTCTGTGTTTGTTTACTATGTGTTTATGTGTACCATTAAGCTCCCTCTCTCTCTCTCTGTCTCGCATAGGGGTGCGTTAAGTTTTGTCAATCTATACTCATCTAGGCCCTATAAATATATCTATTATGTGACAAACATACATAATTGTCCATCAAAATGCGGGATAGGTGGAAACAACAACAACAATATCACCATCAGAGAACTAACGACTTCTATAAACCAAACCATCACACAGTGTCTCCTGACATGATGATAACGATGACATAATATCCGGATGTTCGCCATTAGACGCATGAATGGATTTGTAATTTACGCTTGAATCGCAATGATGATAGATTCGATGCCAAATGGTGATAGCTAGCGCTACCTACCGTCTGCTACTGTTTTTGGGTATTTTTGCGTGATTGAAGAGAATTAAGGATGACGAACGCACGGGTTTCCAGTGTAAGTAATGTGTGGGGCCCTTTAAAGTGCCTTTGGGAATTGAAGGGTTTGTAAGCAGCAGAAGTAGTAATCCCACTTCTGATATGTAATTGGCAAGTTCGATGTGCTTTGGGGGTTAACCATTTGAAGAATTTAAAATTCTCCAAAGCTATACAAATCGGTTATTTTTGTTAACTGTTTTGTGACACACTAAGGGATAAGGGCTGGCGGTAAGACACCAGTGAAGACGACCCTTATAGATGTTTTATAATGGGACAAGAAACCTATCGTAACAGGAAGAGGAAAGACATATCTGATTGAACTACATGTCTCACCATGGTCTTAGTAGAGCTTAGGCTTGTTCTTCATCGAGTTCAACTAGTTTGGAATTCAGCGATGTAAGATATTTTAGCAATCTAGAATTTATAGAATTTTTTGAATCATTGATTCATTCAATCCTTTTCCATGAATATTTCAGAATAAAAGGCAAAGCAAGGCAACCAGCGAAGAAATGTGCAAGATTCTTAGACCCAAAATGATGTATGACTTTGAAGCTTGCACAGCTCTTTAACTTGTTTTCCTATAAATTTGATTTATCTTGCAGTCACTGATAAATGTATATGTATGAAATATAAAATTGATCAGCAAAGAAAAAAAATCAATGTCAAATCGCCTCCTGTTCTATGATAAATCACTTCTATGCACATGTCCATAATTCGATTCACCCCGAATAATGAAACATCACCCCTTTCGTTCACCGCCTGCATCAGAATTTGATAAATTTCTCAAAATATGTCTTTAGCCTCTGCACACACACTCACATTTCAATCGAAATAAATTGCCAAAAATAAAGATGAAGAAGCTATACACTGAGAAAAAAAATTCAATTCGTTCACAAAATTTTAATAATGTAGGGTCTAATAGTTTCAGATGATTTTATACTTCATTATCTTAGGTGGATTACTAAAAATAAGTTTGATGGTGCAACAGCTGGAAGAGAACCAGGCCCTAGTGACCTACAACTCTCGCTCAACCATTCCTGTGTATGTGTACGTGTTACCAAGAGTGGATAGGACCTACAATTTTCTTCCGATTCCGAACAGCAGCATGAGTATCACTTTTCATGACAAGAGATAGTCTTAAAGGAGTTTTTCAAGTAGTCGCAAGAGGCAGTACACCCCTGAAAAACTTTTATTTTTTGTAGCGGCTGAGAATCGAACCCAAGCTCGGGAAAATTTTTCAATTTTTCAATTTTAAACTTTATTTCATAACTTACACAGATAAAATCTCATGTAAAATCAACCAATTATCAGGTTATATGTTTATCGCCATTGTTAATTCTAAATATTTGATATAATAACAAATTACAATGATGTTTAATTAAGTTTTTAAATGAGAAGGCATGTTATAAATTTAAGGTATATGAAGTTTAGTTTCATACACTTAAATTCAATTTCAGAATATTAACATGATATTTTGTTGAAATGAAAAGGCACATTGTTAAATTAACTCCAAATCCCGTTATTTATCAGGTAAATAATTTTGAAAGTGACTAGGTATATGAAATTAAATACAACAGGATGTGCAGTTAAATTTAAATATACAGGAGATCATGTTAAAATAACTTAAACCTGGTTAAAACTATTCGTTATAAGCAAATAAAGTGTGTTAAAATAACGCGTTAGCTTGTTAAATCAACTATGTGTTATGATAGAAAGTGGCATATTAATTTAATCATGAATGTAATGATATTTTTATCGTGTAAGGAATCGTTTTAAAATTTTTTGCAACTTTAATACCCTACCAAACAGAGAACGTGTAAGATTACTCTGCCATATCGTTCCAACCATAGAGTTAGACGACTTTTGAAGGCATCTAACACTACGGCTAGATAATTACGTCAAAATAAACTTACCTTCGTTTATAGAAACTTCTCCATAGGAGTCATAAAGCTATCGTTTCAGTCTTTAAATTAAAAATTTTAATTTGCAAATTTAACAAGGCGCATGTTCAATTTCTATCTGATATTTGTCTCTTACGAACAATATACCGTTTCGAATTGTTTGGTAGTTCAAGAATCTCACGACTCAACTGGCAAACTATACCTAGGTCGCAGATCTTCTGGTAAACACCCAAGCTTACTATTTTTTTCCTTTTTCTATAAAAGGTGTTTTGACAACCCTTAAAACAATTTTACAGAGTGCAAGCCTTAGGTTGACCTATAACGCCACGTTTCGTGTAAAACATTTGGTTTGGTTTAGTTCTTCTGGAGTAAAAAAATTATTGGGAGTTCCGCTTGTTAGGAAGCTTTGATTTGCAGCTCACAGCACTTGCATAAAGGAAACGTACTGCTGAGTCGCAGGTGGCTCTTCTCTAACAGCAGCGGGTGCTATGGAAGGAGCTAGGAAATTTCGAAATCTAGGTTCTTTTTTCGGTAAACCTGAAAGCCGTCGCTATCAGGTTATTTATGAAACTGCTATCTCACGGATTTACTCGACAAATTATTCCACCTAAAGGTTGTTTCTGTAAAGTTGCTACAGTTCGCAGTCTTTATTGTAGAATTGCAAGCTTCTTCAGGTAAATTTAAGACATGCTACGGTACCGTAATTCCACTTTCTTGTCTCAGAACTGCAAACTACTGAATTTCTTCTAGAAAATCTACAAATAAGAGGTTCTTGTATGGTAAGATTGTTCGCTATGTCACATTTCTTGCAGATAGCCTTTAAACTCAGTTTTCTTCTGATCAAGCTATATATTTTTTAAGCCTTCAAGTTAATATTTTTCATCGAGTTTTTGTTTGTCCAAGCTTTCTGTTCTAAACCTTTTATGTCATTCGGTAAACGTTCCTGGTTACTGTTAATGTGGTAAGCCTTTAGTCTAAGAGGTAAGACTTCTTAAGTGTTTCCCTTCACTATTCTATCTCAGTTTTTGGTGAATCCAATCACATACAATATTTTTCCCAGTGTATCAGTGAAAGCTGAGCAACAAAATTAAAGAAAAAAAACTCAAAATCGCTCTGCGCCTCGCCAGCCTCATTGTACCGGCCGGAAACTGTATAGAATATGTGCAAGGAAAGATGTACATATTTTTTCTTAAAGCCTTCCCATCATAATCATCGTTATCGTATCTCTCTCCACCTTTTCTGTCATAATCTTCAATTCGTCATCTGCCAAAAAACCTCGCTACCTCTTTCTTTCATCTATTGCAACTCTTTGGTAGCACCTATACGTTTACGATTTATACGAGTACGAGAAGTATAATATGTTGCTTCTTCAGTGTTTCTTCTTGGAAGCGACGTCGACGACGACGACGACCATCTTTTGCAATCCATCTTAGCCTCATGCATTCCTTCCGGCTGGTTTTGAAAACTCTATTGCCATGGCTGAACTGGACTGGGGATGATATAGCGAAGAATGGCTACGACGATGGTCGAGTCGAACCTGGCAACGCCATCTCTGCTAGTCAGACATACACACAGACACATTTTCACGATTTATATCCTATCAATATTTCAAAAATGATAAATACAATCCATAAATAAGGTGCAAAATGGGCGCACATAGGACCAACCGACCGACCTTTTCTAGACGACGACGTTGAAGAAGAAGGTGGTAGCGGCAGCAGCGCGCAACACCCATCAGCCATCACCATCAAACGAAGACATGAAATCCTTTATGCAAGAAAAGAGACCAAGCAGCAGCGCGGTAAGGACCTTTCTTCTGTTATGCCTCGTCGAACGTCATACGTGTTATAAAATATCTCCTCAATGATTGGGAGGTGGCGGCGAGACGCCCGGCGTTTGCAGATAGATGGATGGATGGATTGGATATGTGTGTGCAAGAATATCCTTCCAGCAAGGATATTTCACTCACTCAACTATACTATTCTCTATGACCTTAGCAGCCAAGAAACACATCAGGTTCGTCTCCTGGCTTCAATCTGTCGAACGTCGGCGTCGTAGTTCGTCGAATTCGAAGGAGCAAAGCATATTGATATGTTGCCTCAACTAATATTATGGAAACTCTCATGCAATGGACGTCTCCTTGGATATCACTCAAAAATATATATGTATTCATCCCACTCGTAGAGGAAGTTGATGGTGATGATGATGATGGCACCGAATGTGCATCCTGGACATAAGGATTCTAATGCTGCCTCCACTGCCTCTGCTGACTTCACAGGGATAGGTAATCTATTTGGATTCACATCTTCTTCTTGGGATTTTTGATGAAAGGATTTTCCAATACGGTGATGGCCAAGTTCTTGGCATCCATCCTATGATGAATGTGGTAACATCAATAAATGTTGATGCTTCCAAGAAGACAATGTTGTATGGGTTGGATCAAAAAAAAAAAAAAAAAAAAACAAAATAAAATAAAGGATAAATAAAATCCTGGCGATGTGGTGAGAATTTTTTAAGATGAGAAATGGCTACGTATTTGATTTTTTCAGATTCATATGTTTGATATGTGATGTCTGTCCAGGAGTTGGGGCTATGTGTGGATTTAAGGTAGAGATATGGTTGTAGACAAATTGCGAACGGACGAAATGTTCGATTTCTCAGAAACATTGACAGATGGCTCTCAAAGGAGATGGAGCTATTTTTTTGTTGGTTTAAACAGCATCGAAAAAGTGAAGTGATTGAAACGTCAAAGATTTAACACAAGAAATTAAGGAGGAAGAGGTGTTTTAAGAACTTTAGAGGGTTTCTTAGTTTTGAAATAGCCCGTTTAGAACACTAAAGTTCAACTAGAGCCATAGAAACAGAACTATTTCGAAGTCAACTATTTTAATGAATTAGTCGGTGCGAAGTTTGAGGGTATTTGAGGCTGAACCATGACTCTGAAATATTGGAAGTCTTCAGTTATCTTGAGTAATGCTTGCTAAAGTCTGTCAAACTTTCTAAACATCAATCCAACTTTTAAGCTTTTGCTATACACGGCATAGACTCAGCGTAGGTGCTTGGTAAAAATTATAAAGATTTCTCAGATGTCTTTCTTCAAGGAAAATCGGTGAATTATAGGGAGAATTGACTGCCATATATGTATATTAGAAATGCAAGGAAAGATGCTGGCAACATAAAATAGTAGACGAGAACGCCCGAAGTTTTCAGATTTGTAAGTAAACGAAATAATCTTCGACAGTCGAATATACTTGGTCGAGGAGGCTAAGACCAGAACCCGGTTAGGTACAAAAAAAAAAAAAATTTGTAAGAGAAGTGCGAGATCAAAGAAACAGAATAAGGAATAAGGGCTTTACGGAATGGCTTAAAGAACCTAACCAGAGCAAACTGATATGTACAAAGACGATCAAGGTAACATCTTAGTAGAAGGGCAGTCGGTGCTGATATTTTTGTTTCAATTTTGCGCGCACTTAAGACATTGTTACTACCCTTAAAAATTTGGATATGATTTAAAAGGAGACACGGATGCACATTGGAAATATTGAGACCGGTAAAGGAATCTACATTCGTGTAGTGCGGTTTAAGAAACTGCACAACCAACAGCCGAAGCTGGGTTCAAGGGTAAGCTGCTGTGCATTATATCCAAGAGACTCAAGTGGATCTTTGGAAACCTGCAATTGTACTCAAGCTTTGGACGAATATGGGCTCTGTCAATTTTTGCATCGTCAAAACACTTAACCATTTTTGGCGACATCGAATATGAGCTCATTCCACCCAAAGTGGTATGCGATTCACATGCCAAGAACTGAAAGCTGTTCTGTTAGCAATTCAAGTGAAGTACATGGATAGAATCTGGGAAAGAATGTGATAAGCTGTGTCAACTGTTGTTAACTAAACAATTTAATGGATTAGAAGTTTCGGACACAAGCAACGATGAACCGAATTGCTCTAGGAGGCTGATGGTACCATTCTACCTATATGACGGCAAAATGAAGTCGCCATATCTAATCAAAAGCCCAATATAGCTGGTGGAGATGATGGCTAAAGATGACTTCGTAAGCAGTATGCACCAGTTCATCTCCAAACTATGATCAGAGGAAAGAACATTTGCCCGATGAATAGAATTAAAGCATTGATTGCCTCATCATCAAAAAAAATCCATCTACAGAGTCATTAGCCCCCTGTCAGATAGTTCTGGTAAATTATATGAATAGCTAAAGCCTTTGGTCAACGACCTGACATACATATCGGGGTTGCCTTTGGACCAGAAAAGTTCACAATCAACCAAATATTTTCAATACAGGAGGACTTCGAAAAAATTGGGGAACGACACGCACCATCAAGGCCGCTTATAATTAAATTTATAGAAACAAGCTTTATAGAGCAAAATCTAATTTTGAGAGCTATGATAAACTCCTAGATGATTAAAGGATGATGATGGACGTTGCTTCATCAAGTACGACAAAGAACCCACCGATATTTTGATGTCAAAAAGTGTTTTACACAACACGATGCACTACACGCGTTTTATTTAACATCGTTCTTATGTTGATCTTATTGGAGGAATATGGCCTAATGTGAATATTGAGAAAGAAAGCGAAGAAGATGAATTTAAATTACAATGAGGACATGGCCAGGGACCTCCAACACCGAAAGGACTTTACGATAGACAGCTTTACTTTCAAGGTAGAGATTTTGGATTCCTATGCTCCTAAGGGCTATAAAGGCAGACAACGGTGCCAAGAACTGTGAGATCAAACGAAGAATAACTGTTGGTTCTTTGGCTAGGCAGTCAATAGCATAAATCCGACACGAATCTTAACAGTCATGTTATAGTGTGCAAAGCCATGGACACAGTCAAATGTGGATAAAAACACATAAGGCTGTTTGGAGACAAGAATTCTTCAAGTGATTTTAAAGGAAACTTAGTCAAAAAAAACTAAAAAGCCATCAATTGAGGTGGATAGGACATTAAGAGCGATTGGACACCACTGCTCCGGCCGGGAAAATCTTTCAATTTAATTCAAACGTACGGCACAGTAGAGGAAGGTCGCAACTTCAGTGCCACATACAATGGGAGGATGACCTTAACCACTTTAGGGCGTGAAACTGAAGACCATTAGCTGGCGAAAGAGCTAGCTGGAAGAAGCTTGTTGATTGAAGCCTTGGTCGACTCTAAGCTGCAGCGCCAAATTAAGTTAATAAGTTCCGAATTGTAATAAGTAACGCACTGAAAACTCACTCTTGATTGACTCCATTGTCCATTGGAAAGAAATCGGTTCAATTTTTAGCTACTCCGATAGCTGCTGTTGTGTCTTGAAAAATTGACTTTAATATTCTTATCATGTTTGCAGACCTCCTAACCTTGCAAAAACAAAGGCATTTCTATTATCAGGGAATAAGATGTGTAGCTTTATCGTTTCTGTATTAAGCAGTGGTCTAGTGAAATTGCATTCCTTCCCTGAAACAATTCAACCGTAATACTCCCGCTTTTAGGAATGCTTATCAATTTGCTCCCGAGCCCAATTTCAGATGTACTTTTAAGTACAGAGATTTTTTCTCTAGCCGGACTACACGGATGTGGAATGCTCGACCCTGTACTGTACTGTCTAACATATAAAGGGTATTCAGAACCCCTTGCGTGCTCGTCATTTAGAATCTTGTGTTCTTTAAATCATCTCGAGAGGCCCAATGCTAACATGCCCGACAACCTTTTAATCTGCGTCAGGTGCCCTATTTCAAAGAAAAACGATTTTCCTGTCGGTCTCACTACATGTGAAAGCTTCAATAACAGTTATGGTAAGCTGGTCTCTGGACATGTTTAAGATAGCCTTCAGACTGTATGTACTAAGGGTCTATACATTATATAAGACATTCCTCAATAGTATAATATCAGTAAAACTTTCTTATGACCGCAGCCATCTTGAATTGGCTACTCGATCATACTTCCTAGAAATTTCCCATAAATATCCCAACGTTAATCCCCTCAGATATTTTACGTAATTTTGTTTTTTTATTCGGAAACCTTGACCTAAACTAATTTACCCCTGAAAACGGATATTGCCGACATTTTGTTCTCACCGTCCTGACTGACTCATCCATTTCATACTGAAATAATCCCAATCAATAATGTGAGTTTCCCTTGGAAAATAAATACATTTTTCAATGCATTTTCCAAATATAGATGCACTTCTGATGTGATTGATTGAATGATTTAAGCAGCATCATGAGCACAAGCAGCGCGCGGGGGAAGCTAATAAAAACTTGGATGTGGTTGTTGCCATCGACTTCATCATAGTCATTGTCGTCGTATTCATCGTTGTCGTTGTCGTCGCTGTTGGCGATGATTATTTTTCACAAAATGTCATAAAGCTGCCACAACGCCAAAGCAATTCATCTCAAGCATGTATAATAGTGGCATGTGGGTGGGGAACGAACAAGGGGTTAAGTTGGTGGAAGTTGTTTTTCGGGACGCGAATTAAATAAAATAACAACCAAATAAATAAAAACCACATGTCATAATCGAGCGTTGTAAGGCGGTCTGGCCTGGCCTGGCTGGCCGGCCGCAAGCGGGCTGGTGTGGGAAATGTGCAGGACGGTGGCGTCAATGCTGTTCCCCCGACTACACATCGACATGGACAGCGACGAACGACCGACCAGACTGAGCGAGAGTGCGGTTTTTCGTTCACCGTCAATAATCTTTCGAATGAAATTAATTACCCGCAGGTGAATGCTGTTCGCTGTTGCACACAAATTTACAACACGCTCTCTGGCAAGGCGAAATGTCAACCTGACAGACGACGACGACGACGACTTAAAGACAACGACACCAAACCAGAGAGACACTGGCAGTGTGTTTTTGCTAAATGATTGAGTCATTTTTCTCATGAGGCAATGCTGTCACATCCCTGGGCTGGCGGGGTGGGCACTGGGCAGGGTTGTGCTGCAGATTGCGCAGCTTGGCGGCAAATTGGCGGACGCAAAAATTTGCCTGCATCGATCGTTGGTCGTTACTAAAAAGTGCTGCAACCATAGATCGAGCAGCAGCAGTCAGCGCCAGCAGCAGTTTAAATAGAAGCGCTTTACCACTGTGTACCATCACAGCTTCAACATGACACACTAGAAAGAGCGAGCGAGAGAGAGACGGAGAGAGAGTTTATATCTAATGAATTTGCATGGAGGATGTGGAAGTTGACGGTTGCAATCAATGTTGGAAAATTAAAATTCATAAATAAAATTGGAAAATAAGAAGAAAAGGAAGACGAAGATAAAGAAAGAAAAAAACCAAATGAAATGAATGAATGATTGACGATGTCATTGGGAAAAACTGTGAGGAAAATTAATTTAGATTATGATTTGTGAGCAATAAAGCGAAAATAGAATGGAATTTGAATTTGAATATTGGCTTGGCAGATTGTGAGATCATTTTCACTTAGGAGACGTCTATGGCGATGACAGTGGAGATCTTGAAAGCTCATAAATCGTCATATTATTTTAATTGTCGGATCATGGTTGTTGATTAATTTGTTAATTTTATTTTTTCTCTGTGCCAGGGAGAGAAAGAAAGTCTAAAAATTAATTGCTATTATATGCTAGAGAAATTGATAGTTCTATATCATTTAGTGAAACAATGAAGGCTCTTCTTTTGCATTCTATTGCAGTTTTGAAGGTTATCTGATTTTGTATACAATTTCTTTAAGATAGGCCGGCCGGTTGAGGTTTTATTTTTCTGGCAAAACTATAATCATCTAGCGACTACAAGGTCCGGAAATAAGGCTAGAAGAGGTCCAAGTAGATATTATGAGGGTGAATAACCTACTGCCAACATATTGAGTGGAATAAATCAAAGACTGAAACGTACCTATAGGCTTAATATTAATAACTGACTATCCGAGCGATCCACCACTTAAATGTCAAATTTGGAAGAAGTTGCCAAACTCTCTATTCCAAATCAAATTTCCGAAGGTTAACAGCGAGCGAGTCGAAAGCAAGGAATCAAAATTAGACAACCCAATTTCTATCTCCATAGTTAAAGCAGCATCAGCTAGGGCTAAAGATCTAAAAGCACCAGGATTAGATCGATTCAAGATCACTCTAGCACTAGAAACATGAACTGTACCGATTGGATCTAAGGAAGCAATAATAAAGGTACCTGAATAATTTAGACGAATCTATGCAAATCATGATAAATAGAGTTCCGGAATACTGTGATCACTATGATCTTGAGCTAAGCCTTAACGTGATCAATTACTATCGTCTAGTACATTCTTTTAGATGGCTACTGTCAAAATTTCAGCCGAATCGAACTCGAAGTTTTGTTTCGATCACGTGTGGAAGGAAGGCACCTTGTGCGCGAATTTTAGAAAAATGGAAAAAGAGCAATATCGTTCGGTGATTCGATTCTTGTTTTTGGAAGAGAAATCGTGCAGTGAAATCAAAGAGTGCTTGGATGCTGTGTACGGTGACTCTTTTCCTTCGATAGCGACCGTCAAAAATTTGTATAACGAGTTTCAATGTGGTTGTACATCGGTTTTTGATGAGCCCCACCCAGGTGCCCCGAAAATAGCTACCACGGAGGAAAGCGTGTCAAAAATCCACGATATCGTATTGGAAAACCGCCGATTTAAGGTGCGCGAAATAGCTGAAACAGTAGGCATCTCAAAAGACCGCGTGGGTCATATCCTTCATAAAATTTTGGGCATAAAAAAGCTGTCGGTGAGAAGGATGCTGCGTTTGCTCACTCCGGACAACAAGCACTACGAACTGCTGCCCCATCCACCGTATTCTCCAGATTTGGCGCCGTGCGACTTTTTTTGTTTGCAAACTTGAAAAAATCACTCTCCGGGCAGCAATTTCAGTCGAATGAGGAGGTAATCGCCGCCACGGAGGCTTTCTTTGCAGAGCTCGAGAAAACCTATTTTTCAGATGGGTTAAAGAAGTTGGAGCATCGCTGGATCAAGAGTTTCGAGCTAATAGGAGACTATGTTGAGAAATAAATAGCCACTTTTCCAAAATTTTTGTTTTTCTTTTGTAGGCTAGGTACTTATCGGCCTCCCTCATACCAAGTCTTTGAAGCAGTAGCTGAATCCATTATGTTTCACAGCGCCTAAGCATGGGTTATTTATACGGCGGAAAAACTGTTACGATATCACCTTCGGAGAGCTATTTCTACTACCTGGATACTCATCGAATTATATGCTGATGATTGACACAGGAAGATCTGCTTTATTTATTCGAATCCTAAGGCTTAATATAAACTATAAACATAAGGCAGCCGATAGATTACCGTGGAAACTTTGTAACTTTGCAGTTATCAAAAATACTTTATGGTATAAGGACATTCTCGATCTAGGGGAGAGCTACGACTACCCTCTTTAACTGAACTGGGATTTAAGAACCCCAAGGGAAAGAAATTTTAATGACCTTTATTGAACATATAGATGTCAAATAAAAGGAAAGAAGATGCAGAAGTGTACACATACAAAAAAATTTACATTACCTTCGAATTTAATTTGGGCTCCACAAATATTTCCTTTCAAAATTTAGCCAGAATTTTAGCTGAAGAGTGAGAAATATGGGAGTTAAAATTAAGGGCCATGGAAAAAAATATACAAGAGAACATTTCGGCCCATAGAGAGCCTGAACTTAGCGGCCTGCAACTCTCAACCATTTCTGTGTCAAAGATAGCAGGAATGGAGGGGACCTACAATTTTCAGCCGATTTGATTAGCAGCACTCTTTTATAACATAACAGAACAGAACTATTCACAATAAAACCAGTTGGAAGTTCATAGTAAGAAAATAAGACAAAAAGTAGAGCACTCAGTACACACCCTTGCTGGATCCCTGAAATCATTTGAATGAAGGTTGATATACTATGCGAAATATAGTAGCGAAAATAATAAGAAAGATGTTGTATATGAATCCCTCGGTTTTATAAGCTTCCTCTCGCAATCGTCTATCTGTAAAAGTGTTCTCCCTATATATTGCATCATTCGACAGATGTTTTCAGCCAAAGGCAAAACTATCAAACATTGCCCCTGACTTATCATCTTTCCCACTTTTCTTTATCTGTCTTCTACGAGAGTTTTTCTCTCTCGTCCTTCTTGGTTTTCGTCATCTTTAATAAATTTCTAGAATTCCAATTCTTCTACGAATGTGAAACTTGTCCAATAGTGAGTCATGGAACGGGTTAATCCTCAAACAGAAATGGAAATATTGGTTTCAAAAAACTACTCCACTTACACACATAATTTCAATTCAATTAACTTAAACTGATTACCGAACAAACCCATTGGACAATAATTTTTATTCAATTTAATAGACAGACTGCATTCATATTGATGTGATAATTTCGATTGATAATAATCATCCACAATATGTTACGTGCGTGATACACACATACACACACACACCCGGCAACAATATTAAAATAATTAAACAAAAAAAATTAATGACAAAATTCCATTTGCTTTATCAAAACATAAAAATATGAATAAGGGATACAAGAACAAACAAAAATGTAGATTGATTTGATTTTGAGGCCGTGTGACAAATTTTTAAACTCAATTTTCTTTAACAACAACAATGCTCCAATTTTTGTCGTTTATATCTTTCACATACGACGACCGACGGTTCAGTGGTCGGCGAGAGGAGTGTAGTAGGAGTAGATGGGTAAGTAAGCACTTTGAACCTCATCATGCCAAGAGGCTGTCATTTTCTGGCTTGTCCCGTTCCGTATACTACCCGAACTAACTTGAGTATACAAACGAATTCTGATTTCCCCATGGGGTTGGTTTGAGTTGAGTGAGACATGTTTATGTTCCACGAAGGACCGGACCAATACTTAAGGCTACAAAAAAAAAGAAAAGAAGATGAACAATGTACCTACTACACTCCATATCTACATGTATACAAGTTGATGTCCAAAATGAAGCTGAGTGCAAAAGAGTGATGAAAAAAAAATGGAGCAATAACGAAAAATTATGATAATAAGGCACAACCTCACGCCACCCACCGATTACGAAGTACGCCACGCCGCCGACGCTCCGCGGCAATAAATAATAGAAGAGGAGTGGGTGAAAAACGAAAAATACACACAAGTTTGCTTGGATTCTAGGAAAAGGACGACGACGTAAACGACAACGTAAAAAACACTGTTTAATAGGAGTAATTAAATTTTCTAACAAACATGACGAGATAATGGACTCGAGCCATTAGACTGACCCATCGTCGTCGTTGTCGTCACCGTTCTCATCAGCGCATCGGCTTTGGGGTGAGTAAGTGGAAGGTTGAAAAGTGCGGATGACGGCGCAGCGTTGATACGAAGCAGGAAATAAAAACTTCGAAAATCCTGCCAAGATGGATGCAATCGAAAACACAGATGGGTGTTGGTGTAAGGAAAATGAGAGATGATACAAGAGTCGAGTGCAAAGATTTTCGATGAAAAGTACTAGATTAACTGGCTTGCCATGATTCAAGACGTCCTTATCAGTAGGTGATCAAGGGATAGCAAAATAAAAGTAGATCTTAGCGGTATACATAAAGTGAAATATACCTCAGTGTGTGCTGCATTCTTTTGTCACTCTAATGAGGAATATTCTTACTACGCTACCGTCAACAGGACGATATTATAAAATAAAATGCACGACTGGGTCGCACGAACTTGCTCCTATGTTAAAGACTGAATATTTCAAAATTGAAAAGTGCTAGGGAAAAATGTTCATAACCAATAAATTAATTTTTTAAATCACTAAAACCATTCCTTTAGGAGTTTGAGCTAAGAACAAGATGCCATGTGATTCAAGCAAATATTAGTTTATGTAAGAACAACAATATAAAACGTTGTAGCGGTTTCTTAAAAAATAAGCTTTTATATACAAAATTTTTAAAACATTTTTAAGAAAAAATCTTGGTACGCCGTCTTAAAGTTTCTATTACTGTACGAATAAAAATCAAATTTCCAAAACAAAAAATGGACCCATTTATGAGATATCGAATTTCCAAAAAAAATGATTTTTTTTTAAATTCAAAAAATATTTATTTTAAGTTTTGAAATGTTTTCCAAACTTTTTAGGAACTTCTCAAAATTCTAGGCGCGGTTTTCGATAAAAATACCATTTTCGAAGACCTTTTTTTAACATTTGTACGGTTACCGTTTTTTTTAGATAAAATATTTTTTTTCCCAAATCTTGTAGATTGTAATAAAAACCTTTCAATTATCAATTTAAAAAAAATGACCATGAGTTGAAAAAAAATTAAATTTTATTTTAAAAATCCAAATTTTTTTTTTTGATTTGAATGCACAATACTATTCAAACTTTTGAGAAGACTTAGCACAAAAAATAATGATCTATATCGGTTGAACAGTTTTTGATAGAATCAAAATAAAAAAAATGGTTCCATGGGGGGGGGGGGGGGTAGTACCTTCTTAATAACCATTTTTTTTTTTTCAAACATTACCTAGCTCCAATTAAATAAATTTTTTGAATTTTTTTTGACAGTTTCTGAGAAAAAAATTATTTACAAAATTGAAAAAAACGTCGTGGGAGAAAAAATTCAAAACGATATCTACCAAGTTTAAAGAAAATCGTCCGACCCGTTTATGCTGTAGTCAAACAGACTGCCGGAAAAGAAGTTTTACTTCAAAAGGTCTAGATAATCTGGCAATATTTGGAAACAATCTTTGTTTGAGGCCTTGTAAACAGCTCTTAATCCAACCTTTATAGTCTAACAATCAAGCAAAATCCAAATACGTGAAATTGAGAGGAATTAATAAGCAATAAAGAGTCAACAGAACTTTCTCTCATGGTAGCATTATTATTATGTCATATGTTTGGAAATAAGGCATTCTCATTTTTATTTTAAAAGTTCATCCACTATAAATCGAAAGGTTTTTGACCAAAAACCTTATCCTCTTCTCAAAACTTCAGAAAGGCTATTAGACTAAGAGCCCACAGCAATTTTTGGGTGTGATTGATAACAAAAAATAATTAGCATATTTAGATAGGCCTTTTATAGTTATTTACAAATGTGAAAGTCTTGAGTACTCTAGTGGGAGCAATAGTGCATAATAGTGCATCAAGTATGCAGTTCTTTCCAAGTCCAAATAATTGTGATAACAACTTTGCGAAAATGTAGAGCTAAGCCCCCTCATTGAAAATATCGGGGTGCAAGACGTTTTACAGACAGCCTTATGCCTGCCAGACGCGATAAGGATAGGCTACTTCTTGCACTTAGAAGGCCACCTTAAAAACGTCTTGGACCTCGATATTTGCAATCAGGGCACTTAGCTCTTCATTTTGAAGTTATGGCAAATTTTGTATCCCAATTTTTTAGGCTTTCGAAAGAACTGCATACTTGATGCACTATAATGCACTATTGCTCCCACTAGAGTACTCAAGACTTTCACATTTGTAAATAACTATAAAAGGCCTATCTAAATATGCTAATTATTTTTTGTTATCAATCACACCCAAAAATTGCTGTGGGTTTATTTATTTATTTATTTGAATCAAGCTAATTAATATCTAGCGTACAAAAAATATTACTTAGAATTAAGAATTTATAAATTATACAATATTATAGAACATTTTTTTAAAACTATTATTTGAGACATCACAAAAATTTATTAATAAATTATGATTGACGTTATACAAATTAAACATTGTATTCAATGGTGAATTCTGCTCATAGTTGGTACGATAGTGTTTTATGTAAATTGGGTCACGAAAACCTCTTAGATTTCGATTTGGAACATTAAAATTAACACGACACAAAAGGTTTAAAGCATCGATATTACCATCAATAAGATTAACAATAAAAACAAAACATAAATAAGAACGTCTGCGCTCCAGACTGGGTAAATCTATGAGTTTTAAACGGCTGCTATATGAAGGAAGATTCAATGGATTCTGCCAGCCTAAGCCTCTAAGAGCAAATTTTAGGAATCTTTTTTGAATTTGTTCAATTCTTATTTTGTGACAACTGTAGTAGGGGGTCCATACCTGGCAAGCATACTCTATAATGGGTCTGACAAATGTGGTAAATAGTTGTTTGATAACATAAGGATCAGAAAACTGACGTGATTCCCTTTTAATCCAACCTAATATTGAATTGGCCTTATTACATGCCATATTGATATGCTGTGTGAATTCGAGTTTCTTATCGAACAATACACCAAGGATAGATACATCATTTACATTTGATAGATTTACGCCATTGAAACTATAGTCAAAAGATAAAACGGACAATTTTCTTGTAAAATTTATAATCTTACACTTATCGATATTTAACAACAAATAATTACGTGCACACCAATTATAGAAAGCATTTAATTCAATTCAATTTGAAGCTTTTCACAGTCAAGATTGCTAGAAATAGTTTTAAATATGTTAACATCGTCTGCATACATAAGACAATTAGAGTACTTTAAAACTGAAGGAAGATCATTTACAAACAATATAAAAAGAATTGGACCCAAATGGCTACCCTGGGGAACACCAGAATTTACGACAAAACTATTTGAATGGTAGCCGTTAAAATTCACTGAATAGGATCTGTCAAGTAAATAAGATTTTAGCCAAGCAATGAATTTTACGCTGAACCCCAGCCTACTCATTTTATTAAGCAAAACTCTATGCGATAGTTTGTCAAATGCCTTACTAAAATCTGTAAGAACACAATCCGTCTGTTTTTTGTTTTTAAAGGAATCGACACAAAACTCCGTTAACTCCATAAGTAGGGTGACAGTCGAGCGGCCCTTTGAGAAACCATGTTGGTTATGAACAATAAATGATTTTGTGTAAAAGCTTAATGTTTTGCAAACAATTGCTTCAAAAAGTTTGGGAATGGCCGACAGTTTAGCTATTGGACGGTAATTAATAATCTGATCCTTTTTACCTTTTTTATGTAAAGGAATTATAAAAGATTGTTTCCATACATGAGGAAACTTACAAGTAGACAATGAACAGTTAAAAAGAACAGAAAGTGGCATCGACAAGTTATTGACACATTTTTTCAGAACTGAAGCTGGTATCCCATCAGGACCAGACGCGTCATTATCTTCTAAATTAGCTATAAATTTCATAATATCGTCAATAGTTATATGAAAATTTATATCAGTCAAGTGAGAATATGATTTCAAATGACCAAATAATTGATCATTTTCGTCAAGATTATCACAGTTTAGGTTATCACAGTTCGAAAAGTTATCACAGTTAGAAGAATCACAGATGTATGCACTTTGAAAAAAGTCTGAGAATAGTTGTGTTATGATACGTGGGTCATGGTCTGAGATATTGTTATGCATAAGAACGGACGGATAAGGATAAGATTTTCGTTTGCTGTTAATAAAGTTCCAAAAGGATTTAGGATCCATTTTTAAATTACTTTGAACCTTTTGTATGTAAAAAAGATACTTAATACTTGATTCTCTGTTGAAAATATTTCTGGCCTCACAATAAATATTAAAATCGGTAACTAGTCCAGTTTGTTTGTATTTAAGCCATAGTTTATTTCTACGGTTTTTTAATGTTCGCAGTTCACTATCATACCAGCTAGGAGCAAGAGATTTTGATTTAATAGATATTAGAGGAACAGATGCTAAAAAACAATCAAATATTTTGTCATAAAATTTCAAAACCATTGAATTAATATCTGAACAAGAGCAAAGGCATGACCAGTCAATTAAAGATAGCAAGTTATTTAATTTAGTATAATCAGTTTTTTTAAAGTTAAATTTAAAAACATTGTCAGGATCCTGATTATTCATTTCAAAGTTTTGAATAGATATGGTAAGTGCTGGGTGATGAGAGTCTTCGTTCACTAGAGGATCAGTTGATCTGTCAAGTGAAATACCGGCATCAATTGTTGTGTAAATTAAGTCGAGGATCTTGGCGTTAGAGTTTTTGATGTCGTTTATTTGGTGAAGACCAAGTGACGTTAGACTGTCAAGAGTTTGAGAATCATCCATTGATAGATTTCCTGTTGGAACCATTGCGTATGTATCGGGACAACGTTTCCAAGATACATTGGTTAGATTAAAATCGCCAAGGCAGATAACTTCATCATTATAACTCATTATCTCAAAAATGTAGTTCAAAAAAGAGAAGGCTTCGTTGTAAGTATTAACTGGGCTCCCAGGAACAATGTACATAGTTACAAGATAGATAGTTTTGTGTGAAAGAATCATCTTTACACATAGGAACTCTTCGTTCAAACAAACAGGAACATTGACTAGTGACGTCACAAAACAAGATTTAACAGCAATAAGGATCCCACCGCCGACAGTATTGATACTCGGATCGGAGTGTCTATCTCGTCTATATACATTAAACGAAGAATCAAAAAGTTCCGAGTCATTTATCTCGCCAAACAGCCATGTTTCAGTCAAAGATATGACATCGTAAGAAGAATTTGAAGAGCTGTAGTAGACCTTATTAGTCTTTGTCCGTAGGCCTCTTACATTTTGATAGAGTATATCAATTAGTTGCGACGACGGTGTGTTGGTCTTGTCAAAGTCTTTCGAAAAGGAGTATTCATAGTATTTCGCTTAACGAACTCGTGGATGATAATGTTTTCCGGCCAGAAATGCTTATCCAATAAACGGGTGAATATTTCATGTGGAACGAATAGTTTGAAAGATGAGTAGTCAATTCCTTTTGTTGGTAACTGCTCAATTTTGAATTTGATGTTGGAGAAATGAGAATCAACATATGCAGATATATCATTGCAGGTAGTGTTAGCATCGAAATTTGATAGAAAAATGCATTTAAATCTCTCAGCGGCTCTTAATTTAACTGCAGGTAATATATCACCATTTGGTAAAGCTACTGACGATACAAACGTAGAAGACGGGGGCACTGAAGTTGTGGAGAACTTTGAAATTGAGGAAGTCGTAGAAGTCGCAGAAGAGGTATTAGAAGCCGGTAAACAAAATGAAGATGATATTGATGCGAATGACGAAGGGGGTGGTGACGAAATTGTTGGTGAAGATGTTAAAGATGTCGTAGACGTTGAAGGTGGAGTCATAATATATGAAGATGAAGTAAATAAAGATGGTGAAGATGAAGAAGTCATAAATGAAGATGTTGCATATGTAGATGTTAAAGGTGTAGATGGTGTCGTAGATGAAGAAGTAGTAGATGTGGACGTTTTAGGTGAAAAAGCTGTAGGTAAAGATGAAGTTGTCGAAGATGAAGAAGTAGTTGATGTTGAAGTTGCAAGTGAAGGTGTCGTTGTCAAAGATGTAGTTAATGAAGATGTCGTAGAAGAACACGTAGTAGATATAGATGTTAACGGTAATGGAGTCGTTGATAAAGAAGATGAAGATGTAGATGAAGAATTTGTACATATAGATGTTGAAGGTAATGGTATTATAGTTGAAGGAGTTGAAAAGGATGAAGATGTCTTAGGTGAAAGCGTTGAAGTTGAAGATGTAGAAGATGCATGAATTGAAGATAAAGATGTCACAGATGGTGGTTGTGTTACAGTTGTTGAAAGAGTAGGTTTCTTTGTCTTTTGGACTAAAGGTGAGAGAGCTAAATTTGCTCTTTTGAGGGTATTGCGAGTGACACGTAAGGGACCAGGGCGCTCATTTATCTTAAGGGAAGAGTTGTGGGATGTTAATACCGCCTTTCTTAGATTTTGAATCTTAGGAGTCATTGGAGTAACAGCATTAGATGAGGACAAGCAGAGATTTGAAAGTTGCTCATTGATCAGAGCAACAGCGTCAATAAGTTTATCAACTTTTAGTTCCAAAGAATTAATGTAACCACTGACATTTTCCATTTTTTGAATGTTTATTTTTTCTTTATGTTTATTAAAACTTACTTAAGTTCGGGGGCAATATTAACTACGGCCCTGGTGATTTGCATAGGTTATAATAATTGAACCATATATAGCACAAAAGTATGCAATGAAACTTAAAAAAAGTATGCAATATATTTTAATGAATTTGCGAAAAATATTGTATAAAAATCATTAAAGTATGCAAGCAATTACACAAACCAGAGAAAGAAACAACGATAGTTATTTGGAAATTTTCCACTCAAACAAAAATAGAAAAAAAAAACTTCTCGGTCTATATTAAAAATGTACTTATGCGCCTAGACTTAATGATAGTATGTTTTCACAGAATCAACGTGCAAATTCAAAGGGCAAACCTTTTGAGACGACACGCCATGAATTGGTCAGCACTATTGAGATTGTAATTCTTTTTTAAAGAATTTTCAGTGGAACCAGCCATTCCTCGGTATAATAGGCTTTTTAATTTTGAAAACAGGGTAGCTCAACAAAGGGCTAGACTCCACTCCCATTGATCGGAAGTTGTCAAATTTCATTGATTAGATGCTTCAAGTGACTCTTGTGAATGAAGAAACGGGTGATAATAAGCTCGAAATGTTTCATGATCCTCATTATTTTATCGTTATTTTTATAAAAAAAATGTGCTAGTGATAAAGCTAATTACATTCCACCCCTTAAAGATTTCCCCCGTAATACTCGTGCTTCTAAAGAGATTCTTTCTTTAGCCACACTACACGAATGTGGAATGCTTTGGATGGCTCTGTTTTTCCCTACGATTTTGATATCCAGAGCTTTAAAACCAATGTCTATCGGTATCTCCTCTTCTGACCTTCCCTAATTTTCTAACGTCTGCACTGTGTTTAATCATAAAACTCTATTATCTACTTATTAAAGAAATAGATGCCATAAATATTGAATTTATTAAATTTTCAAAAAATATTAGAGACACTACTGTCTTAATTTGTTTAACAAACATTCCAGCCGAATGTTGCCCTTTCTGTAATATGATAACATTTCGCGGGTAGTCTTAGTGCACGGTTTTTATAAACCAAAAAGAGAAAAAGTATTAAGAAAGAGAAGATTTCTGTAAAAAAAAAAGAGTGGTAACATATCAATTTCACCCTGATTCTGATGAAATCGTGAAACATATCCCCACACATTGCGAAATCACAAACAGTTCTTAACAAGCTCAGCATTTGAGCCACTGGGTAAACAATGTCCGTCAAGTTCGGACTACCACTTACAAATTTTAAAGATATAATAATTGGATTCATTTTTGTGAATTTGTCGTGAAACGAAAAAATTTGTCGCGTTTGTTTTTTTTTTAAATTAACTTGGAAAAGTGAATGCAGACTTTATCACAATTATTTCGATTGTCAATTATTTATCAATTTAAACATAACGAAGAAAATCCATTCGGAGAACTAATATATTAACGAAAATCTTTTACGGTCTTTTTATGGACGATTCCAAGATGGCCGATGTAGGTATCTTTTGCGATATTTTAAACTTGAACAAATAAAATATTTTCGAAAATATGTGTTTTCAAGCGAAAACTCGTTAGCCCAGTTTTGAAAACGCTAATTTTTCAAAACAAATTTGAATTCTCTTTTTTAATTTCAAAAAATAGTTTTTTGAAAATTTTCATATAACGGGTGATTTTTTTGAGGTTAGGATTTTCATGCATTAGTATTTGACAGATCACGCGGGATTTCAGACATGGTGTCAAAGAGAAAGATGCTCAGTATACTTTGACATTTCACAACTGAAGCCGAACGATCTGCCACAACGTCGAATTTTCAGTGAATGGGCCCTAGAAAAGTTGGCAGAAAATCCGCTTTTTTATCGACAAATTTTGTTCAGCGATGAGGCTCATTTCTGGTTGAATGGCTACGTAAATAAGCAAAATTGCCGCATTTGGAGTGAAGAGCAACCAGAAGCCGTTCAAGAACTGCCCATGCATCCCGAAAAATGCACTGTTTGGTGTGGTTTGTACGCTGGTGGAATCATTGGACCGTATTTTTTCAAAGATGCTGTTGGACGCAACGTTACGGTGAATGGCGATCGCTATCGTTCAATGCTAACAAACTTTTTGTTGCCAAAAATGGAAGAACTGAACTTGGTTGACATGTGGTTTCAACAAGATGGCGCTACATGCCACACAGCTCGCGATTCTATGGCCATTTTGAGGGAAAACTTCGGAGAACAATTCATCTCAAGGAATGGACCGGTAAGTTGGCCACCAAGATCATGCGATTTGACGCCTTTAGACTATTTTTTGTGGGGCTACGTCAAGTCTAAAGTCTACACAAATAAGCCAGCAACTATTCCAGCTTTGGAAGACAACATTTCCGAAGAAATTCGGGCTATTCCGGCCGAAATGCTACCCATAATTGGACTTTCCGAATGGACCACCTAAGACGCAGCCGCGGTCAACATTTAAATGAAATTATCTTCAAAAAGTAAATGTCATGGACCAATCTAACGTTTCAAATAAAGAATCGATGAGATTTTGCAAATTTTATGCGTTTTTTTTTTTAAAAAAGTTCTCAAGCTCTTAAAAAATCACCCGTTATAATTTTGCTATCGAAATCAGTTCAGCGGTTAAAGAGAAAGTACAGATTAAAAAAAAAAAAAACACCTTCCAGGCACCATGTTCTTTTTGTAAATCTCCTCCATGCCGATAAAGCACTTCATGATTTTTTTTTAACGAAATCGAAGAACGGTTTTTGAGGTAAGGTAGGACGAAGCTTAATAAATTCAGCTGCCTCTCTAAAAACCACCAAAATCAGAAACACGGCATTTCAGACCTGTTGTCTCTAATTATTTTAAAGGCCTTGTGGAAAAAAGGAATATTAGATCTACAGAAAAGCGCCAAAGAAGTCTCTCGACTAGTCCTTAGTTTAAAGAAAGTCATTCACAGTCGTTTATACTAAGATACAGGCAGGGGTGGCCGTGGCGCGATGGTTGTGTGCTCGCCTGTCAACCTCAATATCACAGGTTCGATCCCTGCCGTCGTCTATGTCGTCTTTAATTCCATTAAAACCTTCTATAAATTGTCATCAATGGGTTGCTGATTTACTCATTACATGTTGTTCAGGCATAACACTAAGAACATGTGATTGAGTTAAACTAGTATGCCCAACAAGGATGAAAAACGAATAAAATAATGCGAATTATAAGGGACATAGAAAAAAGACACGGCAATTCTCCGCTTTAGTTCAGCCGCCATCCCTGGAGATAAAAAATCTGAGACAACCACCTTCAGTCTCAGAACATCGTGCCACACATCTTTCCTATCCTTCTTTCTCTTCCGTAACTTCACGCTCACGCTGTGTTGAAACATTTAAAGGGTAATCATAATCCCTTGAGCGTGAGTAGATTATAAAAAAAAAAAAAAAAAAAAAAAGGCATATAGGTCAAGCCTTTTTTCGCTTATTCTAAGTGATTTTAAAACGGTTAAATGATTTTAAGAACTCAAAAACTACCCTTTAGTACTCGAATTATATGTAAAATATCAAAAATATATTTGGTGAAGCAACAGCTTTCAACTATTTTTGTGTGCATATAATAATTAGTCAGCAAGAATGGAGAGGACCTACAAATTTCCGCCGAAACCGAACGGTTAGGATGAGAGGCACTTTCTCATGAAAAGAGATACTCTTAGAGAATTTGTCACTTCATCGAAAGAGGTACAAACATTTTGGTTTGCGTGTGGCATAGGCTGGGATTCACTCCCCAGATCTTCGGCATGACAGTCAAACGTAGTTCTTATTAAGCCAATGGGTCCTACATGCAGAACTCCACCCATATTATATACCCGATGAGGAGGGAAGCCTACTATTTGGCAGTTTTTTATTAGTGAGAATAATTTTTTGGCCTTTCAACTTTTTTAAAGAGAATAAATTCAATATAAAGATTTAAAAGATATCGTGGATAAATTCGAAAGGCTGCTAAGTCAACATCTAGCCGAGCTACGATATGCGTTTCATTAAATATGCGGAGCTATACCAAATTCTATAAAATGTTTGTCTTATGCACAAACAAATGAAAATTATAGACAAAGGCACATTCTTCTAGTTTTAAGTAAATTTAAAAACGTAACAAAACATCTGTAAGAATTTCGACAACTGACAGTAATAAACACTTTTAGTCAACCCAGTTCAACCAACCGCTTCAACTGACACATGAAAAATTCCTCCCAACAAAAACAAAAGCAAAATCATTATTTCGAAAATTTAATCATCAATTTAATTGGAATTCCTGTGCATATTACTTATCTCTAACTGTGATCATAAATTGACGGTTATTTGCTAATTTCAATTAAAAATACTTGTAAAAAAAACTATCTTAGCTATACATCGAGCATTGCATGTTGCCTAGTGAACAAGCCAAGCATCTCTTAAAGATAATTTAGGCGCACACAAATGCGTTTAAAGAAAGAGGCTTGTTGCTTAGTCGTATTCGTATACTTGCTTGGCTGCCGTTGCAAGTTGCAACTGATCGTTGATATCTTGAGTCTTGATGCTTGCTGTTTTGTGTGATGTTGATGTAGTAGATGGTTAAACAGAGGCCAAGTCGTCGTTGTTGTGTGTTTGTAGCTGTATCAAAAACAAGAAGATATAATAATTTCAAGACAGTTTTTCTCCTTGACCAATCTCTCACAGCTCACAACACAACACTATAGACGAGATACATCGCAGCAATGTAACGAGATTGCGTTTCTTTTCTTTATGGCTATAGCTGCAACTGAATCCAACATCAATTTCAAGTTTGACACGAATGCGCCATGTTAAGACATCCCAAAGGCTTCATAAATTTGTCATCCGCCAGAAACCGCATCGCCTATATAGAAATGATTAAAGCCTCTCCCCTCTTGTTGTGAACTTTTTTACTTGAGATAAAAATTTATGTCACGATGTCAAGCTATATTTATTTGGTTATAGGAATAAGACTATAATATTCTTCGATTCGTAAGCCAAGCTAAATTTTCGTATATCTGTGTAAATCAGTGTTTTTGAGATAATCAGAGTTTGCTACCAACTTTTATTGAAACTATTGGGTACTTCGGTAACTGGCTAAGTAGGCCGTAATCAATAGTTCGATCAAAGAAATGAGGAAATATGAGGAAATAGCATACACAAGTTTTGTCAAGTCATTTTGAATAGAAAATAAAAAGCTTCTGGAGTAGAGATTGTTGTAAAGAAAACACAGAATTTCTACAACTACAACGGGGACTTGTCTAACTAAGAGGTTTTACTTCGATGAGAATCTTAACGAATGTAATTAAAATTCAGCCAAGTTTATCATAAAAAAGAACCACGTTTAGAACACATTAGAAACTACACATATCAGATCTCATTCTCAAGTTCTCTTTTGGAAAATGTTACGTTGATTGAATTATAGAGAAAAGCACCAATCACCCCCTCCTCCTAACATTTATGCTTCTACAAGTTCTAACCCACTTAGATGTGTAGCCTCCTGTATCATAACCATCCGCTAACATTACAAATCTACTTTAAAGAATTATGGAAGCTTAACAGAATTTGGCAAATAACAAAATTATTCAATATTTTTAGCAGGCATTTTAAAAATTTGGATTTTGGTCAGATTTGCTGTCTCTTATTCTAGAAGGTTTTTTTTTTGGAAACAAGTTATCTTATGTCAACGGAACAGCAAGAAACGACCCTTCAGGATCTTCCTGTGTAATCCTTTTCGAAGTATTATGGAAGCCGTATCTAATTTTGACAAACATTTTGTTGTAATTTTCTGTCTCTAATTTTCTATTTCTCCGAGGCTGCAAACATCAAATAACTTTCCTGTTTATATTATCTCTAAGGCTATAACATTACAAAATCCATTTCAAAGAATTATGGAAGCTTTAAGGGGTTTTAACAAAAAAAAAAGTTAAATATTTTAAATGGTAGGAAGGTAGGTTGAAATGGCGATCACTGCCAGTATAGCCCTCTGACCCAATTTGCGCCACGGGGCACGGCACAGAAGTAACCGAAGTTCGTCCAAGTGCCATTTTGTAGAGTTTAGAAAAGAGATGAAGTCTTTGATCTTTATTTGCGAAAGTTCGTCTATGTAGTGAAAAATGCCTTTCCTAATGATTGTGCTCTAAACTTGGCCAGAGCAGGGCACTTGCAGAAGATATGAAGGATTGTTTCCTTTTCCCCACAGCTATGACAGTGAGTGTTGTGAGGAATGCCTAGCTTTGCTCTATGCTCTCCTATTCAGTTTCCGCTAAAAGTAGGTACAATACTAGCTATGTCTTGCCTGGTTCTGCATATCAGATCAAGTGTTCGGGATTTATTATAGGTTGGCCAAATTAGTTAGTTAAACTGCTCTACCTACGGTTTTGTTCGCTAAGAAAATATATTGCCCTTCATAACTCTGAGCGGTATGATGACTCTTTCCGCCAATGTCTCGGAAAATAGATAAGAATGACATTGTGTTTAATATTGCGGCTAGCGAGCTTATCCCGGCATTGCAAAACCAATTTTTAGGACAAGGTATTAGAATTAATGGCTTTAACAGCCGCCTGACTGTTTGATAATAGTAGTATTCCGGTTCTGGTTTGGATCTTGTTTGAGTACCTTGCATGCTTCCCTGATTGCCAGGAATTCAGCTTGAAAAACACTAGCAAATTCGGTTAGCCTATGAACCAATAACTCATTCCATCTTTAAGCCATCAGTAACAATGAAGAATATATAAAATGGTAATTTTATAAATTTAGTTAAAACTTAAAAATTCTAGTTTTTCCCAACTAAAGTCTTAAATGACGAAGCTCTCGAATAAAATACAATTTGCTCGCATTAAAAATTCTAGCGTCTTATATTATGAAAGCTATTACTTCTTTTCATAAGCCTTATATAAAATCATAGCTTTCTAAATAATCTTCGTAAAGATAATGTCGACCATTAGATTTTATTGCAAAATACGACTTTATCTCTTCTGAACAAAGTAGTTAACTATCACAAACCATAAACGAAGGCGTTTAATTATTGTATCATAGGAAAACTTTATCGAAGCCTCAACTTCCCATACTTTCACAAGCAAATACCAGAATTTGAGACGATTGCAGAAGTTTGCACTTCTAGATTTCTATAAAGTTTAAGGCTGTTTTAGAATTAATGTTCACTAACATGTCGTGCTTCTTTTAAAAATTTTAGCCAAAAATTAGGCAAGTAGACATTTGTCTTGCTGATGATAGAAATACCGAATAGTTTAAAATAACTTTCTAGAATTGATGAAATTTCTAAAAAAAAAAGAAAAAAATCTATAAGAAAATTCAAAATCTTCTGCACAAAAGACTCTTCAGAAGCTTTACCGAAGAAATAACTTCTCAGCTTCAAATCCACATTTCCCTACCCAATTTATGATTTTTGTATACAAGAAGGAATCTGAAAAAATTAGACAAAATACTAATACTTCTCTCTTCAAACTTCTGCAATTGTATGAAATTTCCAATCAAATATTTTAATCTATTTTCAGAATCATCAGTGTCGGTCTATCATCTTCGGTGAAAATATTTTTTATCATAAAAAAATCACTCGAATTGAAACAGTGAGTTTCTTAAGTGTGTCAATAATTATATGGATAAGTGAGCAGCTACATGAGCCATTAACTGTGGCAGGAAATATTATGCGTTCCAAGCAGCAGCCAAAGCCTTCCTTTCGTTGGACAAACTCGAGTGAGAACGGTGAGTGATTAGACATTATGGTATTTGTTTTTCTTAAAAGAATATTGATTGAGGGTAATTTAATTGTCATTTGGTTTATCCTCTGTGGATCTTTTCACTTTTCCATGAATTATTTAAAGTTTAAATTAAAATCTATCATTTTCCCTGTAATGGCTTAAACTATTTTTAAAGGAAATCAATTTGAAAGTCTTGAACATCTCATGTCTTTCTATAAGGTCATTTTGAATTTTCAAAATAAATAAAATCAAAAGCTTTCATTTAAATTCTTCAAAACCACAAACCTATCCTATCCCTTTATGTCCTTTCTAATTCAAAACTTAACTCCACAGACCATTTGATTGACACGTAACTATGGATTTGATGGACTCCCCCCACCTCCCAAACCACAATCCATCCACCTTCCAACAAAGTCTTGCAAGATATTCATTCCTTCTTTATGGTTTTCTTTTCAAGGACTTGATGACCTCTCTCATGCCGATGCCGTCCGTCCCGTCCTATCCCAATCCATCCTAGCCCGAGTCTCGTCTCACCTCTCCGGCCTTTATTTTTATTCTGATGGAGTTTCTTGACAAGACTGCAATATAAAGTGAAATGCATTAGCTGCTCATGCTCTCATCATGACGACAACATATCCTTTTGGATGCGTTTTTGTGTATTGGTTATAAAGTACGTTCATGCGATAGATGTGTGTGGGAAATATTTTCTGTCTACAAAAACCTTCTGAATCCAATAAATCCTCGGACAGGGTTTTCTGTGTTCGGTGCATATTATGTGGGCTTGAGTATGCGAGAGCTGGTTCGCTGGGCTTCTTATAGCCTGGCATGTCCTTCGTCCTGCATTTATATTACTCTGGTTGTCCATCTTTAGGCCAAAGTCCGTCCGTCTACCATATACTTACTCCCAACCCGTTTATGTCTAACTGTCAGTCTGTCTGCTGGGTTCACTGTCCATCTGTCTTTTGTCATGTCACTTAAGAGACACTATAAAAGTTTTTTGAGAGACACAAGATGTTAAGGTGTGCGTATGTCAGTGTTGTGGTCGTCAGAGAAAGACCAAGACCAGGAACATGAATTTTCTTCCATCTTTATCGCCATCACTTATGTACCTATACTACTCGTGCACTGCATGCCTTAAAAACATTGACTTTCTTAACTGGGTTTTCGGAATCATTTAAGAGAGTATGACGACGACAACCATACACTTTCTAATAATCGTTTAGTAGAGATACATATACACATACATATACCATCAAGTCAAAAAGGATTCTTTGGCATCTTCAGTTCAGATATAGGTTGTGTGGATTTGGATGGTGTGTCCTGACACGACACTATTAAGCTACCATCATGTTGCTTAGTGATGTCTTTAGAAATTATTACCATGGATGTTTTTGAAATGGAAAATTCAAAGACTATCGAAAACGAGAGTATGGAAAATGACTTGACATTTTCTTCCCAAATTGCCACCAGAAAAAGGAGTTAAGAAATGTATTGAAAAATCGTTTAGCTCTATGTATGCATACACATGTACATACATTATATGTGGTTTGTTCTAATAATAATTGTGTAGAGTTGCCAGAATGCTATAATTCGCATTATAATTTATTGACTTTAATAGTTTGCAGCTTAAAAAATTTAAAAATTTTGAGGTCAGTGTCGGTTTGTGAAAATTATTCATTGTACTGACAATTTTTAGATTTAGGAATAAGTCAAGCGTAACTACCAAGGGGTCGTCTAGATTAGGCATCAAGATTTTAACACGAAAAACAAGTTTGGATTTTTCTGGTAACAAGTGCTAGATTCCTCTAAAAAATGGACTCAAATCATCTCATAAATAAGCACTATCGTGCGAGAAAACGATCATGAGAGAAAAATATCATGCGAACAATAAGAACAGAAATGTAATATGAGAGAAAACGATCATATAATAACTATATTATTCGAGTATTATATCATGCGAGAAACTTATCATAAAATCACAAATAAGCACTATCATGCGAGAAAACTGTCATGTGAGAAAACCACCATGCGAGATTATATTAAACGAGAAAACTATCATGACAGAAATATATCATTCGAGAAAACTATCATGAGAGAAATATTATGCGAGATAGCTATCATGCGAGATTATATTAAACGAATAAATTATCATGAGAGAAATATATCATTCGAGAAAACTATCATGAGAGAAATATATCGTTCGAGAAAACTATTATGCGTGATAGCTATCATGCAAGATTATATTAAACGAATAACCTATCATGAGAGAAATATACCATTCGATAAAACTTTCATGAGAGAAATATATCGTTCGAGAAAACTATCATGCGAGATAATATCAAACGAGAAAACTATCATGTGAGAAATATATCAGACAAAAATGCGAGAAATATATCATGCGATAAAACTATCATGCGAGAAATATGTATTGCGAAAAGACTAGATATCATGTGAGAAATATATCAGGCAAAAAATATTTCACGTGACAAACTGTCCATGAATTTCTCTCCTCAATCCGTTCGGACTCGGAATGAATTTGTAGATTGCCTCAATTCCTGCCCACACTACGCACATCACCAATGGCTGAGATTTAGTATAAGAATGAACATACTCGATTCGTATTATATTTTTTAAAGCCTTTTCTATTTTTTAATAAAAAAAAATCAGTATAAGACATAAAATCAGTTGTATAAGAGTTCGATTCTTGACTCTTGGAGAATTACTTAACATCTTGAAAGAGTATGCCTCTGCAAGAGTGAACTTTTTAGAGAAGAAACCCTTGGTATTAGAGTTGTATAAGAAATTTTTAAAAATAAAATTATGCCTTGCAAGAAAATGTAAATCCTACATAATCTTTCTTACATTTTTAGAGACTTAGTCTCTTCGTTCCTTGATCCAGAATAAAAAAAACATAAGAAAAACAGTAACCTGAATTCAAACCTGACAACCCTTAACCTTTTTTAATCTAGTCGAACTATTGCAATAAATCTATGTCTATGTGTTCCATACTCACACACAATCATATCAAGCAGAAGGACTCTCTTCCATCAGAAGTAATAAGTTTCAAACAGATTGTTCATGTCCATCAGTTCGGGCCAAATTGATACCTTTTCGACCCGTCTGCAGATCCTTATCCCTTCTACCACCAACCCCAAGGCCGAATGTGTAGAATGAGCTGCATTGGCAAGTAAAGTTTATTTTTTTGATATTACATATTTCAAAAGTAGTGAAGGTTTTCACCATCATCATATCTCCATCTTCAAAACATCTGCATATTCTCAAAATTAAAAAAAAAAAAAATGGATCAAAGAAAGAATTTGGAACCCCAGCCCAACTTCGGGGTCGGGACCCCACCATAATGCACCACTTCACTTAGATACCTAAGTATACTCATTCTGAAATGCGATGTTGATTTGAATGGCATGCTTTAACATCCGAACAAGGACGCTAGGAATCTTCTCATCAATCGTAAAACGGTTTGTAATTCAAGCTCTTACTCTCTTCGAAGGATATATTTTGCTATACCCAAAGTTGGACATGTCAGTCAGTTAGTATACGATATGGAGATAGAGAGGTTTTAGAGATACTCCTCTTCTTATTCGATTTCTTCTTGCTTCTTGCTGATGTTGGTTGTTTTGTATGTTCGGGTATTTAAATGGTATTTGTTGTTGTTGGAGGGGGGCGGTATGATGATGATGATGATCCCTTAACATCCTTCTTCTCGGTTGGATTCGATATTTGTCTTGTCTGCCAGTCAAACTATGAGAAAGGGTACATCCATCTTTTTGATGTTCCTTATGTGTGATTGTGCTGAGCATGACATGCCAGAGTCTGTACTACTACAATACTTCTTGTTCGATTGAACTTTCTGGCCACAAAGTCCAGTCAAGCACTCACTGACTGCATCACTTCTACACGTCTGGTTATAAGGAATCAATTTCAGAATATTTTTTATTTTGTTCCTATGTACCCTCATAGTCATTTCTCTATTTGACATTTTGCTTTTGTAGATGCCACGTCCTGCGTCCGTCCGTTAGTTCATCGTCGTCCTCGTCTCTTACTACATATGGTACTATAATGAAGTAAAAGTTGACATAATTCAAATGCAGCCCCAATAAGCTTGTCACTAGCCGGTCAGGAAATGTTTAATTAATTTTTCGAATATTAATAAATAAATGATAGAAATCGAAGGAGGTGTGGGGGGAGGACGACAGCTATGCAGTTCTGTATCGTATACAAATGATGAAATGCCATTAATGTTAAGCCAACCATCATAACGTTCGAAACAGCCTCCCATACTGAGGCTCAATAATTCCACAAAAGCCCATCATGAGATGATTTTCATAAGGGGATGAACAAAAAAAAAATGCGGAGAAAATATTATAATGGAAACAATTACCCATTGCACATATGAAATACTGGAATATACATAGTTAATTCAACCCACAGCCCACCCCTTCCTCAAGCCAGTACCTACTAATAATATTACGTGAATTATGGACAAAAGTTATCGGCGGCAAATTTTAATGGCAAAATAATGGACACAAATCAAATCAGTCATTAGCGAAATGTCAGGAGCAATTTTTTTTTGTATGTATTGAATGTGTCATCAGAATTGAGAAGGAGGAGGTCAATTCAATAAATAGCTGAACAAGATGAAATAACACACTGGACCCGGATGGTGTGGATCCCTTGTCGAAAAATAGTAATTTGAAAAAGGTCAAGCTGCAAATCATACATAAATATATATAATTGGAGGTTTCGATGGAATTAAGTGATAGCAAATTGACATATTTAGATTAGTTTCGTCTCGTCAGCTAAGCGATTCAAATTTTCCATAAAAATGTAATATAAGAGTGAAATTTTGCAGGGAACGAGGCTCTTATAACACTATATTACGATTCTAAATAGTATTCTATTGAATATTGCTTAAATATTTGGAATTTCTACTCACAAATGTACAAATATTTCTGGAGTATAAGACTTTTATTATATTTAAGACTTGTATAAGACTTTTTGTACATCAGAAATGTTGTTTAATTTAATTTTCTTTAAATTGTAAGGAATATTTAAAAAAAGAATACTATTTTGTTGAACAGTAATCTGTTGTATAAGATTTGTATAAGACCCCGCTAAATATCCAAACATCAATTAAGACAAAGTCTTCTTAAATCGAGTAGTGCGACCTACGAATGAAACAACTAATGAGTTTTCAGAGTTTGAGGAAAGGAATGCAACTTGCTAATAATTTGTGCTATGATTTTAGGAAAAGCAATAAATTGAAAGATAAGGATGTTACGACAGTTTTCAATAGAAATAAAATTTTTGTAATAGACGTCCTCCAGCATATTTTGTCTGACCTAACTGTAACTATATGTCAGAGTAGCACACGTAAAATCTCTACTTTCCAATCTGTTGACAACAATATCCTAAAACAGTCAAACTACACACATATGAATGGGTATGTATCATCGTATAAGACCCTGTTATAGACATAGTATAAGATTATTTAAAAATTCAAAATGGTGTTATATTTTCATTTTAACTTTTATTTTAGACGTATCTTCTCATAACAACAATAAGACAAACCATTGTCTCAACACCTCATCAATCCTCCACATCGGTTTGCGATTCATTTTCGACCATCCAAGCACTCATCTCCTCATCAAATGAAACCTCTTCGAATGTTTACTCACTTCTTCAGAAAATTGACACAAGCATTACGAATTTTTCAGAGTCTTCACAAAGTATTCATCACACTATAAATTATCTCTTGGATGATTCTACAGCTATGAAAAAAGTAATGAATGATATCCTGGAAGAACTTAAAATCATATCTAGTAGACCCGCTCCATCTTTTGCACCATCTAACTTACCAATAAGCAACACTCTATTAGATGAACTGCAAGTTGCCGTACACCCAATTCAAACAACCACCGCTACTTCCCCTAAAATTAATGCTAATACGGATTTAATTCCTAAATTCCCAAGCGAAGAAACCTCTAATTCATCTAATACTGCCAACTCCAGCAATATAAACAACACTGTTGAAGATACTAATTCAATAATATCCAAATCCAACAACTCAACTTTAGTCAACTCTTCCATTATCAATAAGTTTGGAACAACCTGGACGCAACTTGAATGGGAAAACCGTCTCAAACGACTGAACACACCTAATCGGATATCTTCATCCTCTTTTTACTTGAAAGGTGCTCCAAATAAAACAGATATTTCTTCGATACAGAACTTTTTCAGTAACAAATATGGTATATCTGACATACAAGTTCAGCTCATTTTGAAAAGACCTCGATCATTCAAAATAGAAATTCCAATCAAATATGAATGGCTTTTTCTCAATGACGCTAAGATTCTTAAAATCGATGGAATGACTATAACGCCCTGGATCAATCGAGCATCAAAAAATCTTAATATTATGTCTAGACCTAAGTTTTTCAAACAATATGATTATAATTCTTTTTCAACTAACCATAACCAAACTCCAACTCCAATACCTAAACATCCTAACTTCCCTCATTCCCAGACTCTTAGCCCACCACAATCTTCTTCTAGCAATAATACTTCCCAACAACACACAAATCACCCAAAAACAAAAAATCCTTATCGCTTTGCTCATTCCCAGACTTTCCACCCTTCACATCCTTCATATGGTAATAATAATAACTCCCAACTACATAGAAATCGCCCAAGAAATCCCTTTCGTTCCTGATAGTCATTTCTTAAAACCTTCTAAGCCTAAGTTCCTAACTGTCTACTATCAAAATGTAAGGGGTCTGCGCACGAAAACTTCTGACATCTACCTAAATTGTCAAAAACTCCCTGTTGACATATTTGCCCTTACTGAAACAAATCTGACACCGGATTTTAATAGCAGTGAACTTTTTACCTCTGATTTTAGTGTCTATCGTAAGGATATCCTTGTCTCAGATGGTAACTCTTCATCAGGCCGTGGTGTTCTCCTGGCAATAAATTCTAATTGGGACTCATCGTTGTTTATCATACCTAATATCCTAAACCTTGAAATAATTTGTGTAAAAGTCCGTGTATCTAAATATTTCCTTTATTTATTGTGCTGCTATATACCCCCCTCCCAGCCTACTACTGCATATGAAATCTTAGTAGATGCAATTGATTATGTGGTTGATCATATTGACTCCGAAGATGATATAATTTTAGTAGGTGACTTTAACCTTCCCCGTCTAGTATGGGAAATTTCTGAAGATGAGACCTATTATGTTTCTACCAATGCAATATCTGAAAAAGAAATTTTATTTGTTGATAGACTCCTGTCTTCCAATCTTGCCCAGACAAGTGGAGTAAAAAATTATTTGGAAAGACAATTAGACTTGGTTTTTTCAACAAATGCTCTTAATACTGAAGTAATTGTAAATAAACACATCCTATCAAAACTGGACAACCACCACCCACCCATTTCAGTTACTTTTGCCTTTGAGTGCGAAAACATTCGTTCTTACTCTCTCACATCGCAAAAATACAATTTCCGTAAAACTAACTTTGATAAACTTAACGAGCTGATTGGTAAACTTAACTTCGACTTTATCACTATGGACTCGAACATTGAAATTATTATAACCACCTTTTACGCTCTTATACAAACCTGCTTTGCACAATCCACACCACTTATGCCTCAGAAGAATTTTACAGCTTCTCCTTGTTGGTACACCAAAGAGCTTCGCCTTCTTCGTAACAGAAGAAATATACTATGGAAAAAATTTCTCAGGTCAAAATCAGACAATGATCTTTCCAATTACATGGTAGCCTTCTACAACTTTTCGGACTTGTTTGAGTCACTCTACTCAAAGCATCTCATCCAAACTCAATCTGATCTTATCTCGAACCCAAAACACTTTTTTCAATTTATTAATTCTAAAAGAAAGTCAGATGGTTATCCCTCCACCTTGAACTACTGCAATGCCTCATCTGCTGATCCTAAAACTATTTCTAACTATTTCGCCGATTTTTTTGGCCAAGCATTTTCTTCTAATAACTCTGAAGTAGACTTGGGTTTTTTTAGTTATATGAATGGTTGTGCCAAGACCTCTTTGACATCGATTAATATATGTCAATTATCAGTGATTAACAAGGTTCGCCAGCTTAAGGACGATTTTTCATCGGGTCCTGACGGTATTCCTCCTATTGTTCTTAAAAAATGCATCTCTAAACTTGCTCAACCACTCACTGCTCTATTTCAACTATCTATTTCTTGCGGTGTGTTTCCCAATCGATGGAAAGATTGTTTCATTATCCCTATACATAAAAAAGGATCTAAGAGTGATGTCTCAAATTATAGGCCGATAGCAAAGCTCTCATGTATTCCTAAATTATTCGAGAGTTTAGTTCACGATTATTTACTTCTTCATTGTGAATCACTCTTTTCTGATAAGCAACATGGCTTTCTTAAAGGTAGATCAACTACATCTAATCTTACTCAATTTGTATCTAATACTATTTGTGCCATGGAATTAGGTTACGAAATTGATGCAGTTGCAACTGATTTCAGCAAAGCATTTGATAGGATCGCTCACAATATAATTATTTTCAAATTGAAATTATATGGATTCCCATCTCCGTTTTTATCTTGGGTTCAGTCCTATTTATGTGATCGCATAGGCACTGTTTTGTTCAGAGGAAGTTCTTCCAACCCTGTCCGCTCAACATCAGGCGTTCCCCAAGGTAGTCACCTTGGCCCCCTTCTCTTCTTGTTAAGTATAAACGACGTTGAGCTTACTTTAGTAGGATCTGACCTGGAGATTTACGCTGATGACATGCGTATTTCTAAACATATTACATGCTCAGCAGATACCCAGCAACTACAAACCGACCTAAATAATTTCCTTACCTGGTGCCGTCATAATTTTCTCGAACTTAACGTCAGTAAGTGTCAAGTCATTACTTATTCTCGAAAACGCCCCCCTCTCCCCCAGCGTTATTATTTCTTGAATAATGAACAAGTCGCGGTTGTGACATCTATTCGTGACTTAGGAGTTATTTGTGACAATCAGCTAAATTTTCGAGCTCATTATGATTCTATTATTAACAGGGCTAATTCAACTCTAGGATTCGTAAAGCGTTGGTCCAAGGAATTTTCAAATCCCTACGTCACAAAATCCTTATACATTTCTTTTGTACGTCCTCTTCTTGAATATGCCTCTCCCGCCTGGTCACCTTATTATCATGTCCACATTCAGCGCATTGAAGCCGTTCAGCGCAGATTTATAAGATTTTGTTTGCGCGGCCTCGGATGGGACGACCCATTCAGACTCCCACCCTACGAAAACCGTCTTAAACTTATAAATTTACAGACCTTAAGAACACGTCGAGATAATGCTGACCTTCTATTTTTACACCAGTTATTATCTGGAGGTATCGACTGCGTAGGCTTGCTACGCAAAATAAAGCAAAACACTAATCAATCCCGCCTCAGATCGATACCACTGTTCTGGATACCCCTTCACCGAACCGAGTACGGCCTAAATGAACCACTTACAAGAATGCTTAGAAGTGCTAACAACTCAACTATTTTTGATTTAAGTAGTTCAAAAACTGCCCTTAAAAATGCTCTCCAATAATTACACCTTTATTTCCCGACCCAACTTTCCACCCAAACCTATTATTACTATTATTATTAATCTAATTTTAAGAATTTTTTTTGTTTAGTTTTAAGTAACAGGCTTGAATTAAGCTTAAATAAATAAACATAAAATTATGTTGTATAATTCAATCTGTATAAGAGTTTTATAAAAAAATCGTGAGATCTTGGCACGTTGTTCTATTAAACATTTTCTTATATTTTTTTATTAAATGCTTCTATAAGCGATTCTTTATTCAAATTCTCAATTAGCCAACATTGTATAAGAATTTTATTGAGGGGAGTATAAGAATGAACATACTCTATTGTTATAATACTTGTATTACTTAATTTTAATGCTTTAAGTGTTTCGTATTACATTTTTTAAAGTCTTTTCTATTTTATAGTGAAAGATTACTTTCTCAAAATTGGTTTTTAATAAATAAAATTCTGTACAAGACATAAAATCAGTTGTATAAGAGTCCCATTCTTGACTCTTGGAGAATTACTAAACATCTCGAAAGAGTATGTCTGTGCAAGAGTAACCTTTAGAAGAAACCCTTGGTATAAGAGTTGTATAACAAATTTTAAAAAATCAAAATTATGCCTTGAAAAAAATGTAAATCGAACACAATCATTTTTCCTTCTTTGTTTTTAATTACATTACCTTAGTTTCATATTTTCAGGAGTTAAATTTTGGAGAGCGACTTAAGCACATTACTACTTAGACCTGAATGACTAATTCCGATTGGCAAAATCATTTTTGCCCTTGTACGGAATTATTTGTTTAAAGTGTGTTGCTCATATGTGTATGTAATACTTTTAAAATCGAACATTCATCGAAAATTGTTTTATTATTTGTATCGACAAATTGCTCACCTCACCCAAATGAAAAAAAGAACATTAAATAAATTATATAAGATGAAATCCGCAAAACGATCGAAATTAACTGTCAAATTGATCGACATTCACCGAACTGGCGTTGTGTTTTTTTTTGTATATGCTGCAGTTGGTGCAACACTTTGTTGCTGCTACAACCACGCCATCTCAATAAAATCCCACTGATTTGCAGCACTTCAAGTGCGCGCACTGCATGATCAAAACAGAGGAGTAGCCAAGGAACGCCGCGCCGCACCAAGGCTGAAGTTGAAGCTGCATCTGAGGCAGCGTTAAGCATGTACAATTGTGTATACACATTCAAAAGACTCAACAACGCTAAAATCGGGCCTCCATAAATAACTCATAAATAATCTGAAAGGCAATTAACTTTGGATATCAATTAATCAATCAGTGAGAGCGACCGAGAGAGTCGATCAGTGCGAGAGGAACTCTGGCAGCCATTTGGAACATGGCCTCGATAGCCGTATCCGAGTCCGAATCCGCATCCGAGAACCGCAAATTCTACAACACGCCAACCATCCATATACACAAAACAAAGATGAACACAGTTCGGACAGACGACACGGACGGACGGACGCACTCACAGAAGAAACCACACAGACAGATGGACCGACGATTGGCCAACGAGCGTGTACACAGTGGCGTGGCGAAGCTTCCACCAATCTCTCGTCCAGCTGTCACTGGATAGCTATAGTGATGGGATTCAGCCTGGTGATAGGTGCCAAGCGAGGGAAGGAAAAAATGGAAAACGCCATCATTCTGAATTGAGTGAAAAATTACCACCATATACTGATCGACGCTGAGGAACCAACGCCAGTTTCATTTGAAACTCTAGTTCCCTGCGCGCGCCGCCGCCGCCGCACCACCACTGTGACCGAGCAACCATCCCAGCACCGCTGTTCTCAACGGAAGGACAGCAGATGGATCGCTTGGAATCAGTTTTCTCCTCGCGTTCAAATGAGACTTCTTCTCTGCCATGGTAATGCTGAGCTGATGGCCTCGCGAAGCAAGAGGAATTCAGAGGAAATGCCTGCCCATAACTTATTCCGCCAAGAAGCAACAAGATACAGATAGAGAGAGCGAGAGAGAGGAGGTCCGTAATGCTGGACAGACGGACAGACAGCAACAAGCGAGCATTCGCGAAAATGATGGAATTATGCACTCAGATTCTGGATACGAGGATACCTGTTGTATAGTTGGTAGATTGGACCAACATCATGATGATGATGATGAGGTTCCTTGCAGGAATCAAGGAAATTGCATTCTTGTTTTGAAGAGGGTTGTGCAACACGCTCATTGTTGGGTTGCATTGCATTGCGCTATAAGATTCACATGACTGATGGACGACGATTAACGTGTTCAATGCTCGACAAAGTGGGTATTTACACTACCCGTCACTAGATTGGGGATGGTTTTTTAGAAATAGTTTTTTTCTGAGAAAATGAAGAGAACCACAGATGAGGTTTAGAAGACAAAATATCCAAAAAAAAATCATCAATCCGAATAAATCACAGTTTTTATATAGTTATTTTTGGTGGGATATTTATGGGAAACTTTTGGGAAATTTATCTGCATCCATCTAAGGGTTTTATTTTTGTTTTAAGAAATTAAATATTTCTAGGTTTGGAATCAATGCATCCTTGAAAGAAATGATGGCGTATTAGGCACAAGCTTAAAATATCAGTTAATTTCTTGTTTTCGGAACTAAGTTCTAAAGAAAAATATTAAAAACTCGTTCGGAAATAAACTTGGACATTCACTTAAATACTCGGCACTTTTTAAGAAAAACAAAAAATAAGATGGCGGTAGAGCTTCGTTGTTTATTTTACCCGTAGCGAACGCGGGAATATTTCCTTCGCTAGACAGCACTAAAGCCAAGAAAGTTTCGATTGCATTTCCCAATAAAACAGGCTTAGTGTTTGAGACTAAATTTAAAATTATTTTGGGATATTTTTTTCAATTGATTCAGAGTGTAAATATTCACCACACGACCATGGATCATGAATATGCACACATAACACACAAGAAAGATGGATCCATTGCAGGGCTTTTGCAAGAAGAATTGTGAGCGCAAGATTGAGAAAAACTCCAAGGAAATGAGTGAAATAAATCTCCTCCCTGAGAGCTCTGACGGTTTTGTAAATTTTTTTTTTGTGTTTTGTATCTCATGAATGTATTCGCTGGTCTTGATGATCCTTCTTCAACACCCTCTACCCTCCCATCCGTCTCACAAAAGTAACAGGCGTTATCTTCTGTATAGGCTTTATTTAATATTCGTAATAATTTTTAAGGCCCAATGGAAAGGAAGTGATGTATTAAATGTGCGCGATTTTTCTTATTATTCTTTAGAATTAAGTTGGTTAATCATTTTTATAGTATGTATGCGTGTGTGTGTGTTTAGTTGGATGCGTGGAATGGATAGAACGAAGGCCAAAAATGATGATTGAGTGATTCAATTAAACATTTCTTGATTTCATTTCGATTTTCGAAAATCAACAAAAGGTACACAAATTATTGAAGACTTTACCTGTCACCGTTGCAGTTATAAATGTCTTCCGGTGTATATTCGTGTACGTGTATTAGTCCCCTGTAAACTACTGATCTGGTTGAATTAATTGAAATAATATCCTCGGCCCAAAATCTTTTGACCAAATGATATCTACACTTGATGTTAATGAACTGACCTAGAACTTAGAGGAAGGGCTTCAGAGTAATGATACGAATAAGGCTAACAAGCTAGGTAAATACGACAGCTCTTGGACAACCAAACCCAGTGGAGTTCGAACACCTATTATCTATTACAAAAATATTCGTTAGAAGAATAGGTAGACCTGGTTATATCTCTAACTGCCGATCGTCTCTGATTGAGATGGCGCAGCATTTTAACATTCACCTCTGCTAGGACATTTCAGGAAATTGGAAAGCTGACGAACTCGCCAACATTTATGGAACAATGATACCATTATTAATAGGATCAAACCTAAGGTGGAACAATATCGCCACCTACTTGGTGACAAAACAGATTTGGGCAATTCTGGATCTGAAGCGCTCAAAAGGTTTAATATTTTTAAGGAGATCGCACATAGGCTCCGTGTAATAGGTGTTATAACAGGACACTGTCTGATAAGCAAGCACGAAACGCGGCCTCGAATTTGTTCTAACAATTTCTGCAGAAGCTGCATGGACGAAGAAGAAGAGGAATCAAGCCCTCGACTTCTCGGTACACGCTCTGCCTTATCTCAAAGACGTGGACTTAATCTGGGAGATTTGTACTGCAGTGATATGGGAAATATAGATATAGCCAATCTTACTGGCTTCAATGGACCAACTCATGGTCTAAATGTGTCGGCTTTCCTGCTGACAGCCACGTCATCCTAACCTTACCTAACATAGTTATGGAAATGTTTTAAAACGAACACAGGTTGTGAGTTTTAATTAAGCATCTCTATCGACGCGGAAGATCGACCATAGACCAGAACTTCACTCTAAAACAAATAATTGAAACTATTAAAGAGTCTTAAGCTACGAGGATCTCTAAATGCTGTTTGCGATGAATCGGGAAAGGTCCTCCTAGCTTTTTGAGCAATGCACAGAGTCTATAAAAGGAGATGCGCTATCATGTGATTTCTTCAACATCGTTCTGGAGCAGACATAATCTGTACTCCCATTAGGGTAGGCGGACGATATAGTTAGCATCAGCTGTTCCCAACGTTATATTACGGGTAATTAAGGATAATGTGGAATCCCACACTTGAAGTCTTAAGGTGAACCAGTAAAGTAGGGGTAGGGGTGTTGTAGCCACAGTCCAGATTATAACAATCGTCGGTCAAAGAAGAAGATCAAGTCAAACTTGGTGGCCTTGAAGAAAACGAGCACAAGACCGAGAACATTCTATCAGCAGACAAACGAATACCTGTCCACGGCCTATGACAGTACGTAACTATTGAAAGTTTATACCCGAAAAAGAATAACCTTAAAAACTTGCTGCTTCTTCCACTTGGCGAAACTCCTTGCATTTTGGGACGCTCTATCCTAAAACTGTCAGTCCTGCTTTACATTAACAAATGTTGGACGAAAAGCAGAAATAGAAGCTGATACTCTGCTGATACATGATTCGATGGTTATTTGGTTTTGTATGCGAGAAAGGCAAATGGAGGACAAGATACAACCTAACTCTAAGAACTCTACCAAGATGTCTTTGTTGTCCAGACAGTCGAAACAAGTATTCTATATAAGCGCAGCCACACGCATCTATTCAAAGACAACGGCTCAGCCGAGTTTTGAACAAATAAGATCGAGATTCTGCTTAATAAGCCATCATAGGGAATGCCAGAGCACTTGTTTTGGATGACTGGTCGGAAGATACAGTGGTTGAGGAATTTTTTTTTTCCAGAGGTAATCTGCTACTTCTGTATTAACTTGCGCCAAACTAAACCGTGGTAACAGAAAGTTTTACAAAAAGTGAATAAAATAGGCGCCATTACTACCTAAACCTAGTGACTTGCAACTCTTATACATTCCTGTGTGGAAGCAGAAAAAGAGGGAACATACAATTATCTGCCGATTACAAACAGCTAATGAGTTTTCCATGACAACAGATTCTCTTGGAGGATCATTTCCTCGCAAGAGACAGTAAACCCCTAAAAAACTATTTTATAGCGGCTGAGAATTGAACCCAAGACCCTCTTCATGCCAACCCCATGCACTTCCCATTATATTAACCACTTATATTGCGTCCCCAAAAAAAGAGACCTATTGCAAAATTTATAATCTTTCAAAAAGATTGTTTTTAAGAGAGTTAAAAAAAAATAATTACGGTCATCTCTTGTTTAGACCTAACAAAAAGACATATCCACTCAAAATCGCTGCAATCACTTAAAGTACCATCCGTCCTTTCATCTCCAAATCATTGATTTTTATTGACCATGTTAACTGATGCCATAATAAGGGTCAACAATATTATCTTAAAAGCAAAACATAAGGTCAATGTCTATATGCACGCACGCTTAGGAATAAAAGATGCCATAGCCTGCTTATTATTATTACTCTTTACAAACAGACACACCAACACACACATAAATAAACGCACTTAGCGTGACAATGTTCGACTAGCATAACTGGTATATCAGTTTATATTACGGCCCGAAAATAAAAATAAAGTAATTGCAATCAAATGATTGTTTTTATATGTTTTTATATCCTTTTTGTCCTTTTTTTTTGTTTGCATAAAAACATGCAGTATTTGTGTTTGACAATAAAAATTCATTTGATGGATAAATACTTGGCCCAACCTTCCAAAACATATTTAGACTCTTAACGCAACAGCACTGAAGGACATTGTGTCGTTAATGTTGCATTAAATCGTCCTCTTTGATAGCCTTTAGTTGTGAATTCAAAAATAGACAAGTGATTCAGGATAATTTTATTTCAAAAAAAAAGTTTTAAAATAAACAAAAAACACATTATGCTTGGACAAGGGCACTATTGGTTCTGCTCAAAATCGACAAGACAGAAGTCTTAAACAGTATTTCCTGGATGTGTACAAGCTGTGAATGTATTTAGCTGAGAAAAATTCGCTTAAAAGAATCACAAATCCTACCAACCGATCTGTGAAGGATCTTTCCCTGAGAAATCTTATCCATCCACGTTATACAATCTCAAGCATGCTGCTTCTAGACAACCAACCGAATTCCGCTTTAACTTGTACTTAAAGTGGAGGATTCGAAAAGGTTTTTGTTCCAAATTTCTCGATATAGTCTAATCAATGTAATAGATGTGTTTTGAATTTCTGGGCCACATCCAGATCTTGGTACAGCTGTTAGAGTTCGAGATCATAATCGAAACGTAGGTTGAACAATTTTGTTTTAGAAAAATCTAGCTTTCCCTTTTTAAAATAAGAGCCGAAGGTTAAGACTCTCGGGTAGTATAAAACTTTTGTAGAAGCGGATTTCTTCGGTAATTGTTCGTCAAATCTCCGCTATTCTATCAGTCGTGGAGATTCATATACGAGATTCATAGCTCTGAGCATGGTGAACACCCACACTTCTTCGAAGTTCCTGCTATCGAAAGTGGAGTTTTGTTCAGGTTGACAAATATTTGTTTGATTATTGATAGTACGTAGATACTTAGTCTTGTCCTCGTTAACAACTAAGTTTCGCGGTAAGAGACGCTATTACAGAACGTTGGATATGAACGATAAAGTGGATATTGACCGTAGTGCTATCATCAGTCACAGGTATCCTTAACGGTTTCAAAGAGATCGCGTTCAGGTCGTAAAGCCATGAGCTAGTTTCTTGTTCTCTTATATATAGGATAGGAATAGTTAGTTAAAAAAGGAACCTGAAAGATACTGTCCAACAAGCGCGGCGGATTTAAAAGTGTTTAGAATAAAGCTATCGGTTGGTATCTTCTTTTTCAACAGCCACGATCATATACATAAGTAGTCTCACTCACTACCTGTTTGGTGCCAAGCTGCCTGAGCAAATATCCATGAAAACTCTTAGGCACACAACCTTATGAAGAAGAGATTTAAGGTTGGAAGACCACCATAGCCTTTAACGACCATGTTTCCCTAAAGCTTTCGGAAGTCGCTGCAACTGATGAGATGAGTCCAGATGCCCACTGGCAGCAAATGCCAATAAGCCATCAGCAATTCTGCAGAAAAGGTGCTAAAATCCTATCAGTCGAATGTTCTCAGGCAATCAAAGCCAAAACTTAGGCTTACATGTTGTGGCAAAGGAATACATGGGCTTCCCGTCAGTTCTAGCGATCATGAGCTGCGTGGTGTCGATGATATACAGAAATGCTTAAGCAGAAAACAGGTGCAGACCTTCTACAGAAGATTCAAAAAGAAAACAACAGAATTTACTAGCTTCGCAGGAGTCTGAAGAATAAGGTATGAAATATAGTGGAAACGTAGTGGATGGTTATAATCTGGAGATCACTTCAAAGAGATGAAGATGAATGCCGCTAATCAGCAGCCCTGTCAGTCAATCAGGTTTGATGGAGTTTCATTTACCCAACCTAAGTGAGATCAAGCTAGCCATCAAGAGGCTAAAAACGCGAACAGTGCAGCCGAAGGTCTACAGGCGGAGATTTTTATGGAAGCTGATGTTCTGGTTAGGGGCATACAACATCTCTCAAACAAAAATAAGGTCAGAGGAAAGTATAACCTTAAAAGCATTTGCACGGGATCGTCTTCTATAAGCCAACTACAGACGCACTAGTCTTTCAAACATCGCCTATAAAACTCTGTGAAGCCTGTGTGGTTTTAGGTCTGGGAAGTTGACCTTGGACCAAATCTTCACACTACACCAAATCCTGGAGAAGAGTCGAGAATTTATTATTGATATCACACAACCCTTCAATTAATTTCAAAGTAGCTTAAGACAGCGTTGACAGGGATCAGCTGTACCGTACCATGTCGAACAAGTTGATACGCTTTATCAGAATGACGTTGAAGAATGCTTGCTACTCCGTCAAATTTGGAACAGACTCTACCAAAACCTGCGAAACCACTAGAGAACTATACGACCAGGCGAAGTGTTTTCATGGAGGTGATTCAATATGGTTCTAGAGAGAGTGGTGCCCAACACTCAGGACAACACAACTGGAACTATCTTTCAAAAGTCAACACAACATTTTATATGAGGATGACTTTGACATAATGGGAAGAACCAAACGAGTAAATATGGGTGCTTTTACACCATGGAGTCAGAACCGAACAAAATTGGTGTTTTAATCAAAGAAGACAACACGAAATATGCTGTCACCAAATAAAGCTGATTCTAATCCCAGACTTGGCCAGAACGTTACTACTAATAGATAGATAGCTTGGAGTTCGTCAGTGAATTTGTCTAGCACCAAGCTCTCTTGGTATCTTCGAGAGAAAGCAACTAGTACTACCCAAAATGTATGGTCTGGTTGTCAATAGGGAAAATAACATTTGGCAAAGACGATACAACCTAAAACTATACGAGGTGTAACGTGACGTCTCTCGGGTCAAAAAACCAGGTGTTCAACGGTTTATATGGCAAGGACATCAAGAGCAAATGAACATCGACGCTCTAGCCCGTACGATATTTAAAGCTAAGCTCGAGGAACGAAAAAATGGAGACGGACCTCATCTGCGGTGACGTGACCAAGCTGAGGAAGTTAAACGCTGACTTGCTGTACAAAATTGGAGATAGGAAGCTAGAGATAGAGAAAGCTGGCGGAGTCTATTACTTGGGGCCAAGGAGCACCCCACGCTTTAGCACCAAATTAAGCAAGTAAGTCACATCCCTTAGTATGGAAAGCAATTTCATCGAACTTCATGAAACAACTAATATTTTCACTTTAAAGTAAGGAATTTCAAAACTTTACGAAGAATTTTTTTTTAAGGTATTCAAACTGATTACGAAATGACATAAGACTTCCTCTTATTGCTTCAACCTTGTTTTGAATAATTTGCGAGTCACTCTGGGGCTTTATTATGGAATTCGAAGTGAGTTGTATTTTGTGGCGAATTCGCTCAAGAAACTAGTGATTTCGATATAAAATGTTTCTTAAAATCGAATGATAGAAACAATTCGTATTCGATTATCAGCCTTCGGTAAAGATATATCTCCCTATAGCCATGTTATTTTCTGAAATCAAATAAAAGTTGATTAATTCACCTACACCCTACCTACCCCCGATTATTGAGTGCAGAAAAATAGAAATTAATAAAACTAGCATGCCAGGTGAGTTATTATCTCAAGTTCATTACTATGAGTATACTTCCCACTAGCCCCCTGTCGGAATTAATTTCTATTCACCGCATATATAGAAAAATCCCGGCTACACCTTCCGTCTGAACTTTGTGTTGCTTTCACCGCACGCCATTAATCACCCTAAACCACCATACATATATACATGCTCCAGAGTGTGCTGGCTATAGAAAATAACCCTTTTCGGTTTTTGATTCTGGGCCCTGATAAGACATTCTGGCCGACGAACAAACAGACGGACGGGACAGATGGATAGACGCACCTTATGAACTTTTGTGCTCCTTTCATTCTTGAACGACAAAACAAAACTCAGCCCCATCCCACCCCCAATGTGCTATCTTTCTTTTATATCACAGCAATAAATTCAGTTCAGTCGAAACTGATAAAACGACATCATTAAGTCCTGTCACGTAACTTATGACAAATGTCAATCAATTTCTGTTCGAAATACGGGGGAGGCTATCGTCGTCAAAGCTGTCAAATACTTTTGACGAATTCCAAGGGTTAGAATGTGGAATAACAAAACAAAACAAATCCCATAATGGAAAATGTTATGATGAGTAGTAGAGCGCACACACAGTGTGTTCGAGGAATCCTAAGGAACTTATAGTTTGGAGCTAGGGGTTGATGACTGCGTGGGTTGGCGGGCTAGGAGGAGGTAGTTTTTTGTCGATGGACCTTGATGACGTGAGAGAGGGTGCAGCAATAGAAGCAGCAGCAGCACAACCAGAAGTAGTATAGTAGCAGTATAGTAGAATGTGTTAGTTGATTTATTTCTTGTCAACATGAAATATAATAATAAATAAGGACCAAAGCTTCGAAGGGAGTTCACTTGGAGGACAACTTCTATACAACGACGGACGTCTAGAATTTGACATGAGTAACATATTGGCAACATCCAACTAATGGATTCGTCTTATAGAGCGCGAGGAATATTGCATGATGGAAGATTCCCGCGTGTATGTCAGTCAGTAAATGAGCTTAATCCTTGGGGCCAAGTTTTATGTCGCCATGGACAGAGTCTTGTAAATGGTATTGGATTAAGGACAAGTTATAAATGCTGATGGATTTTATTTTGTGCAAAGCAAGTCTTATCTGCCCTAAGAGAGGAGCGTTTTTGCTTTAAAATATTTTCAATAATTTGAATGGTTTGGAGTTTTATAGGGTCTGCTCGGAATAAGTCGGAAAAAGAGACACAAAATACTGTCGTCGCAACCGAGAGTGAAAAAATTTAAAAATTAAGACATCTGTCAACGAATATTCCTCCTGATTAAAACTTTAAGGCTCAGAAGATAGGTAAAACAGGTACATTGGTATGTCATTTTGGTATACCCAATAACCTAGTATAGATCTCTTTCTCATCTTCTAATTATCAAGTTTTCCTCGGGCCAGAGCAACTCCGAATGTCTGTCCATTGTTTTGAGAATAAATTTCTTTTTGGCAATCATCCCAATCGAGCAATTTTTTGTTGTTGTTGTTGGTTGATTCCTTGAAAATGTCTTGTTCATTTCTTTTGTCATATAACCTAGCTATTTATTCTTTTCACCTGTCATCGAGGATTATAAAGTTTTAAACCTCCACTATCAAGCACTGACATAATGACAACCCACGACGACGAGGTCATTGTGGCAACATTTCGGGAGCGAAAGAATTTTTTTTTCTTCAAACCAAAACAAAAGAAAATTCTATTGTGTGTCATCAAATTTAAGATTGAACAAAAATTACAAAAACAAAAAATTGAACAACAAACAAGAAATCGCATAAACAGGGTGTTATGAATTTAACTGGATATGAATTTGGATGATTAGTGGAGATTATCTCGGGAGAAGATATATGTAGTTTCATGGGTCTGAAAAAAATTAAGATTCGGACTAGAAAGAGAATAGTAGTTGAGGTTTCATGACCATTTTGTGACCTTTCATATGAGGCTAGAGGCAATTTAGCGTCAATTAAAAATCGCCCCAAACAAAATATATAAAAATAAATCAAATAATTTATTTAAAAAGCAGCAGAACACAAAATGGATTAAATTATATTAAATTATTTCATATTTTGAAGACTTTGTCATTTGGGGATTATTTCACTATCGATAGAAAATTCCCAAATATTGCATATTGAACAAAAATCGCGTAATTTTTTTGTACGATTATTTTTTGGAATTCCGATTAACTACTTGTTGCAAAATGATTCTTAAGAATTTGGAAAAAAAATATTTAACATTACAAAAAATCGCGCGATTTTCACAGCGATTCTTTCAAAATTCGAAAAATATGATTCATTAGTCCCACAAAACGATCCGCTATATTTGTGCTCAATTACTGAAGTTATCAGATTTTCTTTTAAATTCAAAAGGATCATTCAAGGAGAACAAAATCGCATATACAGTTTATCAGATTTTTTAAAAATCAACAAGATCATTCTGCGACAGTGACTTAATAGTCTTTTAGTCATTAAATAAATGTTTAAACCTAAAAATCTTCATCAGGCTATAGTTCAAAAGTCGCGCGATTTCCATAACGATTTTTTTTTTTGTAAACTGGAAAATTTTGATAAATTCGTCCTACACAAGAATGGAGCGATTTTTGTGTTTAACTATTGCAAATACCAGTTTTCTTAAAATTTAAAAGGATCATTCTGCGACAAAAACAACGTGTATATACTATGCTATTAGATTTTTCGAAAATTGAATGATCATTCTGCGACAGTGACTTATGTAATAATCGTTCATAAAAAACGCGTGATTATTCAATAACAAGTGTTAATTATTCAATACATGTTTAAAATTAAAATACAACATCATGCTATAATTGAAGAGTCTTCAAAAATAGCGTGATTTCCATCGCGAGTTTTTTTGATACTGGACAAAATTTATTTATTAGTCCTTCAAAACAATCGCGTGATTATCGTGTTATTATCATTATCATTCTTCGACTAAAAAACGTTAATCAGTTTTTTTTACTTAATAATCGTTTATAAAAGTCGCGCGATTATTCAATAACATCTTTTGACCATTGAATAAATGTTCAAAACTAAAAAATACCATTCTGAACGGTGAATTTAGTCACACACAAATATGGCACGATATTTTCGTTTCTGATTAATTTCGGTAAATGTACAAATACAATTACTCCATAAGCACCCTGTATTCATCGCTATAATAGGTGCCTATCTTTATAGTTGAAGATTACCCAAAAAAAAACAATACCATCAGAAAGTCAGAAAGTCATTGAAACAATAAGACAGTACTTCAAATTTTTTTAAACCAAAACAATAAGGCAAGGATACACAAAATATCCAGAGTGTCCTTTAAATAGAAAAAAAAAATAAAAAAAAAAAAAACAATATCCACAGAGGAACTTCCTTCAAGCAAAATGGTGTTGCAAAGTTTGTTCTTCCTCTTGCCCTAAAGAGAAACGACAACATACAGCACTTTTCATTCTTCTGATGAACGACTAAAGAAAATTGTATTATGAAGTCGAGATGATTCAATCATCCTCAAGGAGTACCTAAAGCGCATCCTTTTCCATCTGCTTGCTGCTGCAGTGACTGCAGTTGACTTTTATTCCCACATTACTAACAGCTTGCTTCTGGAACTGAGATATACATATATAGGAAGGAAGAGATTTATGTCGTTTTTTGTGTGGGTGTGTGTATTTTTTTTCCTTTCTATCATGAGTCTTGTCAGTCTTTTATATATATATTATATCTTATCGGATATGGAGGTGGACATGCGAATGCGCATCGTCAGGACAAAGTTTAATGCATTTAAATTGCACGGCATGTCCTTGTTTGTTTTATTTTTGAATGGCATTCTCATAAAGTGACAGCAGCGGCGCAAGAATTGAATTTGATGTGGGCAAGATGAGTTAAGCGATGGCCTTCAAGTATGGAGTCCATTTTGATTCCAATTCGCATTATACAAAAATAAGTTTTTACAATTTCTAAAACTTGATAGGTTTGTGGGACAAGAAGTAGGTATTTGTCTTATGTATGTCAAAAGAAATCGAGATTTTTATAGAAAATTCGTATATAAGGACATCAACATAAAACAGTGAACTGTTTCAATGAACGCAAGAAGAACCTTCAGAATCCAGGAACCCTCGAAAATTTGAAGGATTCCATGAATTGAAATCGATCGCGTTCTCTGCGACATGTTGCAGATTACCAGGATTGTAAAAGAATTCAATATTTTGAGAATACAATCTTTAGGAATCACAAGTCTCATTCAAAAGATTGCATTCATTGACTTCACTTTGAGATTTCGTATTTATATTCTGTCATCACCATTCATTTGACATTTATAGAATTGTAATAATTTTTCCCGTACGAGTAGCAATCAATTGAATGCAATCTTTTGATAATTCTTTTTGCATTCTTTTCAAGCTTTTGATTGAATTAATTAAATGATGATTTGTAACACCAGTCGTTTGTTTTTGAAGTATCGGACTCCATTCATAAAATGCAGCAATATGAAATATATTTCTGCAATATGTTGATGAAATTTTTCTCAACAAATTTTGTTGGTCAATTATCTCGTGTTTTTTTAAATGTTGCTGAGATATTTCTCAAAAATTATTCCGATACAAGTAAGTTTTAGACATATTTCTCAAAAGTTTCATACATTGGTTTTGAATGATGATTTTGAATGAAAATTTTCACATTTCTAAAATTAGTTTTCTGAAATTTGAAAGATTATTTTAAACTTTCTTTTAAATGTTGCTGCAATATATTATCGATGATACGAAAATGCCTTATTTAATTTTCTGAAATATTCTCAAAATCGTATTTAAATATTTTTTTTTTATTTTAAAAATATCAAAAAAAAATTATAACGAGTAGGTACATGTGTCTGAGATATTTTCAAAATATTTTCAAGTTTTTCCAAAATGTTTCTAAAATGTTGCGAGGGTGTAGAGGTCAAGTGGGGATACATATTTGCCATGATAACCTTTTCAGTTGAATTTTTATTCTTTTTGGAGTGAACCAAAGTTGAATTTTGGTTAAATTTCGAAATGTTCTTGCAACACTCTGAAACAAATCGAAATCATTTTTTCGATTCAATTTTTCTGAAATGTTCAATTGGTGTGGAAACACCTTAAGAAGTTTATTTTGAAATCAATGAGCAACATTTCTTTCATAAATCATCCAGACACTGTCAGCAGTGTGGTTTTTTTTTTTTTAATAAATAAATAAATGTCACGACCTTTTTGAGATCACTCTCTGCCATTGGATATGAAATCAGATGGAAACATGTTTCAATAAATAAAATTGAAAATTTTACGACAACTGATACGGTAATTTATTTCCATTCAATTGATGTAGCGAAGGATACTCGAATATGACTGTGCACCAATATAATGGTGGCGCGACGGAAGCGTCAACGGCAAAAGTAGAGTTGCTAGTTCAGAAATATACAACAACAACAGCAGAAAAAAAAAAACTACTAAAGGTGGTTAAGGTGATGCTGAAGCCTGTCGCTATGATGTTGACGGTGTCAGTGTCGTTGTCGGTGTCGTTTCTACTGTCGGATGTGTCGATGACGACAGAGACAAAGTCAAAAGCCCACCATCATATTTCCGCCATGCCCCATAATATGATAGCGGCGCATTGGTACCATTAACAGAAAATTATTATCATTCAATTCATCGACGACGACGACGACTCTGACTGTGTTGAAGGAGGCGAAATGGTATAGCGCTAGTGTGTCTCCTCTGGATTCTGGAGGAGACGCGGTAGTGGGGGTACTGGTGGTAGTGGTCATAAACGATAACTTACGTTGATTTTATGTTAATGTAGGTGTCAATTTCCATGGCATTTTGCGGTTCGTTTTTTGTCTTAATTTGAACAAATCGCGAAATAATAAAGTTTTATCGGTTTAATATTGATGATTGCAAGTAGGTATAGGACGAACGTTTGTGTGGAACCAATGGCCATCAGGCTATCACACTCATACTCGTATAAAAGGTTTATGAATTGCTATATCTTTTTTATTTGAAGGAATATTTTTGTTAAATAATTTTATGTTTATTTTCTTGGTATGAGACAGTCTGGTGTAAAGTTTCACTGAGAGTTTACGAATGTAATTACAGGCCTCGGCACTTGGCAACTTGTTGCAACAACTCTTTGTTGTTTCCGATGCAAATACATCTTGGTAATTAAGTGCAGCTCAACAGGCAACTTTTGTGTTAAGATAAGAGTAAGCTAAGAAAATTATTTCTTACAGATGCTGCCATATTGAAAACTACTTAGTACTCAGTACAGCGTGAGCAACTTGTTGCTGAGAAGCTGCAACATCAAATTGAGTCAATTTTAACTTTTTAATTTGTTCATTTAAATTCAGTAAGAGAATATTTTTACTGAGGAAAGATATTGAAAAGCAATTGATTGTTGGCAGTTCGCAAGAAAAAAGATGTTGCATCAAATTTTAAGACACTAAGCAATTTGTTGCCAAGCTGAGGCAACAAAAAACTATTAAAATTTTTTTCATTTAATTCTTACAATATAGGATGATGGAATTTTTTAAAAGAAAAATTATAAAAAATGCTAGACAACAAATTTGCGTAATCAAATTTAAGCCAGGAAACAGGCTTAGACAGTATTTTGATTTTGGTTCATACAATGTGGCCAATACAAAAGGACCATTTCGCCAAAGTAGTTAGAAAAAGAGTAATGGCAAAAAGCACAGACCAAGATTTGATTGCCGTTGAAAATAATCTTGTAACTTAGGTGCACAAATGTCTTACGAAGATGCAGGTAAACAAGTGCAGTAATTTTAAAATCGAGTATCTTCTCTCGAAAGGTTAGAGCAATGAACAAAAACGGCAGGTACAACGCATCTGGCAGCTATATAAAGAACATTCTAAAACACTCTAGTGAATCAGCAGGTGTTTAGCTCCTGATGGAACTCAAACCAACAAGCTTAAACGGTGTTTTAACAATAGCAGGTTTTACGCCTCTGATGATACTTAACATGCTAATCCGCTGTGGAACAATGGCAGGCACCAGGCCCCTTTATACACTAAATAAGCATGCTTTAAGACTCTGTTACTCGTACATCATCTGGTATTCCGTTCCTGGTGGCACTTAAACAGCAGACCCAAACACCGTGGTACATCAAAAGGTACTAACGCCCTAGTCACAGAAAAAAAAACAGACTTAACCAGTGGCACAAGGAACAGCCATTGGTGGTAATAAAAACAGCTGTTTAAAGCCTCTTGTACATCATCAGATACAACGCCCATCTTGACGAGAGCGTCCGAACAATTAGCAGAAACGAATTCCCTCATATGCGCTTAACCAACTAGTACAGCTGGACAACGGCGATAAAATACCTTAATAACAAAGCGGTAGGTTTAAACGTCATTCCCGATAAGCTCTATCAATTAAATTCACAAAAATCTGCGAAAAAGTTCAAATACCCGAATACGAGTTTGCATGAATTAATGCTTTCCTGAGGTTGACTTATTGGTCAAATTAATAAAAAATTACAATTTGATGGTGTGAGGAATCTGGTTTCTTGCGTTGGTATCAAGGATAACTTAAATCATCTCGGAATGAGTCATAGAATACCTGCAGATAAATTTCTCGATGAAGGCTAAGCGAGCTTCTCTCATGCTCAGCCCAGGCTGATCCTGGATTGACATCGAGCACATCAACACCTTTCGGATCACAACAGGGCAGTGAGTTCTTTGTCCCCTTTAGCGGATTTTCGCTATATGCAATAATAACATCCCAAAAATTGAATCAAGAGCTTACAGGACTTGCCTAAAATATGAAGGATTAAATGACAGCCATGAATTACCTTGATCGAGGTGACGTAATTTGGGCCGGAGTGTCTCATTTTGATAACCAAAAATAACCTAGTTAATGGCACTTGTGAACATGGCTACTCTAGCTTTTCCAACCTCAAATTATTCACTAAAAGTTATTTTACGGTGCTAGTCACTTTGAGACCCACATAAGTAGTTATGAAGACTTGCCGGAATGATGCACTTCTATCCATGCACTACTCGTGTTCCAACCATCAAAGGCAAGAACAGACCGTATAGGTCTTCACTGGTAATTCTCATTCACACTCCATGAATTCTCACTGGTGGACCTATCGAAAAAGAACTAGCAAATTGATCCCCAAGATATATAATGTAACCCTATGGAGCTGGGCTGGAAAAAAGGTCATCGATATTATTAGTTAAAGAACGGGTAGAAATTTCAGGAGACGACAAGGTTATTTATGATCACGATACGGGCCTAACTTGACCAAACACAAGAATTCGATGGGCAAAGTTCACTTTTCTTGCTCTCCTTCATATATGGACTTTGATCTATACCAAATGGGGCCACAGTCTCTCGAAAGTAGACTGAGGATCAATTCCGGGAACAGCAAATGGAAACAATTAGTAACTTTATCTACCTAGAGAGTATGTTATCATAAAACGGTGAAGGAAGATTGCTGCAATTAGAAAAAAGAAAAACCACGATGCCGGGAGTACTATGGCCAAAACTAAAACTCCTGAATTAGAACAAACGAGCCGGAATCTCAGAAGTCGGGCACACACTTTCGTGACCTCCGTTGGAGCACTTTGTATGTTAATAATTTACCCCAAATTGCGGAGGAGCTAAGTCCAAAAATGCAGAAGAGCTAATCACAAAGAGAAATTTTGGAGTAGAGCAAACAGGAAGGAATCTCAGAAGCTGGGTAACAGTTGACCAGAGCTACATTAACGCACCTTGCTCCAAAGAAATTTAAAGACCTAGGACTCAGAGGGAAACTCTTGAATTAAAACCAATTACTACGTCTCAGAAGTGGGAAATACATTATGTAAATTGAGGCGAGATGTATCGGAGCATTTGGAAGAGTTCAGGACAAAACAAAACAAATCAGAACTTATACAAGGCACTTAGTAAACAGTCCTAAAAAAACCTAAATTTATTTCAAAAATGTGGATTTTTTAATTTATATTTTATTTTTATTCTAAGGGGTGTTATGGCAACGTTTAAATCCAAATCGATTAAAGCCATTTCAAATCTATTGAAACAGTTAACAAATTTTTAAAAAGAAATTAAAAAAAAAATCATTTCTGTCAAATTTAATAGTTTTACCTTGTTGTCCTTCGATCAAAAGCCATACATCTGAAAATAAAAGAAACAAAAAGTTGTCCATTAAAAATTGTGAAAATAAACCTGTCTCTTGTTGTTGTGTTATTTTTTTTTTTTTATTTTTCATTCCTGAAAACATTTTTGTTACAATTTAAAGTAAAGAAAAATAAAATAGGAACAAAAAAAAAAAAAAAACAACTGCCATCATCGTATAAAAGAGAAAGTTTGTTTTAGGAAGAAAAAACCACAAAACCACATGTCCACAGTTTCGCCCACCACCAAGTATACCAGTAGTATAAACCACACACCTCCTCGAAACTCAAGCTCTTAGCTCTGAACTTTCATAATAAAGATCGACAAGCTGTCCAAGCCGATGGCCACATCCTTGATATGAAAGGGAATATTATGTTGTGGCATGTCTCTGAGGATTACAACCCAACTAGACTGGATATGAGTTCAGCATGCAACATATATAGTATAATATTCAATATGCTTGGTATAGGTTTATAATATGGATGGCATCTCTATATATAGTATATACCTATGCTTCTACACAGCGTGTATGGGAAGTATTAAGGAATCAGGTGTCCTGTTCCTGTCCCAACATCCTGCTACTCACTTCTCCCTGGTCAGCTTAAATCTGTCAAAAAATTTCAATCAAACAAGAAAAAAAGGTGAGTTGAATGATGAACAGACAGACACAGTGGGTGGGTGGTAAAAAATAAAATTATGATTTTATATTTAAAAAACATTTTTAATAAAATACGTTGTATATCCTGTTACGTCCTTAGTCTCCACATGATCTTGATCTATTCTCAAATAGCATGTGTACTCGTCAGAGTCACATGTTTTGTCGTCAAATAGATGAAATCTCATTTGATCAATCCCACTTCTGACACTAGTGTAACAATTTCAAGAATTTAAAGAAGACACAGACATCCGAATGTATGATAAAGGAAATGACCTCAAAATATGATTATATTGAAAACGATTGAATTGAGAGAATCGTGCTATGTCAAGACAAAATTATTTAGGTCCTTATTTCGAAAAACTTATTTTTGTGTCTCCTGAGGGCATTCTAAATTTCAGATACAAATTTGTGTATTGTGATTGGTGAGCGTATGCTCAGCCGAAGTGTTTGAAGGACTAAGAAAGAGGAGCACGTTCGTTTTAAACATCTTTTCATCCTTTTACGCGCTCCAAAGGACCACAAGGACATCGACGTCGCAGTCATATTTATACAAAATAATAAACCGCCAAAGGATTTTTATAACAATTTGTGTGCGGTTTTTTTTTTTTAATTTTATTTGCACACAATGGGAAGTCAACTGTATCCTTCTATTATCCTTTCGCCTACTACTTCATCAACTGTGTTGTTTTTTTTTTGTTGCTGTTAATTCTTTAAAATATTTTTACTGTTCTCTTTACATCCATCAAAGAAGAACAATTTAAGGCGAGCACAGCGACAAAAAAAGGGCAACAAAACTTAAAATGAATGGTCCTTCGTCCTGCATTTCATGTGATGTCCTTTGAGAGTAAGTTGAACGTTCAAGAATTAAACTTAAAACTTTAGTCCTGAACGAGTGAGTTGTCGTTGTCGTAATGGTGGCTCAGAGTCCAACAACGACGAAGACGACGCCGACGATGGTTTGTCCGTCCGTCCTGTCCGTTTGATGTGCACATATTTTATTTTTGCCACATCTTTTTTGTTTTTGTTGTATTATTTGTTTGTCCTTTAGTCCTTTTTTGATATATTTTTACACTGTTGTCCTTGTGAGTTGTCAAATATTTTTTTTTGTTTTTGCTTTTTTGTCAACTTTCATGTGTCCACAAGGATGTGAGTAGAAAGAGAGTATATGTGTTTGAGAGAGTGGGTTTTTTTAGCGTTATTGTCGGTCGTCCTTTCGTCCCACTTATCATCCCTAGTGACACTTTAAAATTTCTTCCTCTTTTAGTGTCCTGTCACTGTGTTTCCTTGGGATGAAGCAAAAAAAAAATATATATATACTCTCATAGACAAACGAGAAAGCGAGAAAGGACGAAAATTGAAATTTGAAGTGGACATAATTTTTTATCATAGTTCGGGGAGAAATTTTGACGAAACTCCGCTACAAAGCACCCATTTCTTCCTACCTTCATTGTCCCCACTCCAACACTAATGTCAGTTTATTGTTCCTTTTAAGTTTATTTTATTTATATTTCACCCTTGGCGAGTATGTAGGATTGGATTTTTCGTTCGTATAATATATATTTTGAAGACATTTGAAGAGAACAAGGACGAATTTTTGAAAATTGACATCGCCATTGGACTTGTCTGTCAAATTGAGGATGACAGCTGACAAATGGACAAATTTAATTTTTCTTATCTTGTTTTTTTTTTTTCTCGTACATGATAAACGTTGATGATGATGAAAAGTTCATACAAACACACACATTCACACAACCAAACGAGATGAGTTGATAGAATGAACAGACACAAAGTGTAATTAATGCCCAAAGGATAAAAATATAAAATGTTCCAGAAATTAAAAAAAAAAATGAAAACGAAAAGAAATTTCAAGGAAATTCTGTTGAGTTGCGAGTGGAAAGTTGACTTTGTGATGAGATTTGCCTTTTAAAATTTTATATTTTTTGACAGGATTTTATGGAAGATTTGATGTAAATTGAAAAGCGGCTGCAAGCTGTTTTGCTTTTTGTTGGCAGCACTTGTTGAAATATTGTAATGCCTTAGGGCAACTCTATCAGGTCCTTCAAGGGAAATACAACAAGTTTTGAAACTATTAATCATGTCTTTAAGGATACAAAAAAAAAATACACAAATAAAATTAATTATTCTCTGGATTAAGTCGCCCTTAGCACTCAAACTTGAATGCCAGTATACAGTCCCTGGCCATATTATTAGACGCACTATATATTTTCAGAAAGTCACGGATTGCACTAGGTTATACGCATATATTTTTTTACTTTTAACCGACATCTTTCATAAGGAATTGGTTGTTTCCCAAGGTCGGATTTTCGAATGGAGAACCTTTTGTTTTTATGAAAGATGGACCTGCCTCTCATACAGCCCGGTCCGTAATAACTTATTTACAAGGGGCCAATATCCCCTTGCTGGTTTTTAAACGCACTGACTTAAACTCTACTGAAAATAAACGGGGGACTTATGAAAAGGCAAGATTCTAAAGAGTTTATCACATCCACACATCTTTCCTATCCTTCTTTCTCTTCATTAACTTTAGGCCCGCGCTGTGTTGAAACATTTAAAGGGTAATCATAATCCCTTGAGCGCGGGTAGATTATAAAAAATGAGGTCTTGGAAAAAATCATTCAGGTCTGAAATCATCGCCAACAAACGTAGCAGACAGTTCAGTTTTGCATTGATAGGAAGCCGCGCAGAATTGAAGCGGCAGAAGAAGACTGAACTAAATATTAGATTTGTTTTTAAATTTTCATTTTTATATAACATATGGTGTTTTATAATTGTTAACAATTTTTATACAAAATTTACAAATTTATTGCAATCAAGTTTTCAAAACAGTAATTATTTTTGATTTTGCATAAAATCTATAGTGCGTCTAATAATATGGCCAGGGACTGTATTTACATCTGGTGACATTATCTCTGCCATACGCCACTTTGAAAAAATCTAAGGAATTCAATTTTCTTTCCAAAATCAATGAGAACCGCTTGGCTGATAGCGTTTGAGTTCAAAACCAGGGATTGCATACGTTTTCAAAACCGAAAATCTTACCAGTTGCCAGACGCTGTCAAATGAGACAAAAAAGAAATTGAATTACTATATTACAAAAGCGAAGCCGTAACATTAGTTTTGAGAATCCAAATGCTTGGCAGAAAAAAATAGTTTCAAATAACTGGTTGAGTCAGTGCTGAAAGGTATAGTTGTGAGTCTTACTTTTTTACCAGACAGACAAATTAGGAAATTAAGTATAATTTACAACTGTCAGTGACTTTGATATACATATCTACACTATATTGTAGAATGCATGTGGTTAAAAATATCATCCTTAATAATGAAACATAATTTTTGCACATTTTTCGGTGAAAAAATTGCTTGCCAGATGAATTTTTTAAATAGTTAAAATGATGTCATATGTCTGACAGAGTTTGTATTAAAATTGAATTTTGTGTTTTTGAACTTTCATTTGAATTTTTTAGAACTCTTTAAGCCTCTTTAAAAAAAAAAATCAAAAATATGACTGCCAGATGTGTACAACGATTTCAGTAAGTGACTGCCAGTGCCAGATGAATTTAAAAACGTCGACGCAGTGTGTCGATTAAAAATGTATTTTGTGTTCATTTTTGTGTGGACAATTTTAATAATCTTACACTCAAGTCTCTGAATTTTTCCAGTCTTGTAAAAAGCTGTCAGTCATTTGGCATTATTGAAATAAAATAATTCTGAGATATCAGGAGCTTGGTAGAAATTAAGCTTTATTTTTTATGAAATTTATGAAACATCTATAAAATAAAATGCACGACTGGATCGCACGAACTTGCTCCTATGTAAAAGACTAAGAATTTCAAAAATGAATGTTATTAGAGAAACTGTTCATAAGCATAAAATTCATTTTTAAAATGACTAAAAAAAACTTCTTTAGTAGTTAAAGGTAAGAATAGGATGCCATGTGATTCAAGCAAATATAGATTTATGCAAGAACAAAAATTATAAGTCTTTGTAGTGGTTTCTTAAAAAATAAGGTTTTATATAAGAAAGTTTAAAAACATTTTTAAGAAAAAATTTTGGTACGCCAATTTGAAGTTTTTATTATTGTATGAATAAAAATTAAATTTACAAAAAATGTATTGAGCCGTTTTCGAGACATTGAATTTTCAAAAAACAAAAAATTGATTTTTTTTTTTCAAAATTCAAAAAAATATTTTGCTTAAAGTTTTGAAATGCAATGTTTTTTAAACTTTTTAGAAGCTTCCCTCTACGAAATTTCATTAAAATCCGTTGTGCTAATAATGAGAAATTCAAAATTTTAAAAAATCGTTCTATGGTAGGTACAGTCAGTAATATCTTGTTTTCAAATTTTTTTTTATTAAATTACAGATATTAAAAAATAATAGAAAGAAAAAAAATTTAAGCAAAATTCTCGGAACCGTTTTCGAGAAAAATACGATTTTCGAAAACCATTTTTTAACATTTGTATGGAAGGTACCGTTATTTTCAGGTAAAATTAATTTATTTTTCTTATATCTTGTAGATTATTTTTCCAAACTTTTATTTATCAAGTTTTGAAAAAATCAAACTAGGGGTTTTCGAAATATTGAGTTTTCAAAAAAAAATTTTGAAAGTTTTTTTAAAAATCCAAAAAAATTGTTTTGGAAAATTTGAATAAACAATAATATTCAAACTGCTGGGAAGCTTTAGCATAAAAAAAATGATCAAAATGGGTGGTACCGTTTTTGAGAAAATCAAAAACAAAAAAAATGGTCCCAAAGGAGGTACCAAAACTACTCATTTTTTTGAAAATTTTTTTCGACCATTAACTAGGTTTAACTAAATTAAATTTTTTGAATTTTTTTTAAGAAAATCGCAGGGACAGTTTTTGAGAAAAAAAATATTTATAAAATTTCGGAAAAAAATCGTATGGCAGGTACCGTTATTTTTGGTCATAAAAAATCAAATCAAAAAACATCCGGGGGTAAAAAATCAAAACCCATATCTACCAAGTTTGAAGAAAATCGGCCGAGCCGTTTAGCTGTAATCGAACAGACAGACAGACAGACAGACAGACAGACAGACAGACAGAATTGCCAGACCCACTTTTTTCGTCTTCGCTATCATCGTAATCTCAACTTTGATCAAAATCTCGAGTTCGATTTTTTTTACGAATACATAACTTGCCTTATAGTACCTATATGTCGCAAGTAAAAATTTTGAAGGAAGTTTAAAATAAATAAAATATAGCAATTATCGAAAAGCTTGTGGGCCATTACCTCAAGAAGCTTTATGGTTAAAAAACAACTTTGTGGATTCAAAGATCTTTCTGTGGAAGCATTTAATACTTAATTTTACTGTGATTGGGTATTTTCGGTTTAAAACATTAAACGTTAATTTTGTCGCATTTAGAACGTATGAGGCACCTTGTATCCAGTTTCATGCGAGCAACTTTACCTTAAAATTATGCATTTGTTTTTGTGAAATATATGTGACAAAAATACTTGAATATTTGTACGTATTTTCAGGGTTTTAAACTTTGAAATTTTTCTTTGCTCCAGTTTCCATCAGTTAACCCTCGAGCCAGTTCAAGGTAGAATAATGCCAAGCAGAGAGGTTTTTCTGTAACCGTACTACACGAATGTAAAATAATTTATATTACTAAAATGGTTCGCTCTTCAATTTATATCGGTATCTAAAATGATTTTCTATTATCCTGACACTGACACCCTGTTATACATATGTACGTTTCGATCTTATTTTCAAAAATTAAATTTGAGAATATAAAATTTGGGATTTTCAGGCCTTGAACTTTCCGTTCAAGAAATGTCTTAAGCACAAATTCAAGTTTCCAGAAATACAAATAATTGATAAGATTTCAATTTGACCCTTTCTGAGTTCAAACTCCCTAACACAAAACTCAATTCTATTCTGCATGGTTTTGCTGTTTTCAAAAACATTAAAAATTCCTCAAAATGACCTGTTCCTATGAATCTTTCCGATTATTTATCCAAAATCTCATTAACTTGTCATAATTTAAAATTATTGTTATTATTGCAAAATATTACCCTTATTTTAGCCACCCTTTTTTACTGGTAAACATATTATTCCTCCTAACATCACTTCTCTTCTCTTCACCCCTTTGAAAATGTCCGAATACCTATTCCACATGTAGTCTATACTCGACTATCACTCAACTTCAATCTAATTTATGACACATTTCCATCAAAAACGTGTTCTCAATGCCTCTGGTCGTAAACATGTGTGGCAGAAAATCGTCGTGCCGTCAGTCGTTGAAATAAATTTCTATGACAATGCGGATGTATATGATATATTGCTCTACACGTACACGACAAACCGTTAAAACAATGTCAGCCCTTCCGTTTTATATGTATGCTTCTCTCGCTAACGTCAGGTAAATATACAGGTTGCACCCCTTTATCACTTTCATATAACAAACATAGCTATAACATGCACCAAATATGCAATGCATTTTGCAGTAGTCCTTCTTTCCATCCCAGCTTAAGGGCGATGGCCAAAACTGGAACGCAATAACAATAATTTGTTGCAAACAACCCCAACCTAATAGCCTAGCCTCTCCATCCCTATTCACCCCAATTTCTGGTGTTCAGCATTGACGAGAACGACCCAGAGACAAAAACATGAAAATAAAATATCGAGATATATATAATAACGAAAATATCCATAAATCCATCGAGTGGTATCTTTTATTCAACTACCGTCGTCATTTTGGGTGGCAATTGCAGGCAACCCCCCAAGGGTGGTGTAAGTAGTCATAGGCTAGACAGCAGTTGTCGGGGACGGATTTCTCTCTTAAAAAAATGTCAAAAACAGCTTTTCGATAGATCTTCAAAGGTTTAGCTAATATTTTGACAGACATTTGCCAAAAGAGAGGAATACCAGGTTTGGATTTTTGTTTTCCATCCAATTATTACAAACAAAAAAACCTGCCAGTGGGTTAAACTATGCTATCAAACGTGCGTGTCCAACACATGATCAGCGATTCACTTCAATCTACTATTTTGCAGAATCGATCTGTAATAACTCGCTGAAATCGCAAAAAAAAAAAAACTAATACAATTTATACCATTTGTCAAAGTTCATTCGACGAATTCAATATAATTGCAAAAATATAGAATTCAAAAGCATTCCATTCTCCGGAAGTAACATTTGCGAGTTAAATAATCAACATAATTATAATTAAAATCCCGCCCTTTACATCTCGTCGCCCACTAGACAGCTACCAAATAAAATCCGCTTTCGTTCCTGGCGCTGACTTCGGGATGTGACCATATAGTTTTATAACAAGAAATAAAAAAAATTGTTTGGCCATAAATTAAGTTCTCATAACGTAATAAAATTTTACACTGACATTTTGCCATCAAATGTTGCATTTAACAATGACTCACCGTATGCACACCCTTCCCTTCCCCCCTCAGACACAGCCTAGGGCTCAACCAAGTTTGTATCCCGTAGTATCCATAAGTTCGTGCCAATTGCACTTGTAAGTTGGCTTCCGATTTATGTGTATCTATACCTGTGCGACAGTTATTCGCATGCTTCAACCCCCTTTATCAGGGTAGTAAATTCAATTTTAGTAAAATATTTTGTTTTTTTTGGTAAAACGAAAATAAAAATAAAAACTGAAAATATATATTTGACGATGAAGTTGGTTGCATTGGGAAGGATTGCTCACAGTGAGTCGCAGGAATGAAAATTTTAGCTTGTTTACCATTTGCAAGAAGTCCAATGTCAGGACCAATTGGGCTTTTGTTAAAAGTATTGCTGCTTAAGAATTAATCCAATAGAGAACTTATGTAGTAGATTACCCAACATCAACATAAAGCAAACAACCAACGATCCTGCAATGCAAGGAGCTATAAGCGCAGAGCAACAGATTGACAAAGCGACAGAACTAAAAATAAAAATTCAAGCAAATAGGGAACATACAGTTTTACCATTGGAAGCCCAATTCTCCCCAAATTGATCTTCACTCGGGCAAAATTTTCTCTTCGCTACACTTTGACTGAATTGAAATGTGAAATGAGAAGAAAACAAAATTCGAAAGTTAATTGCGGAAGTAAGGTTTAAGTTTGTTTAATTTAATTCGAACAAAACACTGAGGACAAAAGTAACCGAACCATTTAAAAACAATATTATTTAGTGTTAGTATGAAGGGGACTTTTTATTCAGTGGTACATTACAGTAAATACAAATTATTTCATTCCTAGATTTCTACTCAAAATTGTTGCAGTTAAAAAAAATAACTTACAGGGTGTTTCAGAAATTTATATTGAACTGCCATTTACAATTAACGGGGAATGGAGATAATATTTTGTTCAAAAGACGTAACAAGTCTGAGATTGAGGTAAGAAAATGAGAATTCGACAAAAACAGTGGTGTATTAAAGTATATGGACCATTTTCCATAATTTAAAGGTGCATGTAATTTTGTAGGACTACAAAATAAATAATGAAGATTTCTTGAAATGTATTGTCTAATTTTTACCTGCAAGGAACTATTTCAAAAGTGAATATACAACTCAAAGAAATTTTGTTTAATGATTTCTTCGAATAGGGTAAAGTCGGGTGATATGACAGCCACTTCTTAATTTTCTTTAACTCAAAAAGCAAAATATGAACAAATAGTAATGGCATGCAAATTAGAACCAGTGCAATATAAATCCGTAAATACTGACATCTTAAGGTATCATCTGTTTCTTTTGACTCTGCCGTTATTTTTACAAATTGTTCTTAGAAGTTTGCATTAATGTACAAGGAATTTAAGAAAAAATTATAAGATGAAATAGACCTCGCCCATTAGGACTGTTGTTCATTCAAACATTTTTTGTATTCTATGCGGAACATCCTGTATATTAACTCTTTGAAAATAATTTAAAATAATTTATCCAGAACTCTTTAGGAACTTTTCAATAAGTATTTCTAAACCCTAACCAGCTTAGATATTTTTTTATAATTTTGCGTACACTAAGGGGATCATGACTACCCTTAAAATGTTTGAGCACAGTCCGAACGTTTAGAAAAGTTAAATAGGATTTAAAAGGAAATAAAAAAATATGAAAAATATAAATAAAATGCACGACTGGGTCGCACGAACTTGCTCCTATGTAAAAGACTAAGAATTTCAAAAGTGAATGTCATTAGAGAAACTGTTCATAAGCATAAAATTTATTTTTTAAATGACTAAACAAAACTTCTTTAGTAGTTAAAGGTAAGAATAGGACGCCATGTGATTCAAGCAAATATAGATTTATGCAAGAACAAAAATAATTATAAGTCTTTGTAGTGGTTTCTTAAAAAATAAGGTCTTATATAAAAAAATTTTAAAACATTTTTAAGAAAAAATGTTGGTACGCCAATTTGAAGTTTTTATTATTGTATGAATAAAAATTAAATTTACAAAAAAAAAATATTGAGCCGTTTTCGAGATATTGATTTTTTTTTTAAAATTCAAAAAATATTTTTCTTAAAGTTTTGAAATGCAATGTTTTTTAAACATTTTAGAAGCTTCTCTCTACGAAATTTCATTAAAATCCGTTGTGCTGATAATGAGAAATTCAAAATTTTAAAAAATCGTTCTATGGTAGGTACAGTCAGTAATATCTTGATTTCAATTTTTTTATTAAATTACAGATATTAAAAAATAATAGAAAGAAAAAAAATGTAAGCAAAATTCTCGGAACCGTTTTCGAGAAAAATACGATTTTCGAAAACCATTTTTTAACATTTGTATGGAAGGTACCGTTATTTTTAGGTAAAATGAATTTATTTTTCTCATATCTTGTAGATCATTTTTTCAAACTTTTATTTATCAAGTTTTGAAAAAATCGAGCATGCGGTTTTCGAAATACATATTGTGTTTTCGAAAAAAATTTTGAAAGTTTTTTTAAAAATCCAAAAATTTTTTTTTGGAAAATTTGAATACACATTACACAATAATATTCAAACTTCTGGGAAGCTTTAGCATAAAAAACTGATCAAAATCGGTGATACCGTTTTTGAGAAAATCAAAAACAAAAAAAGGGTAATTTTTTGGAAAATTTTTTTCAACCATTACCTAGGCTTAACTAAATTAAATTTTTTGAATTTTTTTTTTAAATCGTTGGGACAGTTCTTGAGAAAAAAAAATATTTATAAAATTTCGAAAAAAAAATCGTATGGTAGGTACCGTTATTTTTGGTCTTAAAAAATCAAATCAAAAAACATCCGGGGGTAAAAAATTAATACCCATATCTACCAAGTTTGAAGAAAATCGGCCGAGCCGTTTAGCTGTAATCGAACAGACAGACAAACAGACAGAAATGCCTAACCCACTTTTTTCGTCTTCGCTATCATCGTAATGTCAACTTTGATCAAAATCTCGAGTTCGATTTTTTTTTAAGAATGCATAACTTGCCTTATAGTACCTATAAGTCGAAAGTCAAAAAAAACATCAGAAGGGATGACAAATCGCTTGCAACGTCGAAGGAAATCTAATTACTTAGCAGCGTTATTGGCGACGTTGAATATATGGTCGTTCCACTCAAGGTATTCTGTTCGGTTTTCTCAATGCAAGTGCTGCTCATGAATAGCGACGTACATACATACATGTAGAATGGAATATGAGAAGCTAGGAGTATTGTCGTCAGCAAAGCAATTTAATGGATTAGGAGTTTCAGACAAAAGATCATTGATAAATATGGGAAAGAGAGTTGGAGACAAAACGGAACCCTGACGCACATCAGCCAGACTCGAAACCATCCAATAGAACTTGTATAGAAAGGTTTAAAAAGTCATTTCTAATCCAAAGAAGAACAGATTCATCAAAATAAAATGCCAGCATTTTCGATAAGAGAGCTGGTGCCAAACTCTATCGAATGCTTCTAAAATATCAAGAATCAAACATTCTCCACATCGATGGAAAGATTTGTGTCACTTTTAGGTAACCCCTTGGCATAATGGTTAGTGCGTTGGAATGTCATGCTCATTAGCCGTTCAGAATCGGCAGAAAATTGTAGGTCTTCTCTGTTCCTGGCAAAACGCACACAGGCATGGTTGAGAGTTGTAAGTCACTAGGTCCTGGTTCACTTCGAGCTGTTGCACCACCAAATTTATTTATTCATAAAGCATCTAATCACCGGTGGACCTATTGCTAAGAAAGCCATACTTTCGGTCATTGAGAAACTTTTTTCGTGAGAGGTTGGATAAATCCTGTTTTCCATCCACTCGGAACTAGATTAGTAGAGTAGGATAGACAATGATTTTGGCATTGTTGAAGAACAACTCTTCAGAAGATTTGTCCCATCTCAACTACAGGAGCAGTCATTACACTTGCGGACAGAGACAAATTAATGTGCTGCAAGAACATTGGCTTTTTCTTGTGAGCTGACATAAGGAGTGTCATTGAAGACGAGCGTTGAAACCGAAGCAGTATTTCGTACATTTTTTACAAATGACCCAACATTTTTACTACCTTTGGGACATTTAAGTATTACTGGCCATAATTGTTGGTTATCCAAAAATATGATCTTTACAGATAAAAACAAAATGGGTGGGACTTAAAATGGAATCATTTAGGGACACCTTCTTGTACAACAGTCATATAACAGTTTATAGCTGTGCTGTCATTAACAGTAACATCAAACTTATCTCCAAGTAATTATGCTTTCTCTATACTGATCCGAAAGAACCTTGGGTTGTCGATTAACAAAAGCATTGGCTCGGCTCCAGAGACGAAGGATTTAGTATACATGACCAATCATTTGAAGCACAATGTTAAAAATTGAAATATCGTTTCCCATAATCTGCGCCCATGAAAAGATTTTGTTCATCGAATATGACGATTGACCGCTACAGGTTCTTCTAGCTAATTTGCAATTTGTTCACCTTCTTTGACATAGAATTTTCGAGTTCTATTTTGGTATTAAGAACTTTCAAATATCCCCAATTGTATACCTTTAACGAACTTTTAAGGCTCTGCTGCTTATTTAATTATATCCATAAGCGTTATAATAAAATATAATTAACCCTTCTCTGTTGTCTTAATTCATTAATTCCACAAACAATATTTTATACATACCCTTCATCCCCTTACGGATTATATAAATACCATGCTTGTGACATGTCAAATGTTTGTTTTCGACATTCCAACAAAATTGCCGCTGGATATACAAATACACAAACAAGACCACCACTTTTTGCACACGTCACTGACTTGTCCTTCAAAATCTAAGCCTCGTTCTTCAAAGCAAAAAAATTAAAAAAAAAACCTTCACAACAAACAACCTGAAAATGAACGCACCTCTTTTAAGAATTATATTATAAATTGCTAACCCTTCAGACTTTGTTCCCCTTTATCAATTACAAAGAAAAAAAAAGAAGAAGCAGAAATGCTGTATGGGTATTTTATTATAAATCCTTTGTGACGAATAAATGTCCTATCTTCTGTATTTCGTCTCTCCTATTGTGTCGCTTAATCCCTTGTCGTCTGTCAGTGACATTGATATCACTTTGATAAGCACAAAACCAAACTAATCAGATTCAATAAAATTCTGTTTTGAGAAATTTGTTGTCGTCAACATCATCATCAGCGCATATCAACGTCACCAACAAAATTGTTGGTCCTAAAACGTGATGCGCAGATATTTGTTCATGTAAGAAAATTACTTCAAGGTCGATGTGGAATGTTGTTGTTTTTTAGATAGAGGTAATCATTAAAGTAAGTTATATTTGCTTTAAGATATTTTATTGTAATAATGAATTCGACTTTAATACAAAAATTAAAAGGAAATATATTGGAAATTTTATCATTTTAGCAGGACATGGGAATAACTCTTGATTTATGTTCCTTTGTTATCTAATCATTATTTTAGGAATCTTATTTCAAGTTTGTATTAATTGAGCTTTGGGATCTTAGAACCCTATATATGGGATATTCGTAAAAAAATTCCATCTATTTGGTCAAAAAAGGGACACTAGATTTGGAAATTGGTCAGCCACAGAAAATTTCTAATCAAGACTTAAGTTTTTGCAATGTCCTCATTGTGGGATATTCACAAATATTATATATATCATTCGAGAGGTCAGTAGAAAAGATTTACTATTTTCAGTAATTAGTCATCAGTCATACATTTTCTTTTATAAAAAGTAGTACTAGTAAAAAAGTTTTTTTTTTTTTTTTAGTATAGAACAGGCTATTATTAGCATCAATGTAAGACTTTCTAGAGGTTCGGTAACAACTAGATTGCTTCTAGAGGTGCAAACATAGTTTTCGATTTGACTAGGCATAGCTTTCATCTTCAAAATAAACTGCTTACATTGTCTTATACTTTTGAAGAAAATTTGGAAAATTTATAAACGAAAATCTATGGCTGTCCAATTTTTAAAAAACTTTTATGACTGATAAGTGGCCTTTAAAATGGCATACCTACTTTTTTTTTAAACTACCGAAATGAGGTGCTAGAAATCATTCGTGACCTTGAAGAAATCATTAAAAAAAATCTATAGCCCCAAGTTAAATATGTACAATTTACTGAACCACCCTTATACGTACTTTTTTTTAGGTTTTTTCTTTGAGAAAAAGTAGAAGTTCTTTAAAGAAGCTTCTTATACAAGGACTCTCGACTCTATATAATCTTACAACTGCATAAAATCATATAGGCTAAAATCTCAAAATAAACCTGTGCAAATCCTTTAGAAGCTTTTAAGAACCTTAAAAACTCGATAAAACCATGTTAACCACCTGATAACTATTTTGTAAGAATTCTTAAAAGAATCATTAAAACGTTTTTTGTAAATTTTAGAAAAAAAACTCTGTCAAATTTTTTAACCGTATGAAATTCTCCTCGACAAAAATTCTAAAACTCGATTTAGAAGCTTTTGAGAAATTCTAGAAATTGTAAAGCAAAAAAAACATAGAAAATCTTCAAAAACCCTTTTTCGTATACTAGGTCCTGCGAGTCGATTAATGTTTGACACCTATAATAGAGCCCATGTCTTTCTTAAAAGAATCGAATCGTATTGTTTATCGATTAACTGAATTACCGTATTTAAACTTCGCATCTGAGAGATGATGAATATATAAATGGGTTGTAATGATTCAAATCAAGACTGATTTGGCTGGATAGTCTGGACAAATGCTGTTTTCCATCAACTCGGAAAGAGACCAGTAGATTAAGACAGATGGTAAATCTTAAGCAATGGTTTTGCCATCGAACACCTCTTCAGTACAATGGGATGTATACTATCTGGGCCAACGGATTTGTGTACATCTAGTTCTAGATCCTTAAGAAATAAGATTTGTCCCATAAAATCATTTCTTCTCTCAACATCGAACTGTGCTGTCAGCAAATTCGTTTTTTCTTGTTAACGATGTGATTCGCCACCTAAAAAATTTATTCAAACACGATTTATGGTGCCAACTTAGAAAATAGTCATTAAACAATCGCCTATATTTCCCAAATTATAAAGGTCCCTGAGTTTCTAAGAACTGATTTTAATATACTTTCAACCTTAATGATTGGATCTTTCTATGGCGCCAATATTAACCTTTATAAACTTCCTACATATATCATGATAATTTTTGGTATACAAAACTCAATATTTACATTAAAAACATCAGAAAAAAACCTTAAACTTGAAGGACCATCGAAAAAGGCTACTTAAGCAATAACCATAAATTTTGGTAAACATTTTGATAAACAACCAACTGCTGTAGATGGTCAACCAACAATCACATCAGCTGCACCCTGCTGTTTGCAGAATTCACAACCGCATATAGATACATTATACACTACAAACAGCTTTACCTTTGTCGCCAAATTAATCCTTTCATTTCAGCACTACCGACCGACATAATGTTATCCGCTAATTTATATGAATGTGAATGTCCATTCGAATAAAACACATCTCATAACTTAGATAGTTTATTTGCATTCATTTAAGAGTATAGAGTTCACGAGAATTTCATTCAATGTCAAGTCAAATGTTTAAATTCTCCCTAAAAAAAAAAAAAACATGAAAACACAAAGAACAGAAACTTGATATTATTTTACATTCTGTCACACACATTTTCTGTATTATTACCATGTTTCGGTTGATTGTTTCGTATCCATCAACACTCAATTTTTTTTTTGAAATTTTAAAACAAAGAACAAAGCTGTTTTGGCAACCGAGGAATAAAATGAACAAACCCAAATACAAATAATTGATTAATTAATTCATTCGTTGAATCATTTAATTTAATTTTCATGGAGACCTTTGTATCTAAATGGTGGATTTGGTATACACAACTTTTCAAGGCGCGAATTTTGTTTGAGGGCAAAAAAACACGAAACGATCTCAAAATTGTACTTAAAATATTCGAAGATAACTACGAATAGATATGAAAATTAGATTTCATTTATTTGATTCAAAATTATTCTTCTATGTTTTGGAAAGACCCACATTTTTTGAATACAAACTTGGGATACAAATTAAAGGAACACATTATAGTCGTCATATTATTTGTTTGTCAGATTTTGACAAATCTCTTTAATGATATTGTTTGATTGCTTGTCGTTCATTCAAGGTCGAATAGAACTGTCAAATGTACTTTTCTTTCAACTTACATTCTGAGTACTTCAAATGTGGTGTCTACATAAATGAACCCCAAGAACTAACTTCTGTCATCCGTATATCTCAAAAATTGTTGTTCTTAGATAAATCTTGTAAGAGACACTGGCTCATAAGATTTTATGCCAAAAACCTGTTTTTTGGAAAGTTGCTATATTATTCCGGAAAAAGTTTCAAGTTCTTTGCAATATTTTAGTCTACAAAGCGAGTTTACATTATTTTAGAATAAAAAGAAAAAACCGGTATTTTTCACCTCGTTTTTTAAATTGAATGACAATCCATAATTTTATAGAATTTTATAATGGTCAAGTTTGGGGGTAATTCCTTTTCGATTAAATTTCAACAGTTGTATGTGGAAAACCGGTATTTTTGAAATTTTTCCATTCTTGAGGTCAAAATATTTCGTACAGAAAATAGTGTCAACATTTTTTCTCTATAAGCTTTAAAGGGAGTAAACATAGTATTCTCAGAACTTCGTTATATTTTCTAATAAAGTGCAAAAAACCAGTATTTTAATATTTTTTCTATCTTTCCTATTTTCCCTTTAGTTTAAAAATAATGGACATTATAAAAAATGCGAATTTTTAAAATTTTATGAAAAAAGGTAATTTTTTTTTAAATTTATAGTTTGAGAGTTGCAGGTGAAAAACCATTATTTTTCATGTAACAATTTGTGGAGTTGAAATATCTAATAACTGTATGCCGATATGCAACAAATTGACAGTCAGTTTTTGATGAAAGTAGTTTGGTCTATACATTTTTCGACAAAATCATGATTTACCTCAGAGGAAAGAGCACAAAAACCGGTATTTTTTACTATCGACCAATTTTTTTGGCGTAATGACATCTTTATAATGATGGCTACTGAAAAAAAAATGTCAATGTCAAATAATGTATAAGTTTTTGTAAACAAAATTTTTCAATAAAATTTATTGTTCAAAATGTTCATGGTAAAAACGTAGGCTTATTTTCGGCTAATGACCTTTTGTGAGGAAGCAATATCTAGTAACTGATATTGATATGGAGAAAACAGTGTCAGAATAATTTTTGTAGATTAATATTATGATGTCATCAATAGAATAAATAAAGCTCGTAGTGCATTCGGAATGCTTTCTCCCGTGTGGAGCTCCACAAAAATATCGCTTCGTACTAAGTTGAGACTCTTTGAATCGAATGTCAAATCTGTGCTGCTTTATGCTTGTGAAACGTGGAAATGCTCTACCAACATCTCGAGAAGGTTGCAAGGCTTTGTCAACCGTTGTCTGCGTTACATCCTCAGGATCCGGTGGCCGCAAACAATATCAAACAATGAATTGTGGCTTAGGACTGGACAAACAAAAGTGGATGATGACATCAAGCAAAGAAAATGGCGCTGGATCGGCCACACACTGAGGAAGCTTGATGACAACATAGCAAAGCAGTGCTTTCAATGGAATCCTCAAGGTGCGAGGCGGCTTGGAAGACCAAAGGAAACATGGAGATCAACAGTCATGAAGGAAGCTCGGTCCCTAAATTTGCAGTCGTGGGCACAGCTGAGGTATCGTGCTGGAAATAGAGAGAGATGGAAGGATCTGGTTGACGCCTTATGCTCTAGGAGGAGTCAAAGTGTTGCTCCCAATAGTAACCGGAAACTGAGGAGAAGAGAAGAAGAACATTATGAACTACAAATTAAGAACATTTATAAACTTTTTCTCAACAACTAGGCCGTTTAAATACAGGGAAAGCAAAATAGCACTATTTTTATTTTTTTTTTGACAATTTTTAAAAATAATGGGCGCAAAATTTTAGTTGAATTGGTGATGCAACAATTCGTAGAGAACCAGTACATAGTGGGCTAACAACTCTTAATGGAATGGAATGAACCTACAATTTTCTGCCGAGTCTGAACAGCCAATATGAACAGCATTTTTCAGGACAAGCTTTAATCTTGGGAGATTTGTCCCTTCCTCGCAAGAGGCAGTAAACCCCTGAAAAACATTTTTCAAACAAGCTAAGAATCGAACCCTTTTCATGGCAGTCAAAAGCAGTTATCATTATGCCAAGGGGTACTTCCAATTCCAATATAAAGATAAGTCCTTTCAAAAATCTTCAATTGTACATTGTTGGTTGATTGTAGCGGGCGGGATTGTACGGCGGGTTTGAGTGGTATGGCTTGTCCAGGGCTTCACTGAGCTCCCTATTGTTTTTTCTAACAGTAGTTGATGTTCTTTGGGGCCTGCATAGCCGATTTATCGGCGTGTCGGAATAGCACCTTACCTTTTGCTTGTCTTTCCACGTTCCTGTCGACCTCCTCGTGGTGCTCGTGGATAGGTTACGTAAGTAACTGAACCGACTAGATCGGAACAAAACAGGGACGGTATCCATTAAAAGTAGGAATCCGCTAAGGAGTGTGTTACAACTCACCCGAGGAGTACGCATATCTGGACGTGGTTTCTACTTCGATCAGGTCTGGAAAAACGTATATCTTGAAGACTGGTAGGTCTTGGGCCCTTTGTAGGAGGTGACCTATCTACAAGTGTGACCCTCGAGGTTGCGAAGCTTACCAGATGCTATATTCTGGTGCCACGGGAGATAGTTGCCCAAGGAAAGTGAGCAGTATGTCTTCGGACTCTCTTACTCTATCTCCGATAGAGAGGTGCAGTCGTCGCATACAAAGCGAGCGATCCATGAAGTTAGTGAACAATAGCGTATGTCTTCTGGCTCTCCTATACTGTCTTCGGATGGTGAGGTGCAGCTGTCGCGTGCGTGTTTGCTCTCTTCAGGCTATCTATGAGGTAGGCCCCCCTAGTGGGAGTATCGTGGTGGCTGTGGTTTATTCCATAGCGGAGACATATGGTTTCCAGGCGTGCCTGGATTCAAGAGGTGTAGATAGACCTCGACTCTAAGCAAGAGGTGTTCATGCCTACAACATGTTCAACTTTGCTACTAAGATGGCTTCGGCTATCTTGGGGTTAATGGCTAGGACTCAATCTGGCTCCTATGGTGGTAGGCCACCCGTGGGGTAAAGGCTTAATAGCTAGGGATCCACGTTAAACTCAGACTCGTTCTGTTGGTTGATTGGCTTTCTTTTTGTATATTTTTCTTTGGCTAGAATGGCTCGATGGATAATAGTAAAATTTGGCGAGCAAGTGCAATCGTACTTTGGTATTCTTCTGATCCAATCAAGTTGCAGTGGACAAGAGAAGCAAGCGAAAAGCCGACACTCGTATGTCATATCATAAATTTTGATATTCTAAATTTCAGTTTTCAAAATAAAATATGGAGAAGTAATTTCTGTAAACTGTATAATCGAATTCCGTTGTACAAAAATTAAGTCAACGTGGAATAAAAATTTTTATGAAAACAACTTGCCAGGAATCAAGCTGATTGGGAGAAGCTTTTTGGTCGAAGTCCTGGTCCACTCCGTTCCCACATCTATCTTAAGTTACAAAAAAAAATGTAAAATATGCAGATCCGAAATTGTGTGATTTTGAGACTTTTGTGCTTCGAAATTCTATTGTCCCCTTTATTCCGTGTTCAGAAATTCGGTAAAGTTAACTATTTTCCTTACGGAAACAAACAACTTTTTATAGAAATTCTGAATTCAAAAATTGTATACCAAACCAATAGATACAAACCATCGAATTGGAAAGTTCGAAACAGTATCTTTGAATTTCGAATTTTTGACCATAAAAATAGGAGATTACGGGATTTTGAATAGGTATTGAATATGAGTACGAATACAGTTGAACTTAAGGCCGGCGAATTTTTAAATCCGCCACCGTTTGTGTAGAAAAAAGATGACTGAAAAATTCTATAATTCGACAGAATTTCGACGACTTGTAAAACTGTCAAGATGGAATGTGATGATGTCCATTTTTTTTTCTTTCGTGTTTTTTATCCTTATTTTTTATGCAACTTTGACTTCTCCCATATTGCAGTTCATTAGTCAGCAAAAACAGCAACGACATTATTTGATTTATGGATGTCACCCTTGTCGATGAAATATCACATCAAGCCATAATGACGGTCTCAAGAAGGAGAGAAATTCTCTGCTAATTGTCTGTAATTTTTTTTTTAAGAATAATTTATTTGCTGACAAAATTTAGGTGTGGTGTTCGTTTTAAGCTAAATTATGTTCAATTCCAAAGACCAGCCAAATTGGGATGGGTGTAAACGAAGCATTAAGGATGGAAAATTTCAAAGAGAGTTTTTAAAAACAAAGGAAATCAAGTAGGTGATATAAAAGCTTTTGAACATCACAAACGATTCAACAGTGTTTCCAGGGACGTCATTAGAAGTTATTCAAAAACCAAAGGAATTCCAGCGGATATCTAATTCTCCGACAAAAAAAAAACTCAAGAAATACCACGGAATGTTGCAAACTCTACGAACGCAAAAAAAAAAATAAGAAAAACTGAAAATATTTTGCTTTCCTAAAGCCCTTTTTCTAACAACCAGCGCAGCCACAGAAAGATCGACAAATTCAAGAAGCTTAAAGATTTCCCACCTGAGATAAGACGACGACCGACGCTTACAGCATCTAAGTCTATTTGAAGGCGTCAATGAGCACATGTTAACTTGCGATGGTGATGCTAGTAGTGGCAGTGGAAACAGCACAGCACGCAAGAAGTGCGAACTTGCGAGGGAAATTTGCTTTTTTTCCCATTTCCACCTGTTGCCAACAACACGACTAGATTTTTTTAACTGCCTCACAGGCTGGTTGGTAGCTCGTTGACGGTGAAGTTGCTTTTCTGTTTGCCGGAAAATTTGGTATAGTGTGATGGTGTTGGTGTAGGTGGTGATGGTGGGTGAGGCTGATGGCGATTCATGAAGGTGGATTGAGTGGGAAGATTCTATAGTTCGATAGTTAAAACTGCTGAAGAAACCTGTTGTGGAAAGAATATTTATTTTTTTTTGTCAACAAATATCGTGATAGAATTCGATAAAAATGAAGTTCGAACACTAATTGTTTTTTTTAAATTAGACGAAGATGAATCTATGAGGAATATTATAGAATGAAAGGGGCCGTGTGGACAGAAATTCTCGAGTTTTTAAAAATTTACTGAAGCACTTCTGCAAATGAAACATTTATACTTAAAGAACACCGGCAAAAAGGCGGGGCAGGAGGAGTCCATACTAAAAAAAAAACATTCAAATGCACCTCGAACTTCACAACCAAGCGAGATATGAATTTGCAATGGTGGTTCCAAATTTTGATATTCATGAAAACTTTTATTACAAATTTTCTATTGTAATTCTATGTAATTTCTACATACATATGTAGTTCCGGCCGTTTCTTTCAAAGGAGTTTGAGAATACAATTATGAAGCAAGATCGAAAATATCAAGCGATTAAAAACCTGTGAAGTACATGTCAATCTGGTTTTCGAACCAAGCGCAGCTGTAAATCCGCCCTAAATTTTGTCACTGATGAAATTAGAATGAACAGTGATCATATTGCACTGCTAACGATGTTGGATTATTCAAAGGCTTTTACCACTGTTAACCACTCAAGTCTAAGGTTTTCCAAAATTAGTTATGTAAATTAGTTCTTTCGTACCTTAGCGGAAGGCAACAATCCTTGGTGGCTAATGGACATTCGTCTGTCTTTCTTAATGTTATCGGTGGGGTGCCACAGGGATCTATTCTGGGGCCGATCATATTCTTACGTTACGTAAATGAGTTACCTCAAGTTGTTAAACATTGTTTGATTCATTTGTACGTCGATGATGCTCTTGATAAGTAGACCTTTCGCCGCGAAAAATGATGCTGTAGCTTTAATGAATGAGAATCTGCTCCTCATTTCATAGTGATCTAAGATAAACGAAGGCCTCTAAAATCAACAACACTCCATATTTATCGCAAAAACTTTGATTTATCGGTTTAACACCCCCGTGAAACTTGATGACGAAATCATTGAGTATGTTGGGACTCCTAGGCTAAAAACCTAGGAATACTATTCAATCTTACTCCAGCTTGGGACGACTACCTTAATAGCCCTTTTGGTAAAGTCTATCGTAGTTTCTGTCTCCTTCAAGTCACAAGAACCTAACTGGTACATGCTAAAGTCCTTTTACTACCTATTTGGCTGTAAGGATGTGGTACCTTTTGCAAATAACAACATTGTCCGCTATAGCTTTAATCTTCGACCTTATGATCATATATCATCTTTTGGCATAAGGATTTCCCTGATTTCAAAAGTTCTTTTGGTCATATTTTACCCCGATACAACTTTCAAAATACTGAGCCTCAATTTTTTAATGTCCCTTAAGTAAGCAGACCAATGTCAGCAGAGCAAAGGTCTCGTGATGCAATAATACGAGTAATTTACCGATTAATTTTTCATGAGATTTTCCAGCATAACAGCGGGTATGTTGGAAATTTCTTGCCACAAGTTGACAGTTAGGACTTGTAGGGTTCATGGATCTTTGAAATAAACACGTAGTTTCAAACAAACCTTTCCCAAAGTGGCCAAACAATTCCGGAAGTATTCCTTCAAAACAGGCATGTTGGAATTCATTGAATTTGCGTTCGATAGTTCTTGGAAAATTACCATTTTGGACGAATGGTAAGCAAAGTCAGAATTCATTTCGCTGAAGGATCGGGAAGCCAAAGGAAGTATGTACGTTTGCGCAAGGAACGCCTTTGGGATCGCAAGATTACACGTAATTTGATGGGTCAGAAGAAACTCTCGGTCAGCAAAAAAAAATCTGGAGCCGTTAAATCGTGCGAAAGAGGTGGACAGTCAAAATAAAAAAAAGTGAATAAGTGAATAAGATTTTCGGCCCAGGACAGGGAGAAACAGGGGTATATTCGGTAGAGTTCTGAGAGTGTGCTGAGTAATGATCATCATAGAACATCAAAGGACCTTCATTACCATCAAAGGAAGTTCTCGACGGGAAACACATGGAGATTAAGCTGCAAGACAACACTGCTTTTTTTCAATAAAATTTCAGACAATTCCTGAATCTTCTTCCTCAAAAATCAAGTTGAAATATCTATAGTTTAGTATTAATAGCTGGAAAGATTTTCACTCGTTTTTGCAGAAGAAGATTAGTACTTTTAGGAATTTATGTAGACTTTTTTTTGAACAAAACCTTCCTTAAATTAAGAATAAAGAAAAAGACTTATTTTCATTTTAAAGCGCAACTATCTCAAAAACCTGACGGAATAATTCTGAACTAAAAAATCTAAAAACCTAAATTCCTGATTTTATGAAAACAAATTAAAACCGATCCGCCCCAAGTTCTGTGAGTGCCCAAATTTCGTACTTTCAAATTCCAAGACTCAAAATACATATTAATTTGTTTTCTGAAATTTTGTATAAGGAATTCCGACGCAAATGCAAATTCTGGAAATTTCACATTGAAATATTTGTACTAATATCGGCCCTCTAATTAGGCACAGACCCCAAATGTAATATTTTAGTTTGATCTGAAATGGGTATTCTCAGACCGGGATGGGGGTTGCATGAAAATGTTGTGCAAATTTTCGACTAAATTTTAGGTCTAAGTTGTATTTTATGAAAACTGCCAATATCAATATTTTTAAACTTTCGAATTTTCTTACCGATTCCGTTTCAAAATTAAATTTCGAAGGATTTGCGAGGATGTTGATGTAAATTTTTTGGAATTTTTTTAATAATTTTTTGAATATAAACTCAGTAATTTTCGACTTATTACATGCCAACATATTTCGTCCTGAAATACGGATATCTCCAGTGGATATAAATATTTATTCATCTGAAGTATTTCCCCATCTATCCGCACGGCTTCAATTTAGCCTTACTAAGCAAATTTATCAAATCTCCCATCAAATGGTCTTAGCTCTTCAAATGAGAAAGTCCAATCCAACCGTTCTGTGCCATTCATCTTAAGAAAAAAAAAAAACTACATCCAATTCGACCCTCAATCTACTAACTTCTGAATGCATCATAAAATTTTAGAGTTTCTCAAAAACGAACATCATCGCCTTGCCATTCGTTTCGTAGTCATCCTCGTCGTTCGTCCTCGTTTCCTTCGCGATCCAAAAAGATTTTCTGTTTTTCTTTTGGGGGTAAAATCATTTTGACTTCCAAATCGCGTCGGTCGTTTTCCAATTCCGATTCCATCCACACACAGCTTTTCTTTGCAAGTGTGTGTTTGTGTATGTGGGTTTGTGTAGCAATCCCTCAATTGGTGGCTAAACTAACTTCAAGTTTCCTTCCCAAGCTACTTTGCCATGCCCTGGTTCTCCATACACTTCGTCCTTATTGTCTATCTCGCTCCATCCTTCGCCCACATCCTTGAGGATATAAAATTTTATTTGACGACCGACGCTATTTTGTATCGATTTCCCACAATTTTGGACGATGGATGAAAATTCCTTTGAACATTAAGTCTGACTTATGACTGAAGCTAGAACGGGGATCTCAAGAAATATCCCTGAGCCCCCTCCCCCTCTCCCCGAAGAACTCACAGAAAAATAATAATAATAATAATAAAATAAAATTGTGTTTACGTATCGTCGTCGTCGTCCTCCGTATATATTTTATACAATGAGCCAACAGAAGGCAGGGCGGCGGGCACAGCGGAATGGTACTGGTGGTGGAGCTGGTTCATGGATGATTGCGGGGGCTGGATCTGGATGAATGAATGTCCTGAAGTTGGAGCAAAAGAAATTGCAGCACAGCATTCGAATGTCCTCGTTATATGGGGGTCATAAACCACAGTGTCGTGTCGGTCGCTGTGTCGCTCTTATTATTTGGCAGTGTGGCACTGCTGTTCGCTTTGAAAGCAGCCTTGACGCTGACGCTTAACGCTTAATGCTGTCGTCTTCGTTTGAGGTTTATGTTGTTTAAGTTTCATTTTTCTTGTTGTTGGGTGTGAAACAGTGGGGTGTGTAGGTACATACAAGCAAGGGAAATATTAAGAGTTTGATAGGTGCATTTATAGCATGCATGATGGGGAGGTTGGGAAGAAGGATTTTGAAGTTATTGGATTGTTTTTCTCATGGCAGACTTAATGAAAAGCAAAGAAGAAGTCGTATGTTTTAGACGAAAAGAAGCCAAATATTCCAAGATTTAAAAAAGGGCACTTAAGAAAAATCGAAATAGAAGTACATTTCGGAGTTGTTTTATTAGAAGTTTTTTTTTCGGAGTAAATTCGAACGAATTTCTGAAGATTTTTAGAAAGCGTTTCAAATCTCGTTGAGTTTAAAAAAGACACGGTTTTCGTGCATATGGGCCATTTTGAGTTCCGTAGACAGTTGTAAGTGCCTTACACTCGTGATGACCGGAAAGGTGTTGATATTGTCAAATCACCAAGTCGGGACTTAAACTAATTTTTTACAGGGAGCTAGTGCTTTGGAGATTTGGAAGTACTTATTTGGAAGACAAGTTAATACGGGTAGGCTAGGTTATGAAAACGAGGAGTTATCGGTCACTTGCAATTAAGGCGGAAATAACGATTATCAGGAAATCAGTTTCAAGCAATCTTGAATGGACGGCTGTTAAGTCAGCAACTTCGATTAGGTTGGAAAGGTTTATGCGCTTAGGTCAGCAAAAATTGCTCTTTCTGATGAATAGAAGAAACACAAACAAACAAAACAATATGGCGGACATGAAATTACCAAAGCCAAAAGAGTTGAAAATGAACAATGTCTGATTCCATGATGTACGCAATATCAAAAAGTCGAATACAGCGGTAGAAAAAGACATGATGCCCTTTGAATTTTGGAAAAAGATGAAAAGAACTGAGAAGCGGTGAAAGCGTACATATATGACGAAGTGAAACAGAAGTTGGCTTAAGTCATGAAATGATCCAGAACTGAAAGGCCAGTAGTCACTTTCTGTGGTCCATGCAGCAAACGCCAATACAACATTCCGAGTCATTGTTCTTTAAGTGCTCTTCCCGATCCAGTGGCTGGAAACAAGTGTCCTACAAGAATTCTCGTCAGGTCATTTCTTCGAGCAAGACCTTCGTTTGAGCAAGGTTCAGGTTTTGTGCCTGTGAACAAGAGTTTCCTATAAGGATTCGTCGTTATTTAGTGCAAGTCCTTTAAACAAGTTTCCCAGGGTTCTTGCCAGTTCCCCAGGTTTTGTGATTGGAACAAGTGATTTCTGTAAGAACTCTCAAAAATTAAGTTTTACAAAGCAATTCTTTAGCAATCTGCTTGGACACTATTTGATGGAAAGATGATTCCAGGTTGTGTCACCGAAAATAAAAGTTTTCTATAAGGATTCTCAGCAAGTCTTTTCTAAGAGCACTTATTCAGAGCTTCCTGGTACAATGATCCCCAAGAGGGTTCTTCCCGATTCTATCCCAATGTTGTTCTCTGTCAATAAGGATTTCCGATACGACTTTTTAGACAATCAATATCTTAATCTACGCAAAATACATCTTAAAAATTATGGGGACCTTTATTTAAAACATATCTTTCGCTTTGATGACATCCCTGAGCAAGTTAATATCTTATTTAAAATGCTTCCAAGGTTCATTGACTGGTGGGAAAGTCTGAAAAAGATAATTCCTAGCGAGCTTGACCTGCCTAGCTTATTAGCAATTCTTAATTAGTAAACCAAATAGATAACCGAAAAAAGACATTTTTCAAACCAGGAACCACAATCCGACAGGGAGTTCACAGAACTCTCACCTTAAAAAGGAATCATTCTGTGTCTCGAGAATTAATGGAGAACTAGGACCTAGCAATTGAATGACAAGAGATAATTTTGGAGGATTTGCAACTTCTTCACAAGAGGCAGAACCCATTAAAAAAACATTTATTTTCAAGAAACTGTTGTTTCCTGTAGAGAAGACTATTGAAGAATCTTTAATAAACAATTTTTTCAAAAACTAGGAAACATTTTCAGCATCATTTATTTTCCACTTATCTACCATCAGCTTCTTTGAGAATAATCTTGATTTTCAGTTCTTAGTTCTGGAACTTGTTTCTAAAAAGTCTTCCTGGCATTAACTTTGGTACCAACTGAATTTCATATATTCCAATCAAATAACGGCACACTCTGTATAGATCATGGATCCTTATGAAGAGCTTTCTGGACAATCCGATCTTCCTATATATTATGCTAACCGTTATAAGCTAGTTGTAATCTACCCAACAATATCAAACTAAAGCAATTACCATTATGTCCGTGCGTTCAAGTAAACAAGACATTAGGATCTTTCTCAGAGCCATCAAGTCCGAACGACCTCTTCGTTGCAACACCAAAATGCCCACCGAATTCAACAACGAGATCACTTTAAACAGATGACAACTACTACGTACGACGGACGACGTCGGGTAACCAACCAAGATGGCGATGCGATGGTGCGGCGATGGTAACGATTCATTACACACCGCATGTAGCACCACAAATAAAAAGTGTCAAATAGCATCGACCTCGAATGGTCAGGTTGCTATCTTTGGAATTGGCCATCACCGTTGCTGTGCTGCAAGACCAGCCACAGCCAGCATGGTCCATGAGCCATGACTCGTCTTTCTCTTCAAGAAAGTCATGGTTTCCAACAAGAACAAAAAAAAAAAAACAAAGAAGTGTGTAGCAGCATGGATCATGTTAGAAGGAAAAATCTCATGATGTAAGGATGCCCCAAGTGGTTGCATCTACAAACGACCACGACGATGACAAACCCCTACTTACATACAACTCCCCGAGGAAATATTTGAACTCTCTTCATCTACAAAACGCTATTGTATGTCTGTGTGTGTGTGTGTGTGTGTGTTTACAGATCTTTAAGTCTGACTTAAAAAGGAAATTGTGTTAAACTTCATTCAAACTGAAGCGGTACATAGATTCCTTGTTGCTACCATAAATCGGGTATGTTGCCACATTGTGGCGCGTTATTTTTTTTCGTGTTGTGTTGTGTCGCATCGTCTGTCGTCGTGCCGTGAAGGCAGCATAATATCTCTCAAAGACACACTAACAAGACATTGAGTGTTTTTTGTTGTTGGCATTTCTTTAAGGATCATTGGGTATCATGATAAATTTTGTTGTTGTTGTTGAGATTATTGACTTGAGGAACTCGATCATCAACCAACCATTGGCTGGCTGGTTAAGTAGGTCTTGTTTGACTTAAAATGGAAGAAGAGAATGTTCTATTCATCGATAAAATGTCAACGATTTGTACCTATCCCAGAAAATAAGACAGAAGGTGATCGCGTTGTGGCAATATACAAATTTAGAACTGTTTCCAGTGTTGGGAGATGGGGGGACGGTTTTGGCTATTTCGCATTTTCTTACTTGAAAATAATTTAAAGAGGCCGGGCCTGGGAAAAACTAATAAACACAAATATCAATACGAAAGGAAATTTAATTTAGGTACCCAACATCGACAACGAATTTTTGGGATATTTTTGAGTAATTTGTGGGAAATTTTATATTCTTTGTATCTATTTATATTGTGAACATTTTGTTCGCTGTAAACCAAAGATCGTAGAGCTCTTGAGAAACATCGTATGAATTTCGAATGCCTCACTATTAACAAAGCTGCTAGATAGCGGTAAAAGTATTAAGGTGCATTTCAAATTCGAAAATGCCTCTACAAAGTTCGTCTACGATTGTCTGTGCTTTCATAAAAGAAATAAATTTATGTTATCACAACAACAACATCAGCAACCAAAACCAAGTACTTTCTGTTTTTCTTTTTCGAAAAATGAAGAAAATTCATTTCCCACTTCTGACACTATCAATTTAATACTAATTGCAACAAATTTCCCAGAAATTAACTGTCACCATAAGTACACAGAGAAATACTTCCTGCTGGCGTCGTCGTCACTGCAGTCTTTGGTCATTTTGAAAAAAAAAATGAAATTTCCACTGACTACACTTTTGCTAAAAAGAAAACACATAATCGTTTGCAGTTTTAAGCCAAATGTTAGCAATTAGCTAAACAAAATTATGATGTGACACTTAATTTTTATTAACTTGACACAATTTCCCCTTGCACAGGGGGTCTCTGTGCTCATATCAATCTATCGAAACGCCAAAACGATCTTTGTATCAAAATGATATGCGAGGAAATATCATGCACCCGAAGATGAACGATGATCAACGATGACCATCGGACAGTGGGGCAGAAAGTCGGTTAGAGTTGTAAATATTTCAAAAAAGAAAACAAAATAATTGACTCACTTTTATAGTCTAAAATAATTCGGTGGATTCAATTGGTACATAAACACAAGAGAAACAAAATGAAAACGAATCCTGGTCGCATAGGGTCTTGGGCTAGTAATTTCTGGTGATTTTTTATCAAACATGAGTAATCTCATCAGACTCAAGGTGCAAACCACCTCATAGCGATAGAAACAAAAAATAAATTTGTCTTTTTTTTAAAAGGTCGCATGTCCTTTAACACACACTGTTTCTTCACCATAACTTTAGCTGAGAAGGTTCAAGGTTAAAATTGGTGGCAAACGTAAAATAAAATTTTACTAAAATTACACCATTTACTTGGCAACCCTATTTGAATAGAATAAGTGGAGAAAAACTTTATCAGAACATTTTATTTGGTCGAGTTTTAGAGTGCAATATCGGTACCCAACTTCATGCAAATGGTACAGAGGGCCTGTATACAGAGCTGGGGGAAATGCTACATACAACAACTGCTTATGGAAACCAAGCTATTCAAGAGCTGCGATAAAGCAACATGTCTAAGACCACCTTAGTTGATGCAACAAGACCATTGTTGCGAAAGAGAATAAGGCTGTCTAATGAGCACTGCGGATATGAGGTGGCTAAGTGAATATCGTGCTGGTTGATATTGAAAAGAGATTCAACTGACAACCAAAAGATTTTATAAGAATATCCCTCAGACAACGAGAAGTTACAGAAACCTATGTGCGACCATGTTTTAGGGAGCAGTGACAAAAGCATGATGTGGAAGCATCTTGAGTCCTCTGGTTTTGCAGTCCTTTGATATTAGCTTGAAGGTCTAGTGACTGACGCAAAAATGTAACCGTGGAGCGGTCAATTTAGGGCTCAAAGTTCGCACCTACCTATCGTTGGTTGATTTCAGAGGGTCTTGGGTTTGTAAAAATGTTTTTCAGAGGTGTGCTGCCTCTTGCAAGGAAGAGCATTACTTGTCATGAAAAGTGCTGCTTATTACCCATTCGGAATCGGAAGAAGATCGTACGGCTCCCAATTCCTACTAGACGGACACAGAAGTTTGAGAATTCTGAGTCACTAGGTTTAGGGTCTCTTCGAGCGATTGGCGTCATCTGTTCCCGTTCTTAATTTTTTTTTTTTTTTTTTTTTTGTAATTCAGAGACTTCTTAGATTATTTAACTTAATTTCAATTGTTGCCCCACTGTGCAGTGCACCTCTGATGTCGGCGCATTCACATTTCTTGCTGCCGCTGTCATTCGTTCATATGTATACATATGTTACATACATACGTTTATTCGCCTTGCCTTGCACTGTGCAGTGAAATTCTTGACTTTCAATAAATAACTGTAAATTGCGAAAGTACATTTAATCGTTTTGCATAAATTTGCGATCTCGAGAAAGTCACACATCGTGCGCCACACCAAGTCAAGCCACGCCAGCCGCCACGCGAGAGGCATTTACGAGTATCTAGAAGAAATTATTGAATGCGACCAAAAGTCGATGAAAATGATCTCGAGAAATAAAACAAAACCCAAACCGCGGGAAGCTCTCCTTAAGAGACTGATGGTAGCTCCACCTATCGTCGTCGTTGGAATGTAGCAACACAATTATCACATTATGGCGGCTGATGCCTGTGATGGCACCAGATTTCCGCTCATGTTAGAAATTCATAATTTTCGGGCGTGCAGCTACCACCACCAGAAAACAGCACCGCAACGCACTCGGAAATGTATCTTTGGGATGTGGAATTTTTTGTTGTTGGTATTCGACGACTACTACGAAGACGATGAGGAATCTGTTTGTATACATCTGTCTGTCAGTCAATCTCGGCGTGCAGAGAGTAGTAGGTTGGTCGATTTAGCTATAGATATATTATATGCGTCGTCGTCTTTATCGCTGGAAGCTGGTTTCATCGCTTGCTAATAAAATGTTAGATGTGGGACTGTGCTGCCTGTGCCTGGTGCACATTTACATATCTTTGAAATTATTGTTGGTATAGATGGAGATGCATTTTTTGTTTGGCATACACAAAAATATTTTTATTTTATTATTTACACTAAGTTCCGACAGTTGCGTCGACAGACGATAGACATCGATTGTAATAATTTTCGAAAATTGCAATTACAAGTAGTTTTTGAATTTAAATGGGTTTCTGCGCGGCATACAGTGGGACAACAGTTTAGTGAACTTGATTAAAATCAATAAAAGAATTTTAAAAAGGGCACTGCGTGTAGATATTGAAGTTTTGTCCCTCAAAATGTTAATAAAATATCCCCGGAAAGTGAATGATCCTTGGAAGATTCGGGGCTAAGACGGGAAACACTTTTCATGATAAGAGATCGTCTTAGAGGTGTTGTCACTTCCTCGCAAGAGGCAGTACCAATGGAAATTTTTTTTTTTTTGGTGACAGAAGCTGGGGTTCTAACCCAATTCATGTGCATGACAGTGCAACGCCCTAACCATTAAGCCAAGCGGTACTACCTTTGGCCCTACGACAAGTAATTTCGGTGATGATGACTGGGCCTTTTGGCCAGCCGTAGTCACATTATTGGAATTTTTGTGCTAGAAAAATTTATCCCGGGGAAATTTACGGCAGCTGAAAAAATAATCAGGGAAATAAAACATTTCAGGGTGGCCGCTTTGAAGATTTTATTCCTTTTCTTTTATTTTTTTTTAATCATACCCATTTTTAAGTTAATTTGTCCCACAGTACGCAGCAAAAAAGGTGGTTTTGGTGGACGATAAATTTATGTATTCCAACACATACTTAATAATTGAAAAGGAAGCAGCGATCGCCTTGGGAATGTGCTCAATAAATTGGAGGAGGAATACTTTTTTTGTCTGTTTTTTTGATACAATTTGACATGACGGCCGACAGTCGGCGCTAGTAGTTATGAGGTGAGAAAATGTACTCGAGAAGTCACAGGAGCCATGTCAATCGAGGAAAGGATGTTTATGGGTGTAAAATATGATGGGAAAGGAATTTTATTTCAGAGCTGATGATGAGGCGCCTTTCCGCCGCCATCATACAATGAAGTTTTTAAAATATCAGTTTTTAAACAATCTAGTGAAGAGGGGTACATTTTTTATGATCACACTTCTTGTTAATAGAATAGTGATTTAATTGATGACGTTCTCAAAGGTGAAGCACAGTGGGTCCAAGGGAAGACACCAATTTTCAACTGGTTGTCATGTTTCGACAACCAACTCTTCAGACACACAAGAAGCCAGATTATTTTATAGTAGCTACTCCAAATCGGTTTGATATGCGAGTTGCCAATTCTTTGAATTTTATATTATGCTATGGCAGCCATACAACAAACTATAATAGACAGACATAAAGGAAGCCAATGTTATAATTTCCATAGAAATTAAAATCTACATTTGCATGATGTCAAATAAATCACAAAAAAAAGCAGAACTTCCAAGTGTACGAGTATAATAAGAGGAAACTATCAAATTATCTGTCAAGTCTGAAAAAGGCATCTACACACACACATTCTTAATCGGCTTCTTAGATTCAACAACAACAATAAGAAACAAAATAAGAATCCTCCACAACGAGACAAGTGTCAAATCGATTTCCACTTTCAACTGAAGATGGCCAAACAAAACTCGAATTAGCATAGCCAAGAACCATTGTCCTTGTACTGTGTGTGCCTGTGAATACTTTGGATAGTTGGTTGTGTGTGTGTGTGTGTGTGTTGTCATGTCCTACAATTGGAAAAGTTGAAGATGCCCATTGACAGGCAAAGCAATAAAATTCAAATGCGATTGTTTTGCACACAAGACACAAAGACGACACATAAAGCACAGTTCTCCAGGAACCAAAACCATATGTGTTAAAGAAAGGAATCGAAGGGAGGAAGAGGGGGCCAAGATACCAACAAATACGAAAAATTAAGGAATTCTCTGTTTAAGGATAGTTTAGCATAAATATAAATATATATTTTGAATATGTAAGGTCGGACAGTCTTTTAGCCAAAAAATGTCGTCCTTCATTCACTCTTTGATTCTCAACTGCAACAAGGATAACAAATAACAAAAGCATGTTTAAGGCAGACACAACGTTGATTTAGGGGTCAGAAGTAGTCAGATATATACGACAAGCCTTCGAGTCGAGAGAGGGCACAAATAAAAACAAAACAGAAAAAAAAATGAGAAAAACACAGAGGGAAGCTAGACAATGTCTAAGGACACTTTGGTTTAATTTTCCTTATGGCCCAGAAAAGACTTTCTCTCATTTCGATGTATGTACATATATTCGTATACGAGATAAATCTAAATCAGCTTCTAGCCAGGATCACATGACAAACACATATCATTATAAATGTGTGTGGTGTGTGCCATCCAGAGAGAGAGAGGATGTTAAGACAGCAGCATAATGTCAAAGGATGCAAACTTAACGGATACAATTCAAAATCAAAGAAGTCAGGATAACAACAAAGTGATATAATATTGTATGTAAATGGAGGAGAGGACAGACTTAATACGAGGGAAGGCGAAAATGTTTGGTGTAAAATGGTCCATATTGTTTTTAAGAATGAGAAAGATTGCTTGAAGGAATTGGTATGTACGGTGGGGTATAGCTTGTCAGAGATAAGATGGAAATTCTTGATGTCCATTAAGCCTTTTATCCTGTTCCTGGCACTAACAGGACTTTTGTTAGGAGGTTAATAACACATCGTTTGGAGCATCACATGAAACTCCACTTATCTTATCACAGAAATTTTTCGTTTGACTGTGGAAACCTATGCAGACGATTTAATTTCAGTAGAAGGAGACTAAGTAGGAACTTAAAAAAAATCGTTTTAAAACTAAAGGACACTCAAATTTAGGAATTAAGAAAAGATAGAAACTATCTGAAACCAGACAATATTGACAAATATAAGGAAATGTGTTTCTTTTAAATCAGCTCAGAAAAAATACCAACTATTTGCGCCAAAAATTTTGTAATTACCTTGTTTAATTCACGAAAAAGAGATTTTCCCAAGTTGACGTTAACTTAACGAAACTAATTTCCTTTTAGAAGAAAGGAGATCCAATTGGTAATTATAGACACTTCGGAAAGGAAATCTTAACGAAAAATGTTTCAGCAAAATATGGTTAAGTAGTTATCTATATTTTCATTGGAGATTTATGATAACTTCAACTTAACGAATAAATTCTCAGAAAAAGGGAGGTAAAGTGTTGTTAACGCATAGAAATTTTTAGTTATTTTTGTCGACAATAAATGGATTGTGTATTGTTTGCCAAAAAAATAAGTTTTTTGCTGAGTTGGAAACTTAACGAAACAATTTTTAGCTGAAGGTAAATAATGCAATGATGACCGTACATAAATTTGCTAGGTACTAATTTATAGATAGTAATTTTTGCAAGATTATTTTGCTTTTAGAAAAAAAAATGAAAATTTTAATAGCATCAACATAACGAAACAAATTTCAGAAAACAGCTGATAAAATGAATTTTTTATTTTCAAAAAAAAACAAGATTTATGGAAAATTGACTTCAACTTAACTAATTTTTTTTTTTAAAGGTCAGATTAAACATTGAAAAAAACATATTTTTTTGTTGATGATTCTTTTCTGAATTATTACGACAACAATTATTTAATAACAATAAATTTAACTGGCAAAAAGGTGACTTCTACCAAGTTGGCGTCAACTTAACGAAACAATTGTTAGGAAAAGGTAAATAAAAGTTATTGCTTAGAATTAATAAATTGATTGCTTATTATTGTTATAACAGATTTGCCCACGTTTTTAAGCACATAATGACACTAATACACAACTTAACGAAACAACTTGCAGTAAAAAGTATATAAAATATTAGTAAGTGCTGTTCAATATATTTCTCATTAATTTCTTATGTAAAAAAAAATTGTATACGCTTAAGATCATTTCACTAAATATTTTCATTAAATTGTTTCGTTAAGCTGGACTAAACTAGGCACTTTTGTTGAAGAACAATATGTTCAAAAAAAAGTAGAAATATGTAACTAATAAACGAAAAAAAACACTTACTAATAATTTAATTTTTAGTTTTTTTAGTTTTTTCGTTAAGTTGATGTAAAATTTGCAAAAAATTGATTTTTCTTTTACATATTTTTTTTGAGTTGATATGACCTTAATAAAACAACAAAATAAATGTCAGCCTAAACGATTCAAAAGGAATTAATGGATATGCATTCTCGGATCGATTATAGCTTTTTTCTTTTTGCTTAAATGACTTAACTCAACGAAATATCTGTTTTTCACAAACAGAAAGAGCAATTTATAATATGTTTACTTCACGAATAAGTATTTAATTTATTAACTATTTGTAAAATATCTTTTTAATCTGAATTCTCAAAAAGTTTCGTTAAGTTAATGTACTTTAGTTTTGTTTGCTTGATTAAAACATCAGAAGAACGAATATAGATAATTTAATAAAATAACGTGCTAAACTAAGCAATGTGACAAATATAAATCCTTCAAGGATTATTTATTGAGTGCGGCACCTGCCCTTTTTGATTGTTACAAATATGTTAGCACCTAATAAAAAGGCAAACAATCAAAAAGAATGGTTGTCTCCAAATCCAAAGCCTTCTTCCATTCTATCAACAATAAAAAAAAAAGAGTCTCAGCATCAATCGTCTATGAAGTCCTTCGATCCTGTTGCCCTTTCTGTGTGTGCATTCTCGCTGTGACATTTGCATTTCTATTTTTATTTTTACTGGCCCTTAATCGTAAAGTTTTTATTTTTTTTTGTTCTTCATTTATTCACTATTTTTGGTGCCACATTCATCCTGACTAAGGTTTCGAAACTGGACATGATGACGACCATGATGATGATGCCATACAACACTTGGCTTCAAATTAATCTGAAGGCAGGGAAATTTAGTGCACTTTGTAGTCCTGGTCCTAGTCCTCGTCATCGTCGTCGTCACCATCATCGTGGTATAGTCCTGGACAAATTTGTTGGTTCTTCAGTTTAGGTTGGTTAAGTAATTTATTGCGACTGATCATGAGACAGTCAGTCGAGTCGACACATATGTTGGTACAATGCATAAACGGTGTGTCCTGTGGATGTCAACAGTTCATTTCGGTGTTTAAAAATGTCCTTATACCTTCTGACTGTATTGTAGAGTTCCCTGTTTTATTTGATGGATGAGAATGTGATTGGCCGCGAACACAAACTTGTAGATGAAGTGAGTTATAGTGAGAATGGAGGGATTTAGTGATTCATAATTGTTGATACAGTAAAGTGAAATTTGTTGATGATAATTGAGGAGGAATTGGTTTATGATGAAAAGGAAAAACGAAGGGATATGAATTTTTGACCGTGATTTGATGGGTTGAAAGACTTTGTGCCTGTTCATTGAGACCCCAAATAGGCATATTGGGTGATAGAAGATTCATTTTTGCGAAGGACATAGCAGCAAGCTGTCGGAAAATAAAGCCTTTGAAATTTATTTGAATATTTCAAGAAAATTCAGTCTAGATAAAAAAAGATTCATCATGGATGAAATGAAAATATGTAGTATAACTCAAGTCGTGTATAAACGTCCCATTTTCAGTTCAAAAAATATAATGGAAGGGATTTTAAGCCCTATCTAAGGAAATAGTTAATTGTATTTGCAAAAAAAAGAAGGTAGATAGATATTTTTTTGCAAAAATCCAAGATACATATACAATTTCCTTATGGTTGGTAACATACTCTAAACAAGTCCCAAAAACACGTTTTGGCAATATGAAAAAAAAAATTCCTTTTTCCAAAAATAAAATATAATTTAAAATTGTTCTTCCCTCACTATACTCGTAGATACATGCATCGCACTAAGGCATAATCACAAATTTTGCATTTACATCACATCCTTTTTGATGCGAAGCTAGAAGTATCAAATATTTTTTGCTCTTCTATTGTCTTTGATGATGTTTTTTTTTTTTGTCTCTTCTGTTCATACTTCTTTCGCGTGGCTATACATGACTATACATCGACATCAACGAAAAGGAGACGAGGACGAGGAGGATAATAAACATGCTTCAAATAGCTCCAGCAGCAGCAATTGTTTTTCCCTGAATCCTTCCTTCCACCTGAGCAAATGCACATCCTTCCAACTAAGTCGATATTTTTCTCACCCGAAAAAATATGCAAAAAAACAAAAAAAAAATAAAGAAAGGAATCCCAATGTTTTGTATACCTCGACTATACGAATCACCCTCAAAGACCAACCCAACTCCACCGCATATATCCTTGGAACGAGAGAAGAAATTCCTTTTTATGACGGACCGATGGCACAACCGAAATCACAATCGTAAACAATGAGGAATTATGACGAAAGCTTTTCTCCAAAAGGATACCCACTCACACATCTGTTCCGCTACGACTCACGTACCATACTCTTAACTCATGCACTTTTCCGTGGATGGAGTTAGTGGGGGAGAGTGCTTGATTTTTATCCACCCTCTGTGATTTGCTGTTTTCGGCTCTATGCGGGGTAGCATCGAGAAAACGTTGTTGATTCCTCCTACGTTATATTCCTTCCGTCTTCAGCTCGCACATGGAAAGCATTTAATTCAAAAAACCAAAAAAGGATATTTTCTCCCTATAACACAACTGGCATCATCAGAGAAGAAAGCAGAAGAACTCTCAGAGCAGTGAGTAGGTATAATAGGTATGTGGAAGTTAATGCGTGCACGTGCTAATGGCTGCCAGCCTGTCAAAATGACGAACTAAATTTTGCTATCCTATAACAAAAAAAAAAAAAATTACCGAAATGCAATGGCAGATCCCAGCGGAAATCATTTCATTTTATGGATGCGTTATGGGACCCGAATAGGAGATTTTTCGAAAGCATTTTTCGTTTATATGTTTTCTGTGACCGCCATATTTAGTGTGAAGGAATTATTATATATAGTAAAATGTACACACATCTTATACGAGTATATGCCATAGGAGATTTCGTCATTTTCTTTAGCTATTTCGGTTAACGAGTACGTGATTTGGATTCAGTGATGGTTTCTATATCGATGTGTGTGATAAGGACATGTGTTTGAAATATACGAAAAAAAGGTATCAATTTAAAATGAAAGACAATTTTTTGGAGAGAAAATATTCTGTTTGTATCAAGCTCAGATGATTTCTGATAATGGCAGCCGTTCAAGTATTCAAAAAAAAATAATTCCAAGGCAAGGACATTGTGTATCAGAATTCTAAGACATTGGTATAAACCTCTAATTATTATGAAATGTATGATGAGTAGATACATATACGTACGTCAAAACCAAAATTATTTAACCAAAATCTTAAATCTTTCATTTCCGATTCCATAAGAAAAAATTAACAACCATCTTCCAATAGCTGGACAATGAAGAGCCTTCTGGACCCGCCAAATTTACGGCGCTTTTTCTGCAAAGAGGGTCACTTTTTCTCGAATTGGTTCTGGGAATATCTACAGTTTGAGAAAATCCCAAAATTAAAGAACGCCTGAATTTTGGTGTTCTTCCTATAATTTTAGGAAACTTTCTACAGTTTGAGAACATCTACAGTTTTGAGAACATCCACAGTTTAGGAACAGAAAATCTAGTTTGATAGCATCCGAATTTTGAAAACATCCAAATTTTTGGAATCTCTGAAGATTGAGAATATATATACAGGTTGAGAAGCTTACAACTGTTTGAGAATCGTTACAATAAAGAATAAGAATACCTGAATTTTTGTGTTTTTCCCATAAAATTTGAGGAAACTTTTTAATGTTCGAGAACATCTACAGATTTGAGAACATCCACAGTTTAAGAACAGCTGCGTTTGAGAAAATCTAGTTTGATAGCATAGGAGAATCTCCAACTATTTGAGAATCTTTTTCTCATACGAGAAAACTATCATTATCTGTCAGTAATTTGGACTGTCTTTAGTACGAAGTTTGATGAAAGGAGTAAGAGTATAGTAGAGTATTTGGTACTAGACTTAGCATAGTAGTTAGTGGGTTAGACTGGCGTACAATAGATTTGTTTTTCAGGGGTGTACCGCCTTTAACGCGAAACTGACAAATCCTCCCTAAGTACCCCTTGTCCTGAAATGTGCTTCTCATATAAGCCGTTCGGTGTGGCAGAATATAGAAGATTTCAAGTTGTTCAACATTTAGAGTTGTTAGTAACTAGGTTTTTCGAAAATCTTTTAAAATCCTAAAATGGTAAAATAAAAAGTTAGAATTTCGAAAAAGATGAGCAAGAATTTTGTTCAGATTTTTTCCATAATTTTTTAAATTTTGAATATAGAGCTCAAGAAACTTCAAAAAGGGGGGGGGGGGGAAAGGGGAAAGTCGGCATTTTCGGTCTAAGACCCCATTTGAAATATTTTTCAAAAAAAAAAATTTACTGCAGCACATTTTAAAAAAACATAAATTCACATACTCATGTAATAAATTTGTAGCATAGATGCCTAAATCATGTAATTCTTGCATACTTATTTTATAAACCGCACTTACACGTCGCGTCGTGTCAGCATAGATCTTTCACAAAGATTGAAAAGTCTCCATAAATATAGATCACTTTCAATCTAACTGTAGCTATAAAAATTATTTAAATCTTACAAGTCGGAATAAAATAAATCAAACGTCATATAAAACCGGAGGCGCAGTGAATTCAATTAGTTGTCCATGCAACAAAGTTGCAAAGCCTGCCGCCTTGATCTTTGGTGGTGCACCTTTGTATTGCAAAATAAAACTTATTACAACTTCGCACATAAAACTCGTTAAAAAGTGCAACATATGTCACTCCAATGTCCCATCTATCTATCTATCCAGATAAAGTTGATACTCGTATATAATGACTTGAAGAAAATCCACATTATTTAAAAATACATCATGTTACATGTAAATTATGGGAAAAAATAGACCTCAACCTGTATACTAATCAAAAGCCACCCCAACCCCACCTTCATTTTTATTTGCACATGTTACGTATATATACCTTAGAGACTATGCCAAACGACAACGACATTTCTCATGTGTCACCTGTAGCATAGTGACATTCATCATTTGTAATCTCAGCCATATGCAGTTCACCCTGACGTTTTATGTTGTTTTTGTGTTTGATGATGTTGATGAGGATGATGATGGAGGTGATGTTGATGTTGTTGCTGCAACTAGAAGGTGTAGCTGCAGTGTAGTTGTCTGTATGAATTTAATACAACTATACACTGCAGTCCATCATTCGTCACAATCCATCTCAAAAAACCTCCCATCCTTCTATAAAAACCCCACTTTTAGCACCGCATCACATCTCAAATTACAGTACAGTCTCTCTATATATAATATTAAAATCCAACAGTCAGCATATAGTTTTTGTTGTTTGTTTTATATTTGAGAATTTAAATAAAAGGAACTCCTAATCAAAGTGGTAAAAATTTTCTTAATGCTTATTATATGCCAAGTATGTACGTGAAATTTAAAAAAAATCATCGAATTTGGCAAGCTGTCATTTCATTCAAAGTTCCTTTTTTTTTAGAAAATAGAGAAGGACGATGAAAAAAAAATTGTTTTTACTCCAATTTGAGTTACATTTGTTCTTTCTTAAATTTATATTTAGTTATTTTTTTCCTTAATTTAAATGAGTTTTTGACATTTTAGTGCTTGATTTAAGACCTAAACTAAAACTTAATTTAACTCATTGAAATAAAATACTATAGTTTCAAAATTTGAGGGTAATTGCAATTACTTTAATTTTTTGCTTCCTTCTTTAAAGAGAGTTTTTACTGTAATTCTGGGCAGAGTAAAGGAAATTTTGAATTTATCACCGGACTTACTATTATTTATGATTTGTGAGAAATCTCGTCATAAATCAAAGTCAATGGGGTGACATAAACTATCGATGGTTATCGATAATTTACGTCAACTATTCTGAAGGTAGGTGACTACATACATACATACATATAGAAACACAGTAACGATGAAGATCTAAGGTAAAATAAAATCTCGGGTTCGGAAAAGGGTTCGAATATCTAGACATGTGCTATTTTCATGTGATTTTTATGTGTCAACTTTATTTTTCTGTGTCCTTGCATGGACAAAAAAAATACAAGTATGTACAACTAACATGCGATGATGAAGATGGGAGGTATAATATTCAACAAATTGAATTGAGTCATTGGATACATCAAAGCAAAGTAATGGGGAAATTACTTAAAGAAGATGTCATATACATATGTAAGTAAATTAGGAAAAAATTCAGTTTTGATTAGAAGGTTAACACTTATTATATAATAAGAATAAATCCAATGAGATTAAAATTCTTAATCATTAAAGCTTGCAGATTCCACCCAGGACCAGACTCTGTTTAAAATTTTTCATAATAAAAACTCTAAGCTACTGAAATAAATCAACCAAGTAGAACAAGGTGCCGTGAAATAAGGCCAAGTGAAATAAGGCCAACTTTCAAAAATTGGCCTTATTGCACTTTTACAAAGTGAAATTAGGCCAATTTTCAGCAGTTGGTCTTATTGCACTTTTACAAAGCGAAGTAAGGCCAAATTGGTCTTATTTCACTTTCAACAGTTGGTTTTATTGCACTTTGACAAAGCGGAATAAGGCCGAACTGCATTTTTATACTTATTTCATTTCATTTATAAGTATTATTTATTCGTATAATACATAATTTATTGTTTATTAGGGGCCGATGTTCTGGGTTTTCTTGAGTAGCAGTACCTTGGGTGGCCCGCTTCGCGGGTTTTCAGGATTTTAACTCCCTTTTCGGGGCTCACACCCGCTCACGCAACTCCGTTGCTCCGCTTAGGGTATGTTCAGTCGCCAGACAGGCGCCTGTAGCAACAGTTTTTCTTGGGCAACAGTACAGAACTGTTAGTTGTTTACTCCAATTAATATAAAATACAAAACTGTTGCTACAGGCGCCTGCCTGGCGACTGAACATACCCTAAGCGGAGCAACGGAGTTGCGTGAGCGGGTGCGAGCCCCGAAAAGGGAGTTAAAATCCTGAAAACCCGCGAAGCGGGCCACCCAAGGTACTGTTGCTCAAGACAAAACATTTTATGTTTGGCCTTAAGTCACAAACAAATTTGGCCTTATGTCACTTGGCCTTATGTCACTTGGCCTTATGTCACGGCACCGTTAAATACATTCAGTTGCTCTTATTACGCTTTCAAAAAGTGAAATTAGACCAATTTGGTCTTATTTCTCAAAATAATTTGGCCTTTTTTCACTTTGTGAAAGTGAAATAAGACCAACTACTGAAAATTGGACTTATTTCACTTTATCAAAGTGCAATAAGGCCAATTTTTGAAAGTTGGCCTTATTTCACTTGGCCTTATTTCACGGCACCGTAGAACAAGATTTAATTTGTATCATCAAACAAAAGTGTTCTATTCACTGGTTTTCTTTTTTAGTGAATATCCTAAGACCTAATTTTTATAATAATTCGTCTAACCCCTGATCATTCTCAAATATTTCACTCTATGAAAAAATTACCTACCCTAGCTCGTGTCAATAAAGTTTTTAGAATATTTTAATTTTACCTAAAAAAAACTCTTCAAAATAGAATTGTCCAAGTTTCAACCTATTGCTAAGCTAACTGGCATGTTTAAGCTTCATGAAGGTAAATGGTTTATGGTAAAATGCTGTTCTGCTCTAAATAAACTGCCTCCCCCAACGAACACGGCTTCGGCATAGACAGACCTTCTACCCATTATCTGTTAAAACTTGTCTCTAGAACTTTATAATCTATTGAAGATGGTAATGAGGTTGATCTTATTGGAATCCTTGCATTGCCAAAATATTTCACGCTTTGCTCCTTTTCAAGTCAAATGCCCTAGGTTTGATTCAGATCCTATCATTGCAACTTCTGGTGTCCCACAGGGATGCCACCTTGATCCACTAATTTTTATTTTATAACCAACGTGAGTTTGCAATCATCAAAAGTTACTCCTACTTCTCAGGAGTCCACCCGATCAACAGAATCGTTCAAGTAGTTATTAGTATAGTTCTGCCTTGACCTGGGGAGGTAATCTGCCATCAAGCGAGTCAGAAGCCGATGTTCTTCACGGTGTTGTAGCCCAAGTTATCAGATCTCTCCTAATGTAGATTTAATAATTCATCAGTTGCCTTTATTCGAATAGGAAGCATTTTTAGGAGTCCATAGATTGATAAGTTGAAAAAATCTTAACTGAGCTCTAACTTTAAGCTCTGAATCAAACTATGTTTCAGGTGTTTAGTCGATAAAAAGCTCCCCTGACTCCCTCGAAAACCACTTTAATGATTTTGCTAAAATTTCAATTAACTTCTTGTTCTAGGGAGGTGTTCAAAATTCAACTCTTACATAATGTGTTCGTTATTTTTCATTCTAAAAATATATGTACGTAGGTGACTTCCTTATTATTTTCTACATATTTTAAAAATTCTCAAAAGCCCGTCTCTTTATGAGCTTTGATTCATTATAGAATATCAATCAATAAGGTTTAGATGACCTTTCCTATTTGTGTATGTCAGCACACCCATCTCGTTATTCATGTGAAATTCTAACAACATCACTCCCCCTTTCAAAAAAATCTAAACCCAAACGCTGGTGTCATGGGTGATGACCCATGTTGCCATAACAAACTGCAAACAGCTCCTCAATATAATAAACAACTTAGCTGTTTCGCACAGCAGACATCGTCAACTTCGTACGGTCGTTGTCTTGAAATTGATTCTCTCACCTCATATACTACATACATTTTAGCTTATATCGCAATGGAGCGCGCTTATAAGAGCTTGACATCGTCGTCGTGGTCTCGAAGTAGTCTTGAGTTCCCCCGCTCGTATTCCAAAAAAAATAAAACAAATCCAACATCACAGGCGACAAGAAAAATCAATTAGTGAGCGACATCTGACGATGATAATGCTTTCGAAAGCATTGAAGCATCGGTTGACGTCTTTAAGAGTTGGCCTTCTTCGTCTCCCGCCTACGAACCACGACGAACGAAACGAGCAGCAACGACAAAGACGACGACGACGGATGGACGGACACCATCAGTGCACAACCGCGAGAATGTGTCAAATAAAGGGGCGCCCATCTCACTTTGGCCAGCTCACATGATCACTCTCGTAAATTTGAATTGAATTCGAGTGGTGAAACAAGCTTGCAACAACACACCACTGTCCGTTCCGTTCCCAGACCTAGCCAGCAAAAGATCTCAGATTTTGGATGCTGAGGAGGCTCTCGCAGTGTTGCATGTCGAAATTCCCTGCGATAACACATTTCTGCGTCGTCGTCGTCTAAGTCGTCGTTCGCGTCATCGTTTGTGTGTCGTCGTTGTGGGTTTCAGCTTACGAGTTTTTTTTTATTTGACACAAAATGGTGGACGGAAGGAGACGGATGGTGAATGATCGCAAATCTTATCCAATCAGTCGAATGCCAATAGTGCACGCAAAATTTATGATCATCAGACACTTTTCAAAGTGTAGGTGCCCACAGTGGGGGGAGGGGGGTAGAGGTGGACCATGGTAGAAGAAGTTACCCTCGGGGTCACTTGTCCTAGTTTTAATCGGCCCATGGGTATGCATGTGTGTATATTTCAGAATGCCAAGCGCTGCTGGTAGGTATCTGTCTCACGCTCAAGATACCTTTCTCTACGTTTCTCCTCCCTGTGATGGTATGGCATGACATTGCGGTTAATTTATTCGATCAGTTGAGGGATCGTTAATTAACGCGAACAGGTAAATGCCGCATATAAGAGAGTGCGCGACGTGCCATGCCACCACCGCCACCGTCCGTCACCGCTGCCGCATTGCACCACTATGAAATGAAGCTACTCCAAGCAATCTCGTATCTTTTCTCAAGTTAAAGCCACAGAATGAGGATCTGGCCAGAGGCAAAGCCGCGACGGACGCCGCCGCCGCCGCGCATGTCAAAAAATTACAACGATCAAAAAAGTTTATACATACATACGAGTATATGCAACGACTCCTTACAATACACTCAGAGAAAACGACTTAACTTCATTTGAAAATAAAAAGATTTAAAATCGAAAGAAATGGTCTTTGATTATTCAAGGGGTATGTATTTTCTTGATTTGAGGAATTATTTTAAGGACTTGAATATTCTTTCTGCAGCAGCACTTCACGAATGTGGATGTGGAATGCTTTACATTAAGAACCAGAGTGTTTAGATACATCCATTCTATTGGAACATTTTAGGGGTAGTTAAGACCTCTTGAGAGCACAATAAAAAAAAATTGTTTTTGAATGAAACAAGAAGAACCTGAATTACACGTTATGTAAAAATACTCCAGGTTCTCCAAATTTTCTAAAAAAAATTCGAGTGAGTTATTTAGGTACTATTGTTGGTTTGTCTCTAACTTTTGTAAAATGGAATTCACACTTAGGAAAAGACGATCGAATTTAACAGAAATTTAGGGGTAGAAAGTGAAAAATTCTCCAATAGTATGTTGAAATGAAAAGAGCTACTCATCCCACCCGTCCATACTCTGCAGAAAATTTAATGTCCCGTCTATTCCTCCTCCTAACAGACCCAGAGTAATTGTTGAGATTTGTAAGTCACTAGGTTTATGGCCTGTGCCGGCTGGTGATCTCTAATTTATTTATTTTTAAACATTTTTTTTTAGTAAAATTTTCTCTGAGTGTAGAACTAGTGATTAGAGTTTAGACAAAGGTGCTGGAGCAAAAGTAGTTGGCCCAGATTGGCTAAGAAGAGGGTGGTCTCTCGTCTCATCGTCGTCGTAGTTTTTGCCCAACTACCTAGTCTAGCCATAAATACTGAAACGACTTAAAATTGCAATAAAAAGAAGCAAAACTACAATTTAAAGAAAATTCTTTTTGTTATATTTTGTACATTATATAAAAAATAGCACGTGTACATTTTTATTCAAAATGATCGCCTTTGGAATTAACACAGGCCCTCAATCGGTCTGGCCAAAGATCAATGGCGGCACGAACCCTTTCTATGGGAAAATTTTGCACTGCTCTCACAAGGGATGCTTTGAGCGACTCAATTGTGTGGTGTTTCTTAGAACAGGCCATACCCTCCAAAACTGACCACAACTCATAATCCAGAGGATTCAAATCAGGGCTAGGCGATGGTCAGTCTTCAGCTTTATAAAATTCTCTACGTTCTCCTCCAACCATTTTTGAGTGGTCTTGACTTTGTGGCCAGGAGCAGAGTCCTGTTGGAATAACCATGGCTTGTTTTTAAAAAGAGAATTGCTTAGTGGTTTCACCATAGTCTCTAAAACGGTATTTTGATATACTTTTGCCAATGTTTTGATGCCTTTTTCGCAAAAATGAAGTTCAGTAACCCCTTGATATGAAACACCCCACCAAACCATTACGTACGCCGGATGGTGACCTCTCTGCACTCTGGAAACCAGTTGCGAAGCTTCTTTAGAGTTACGTGCATAAATTTTGTCGTTTTGCTTATTGAATTTTTCTTCAACCGTAAAATTTTTCTCGTCGGTAAACAAAATGTTTCGAAATTTTTTTCCTGCGTACCGTGATAGTAGTTTTTTTGACTTCCGTTCTCTATTTTTTTTAATGACTCTGTAAGCAGATGTCCTGTTGGTTTGCGGTACGCACCACATCCTAGGTCATCTTTTATGATCCTTGAGATTGTTCTGGAAGCAATATTCATCTCACAAGACAACACTTTCCGCTTCCGAAGTGGATTCCGACGATTTCGAGCACTCACCGCTTTGATGGCATTTTTCGTTCGAACTGAGCGCGGGCGCCCCGATCTCTGGCGATCATTTATTCCTCCAGTTTCTTCAAATCTTTTGATGGTACGATACACAAAAATACGGCTTATTTGTAGCGGCAACAAGGTTTTCAAAATTGACTTCGCATCTAATCCACATTTGTGGAACGCAATTACTGCAACTCTGTTTTGCTTATCTCCCCATTCCATGTTGACAGCTTGAAATTAAAGCTTAAACTGAATAATTCTTACAAGTGAAAGACGTGCTCCACACTTAGCTTTAAAAAACAGAACGGTATTTGCTCTCGCAAATATGTTATAAAGGGTGTTTCAGTATTTATGGCTAGACTAGGTATATTTATATGTTTAGTTGGAATAGCACATGGAAGACGCATTTTTTTCTGTGTCGGAATATTTATTTACGAGCATTTTGCATGATGTGGACATGGATGGACATTATATCAGTGCGAGAGGAAATTGTTTTGAGCCAAACGTATCCATTTGAGATTTTATTTTCTTTCGTTCTTTGTTTATAGAGAAATGTGTCATGGGTAAAATTACTCACTGATTAAATGGAATTTTATTTCTAATTTGTATTTCAACCACAAAAAAAAAAGAAAAACATCATAAGATTACATTTCTTTCGGTGTTGGTGAAAAGAGGTTAGAGATGGTTCTCTCCCTGACTCTGGGTTCCGAATTAATTTACAAGTAGTTTTGGTCAGATTTTGAATCAAGTAACTCATCATAAAATCTCGCGCTGGAGCTCTCTCGATACCTGTGTTATATCTAGAAATCTATGGCCTTGTTTCAACAAAGGAACAACATTATCAATAATGCCCGTATGCGGAATTCAGGTCATATTAAGAAAGGTCACCAAAACAGGAAACATTTGGCCGACACTATCATCCAACTTAGAAAAAGGTCCCTATCTCTTTTTTTGAGCATCATCAGTGGACAACACCAATTGGGTTATTACAAGAACGAAAAAGATGAAACTCATTTTGGACAATTTATGGAGAGGATGCGGTGACGAAGAAATACTCACTAGAAGTATTCACTTCATGTCACTGCCCTGCGCTATATCATCTGACAAACAGGCTCCTCTTCAACAACTTGGAAGAACTGTGCTGAAATTTATTAACGCAACCAAATAGCTTGACAATTCCAAAGCTCTATCAACCAGGCGACCATGCTAGTGGAAAACGCCTCCAAGCATAGTCAAAAGGCATACAAACAGTCCAGGACGACAATGACAGAAGGAATGAAAAAACTGAACGAAGCACGTGTTTTTTGTAGGAGCAGCAACAAACGGAGAATTGGCACCTGTATTATACACCAGCGATTGTCACTCCTAGGGTGAACACAAGCGTCAGTGAGTTGATGGCGCTAACTCTCCCTAAGATTGGTGAAATCCCCTATAGGAAAGGGACGACAGCCACTTCTACTTATACAGCAATCCTGACCAAACAAACGGACACATTGTACTAACATTGATCACAGTCATTTCTTGACTTAGAAGTACCCTCCGACATTTCAGTCTATAGTTTGCTGATACTCATCAACTACCTTAAAGGGCCTGAATGACATATGATTTATCATATAGGTCTCATTAAATGGAAGTCACAATCCCTAGGGTATCACAAGCGATCTACATTGATCGAAATGTGATGGCAACAAGATCAACTGTCAGCCAAATAAACTAGCCTTAAATTGCTGTGAACACTTAATGAGCACTCTTCAATGACTAAGTCTCAAAAAGATCATGAAGTAAAAGGCCAAGATTTTCAGTTCGAGTATAGGAATTTTCCAGCTAGCTACCGCATAAAAAGTTTTTCAGCCAATTTAAATTTCGAGTTAACCGGAAGTACCTCTTGGAGTAAAGGTTATTGTACTGGACTGCTGCGACGGAGTCTTGACGGACGAATTCCAGCTAACGAGTATGTCAAATACAAAAAAATTCTCTACTGTCACGAAAAAGTCCGTCTCATCCTCGTCGTTCGGATTCGGCAGATATGTACCTATAGACCCCTTCATTTCTGCCGACTAATAGCATGCGCCCAGGAATTAAAGTTTGAAATTTGTGAGTCATTAGGTTCTGGTTCTCCACGAACTGTCGCACAAGTGAATGTTTTTATTTTTGATTCGGAGCTCATCCACCACATTAATAAATAAATACATTAGAGACCAACGAAGGCTCATAGAGAGCCTAAACCCAGTAACTTACAATTCTCAAATATTCCTGTGTGTGTGTTACCAGGAATGGGGGGAACCTACAATTTTTTGCCGATTCCGAAAGGCTAATAAACAGAACTTCTCATGACAAGACATGCCCTTGGAGGTAGAACGACCAAGATCCTCTGCATGAAAGCTCAAGCCGCTAACCATTATGCCAAGGAGTACTCTTTGCGGAAATTCCAATTAGTAATTAGTTATCCAATCAGAGTGGACTATCGGGTCTTAAAGTTCAAGCTTGTCTTCTGAAAAAAAATCTTAAAAAAAAACAAAAATCGGGCCAATTTAAGACCCTTTCTAGACACATTTGTCTAATAATTTTTTTTTACTCTTTTCAGGTAAGAAGCCTAAGACGACTTGCACGGTAAGCTTTCTCTTTATCTAAGAATTTGTTTACTAATCGGTTTAATTAAACGTTTTTGTTAAGAAAAAATCCAACCTTAAACTAGTCAGAAGGCCTTTTTTGAAGTTCAACTTTGACATGGAGTTCCTTTTTTTTTACGAAGAATTGAAAATCCAAACATTTTACCTAGAGCACTTCACTGGCATTCAAAAGAGTAAACGATGATGTGACGACGACGACGACGGACGCATGGTAACGATACCGATACCAACACCGACATCGACTCTAAAACGACAATGGCATACAAGAAATTAAAAAAAAAAAAAAGTGACGATGATATCCCTCGTTGAGATGCGATGCCGCCTGCCTATATTGGCAACACCGTACACCGAACAACAACAAAACATAAGCGATATGTAACGCGAAAAGCGCCTCTTAGCGGTTAAATTGTTTAATTAAAACCCCAAGATAACACACAATGCAAGAAGGCGACAACTCAACAATAATGGCATCGTCATCGTCATCGTCATCGTTGTCGTTTTTTTTTATATTTTTTGTCGTCGTTGGTCGCGAACGTCCATAGTGAATTTGTTTCTTTCTTTTTTTTCTTTTTTTTTCCACCTTCCGGTTAGTGGCGCTCGCTGGCTGGCATTCTATATACTTCCCCCATATGCGGAATGTAAATATGCAGACTCTGTCTTCAGACATGGACACAGAGAGATGACGGTTGTTGGTGCAATCCCTGTTACCAAACGACACCAGACAAAATAGCCCACCAGAGGAGGACAATGTGATGAGATAAATGGAATGTTGCATCGCACGTAAAGTTGATCTAGCTCATTAGAAAACGGAAGTCGTACTACAAATTTCAAGCTTCTTTAACAATACAAAGCAAATTTTCTTTGTTCACTTCTTTTATTTTCTGTATCGACAGCTCGCAGTGGGCTTTGGTTTAAGGGATTAGAAAATGGGGTCCTTAAGTTAATGATGTTGTGAAAGGAACACGAAATTATTAGGGGAATTATTTAACACAAGTTTTTTGGGGGAAAAACATATCCTAGGATTAACTATATACCTGCGAAAAAGCGGGCAAAATGTTAAAAATTATTATGAGTGCTTATGTTAATTCCAAGGAGTTTACAGAAGGACGAAGCTTCGAACAAGATCTTGTCAAAAGTGTGAATGCTTATTTTCGGATAAGAAACAACTCAGAAGATAGACAGACTTCTTCGATGTAAATCCTAAGCATACATAAGGCTTTATAGAAACTCTCGATATGCAACTACAATGACAAAGATAATCTCATAAATGTGTCCAATTGCTAGTCTTGCTATTGAGAGAGATTTGTCAATGCATTGAATGGACAAGTATAGGTTCCTTGAGTTGTGAGTTATACGGATAAGGAAACTATAGACCTTGCACAAAATTCGGTTAAAGATTCCTTCTTGGTGATTGAAGAACAGGCGAAGCTTCTTGGTCTTGAAGTAAACGAGGATAGTAATACCAAATCGATGCTGTCTTAAAACAAAACAACATCTTAGTTTTTCCCTTTAATAAGCGCGGAAAAAGGGGTTCAGATTACCCTTTAAAATGAAAAAAATATAGTGCGAGCCGAAAGTTACGAAAATAGGGAGGGATTGAAGACGAGATATCCATGCACTTTCGTTTTGAAGCTCTGAATATAAAAATTTAAGCGAAAAGTAGAGCAATGTAAAGTATTCCACATTCGTGTAGTGCCGCTAAATGAAGATATATTCTACACTTGTCAATACATCCGAAACTGATCTCAAGGATTAGCTGATGTGCATTCCCGTTTTACGGTGGAATTCTTATAGAGGAGGAATGGTTTTATCATTAAAACATTGTTTATAAAAATAGCGCCAAAATAATGAGACACAAAAAACCTTACAGTTTTAACTATTATTTCAAGAGATTCAAGTGAAAAATAGAAGCACCTGTCCAGATGCAAGTTGATTTAACAGCTTCGGATATATAAAAGGTTTATAAATTATAGCCAGAAGGTGTAAGCATTTCCATTTGTTTGGTCTTGGAAAACCAAAACACTTAGCAGAATTTTTTATTATGCCAAATAAGTGATCATTCTGCAAAAGGATGTCTCCGATTCACATCCCGAGGACTGAAAGTTTTTTGCTTTCTTCGATAACAGTATAGATGAATCTAGAAACGAATATAAAACTCTAGAAATAGTGTTATAGATATCTTAAAACAATTTAATGGATCAGAAGTCTCAGATAGGGAGCTATTTGAATATTAGAAAAAGAGTCGGAGACAAAAGGGAGCCTTGGGGTACACCATAATTTCTATATGACTATCATACTTGAAACCATCCAATACAACTTTTATTGAGCGTTGAAAAATGTGATTTCAAATCCAATGAACAAGAGATTTATCGATACCAAATGCACGCATTTTCGATAAGAAATGAGACGACGCCGACGTAAGCTATTGTCCCAGTCCTCAGAGAGATACGGGTATCCCTACCATCAGCTTACCAGTCATACTACCGAACATTAAAAAAAAACGTTTTTTGAGATATTTTTTTATGCGATGAATAATTAGCATTCTCTATGACCTTCCAAAAAAAGGGAAGTATGCAGGCAAGGTAAGGTAGAAGATTAAGGGATAGACTGCACAAAAAAAATTTTTCAAAAAAGGACAAGAAGATTAATGGATGAAATAAGTTCCGCAAGTTTTAGTAAGGTTTAAGAACATCTGCTCAAAATCTATCCAGATTATCGGATTTGTGTATAATAAACCCTTTTAGAACTCTCGACAACTCTACGAATACTTTCTACAGAACGTGCTCAGAAGATAGCTAGCCAAAATACTAAGATTCATTGCCGAATTCAATTCTGCAATCTCATGTCAACCACCTAGACAGCCCTTAAAAGTGTGGTCATCAGCTGTACTCTCTTAAATTTTATATCATTGTTAAAACTTTCTAAGAAAAAAAAAAACATTTGGTCCCTCGAGCCGGATTTCCCGGCGCTGGCATATTATTTCTAGATGGTGTTTACCTACATAATAATTAATTACGTCCTCTTTTGATATAAGACTCAAATTTTGGTTAACGTTTTTTTTTTATTTAAAAATTGAATTTTAATTCATTCTTCGAAAATATTTTTAAAATTTTGTTCATATTTTCAATTTTCTAAAAATCCAATATCTGATTATTCCTTTTTACTTATATTTTCCAAGTCAGATATTTTTTTTTTTAAATTAATTGAAAACCTCTATTAGCGTACCCAAACCCTATTCGTCGCCTAAGCTGTCAGTTACATGAAAAACACTGATGTCTTAATTCCAAAGTTTTCTCTCAGCCTACACAACACTTCTCGTCATTCCAAGTTTTTTTTTTTTTTTGATTTTTTTTTTTTTTGATTTTTTAAAACTTCGATCTTAGAGTTTTCTCTGTCACTTCCTTGAATTGAAATGAAGATGAATTCTAGAGTGTGCCACAGAAGCGCCGCGACAAGAAACCTAGCAATGCCACACAAATCTCGTATAAAAAAAAAGGATGAGAAAGATATTGAACGAGTCCGGAACGGCAACACCATCGAACAGTGGGTTAATTTACTCGGTTTTCTTGCATATTTGTGTATCTTTTATTTTTGACCTTGACAATTTTTCGTCCCACAAATATTTTCACAAGAAAACTAATTATCTGACAGATGTAAGACTTTTCTCGGCTTTGTTTATATTTTTCATTTGTTTGCCGTTTGGAAAAATGATTACTACAATGTGAGGAACATTGTGGAACGTATTATTTTTTATTCCACAGGAAATCAATTACACAAATATTTTGAATTAGATTTTGTTTTCACTCTGGACTTAAAAACTTGAAGAACACAAGTTCCAATCTTAATTTCAACTCATATATGAAATCAAATGTGAATATGTTCCACAATTTTCCACAGATGAAAAACCTAAGCAGTTGGAGGAAAATTTGATGTTTATTAATCAATTTGTTTTCATTTTTAATATGAGAGCTTTTAGTCATCGATTTAAGTGTAATGAAGCCTTAGCCACCAGGTAGGTAAGCAAAAAAAATTAAAATGTCACAATTTTCTAATTTTTTAAAATTATGTCAAATGATAAAATTCTGAGACCTTAAGGTCTGCGAAAAGGAAAAGTTTGCAAATTTTGACACTGACGATTTTCTGCAAGCAATTTCCACTCGAAATGTCTTAAATTGTGGGAATTTTTCTGCGTGGCCATATTGCAATCATCACTCCACTGTTCGTCGGCGACATGAAGACAAAAAACGCGTAAAAACAAAATCAAGATGTCTAGAGTCTCCGTCGTTTTGCTCGCACACTTGCCTTACTCCCACACTTTCGTCATCAATTTCTGAAATTGTCTTCCTGAATCTTTTTTTTTATTTTTTTATTTTTATTTCAACGGACGCCTTTGTCTTTTTCCATTGCAACGTTTCATTCTTCGATGTTGTCGTCAACTTCTGCAGCAAATCTTCTGACCTCCAAACAAGTGAAAAGGGGTTCTACAACCCCCTATTTACTTTTGCAAACAAAAAATAAAAATCGCAAAAGCTGCGGTTGGGAAAAGTTGAAAATTCCATGTTTAAAACGGAATTGTGGGCAAGGGGTGGTATTTTTTTGTGAAAGAGAAAATGATTGGAAAAGTGTCAAATGCTAGAACGAAGAAGCCTCGGAATAAGAATTAAAGAACTAACCAAGCCGTGGCGTTTTGCACTTCTCGCAAAAATAAAAGGACTGGGAAGAGAGATAGAGAGCGCTTGTCAATCGAAGGAATCGAGCACAAGCATCCTCAAGTCATTCATTCGCGCAAAAACAACGAGAAGAATTGAAAGATGAATGACATTTCTGGAAAATTGTATTTTCGCAAGGGAATCATCACACAAGTTTGGAATGAATGGCCACGGGAATGGGGATAAGGAAAAACCAGATGAATGGTTATGTATCGCCAACAACTTCATCATCGTCATTATAAGAAGGACCATAAGGAAGAGAGAGAGAGAGAGAAAAAAAAGGAGAAGAAGCATCATCTTCGATGACATTGTCGTTGACATTCTTGTCCTCGTCTTCGTCTTCGTCGTTGTCGTTTGCGTAGTTGAAGCCGTCGTCGTCGTCTATCCGTCGAGAAATCTCCAATGGGCAGCCGATTAAGCTGAGATGCACAATTCATGCTTGCTGCAGTCCCATTCCATCCTGTTTTCCCTATACTATCCCAAAAACACAATCAGTCTCCCCCTTCACCCACTCGTCCATTATTGAAGTTTCAGTCAAAGTTCTGGCTCCTGGAGTTGATGGGTGAGCAACAGAGAACTTTTATATTCAAAGATTTACGAGTGTTAGAAAACAGAATTTCAAAAAAAGGACCAAAAAAGGAGAAAAACAAAAAATAAATTTCAGGAGCAAAAAAACTTGATGTCAATGAAATCCTTAAGGCGAGATGAATTTTATGGACAAACGTTTGGGGTGTTTCAAGCGGAAGTGGGCAACAGAGTATGGGTGCAAGTGGGTAGAAAATGTTGTAGAACTACACATGGTGAAGGCACTGCCGCCATACACGAGAGCGGCCTTGAGGTGGAAAATTGGAAATATTAGCAAAACTGGAAAATTAGTTTTCAAGAGACATGAATATGAACGAAAAAGTTGGAATCTTCAAAGTTTATGGGTAATTCAAGCTGTAGGTCAGAACACCCTTTGTAGGGACATTATTTTAAAAAATACTATAGACTTTAATTCCCAAAATTGCGGACTACTTTTAGAAAAAGTGGGCAGGGACCTCCGATGGCGACTGGCGGACATTTGTCTTTGAAAGATCTTGCTTCATGTTAAAGGAATCCTCTTAATTTGGGGGAGGAGGTAATGTGTTCTTGGTTAAGCGAAATTGAAAAAAAATTACTTTCAAAACCATTTACAATAAAACTATACGAAACCAAGACCGCTTTCAAAAACTTTAGGAACCGAAGAGCTTGCTATACCCAATTTAGAGATGAAGATTTCTAATTCTAAAATTCATCAAATTAGATATTTTATCGACAAAAAAAAATGTTTAGAAGGCCTTTTCACACTCTAAATCCGGCCTTGACCTAATCAAGCCAAAACATCAGAAATGACTTCCTCCATCCTCTCACAGAAATTATTTCGATTTTGCTGCCATGGTCGAAAGTTCTTTTGAACCACCACCACCACTACCACCCCAGCCTCATCATCGTCTTCATCTGGTCATGTCATCTTTTCGTCTCTGGTCCAACGCAGTTCATACCCGGAGCTGGCTTCATCTTTGTGCAAGGGGATGCGATTGCTGACTGCCTGGCCAAGCTATGGGTTAGGTGATGGTTTGGGTTCTTATAGTTTTCTTCATCTTCATCTCGTTGTCGTTGTCGTCGTCGTCCTTTACAACATTGCCATCTTCAATACTATATGGATATTTTGACATTTTGCATTGAGGATTAAAAGTTCTTCGAGTTTTCTTACCTTTTCTTTAGGACTTTGGAACGTTGTTGGTTGGTCTGGTGGTTTATATTGATGATGGTTTCGTCCTCATCGTCGTCGTCGTCGTCTTAGCTATTCGGCGGGAGTGGGTTCGTGATGCCTGGTTATGCAAGGCCATAACCCATCGAACTCTTTTCATCGTCTTTTGCATCGTGATTGTTGGACGTCTTCGTCTGTATATCCTTACACAAGGACCATGGTTTCTTCGTATGCTTCAGCTCCATCCTTGCCCGCCAAAGTTGCATTTGGATAGATGGATGGATCTTAAAGGACTTTAGCGGGGGTGGAGTAGTTGTCCTTTGCTGTTGTATGTGTGTGACGCCAACTGAAATGCTGTCAGTAGACTGTCCCCAATGGTGGACGTTTTAAAGCTTTCACGAGATCGATTGAAATTGGATGTGACATCAACTTTTCTCTGCTTTTCTTCTTCATCTTGTGCTCTATAGCTCCTGCTGGTTCCATCATCAGGAGGCGAAACTGCCACTGGATGTTGTTATAGTTTTCAATGCCGATATGTATGAGTAGGTATACGGGGTATGGATGATGATGGTCTAAATGGGTGGCGCATCTGGCTGGGGGGGCAAATATTTCACATAAGGAAGTGAACTTTTCTTTTGAGAACTCCATTTGTGATTACGATGGACGTCAGTCAGACGGACAGGCGGATATGGTTATAAACTCGATCGATGCGATGGATGGATATGTTTGCGTTGCATCAGTATGGCGACGACGGCCGGCGGTGGCGGCGACCGGGGTGGGCGAAAAGAATTGAAAACTATCTCGAATCCAGGTCATATGGATAAGTCTTCTTTTGTGGGTTGGTTTTTTCTGTTGAGTTGAATTGTATTGGATGAGGAAGTAGTATAGAGATGGGAATTCGTTGGGTTATTGAATATTCTGCTTAAAGCGTTTTTAATACAAATTGTGTAATGACACATTCGTAAAATTCAAGAGAAAAACACACAAATACATATGTATATGTGACTGTTTATGATATGTTTCAAATTAAAAATGGGGGATTGAAGGTATTTTGGAAAATGCAAAGATTCTCAAAGAATATTTAAAAAAGAAATTTTTAATTAACTTAGATATGCTTAGTGTTTTATTTATCACTATCTCAAAGGTAAGTGTGGACAATCTGTTGGTTTCTCTTTTAATTAAATACTTCTTTGACACTGACGTGAAGTGCCGAAATAATATATAATATATTCCTATCAAATAAATATTTGATAGGAATACCAACTGCAACTCCTGGAGGCGATTTTATGGAGAAACTAAGGAAGATCGGCATTTGGTAGGTAACATGAGTTCTCCTATATGGTTCATGCCGTGATCTCGTCGGTTTGCGCACAATTTCGAGACCATTATTAACTAACCATACAGACTTCAGCAAGTAACCTACCTAAATATATTTCTCCATGAAACCACTAACAAGGTCTAACTGACTGGAAGAATTTCAATGACCAACCATTGGTTATAAGATGACTTCTCTGTTTGACCCTTAGAGAGCTCAATCGTACGTCTTTAATCGATTTTTTTGTTATTTTGAATCGGTAATAGCCGAATCAGCCTTTTTATATCGCTTAGCATCCAAAGAGTTAATTGGCTATTTTGTCGATAAATGTACATATAATTAAACTTCAAGTGCCTAAAAATTTGTAAGTGCCAATTTTTTTAAAAAATATAGATCAAGTCATTTTCGAATTATGTTTACATTTTTCAAAAATAAAAGAATTGAAATTTCTTTTTAAAATCTTATTTTGAAAAGTTGGTGTAAAAATTAAAACCTTCATCTGACAAAATTTAAAAAAAAATTAATAAATATAAAAAAAAACAGCTTCAGTGTGACAGGATAAAAGAGTGAAAGTATTATAGTATGTCAGTATAAAAATGAGATAGTGTAAATGTAAAGTTTGGAAGAATTTCAGAATGAAAATGTGACAGTACGACAGTTTAAAAGTGTGCAAGTTTGAAAAAGCATGTTCAATAAAGATTGCACAAAACTTAACTTTCCTTAAATCTGCTTTTCAAAATGATGCTTGGAAAGATGTTTTTTTTTTTTGAAATTTGTTTTCACACTGTCATACTGTAACATTATCATTCTGTCAGACTTTTACGCTTTCACTCCGTCATACTGTACCATTTTGATTCTTTTAGAACTGCTTTACACTGCAAACACTGTCACTTTCAAACTTTCGTACTGTTAATTTATTTTATTTTTAAGACACTGACGACCAGTAGTTGGACCTGAGAAGTTTCTTATTTGGTAAATCATAGCTGACCATTTCTTTTTATAAGCGCACACTGGTGGAGTATTGACTACCCTTTAAATGATTAAACATCAGTGAGATTGTTATGAAACTAGGAAATTGAAGAGGAGATGCACATTCGTTTTGAAATATGTATACATATATGTATGTATAAGAACCTTCAAAAGAACTTAAATTTTATTTTTTGATTTTTTTTTACAAGTTGACTTTTCATTAAAGGACGACAAATAACAAGAAGTTTTACGTTCGTAAAATTTAGCCCGGTTGGAATGTTCATTTACATTCCAATATACATTTATGTACATCATTTACAAAAAATAAAGGCGAAATTTTTAAACGGTTGGTGAAATTTAGGGGGGTCTTCTATTTTAGGCAAATCGGTTTTTTTATAAAAAAAATATATCTTTGTTTCTCACTCGTTTTCAACAGAAGACTAAAAATGCATACAACAAAACTTTTTTGATGGGTTTCCCAATTCGGACTTGACAACTTTTTTAAAATAAAACGCCAATCATTTGAATTCCACAACGTGCACATTTGCAGCGGTCGATCGTTTGAACATAATTTTCAATGACTCGGCCACATATTTCGACAAAAATGGACGCTATCTCTTGCAATATTACTTCGAAATCCCCTAACGACGCTAGCTTGTGGCCATCCATGTCTTAACCCCAAGAAAAATATAAATATGAAACATATCTCTGTATCGATCTTCATTGACTGTAAAGTGACGGTTATTTTCATCAACGAAAAAGAAGGGCCCAATGACACCATCACCCGCATGAAAACCACACCATACAGTTATTTGCTGTGGATGAAGGAATGTTTCTTTAAGCACATGAGTGTTTTCATATGACCAATAACGAATATTCTGTTTTTTGACGAAGCAGTTTTTCCAAAAAATCGCTTATGCCAATTACGACCAATTGGCGTTAACCCGCTTAAAACTGCCGTAAACGACTCGGAATTTTGGTAATAATTTTTACTATTCTTAAAAGTTCTTCCTTCGTGAACTTTACCATGATGAAAATGTTGTTTTTGCATGAATGTTTTGAAATTGACAGTCTAGTCATTGATTAAAGGGTGCGTTCACTGTGAAAGTTCAAAGTTGTCAAGTCCCAATTGGAAAACCCTTTATGTTCTGACGAAATATTAAATTCTTGTCGAAGGTATCGTCCCGTTTAGTTTGAAGTTAAGATCATTCAAAAGCTACTGAAGTGAATTTGCTGACATATTCACATTTTACTAGCAGCATGAATGTTAGTTTGGGAAAACCTGCCTGTTTAGACTGACTCCCACTTTCTATATTCTAACTTTACCCATATTCAACGAATTTTCAAAGCTGAAATTTTTTTATTACTATGCTCTCATGCTTGTAGTAAACAATTATGGGAGAGGGATCTATATCTCCCTGTTCAGAGTGACCACTCTTTAAAAAAATTAGTTAAAATGAAAAACAAGTGTTTAAAACAAAGTCAACACTTACGATAAATTAAATACAGGATGCTTTTTATGGACCACGTCGATTATATTTGGTCGTCATTTTTAGGTGAATGAAATTTGTCAGTTTGCATATGAAAGTTGTAGAGAGTAGTCGATAACAATTTATTAAAACTTTCTGAAATTGTTTAAAATTAAAATTTTACAGCTTGTTATAGACGACCGGAATTTTCGGCAAAAAATCATTATAAGCGACGAAGCACATTTTTGTTAGGCTGGCTTAGTTAAAAAACCGAATAGAACCTATTGTGGCACTGAAAACCCTCGATTGATACACCAAAGACTACAACACCCACCTCGCAGAGTAACTGTATGGTGCCTCATTTGGGCGGGCCGCGGCAGCGTCTTAGTGTGATATTTCCATGAAAATGACATAGGTAATGCTGTAAAAGTTACTGGTTACCGCTATCGGGACATGTTTGGAAAAATTTCTTGTGTTCGAGAATTGAATCAATTAGACCTACAGAACGTTTGGTTCCAAGAAGACGGTGCCTGCCACATCGCACAAGAGCTCGTAATACGATGCGAATTTCACGAGAAATATTCCCCGGCCGAATTATGTCAAACTAAAAATTTAGAAAATTAATTTGAACATAAGTAATTAACAGCAAAAAAGACTAAAAGAAATATTTTTAATAATTTTTTTTTCAAAAACATACTCGTATGTAGATATAAAACGACCAGGTTTTTAGTGTTCGATTTAAAATCAATAGGGACAAATGGTTACTGAAGTATTTTTCTCAACAAATTGCAACAAAATAAGTCTATAAATAATTTTTTTTTAGTTCTGTAAGTTTTTTTCAAAAACCAATATTTTAATTTAAGAATAAAATATCAACACAGACTTCTCTCTTTCAAAATAGGTATGTAGAACTTTTGTGTGAGTATTTGCGCCATTTTAATTGTCTATCTTAATGTCCCTTATGCCTAGACTCACCTGCCATAGAAAATAATGATTTTATTTATTCCTTTAAAACATCTGTTAATATTTTGCATAGCCTAAGTTATCCTAATGATCCCAAAATTAACAATGCGCTTTTAGTAATACCCATCAAGTGGGTTTTCAAAAATAAATTTTGCATACGTTTTTGAGAAAATCAAAATAAAATGGTTCTATGGGAGAATTACCTAGCACTAAAAACAATTTTTTGGATTTTTTTCGATATTAAGTTAACGCTAACGTAAAGAAATTATTTGATTTTTTATTATAAAAATCTTTAAGAACAAAAATATTATCTAGCCATTTTGGCTGAAGCCGCACAGCATTTCGAGAACCACATTTTTCGCCTTCCATATCATCAAATTTGAGTTCAATTCATTTAAAGTACAGCCACATTGCTTAAAGTTACACAAAGTTAACCTACTATAGCTTTCTTGGAACGTTAAATAAACCAAAATACAACTAGAGAGACCGTAGGTGGGTTTGACTAAAATCACTCTAGAATTCTTGTTGCCGCTAATAACAGCAAATTATGGAAATGTCAGCGAAATCGATTGAGTTGTTTTTGAAGCAGCGTAACCATAAATTTAAGGTACTAGTACAGTCTAGAACGCTAAAAAACGCACGAATTTCTGGGAATTTAAAAAAAAAATTGTTTGAACTCTTGACTTACTTAAAAAAAAAATAATATGATATTACCTAATAACGTTTCCCAAAAAAAAAAATCCCAAAAATCGTGCGTTTTTTGGCGTTCTAGACCGTACTAGTATCTTAATAGAAAAGTAAGAAAACATTTTTATTAGTACTTTGTAATTATGTAATATAAATCCTATCCAAAAATTTGCCTTCGCCTATTAGGTAGGTAATTTGTAGTATACGCTACGGATTTTTAAAACAATTTGGAACAATTAATAGAAACCATTTTTGTATTTTTAGCACAAACTATTAAATGAAAATTCGAGAAAAGGATTCTAAGATCGTATTAAACGCATCTTATCTGAAAAGACAAAAAATTAACAACAAATAAATCAGAAGCGCCAGAGATAGTGGAGAACCATGACCTAATGACCGACAACTCTTTTCCATTCCAATATGCGTGTTGTCAGAAATAAAGCAGAAGGCCTATACTTTTCTGCCGAGCCCAAACAGATAAGATGAGAAGCACTTTTCATAACAAGATATACTTTTGTAACTTCCTCGCAAAGGCACTAACTCTGGAAAAATTGTTTTGTTTTCAAATGTCAGCTGCTGGGAATCAAACCTAGAGCTTCCCAATGTGACCCCCAAACTCTCTAACTATTCTGCCAAGGGGTAAATAAATTACCGTGAAAACTTCAAGATCGACGTGTTATCTACCCGAAACATTATTCCACTTATTTGAATTTTTTACCAAGAATCCTTAAATCAGACTTTTTTTTACAAAAAATTGAACTTTGCAGTTATGAAGTTTCATCAAAATTGTTTGAGATTTTTTTCATAGAAAAAAAAACAAAATTTTTGTATGAAAGATAGCTACCTACTTATTTTTTTAATAAAATAAAATAAAAAACATCAAAATTTTTCCCAATCAACAAAAATACAACAAAAAGAAATCCTCTAAATGAGCTAAATGTTCATAAAAGGACACTCGGGCTAAAAGACATATAGACATAAAAACACAGATCGACAGAGGGTACGACAAAACCCTCTTGTTTAACTTCTGCACTTCTGCTGAATTCGACTTCAAACCTGTTAACCTATAGAGCTAGTAAGAACCTCAAATGTTTGTGATTAATTTCCCACAAACACATCACACATGAGTTTCCAAAGTAAAACATCCTAAACTTCAACCCACTAATTAAGTCTAGCAAATGTTTTTTTTTTTTTAATTTAAATCTAAAATCAATCGATTCACTTGTCCATCGTGTGTCTGATTCAATCGAATTTAAAAGTCGAACATAATGAAGTCAGAGAGTGAGGGAGCAAAGGAAAAAAAAATTCCTGAACATCGAAGAGGACAAAACCAAAATCACCATGCACAACTTATAAATATCCAATCTCAAATCCTAGAGACCACACAAAATAAAAAAAAAACCTTAAACTCTCTTTCGCTTCGCAGAAGAACTCGGGAAACAAAAGTTGATTTTTTTTCGAACGCGAGATGGAACAGGATAAAATTGTAAAACAAAAGTGGAGACAAATTTAAAGTTTCCCCATCTTCTTCTAAGCCGAGCAGAGGGTGGATGAAGTCAGAGTCCTGTGGGTATGCAGAAACTTTTTTTCTCCATCGCCAGCATCGCCACCGCCACCTACTCCTTTAACTCACTCCTGGCGAAGTCATGTCAAGCCCATCACTCGACGTCATCTATTCGAGAAAGTTCAGTCTTCGTCGTCATCGTCGTCGTTATAGTATAGACGGTAGCGGGTTACGGGTGGCGTCTGCCTGTGCGTCGTCGTCGTTCGTCTGGCGCAACATTTTCTGCAACTCATTTACTGCTATCTGTCCATCATTCTGTCTGTCAATTTGTCTTCCAATAGAGAGTATCTGTCCATCACTTGTTTCTGCTATTCCTGCAAGCAGCCTCCCCTGATATTTGAAGAACAAGAAAACGACGGAAGGGCGATATCGAAGACCGACGACCGACGACCAAGGAAGTGAGAGTAGAGTAGCAGCAGCAGCAGAGCCCAGGCCCACTTTTCGGTGAACAGTGAAGGAATATCAGGATTCAGGAATGATTCAAGTGTGAGCTATGCCATCAGGATAGAAAGTTAAACTGCATACGAAGCTTCCAATTCGTCGTTCTGTATGACAAGTCGGAGTAAAGTAGTTAACACGTCTTGTCCTTGTTCGGGGATATTTGAGTATAGTTTTCCCTTTGTTCTGGGGATTTTTCTTTTCTTTTTTTTTTTTTTAATTTTTTCCAAGTCAGGAATTGTACACTAAGGAGCTGTTTGAAGGATACAACTTTTTTAATGACAAGGAAGAAGAACTTTTGACGAACAAAAGAGGTGAACACTGCACACAATTCAAATGACACAAAAGAACGAAGGCAATTAGAAGAAGCATCATCCTCATCACGATCGGGAGGAATGAGCTCTATGCACCTACATATGTATGGATGATGAAAAGCTGTTGGGTGGAAGTCGAACAGTTTTATAGATAGGTAGGTGGTATTCCTTAGTCTTATTTTCGGACTAGGAAATCATTTAATAAGTTTTGCATTCCAGTTAGAGAGGAGGTGGGTTGTAATTAATATCATATGATAATTAAACTTGTATGGCACTATAGTAGATATAGTAGGTGTTTTGGAAGTCAGCTGTGCAGTAAACTTTCAATACAATGACCGTTTAGAGAGAAATTAATGAATAAGTACTAAATTCCTAAAACTTAAAAAATTCACAAAATACGAATCATCATAAAAAAAAGTCCTTGTTTATCGGGAACTACGAAAAATCATCTAAAGTTATGTCGGAGCTCCAAAATCAGGAGCTGGCGAACAAAAGCGGACTTGGTCAATGAATTGGTGTTACTAGGAGACGCACGAAAATTATTTTTAAATTTTTCCTTTTAATCGAAAATTCCTTAATCCTGTTTAGATTTGAACTTCAAGGTGTCGTTAATGTAACAGACACAAAAGTTCAACTTTTGTTCACCAGCTCCTCAAGTTATAGGTACTCACAGAGAATTCTATTTTCAACAAATGTTTTGCCTGCTTTAAGACTCTGATTGAAATTTCAAGAAATTTTACTAAAAGCTAAGTTTCCAGCCTCGGCCCTCGATCGCAAATGAGGTTAGATAGTTTATGGCAACTCAATCCTTCGAGATACCTCGGAATGAATATGGAATTTGCGGTCAAACTTTGGGAACACTAGGCTAAGTACCCCCCGGCGTTTTATCTTTTGTTGGTGGCCAGTTACCTCAGAGAATCGAATGCCACAAACTGTATCTTGCGAGAAGATGACAAATCCTCCAGGATAAAAAGTGCCTATCATCTTGGCCATTCTGATATGGAAGCAAATTGTATAGGGCCCTTCAATTACTACCGACTAATTACAGACACATAGAAATGGATGAGAAGAGTTGAACGTCATTAGAACCCCTCGCGCAACCAAAGTTATTCTATTTTAAAATTCTGTGAAGATGCCCAGCCCAGTTCCTATCCCCAACAAATGAGGATGGTAACTAATAAATATATTTATGTATTTATGAAATCAACAAATATTTCAAAAAACAACTCACATGTTTCAAACGTTGTTGTCATCTTCTTAGCCAACAAACGGCCGTGCTTCATCCGTGGGACACTTTTAACCACTTTAAAGGAATCCTTCACAACACTAAACCAATCTGAAAAGAGGACGAGGACATTATTGGCAATTTAAACATTGAACAAGAATAAACAACTAGAAACTAATTTTTAAATTGAAATTTAAAATAAAAAAAACACATTTTCTATTAAGACTGACAGATAAAACTATGAATAACAACACATCGATACAAATGAAAAACACTTTGCCTTCCTCGAAAAAAAACACTTATTTCACAAAGAAAACACTTTTTTCCAACCCCGATCAAATAAAATCGAATTTTCAAAATTCGAATGTAACGACTTTATCTAACAGCTGAATCGAACGAAAACACCACCACCTACCACCACCAAATTACAACAACAAAACCCGAACAAACGACGCCATTACTGAAAGAAACAAAAAATCACACATAAAAACTAACCTGATTTTCTTTTACAAAAAAATACACTTTTTATGCAAGATTTGTAAATTTTTTTTCCGGAAAAATGATAAGCACACACTGAAGAACAATTATTTGATAAATTTAAGGCGGAAAATTGGAAAATTACTGCAGAAATTAATTATTTTTTAGCACACGATCGCGGAGTAAATCAACCACGAAATTCACTTTAACTGATAACTGGACTGCATTGAACTTGAACTTGCAACTTGAGAGAAGAGCGAAGCGAAAAAAAAGCTCGCATAAGATGTTGGTTGGAGTGATGTTGATGTGCAATGTGCATGTTTATTGTTGCTATGACACCGATATGGCAAATTCGGGGTATGATGATGGATGGATGGGGGAAATGTATACCTTTCTGTTTCTATGCACAAATATTCTTGTGGTTTGGTGTAGGTGTTCGGGTTTGGATATAAACATGGAGTTTGGATGGACAGTTTGGTTGCCTTCTTGTCATTGTGACTGAGAGAAGAAAGTGCTAGGAATGTGTGTTGTTGTTTAATAGGTAGCCATAGGAGAGTTATTGTTCGATGAATTACATGGCAGAGGGTGTTCTTTAATTAGAAAAATGTGCATGGTCTTTTCTTTTTATTTGTTTCTTGATACATTGTTGTTTTAATAAATAAAGAAGAATTAGATGTAGGTATTTTGAGAATTGAATATTATAATTTAATAATTTTTCTTTTAAACTAAGGACTCACATTTGGTGAAATGAGAAATAGAAACGCTTTAAAATGCACCTGGAAATCATTATGAAAACGTAATTCATTCGCAACAGATTTACAAGACTCACATTATTTCTTTCATATTTTAGCCACTTATTAATAAAATTGTGCAGGAAAAAGATGCGCAATTCTTTCTTAGGTGAGACGCTCATTTTGTGTTTTTTTGTTCAATCAGTCTCAGCTGTGAAGTTCTTGAGATTATAAAAAGAAACACGGATTAATGTTTGTCAATTTTTTTTTCTTTCGTGAAGTCTTAGGAAAAAACTTTTTTGAATGATGAAAAATATCTGTTAGAAAAGTTCGAATAGGTACGTCAATTGGTACCTTTAGAATTTGTTTCTTGACTTTGTAATTTATGTTTCCTATCCCTCAACCAGCACCTATTACAATGAACACAGAAAAAGTGAAAAAAAAGAATATTATTTCAAAATACAAACATATCATTGCCACATCACAAGATTCATTTTCTATATTTCATAGCCAAGTTGTGTGGCGATCAATCTAAAAAGTTGACAAATCTTTGTACATCTTCCAACAATCATCTAACGCTCGAGTAATACTCTTGCCAAAGCGTATACATAATAGAGCCCCCAGAAGGCTACAACAACCAGCTCCATCAGTCAGACAACTCAGTCATCTGTCAACTGTCAGTGAACTGTCATATTATATGAAAGAGAAAGATCCAACTAGCTATATCCAAGTACTAACCAGAAACAAGAAGGGCTAAAACAGAAGACTCGGGGACATCATTCATTCGCAGCATTCACACGCCGCTGCGCTACAGCGACAAGGATAGGAACGGACGCACATCATAGCTCGTAGTCAGTTTTGCAGAAGAATCTATTTCGGACTTGGGCGGGTGATGAATGTCTTTCGGCGTTCACACTGGTCGGTGGCGTGTCTATTTTCGGTTGCTGCATCACGATGCGTGCGCTCTATGGGCTTTCCATGCTTAATGAAGACTCCTCTCGAATGGCAACGACGAGTTAGCCCTTGTGTGTCGTTGTCGTTCGTTCTTATTCTTGAATCTTGCTGCACTGATGCACTGCGCAAAAAAAAAAGCTTATGACGAACTGCTGACAGGTGGCGACATCTAATTGGTCGTATGTGCGATTTGGTTATGCCCAACGATCATGACAGCCACAAGACGACCAAAAAAACTCACTCTTGTTGGGTTAAGTTGGACGTATTCGGAACGACAGCACATCGCTTCTTGACACATTTTGACGAAGAAGAAGAGACCAACAGTTCATAATCATCATCATAATTTCGACTGTCACTTATTAATGAAAAAAAAGAAGATCGTTTCTGACGACATTGCTGAGCAGTGCGCGCTTGCCAAGAAGTGGAAAATATTTTCCTGCTATACTTGTGATGTCAAACGTGTTGAACATGTCAAGCACTTGTTTTAATGATTTGTTGGAATGTGACAACTTTATATTTACTTATTTTTGTTAGTTTTTTTTTTGTTTGTAAAAATATAAGAAAATAATAATAGTTGGGGTGCGACGGGACTAAACATTTGGATTTGACAAAAAAGAATAAAGAATATTGAAAATTATCGTCATACAGATAAAGGGATTTGAGGTTATAAGAATGATAATCCCATCATCACCAATTTTCTTATTTTAATTTGAAAATAAGTGCTAATTTTTTGTCTGCGGATATTTCCTTTCTTCAACCAACTTTAAAGCTCAGAGTTCTCTGGCCCAAATACAAATAAAAGGGTTAAACTATCATTATATTTTCTTGCAAAATAGATTTATTTTGTTCTAGCCTAAAGCTAGAATTGTGGCTTTATACATTTTTTACTGTGAAAAATTATATGTTTCGAAAACTCTGTTCTTTTCGGGTACAAGAAAAACGAGTTTTTGAAAAAGTTGGAACGGTTTTTTTCCAATAACTATGTTAGTTTTTTAGGTTTAATTTGTTGTTAAACTTCGGCAGATTGTGTAACTTAAATTAGTTCATTTTCTACAAAACTCGTTTCGGGAATCAAAATCAAAAAAATTTTTTTTTTCTTTGTTTTGTTTAGATAAAGTTAGCCCTTGCCATTATTTGCGAATTTTATTTTAACTAGCAAAAGTATGTCTGTTTTTTTAAATATATTTTTGGGAGATAATAAATGATGAAAAATCGATTTTTGTGCTCAATTATTTATTTTGTAAATAAAATAAGAAAAAACGACAAAAAAACGAGTTTTCGAATAAAGAATTGTGTTAGTTTTTTGTATTTTATTTGTTTGCAAGGCTGTGAAGCTAAATTAGTTCTTTTTCTACAAAACTCACTTCGACAAAAAATACGTTTTTTCCCTTGTTCTGTTTAGATAAAATTAGCTCCCGCAATTATTTGTGAGTTTAACTGTAAAAATCAGAACTAAGTATGTATGTTTTTTTCATATTTTTCGGATGATAATAAATGACAAAAAATCGATTTTTCTGATCAAATACTTATTTTGTAAATGAATTCGTGACGAGATAAAAAAACGATAAAAAACGATTTTTTCCAATGAGGTGAAATACCTTTATTTGTTTATGTGTATCTATTTTCTAAATAAGCAATGCATGATTTATAGTTTTTCAACAAAAATAAATCGAATATTAAAGGTCTCGAAAAAACGTTTTTAAAGGTAAAAAAAAAAACGATTTTTTCGATCAAATTTAGATTTACTTTTTGCAATCATTTTGTTCATTTTTTGTTGCTAACACGTACCTAGTATCCAGTGAAAATGAAAAACACATCTTCAAAACTCGTTTTCTATACGTTCTATATACATACATATGAAAAAATCGTTTTTTTTATTATTTGTTAATTTTCTTTTATGTAACGAAATGATTGTTTTTACTATTTCTCTTAGGGTATATACAAACGATAGAATATGATTTTTGTACAGAAAAGTCCCTGTTATGAAAAAAACGATTTTTCGTTAAAATTTAGGCCAAAGTTTTCTAATAATTTGTTGATTTGTGTTTCGATGCAGATGTTGTTTTCATGGATTCTGGTCTACGGTCAAAATAAAAATATTATCTTCAAAACTCGTTTTCTAGAGAACACAAAATCGGAATGGACTCTGATTTTTTAGAACTCTTTTTTTTTGGTAGATAAATAGTTGATAAAAAAAAGATTTTTTGTTAAAATTAATATTCAATATATTGCGACCTAAAAATCTATTGTAATCTCAAAAAATTTTGTATTTATATTTATCTTTTCTTCAACTTATTTACTTATGCTGTTTTGAACACTTTTGGTTTTTATTTTCGAGAAAAAACAGATCCAATCTTATGTTTCCAAAATAGATACCGTTTTCCTTTGATACAGATAAAAAAAACGAGTTTTCAAAAAAAAAAATTAGGCTTATTTTTTTCAATATTTCCGTTGAATTGTTTTGTGCCCTTGTATCACGTAAAATAACTGAAATTTAAAAATGTTCTCTTCGAAACTCGTTTTTTTTTGTATCCAAAATTCGTTTTTTCATAAACGATTATTTTACTGCGATTTTTTGGGAGCTTTTTAGACCCAACAGATTACTTTTTATAGTTTTTGTAGCTGAATGTGGTTATTACCCAGAGTTTTGAAAAACATTGTAATGCCATTTTTTTTTTGAAAAATTGTTTGTTGAAATTATACGGTGCAATTTTACGAAATAAAAGTTAATATATTTTTATTACGAAATTCAATAAAACACACCTTTCGGAACAAGTAGAGATTTACGTTAAAAACACTAAAAAACATTTTTGAGTCCAATTGTACATACGTGAATCAGCTTTACATAAAGATTTTATCCCACTGATTTCGGTACTCTATAAATGAGGTTGAACCAGGGTTCACGTATCTGATTGGCTATTTTCACAACTTAAACCTTAAGCCCTATGGTTGAACCACACATAATCCAATAAGTTTTTGCACAACTGCTCCTAAATTAACACATTTTTATGACATTTCAAATCAAAATATTGAAGTAAATCATTTACATGAGGATTTGTTAGTTCACTCACATCATCTCCAGACCATCAAACCCTCCTCAAATTTGATATCCTTATTTTGCAAATTAATATTCCAAACTGATTTACTTTTTGCCGCATCATCAAGCTTATCCGTACAAAAATGTTGACATGTCCTCTCTTAAATCCTCTTTTCATCGTCCATTTCTTGTCAATCAAATCAAAACCAAATCTACCGTTCACCTCGATTTTGATCCGCATCACGTTTGCTTCCGTGTTGTCCTCTCTCTACCCCTCTGAGTGCTTATTTGTTTTTTTTTTCTGTGTCACAAGGATTTCCTGTCCCATCATTAGTCCCTTCCTGATATTCGAGTACAAGCTTTTCTAAGAAGTATCCAATATCCAAGTGGTCATTCTTAATGTCTGATGGGTATGTTGTTTTTCTTTTATGTCTGTGTACTTTGTTTACCCCCTAAAGACCTTCACCTTTTCACCACCTAGTCTATTATCCTTTTTTATCCTAAAAGCAGCAATAGCAACACACAACACAGAATCACCAAAGGACTCATCAATTATTCGCAAAAACCAAACCTGAAAGTAAGTGAGAGTTGGATGTAGTGAATGTGGTCTGTCTAGAAATATAATTCTCATTTGATCCTTCGTCAGCAGATTTTGAGTTTGAATGAGAAGGACAAAAAAAAAAACATCCTCCTGTCGAACCTCGAACCATCCAGACTCGAGTATATATTTATATCCTTCCATAGTTCTCTGATGACCAAAAAGTTGTGGTTATAGCTATGTGACCTTTCGCTAACTCAATATCAGGACCTCTCTCCCGGGATCAAGTAAGAAGGTAGTCGAATATTTTAAAATAAAGGATAATGAGGAAATAAAAAAAAACTGTACGAAGACCAGACCAACTCTAACACATTCACCCAATCGAAATAAACTCAACACTCCTCCTGAAGTCCCGACTCTCCACAAGTAAGGAGTCCTGATGGATTGTCTTTGTTCTCGTTGAGGAGATCCATTTAATTCTTCGTCATCTGTCCATATTTTTTCAAGGATGTTGTTCCAACGGGGTGCGGAGCAAGTTCAGCGCATCCCTCCTCGATGGCCATTGTTGTCACAGTAGACATCAACAATGATGTCCGGGTTGAGACTTAATTAAATTTTCTTATCGATTTTATTTTATTTTTTGTTGTGTGGCCTTTTTAGTCCTTTTGGTTCAGTGTAAAATGTGTAACTGTATGTGTGTGTGTGTATCCTTTTCTATATGGTGTGTGCACACCATCTATCTTTGTAGCCCTTCGTTATTGTTCTCGTCATCATCGTCAAAGTCTTCACATTGTCGTCGTAGTCGTGTTCTTTGCAACTTCTCATCAATTGACATAGGGCCAGGACTCCCAGTCCTTTTTATGTTTGTGTATATTTATATCCTAAAAAATATCCCTCTCACCTCTCCCTCCATCATCCACCCAGAAGCTCAACCAACAAAACTTTGTCGTGTACCTACGACGACGACGACGAGTTGGACTCGTAATGACTTCGTATAGCAGCAATTGCCTGGGTGACAATTATATCCTTCGTCCTTGTCCCCAACTACTGGTATATCGTTCGTGAATTGAATGCAAGTTCTTTCTTTAATGATGACCACCAGATGGGACGACAAAATATTGGACAGATGAAAGAGTTGTCCTTCAAATAATTCATATTCTCTCACTCACTCTCTCTGGATTTCTGATGGACGACACATTCCCCATTCTATCTATCAACTTTCCTTCCGTTCAATCGAAACTGTCAAACAGCTAATTTCATCCTTCAATCAAATCACAAGCTCAATCCTCCCGGTGATCCTTCAATTTTTCATACATTTTTTTTCTTTTTCAATTTTATATCAATAGTGATGTATTATGATTCTTTATATAGATGTGTTTGAGCTTGAGAGAAAGAGGACATATTTTTTTCTAATTTTTTTTTTTTTGTAGAAAAAGATGAAAAATATTTTCAATCATTGTGATGACGAGAAACAGAAGTTGCAGAAAGTTCAAGGCTGGATTATGGAAAAATTCGACCAGAAAATCAATTATTATTATGTTGATTGTCGAATCTGTAAATTTGTCTGCTGGGAAGTGGGGGACTTTCCTTAATCTGTGTCTGTGTTGATTTAGCTACCTAAAGGTCTGAGTGTTCCACAAAAAGGTGTTAAGAAAAAAAGAAATCTTTTCGGCGCTTTAACTCTGAAAGCATAAGTTCTACAGAAAAATTTCCGTCGCGAAAATGAAGGATAATAGAATTCCCTATAAAACGGGCCCAACAATTTTTTTGGGCGATATGCTGTTCTCGAGATATTGGTTAAGACAATTTCTGTGATTTTGGTGGTTGAAACACAACACCCCACGATTAAAAATGGCGAAAATAAAGCACGCAAGGTTTCTTCTTAAATTGGACGTAACATGGAACTGGAGAGACCTTTCGGTCGATAAGATCATTCAACATGGCGGACAGTAGACTGAAGATATTTAGAAAAGGTTATTGCATTTGAAATTGGACAATTCTGACAGACAATGGTTTCGAATTCTATGGACAAATTTTTAAATTAAAAAAAAAATTGAAAATACAATTTCAGATAAAAAAAATTTCCAATCGCTTTTTTCGAAAATCAGGAAAATTAAGAAAAAAGTTCACATACAACATAAAAGAGATACTTAGATCTTTTCTGAAACAAAGCTACAGGAAGTTTGATTTTTTTAAATATTTGACAGATGACAGAAGACTTTTAGAGAAGCTTAAATCAAGGATTTTGTGACATCGTGCCATGGCACTGGTGAGATTTAAACACCCAAATTGATCTTTATCCACAAAATTATTGGTTTGATTGGAAAACGTAATCCTGAACCTTTGAATACAGTTTTTTTTTCTGTGCCGCAAATTTTTTCGTCGTTTTAATTTTTTTTTTCGCATTTTTATATTGATCTATAAGGACCTAAGGTAAATTGTTTTCGATATAAAAATTACAGAGCGGAATTTCCAAAAAATAATTTTGATGTAAGTGTACTTCTAAAGATGGTGCGATATAGTATAGTTCAAGGATATATACATAGCTCTGGTAATTCGGTCTCGTAATAGCGTTTAGACCCAGGGTGCCTCAAAATATATCACCTTTTCGGAAGATGTTAAAATTTTAGCAAAATGGCGGAAACTGACAGTTTTGTTTTGGTATTTGTGAGGTAAGCAGTACTCCTTCCCTTAAACAATCCAACCGTAATACAAGCGCTTTTAGGAATGGCCAATAATTTACCCTTGAGCCCAACTTCGGCCGTAATGTGAAGTACAGAGATTCGTTCTTTAGCCGTGCTTCGCGAATGTGGAATGCTTTACCACGCTCTGTCTTTCCCTGTCATTGCAAGGTTCAAGTATTCAAAACCAATGTACACGGATACCTTCTTTCTAACCCCTCCCTTTTTTCTTAATGCTCATACTGTCTCTGGAGTGTGCGCTAATTTCCAGCTCAACGGATACGTAAAAATCACTAGTTTGGGGCTTCTGATGGACCAAGAATCATTTACGAAAGACCATCACATCCACTCAAACTTACAGCATGGGGCACCAATCAAGTCAGAGGTTCTATCGGGCCTGAGTTTTTTAAGTACACTTGTGGTAAGTGTTGACCGTTGAGTGAAAACGGAAATATTATCAAGGCCTTTTTAGTGCCCAAATTGATGAATTGAGACAGGAGGACAAGGACAGTGCAACCGCAAACACAGCTCGCCTAGCAATGGATACATTTCCCGGGAGGCAAATTTTCGTTGTGAGAATTTGAGCTGGCCGGATTTGACCGCTCCAGACTTATTTTATTCGTTTTTTTTTTAAGTCAAGGGCTTATGACAAAAACTTAAAGACTCTAGAAGCTTCCAAAGTGATTAACCGATAAGATTTTCAGAGCGATTGAAAATCCGGTAAAAAGAGCCAAAACGGTTATCAACAACGGCGACACCAACTTGACCGATATCCAGAAAAAGTAATGGAAAAAAATTAAAGAGCCAACTGCTTTTCTTCATCTGGTGTTATAGGAAATGCAGTCACCGTGTTGGTTCTCCTCCATTAGGATTCCTTGCAAAAATGACAAAAATATCCGTCGACGAAATTTAATTTTGAAGAAGTTTAGTATCAGCAAGTTTTGAATAATTCGGAGGATCTATTCCCTCGTTAAACATTGCACCGCCGATTTTCCAATATCGCTCGACACAGTTGGATAAGTTTTCTCAGGAATCACAGTTCAGCCAACGTCAAATATAGAGCTTATGGTGATGAGTGCTACCGTATGCTATTTTGAAGAGGATGAAAAGTTAATGAGTCTCAACTTGAAATTCTGGGATGAACCAAAATTTTCTGCAATGTGAAGATTTGGTCAATACTCGTACTCGATCTGCAATGGCCGTCCCGGAAGCCACACTAGTATTTGTTCACTAAAGTGTTGCACATTGAATAGGATCTGATAACAGTAGCAGGAGTATGCTTTGACAGTTCTCGCATCGCATAGCATTGCCTTTTTTGTAGTCTTATAGTCTGGTCATCCTTCCTTTCCTCCAAAGTTGATTTATGATTCAGTACATATAGTCTACAAAAGCTTCACCTACGTTATTGAAAGAGCTCTCCATACTGGGTGGTGGTTCTTAATTGATTAGAAGTCCATTTAGAAGCTGCTGGAACTGATGCTTGAAAACATTTGCCTACTAAACCCTATAGTTCGATATAGTTCGGGTATAGTTCGATACTCGTACTCTTTTTCCGCTGAGTTTGTGCATCTCCGTCAGCTATATCAGTTGAAATCATTCATCATCATACCACAAGTTCTTTCTCTGCGGTGGTTGCTAGCATACCTTTGCTTGTTTTCGGCTCCCTATTTAATGATATCCCGATACTGGGACCACTGATTGCTAGGACCTGTGGTTGATGAATGCCCAGGAAAAAGCTTCTAGCTCATGTGGCCTCGGCTATGGCTGCCGACGCGGCTTCTAACGTCGAATCTATATTTTGATGCAACTAAGAAATGGTCAAAACTTTGCCCCAAAAATATTTGCAAGCCTAAAATGTCGGATAAGTGTCTTATATGGATTTAATTGGTAGATCGACCGTTCCACAGCCGTTAGCTGTTGTAGTTTTGTTTTGACATCGTACTCCTGAGGTTCTGTTTGCCCAAAAGATCTTTAAACTCTTTCTAGCAATATTCTTCAGCAATAATGTATATTGTGGATCACAACCAGACGAACCCTAATCGACTTCAAGTCCATAACTTTGCCATCTAGCTGATTTTCATCAACAAATCTTTTATCGAACTGTAGTAAATTTCATCATAGGTGCTGATCCCATCTATCCTACCTTCTGGATTGCGGTAAAAGCTACCTTATGCCATATTGAGGTGATACCAAAATTATGCACTCTTACAGCTTGGACAGTCTCTGAAGGAATAACTGTTTTCGTAAAAACTAGATGTTCGAAAAATGTGAAAATAGTTATACGAGCTTTTGAAGATTAGCCATTGATCTGGCCTAATCCAGCCATGTAAAGGACCACCAGCTGAAAACTGTTCTCATGCTTCAAAATTATATTTTGAGTTAAAGGATTGATTTTCTTATACATTCCCAACAACTACACCGACGACGAATACATTTGCGTCCTTTTTTGCTATTGTCAATCGGTAATCATACTCCTGAGTGAACCTCACACCCAATTCCACCCATCTTAACATTGAAAGAATGGACATAACATTCACATCCCAACACACATTCAAACTAACATATCCTTTTCCGGTCACATCATAGAAGAAATGAATTTTTCTTTTTTGCCCTTCTGGTTGATTGAAGGATCTGAAGGAGCGCAAATATAATATATATATTTATATTTGTGTGTATAAAGAGAGAAAAACGAGATGAAGGTGATGGTGACACGGTCAGTCAGTCGCTGGTAGGTGGTGGTAGGTAGGGTAGTCCCTTAGGTAACCGTAAGGATTCTTCTTGACTATGACAAGTTACGTCAGCTGTCAACTCGTTCACTTGGAGTCTTGTTTTATTTTCTCTTTCTCTTCTTGATATTTTTTTTTTTGCTTTTTATTTCTAGCCTTTGTCCAAGGACTGCATTTGATTTTCGAGTTCGTCCTTTTTTTTCTCTCGTGAGTCCTAGAGTTCAGTGTTGTTTTTTTTTATATTATATTTTATTTTATTTTTTTTTGTCTCCATTGTGGACGTTTGTGAAAGGGGTTCAGTTTTCACTTGGGTATGTTCATCATGAAATTCCCAGTCGGTCAATTTCGCAAGGATAGATGGACTTTGATGTATTGCATTTGAGAGGATTTATAAGTTTTCCTCTTCTTTTTTTTTGTGTGTGTTGCTTTTTTAATGTTATACTTTTCCTTTGTCTTTTCTTCTTTGAGTCCCTTGGAGTGATGGTTAAGAATAGAAAAATAACGACATAAACGGCGAAGAAAAAAAAAAAGAAAATTCAAGAGTAAGATATTAGAGAAGAAGATTATTTAGGACTTGAAACTATGACTTACTTTGTGTAGCTTAGGTTGGAAACCCTTCAAAAATTCTGATACGAATTTCTTTTGAAATGTTAAACAAAAAAAGATGATGACTTGGAGTTAAATTTTGTCTTACAATAGAATGACAAGGAATAATTTGTCTCGGTGTCAGTTCTTTTAGAAAGTTCAACAGTGAAGTGTAATCCAAGAATCTTGCTTACATAATTTAAATAGTAGAGTAGAGCTGAGTCTGGACCAGCGAACTCGATTTTAAGCTAGCTACATTGGTGCAGTTATGAAGGTGTGGGGAGGGTGTGAAAGGTGTTGTTGGTAAGGGCTGCAAGGCCATCTTCGGAATTTGTAAGTAACACTGAAAGTCTTTAATAGGTTTTTGTTTATCCGCTTTGTTATTCGACTGTTTGTTTGTCTGTCCTCAGTTCTGGTCCTCGGATCCACTACGTTTGGGGGCAAAGAAGTGGAAAAGCACAGGCCTGGTATTTTTGTTTTGGGGGCACTATAACCCCTTTAACTACTCTTAAATGTTTGAACACAGTGCGAGACTTAAAGAAAGCAGTGGAAGAAATATTGAGCCGGATAGAGTATTCCACATTCGTGGAAGTAAGATCTCTGAACTTGATAACACGCCCGAAGTTGGGTTCAAGGGTAAATGATGGGAATTGCCTGAAAAGCGAGGATGGCAACCAGCTACTTCAATAGGACACTGTTTATAAAAGTGGTTTTAATATAAGACAATTTGAGAAAGCAGTCGCTGATTGCCCCAAATATTGAGGATCATTGCTGAGTCAAACGGTACATCAATTAAATTAAGTTAGATACAATTTGAATTCTTAAATTGCATTTACTTGGATATCAGGACCCTTCTCCTCCGAAAAATGTACATAAAATATGATTTTGAAGTTTAGGAGATTGTACAAAATTCAAGTCTTTCTTGTGAAAGTCGACTTTGAAAAATGGCATCACATTTCCGTTGAAACTTATCTAAAAAAAATTTTAATAACAAACTTTATTATATTCCGCAGAGTTCAGAAAAATTAAACACAAATCCATGCATTCCCATGGCTAGCTACCACTCCCCCAGCAGTAGCAGCCACAGGAGCAGCAGCAGCTAAAATACATATGATGCATATTCATATGCAACAAACCACCACCATAGAATGATTGTGCAATTAATTGTGCAAACATGCCACTCTATCAAATCAATTTACAACATCAATAACAAGCAACAAATGCCACAGTGCAAGCAACACACACACAGGACTCTCTTTCTCCTGCAAGTTAAATCATTAAAACAATCTGCGCACTTTTTCTGCTGCTGAAAACAGCGAAAAGTCTCTCAAGTGTTAAAGCCTAGCTATATGGATAGATAGTCCGCGCCCAGATTATTGATCGCTCAATTATCTTCGATAATTTAATTTTGAGACTTCAACTATAAAAAAAAGGCCTACGGTCATATACCTAACTAAAGAGCAGCACTTCCATGCCGCTATATCTGCAACAACTATCCTATCTACCAGGGAAGTGCTTTTTGGTCGAATATCTATCTGTAGATATTATTTGTGTGTGTGTGTGTGAATGTTGGACGGGCAAAGTCTATGGAGCAACAGGCATTCTCATCCTCGTATACCGAGTACAGTGGGATATTTGATAGCTCTGAAATGGGAATTGAATTGAACAATTGTCAATAGTGCTTACATAAACATCAAACAAGTTGCACAAACGCCCCCTGTTACACCCACTTTATTTTTTTAAGTTTATTATGCGTGAAAAGAAAATTCAAAAGGGACACAAATATGAAATAATTCTGTTTGAAAAAATACCCCCAAGAAATCATTTACAGAACTCAAGACATGAAATAATAAATAAATGTAATGGTTACAATATGATTTTTGAAAAAAAAAAGAAGTTTTTCGAGTTCTGAAGGGTACTTTGAAAAAGGGAGAAGAATTTTCTTTTATTTAATTTTTAAAAATAAAATTTTGGCCTTTGTAATGTAAGCTGTCCCACTATGCCTCACTATTTTTGTGGGAAACGATTGTGGCGCGAAAACTAACGCATTGACTAAAGTCAAGGTAGAATTTTGCTTGTACAATCGTAAGTCGTGTATAGCATCCATAGAGCATAGGACTTGATTTCCTTTAATTTCACTTTAATTGCGGCAGTTGCCTCTCAGTGTCGTTATATCACAGGTACTAAAGTCTGGTAAGGAGTGATAGGAGTTTGCAAATTGTGCTAGATGACAGTTTTGTTATGAGAATTTTCGAGAAATTCCATGTATTTTAAGATAGGCAGATCCAGTACACTTGACATGTTCACTTACAGGAAATTCCTAAAATTTCAAACTCATACTCTATTTTTTTAAATTTTCAATAAAATAAAAAAAAATGAAGAACGATTCGATTACGAGAATTAAAAAAATGTATTAATCGTTTTGTGACGCTTAAATACGTCGTTTAATTTTTAAAAGTGAGTTTGCAGTTTTATATACAATAATATATAAGTATTTGTATAAACTGAGTCTTTTAACAGAGAAAAATGCATCACAGAATTTTTGTTATCAACAGAATATTCTCAAATTTTGTACGAAAACAATTTTTCAAAATTGTAAAACACAGAATTTACAATAATTTCCATCGTAAAGAATTCTGAGTTAAGACTTTGGGATCAACAATTTTCTTCTATATTTTATGTTAAAAAAAAAAAACATATTGAAATTATATAATAAAATATTTTCAAACCCAGAATTGCTTATCAGATGAGTTTTAAATAAAAGCCTCGTCAAAATTTGTAATAAGAAATTCCTTCCGCAGTATTTTGGATGAACTATATTATAATTTAAAACTTTGTTATACAGTATTTTCCACTGACTTGAAGACGAGCAAGCTACTCGTATTTAAAAATCTTCTACATAAACTTAGATCAACAGAATATTCAAAAACGTTAAGCAAAAAATTATCTACCAAATGAACTGCTCCAAATTTGAAATACCTATAGATTTTTGGATCAATAATATTAGAAGAAATAAGTTCAGAAATACATCTTTTACCTTCAAAATTGTCCATAACTTCCAAGCACAATATAATAGTTCAAAAGTTTGGAAAAGGAGAATTTTGAGACACAAAACTTTTGATCAATAGAATATTATTTCTTAATTAAAAAAAAATGAAGAATTAAATCACCAGAATCGTAAAAAAATATGACAAACTGAATATTGACTCATAAGCATCGTTAAGAATTTTAAATTAATAGTTTTGGATCAATGACGTAAGTATGTATTTTTGTACAGAATTTTAGTCCAAGAGAAATATATTATTCAAAAATGGATCTTTTACCAACAGAATGAGACATAATTTTTCAAGCAAAGGCTCTTTAATCAATAGCATATCTCCAAAATTTGGAGTAAGAATTTCGAACTTAAGAATTTTTGATCAAGAGAATAGATATTTCTTTATTTTGAAAATATTAAAAAAATTTAAATCAGCAGAACACTTCAAATATCGATAAGAAAAAAAAAACTTCTAATGCTGTACCCTGCCGCAAACGCTTTCTCTACGCTCTGTGTCCGTCTTCCACTTCACCGCATCGCATACTCAATCCCATTTCTCCCACCTTCATTGAAAACAAATTGTACCGAGAAACTTTCAAAATTTCAATGATCTACCAGGCGATCATGCTACTGAAGTAGGTATACCGCGACATTATCTTACACCGAGTTCTTCCAAGAAAAAATAACTTCTCATTGGTCACGGTGCTTTTAAGATTTAAAGAAGAGCAACGTTAATTGTCGGAGGAGTCAAAATCGAAAAGAAAAAAAAATCAATTCCTTTACCCCTGCAACAAATACTTTGCCTATACTCTGTGACCATCTTTCACTTCCCCGTACACTCAATCATAGGTACTTATCACACCTTCTTTGACACCAAATTTTGTCGAGAAACATTCAAAATTCTTCGCGATCTATCAGGCGATCATTATACTCAAGTAGGTATAACCCCTACATTGTCTTGCATAGAACTATTCCACAAAACAAAAAAACTTCTCATTGGTCACACTACTTTTAAAATTGTAAGAAAAGCAGCGTTAATAGTCGGAGGAGTCAAAAGTCGATAAGAAACAACTCTGAGGTAAAAGCAAAACAAAACCCACTCTCTAATAATTTTGCTAAGAACAGATCTAGGGGGTGAAGACATTTCATAAATTGTAATTAAATATGCTAGGTCAAGAGATTTGCATGGAATGTTATCATTTTTATTATTAAGCTTTTTTAGTATTCAATAACTTTTGACTAAATAAATAACGAATCTGTTTGTACAGAATTTATTCCGATACTTTCCGGAGTGAAATATTTATTTCAAAGCTTAATTAATGTGTTTCTTTTAGAAGTATCCAAATTTACTATTAAATTAAAGACAGTGAGAAAGGTGACCAGTTGTTATACCAGTTGTTATAACAGACATAATTATTTTTGTTTTTAAACATTGGTGAAAAGGTTCATAAACGATACATAAAAGTGATCAAAGGGCACGGTAGTGCCCAGCCAAGTTCTGGCACTACACCCTTTTTTACAGGAACAAACTCAGGCGATTTTTGACCCCTCCCTATCTTCAGTACCACTAAAGACAGAAACTTCAAATTCCGAATATTTGCTAAGCTAGTCAGGCACAGGCGCCTCACCAAATTTCAATTTTCTAGCATAAGCAGTTCCTGAGATATAAGGCCTCAAAAATCACAAAAACCGTAACTGACTGACTGACTGACTGACTGACTGACTGACAGATCATCAAAATTATGGAGCACTTCCCGACATAGTAGAACCTTGTAATTTTGCACAACGGTAGGTCTTGTCATGCAACCAGAGGAAAAAATCGAAAATTTGAAATTTTCCATTCAGGGGGCGTGGGATCCGCCCACTTTCTCCGAATTGGTGTTGGTTGAATGGAGCACTTCCGACTGCTGAAAAACGATAAAATTTGGTGAACCGGTAGGGCTTATATTGCATCAAAAATAAACACCAAGGTTTTCCTTTCAGGGGGCGTGGTATCCGCATACGTTCTCCAAATTGGTGTTGGTTGAATGGAGCACATCCGACTGCTGTAAAACGATGATATTTGGTAAAGTGGTAGGGCTTAAATTGCATATAAAGAAAAAAATATAAAATTTGAGGTTTTCCATTCAGGGGCGTGGTATCCGCCCACTTCCTCAGAACTGATGTAAATTATATATGGCACACTTCCGATTGCAGTAGAACAATGAAATTTGGTGGAAAGATAGGGCTCAAATCGCATATAAAGGACCAAAAATAAAAATCGAGGTTTTCCGTTCAGGGGCGTGGTATCCGCCCACTTTCTCCGAATTGGTGTTGGTTGAATGGGGCACTTCTAACTGCTGTAAAACGATGAAATTTGGTGAACCGATAGGGCTTATATTGCATATAAAGAACCAAAAATAAACACCAAGGTTTTCCTTTCAGGGGGCGTGGTATCCGCCCACTTTCTCCGAATTAGTCTTGGTTGAACGGAGCACTTTCGACTGCTGTAAAACGATGAAATTTGGTAAAGTGGTAGGGCTTAAGTTGCATACAAAGAAAAAAATATAAAATTAGCGGTTTTCCGTTCAGGGGCGTGGTATCCGCCCACTTCCTCAGAACTGATGTAAATTATATATGGCGCTTTTCCGATTGGAGTAGAACAATGAAATTTGGTGGAACGGTAGGGCTCAAATCGCATATAAAGGACCAAAAATAAAAATCGAGGTATTCCATTCAGGGGCGTGTTATCCGCCCACTTTCTCCGAATTGATGTTGGTTGAATGGAGCACTTCCGACTGCTGTAAAACGATGAAATTTGGTAAAGTGGTAGGGCTTAAATTGCATACAAAGAAAAAAATATAAAAGTAGCGGTTTTCCATTCAGGGGCGTGGTATCCGCCCAGTTCCTCAGAGCTGATGTAAATTATATATGGCGCACTTCCGATTGGAGTAGACCAATGAAATTTTGTAGAACGGTAGGGCTCAAGCCGCATATAAAGGACCAACAATAAAAATCGAGGTTTTCCATGCAAGGGCGTGGTATCCGCCCACTTACTGAGAAAATGTTTAATTTATATGGAACACTTCCGATTGCTGTAATTAAGGTAGGTTTGTTAGTGTTAGGTATCTTGCCAGGATAAGAAGAAATAATTGAAGCGCAAATCAAAACAACCATTAACAAAAAGAAAATATACCAAAAGAAATAGGAAGCTATAAACTAAGTTGATTTTAGTAGGTAGGGTCCACCCTTCTATCCTTCCGTATCTTTTGAGATTTTGACATGGCAAAATATTAAAATCTTTGCAAAAAGGAGTGAGATCAGACCAAAAAACATAAATGTTAAAAAAAGAGCCAAGTTCTTCTATACAAAAACCTTTGAGTAACAAGTCAGCCGTGAAAAGTACTGAGATCTAAAAGTACGCCAAGTTCTTATTACTTCATGAAGGTTTAACACCGAATATTTAAAGTAGAATAATATTGAAACAGCTACAATGTAATAGAGAAATTTTATTATTTAATGACTACTGACTAAAATTTGATGGGCTTACTTGGCAAGTTTTTTCTTATGCCCAATTCAAAAGGTTTTGATAACTTGAAAAAAACAGACCATCTTTGACGTTTGTAAACGTCAAAAAGTTATATGAAGTCAGCACTGTAATATTTGGACCTTAGAATATAACTTTTTTAAGTTTTATGTACTCGTATTGTTAACGAAATTTTTGATCGATGGTGAAAAACAAAAATTAGTGCAGTATGTCTGTTTTTTATATTTATAAAAATCTATAGGTTGGTATGAATATTTTTGAAATTTTGTAAGAATTTTTAAGTATATATTATATACCGAGTATGTGAAATTGGTGTAGGCAAGTAGTTCTGTTTTTTTTTTTTTTCTTAGGCTGAAAACACACCGGATAAAGCAAAACATGTTTTTTTGTTTCGTGAAACAAGAGAACATTGTTTCTTATGAGACTGAACACACCAAAGAAAACGAAACAAAACACATGTTTTTTGTTTGAGTTGTTTCGATGGTGGTTGTCGAAAATACATGCTATTGTATACGAGCAACACACACCGAATGCAACAAAACTGTTTCGAACAAGGGTCGTTGACGATAATTGCATACTTTCTTATGGCGCAACGCACACCAAATGAAACAAAACATAAAAACAAAAGCAAAACAGAAAAACATGTTTCGTTGCCGATAGCTGAGCTATTGTTTTTTACAAAACAAAGTTTTGACTCCGTTGTTTTTATTTTCTTCTTTCGTTGCACTTTACAGATTTATTTGCTTCTACGTTTACTCTGTGCGCAAATTTTAAATAAATATGAAATATGTAGATGGAGAGAAGTTCATTTTTTTTTTAATTAAGGCAAGAAGCCCTATCTATAATTATAAGGATAAGGAACATGCCAATATTACTATTGATAAGCTGCGGATTGCTACTTCCTACTATGACATTTGAAGATTGGCAAGATTAAAAGCTTTTCTCTTTTCTTATGAATAAACACATAATGCCTGTTTTGTAAAAACAAAATTGTTATTTGTATTTACTTGCTGTAGAGTTATAATCTTTCCGCCCGAGTTAAGCTTTTACGATAGTTCGTATTTTGTTTCATTTCAACGCACACCAAACGAAACAAAAAAACAAAACGTTTTGTTTTGTTTTATTCTGTTTCGCTTGGTGTGTGTTCAAATAAAAAATGTTTTTTTGACTATCGAATAAAAAACGTTTTGCTTTATCCGGTGTGTTTTCAGCCTTAAGAAAAAAAAATATTGCGCTGCCCTCAGCCTATAACAACTAGTCAGCTTTCTCACTATCTCTAATTTAATAGTAAAGTTGGATACTTCTAAAACAAACACATTAATTTAGCTTTGAAGTAAATATTTCACTCCGTTTCCAAAGAAAAGTATCGGGACAAATTTTATACGAAAATTCATTAATCATTTAGTCAAAAGTAATTGAATAGGCACTTAAAAAAGCAAAATAATAAAAATGATATCATTCCATGCAAATCACTTCACCTACTTATAGCATATTTAATTATTTGTGAAATGTCTTCACCCCCTAGATCTGTTCTTAGCAAAAATATTAGAGAGTTGGTTTTGTTTGGCATTTACCTCAGAGAATAGCAAGGAATTAGAGCTTTTTTTCTTATCGATTTTTGACTCCTCCGCCTGTTAACGCTACTTTTCTTACAATTTTAAAAGTAGTGTGACCAATCGGAAGTTTTGTTTTCGTAAAAGAATGTGTTGCAAAATAATGTAGAGGGTATACCTACTTGAGTAGCATGTTCGCCTGATAGATCGCTAAAAATTTTCAATGTTCCTCCATAGAATTTGTAGCCAAAAAAAGTTTGCAGACTAGGATTGAGTGTGCGGGGAAGTGAAAGACAGAGTATAGAGAAAGCATTTGCTGCAGGGGTAAACAATTTTTTTCTTTTCGATTTTGACTCCTCCGACAATTAACGTTGCTTTTCTTTAAATATTAAAAGTAGTGTGACCAATGAGAAGCTATTTTTTCGTAGAAGAATTCGATGTAAGATAATGTGGGTCGTATACCTACTTGAGTAACATGATCGCCTGGTAGATCACTGGAAATTTTCATTGTTTCTCGGTACAATTTGTTGTCAATGGAGGTGGTAGAGAAGTAGGATTGAGTATGTGGAGAAGTAGAAGACGGACACAGAGCGTGGAGAAAGCATTTACTGAAGGGGATTAGAAATGGTTTTCTTATCGATATTCGACCCCTTCGTCTAGTAAGATTAGTTTTTTTCAAAGAGGAATTGGACCAATCAGAGTTTTGTTCTCGTGGCTAAATCTCAGGCAAGACCTCTACCATGACAGCATGATCGCCTGGTAGATCGATGGGAATTTTCAATGTTCTAATGCGGATTACGTGTAAAAAATGTTTTGCCATGACGAAGGAGAATTATTGTGAAAGTCGACACAACACATACCGATGAATATATAGAATTTAAATATACATATAACGTTATTTAAAGGTGGAGCATACATAGTCTCCGCAATTATCTTATCTGACCTAAGTTGGAATGTAAGTATGAGTTGCGTTCGAAATATTCAAAAACAAAAGTCACACATCAGAGAATAATTCTTACTAAATCCGCATGCTCGTCGGGCTAGTAGGTTTGCTTCTTGATAAAAAATATATTTGAAGTATGTATTTGATTTATCTACCTATTCCAAAATTGTATGTTAATTAACAGCATTGTTAACAATTTCCCGATCCAAATTTTTTTCATTTTGAATTTAAAAATTTTAAATATATTTGTTTTTAAAATTTTTAAATACATTAATTTTGAATCACAAACTTGTGGTTTAATAGAAAATGCCAAGGAATAATTGGAATCACAGAATTTTAAGTCAACATACCTGTACAAAATTTAGCACGCCAAATTTTAAAATTAGTGTCAAAAACCAGATATCCATGTATATATATTTTTGTATCAACTCAAGTTTGACCCAAAATTTTAAATACAGAATTTCGAAATTCCTGCCCATAGATACCTTTCAAATTTTGACTGTACTAATCTAAGCTACCAAAATTCTATTATTTCAAATATTTCGTCGACTATTCCTCATTTAAATTTGGGTATTGTTCTTGTCAAAAAATACCTCAATTTTTCAAGTCCAAATTTCAATCCTACATATAATTGTGGCATTCAAATTATTGCAGAAACATGGCAAATATTACACAATCGCTAACAAGCTCTTCTATAAATATTATTGGGTACATGTGAAAATCGGTTGATAATCTAAGACCCATGTCACCTTTACAAGCAGCTATAATTTGGCTATAAGCCTTTTCCTCTTTCAAGTCTCTCCAATAGAGCAACAAATCATAGACGTCTTTTGCTCAAAGTATAGGTCGTATTTCTAGATATCTGTGCCTCATTTAATGAGAATAAATTGAGACACCTACCTATTGTTCCCAATAAATACCATTTTTCTTGGCATTGCAACCTGATGCAAGAGTAGCAGCAGCACTGCAGCAATAGTCCAACGGCAGCAGAATCACGACTCGCCTTGAATGCAAATAATTATATAGTTGAATTCATAGGATGTGCCCTTGCGCTTGTGCAACATTGCCATAATGTGAACGCGCACTTATTGATCCAGTGGCATGCCTCGGACCCGCACAGCACATAGACGGCTTCCTAAGAAGCACACACACACACCTCTTGCAGCCCACAATTTCTATGCAAATATTTCGGTTTCGATCCCGATCCCCCGTTCTACGTCCGACGTCGCCGTCGTCGTCTTTGGTCGTCCTGATGGGATTCCTGGTTGTTCCGCATGTAATGCGTTTAGCACACGTCAGTTTCTGCGCGCTGTGAAAAATCACCGCTTGCATGCAAACATTGCAGCTGCGGCTGTGCAACCAACTTCTGGCAGTTCGCTGACAGAATAGCACAGTGCATGATGGTGCAAATGCTTTGCTGTGATCATTGCCTCCTCGTTAGCTGGAAGCCTTCGCGGTATCCGATGGAATCGCACACAGCAAGTGGTCGTTGCTGGTCGTAGTCGGAGTCTCGCAGTCACAGTCAGATACGGATTCAGAGTCAGAGTCAAAGTCGGTCCAGGTCCAGGATAGACAATTTTCCAATAACTCAGTGCGGATGCCTAGACGGAGGAGGAGTACCTTACCCGAGTGCAGGTTTAAAAAGCTGCCGCCAACCGTCACCACCTTATGGAAGCGGTAGCTGTGGCACTGTCGCCAAAGTGCGTGTTGCGTGCTGGGTGCATGCTTCGTGTTTGCCATATAGAGGTGCTCTATGGAAAAAGTGCGTGTAGGAGGTCGGTGGTGCAGCGCGGAGCCATTTTGTGTGCTTGTTAAAGTGTTGCACCGCTGTCATTGTTTGCCCAGTTAATGTAGATGAATGGGTCAATCAGTGTTCTGAGATGTTACAAAGGATAATAAGCGAGTGTTGCTGAGAGAGGCTTTGGTCGTGAGAAAATTAATGCTTGTTATCCCATAGAGCTCGTGGAATGCTTCGAAAAATTTTCTAAAATTATTGAAAATACTTGACAGTATAATGGCATCAAAATATAGTGAAATTCGAGTAAAAAGGAACACAGTAAGTTTCAAAATAAATTTCATATTCACACAGCATAAAAACTTATCACCTTGAAATTACAATACATAGTTGTGGAACGTATTCATTTTCGATTTCAGAAAATCTTCCGGGTGAAATGTTTCGCTTTTTACGGCTAAAAAGTAGATACACAGTTCAGTTAAAAATAATAAGATCTTACTAAATTGTCTGACAGAACATTTGTAATTCTACAATCCACATCTTTTATTTCAAACTAAACCGAATTGATTGAAAAATGAAAAACTTTTCCACACTCAGGCAGTTGGTATTCCTCAATTGATTATTTTTCTGATAGAAGATTGTGGATTGTATTCATTCTTCATTTCAAGAGAGATTTTTGGATTTAAGAATAAAATTCAAAACAAATTCTGCATTGAAGCTAAAGTCAACTAAAACCAATACGATCCAAAAAAATTTTCGCGCGAGAAAAAAGCTGTATAATACCTTAAAGATCTTTTTTTCTTTGTAGATTTTTAACTTCGCTCAAAAACTGTAAATATGAGTTAAAATTTAAGAATAAATTAAACCAACATTTCTTCCCATCACCTGAGGTGAAGCGAAGTAAAAATTGGATGCGATCCACAATCTTCTAATGACCAAATTTTTAATTTTTGAGTGTTGAATAAAAAGGGAAAATGCTTACCATGTTTGAAAAAACTTTTTCATTTGATAATAATTGCTTAGCTTTGGTTTAAAATAAAAGCTTTGGAATGTAAAGTTAAAAAATTTACGCATGCGAGTTTTAAAGATCTGTTAATTTTGAACATATTTTTATTTTTTGCAAACAACTATTGGGCACCTTCAAGGTAAAACAGTTATCAAATATGCATGGAAATACCTCCTAAGTTTATATGCAGAGCAGAATGGAGCTTGAAAGACCCCTTTCTATTTCTCCTGCCTAGTTACAATGACATCGGTTTGTGGGACTTAAAGATTCGTGACCTCGATTTTTGTCTTAAATATAAATATTCATGTCAATCTCGTCCAGCAAAGACTCTACACACCATTAAATGTCATAAGTAACCAACAAACTATATGATTTGTAAAACTTTTGTCCATTACGACACTCACTTGTCCCATTAATAGACATACTTCTTGATTCGATTTTGGGTTTATTTTTATAGGAAACTTGCCTTCCCAACCAGCCAACACGCAGTCAACTTGTCTTGTTGGTGAACTTCTTTTGACATTAATCGTGTTCAAAATGTTGACAAATCTCTAGCTATCCTCATCTCTTTTTGGGTGCTTTTAGCAGATATAAATATTCTGGGGTGTGTCAACTCTATGCAGAAGCTTTATCTCATTTCATCCGTCAACCAATCCAATAGTTCATCTGTCCAACACAATTTTATAGACATACCTAACCTATACTATACCCATTCACATAGATGATGATGGTCCTTCATCTTGCCACAACGAGACATGGTCCTAAATAGTTTTATTCATTCTGCAATAGCCCTCTGATTTCTCTGTCCATGTCGTCCATGTCAACTTAAACTTAAAGTTCACTTTTCGACAAAATCCAAAAATTGTCGTCATCATGTAACAAACTTAAGGATTCAAAGGGAACTCAACGGCAATTTGATGGGTGGTTATAATACACTGTGAAAAAAAAGTTATACACTTAATTTTTCTTAATTTAAAATAATTCAATTTTCATCTTTTAAAATAACCTCGGGAAACATCTTTTTGATATGAAGAGTTATTTGGGATAAAATTGCTTTTTTTCGTCATCGATAGCTACCTCGTTAAGGGAATTAAAAAATATCTATTAATGGACAAATCAAGATCGTGAATCAACAAATATATTTTTAAAACCTTTCCAGAAGAGATAAATTAAATTTAAGAAACTGTATCTATAAAACCTGGGACGTTACAATAAATCAATTAAAATCGATTCAGGGGTAGTGAGCAAGTTACAAATTTAAGAAATGTTTCAATTCGAGTCATTTTCGAGATAAGTACCTATGACTTTCACTTTACGGTGGCAGGTCTTAATATTTTTGATGTAACAACACTTTTTTCTAAATGGAAAATGAACCAAAGCAAAAATGAAAAATGTTGTAAAAAAGACATTAACAATCAAAAACCAAAAAAAAAAAAATGGAGTACCGTGAAAAGAGAAAGAAAGAGTAAAAATCCCTGGGTAGAAATAAAAGACCATCCGCAGTCTCTCAGCTCAGGTATCCAATACCCGCCGGTTCTATAAAACAGCCAAGCAACTGGCTTCAGGTTATAGGACCGGAAGGCAAGCTCTTCGAAACAGTGAAGGGAACCTAGTCACCGAAGCACAGGTAATTGTAGACGTGTTTAAGGAGCATTTTCAGCAGCTCCTTAATGGTCATTATTTAAAAGAAGGCACAGAAGAACAAAGAAGCATGAGACCAGTCAATGATAATCCAGTCCCAGTCTCCAGTACTGAAGAGGTTAAGAAAGCCTTCTACAAGCTTAAGAACAACACATCCACCCGCACTGATGGCCTACCTGCGGAACTCTTCAAATATGGAGGAGATGTCCTGAGAGGGTGCATGCATCAGCTCATCAACCAAGTTTGTGAAGAGGAAAGTATTTAAGTAAGTTTCTGCAACATTATGATTGGCACGTAGATACCAATGTGGCTTCAGGCCAGGCAGATCAACGATAGACCAAATCTTGACGTTAAGGAAAATCCTGTAAAAGGCCAACGAATTTCAAGTCGAGACCCACCATATTTTCATCGAGTTCAAAGCCACATATGATAGCATAAGTCGCCAAGAGCTTCTATTGACGATTTCGGAACTCGGGATCCCGAAGAAACTGGTCCAGCTTTGCTGCATGACGTTACAAAATATGCGGTGCAATGTTTAAATGGGTAACAGCCTTACAGCTCATCCGAGTTATTCCAGACGTGTACAAAGATTCGGACAAGGAGATGCGCTATCATATGATTTCTTCAGCCTAGCCCTGGAGCAGATAGTGCGCAAGAGTGGTGTTAACCTGGAAGGCACTAACTTCAACAGGTCTTCCCAACTGCTTGGCTATACTGACGACATCGGCATCATCAGTAGTTCCAAGCGAGCTGTGCTAGAAGCATTCACAGCTATTGATGAACAGGCGTAACGCATTGGTCTTCAAGTGAATGCGGACAAAACAAAGTTCATGCTATCAACAAACAAACAAACAAAGCCTCAGCTGTCCATGGCCTAGGAAAAAACGTCACTGTTGGTAGCAGTAATTTCGAGGTAGTCAAGGAGTTCACCTACCTCGGAACAAACATCAATTCCACGAACGACACCTTAGTGGAAATCCGACGAAGAATTAAACTAGCGAACCGCTTTTACTTGGGTTTGGCCAAACAAATGGGTTCAAAACTCCTTTCTCGAAAGACAAAGAGCACGCTTCACAAAACACTAATTTTACCAGTTCTACTCTACGGCGGCGCCGAGTGCTGGACGATAAATACAAAAGGGGAATTGATACTGGGCACTTTGGAGAGAAAAATTCTTCGGCGGATATTTGGTCCTTTATGCGAAGAGGGCGAATGAAGGAGAAGATTCAATCGTGTATTATGCGAGCTGTACCAAGATCTTGATGTAATCCAAAAAGCCAAAAAACGTCGACTACACTGGCTCGGTCACATCGAGCGAATGGACAACAACGCTCCAGCTTAAAAAATCTTCATAAAAAAGGCCCTAGGTTCAAGACGACGAGGGGGAAGAACCTCTGCTAAGGGGACCTGGCGGTTACATATGCAAGAGCGCTTGGTCTCGACGACTGGTGGCAGCTCGCGAAGGGTCGCAACCAGTGGAAGACCGCAATATTTGAGGCAGAGCCCCTCCATGGATCAGGAGCCGGATAAGTAAGGAAGTAAACTAAGCTAACAATTTTTTGATTAAAATTACCTGCCTGACCCGCAACACTGGTTTCAAGGATCCAGTCAAAATATGGTTCACACGAATTTGATCCAAGTAGCACGTTGTTTTAATGCGTTCCATGACTGAAAAGTGCTTACTTATTTGTTCAAGGATTTCATCAAGGCTCCATCAAACTAGTCCTGAACGCAGTTGCAAAATTTACGTCCAAGTTTCGTTGGAATACATTTGATATAAGCATGAGGGCTCTTCAATCTATATAAACCCAGAGACTGTTGATGACCTAATGACTCTCAAAATTTATAAAAAAAAAAGATACCAAACAAAATTCATTAAATTTCAAAAATGTTTTCAGTGTAGCCTTTTGACATTCCGGAAGTGTATGATCTGCAAACCAAAATTTACAACGACGAACTTTCTTAATGGCAAAAAGATGATGTTATTTCGAATGCACACATTCATATGCAACTACATATTTAGCCATATACAAGGACTTTTGGTTCTGATAATCACATACTCCTATTAGGTGTTGTTGTTGTTTAGAGAATAGTACACACCCACTCTTTTGGTGCAGTATAATCATCAACATCACCCAAAGGATAAGACAAACATACAATTGTGATGGAACGAGGATGCTGTTTGTATGGAGAAAAGAGCTAAAGTTGTATCAACGTCAGCACCGATCTCGTCCTATTCCTCGTCATCGTCATTCTCAGCCGTATAACAGCAGAAGCAGTATCATCATCATCACTAGGGTTCGGATTTTCATGCAAATGCATATTTTTTTAGGAACACCTTGGAAGCAACGCAACTAATTATGTATACGAATCAGGAAATTTCCTTTAAAATGGCATTTAACCGTTAGTGCATATTTTTGCATATTTTACTATAAATGCATATTTTGCATTTTTTTGTGCATATTTTACTATAAATGCATATTTTTTATAATAAATTTATATTTTTAGAATAGCTACCTATATTGTTCAAAAACTAAACTAGACAGTAAAAGAAATATAAATTTTATGTCAGTGCAAACGAACTTTAAGACTATTATCTATTTCTCTTATTCGTTTCACAATCTTGAACCATATTCAAACACCACAATATAAAGCATTATATAAACAAAAGTGCATATATGAACTTGACTAGATTGTGCCAGCAAAACATTGAAATGAAAAAAAAATTAAGCCTGTCTGTTTGAAGCTGTATAAATGAGATCGAAATTTAAACGATCATCTATCAAAAATGAAAGTGTGTGGGTATAACGTGGTAAAGCTTAAAGCACGAAGCAGATTGAACCAGCACCAGCAACGTCACCAGCAACAGCGGAAGCCATTGTTTTAAAACCAATGGCGCAAAATTTTAATTGAATTAGTACGATGCTAAAACTGTTTTAGTATGATACTAGGTTAAAACAACGAATTTGCAAATTTTAATCGAATATATCATCTTACTTTCTCTACCCTTTTATTAATGTTAAAATCATCGAATACATACTTTATTTTTTTAGTATCGTGCTAGCTCTATAAAAAGGTTCCTGTACCTACTTTTTTACACGAAATGTCATTGTTTTAGGTGTGTTCAGAAGCAATTTATTAAGAAAATTCTTTTAGTACGATACTAGTTAGAAAATGTTTAAAGTTAGCAAATTTTTAAGTAGTATCATACTAATACCTTAATAATAGGCTGTTTAAAATTTTGCGCTAATGTATTTTAATCGTTCAACACAAAATAGACCAGCACCAGCAACGTCAACAGCGTCGTTTGGTCAAAATCCAAAATTTGCTGTTGCTGGTTACAATAACACAAAATGCAACAACAATAAGTCGTATAAATGTCAAAAAATTACAACACGATGCTGGTTTAATGTGTTTGAAAAGTATTTGCTGGCCAGCGTGCTGTTTGCTGTTGACGGCGCTGGTGCTGTTGCTGGTTTAATCTGTTTCGCGCATAAAGCTTAACACGTTTCATGTACAACAGATAGCTGTTTTCGGTTGCGCTTACACATAAACCACTACATATAAACTGAAAAATGTTGACTGATGCACTCATGCTTAGTTTTTGAGTCTTATTTTTAACTTATTTTGAAAGATGAAGAAAATGTGTTTTTATATTGAATAGAAATTAGGTTGAATTGGTTTTAAGTGCATATTTTAAATGCATATTTTGCATTTTTAAGCGCATATTTTAAGCGCATATTTTCAGATTTTAAGCGCATGAGAATCCGAAGCCTAATCATCACCATCCTTCAACGATGTTGATTTCTGGGTTATGATACACCATAACATCCTCAAACCCAATCACACTGCCATCAGTTCACTTCTTAGTCTCGTCATCGTTTAGACTTGGTCTCTTCTTCAAGATTCATAACGACGACTACGACGACGACGGCTATGAGGACGATGACGATGACGACGACGACAATATAACGACGAATATGCGGGAAGCTTTAATGTCCTGAAATTCTTGAGTGATATGAAATGATATGACTTGAGATGAGAAGATGATGATGTTGATATGCTTCATGCATGCATAGACACACTACTAAGCAAGACGAGGAGCAGAGAGAGAGAGGCGCATTTGCTGGTTAAGACACTATATGTATGTATGCCGAGGACCGTCGACGAACTGATGCAGTTCGAGACAGTATGTTATCTGGCCAGGAATGATAATGCGATACACAACGGCGACAATGATGAGGAGGATGATGGTGATGATGATGCGCGTTTTTTTTTTTTTTATTTTTGCAAAGATGCTGTTTCTGATGTTGCTTCTTGGTGCTGTTGGGTGATGCTGATGATTTGCCACTGAGAGGAACTATCATGCATGAAATCCATCACTGATGTGACATTATATAACTCAGTGATGCTAGTGATTATCATGATGATGATGATGACATTGAGAAGACAGTGATGGAGTGCGATTTGATTCTTCAATTTAGACATGTGTTCTAGATAGTTGTTCTTTTGTTCTCGTAATGTCAAAATGAAAAATAAATTTCCAGTAAAATTGCCAAAATGAAAAATTAGAAAAAAAGTTTCATTTGTTTCGGATTTCATGGTGGTCTAGTGTAATCATCTCGAGTGAAATGAATATATATATCTTCCACAATTTTCTTCAAGCTTGATTTTTAATTATTTTCCAACAATGAGCTGTTCTCGGGATATTGGTCAAAATCACTTTTCAAAATAGCGACTGAAGCATAATACTCAAAGCAAGACGCCGAAATGAGCTCGAAATTTTGATCAATCTTGACATTAAGATGAATATGAAGACGAAATGGTGGGTCTTGGAATTTTTGGTCGGCTACCGTCTAAACGTTTAGCTTTCTTTTTATACATAGAATTTTGTTGTATTGATCTAGGAATGGCAGTACCTACCCTGAAAATTGCAGAACAACACTGACTTGGAACTGAGCCTGTTGGGATATCATATAGAGCAAATGGAAAATATTGAAATCTACAACCAAAAGGAGGCCCAACTCTAATCCGAACTATAAAACAGCTTTTAGATCTTGCCCAAACTATTTTCGACTTCCTAAAGCTGGATAACTAAGTATTACCAATGAAAAAAAGCAGAGTCGATACTAGGCAGAGACACGGAACTAGGTCCTACGGTGTACGGTCTTTATATGACATGTAGCCAATTCGTCTCAATCTAATGCAAGTACGTGAAGAAGAGCTTAGGCACTGTCAAGCCCATTTGACACGTAAGTCGTTCGTATTACGAATATTTTAAGAGCTTTAAACTGGTAGCCGGCTGAAAAACGTTCAACAAAATCGTCCCGTTTTCTTTTTCCGTTGTGTGTATTTTTGTTGCCAAAAAACAAAAGGTAATCTTATCAAAATCACTCGAGGCATCACTGGTGCGAAGTTTAATCGAAATCGTAGAAGCCTTTTTTCGACAAAATATACCTGCTCTATAAAAACTGTTTTCCAAAAGAGACATCGAACTCAGAATTCAAAGGTTTTCAACTCTTCGAGTTGAACAAGGAAAAGGGTATCTAAAATCAAAACGTCCAGATAGTTACTTGTCTTGAAGAAGAAAAAACTGCAGGAAACGGATTTTGAAACTCTCAATAGTAACCCTGGGCAGAGGAAACGAAGGATACATAAAACGAATGACAAAGATTCAATACGAATTCAAGGAATGTGCTTAAAAATGATAACTGGGCCATTCATCGTTTGAATTCATTAATTAGACTAATAACCGAACTAAGCCAAAAGATGATGGTCCTGATATGTAAGCGACTCCGAAGACAGCGACCCAGTTAGGTACATGGCAATCTCTAATCTCGCTGGAAAAAAAATCCAAATTTTTTGTACATGTATTTTGCGCGAGCTAAGGGGATTAAATGTTTGAGCACAACACGAGCGTAAGAAAAGATTGGGAGGCCTTAAAGGGGACACCGATGCAAATTACTTTTGAATGTCTCAGAAATCATGAAGAACTAAGGCTCCAATTTTCGTGACAAAAAATATTCTTCGAGAATGTGTAACTTCCCCGCAGGAAGGGCAGTACAGGAGAAAGAAAAATTGCCTGTTCTGAGGTGGCATAGACTGGGAATCGACCCCCGTTCCAATCCCACATCTTCGGCGTGATAGTCCATTTTACTAAGTCAGAATCCATTATATAGTGGAATAACCTTAGAATATTGTGAAAAGTATAAAAAAAATCAAATTCATATTTCCACAATTAGTAATTTGTCCAAAACACCTCACATGAAGATCGAATGGATCCAACCACTCTGGACCGGGAAGTCTTGGAATCTAATCCGGAAGGACGACGAATGCCGTAGAGGAAGACCGCGACTCAGATGGCACACACAGGTGATTGAGGACTTCATCCAACTTGGCGTGCTAAGCTTGACACAACTTCCTCGGGACCGATCTGAATGGAGAAGCTTGTTGGTTGATGCTCTGGTTCAACCAGGACTGCAGCTCCACCTTGAGTAAATAAGTAAAAGTAAATTTTAATGAAAACCATTACAGCTGTTTTAAAGAAAGTTCCAAACCACACAAAAATGATGTTTGCCAATTCGAATAGAACATCTAAAAAATCACACAAAAATACTCTGTACAAAATACTCGTACTTCCATCCACGTTTAATAGAAAAGAGTGCAAAAGCTGCAAGTTTTAAATGTATCTCTTCTTCATCCGAAATATAAAATCTGAAACATGAATATCTGTGAATTTCATGCAATCACTTATTAATGAAAATCTCATATTTATTACTGCACTGCCAACTGTCAGAAAAAGTGAAGAAATCCATCCCATCGAAGCTCCTCTTCAATTCAGATACACAAATTTTCAATTTGCCCCCACCACACTTCCATTATAAGATATTTTTCTTGATATAAATCATAATTGATTTATTGCATCGCACCACAAACTATACTAACTTCTATTTTATGCACAAATGCATATAATCCCTCTGTTCAATCTCACAATCACTAATTTATTGAAGAAAATAAAAAAAAAAAAAAATAAATAAACTATATCTACATCATTCCATCATCATGATAATTATTAAAACACCACCACCCCATGTGCCCCCACATTTACACAGCACTCGCTCCAATTTATTCCGAAGTCTTCAAATAAACTTTCGCTCCTCAATCATCTTCTTGGAATATAATTCTGCTGCTGTTGCTGCTCAGCTGCTGGTTTTGTTGTTGTTGCTGATGCTGGTGCTGCTGCTCCTACTTAAACTGACTGCCTAGCTCTCTATACACCATGACGTAAAACAGTGAACCCATTAAAATCACCTTTTGATAGATTTATTACCCATCTACAATTCGAATACACTTACCAGACATATATCCCAAAGATACAATATCCCCATCATTTCTTCTTCATACTCGTATACCCCCTCGCCCCGTTCAGTCATGGTTGGAAGTGTCAGAGAAAACATACGGAAAGAGAGAGGGAGAGAATATGAGAGATTGGTCCAACACAATATACTATATTAGTTTTGCTCTGGCTTTTCTCAGTCAGAGATACAAGATACTCGCTGAAAGTATCTCAAAGTTGTAATATAGTTTTTTTTTTTTTGAATTTTAATCATCCGTCTATCTGTCTCCGTTTAATTAAATTTAGCTTGGAACATGTTTAACCCATAAACGCACTACCGTCACCCTTTTCCGCGCCCCCTGCCAGCATCACCGCCCTTCGGGTGTGATATTTTATCAATATCGAACAAGGAATCCCAAAAGTGTCAAATGCTAGTGTGATTTATGCAGTCAGCTGAATGATTTGTAGACATTCCATCTTCAACATATCTCTTCACAAACACACTCACGCATAAATCGTACATGTGTGTAGAAAGGCCGATAGCTGAAGAATAAACAGCGGAAAGTGATGGTATTACCTCATAGACACATCAAAACAGCGTTGCCATTCTCGTTTTGTTTTGTATTTAAAGAAAATTTAAATATAGGTTTGTGAAATAAGAACCATTTTCTTTATTTTTATTCTAGCAGATTTATTACTGCACTTTAAAGTGGTGGTATAAATATGTCGTACAGTGGGTTGCTTTGGTGAATTTTCATGACCAAAATTATTAGATGCTTCATTTAATTTTTAAATTTAAAAATAAGAAAAAAATAAAGAAACAATAAAGAAACTTCACAAAGTCAAAGTCATGATTCAAATTAAACTTTTTTTCTTCATTCGTCATCATTTCAGTTCACACTGCATATATCAGCAGAAAATATAACGAGACCATGGCGATGACGTAAGAAAATACTTAAATTAGATTTTTTTTATTTTTAAAGATATGACGATAAGCTTTCTTTGCTCTGTAGCAATTGAGATAGATTCAGATTTATCCTAAAATAAGACGCTAAATATTGAAATTGAAATAATTCCGACTCTGATAATGAATTTGTTGTGAAAAGAATCTCCTTGAGTCACCGAGACCGAGCTGTGCATATTTGGATTGTGATATTTTTTGATTGCTCCATTGACCTAGGATCTGTCAACTTTGAAATTATTAACAACACACCTGAACTATTCCATAAAGATACCTATGCCATAACTTGTTGCCAAACCCAGAAGCATCACTGGTACGAAGTTTAATCAAAATCGTTGGAACCGTTTTCGACAAAATGTACCTGCTCTAGGTATATACAGTGTTTTTTAAAAGGAACGGATAGATGAAGACATGTGAGTTTGACAACCTGGCAATGAAATTATGTGTGGAATATGACATTTGTCAAATGGCCACCGCGATTTCGAAAGGTGTCCTGGTACCCAAGGTTCAAATTTTTGATAACTTTATCACATAGATCAGACTGAATTTGAGTCATAGCACAGTTCACGTTGATTTTGGGGGCATCGGTCGTTGAAGCTTACTAGCGTATACCATGCACACAAATTGGAGATGCTAAATGACCATTGTTGTCAGTGGCACTTTTATACCAACCAATTTGGGGCAAAAGAATTTCATGATCATCGATCTCTCGTTGATGGTGATGGCAATGCCATTGTAGTTTTTGAAGAAGAACGTACTGTAATAATGCCACCGACCCGCAATTCACACTGAATAGAGACTTATGCGGATCTATTGTCAGTTGGTGAACCTACTGTCGATTAGCGTATTCCCAAATATTGATTGTTGATTTACCTGTTCATAAAAAGCTCTGCCTTGTCGTTAAAGATGATTTTCTTTTCCTGAAATGGAGCTCCATTTTCAATTGCTCTATAGAGCCCGGTCTTTTATTTTATTTTCACTCTTGATCTATACTGTAACTTTTCATGGTTATAAGTGCCTGAAAGAAACAAATAGGAAAATTGACAACAGATCAAACAACATGGCCGCCATGAGCTGTCAAAATAAAATCGTTCCCTATATCTATGCAGACGAATGGAGCGGTGGTTCTTGCTAAATCCTGTAGTTTTGTTTGTCCACTCTTTTCCGCACTGTTTTCTGCTAAAGTAATTCTGAATCTTCTTGAACAAGCTATTTCACCTCTCTTTAAGCGTTGAGCTTATTTTTATTTGACGCCTTAACGTGTATGCTTCCGTTTTGTCCCAAGCCCTTTCCGATTCAAGTCAGGCAAATCAGCTCCCTCATTCCTGGTTAACTTCCTAACTCTACTGCCAATGGAGTTGTAGGTTTTATCTATCACTAATCGGATTTCTTACAAGTCCTCTTACGAATGTGGCCTTTAAACATTTGGAACTTATCAATTGGCAACAATAAGGTAGTGATCAGAGTCAATTTTAGCAGATTTACATTAGAGTATGCTAAATGAGTGACTTCTATGAATGGAACATGAACGAGTTTTTTTTATAATTTGCGGGCACTAGAGAGATTATGACTAGCCTTAAAATGTTTGAAGCACAGTGTGAGCGTTTTAAGAAAGTTGTGGAGAGTTAGTTGTTAGTTCAACCATCTCAAGACCGCCTCGTACTTTTGCGGATATTAAAACGTTCATAAAAATCACCTGCATTTTCAATCAACTGTTATATTCATCTACAAAATTGATAACCTTGATAACGTTGCCTTAAGTAAAGTCGTTCAGGCGAATGTTTTCCGACTCACTATCCCATCAAAAATGTCTTACAAATTTTGGCGTAAAAATCAGCTCTGATTGTTTAAACTTCTTTTTTGAGGGACCAGTTAATAGGATTAAGCGAATTTGTGTTGGTTTCAGAATATCTCAACTCGCAAAAGCTCAAAACTTAAGGCTTCGTCTTTCTCTCACCTCAAGATAACACTCAACCAAACAACTCCAAGGTGCGTTTCGCCCAGGTAGGAAAGTGGGCTCATCAGTTAGATGCTGTCGTAACCTTCTAAGACGCAAATATTGGTCGATGTTTACCGACTCTAATAAAATTTACAGGGTACGACAGCATCTAACTGATGAGCCCACTGTCGTACCTGGGCGAAACGCACCTTGGAGTTGAGGTCACTTGAGCTTTTTAATTGAATTTAATTTAATCACTCCACTTAAACAGAAATAATTTTCATTTCTCTATTGACTCAACCAAACATGCGCTTCTTCCCATAGAGTTGTGACTTTCAATAGTATAGTTTGCAGTCTTTCTCAAGCTATCCATCCAGTTTTCTGGATTGCGGTTGCGTATATTTTGTATTTGTATTTGTATTTGTATTTGTATTTTTATTTTTATTTTTACATTTATTTTTATTTTTATTTCTATTTTTATTTTTATTTTTATTTGTATTTGTATTTTGATTTTTATTTTTACATTTATTTTTATTTGTATTTGTATTTGTATTTGTATTTGTATTTTTATTTTTATTTTTATTTTTATTTTTATTTTTATTTTTACATTTAATTTTATTTTTATTTCTATTTTTATTTGTATTTGTATTTGTATTTGTATTTTGATTTTTATTTTTACATTTATTTTTATTTTTATTTTTATTTGTATTTGTATTTGTATTTTTATTTTTATTTTTACATTTAATTTTATTTTTATTTCTATTTTTATTTTTATTTTTATTTTTATTTGTATTTGTATTTGTATTTGTATTTTGATTTTTATTTTTACATTTATTTTTATTTTTATTTTTATTTTTAAATTTTATTTTTATTTTAATTTTTATTTTAATTTTTTTCATTTAATTTTAATTTATATTTATAAATTTATTAATTTTTGTATTTGTTTATTTTTTTTAATACTACTTTGCTTAATGTTATTTTTTTATTCCGATTTTGTATTTTATTTATGATGATAAAAATTGTCGAATAGCAATGCTGTACCAATCGAGGGATTTGATTTCTTCTTTCATTGCCAAGACTACTCAGACTCAGTTGAGTGGTAGAAGTGCAGAAAGGAGCCAAGAGGGAGATTTAGAATTCATCTCATAATTTGTTATATCAGACAGGACAGGCAATGGACAGATGGATGGAAAAGATGATTTGTTGCTTCTAAAATTATTTATAGATTTCTATCTGGCGCGTCTTTTAACAAAAGGCCAGAAAAGAGCTTCTATCAAATTCAGGATGACATCTCCACGCCAAGCAACTATTTTTAAATCAAGCCGATTTAACATCACACTCTCTCTATCTACGAGGAGTAAGTATTTATAATGATTGAACACATCCGCAGAAACTACCTTATAGCCTCAGAATACACTGAAAAAAAATATAAAACATCTTTGTGTGGCAATATAGACACGGAGAGGATTGAATGGTGCACTGCGATGAGGCATGATGTTGACGACGATGATGATGCCTTCGTCGTCCGTTGCAATTTGGCGCGATAGCTGATCTGTCAATTGGGATCTGTTTGTTTTTATTTAGTTTTGATTTTTTTTGTGTGCGTGTTTTTAGTGCCAGTCCGCATTTTCGGAGTTTACTGACGATGACGAAGAAGACGACGACTTAATTCGTGAGATGTTTGAGTGATTTGTTGTTTACGCATTGCATGAATTGCGTAAGTTGCAACATCATTGAATCAGAGGAAGGAGCTACGTAGTAGGGTAGATAGAAGAAGTTAAGGAATATTGAGAGGCCAGAAGGATGATGTGTCAGTGAAATGGTATTTGCATGCGTCAGTTGCATTAGAATTGGATTAAGACATTTCCACTCACAGGGGGTTATAGTTTTTCTAGTTCTATTTTTTGAAATTAAATTAAAATTTGCAGTCTGATGATTTCCATGTGAATTATTTTGGCGGATTCAGTTGGAAAATTTTGCAGATTTGTTTTGACAGCAAAATAATAAAAAAAAACGAATACTTATGGAGATGTAAGTTTTTTTTTGTGAGAGAAATTTCATGAACTTCATGAGTCCAGAATTTTAAGGGGGTGCTAATGGTAAATGGATAAAATCTCGTAAAATTTTCGACTGAATCGCTTTGCTTTTGTTACATTTTTTGAAAATCCTATAAGTCGTTTTTTAGTAAAACAAGAAGTTTCTCAGAATTTGAAAAAGTTGTACTGCAGAATCCTATTTTTATTTTTAAAGGGTTTTTCAAAACGAACATACCAAATAAATTCAGTATTTTATTTAAAGTTTTACAGAGCCATATCAGAGAAGATTCTGTATTTCAAATGATCAAGAGGCTTCAGATCTTCAGTTAATTTTGATCTTTACATAAAATTCTTAAGACCCTGGACCCTGGAATGGAATGTATATGAACAGGCTGGAATGGACTTGTACGATTTATTTTCTTCACGAGTGTGATATTTTCGCTACTTCAAACGATCCTTTGTCTCACCATCACAGAAACATTTAATAAAAATAAATAAAATTTTTTACCGAGAGGGGTTTTCAATGGGTCAAAAAATTATCGGTTGGTGATTGCATAGTCTCGTTTAAGAACTACGCAGTGCATGTTGATAAAATCAGAAAAACATTCACTGTTTAAACCATGTAAACGACTAGGTAAGCTATTCCAACCGAGTTGATTAGTTGATGCAATTGAGAAATTCGTTTAGCGCAACTGAGTAGATAAGCTTCTCGAACTCGAGAGTGACTTTTTTAATTGAAAACCTCTCATCAAGTGTGTATAATAAGGTGAACGTGTCAATTACCTTATCTTTAAAAGTTGTTTAAAGCAACCGAGTAAATTGGCTACTTCAACCAAGTAGATTACGTTTTAACTGAGAAGACAGGCTTGGAGTAGCTAAGTAGATTAATTACTACAAATGAGTCAGATGGTTAACGCAATCAACTAGATGAGCTACTCCAAACGTATATTAGTAGTATAACAGTTAAACTGTTGTCAACTAGATATAAATATCATAGTAGGCCTTTTTTAAGGTATTTATCGGATGATTTTTTTCTAGATCTGAGTTTGTGTCTTTAATTATTATTTCTAAAAACTTGAAAGCGTTCTTGAATCTAATTTATTTTTTTTAATTCTACCTACTGCCACGCCCAAAATTCCTAATAGTTTATTTTCTCACTATCGTCACTAGAAACCTAAGTTGTTTCCTATATCCTGCCGAACAAAATGGGTACATATTTATTGGAAAGTCACCCGATTCCTTTGTAAGGTTTTACACAACTTAGATTTGGTTACCCGTGTAAGACCAGACGGGCCAGCTAGTAGGAGATTAATTATTATTATACCCGTAAATGTGTGTCATGATTTGAATATAGACTTTTCAATTATAAGATAGCAAAAACAAATAAATTGCGATTTTTATATTTTCAAAAAATTAAACAACTTTCCACCTTAAGCTTGGTGGACAATTCCATATTCAAGACAAATAAATCAAGCTTAAAACAATATTGTCCATGATGTCATTCCATACCTACTTCTATCTATCAATCCCAACTTTTATTTGAGTATTGTGTTCTCAACCTAAACGGTCACCACCGTTCGGCAAATGAAATGCTCAAAACTACTTGCATGCCATATTCATATTCACACACCATAACCCACTTTACCCCACCTCACCACCTTTATGGTCTGATGTATAAAAATAGCTCTATTTATTATTTATGAAAGCAAATTGTAAATTATTAACGTGTAAGACATAAGAGATATGGTCAACGGTTAAACTGGTTGGCAACCATAAAATCATAGAAAATACTGCATACTGCTAACTGAATGGAGTGCAATTCAAACACCATTTTTCCGATGACAGTTAATGCGATTCTGAATTTGAATATAAGTGTGGTTGCATGCGCAAGCGCATTGAAATGAGGGGACTGGTGAGGCGCTTGGTGGACACAATTTTTGGTCTATTAGCAGAAATAGGGGAGAAGTGGCAAGCATAGAGTAAGCCTTAGAATTGATTAAAAATTTAAAAAATGTTTTTAGTGAATTTTTTTAAATATTTTCCAAATTCGTTAAGAACCTGCATTTTTTAAGTTACAAATTTCTAGTATTTTGATAATTATTTATAATGTATCAGGGGGTGGCGTCTATACAGGACGATTGATATTGTCTTCTCTTTTAAATTATTTGTTGTTGTTTTACATTACAACCTCTGCCAAACAGTGAAATGTAAGGTCTAGCCTGTTTTGTGATGTCCTCAATTTTTTTTACTTTGGCTCTACCTTTAAAATGGCATTTTCCCAATAATTGTTTCAAAAATGTTGTTACTTAGCTACCCAGCGCGACTCGACCACCTATTGCCACCAATACCCTACTTAATACATTTTTGAAGACTGTTTTTTTTTTCACTGATAAATAAAGTGACCATTGGTTAACGCATTTCCTATAGCCAAGGTCTGTGCACCCAGCCGATCATGCAAGCACAATTAATGAAATACGATCCTGAATGTTGCTCGTAATGGGCCAATCTTAGCCTAGTTGATAGGTGTAGAGTGCGCATAACTACATTGCATACGCATGTTGTTGTTTTTCAAATGCGGTTCCAATTCGATTGAGGGGTATTCGATTAAAATAAAATTATGATGGCTCATTTGGTGATGCACAAGCATCATAATTATGCGAATGAGCTCGTAAAGTATTGATAAATTGTTGCCAATGATGAGACTCTGTATAAAGTTGATGAGATTTCGGTGTAAGAAGGAAAACAGGTAAATGTAAATTGACCACGACAAGTTTATCTCTTTGAATAAGGAAAATGTATTTAAATGTGAAAAGCAAAATTAATTAGACTATTTGAGTTCAGTTAATAGTTCAAGTTTAAAAAAAAAATCTCGAAATTAAGGCGTTGGAGAGAAATTCATAATTTTACATTTCGGAGATAACCTATATCTTAAAACAATATTACCTAATTTATCGATGATAAGAAATTTCAAGCTTTTCCATGGTAGGTTAAGTATAGTTCTTGTGGTGAAATGAAATAAATGTCATGAAAAAAACTGTGGAACGTATTATTCTTTTATTTCACGAGAGATGAGGAGATAGGTGGGGTTCTGTTCTTGACTTTTATTGTAATTTTTAAATATAGTTTTTAACTGGTTTTAACATTAAATCTCCTGCGAAATGTAACAAATTGAATATAGAAAATTTGACAATCACTCCATTTGTCGACCAGGTACTTATAGGAATAAGTCGAAAGCGGACTAAAGACAATTCTTGTTAATCGATCATTTAAAGTTAACTCCAACTCTTTGGGGTGAAAAAAGAAAACAAATGGGTTCCACAATGATTTCCACGCATTATTTTTTGTACAGAACGCAACCCTAAGTGACAAAATCTTTCATAATAGATTAAGGTTTCAATGTTTCATAGTCTTGGAGAAATTAATTTGGAATCAAATTTGAAGCTTTAAAATATGTTAAGTTCAAATTTCCACAGCATTGGTTTTGTGTAACAAAAATTAAATAAATATATAAGTGGCACAACAGCTCCTGGATAAACAGGGGGAATATACTTAGACCATTCCCGTGTGCATGTCGACATGAGTGTAAGAAATTATGATATACAGTGAGAGTCGAAAGTGAGTAAACACCTAATAGACAATGAATTCTAATAATAGAAATCAATAAAAATAAATCAAAACACAAAATACAAAATATAACTTTTTGTAATTTTTCCTAATAAAAAATAAAAATAAACTCCATATTTGACGCGTCAGAAGTAAGAAAACATAATAGAAAAAATATAAGGAGCACAATTAAACATGATGGCGTGGGGAAGTGTGGCAGCATATTCGATCGGGAATCTTGTTTTCATTGAAAGTACAATGAATAAACAAGACTATCTAAACATCCTAAGTAATAATTTTCAACCGACCTTAAGCGAATTAGGTGTGCTTAGCAGTTGGATCTCTTAGCAAGACAATGATCTTAAGCATACCTCGAGGTTCCCCAAAGAATGAATAATTTATAGCACCTCCACCACACTTCCCAATCGCCAGACCTAAGCCTCATACAACATTTAGGGGATCATTTGGAGCGGAAAATTTCGCAAAAGGACTATCAAGAGCAAAGATGACTTTAGAAGGCTTTGATTGAAGAACTGTCCCAAATATAATCCGATTTTACTTTTGGCACGAAAATATGGACTATTTTTAGTTTTTATCAGGAAAAATGCATTAGTTCGTTTTTTGAATTTTTAATTTGGTTTTGATTTATTGCTATTAAATAAAGCTTTTATTTTATATAATTGAAATCCAATTTTTGTTTATTTTTTGGTTTCAATTCCATGTAAATCAAGAAATCATTTAGGTGTTTACTCACTTTTGATGCTTACAGTATCAGTATATAAAATAAAATGCACGACTGGGTCGCACGAACTTGCTCCTATGTAATAGACTAGGAATTTTAAAAACGAATGTTGTTATAGAGAAAACAGTTCATAAGGATAAAATGAATTTTTTAAATTCATGAATTTTTTAAATTCATTTAGTAGTAAGAGATAAAAACAGAATGCTATGCAAATATAAATTTATGCAAGAACAAAAATTATAAGTCGTTGTAGTGCTTTCTTAAAAAAATAGCTTTTAGGTGTATACAAAATTTTTAAAAAATTTTTAAGAAAAAAATTTGGTACGCCAACTTCAAGTTTTTATTATTGTACGAATGAAAATTAAATTTCCAAAAAAAAATATTTTTTTTTTTTTTTCAAAAAACATTTTTTTTTAAGTTTTGAAATGCAATGTTTTTTAAACTTTAGAAGCATCTTTAAAAAAAAAATGAAAAAATGCTTCTATGGTATGTAGGTACAAGCTGTAATATATTAATTTTAATTTGTTTATTAAATTAAAGATCGTAAGAATTAGTTGAAAGACAAATTTTTTACCAAAATTCTAAGCGCCGCGCCGCAATTTTCGAGAAAAATACGATTTTTGAAAACCATTTTTTAACATTTGTATGGGTGGGTACCTTTAGTTTTAGGTAAAATAATTTTTTTTCCACATCTTGTAGATTATATTGAGAAACTTTCATTTATCAAGTTTAAAAAAAATCTAGAATGGGGTTTTCGAAATATTGAGTTTTGAAATTTTTTTAAAAATCCAAAAAATTTTTTTCTTAAAAATTTGAATACACAATTTTATCAAAGTTTTTGGAGAGCCTTAGTAAAAAAAATATGATCAAAAAAAAAAAAGAAAAAAAAGTGTTGGGGGAAAAATTAAAAATAATTTCTACCAAGTTTACAGAAAATCGGCCGAGCTATATCATCTTAATGTCAACTTTGATCAAAATCTGAAGTTCGATATTTTTTACGACTGCATAACTTGCCTATAGTACCTATAAGTGGTAAGTAAAAAGTGAGATGGTAGGTACATTTTTGTCTATATAATAGAAAATTGTTGAAAAACTGGCGCCCAACATTTAATTTTTTTTTTAAGTTTAATAAATATGTACCTAAAATAAAAATATAAAATAAATTTTTGATGCGACTTCTTCTGAAAAAACCGGGCTCTAGCGGTTTATAATCTCAACCATTCTTTTTGCGTGTTAATAGTCTTCAAATATAAAGACCTAGCAGACCTAGCTGATTATTATGAACGACTTAGATTGGACGCACTTTATCATTTCAAGAGATACTCTTGGAGGATTTGTCACTTCCTTATAACCGGCAGTACCTTCCCCAGAAAAAAGTTATTTGAGATGATAAAGGCTGGACTTGAATTCTACTCCCAAACCATAACGCCAAGAAGTACTAGAGCAAAGTTTTCCTTGAATATTTCAATTGTAAATTATTAATATGTCTTTAAGTGGCCTTCAATAAGACCTGAATCCCACTTAAGGACATATTATTATTTCCAAAATATGCGTTTGATTAAAGGTATTTAAACGGCCCAAATTTCTTACCTCCGAGCCAGTTGTAGGGGACTTAATCTAGAGAAAAAGGATTCCGTAACCTAACTCCTGCAATTTTGCCATTGTGACAGCGGACTTGTGCGTTGTTCTGGTGGTCGCTGCGTTTGTTTTCGTAAAAAAATGGTGTTCAATGGGCTCTCGAAATTCACTTCTTTTCATTAACAGAAATTCTCGTAGGAGTCTGTATAAAATGGCTGCCACAACAATACTATTTAAGATGTGGCTGCGTTTTTTTGAATGCTTAATACCAAACAAATAATAGATTTGAGGCGGCGACGCCATTTGTATTTATTTTCAGGGACTAATTGACCCCCTCTCTTACATGATCCCCTCTTATTTTCAAACTCATACAAATTAACTCCAAAAGCAAATCCTGAAAGTTCTGACAAAATACATTGAAAGAGCCCTAATCGGTAGTGTTAACTATGGTCATTCTGCCATCGTCTGTGTGGCAGACATATCAAAGTGAAGTGCATACAATTTTGGGGAAAATTGTAACAAAAATTTGAATAATTGAATATATATGTAGGTAGGCACAGATTTCTAAGCTAATACCATGATACAGAAAACAATGTTTGAAAATGAGAATAACAAACCCTACCAATTTTTGTGGAACAAAGTTTAGTGAATTAGTAGGGATTACCCGTCAGCAATAATACCCATTTGTTGAACCTTTTTTTCTCTACAAGTTTGATTAAAAGACACTCTTTCAAGAATTTTGGCATCTTTGCCTCCAATTCTGAATAATCAGTATTATTGATACCGTTTCTAACTTAATCATATATGTATGTATGTAGGTTCCCTTGGAGGAGATATGCCCATGCCTATATTATGAAAACTCAAACATTAGGAAAAACACGTCTTTCAGAAAATTGGATTGGGAAACATACCTAGACAGATATACTTCAAGCTTGACTATGGCAGATCATTGGGGGATATTCAGCAATATCCTAGGTACAGAATGTGGAGTCCTTAAGTCCTGATATGAGCTCATTTTCAATCAATCGAGGAGTTTTTCCATGTTACAATTCTCGTTTAACCATAGAGACCCGCTTATGATAAAAGAGGCTTGGAATTAAAGACATGTTGTCTAAATAGAACACTAGTAAGTTTAAAAAACTTTTTTCTATTTCGGTTTCTGGTCAACAAGGTCACTTTTTAAAGGAAAAAAATTGTAAAAGATTTTTTTTTTAAATTATAGTAATTAAAATTTTAAACTAATAACTCAGTCATTTGATATAGGCGTGTCAAAAAAGGTATCATATAAACTATGAATGTATATCCCGACTTTGAATTCCTATTAACATCACTTGAAAGTTTCTTTTTCTTTGCAAGCCAACAACTTTCATGGCCAAGAAAAAGTTTTTTTTTTTTTTTTTTTAGCAAAATTTATGGATAGCCGTCATTTTGGCTTGTATAAAAGCAAAACCAAGTCAGAAAGCCTGCCATCCATAAATGGACATCTTGAGACGGATTCGCTGAGTTAGTCCTTCAATGCCAGGCCAAAAGAGGCGTGCACTTAACTTCTTCTACTGTCGCCGGCCGACATTACAATTTAAATTGAGCAAAAAAATAAAGTTCCAAGCCCAGTTTCTGGAGCAGAATTTTCCAATCCAATTGATGGTGGCCATCTTTGGAGTTGTCATCGAGGGAAACAGACAAAAAAAAAAAAAATCCGCAACAAAACAAAAAGCCCCAAACAGGTAAACAATGCTCGAACTGTACTACCAATCCAAATCGTCGCAACTATACCAGCATCAGCAAGCAGCCTTCACCTCTGCATCACCACATCCAAGTTAGCCACCAGAAACAACAGCATTAGCAGCAGCAGTAGCAGCAGCCATATCCCAGGCTACCTGATGCTGATGATTCCCTTCTGCTGGCTCTGAAACTATGAAGCTGGCCACTTTTGGGCACATCCATCGATGGCATTCATGGCATTTTGTGTTTGTTATATTATGGTGGTGGTGGCCTCTCGCTCGCTGGAAGTAAACAGATCGCTGTACCTTGGATATGTTGTCGTCTTGCGGTGCATAATGTGATCGCAGTTGGTAAGTCTTGGGATGCCTTGATCCCAAAACAATAAACAATGGACACATAAATCAGTGTAATTAGTTTTCTTCTCTCTCTCTTGGCTTGGTGTCTCTTCTAGTGGTGCCTGGTTGAAAGGTGCTTCTGCTGCTACTTCTGCTGCTGCAACCAAAAGTCTTGGCTATAAAAATGAATACATCGACGAAGACCGCATTAGCATTGGCCATAGTTAGTGAGCCACCACCATGTGATCCGCATCATCATCATCATCCCATCTTAGCCCATCCAAGTTGTTGTCGACGTCGTCGTCAGAATGCATTTCTGGAAACACGGTAGTGAGGCTTTCTTAATCTAAACAAGAAAATCTCTTCCAAGGTGCATTTGGAAACAACCTGGTGGTGGATTGGAGATGGTGCTGCTGCTGCTGCTGGTTTTGGTTTTTCTTTTGGAATTGGGATGTGCGAAAGGTGCCGAGAAGTATTTGGATTGGAATTTTTTATTTCTTCCATCGGAGGACGAGCGCGAAGACGTCTTTAGTTGCTTCACAACTTGCCCATGTCAAATTTAGTCAGTTGGAGTTGGCGTTGGCGTGTATGCAAATTTTGGCCCAACTCCAGAAGAATATCTGATCCAACGAAAATGACAAGTGCTTAAGATGCCTTAAATGAGATGTGCGAATACGTTGAGTTGAGTGATGAGGAAGTTTGCAATGGAGGAAGATTTGAGAGACGAATCACTGTGAATTAAATTAAAATGTCTCAGCGATGGGAAAAATTGCCTAAAGGTTAACTTCAGACTTTGAAGGGAGAAAATAAGCTGCTGAGGTGTTTGCATGTCTAGATTTTCTTTCAAAAAAAAAAATGGTAACACAAAATTATAATTTGGGTATTTTGAAGAAATTAAAAAGCGATTTAGGGTTCCCACTTTATCATTTTATTTTTAGTTGTTTTAAAACATTCAATTTTTTCTGGTTCACTCTGTATTTAAAATTCAACGATTCACCCAAAATCAAATTCAAAGCTAGTAATTAAAAAAAAGCTTGTAAAAGTGTTCCCACTTTATCGTAACAATTTTTTTTTTAATTATTTTTAAATTGTTATTAAATCAAGAAAATAAATTGTGGATTCGACGTATATTAAAATCTATGACCATGCTTTAAGCCACCATGGAACTTTGGAACGTTGGGAGTTGCGTAATCTGCCTCAAAACACACAACTCTAATTGTGTGAAACTTCTCAGCTACTAGTTGCAAACTTATGATTTTTTCTGTAAAACTAAAAGCCAAACTTTGTGTTCATACTTGGGGTGCTTTGGCCCCTAAGGTGCACCTTTTGAACATTAATCATGTACTTCCTAAAAATGTTTTATGGACCCGTTTAGTTTTCTATATCTTTAAATGCTTTCAAATCAAAAAAAATGGAAGTAATGAGCTGAATTAGTTGAAATCCATATAAGCCTACCCACACTCTAATCAATTCTTAAAAATGCTAAATCCTTTCTAAATGTTTTGCCTTTTACCTTTTTCTTCTCAAAATTATCGACATTCTGATTTCTTAAATCGGTTTTGGATTTTCTAAATTGCGACCGCGCTACCATAACTCTCCTTGCAATCGCCTTCTCTAGCAAGCGATGACATCTCCCGCCGCCATATTCGTCGTCGTGAAACATGTTGGCTTCGCGCTGCCATTCCCTGGTTCTTATTTCCAAAGATACCTAGATACTTTTATAAGCAAACGAACGGATCGGATCGATCACTAAGAATTTTTTAGACTTTTTTTGTTTTTTATTTCTCCAGAAGGAACCTGCATTGGCAAGTAAATCACTCGTTGTCGCGATTTAGTAGCCTTCTTGGCAAAGACACTGCAACTGTGAGGTTAAATGGGAACAAAAAAAAAATAAGAATACCATCGTCTTCTTAAGCGCGTGTATGTCACACAACTTTCAAGCTCTGATCTGATCTCCATATTGGATATGGGCGGTTCGGTTGTCCATTCTTGGCGATTTGAAATAATTCTCTCTAAACCGATCGTTGTCTCTGGGGATTGGACGATTGAATACAGTGGATTACTTTATATGGAATTGTTGAAATAAAATTTAGGAATTTATTGAAAGGTTCCTTTGTCAATTTTTCTCATTTATAATTTCGATCTTAACAACATAGTCAGATAATGGAAAGAGAATGATTATTCATTCTAAAATTCATAGAAATAGATTTAAAAAAGAATCAAGAAATGAGGCGTGTCAGGAGGCGTCTCGAAAATATGGTCCAGAAACATCATGACTGAAACTCTAAGTATGACCTTTAATATTTGATAAAGTGGAGTTATACCTGAAGAGGGAATTTAATTTTGTATAGAAAGTGTAAAAATTGGGGATATTTTTGTAAAATTTCTGGGAAATTCATATATTTTCTGGGTTAAAGTGAATTATGAGTAGTGAAGCATGCATCTCAAAACACTTAAACAACTGCAAATATACTCCTAAGCATTGAAATTTAATCAGCTTAAAACAAAAAATATTTTGATGGGATATTTATGGGAAATTTTTTAGGAAATTCTTATATTATCAAAGGTCTCTAAATTTGTTTATCGTTCAATAATTTCCATCAAAGTGACAATTTTTTCTGAAATAGATATCTTTAGTTTTAGCATAGTTCTGAAATTTTAATTTAAGGAACCGAAGTTTTAGATGTTTTGTCCCACTATCTATGGAGCGTATAATATGTACATAGAACTGCAACATCAGTACAGTCAGCCATTGCGTTTGGAATTTTTCGGTCAAATTTCCTTTTTTGGATTTCGCGATCAGTATGTGTGTATTATTTTTCAGTTGTTTCATGGTGCAGTGCATGTTGAATGTCGCTTTACCTGACGAGAACAACTTGATGTTACTGCTGTATGCCTTGCTTTCATTTCGACTTGGTTGCGTCTGTCGGTGAAGTAGAGATGCACTCAATAATATTTGATGGGAACTAATATGGTTGCGAACTGTGAAGTTTGAATGGAGGATTGCATATCAAATAGCCTTTGGTGATATCGAGACAAGAGAAAGGTTTCGGTCAAAAGAGCTTAAGGTTAAAACTATTTCAAATCACATTTTACCACACCAACCATATAGATCTTAGCTCTGAGCTAAGTTAGTAGGTTTAGCAGATCTCAAGGACATGAAAGTAGAAAGAAGAGGTAAAAAACATGAATTATGACGATACTTAGTTGTGTTGAGCCTATATTTACCATCCTCAGATGGTAAGGACTGTACTTTTCACTTACTGGTGCTTGAAAAATAGCTTTCCAAATATAATTCAATCACTTTTTCACGAAAACGCATTCAATCTCCTCCCTGTCTCTACCTTCTTCATTACCAACCCATATCCACCGCTGAGTCGATTCGCGACCTGGTAGTTTTAGGTGATTGAGAGCTAAACTTTCTCACACTTATTGACGAGATTACTCTTAAACGAACTCTGGAGTAGGCTTTGTGAAACAAGGGTCCGAATAATTCTTTAACCCTGGCTGACCCGATCCCATTACATAGCCCATGTTCGCCCCCTTCTTCAATACGCCTGTCAAGTATGGTCCCTTATCAACAAATTCATATACCTATCCAGAATCGAGACCATTCAACATCGTTTCCTACGTTTCGCCCTTCGTGGTCTGCCTTGGAATATCGCTTTGATTCTACCTCCATATCGAGACCGACTTCTATTAATTGAATATTCTGGAAGAACTAAGAGTGTTAAGCGAAATTCATTTAATTTGTTGGCTGCACAACTCCCTACAATTCAATCTTCTTCAACACTTATTTCCGTAGTCTTAGAAATCCTCGTCTCCTCTATCTGCCCATCCACCGTGCCTCTTATGGTTCTACGGAACCTTTAATTCACAGGCTTCGAAGGATTAATTGTAACATTAACTCTTTCGACTTCAACCTGAATTCACTCCGCCTTAATCATCTTACCAATTTGCTCCAAACCTATAGTATTACATAATAAGGTTAGATTAAGAATCAGCTTGTATTAAGCCTAATTGTGGAGTATCGCATGTCAAAACAACATTTACTGTGCCTCCTACACCCCCCAAACATAGTCAGGAACCTCATAAAAGTCCCATTTCAAACCATTGTTAAACTCAGTCACCTACGGAGCCTTCGTTAAACGATGGTCCTGCCAGAATGGTCATAGGTATGCTTTCTGCAATTTAGAAAACCCAACAGTTCCGCAAAAAACTTTAAGCATTAGAGATGCTTCTGTGCCTAGAATTAAGAAATCTTATAGACCCAACATGAAGCCATAGATGTCAAATCAGTTGAGAAAGATCTTCACGAAGGGACCAGAACATTTGATATATCAGTGTGCTTTTACTGTAAATACCCTCTACTTCTGGCGACAACATGCAAACAGGAAGTTGTAAGTCCGTAGGTTTAGTTTCTCTTCGATCACTTGGCCTCTAATATATTTATTTAAATTCCGCCAGGTGGTCAAATATTGAAGTCCGAGATTCTATAACCGCATTTATCTAATAAAAATACACTACACCTCTTAACTGGAATCCTAGTGTTTATGTTCATCTTCCGAGTGCATTGGATGACAGTGTGAAGTGGCAAACTCACTTTCTTTGCGAACAACCTAAGGTTGATTGTCATCGAGAACCTCAACCAATATGTTTATTAAAATATTTACTTATATTCATAAATTAAACTCAAAATTTCATAAAATTAATTTTTGTGATAAAACAGATATGTATGTACCTAATATTATATAGTTTTGTATTTGATTAGAAAGATTAATTAAGTTATGTTGTTTAGCAATAAAAAAATTAATTTAATTTAACTGCAATAAATAAATGTTTTCTTACAACAAAAAATGAGAAATTGAATTGTATTTTTTTAAGTTGTTTTATTGGCTGATATGGAGAAAATTATTATGGGCTTTTCAGATTCTTTTCGATTCCTAAAAAGAAAAGAAAAAGCGAGTCCTAGAAAGTCTGGAAATTCGCAATCGAAATTTTTACCAAAATGACGTACCAATAAAAAGTCCATCACCAGGCGAGCATTTGGAAACAGTATGCATTCAATTTTTATATATTTTTGTTTTGGCAAATTGCAAAAAACTCCGCCTTAAAGTAACTCCAAAAACCGGTTTCATTTTTCAGAGATCATGGAGAAACTCAAAAAGAAATGTAAGTGTATTGTGATCTTTCGTTCTCTTTTTTACTTGATTACTTGAGCTACTTTGGTGTCTGGTCTGAGTGTGTATGTAAGAAGCTTGCGAAATATGAAAATTAAAGCAAACGCAGGAGAACCCTCTAACTTCTCATGCTCGCCTGGTAATTAGATTTTATTTCTTGGTAGAAGACGAACAAACCGAACAGACAAAAATTCAAAATTACCAAAAGAAAAATAATTCTCAAAATGGTGTAAGTAAGGACATCTAGTGGTTGACCAGTGAACCCTCAAAAATTCAGTTAAAATTCAAATAATTTAAAAGTGAAACACCAGGCGAGCATGCGCCAGAAGTAGGGATTCAACTATCGTATATTCTTTCTTGAATATTGATAATCTTTTGCTCCGCCTTAAACTCGCCTCCATGGAGAAATAAAGAACTTTAAAGTAAACATGTGAAAGAAAGACAAAATGTATGACCCTTTCTTTTTCAACTACATACATCGTTTTTTTGTTTCCTTTTACTCCGCACTCATGCTAGTATTGCTAGTATGCGCAATCCATTGATTGCGCAAGCAAACTGAGTGGTATTGGTGTTGACTATTTATGAATTGGTTTTATTTTTCAGTGATCATGGAGAAAGAACTTAAAGAAATGTTAGTGTTTATTTTTCTTTCGTTTCCATACTTTTCTCCAACAGGCTGGTTATGCGATTCTTTATACCACTTATGCCTGCGCATGCACAATACAATGACTGCGCAAACTGAGTGTGTATGATGACTTTTTTTTTAATAGGTTTTGTCGCTTGAGAGGGGGTATCACTTTCTTTAATGCTAAAGCCGTATTGAGTAGAGTTGGAAGGGGGAATGTAGCGAAATTCAAAAATAAAGCAAACGCCGTAGAACCCTTTAACTTCGCATGCTCGCCTGGTAATAAGATTTTATTTCTTGGTATCAAACGACGAAATAAAAATTTTAAATGCAATTAAGAAAAGAAAATAATTCTCAAAATGGTGTAACTAAGGGCATCTAGTGGTTGACGCTTGAACCTTTGAAATTTCAGTTAAATTTAAAAAAATATGACGAAATTTAAAAGTGAATCACCAGGCGAGCATGCAGAAGAAGTAGGGATTCAATGATCGTGTATTCGCGCTTTTGAATATTGACGATCTCTTGCTCCGCTTTTAACTCACCGCATGGTGAAATAAAAAACATTGAAGTGAACATGTGAAAGAAGGACAAAATGTACGACCCCTTCTTTTTCAACTACATACATCGTTGGTGTTGAGTGTGCACGGATTGGTTTTATTTTTCGGTGATCATGGAGAAGGAACTTTAAGAAAAGTTAGTGTTTATTGTTCTTTCGTTTCCATACTTTTCTACATCAGGCTATGTGACTCTTTACTCCACTAATGCATGCGAATGCTCAACACAATGATTGCGCAAACTGAGTGTGTATAGTATTGATTTTTTCTTAATAAGTATTGTTGCTTCAGAGGGAGTCTCACTTTCTTTAATGTAAGAATAAAGCCGTATTGAGCAGTGTAGGAAGGGGGAACATTGCGAAATTCAAAAATAACACAAACACATAAGAACCCTGCTAGATTCGCATGCTCGCCTGGTAACTAATAAAATTTTATTTCAAGACGTCACCAGGCGAGCATGCGGAAGAAGTAGGCATTCAATAATCGAATATTCTTGCTTTTGCTCCGCCTTTAACTAATCGCATGGAGAAATAAAGCACTTTAAAATGAACATGTGAAATAAGGACAAAATGTATGACCCTTTCTTTTCTATTGTATTTCCACTCTAAAAACAAAACCATTAAGAAGTAGATCCCTGGCTAGCATGCGGAAGCAAAGGGGGTATACTAATCTTAGATAATTTTTGCTTTGGCCTATTGAAGACGTTCGTTGTGAGCTCCACCTTTAACCGATCATGAGAAAGCAGTATGAAAAAAGAACAACAACAACACTCACCCCATTTAATTGAATTGTCACTCTCTCAAAAAAAATAAATCCTAGCTACCAGGTTAGCATGCGGACGAAGTAGGTATACTTAATATTTTAGTCTCCCAAGCTTACTACTACACTCAAATTAATACAGCTTATTCTCGCATTCGACAAAGTGAGGATCCGCCTTCAAAAATTTAAAAATTAAGCTTGTGTTAGACCTAGTCGTCATCGTCTTTTATTTTCTCCTTCTCGTCGAACTTTTGTAAAAATAAAATACACGACGGGGTCGCACGAACTTGCTCAAAAATTAATTGTATTATAGAAAAAATGCTCGTAAGCATAAAATTCATTTTTTAAATTACTAAAACAATTCCTTTTGAATTTAGAGTTGAAACAGGATAACATGTGATTCAAGCAAATAAGTCAAACTCGTTGTAGTGGTTTTTTAAAAAAAATTAGCTTTTATACAGGGTGTCCCTTAATTCGTGGATAGTATTTTAGGGCGTGGTTCTTGGTTATATTCTAAGACAAAAATAGCGTTGAACAGTAATGTTTATATCATATATCGGGGATTTAAGAAAAGGCCTATTTTGGTGTACCCTGACTCATGTTAACGGTAATTGCGCTGCAAGTATTAATGATAGAAACTTTATTTAGGCATTAATTTTTAGAAAATATACCAGCCTTTCTAATTGCGTCTAAATAAATGTTTTATTTAGTCTCGGTTTTCAGATATCCAATTTCTAGCAAGTTCCATTTTTCCTGCCCATGCTCATGAAAATAGGTAATAAACATTCCGTTTTATTATATTTTTTGAATGAACGTAACAATAATAAAAATAAAAGTCGACGATAAGTTTGCCGAAAAACCCATAGATTTTATGATACTTTGGAAGACCTGAGATATGTAAAATTTCAAAAAAAATGTTTTTTTTTGGCTTAAACTCCAAAGGATCTATGAATAAGAAATTATTTTGCGTGGGTTTAGATATTTTTCATTTTATGTGCGAAGTAAACAAATTATAACAGGAGTTCAAAGAGTCTCCATTGGCTGGGACATCCTGTATAAAAGCTCATTTTTTTAAGAAACCACTACAACGAGTTTGACTTATTTGCTTGAATCACATGGTATCCTGTTTCAACTCTAAATGCAAAAGGAGTTGTTTTAGTCATTTAAAAAATGAATTTTATGCTTATGAGCATTTTTTCTATAATACAATTAATTTTTGAGCAAGTTCGTGCGACCCCGTCGTGCATTTTATTTTTACAAAAGTTCGACGAGAAGGAGAAAATAAAAGACGATGACGACTAGGTCTAACACAAGCTTAATTTTTAAATTTTTGAAGGCGGATCCTCACTTTGTCGAGTGCGAGAATAAGCTGTATTAATTTGAGTGTAGTAGTAAGCTTGGGAGACTAAAATATTAAGTATACCTACTTCGTCCGCATGCTAACCTGGTAGCTAGGATTTATTTTTTTTGGTAGAGTGACAATTCAATTAAATGGGGTGAGTGTTGTTGTTGTTCTTTTTTCATACTGCTTTCTCATGATCGGTTAAAGGTGGATCTCACAACAAACGTCTTCAATAGGCCAAAGCAAAAATTATCTAAGATTAGTATACCCCCTTTGCTACCGCATGCTAGACAGGGATCTACTTCTTAATGGTTTTGTTTTTAGAGTGGAAATACAATAGAAAAGAAAGGGTCATACATTTTGTCCTTATTTCACATGTTCACTTTAAAGTGCTTTATTTCTCCATGCGATTAGTTAAAGGCGGAGCAAAAGCAAGAATATTCGATTATTGAATGCCTACTTCTTCCGCATGCTCGCCTGGTGACGTCTTGAAATAAAATCTTATTAGTTACCAGGCGAGCATGCGAATCTAGCAGGGTTCTTATGTGTTTGTTTTATTTTTGAATTTCGCAATGTTCCCCCTTCCTACACTGCACAATACGGATTTATTCTTACTTTAAAGAAAGTGAGACTCCCTCTGAAGCAACAATACTTATTAAGAAAAAATCAATACTATACACACTCAGTTTGCGCAATCATTGTGTTGAGCATTCGCATGCATTAGTGGAGTAAAGAGTCACATAGCCTGATGTAGAAAAGTATGGAAACGAAAGAACAATAAACACTAACTTTTCTTAAAGTTCCTTCTCCATGATCACCGAAAAATAAAACCAATCCGTGCACACTCAACACCAACGATGTATGTAGTTGAAAAAGAAGGGGTCGTACATTTTGTCCTTCTTTCACATGTTCACTTCAATGTTTTTTATTTCACCATGCGGTGAGTTAAAGGCGGAGCAAGAGATCGTCAATATTCAAAAGCAAGAATACACGATCATTGAATCCCTACTTCTTCTGCATGCTCGCCTGGTGATTCACTTTTAAATTTCGTCATATTTTTTGAAATTTAACTGATATTTCAAAGGTTCAAGCGTCAACCACTAGATGCCCTTAGTTACACCATTTTGAGAATTATTTTCTTTTCTTAATTTTGCATTTAAAATTTTTATTTCGTCGTTTGATACCAAGAAATAAAATCTTATTACCAGGCGAGCATGCGAAGTTAAAGGGTTCTACGGCGTTTGCTTTATTTTTGAATTTCGCTACATTCCCCCTTCCAACTCTACTCAATACGGCTTTAGCATTAAAGAAAGTGATACCCCCTCTCAAGCGACAAAACCTATTAAAAAAAAAGTCATCATACACACTCAGTTTGCGCAGTCATTGTATTGTGCATGCGCAGGCATAAGTGGTGTAAAGAATCGCATAACCAACCTGTTGGAGAAAAGTATGGAAACGAAAGAAAAATAAACACTAACATTTCTTTAAGTTCTTTCTCCATGATCACTGAAAAATAAAACCAATTCATACATAGTCAACACCAATGCCACTCAGTTTGCTTGCGCAATCAATGGATTGCGCATACTAGCATGAGTGCGGAGTAAATGGAAACAAAAAAACGATGTATGTAGTTGAAAAAGAAAGGGTCATACATTTTGTCTTTCTTTCACATGTTTACTTTAAAGTTCTTTATTTCTCCATGAGGCGAGTTTAAGGCGGAGCAAAAGAATATATTCAAGAAAGAATATACGATAGTTGAATCCCTACTGCTGCCCCATGCTCGCCTGGTGTTTCACTTTTAAATTATTTGAATTTTAACTGAATTTTTGAGGGTTCACTGGTCAACCACTAGATGTCCTTACTTACACCATTTTGAGAATTATTTTTCTTTTGGTAATTTTGAATTGTCTGTTCGGTTTGTTCGTCTTCTACCAAGAAATAAAATCTAATTACCAGGCGAGCATGAGAAGTTAGAGGGTTCTCCTGCGTTTGCTTTAATTTTCATATTTCGCAAGCTTCTTACATACACACTCAGACCAGACACCAATGTAGTTCAAGTAAGCAAGTAAGAAAGAGAACGGAAGATCACAATATACTTACATTTCTTCTTGAGTTTCTCCATGATCACTGAAAAATGAAATCGGTTTTTGCAGTTACTTAAAGGCGGAGCTTTTTGCAATTTCCCAAAACAAAAATATATAAAAATTGAATGCATACTGCTTCCGCATGCTCGCCTGTTAATGGCTTTTTATTGGTAGGTACGTCATTTTGCTAAAAATTTCGATTGCCAACACAGATTCCTAGGTCTCGCGCTTTTTCTTTTCTTTTTAGAATCGAAAAGAATCTGAAAAGCCCACAAAAATTTTCTCGATATCAGCCAATAAAACAACTTAAAAAAAACACAATTCAATTTTCATTTTTGGTTGTAAGAAAACATTTATTTTTTTTTTCAATTAAATTAAATTAAATTAAATTTTTTTTTATTGTTAAACAACATAACTTAATTTATCTTTCTTATCAAATACAAAACTACATAATATTATCTGTTTTATCACAAAATTAAATTTTCTGAAATTTTATGTTCAATTAATACATACATATCTACCTACCTACATATTTTAATAAACATTAATATTGGTTGAGGTTCTGCATGCGATGAATCTGGGGTGTTCGCAAAGAAAGTGAGTTAAGTCCTGTTTCGCCACTTCACACTGACATCAAATGCACCAGGAAAAATGAACTAAAAAAGGATTCCAGTTAAGGGGAATAATTGTGACTTGTATTTGTATTAGATAAATGCGGTTATAGAATCTCGGACTTCAATATTTGACCACCTGGAGACATACAAAATAAATATATTGAAGGCCAACTGTTTGGACAGAAAATAAACCTAGTGACTTACAACTTCCTGTGTGCATGTTGTCGCCAGAAGTAGGGGTATCTACAGTAAAAGTACACTGATATCTCAAATGTTCTGGTCCCTTCGTGAAGATCTTTCTCAACTCATTTGACATCCATGGCTTCTGGTTGGGTCTATAAGATCTCTTCATTCTAGGCAGACAAGCATCTCTAATGCTAAAAGGTTTTGCGGAACTGTTGGGTTTTCTAACTTGCAGAAAGAATATGACCAATCTGGCAGGAACTCTCCAACTGGAAAAAATAAATATATTTAGAACTTTGGAGAAAAAATTGTAATAATTCAGTTAGTAAATTAGTAGTTAGAAGGCGGAACAGATGTCAATCCAGGTTTTATCTGGGCCCTTAGGGAGTCTTGAAACGGTCTAGAATTTTAGACTAGTTCCACACTTATTCAGTTCTGTTCTTTTCGGTAAAATCTAGTTGCGTTCGATTAGTGTGAACAGTCAGTTGGGTTGTCTATAAATATTAATTTTAATTACTCTCCACCACGCATTGCAAATAAAAAAGGAATTCCGCTGCCACAGCAACACCGCCCTCTTCCATCATCATAATCATCATCATCTAAGAATATTAAGCTGTAACTACATCACGTCCTTAACGTCTTCTTTTCGTCATTTCTTTCCGTTCGTCGCAGGATGCCACTCTATCGTCAGCATAATAATCATTGCTACATCCAACCTATCTGGCAGCGTCCATTCTATTTTGCGGTTCCATATAGTTTAGTTCCTCAAAACACGAACTGATGACATTATAAATAATGAGGGACATGCACGTAAAATTAAAGACCGCTGCGCCGCACCACCAACACTGTTCGCCGAGTTGTCCACAGACAGCCCCATCAACAGACAGACGTTACCAATAGAGAGATCCACAACATACAGCAGGAGCACATCATCATGTATCATGTTTTCGCTGTAGCTGGAGCTGAATCTTTCCCATGTTTCATTTGGTCTCTCTGCCTTAAGGTGCAACATTACCCACCCTTATTCTTCATTTGACCAATTCATCCCAACACCAATAATTCTACTCGACAGACAGAAAACCGAAACAGATAAACCCACAGATGGACACATGACCGATGGCATCAGGGCCAAAGCTCAGAGTGGATGTGCCACAATATCATCCTCTTCTTCGTACATAGTCTAAGCAGAGAGGGACAAGGGCAGGGTGATAGAGAGAAAAATGTGCCATCATCATTATGGGGCATCTAATTATAACTTAAAGAAACGAATAGCTACCAATTATTTACTGCAGATACACAACCAAGGAGCGCTGATGAAGGTGTATGAGAGTAGTGAATACGGAGCATCTACCACCACCCGGGTCTCTGTGATGAGCTATAATTCCGATCCAATCTGCGACCCTGAACTGACTGCTTAATTAAACGCTGACCAAAGAGAATAGAAAATCGTGAAGAAGAACGAAAGTTTTTCGGTCACAATTTTTCTATTCCAAGTCGAAGTTAAGGTTCGAAGAGGCAAGACAGAGAGAGAGGGGGAGGTAGACAGAGTAGCAAAGGATGCTTGCCCCGTTCAACTTTACACAGACGTGATTAAGGACAACACAATCTTCAATTGAATGACTTGTCTCGTCTCTCGGTTCGAGTTATAATGATGTTCAAAAGCTCATAGTTAGGACTATAGGAGACGACACAGGTATATGGTATGGGGAATGGAGAGGAGAACAAAGGAATTTTCATTAATTCTTTTCGAAGCTTGCAAAGTGAATTTTTGTTTTAATATTTTAAAAACTATCTGGATGAGGCAATGAGCCACGCCTTTATTTGACAATTGAAAGAAAAAAGCTTTAAAAATTGGACTTTATTTTTAATCATTTAATTGAATTGATCCTTCGAAGAGGCTTGGGGTCAGTCAATAAGAGCTGTTTCTCAAGCCTCAGTGAGGTGTATGAGACGCTAAAAATTAAAAGACAAATGTGCCTAAAAAGGATATTAGATTAATCCATAAGATCAGTCATAAATTTGAAATAACTTCTTGAAAATAAAACTTGGAGAGCCCTGTGAGAGTACACCTATGCTCACCCATAGAGGTTAGGTCCGACCAATTTATGTATATCTGCCAAGAAGGAAATATTACTTGAATATCACTTTTGTAGACTTGATTCAATCAATGTCGCCCTGAGTTTAAATCAATTATTCAAAGTGCTCCAATAAACATTATACAATAAAATGACAAGAATTTGGCACTATTTTCCTACCAATTCACAATACCAAAAATAAAAATTACTTAAAACAAAGAAAAATTATATGCCAAAAAATAAAACAAAAAAAAACTTTAATCCACTGAAACTATTTATCACCGTGTCGCCGCATTTCGGATATAAATAACGAGACACAAATTGAATCTCGTCCTGTGACAGCAATAAATTCGATTCTGCATTCTGATTCCTTTTTTTGAGTCATAATTTTTTTTTGGCCAAAAACGGATACAGAACCGGCAATAAACACAACTCACTCAATAAAAAAAAACAAACAAAATAACATCACAACATTGGAGAAATACTAGCGTAAATGCATTTATTTAATAAATTTATTTGCCTTCAGAAATGATTCACGTGTGGTGTTGTGTTGTAAGAGAGGGCCTTGCGTATAGGGAGAATTTTTCACGAAAACCTGGCAATCACCTTTAGGATCAGCATCAAAAAACAAGACCGTCGTCATACACTCACTCAACTATACACCAAACTCCCTCTGATTGACAAAAAACGGATGAGAAAAGATGCAACAAATGTTCGCTTGCCAGAGATACATTTGTATCTTTCACAAGGATCCGTCAATTTTCGCTAATAAATTGCCATAAGTTCGAGATATATGCGGCCGTTTTATGATTTAACGCTTTGGAAAAACCTTGATATCAGATTTCAGTTTGATATTGGACTTTAATATTTATTTGAACATCATGAGGTGTATGGGTATAGTGGGACAGTGCCATATTCACACAGTGGATCCAAATGGTGGACAAAGGTAATTTTTCGAAATTTCACTTTTTTGGGAATTTTTTTAAGAAGAAGAATAAGCCTGAGATGAAGTCCTCTAAAATCAGACTATTTCACTACGGTTTTTTTTAACCGATTACGAAAAAGTGCATGAAACAGTCGCATGAGCTCAATCTTAAAAGTTTCCAAAATTTCCAAGGGACCTGATTTCCTTCAACAAGTTTTAATCATTAAAGTTCTCGAGATATTTTTTTTGAACGATTGAAGAACCCCTTACGAGTATTTCAGCATATTAACATTTCATACGAAATAATTGCTCCACAAAAATTGGTAAGGCTATCTGAGGGACCTAATACTCGCTTCCAAAACCTATTTTAAATTATTCCCATCTTTTGATTCCATTTGGAAAGATTCTTATTTGAAAATTTTGACTTTCCATATTAAATACATATGACAATCGGGCTGAAATTTAGTTACTTAAAGATTTCTTGTAGACGATAGAAAGGATTGAAAAAATCAAAATTTAACTTTGAAGCGAAAATTTAGTACTTTCTGATATCTAGCCAAATTATAGTGGAACAGAGGATATCTGGAAAACCTGAGATCATAGAGCAAATTTGAGGTCGGATTGTAATTCAAGGCATTCAAATCCTAATTTCTGTAGACTGTAGCAAATATTGTGTTGAACATTGGTATTTAAGCAATTTCTAAAGTAAATTTAAGGCAGAAACCCACCCACTCTTGCATACCTTAGAAGTAGGATCACTTGTTGAATATTGAACCAAGTTTTTTTTTTCTCAAAACCTTATAGTTTTAAGGAAATATTTTAAGCAAACACAGTGTTTTTTTTTACTGTAGTACCCTTTGGCACTATGGTTAGGGTGTTGAACTGTAACACCATACAGAAGGCCCTGGATTCGATTCTCAGCCGCTGCATATATGTTTTTCAGCAACAAATTGTCCCCGAGTATCACTTGTCATGAAAAGATCTGCTCATCTTAGCCGTTCGAACTTGGTAGATAATTTTAGGCCCCTGCCTTCTGCTTACAAGCACTCAAAAATATTTGAGAGTTTTAAGTCACTAGGTTTCAGCTGTCTCCGAACTGTAATGGCCACTAATTTATTTTCAATCTTGTACAGTGATCCATCATATTAAACTAATTTCAGTTTGCGAGTTGTCAATATGAATGGCGGGGCCTATAATTGTTGTGCCGAGTTCGAGCTGAAAAAATCCATGAAGTAGGCAAATTTTATGAAAAATCGAGTCGCTTAAACTAGACTATAGCCAAACAGCAAATTTAGCAAATTAGTTCAACCTAACCGCAAATAGATTTAACACAATTGCAAACCGATTTAAACTATTGGCAAATCAGTTTTAACTATAAGGAATTTAAATTGCTTTGCTAATAGTTTAAATGTATGTATTTGCGTGGGGGTTAAAAATAATACGCCTTATATTCATCAATAGTTATGAAAAAACAAGTTCTACTAATATTTTTATAAATTTGAGTCCATCTCTCTATATAACTGGAACCACTGTGCAATGATGGAAGAACCCGATCGGGACAAGTTTCATCATAAATTGGGTATAAATTAATTGTGGAAGTTTGGTTGGCTAAAAGGATGTACAAAAATTATTATATCTCTCCATCTTTTGATGACAGAAGAACTTTCAGAAAAGTGATATGTATGTCAATTTACGTGTATCTTTTATAGGTCTTTAAATCAAATTGAGTTGTGCCAGATTTGGCTAAGTAAATCTTTTTAATTTGCGTGATAATTTAAATCTTATTCGGTTTGTATGTACCCCTTGTTTTCTGATCCCAAAAAGCAACAACCACTAAATTTATATGCCAAGGCTTTTAATATTTATTTGTTCATTAATTTGATGTTCTTTGTGATAAAATATAAAAATAAATAATTCAACTTTTCACGCCTATTTTATTTTTTGATATTTCAAAACTACTCACAAACCACAATTTTATCCACCCCCTACCGATCTCACTCTAAATCACTTCATAATTCAAAAAAAAAAATCCAAAATCGTTCATAATTCACAAAAAAAAAAAATAAAAAAAAAAAAAAACAATTCCTTTCAAAACAATCAACTTACACGTTAGTTAAATTGAAATATATTATAATTTTCGAAAAACCCCAACTGTTTCAAATCATCCAGCAGCATCTTGCACTTTTCTGATTTCAAAAACAAAAACACTCTACGGTCCTAGGCATCATCATAATCATCATCATACATCCGAAAAACTATTCTTCAACAAAACCAAAAAAAAAAAAAACACACGGAAATTATTGTTAATTTTTCGAAATTTATTTTCTACCCCCTCGTGATAATTTTGGTATTTCCAAAACACACACTCCGGGTTGGTAAAGTGAAAATAAACAAATCATCCATCAACCACCACCAACCGATAGACATGTTGCAATAGAAATCCAAACATGATCGTCAAAACGATGATGCTCCCTGGTGGCAAGATCGGCAGTTCTAGCGATGTTTTTTTTTGTTTTTCGTTTTGGTTGAATGATTTTGGAGAAATTATTATTCTAAGGCAAACTGCAACAACTTTCCTCATCCATTGGCACCTGCTGGATGATGGCAAATCTTGAGTAGAGTAACCCATCATCATCATCATGGATCGTATGAGAGGGAAGTTTAGAGATCTTCTTAATTGAATGATCATAATGCTGATTGAGATATCAAGACTTGGTATTTTGTTGGGAAGTTTTTTTCAGGTCCGTCGTGGGAGGGGGTGGATAAAGTTTCCATCTTAACAACAAATTAAAAAAATTAGTTGTTGACAGAAATTGCAAACGAATTTTAATAAATTTTGAATTTTTCGTAAAATTTTAAAAGAATTTACTAGTTTGCAAAAACCAAACTTTGCGAAACACAAGAAATTGCAGATAATAATATGCATTCCATATTGCGAAATAAAAACTGTGAAAAATTGAGCTGCAAAGCTTCGAGTGCGAAATCATGCTTTACTAACACTTCGAAAAAATTACGGAACTATCATGGCAAATGGATAAGATTGAAATAGCGAAATAGTGTTGTTTGCGAAACACAAATTGAAAAAAAAAATAAATAAGTATAATAAATAAGTATAAAGTAATGCCGCAGATTATACAAAATCTGAGAGTTGCGAGTTGGAACGTTGGCAGTATGACAGGTCGAAGCTTCGAGTTGGAAGAGAAGATGAAAAGAAGGCGAGTGGACATCTTATGTGTTCAAGAAACAAAATGGCGAAACACGGGAAACAGGGCCCGTTTCTTGGATACGAGAACAAAAAACTATAAGATGTTCTACTATGGAACGGAAAAGGGTAAAAACGGAATCGGAATCATCCTTGCAAAACATCTATTAGGCAGCGTATTGACCATTTCGAAATCCAGCGACCGTTTAATGTCCCTTAAATTGGTGATTAAAGGAAAGTTGTGGAATATTGTCACTGCATATGCTCCCTAAATTGGATGTGAGCAGGTGCAAAAAGATGCATTTTGGCTAGACTTTCACAATCTACTTAAGGACATCCCAAAGGAAGAGTTTTTGTTCGTGGGCGGAGATTTGAACGGACATGTCGGGAAGACAAACGAAGACTATGAAGATTGCCATGGAGGCCTCGGATACGGCACCAGGAACCCTCCTGGTGAAGACATCCTGAGCATGTGCAAAACATACGGTCTTATCGTACTAAATACCATGTTCGTCAAACAAAGCCGACACCTGGTCACTTACAGCAGTGGTGGAAATGAAACCCAGATTGATTACCATTTGGTATCTAGTTTCATGAAACCCCGGGTAAAAGATTGCAAAGTGATACTAGGAGAAGCGATCGCCCACCAACACCGTCTCCTACTGACAGAATTTTTTATGGAGACAGTGAACGACAACAAACATACAAAAACTTTTGGCAAGATCAAATGGTATAATCTGGATAAGGAAAAAGGCGAAGCTTTTATTTCGAATATGCAAAACGTTCTGTATAACAACACCGATATAGTTCGAAATGAAGAGAGTACAGCACAAAGTATGTGGGATCTCCTACAGAGAACTTGCAAAGAAAAAGCCAAAACACTGTTAGGGGTTTCAAAAGGACACAACCAACAAGGCAAAGAAACATGGTGGTGGAATGATGAAGCTAAATCAGTTATAAGTAAAAAGAAAATGGCTTTCAAGGCTTGGTCGAAGTGCCCCTCTAATGATACAGAGCAAAAGTCACGCCTCGAAGTGGAATATAGAAACTGCAAGAAAGAAGCGAAGAAGAAGTGCGCCCAAATTCAAGCAAAGAATACAGAAAACCTGGAGCTGGATGAAATTTCTACCCCGACAGCTGGTGCTATTCAAGAGCTACGGCAAAACACGAATAAGGGCGCAACTATCTTCAAAATAGCCGCTCAAAGAAGAAGAAATGCCCAGGAGATTTGTTCGCCAAAGTTCATTAACAATGCTCAAGGCCAACTACTTGTGGAAGACAACGAAATTCTTCACAGGTGGCGACAGTATTGTGACGGACTTCTAAACGAACAATTTCCAAGGCTATACTTTCCAATAGCTTCAACTAACTTAAGCGAAGTATCCGACGTCACAGTCGAAGAAGTTAGTGAGGCGGTAAAATACTCCAAAAAGGGAAAAGCTGTTGGCCCAGACGAAATACCCTCAGAGTTTTGGAAAAAGATGGGAGACATCGGGTTTAGATGGCTCATGATTCTTGTCTCCAAACTTATACGAGGTGATCGCATGCCTAATCAATGGAGGGAAAGTTACCTTCTTCCAATTTATAAAGGAAAGGGTGATACTCGAAGCTGTGATAATTACCGTTCGATTAAGCTGATGTCACACACCATGAAGATCGTTGAGCGAGTCTTGGGTAGCCGACTGCGAAAAATAATTAGGCTATCTGATGATCAGTGCGGGTTTGTCGGGGGTAAGTCAACCACGGATGCAATCCAGAGTATAAGAATAATTATGGAAAAACATCGGGATTCTTTGGAGGATTTGCATTCGTATTGGTTGATTTTGAAAAAGCATTCGATCGGCAACCACGGGATCTAATATGGGTGGCCCTCAGGCAACGAGGAGTTCCAGAAACCTATGTGCGGATAATTATGGACATGTATGATGGAGCAGTTACTAAAGTAAGATGCGCAGCTGGAGTCACCGAAGAATTCGAAATCACAGTAGGTGTACACCAGGGAAGTGTCTTGAGTCCCCTGCTCTTTATTACAGTTCTTGATTACCTGCTTGAAGGCAAAGTGACGGATCCAAAAGTGCATCAGTTATTCTTTGCTGACGATGGAGCCATCATAAGTGAAGACCCGATATCCCTACAACGAGCACTTGACGTATGGGTGGATGTTCTAGAAGGAAGTGGGTACCGCATAAGCGCGAAAAAGACAGAATACCTATGCTGCCCATTTTCTGATCCACACAGGCCTATTCCAGACATTTATTTAAATGGAGTAGTGCTTCCCAAGTGTGAAAAGTTTAAATATCTGGGGTCTATGATAAATAACGAAGCTACTTGTGATGACGATATCAATCATCGCGTAAGCGTAGGGTGGATGAAGTGGCGGGAAAATTCTGCTATCTTCTGTGACCGAAAAATGCCCCCTAAGCTGAAAGGAAAGCTCTACACTTCAGTTGTGCGTCCAGCACTCACATACGGTTCACAATGTTGGACAATGTACAAAAAGTATGAGAGTAAGCTAACGGCAGCTGAGATGAAGATGCTTCGTATGACAGCAGGAGTTACAAAGCTTGATCGAATTAGAAGTACGAAGATCCGAGGAAGCCTTCATGTTAAGAATACCATTTCCCAAAAAATTGGACACGACCGACTCAGTTGGTATTGCCATGTTCAAAGGAGAGATCCTGAGAACCCCGTCAAAAAGGCAATATCATACAACGTTCCAATTCGGAATAAAAAGAAAGGTAGGCCTAAACACTCCTGGTACAAACAAATGCAAAAACACCAGCATTCAGTTGGCCTCAGAAATGGAACAATACAAAACCGGGAGGCTTGCCGCCGATTTCTGAGGTCAACCCGGCGAACCCCACAGGCGGATCACTAGTGTGAAGCAGATACGTGGGAGAGTTATGATCCCCTCGACATCGAGATCATAACAGCGCCGAAGAAAAGGAAGAAGAAGAAGAAGAACATCCAAAATCTTAAATGCGAATCAGCTTTAAAGCAATATTTGAAATTGCGAAATGAAATATGCGAACTTATTCCTTGCAAAACAATATGACGCTGAAATGAATATTAGAAAAGAAGAAGAAAGAACCAAAATACGTTGGGACTATCTTTTAATTAATAGTACCCCTTCGCAAAATGGTTAGTGCCTAAGACTGTCATGCAGAAGGCCTGGGCTCGATTCCCAGCGGCAGAAAATATGTGTTTCCATTAGTGAACCACCTTTTGCGCAAGAAAAAATGCTTCTCATCTTGGCTGTTCGAAAACGCCCGAAAAGTCTATGTCCCTTTAATTCCGGCCGACAACAACTACTAGACCCTGGTTCTCGCAGAGTTCTGGCACCACCAAATGTAACTATTTTTAAGAGGTTTATTAGTGCCCACATGCAAATCTACTTCAATAAAATTCTCTTTAAGCATTTTTATAAGTTGTTCTAATAATTTCACTAAATGGCGCCCGGGACTGGATGCGAAAAATCACCACATTTTCTTCATTTCTTAGATTTTCTTTATAGAAGATGACTTTTTCTTTGACTACGGCCCTGTTTAATGGAATTTAAACAGATCATAGACACAAATGGCCCATAAAAAACAAAAACCACCCAATTGAGATGATGGCCCAATGAAGTGTTGTGTTTTGCTCGAACACACACATTTTTCGAAAAAGCAATTCTGTGCGCGCAAATCGAATATTGAGTCGTAAATGTGTTGCAGATCACGGCAGGCATATGTAAACATTCGAAAATAATAGATTTTCAAATAAACATCGATCTGCAGAAATCCACAATGTCTGGGGATATACTCGTACCTACTCATAGTGGAATAGAACAACGCCAGACTGAAAAGAAACTTTACAATACTTTCCTACATATTGCTGAATAATTGCTGCTGGCAATATTCCTTTTTCCTTGATGACAACTTGTTTTCCGAAGAATAGAAAGAATGTTAGTCGTGGTAAATTGGTAGTTTTGACGAATATCTTCACTTGACAATTGTTCTTGATGATATCAAAATTCGAAAATTAGTTTTTTCGTTAATTTTAATTTTTTTTTGAAATTCTTGTTCGAAAACATTTTCAAAAATTAAATGCATGGGAGTTGATTGATAGATGATTATGTGGGGAGCTATAACCCCAAAGAAAGCATGATGGTGATGGATTTATATATTTGTAGCAGACTGAGTGATAAATTGATTTAAGTAGCAATTGCTATGCACAGTTGGAGTTTGGCTAAATTTGTTTACTATGTTGGTCAATTAATTGGGGATAGTGTGTTAGTGTATTGAAGAATTTATAATTGATTTTTTTTAAAAAGAAATATTTTTAAGGTACTCATGGAATTTGCCCAAATTTTTTTTTCTAATTCCCAAAAACATTTTTCTTAATGGTTTTACTTCGAAACACACAACCTTGCGAAGTCTGTAAAAGTCCATCAATTTTTCATGAAAACTGTGGCACTCGAAAAATAGGATACACAGGGAGAAATGCACTATTGTTAGTTATATAATCGACATAATTATTTTATAAATTTTACTAAAACAATTAAATTAATAAAATTGGCAAGTAAATAACTTAACTTTCACTTCCGCCACTAGGGGGCACTCCTTGTCCTTAATAACAAACCATCAACTGACACTCTCTGATTAGTCAATACGGAGCTCTTCGTTTCACTGCTCGTTTATTTATCGACGAAAATCTCATGTCATTCATATATCACTCTCGCATAACAATTTATTAGATAAACAATCATCATTCAAATTGTCGAGACATTTGAGTGAACAAGTGTGGTGGACTGGTTGGTTGGTGGTAGAGCGTCGTCGTCGTCGCAATCGCAATAGCATTCGCGCCTAAAAATCGCAAGTAGTACGCTGCGCATCAGCTTATGAGATGTCTATCTCTCTACCCCCAGAGAAACTTTTTTTCCAGCCTTCTTCGTGTCCACCGGGATGGATGATCAGATAGTCAAAAGAGTGTAATGCCTGGTTATAACACGATTTATTTCAAGGCAAAGTCATCTTTTCATCGATTGGTTAAATTATTTGATAATTTTTACTGAAACAAAAACTTCATTAAATGGCGCCCGGGTGCGGAAATATTCAAAATGAATACGAAGAGTAAGTAATTTTAGATACTTTCGAGACTTTTCTTGGAAAAAAAAAATTATTTCGATATTTTAAATATGGTGAAAAAGAGCGTTTTGGTACATATAGATTCAAATATCTCGAAAACCTTAGAAGATGGAAAAAGTATTTATAAGAACAAAATCAAATTTAAGAGAGCAAAATCCTTCGGAAAAGATAGTTTGGTTAACAGGAAAAACATTGTTATAACCAGTTTAATCAGTATTGAGTTAAATGGCGCCCAAGCAAAGACACACAGAATTGGCATTGTTTTCTTTGTTTATCTAAGATTTAAGTGACTGTGAAATTAAAATATTCTACATTTTACCAGATACAAATTATAATAAGTACGTATTGAAAAATGTATGTTTTCAAGATTTAAAAAAAATCATTAGAATAATCCCCTTTTCGCAAGTTTTTCAGTGCATTTGTGCGAAGGGAAATTGATGAGCCCATGCAGTCGGTAAAAATCTGATAATTGAAGTTTAAAAACTTGTCAAACTTAAGTCTTTCGTGGAATTTTTAATTCCTTGAAACCAAAAAAAAACTTCAACAAATTAACAAGTTGCGATGTTCCCAACAATATTTTCGAAGGTTCTTGTTACAAAAATTAACAAAAAAAAATTATATTTAAAAAAGCGTCGCAGTAACCAGGCGTTAGAGTAAGTAGTTTTTGTGCCCAAATCATCATCTAGCTAACATGACCGACCCCAACAGACAGACTTCGTGAAGATAGAGAGTGATCGTTTGAATATGTTTTCACTAATCCCACAGATACTTTTTGCGCGCGCCGCGTATAAATGAAGTTGATAGATGTGATAAATACATCAAAGTGTCAAATTATGTATGTGCTGTTGTGTGGCTTGGAAGCAGCAAAGAGCTGAGTCCAATTGATGCCAATTACTGGCAAGATATTATGCAGAATGTTTTCTTAAAAATATGCAAGAAAAAAAAGTAAATTAAAAGCGAGGGAAAATATTTTTTTTAAAGGTCACAGGATGACATGATCCATGATGTTGGTTAGGAAAGCAGCAGATTTTCTGATGACGGATCATCGAAAAAATACATTTTGTATTAAAGTTATATTAATTATCCCATAGATACAACATGATTTTCCGATATTTAAATAAAAATGATACAACGATGGAAAGCAGTGCTGTCGAAATGTATTTTGGTTATACTCGTATAGTACAAACAATTTATGTTTTTCTAAGGTAGAATTTTAAACAAGTTTAAATACGATAGTCGCAGATTAGGCGAGTTTCAAATGCTCAAATGAAACTGGCCAAACAATTGAAGTTCTATCATAATTTCGTTTAAGAACCAAATAGTAAGATGAGAGGGATACTCTGGTTTTGCTGACATCAAGAAACAAGCTTAAGGATTCGAACACTCCGAGTACCGAAAGACAGAGGATAAAGCCACAAACAACATCAGAGTCAGAGACTTCTAGAAATTGATACAACAATATTGATATTTTTGCAGTTTTTCCTACAAGAATTCGAGTCGAGATTCTGCTTAATTAAGACTCTAGCTAATTCTTGAGTTAAAATTAAATTAAAACCTTAACATAAAATTGTCAAAGTACATTTATCTACGATGCTTAGAATCCAATACAGTATAGTAAGGCTATCATAAAAAAGCTCCCAAAAATACTAAAACTTTCTGTCTCCTCGATTACTGCAACGACATCCCAGATGGCAAATTCAAGTTTGGTAAGGATAAATGCTATAATATTGAGATATATCTACATTTTTATTTTGAAAACATTCCGAATCGACTTGGAATTCGTGACTTGAGTGGGTGAGTTTTTTATATTTTTTTGTGTTTGATTTTATTTCGATTTGATGGTACTTAAACTCAATCAGCCATTAATCAGATTTCTTCTTCACATGCTGATGGATTTATTAGGCATGTTTAATGTATATACGCATACGCGAACAGTCATCCACACAAACACAGTTAGCTTTTAACAATTTTGTTTTGAGTTTGATATTACTAGATATTAGGAAACAATTTTTGCGGTGACATTTTTTCTATGGTTTCTTCTGTTTTTTTTTTTGCAAATTTATTGCGAAATACTTGTTTGCACTGGTTGATAAAGAATATGCAATTTTTTCCCAGTACTTTTTTGATTTATTCAAATTGCTTAGATCGATGAATTTTTTTTTTAAAGACTTAGTAAAAAAATCAATTTTATTATATTATTGTGTGTGATGCATTTGACTGTATATTTGACACAAAAATTATTGCGCTGTGAATGTCATATGAAATATTCAAAAGCACATTCAATTGTTGAATTGTTTTGTTAACATTGAATCAAGGACATGGGACTCACTCAGTGGATTTATTTTGACTCAAGTTCATCCAGTTTTGTTCAGGAATAAAATGGTGTAAACGTAGCAGACTCACGATCACTTATATTTAATTGAACAAATTTGTGAAAATTCTTAAAATATCGAAATAAATTTTGTGATTTTTAAAAAATCTTAACTCACTTCGGAAAGACGGAGAGAGAGAGAGGCTGACAGACGTCAACATAAATCGGTTCAAAAAGAGTGAGAGTCCAATTCAAATGTGAATACCGTCAAAAGTTCTACTTTAATATAAGCAGAAAATATTTTCAGGAAGACGCCAGTTAAGTACCTTTCAAACAAAAAGGGCAGAAAATACTACAGTCTGCCAATTTGGAAAGGAGCTTATTTTTCCTATAGCAAAAATGTAGGGAAAATAATGTTTCTATATTCATAATTTCGAAACAGTATATTTCCATTTTTACTTGCATTTGTAAAAAAAAATCGAACTCATAATATTGATCAGACTTGACATTACGAACCTAGGAATGACGAAAAACAGAGTCCCACAACTCTGTCTATCTGTCTAACTACAACCTACAAGGGTCGGACGAGTTTCTTCGAATTTTGCAGACAGCATTTTCAAACTTTACTCCTGACATGTTTTTTTTTTTGATTTTTTTTTCAAGACCAAATACAACCTGCCATTGGCTTTTCGTTTGAGCTAGAAACATGGGGTCTGAACTAAATTCTAAATTATAAAATTACTAGTATAACCTGCCATACAATTTTTTTTCCCAGAATTTTAAAAAACTATTTTTTTTTTAAATAGTTCCACATATTTAAAAATAAAATGCACGGCTGGATCGCACAAACTTGCTCCTATGTAATTGACTAGGAATTTTAAAAACGAATGTTATTAAAGAAAACTGTTCATAAGGATACAATTTATTTTTTAAACTCTTTTAGTAGTAAGAGATAAAAACAGAATGCTATGCAAATATGAATTTATGCAAGAACAAAAATTATAAGTCGTTGTAGTGGTTCCTTAAAAAAAAAAAGATTTTATGCACAAAATTTTTAAAACATTTTTAAGAAAATATTTTGGTACGCCAACTTTAAGTTTTTATTATTGTACAAATAAGAGTTAAATTTCCAAGAAAAATTTTCCAAAAAAAAATGTTTTTTTTTTTAATTCAAAAAATATTTTTTTTTAAGTTTTGAAATGTTTTGTAATATCTTAATTTCAATTTTTTTTTATTAAATTAAAGATCATAAAAATAATAAAGTTGATTATTTGACCAATTTGTGGATTTAGTACTGCAAAGTGGAAATGTAGTTTTCCTTCGGCTTTTTTGGTCGCTGTAATTTTCGCAATGAAACAATCAAGTTACATTAGCTTTCCCAACGTTTCGGCAGGGGTTGCTGCCTTCTTCAGGGGTACTTTATTTACACAAAAAAATACAAAAAGTAATAACACAATTATGAATACTCACTTAAACAAAATAAGAAAATAGTCAAAACATTTATATTACGATAAAAAGTTAAATAAGCACTTCAAAGAATGAAGTTGAGTCTGTATGACTTGAACAAAGCACAAATTACATTTAGGAAGAAAGAAGAGATGTTTTGTGTGTCTTGTTTTCGATTCATGTTGTTTTTGTTGTTGAGAATGTGTAATGTTTCTAACGTGTATCGTTTTGAAACATGTTCTCCGTCTGTAGGATTTCAACGCCTTCAAAGTTCGGAGAATGATCGTTTTCAATACTGTGACTGGCCAAAGCTGTCGTTCTATTTTTAGTTAGTCGAATCTAATGGGGCTGTTTAAGCCATTAAGAAATTCAAATTATACTTATGAACATTTTTCTCTAATAACATTAAATTTTTAGAACTTCAAGTCTCTTAAACATAAGCGCAAGTTCGTGCGACCCAGTCGTGCATTTTAGTTGTCAGAATTTTGGAATACAAAAATTTCGAATACAGAATTATGGACTTATAAAATTTTGGAATAGAAAATTTTAAATAATTTTGGAATTTGGAATTTCAGAACAAAGAATTTTGGAGTCACATAATGAAACACAGAGTTTTTGAAGACAGAATTTTGAAAACCGAATTACTATAGGGCAAGTTTTGGTTTCGTAAGAAATCGAATTAGAGATTTTAGCCAAACCTAAATTTGCGATAGCAAAATGTGTTACATAATTCTGTGTGTTTGTATGTATGAAAGAATTTTCTTGAATCTTGGGGCTTGACGTTTTAAGGTGATGTTCAAGAGGCGAAATTGGCATTATTTTTTATGTTCAAGGATACCTTTGACAGACCGTTTATTATAAAGTTCAATCAGCTCAAAAACGTATCTCACATCTTAATAAAAAATAATTATGTTCAGTACTGTAGCTATGGGGTAGGTATCATACCAAAAATTATTAGGTATTAAATTAGAACCTTTTTTTGCATTTTAATACGGGTATCTCTATCATTATAATAATATTATAATATTGCACAATACTGCGTATAAAAATGTTTTACGAAATATTTGATAGAAATAAAAAATTTTATTGTATTGTATTGTAAAACAAACATTAACAATTTTTTATAAAATTCTAGTCTCGAAAACGGTTGGATGATTTTTTTGGAATTAATTCCTCAATGTGTTGAAAGTGGGATATCAACCTTTTTGTTCAAAAAATATCAAGGAAATTCTGTTTATAAATATCAGTTTTTAAGAAAACATCTTTAAAGATTTTTTGGCATAAATTCAAAAAATCGGACTGAGTTTTCTTTTGTTTGAATTCAAAACTATCAAAAATCTCGAAAGGGTGCCGTGAATTAGGCACTATGATCATGCGATTTTATCTGGCAAACTGCCAGCCAATTAAAGTTCAAAATTAACGCTGTTAACTCAGTTCCATTATTATTTTTATCATTTGCGAAATGCAAAAATCTAGTACACAACTTTGCAGCCAAAAAACTACCCCACCTCATCTTGCTCCGAAAAAGTATGGAAAATAGGAAAACTTGATATTATTTTGCAACGATACGAGTATCTCGAGTTTCCGATACAAACTCCTGATATATTTTTATCTTCCAACTTCGAAAAATATTTAAAAAAAAACTTTATTATAACTTATCTGTGCTTACGAAAAAAATGCCTGTCTTGCTATAGCCATTGATCAAGGGAACACAAATCAGCTCCAACCACACTTTCTTCATTCAAATATTAAATCACTTCTTCTGACGAACCCACATAAATCCGCACATTCCTGGACGGACATCGCGAATGCAGCAAACAAGGACATAATTTGCGTTTGTATTTTGTCATTTGAAAGGTAAATAATTCCCAAACCTTGAAAGATGTCCCCGCACATCAGACACAAGGACAATCCCAAGCGAGAAGCGAACAAGGACCATTGAATTCCTTGAGCCAAAAGAATTCCATTTCAGATATTGTTACCATTTGAATTCGATTGCCGGTAAAGTTCTTGACTCTGTGCAGCTCAAGCTCAAGAAACACACAAATGGTCGGTTGAGGAATTTCAATAGTTGACTCCAGGCTTCATCGACGCGATGTTCGGTTTTTTTTTTGTTTTATTTATTTTTAGTTTTTTTTTTTTGTTTTCTCGAGGCAGACATCTTTGAGATGGAGCACTTTGCTGATTTATCGCTCCATTGTCTTTCATTTTGGCATATATCTCCGATTTCGAGCTGCAATGTGAGATGCGACCTAAAGCAGGAGGAGCTGGCTGCCCAAAAGACAATCATGCAACCGACAAAATCGAATCCGATTGAAGAGCTGCTGTTGTGGAAGCACAAAACAATAACAACAAAAAACCGAACATTGGTCTTGTATACCTTATAATACGAACCTAGTCGTAGCCCAGTGGCTGATGGCGCACAGCGACTAAGGTTTAAGGTGGATATTGGAATTGCTTATGCTCCTCCTGGTTTTGTCGTTCCTTCATACCTATCGTCAAAAGAGTGCATAATGCGGGCCATGTTTGTTTTAAGCGGAGCCTAAACAGATAATGTGATGTGCGGTATTAAAGTGCGCGCGCACGATCTTTTTGTACTGCCAATATTGTCTAAGCGCGGCGCGGCGCGGTCTTCGAAACGAATTACATTATTCGATTTAAGAAAATGATGATGACAAAAGGGGATTTTGCGGAAAAATTATTGTGATATTTGCAAACTACAACTAGATATGTAAACTTACTTTACTTTAGGGCTTTAGTAGGTCTTTGAATGTTTTTTTTTGGCGTTTACAACCTTGCGAATACATTTACAAAAAATTACAGGAGTATTTCAAGCTGAATCGTTTTCTATGAAATGTGTTTTGCTCATTTCTTAGTGCGTCCATGTTTTTTATTGTCACTATGAATTGAAACCACTTATTTTGAAGAAGATTAATATTTTAACGAAACAACTTGTGTAGGTTGGGTTCTATGTTTCTATTAATAGGCTTCGGAAGCAAAAATACTCAACGACATGTAATGCAATTTAGAGATATTGCAATCGGCCACAGCAAAATTCCAGCATTTTATTTTATCATACTACCATGTTATTAGAGACATTCTATTAGAAGAAGAAAATGATGGTCTACATGTGGATGATTAGAGTGGCAACAGAAGTTCCTAGTGGACCAATTACGTGGGTAGACACAAAGTGTTCGAGTTTATTGGGAAAGAAGGTCATCAAGTCGAAATATCGAATTAAGTATCACCAAATAACAACTACTCACGTATTGTTGACGAAGGGCTAGAATACCATTTATTGTGGACGAAACCAACTACTTTGTTAAACAACCAATCTCAGCCAAAGGAGGTTAAAACATGGTCGGATGAACCATACGCTTCCAACAGATTCCGAAGAATTGAAAAAGTTCTTCGGATTGATGATGTGCATGGGACTGAGATCTCGTGAACGAATGGAAGATTACTGGGAAACCAAAGCAGTTTGTAACATGACGCTGTCTAGGTCAGTTATGCCCAGAAATCGTTTTCAGGCCGTGCTTCTTATGTTACATTTTGAAACCACCGAAACATGTAACCAAAGCTTCGAAAAACTGATTGATATTCTGCAGACTAATTTCAAAGCTCTTTTTTATCCAGGCAAAGATTTTGTTATTGACGAAACCCTTGTGTCATTGAGAGACCATCTTATCTTTTATATAGGCAGTGTTATCAAATAAAACTCACCGATATGGAGTGAAGCTATTTAAGCTCTGCTCCACTGATGAATATACTTGGGTACTACGGGTTTGCAACGGGTGAAAGAGAAATCGGGCTCGCCAAAAATTTGTGCACCGAACTTTGTCAAGGGCTTTTCAATGAAGGAATAAGTATTTATATTGACAACTGTTATATATATACCAGCTATGAGTTGGCTCAGTCCACTAACAGCCAAAAGCGAAATTTCCCAAAAGAAGTCCTTCTAACTAAACTAAAAAAAGATGAATTTTTTTCTTGAGAAGATAATGACGGAATCGTCGTTTTGAAGTTGAAAAATGCCAGGGATGTTCGAATGTTGTCAACCAAACGCGCTCCAGTTTTGTTGCCTTTGTTGAACAGACACATTCCATTAGATAGCGGCCAGCTTCCGCAACCTGTTATTGTAATGAAGCTTCAAGACCAAGAAGAAATACTCAACGGTTGACAACTAAGCCTAAATCAATTCTAGCCTACAATAAAGGCAAATCTGGAACTGATTTGTCAGACCAGATGGGCAACAACACTTAGAAAAGGTGTCAAGTGGTAGCGCAAACTAGGAATTGTTGCAGTCGTTAATACTTGAGTAAAATAAATAAATTTTTTGGTACAACAGCTCGAAGTGAACCAGGACCTAGTGACTTACAACTCTCAGATATTCATTCCTGTGTGCGTATTACCAGGAACGGAGAGGACCTACAATTTTCTGCCCATTTCCATGACAAGAGATATACTCTTTGAGGATTTGTCAATTCCTCGCAAGAGGCAGTACACATCTGAAAAAACTTTTTTGCAGCGGCTGAGAATCGAACTCGAGACCTACCGCATGACAGTCCAACAAGGGGTACTACTAATGCTTGAGTTTTATATAAAAATGTAAGACAGACCAAAATATGCATACGCAAATTTAGATAAAAGCTAGTAACTGAACTTCTCAATATTTGAACTCGACCAAAACAACTACGAGCCAGAAAAATAGGTTGAATGATTCTGGAATCGAAATTCGCAGAAAGTGTAGTATTTGTTACAGTCGGATCACTAAAGAAAAAGGTCGAGGTTGTGCTCGAAAAGAAACAAAACAAACATATGGTGTCTGTGAAGATTGTCCAGTTCTCTAATGTTTAAGGCTAATGTACAACTTAATTAAAACATTAAGGTAAAGTGTAGAGGATCTAAGACCGAACCTCTGGTTTTAAGACCAAGTCATCGCCGATGTCAGAGCGCTTGACCTAGATGACTGGAAGCATCATGCTCGAGATCACAGAGGATGGAAAGCTGTCATGTCTCAGGCAGAGACCCTTTATGAATTGGGAGTCAGTTAAGTAAGTAAGTAGAGGAGATGTAGATGCACCACATTGTTCTTGAAAGCTTGTGCATCACAATGAAGGTGTGATAAATGTAGAGGGCAAAGTATTTCACATGCTAATTATGCGGCTAAAGAGAGAACCTCTATACTTGACAATACGTCCCAGGTAAGTGTCAAGGATAGTTTTATGAGCATTCTCAGCTAGAGGAGTACTACGGCGGAATTGTTTGAGGGGAGGAATGCAACTGGCTCAAGGTTAATTCCCAAATACAGACAACACCGCTGTTTATTCGCTTACAGGGCTTCGGAGCGTTTGGAAGAAGACCTACATTTTGGCCAAGAAATCATCTTTATCAAAGAGGCACATTTTATTGATGAATGGCGGGACTTCGACCAATAATGACCCAAAACCTAATCCTACTCCAATAAAATATTCCCTTCAAATGTCACTAACTTGGCGACTTCAATAAGAAAAAAACCAAACCTTTACTGACAGACGCGAATAGCACACATTTCATACTCTAAATGGATACTCCTGCATACACATGTTGTGTATGTATATTGAGTGGAATACCCTTCTGACTTTTTGCGTTTTATGGGCCGATTGTTAAGAAGATGAACCAAGTCCTTACAACAATGCCAAAGGCACAACCACATATCTGTCGAGGATAGAAGAGATCAAGGAATGCGTGCATTATCCTTAAGCAATTCGCTTTAAACTTTTTTTTTTTTTTAAGAAGTCACATACATATTATAATGAAGCATTTTATTAAAATGAAACAAACACGCGACATTCATATGTTACCCATGTCGGCACTATACAACAGTTTATAACAAATAAACTGACAGACAGACATTTTGCTCGATTATAATATGTTTTATATATGGCACTACTGCCTACTCGCTTCTCAAAGTTCATGTAAAATAATAATGTGGACATGGACAGCCAGATGGGACTTGTGAAAGGACACACTGACATCCTTTTCTGCTTTTTAATTCAAACATCTTTCATGAGATATGTATGGATGTAGGTTGGGAGAAAATCCTTCACTTGATGAAATTTGAGTCAAAGGGATGAAAATGAAGTATCTTAGCCGAGCCATTGGATCAAATCTTTTATAGAAGCAATGTTAAAAAAAATTCTTTAACGAGTGGTAGATATCCGAAAAATCTCTGAAGATGCCAAGCAATGCTATCAAAACAAGACATATTTTTGAAGGACTATTGGGTAACAGGGATTATACATTGTCAAATTAAGTGAGGTTTGAGGCAAATGACTTCTCGACATTTGAAAACTTTTCTATGATAAAAGATGAGTTTAGGTATTTGCAATTTTCTTCTATCTCTGGTGTAAATCACAACATGTGGAACAGAACCTTTTGAAAGACCAATCGTAGCATAATATTTCATCTAACCTCTGGATACTGGTAAAGTCGATTTTGTGCTCACAGTAAATGGAGGACAAAGGTATATTAATTTTAAACTTATCTGCCAATTTTGGTATGACAGACGTGGCCAAAAGTTGACACTCACCATCACTCTTAAAATTTAAATCTACCTCAGTTATGGTGAAGAAACTATATTATCCAGTTAGCAGAACTTTAAAATTAGCCTTATAGACATACATATATAGGGCTTTCCAACAGGGTGATTGCGGCCATATTGTTGAATCTATATCTGCCAAATTGGCTGTCATTTATAAAGTCTGGTCTTTCCAAATCAACGGGGAAAGTTATACCGTTCAACAACATGTACAAATGATAAAATTGTTTCTACGAATGTGGGTCTTCTGTTCGAGCTACATTTCTTACACTTCGCCCATTTTACGGTCGCCAAATCATATTCAGCAAGGAGGACCTTTTCTCGATAAATGGGTTCGTCAACAAGTAAAATTGTCAAATTTGGGACGATCACAATTAATACGAAATTGGCACGCATGCACAGAATGTCACTGTATAGTGTGGATTTTGTGCTGCCGGCATCATCAGTACTTCTTTGAGATCGACGTTAGCCAGCCGATCATCGTCAACGGCAAGCGCTATTGGTGAATGGCAATCAATTTATTTTGACACGAATGGGTAATATGGACACCGATTACATCTGGTTTCAACAGCAAGGTACTACATGCCGCACAGCTCGTACTCAAACAGACATTTCGCACGATCGATTTCCGAACATGGTTACCTCACGCGGAGTCGAGGTGAATCTTGCCACAGGGATCGTGCCATTTGACCCTATTGAACTTTTTCCTGTGGGGCTTTCTTAATTCATGGGCTTATGTCAACAATGTCAACAAACAATGATATCTTACCCACAGTTTGTTCAATTCAAATTAAATAAATAAATTTGGTGGTGCAACAGCTCGAAGTGAACCAGGACCTAGTGACTTACAACTCTCAACCATTCTTGTGTGCGTGTTACCAGGAACGGAGGGGACCTACAATTTTCTGCCGATTCCGAACGGCTAATGAGCAGCACTTTCCATGACAAGAGATACTCTTGGAGGATTTGTCAATTCCTCGCAACAGGCAGTACACCCCTGAAAAACAACTTTCTTGCAGCGGCTGAGAATCGAACTCGAGACCTTCCGCATGATAGCCCAACGCACTAACCATTATGACAAGGGGTACTACTACAATTCAAATTAATAGAAAGTAAAAACCCTTTCAAAATAGACTCAGCGAAATTTTGTGGTACAATTATCTCATGCTATTTCGATAAATTTTTAGATCTTTGAAATAAATTTAGATAGAGAGCGGAATCCAAAATTGTTTTTGTCAGACGTGTTAAAAATTAAACCAGATCCATATAGATCTTTTATACTTATTGATAAATTTTCGATTTTAAGCAATTTTGTTGATAAATGGTATCTGTAACATAGATTTGCAAAATTCTCCTCTGGTAGGAAAATATGGTCACTCTGATTATCTTTAAAATGTATTATGAATAATAAAAAAAAGTTTTAAGAAAAAATTGTATTGGTACAAATATAGATTTATAGAATATGGTCACCAATTTAAATACGGTCACTCTGATTTTCTCAGTTTTTTTGAGACTTCTTATTCTTAATTTTTTTTTAAATAAAAGTTAATAAGTTTTATTATTATTAAAGAACATCATCAGACGAGGTATGGTCACTCTTATTTTTAAAGTCTATTTCAAATAATTGTCTTTCTGTCTTATTTTTAGTTAAAAATATTATAATTAGACTAGCGAAGCAAAAACATAAATTTCTAAGCTATCTTTAACTGAATAACTAACTACCTGTTCATTCTTGTTTTAAGAATTTTGGTTGATTTTTTTTTAATTTTCATTTATTTCTATTAATTTTTAACATTTTTTTTCTGATTTAGAATTATGTTTATGCAGTATGGTCATCGGATGGAATTTTATCATTCTGATAACCTTAAACCTTTCCATAAAATATGGCTGACATATTTTTACCAATATTATTTGATAAACATTAAATTTTAAAAGCGTCTATTCAAGAAAGTTAAAAAGTTTTTTTTTTTTTATTTTATATTGGAAGAAATATGGTTACCCTATTTCTTCTCAATTCGTTATTTCAAATATTTCTGAGATAAGATTTTAGTGATGCTTTTTTATATTTCACCCGAAACACTTCTATTTACAAGAAAGTCAAAAATATTTTTCTAAAATATGGTCACCAGAAAAAAATTGGTCACCCTAATTCTAATGTATTCTAATTATTTATTAATTTTGTCTAATGTTTGTTTGTTTTAAATTTTATTTCAAACCAATTTATTGTTCAAACGCCCTTAAGGATCAATCAACAAAATCCTCAGAAATAGTAACAGTCCGATATTTTAAACCAATAATAATTTTAAGATATCTCTTTTTACTTGTCTTATATTCCATTCGAAAAAATTTCGTTTCATAGAAAAGTTGAGAATATATCTCTAAAATATGGTCACCTTATTGAATATGGTCACTCTAGATAGATATGTAAGTATTTTGTGCATTTCTAAAACTTTTGTTCGCTTAATAAATAAATTCAACCGTCAAAATATTCAAAATAGATTGGGTCTTAGAATATGGTCACTCCGTTTTTTTTTAATCTTTCTTAAAAATATTGTTGACATATTTTATTGTTTTGTATTATTTTTTTTCGTATTCAAAAACAAAGTACCTACAGAAATAATTTGGAAGAACTGTTCACCAGAAAAAACAGCATGGTCACTCTGACTGCCTCAACTCTTTGCCTATGACTCCTACACTTTACCACGACTTTCACTATCTGCGCTTATTTTAATTAATACTGTCGATTAATCGTTGATTTATTACGAGTAGCTGATGCTGACCATCGATCCACATACATCCCAACACGCTCTCAACAATTTTAGTTAAGAAAAGAAACATGTTTTCGATGAAAAATCTTCCGTCCATCTCTCTGTCATAGGGTGGGTGGGTGTGTTAGTGTGTGAAGTGTGATGTGTTCTTCTGCTTAATAAATTGGCCTTATGATTCCCTGATGTGTTTTAGTTTAGATACAAATACAAAAATATCTAATTTCTTTACTAATTGAGGCCATCAGTTGGCACAGCTATTAATATGATGACAGCCAATGCCAAGTGATGCATGGATAACACGTTTCTCTCACTCGAGAGTTTCTGAGATTTTGATTGCTTCAAACTAAGGAAAGTTTTCCTTCTCATTCAAAAAAACAAGAAGGAAACTTTCGTCCTCTAAATGATGGCGTGGATGATTTTGATGAGTGGGTGTTCCAAATCGCACGGGAAAAGTTTTCCCCTTTTCATTTAAGATGGACAGCTAGAGTTCACTCTTGATGTATCTAAATGAGCGCATCATTTTCAGAGTTGGAGTTCCATCAGAAAAAGTGTTGCCACTGGGTTGAAATGTCACTTAAACTGCCACTGCAATTTTAACGAAACTTTTTTGTTTTGAGTGAATTTCCATCTCACTATTGAGGTAGCTATTTTAGAGAAGACACAGGGGTGAAAAATTCTTTGGAGGACTGACTTTTTTGAAGGATCCAGAAATATAAAATTTCTACAAATATGTAGGAGACATTTTTAGATTTTTTGTTTTAATTTTTTTAACAAAGTTTTCTTCCTTATACAAATTCCTTCACTTCAACCCCATTTGTATAAATATCTCAAATTGAAAATCGACTCCATTATGTCAGCTAAAAGGTCATGTCCATATTATAGCTGTGCGTGCGCTTCAATGAATTTTTATTTCCAGGAAGTTTTGTTCGAAGATAAATATAAGACACAATTTTGTTGTACCCCTCTGACTAAAAAAAAACCACCTAAAATAAGTTAAGACTCCACAACAGTATTGTACCCACGTCAACTATAAATCACTCCATCGTCGACCACAAATCACTCTACGACAAGTTTCCAACAGGAATACGAAGCAAAGCAAAAAAAAAAAAAAGAATAAAAACGTCCATCGGTTTCCAAGAGGAGCACAAACTTGAGGCAGGGACACTTCTTCTTTATATCTCTTGGTGAAATACCTGAAGGCGAGCAAATCGAATGCTTCAAATTTTAGGGACATTTTTTTTTTGTTTGCGTTTTGTCCTGGATCTCTTCTTCGTAATGTATATCTCAACTTTAACAAACCCCATGGGAAGAATAGATGGGCGATGGTGGGGGGAGGTTGTAAGCATTCAAAATAATATAGAATGCAGCAAAAGTTTGTTCTTCATCAACAACTCTGCACAATACAAGAACACCAGGAGACCAAGATGCCCAACATCAGCATTAAGACGAAGCACCAAGATTCATGGACCATAAAATCGCATTTAAAAAAAGGGATACAAATATATACCAATAGAAAAAAAAATAACAAAGATACAAGAAATCTTAAGCCGCCGCCGCCGCTGCCGTGCCGATTTGGATGAAAACGTGCTTTTGTGTGTTGGGTTTAAAAGAAAAAAAGTATCTAGCTAAGATGTGCCCTCTCCGATTTAAGGAAGTGCCAAAAAAATATTCCGTGAGGAATGTAGTCCTTACGGACTATTCTATACTCAATTGAAAAGCATCAAGAGGGTAGTTTTTTGGTCCATGAAAACCCTAGTTGCACTGGAAAACCTATCTATGTGTGTGCAAAGATTCAAAGGGAAGAAGTGATGAACTCGGCCTTCAGAGGTTACTTAAATCTGAGTGAGAAATTAATTTTTGCACTTTCTTATAGAATTTGCTGGATTAGGCCATGTTATGAATTCTTTTTGACCTCCTTCAGCTATTAGGTTTATAGTTTTGTTGAGTTGATAACTTATTGTTATGGAATTTGCTGAAAGTCACTATTACTTTAAGCAGTCAATTATCTATGTTGGGGATTTCGTGCTTTATATCTCGAACTATCTCAGATATTCAACCGCAAAATGTTCTTTTTCTTGCTGAGGCTGGGTGCTTTTCTCAACCGAATTTTAAGGTTTTACTTTAGGCAGAATCACAAGCTATTAAAACCGATTATTGGAATCCCTCATTTTCTAACGTCACTCAAGATAGGCTGCAAACTCTTATATGAGTTCCATAGCTTTAAAGAAAAATAATCAGTAACTAGCTACAGCATGGTAAGCCAGACGAACTGAGCTAGTCAGGCAAGCTGGAGAAAAATATTTCATACAGGACAAAATTGGACCGTTTGGAAGGCGATTTTCTAGCTAGAGATTGTGATTCAAAAACCTGAACTTTGTTTTTATTAAAACAAGTTAATGGTCGAAATTCTTACACACATCTTGTGCATAATTTTGGGACAAAACCTTTCCAACTATTTATAATAATTTATCCGTTTTTTATAGACTAGAGAAAAAAGTTTTTTTTTCACAATGATTTTTAAAAATAACACATTCACGAACGTTCAGCACCGAACGTTTTCGATCTGTGTTTCACCAACCTTCGATCCGTCCTTTAACGATCTTTCATTTATTTTCGGTCCATCGTCGATCTGTTTTCGGTCCGTTATCGATCCATTTTTCGATCTATTTTTAATCTCTCCATAGATCATCGAACAGTCTTTGGTACACACTTGATCCCTTTTTGGTCTACCTTCGATTCGTTTACAATTCGTCTTTGATTTGTATTCAAAAGGTTTTCGGGAAGCCTTTTGTTTGTTTTGTTTTCCATCTTCGATATATGTAGATACATTTAATCACTTTTCAGTCTTTTTCGATCCGTTTACAATTCGTATTCAAAATAATTTCAGTCAGCCTTCGATGCGTTTTCAGACCATTGTCGATCTGTTTTCGGTCCAATATCGATTTATCTCTGATCCGCCTTTAATCCATCAATCGATCCTCCATCCTTCTTCTATAGTTTGATCACTTTGCGCGTTCTATCTTCGATCCGTTGACAATTGCGTCTTCAATTTGTATTCGAAAGGTTTTCGGTCAACCTTCGATTTCAGTATGTCTTCAACCCTTTTTCGATCCGTTCACGATCAGTTTTCAATCCTCAACTACTTAATGATTTTCATTTTTTTTTATAATTTTGATCGCACTAATAGGAGCAAAATTTTTTGGCACAAGATTCAAGCTATAATATTTTCAAAACGTTACAAGTTACTTGTAGACATGAATTTAGTAAAAAAATGCAGAAGTTTGAATATTTCAACAATAATTGTTTCACGGTTGTTATGATACAGAAAAAATAGTTACTTGTTATGGTATCCATTGTCAAAAAAGGTTAGACTTGTAGCTTTTTGGTGCAGGCCACTGGTCGAAATTTAGACCTACTTAATACTATAATTAACTAAGCTATATTTTAGATCGAAAATTTAAATTTTGTACACTAAAGACCTAATTAATAAGGGCCAATAAGTCAACAAATCCATTTAAACAGCTTATATTTTGAGGTGTTTATAATCTATAAGCAAATTCCTTATAGGCTTAGTTTGCCAATAACTTTGGGCACTTACAACTTTCTGTTGTATTTTCTTCCAATTTTTCATCACACGCACTAAAACTTTTATCATTACCTTACTGAGGTTTAATAATTTTTGATTGTAATTGATCACCATTCAATCAAGTTTCATTGAAAAACTAAAAAAAATATCTTTTTCAGAAAGTCACTGGTCAAAGAAATTTTTTCATTCAATCTCTAAAAGTGACATATTTTCTTAATTTAAATCGGATCATTTATTGGTTTCACAAACGGCCGTAGGTATGGAAGGTTCCATTGGGTCTTATGTTCTCAGATTACTTTATACCTATCAATTTTTTAAGTTCATTTGACTATATTGAGTATTTATATTTTTAAAAGTGTAAAGATATCAGTGACTTTTTAAACTATCAACGATCCGTTTTTGATTAGTAGCCTTCGATTCGTTTTCGGCAACTAAGTGAGTCAAGAACTTATTTACCTACAAAAGTTTAACATACTTCAATAAAATATACCAAATGCTAGATTACAAAATTTTAGGAAACTGATGTTTGTGTTTGACCTTCATAGAAGGAAATATTGAATCTATATTTCCCTTCCGAAATATTTTCTTTGATACGCCCTTGGTTTTCCTTACACTCCGAGCGATGAAAGAAACACAAACCACACACCAGACAAAATTGAAAAAAAAAATATATAAACCCTGAAAGAAGTGTCAGAGTGGCAACTTGATTATGACGGTTCACCAGCCAACAACAACTCTTGAGTGTCTTGAGTGTGATATTTTTTTTTTTTTTTTTTTTGAAAAGTCATTCGAGATCATAAGAAATCATTTCTTCAATCAATCAAAATCCATCTCTTGAAATATATTTTTGATTTAATTCCAGAAAAAAAAACACATATAAAGCAACAAAAATAAAATATCATTGACAGATCAATCGATCACACTCGAGGCCATGTGTGATCAAATCCAGGCGCACTTCTCATGGGATTTTCCTTGCGGCAAGATTGAGAGCGAGAGAGTGCCTAAATAAATATCAACCGCAGACAAGTGGTCTCTATATAGAAATGACCGTAGATACACAACAGCAACAGAAAAAAATAAACACCAGACCTTATAATACTTTGAAGAGTAACACAGCCAGCGCCCACAGATCAAATGTGTTATGTTTAGGTGTCAATCAATCAAATGTCCACAATAAGTCCAAATCGAATCTGCGGCCTCATTTGAGACTTGAGAACTTTTGGTACATACACCATACCTACCTAAGTGTATATAGGTTATCGATTTTGATTAAAAATAATTTTTGAATGTGTCTTTTGATATCCGCTGCATTGTTGTGAACAACCAGAGAGCGGGCGGCTGTGTGGTGTAGACTTTATTTTGAATCTAGAAACTATTTCATCATTATGAGAGCTGGAGTGTGTTGACTTGATGGTTGTGGACTTTTGTCTGGAGAAGTGGATTTATTGTGAAGTGATATTTTTGATTGGATCTCGTTATGAGATGTCAAGTGAAGAAATTGTATCAAGACCTATTTTCAATAGAAAACTACTAAATGAAAGAAAAATAAACTCTTAATACAGAAATATCAACAAATATCTATCAATTTTTCAGCCTAAAAGACTGTCTAAAAATAAGGCTTCATTTATTAATTTTTGTGCTGGCAATATTGTAGACATTTTTTTTAGTCAATTCGAGACTGAAATCTAAGCTATGTCAGCTGTCTAAGGGCTTCGAGTTTTTGCCGGATGCGTTCATTGTTTTGGTTGATCACGGACTTCTTCTAAGGAACTTTTTTGATTTATTTTCAGGAGGTTCGCGATGATGTCATCTTTAAATTGAATGATGTCACTTCCTTGTGGACTCAAAACTCTATTCGCCCGATATAGTGGAGCCAATGTAGCTAACTTGTTTTGAATTTCCGAACGGCATCCACATCTTGGAACAGATCATAGGGTTCGTAACCTCCTCACGAATACTTCAAAATATGCGTCGGATAAATTTTCATTTGAAAGACTCAGTTCCAGCTATCCCTCTATAGTTTACGGACCGGACCCACTTGGCTCTCAAGAAGCACATTTGATAGGATCTTATTTGCGACATCTTGCAGGGTTGTAGCTCGATAATTCACCGTTTTTTTTGATGGTGTATATGGAACTGATACTCCAGACCTCCGACCCATACTTGCTTGACGATTTGATGCATGAAACCTTCTGAAACATCACACCCGTATTTGAAGAACTTTCCTGGCAAGTCATGAAATCCTGCGGCCTTGGTTTTCTTAAGTTTTTTTTAAAGGTAAGCCTACCTTGTCTTTATTGGGCGCAGTTACTGATTTAAAAGAAGAAGAAGTAACAATATGGAAAAGAAAAGAAAGAGAATAGGTAAAAAGAAGCGATGAGCTTGTGCAAAAAGAGGTTAAATTATTGTGAGAAGTGGAATTTCAATCTGGCCTGTAACCTCCCTGTGGCGTGTTTTGTTCTAACTTTAAGCTTCCTTTCATCAATTTCTGCATTAAAAATTCTATTTTAAAGCATGCAGTCAATCCAGTTTGACAGCATCGGATGGATGCTGATAGAGTCTAGTGCCTGTCGTATCGTCTCTTCTATGTCCAGTAATGCTCCTAAGGCAATTTCTTTAAAGTGGATTGATTTCTCAATCGTGCTTTTAGCTTGAGGGGCATGTAAATTTTATAGGCATCCAAGGAAATATGCCCCAAAAATCATGAAAATAGGTTTTTAAATTACTTAAAGAGGTTCACTTTCGGACCACCATTAAAACCAAGCTTAAAATGAAATAAGAGAAATAACTTGATTGATTTATTAATTGCTATCTCACTAGCTCTCATTTAATAGTAAAGTTCGACAAAATAATTTACCTTTGAAATATCTAATCATTTAATTCTGTTTCCAAAGGATAAGGTCAATACACATTTTGTCCGAACATTCTTTAATCATTTAGGTAGTCAAAAACTATTCATAATAAAAAAAGCTAAATAATACAAATGGCAACATTTATATTTACCTCAGAACATAGCAAAGGATTAGATTTTTTTTTCGTCTCGCTGGGAATTTTCAATGTTTCTCGGTTTTAAGCTCCTCCGCCAAGTAACGTTACCTTTCTTTAAATCTTAAGAGCTGTGTGACCAATCACAATTTAGGCTTTCGTCAAAGAATTCGATGCAAAATATTGTGAGGGTATACCTACTTCAGTAGCATGATCGCCTGATGCCTCGCTGGGAATTTTCAATGTTTCTCGGTACGATTTGTTGCCAAAGAAGGTAGGAGAAGTAGGTTTGAGTGCGCGGGGAAGTGAAAGGCGACACAGAGCATAGAGAAAGCATTTGCTGCAGGGTAGAGGATTACGATAGAAGTTTTTTTTTCTCGATTTTTTGGCTCCTCCACCTAGTAACGTTAATTTTTTTAAAATCTAAAAAGTGATGTGACCAATCACAATTTAGGCTTTCGTCAAAGAATTCGATGCAAAATATTGTGAGGGTATACCTACTTCAGTAGCATGATCGCCTGATGCCTCGCTGGGAATTTTCAAAGTTTCTCGGTACGATTTGTTGCCAAAGAAGGTGGGAGAAGTAGGTTTGAAAGTTAGGGGAAGTGAACGACGGACACTAAAGAGTATAAAGCATTAGAATTTTTTTCTTCGCGATTTTTGACTCCTCCGCCAAGTAACGTTACTTTTCTTTAAATCTTAAGAGCTGTGTGACCAATCACAATTTAGGTTCTCGACGAAGATGTCGATGCAAAATATTGTAGGGGGTATACCTACTTCAGTGGCATGATCGCCTGATGCCTCGCTGGGAATTTTCATTGTTTCTCGTTTGTAAGCTCCTCCGCCAAGTAACGTTACTTTGCTTAAAATCTTAAGAGCAGTGTGACCAATCACAATTTAGGTTCTCGACGAAGATGTCGATGCAAAATATTGTAGGGGGTATACCTACTTCAGCAGCATGATCGCCTGATAGCTGGCTGAGAATTTTCAATGTTTCTCGGTTTTAAGCTCCTCCGCCAAGTAATGTTACTTTGCTTAAGATCTTAAGGGCAGTGTGACCAATCACAATTTAGGTTCTCGACGAAGATGTCGTTGCAAAATATTGTAGGGGGTATACCTACTTCAGTAGCATGATCGCCTGATAGCTGGCTTAGAATTTTCAATGTTTCTGGGTTCTAAACTCCTCCGCCTAGTAACGTTACTTTTCTTAAAATCTTAAGAGCTGTGTGACCAATCACAATTTAGGTTCTCGACGAAGATGTCGATGCAAAATATTGTAGGGGGTATACCTACTTCAGTGGCATGATCGCCTGATAGCTGGCTGAGAATTTTCAATGTTTCTCGGTTTTAAGCTCCTCCGCCAAGTAATGTTACTTTTCTCAAAATCTTAAGAGCAGTGTGACCAATCACAATTTTGGTGCACTTTTACCCACTATGCATGGTAGTTATTTAGCAGCAATTGAATACATCTTGTATTCCCTGTTGTTTGTCTACTTGCTTTGATTACGTAACCGATTACGATTTTTATTGCGTCTGACTTAATCATTTTCTTGAAGAAAAATATCTGCAATTTAGATTTTTCTTCCGATTCGGATAGCTCCTTTGTCTAAGAAAACATTTGAAATGACATTGTTCTTGTCATCAGAAATACCAGAAATTTGCATATTTTCAATTGCAGTTTTTGACACCCTTGCAAATGTTGTGTTACTTTGCTCTATAAGAAATATATTCAGCCCTCTGGAAAAAATCTGGAACTGAACAACCAGGATGTGTGTATTCTAATTTAAATGACACTTCTTTTTTTAACAAAAGTAAAAAACAAACAAATAGCAGAGTTCTTTCCTATATTTCTCTATTCCAATCGGATGCCTACCGAAACATCTGCCAAATGTCAATCCATCTCTTCCCATTGCAAAAACTATTCCAGTCTTCAAAATAATCCTATCGCGGATTATAAAAGTATTAAAAACTCTTTCGAGAAGGCGCCTTGCCTTATCCACACACAAACCCAGATAATCCTTGGCACAGGCATTTTGTTCAGTTGTGATGGGTCTCCTTAAAAAAAAAAACTGGATTTTGCTTTAACTGAAAAACACACGCATTCTTTCAAACGCGAAGTTGCATTCATGACACACCAACTGACAGCTACCACTTCAACTGCCCCATTGAAATCTCAATCAATCCCAAATTGTGTTCGGACATTGTTCTCGGCAGTTTCGTTGTTGCCGATGTCTGATCTCGGTGATCCCGATCCAATTCCCCTTTTGTGTATGTAGGTACCTGGAGCTGGAATTTAAATCCATGACCATTATGCCTATTGATGCGATCACAATAATTCTTCGTCTTGCCGTAGCGTTGTTGACATTGCGATTTTGCAGAAGGGTTTTTCGCATCGAAAGAATAGAGAGAGAGAGACTCAACGGATGATAAGATCTCCAACAGATCAGATCATCATACTTGATAAGTACTATACCTCTGCGTCTAACCACTTGACGAGTTGACGAGATCGAATCGATTCGAATGGGGTGCTCTGCACACGAGTGGAATCATCACGAAGCAGCTGCGACTGACGACGACGACGTAGCGCACGCAACGCGCCAAGATCCACAATTGATGTTTTGACAGGCAGGTTCGAGCATCAACAAAGAAGAGTTGATTTGCTGTGCGATCTGATCTGGGGCCTCTTCAAATATGACAACATTTTGGGAGGGGTGTCAATCAAACTGTAATGAGATTGATATAGATGTTGTTCTTGTGGAGAACAAAAAAAAAGAAATAATCCATTCAAGGTGATGTGATTGAGTGTTTCGTGGTAGGAACTATGGAAAAGGATCAAAGTGGCGATTAAGGTTTATATTGAGAAGGAAAATTGCTCGAAGAATTGAAGCCGATCCATGACGAAACAATGACTTGAAGCAATCTGAATATTTCGAAGGAAGTCACGTAAAAGGAAATTCTTTGATTTGAATGTTTCCAGAAGAATGAAATTTATACTCACTGGTCTAGTGATAAAGACTGATCCAAAAAACATATGGAGGTTAAACGGGCTAATGTTTTAGAAAACCTTTTTTTGCGCTATGTATCGCGCAACTCAGTGGTAACAATTCATAGAAGAAATCATTCTAAGAAGTACCTTTGATAAAAATTGGATCAAAATAGATTGAGTCGTTTTTGAGAAAATACAAAAAAAATCTAAATTGCTGTAGTTGGTGGCAACACTTTCTAGAGGAGGTAAAATAAAAACTCGAATTTCTTCTTTATAGACTCATGTGAAAATATTCTGTACCAAATTTGAAACAACTCGAAAAGATGTAAGGTAGACCGAATCAACGAATGTTATATGACGAAATGGACTTTAACACGAAGCACGAATGTACCAATAATTGAAATATACCCCAAGTGAGAACAATGACAGCGAATAAATCAAAAAACTCACATCGTTGAAATTTTTCCTGGACATGAGCGAAAAAAAAACAGTTAATTTTTGTTCATTATTTCACGTGAAATCACTAAAGAATCAAATTAAACGACTTTTATCTTCCCTTAAATAGATTGTTTTCACGCGAAAAATATAAAAAGAATGATGTGGAATTCCACGAAAATGCCAAAGTTCAGGACAAAAATCCATTAATAAGTGTCATCCATACGACCATCTGGAGTAACATGCATAAATCTACTTTCAGAGAATGAAATTTGCAGTTCGATCCAATTTTTTGATTTCACTTAAGAATTATTCAGTGAAAAGCGACAACGAATGAAATGTTTTCTATCTCATAACCAAAAGCAAATAAAATGAGGACTATGAATATCGTTAAGATAAGGAAAGAGGAGTTCCTAGCCTTAAATGTTTTTTTAGTAAGAAATTTTAATTTTTACTTGCGACTTATAGGTACTATAAGGCAAGTTATGCATTCGTAAAAAAAATCGAACTCGAGATTTTGATCAAAGTTGACATTACGATGATAGCGAAGACGAAAAAAGTGGGTCTGGCAATTCTGTCTGTCTGTCTGTCTGTCTGTCTGTCTGTCTGTCTGTCTGTCTGTCTGTTCGATTACAGCTAAACGGCTCGGTCGATTTTCTTCAAACTTGGTAGATATGGGTTTTGATTTTTTACCCCCGGATGTTTTTTGATTTGATTTTTTATGACCAAAAATAACGGTACCTGCCATACGATTTTTTTCCGAAATTTTATAAATATTTTTTTTTCTCAAAAACTGTCCCTGCGATTTTCTTAAAAAAAATTCAAAAAATTTAATTTAGTTAAACCTAAGTAATGGTCGACAAAATTTTTCAAAAAAATGAGTAGTTTTGGTACCCCCCTTGGGAGCATTTTTTTGTTTTTGATTTTCCCAAAAACTATACCACCGATTTTGATCATTTTTTTTATGCTAAAGCTTCCCAGCAGTTTGAATATTATTGTGTATTCAAATTTTCCAAAACAAATTTTTTGGGTTTTTAAAAAAACTTTCAAAATTTTTTTTTGAAAACTCAATATTTCGAAAACCCCATGCTCGATTTTTTCAAAACTTGATAAATAAAAGTTTGGAAAAATAATCTACAATATACATATGTGCAAAATAAATTCATTTTACCTAAAAATAACGGTACCCTCCATACAAATGTTAAAAAATGGTTTTCGAAAATCGTATTTTTCTCGAAAACGGTTCCGAGAATTTTGCTTAATTTTTTTTTTTTTCTATTATTTTTTAATATCTGTAATTTAATAAAAAAAAAATTGAAAACAAGATATTACTGACTGTACCTACCATAGAACGATTTTTTAAAATTTTGAATTTCTCATTATCAGCATAACGGATTTTATGAAATTTCGTAGAAAGAAGCTTCTTAAAAATTTAAAAATCATCGCATTTAAAAACTTTAAGAAAAATATTTTTTTGAATTTTGAAAAACAAAAATCAATTTTTTGTTTTTTGAAAATTCAATATCTCGAAAACGGCTCAATACTTTTTTTTGTAAATTTAATTTTTATTCATACAATAATAAAAACTTCAAATTGGCGTACCAACATTTTTTCTTAAAAATGTTTGAAAATTTTCTTATATAAAACCTTATTTTTTAAGAAACCACTACAAAGACTTATAATTTTTGTTCTTGTACAAATCTATATTTGCTTGAATCATATGGCATCCTATTCTTACCTTTAACTACTAAAGAAGTTTTTTTTAGTCATTTAAAAAATGAATTTTATGCTTATGAACAGTTTCTCTAATAACATTCATTTTTGAAATTCTTAGTCTTTTACATAGGAGCAAGTTCGTGCGACCCAGTCGTGCATTTTATTTAATTTAAACTTATATATTTCACGGGGAAAAAACATCTCAATTTATTGTGAATAAAATCGTTTTCAATAGGAACGATTTAAGGAATTTTAAAGTCATCGATGTCGACAAAACAGTAGAAATCAAGGGAAATTTGTGTTTAGCAGAATTTTTTTCTATTTCACGTGAAAAAAAAAATATTTTTTTTTTGGTATAAGGCAGGCATACGTGACCTTAAGCAAAGGCTTACTCACATTACTATTCTCGGAGTCAATTTTTTGTAAATTTTTCGGCCGTGTTCCTTGATTCACGTGAACAAATTTCGTATGAATTTTACCTGGAAAACTTCAATTTAATTGGCTCAAAATATTTACTTTTGACGCTTTCAAAACTAAGCTTTTTTAAACACTCTTAGCGTCTTTTATTGATTTTATAAAAGAAATCAGGTGAAATTTTTAATTCGCAAGAATTTTTTAATTTACTCAAAACTCGATATGAAAATATATTCCCATAGTGAAAAATCCCAAATCTCGTTTTTTATAATATTGCAGGATATTATAGGCAGGTGCATTTATTTATTCTTTTTTAAGCTCGAAGTTTTAATATTTCACGTGGAAAAAATACATAATTGAATTAAATTTTTCACTTCACTTGAACTTAGTTTCCAAGGGAATAATCCCCAATCTCACGCTTTATAGTATTCGACTCATACCTGAAGTTTTTTCACTGGAATTTCTAAAGTTCGCGTGAAAATAATAAATTGAATTTATTATTTCACGTGAACAAAAATTGACTGAATTTAATGAATTCAAATAAACGTGAAATTTCTAATTTATTCAAAACCTTAAGTTACTAAAATAAACCATACACCAAGTGTACCTAGAACAATGTATCATTCATTTCAAGTGAAAAAATGTATCAAGAAATTAGAATAGTTTCCAATCAAGTAGCTTCCAATTTTTTCACTACAATACCGAACAAATACGATGTTAATGCATCAAAAGATAAATCAATTCATTCAATTTTATGGGTTTAAAGTATTTTCCCATAAGCTAGGGTTCACAAAAGCTCAGTAGCCAAGTCAAGCTGCCGGCCGCTCCTCTTTCACATTGAACAACACATTTTTATGTGCTACGTACTTGCATTTTTGATTCGCGCATCATTAATTTCTTTCTAAAACCATTGACAGTTGATAGGAAAATTAATGTCAGCTTTCGGACAGAAAAATCCCCAAAGACTATTATGTCGATAAATGGTGACCATCTGAATTTTTTTTTTTTATAATTTGCATATACTTTAGGGGATGTGACTACCCTTATAATGAAACGGTGTAGCACAGTGCTGGCGCTTAGATGGCCATTGATCTGAGGGGAAAAAACCAATCTTTTATTTTTTCCTTGTCATGAGAGACACTATTTCCTCCATGTTCTTTCTTTTTCAATTTGGGTGAAATTTTTTTAATAAAATTGAAAACTTTTTCGCACAAAAAATTTATAATTCGTGATGCATTAGTTCCTTATAGAAAATCTCTTTTTTCTAAGAAAATTGAATTTTTCACTTAGCGGAATTAATATGGTCACCTTAATTGTGAACCAGCAGTAGCAGCAGTTGCAAAGAAAAAAACAACCATCACCTTATAATATACTCCGCCTTGTGAGATTGAATTTTTCGAAAGTTTCTCTTATGGGAATCGAATATCTTCCATTAAGCTGCCACCTGCTCCCACAGCCAGTTATTTATCCGCCTGCAAAAAAAATGCTGTGTACCCAAACCAATCACCAAATGAATTATGATCGCGACACAAATATAAATCATAGTTCGAAATCGCACCACGGAACTTATCCACTAATATAGGTAGGTAGTACCTAACTATCTATACTATTGCCTCCTCTTGCGCGCTTATGGCGCGGTGCGACTGGCACGTTCAGTCAAAAAGTCGCTTAGCCTCCTCAAATTGCTTGGCGATAAGTTTGACATAAATATGGAAAGTCAATAATCGAGACTGATCAAAAAGAAAAACAAAAAAAAAAAACCAAAAGCAATCGGAAGAGTGGCGTGGATTCGGTGGAACTTTTATACTATACCCATCACCACGCCATCCACGATCACAATGGAACTCTTCATTTGGCTAGGTATATAAGCTGGTTTAAGCTAGTGATGGTGCAGCGATGTCTGCCAAATTGAAAGTCCATGTTCGATTTGGTGGTAATTCGATCGCAGTTGTCCATGAAGGGGCCAAAGGGGCGGGGGTTACTCTCTGCGCCAGCACTCACTATCTACAGGTGTCCGCAATAGTTACTCTCTGTCATGCTATTAAAATGCGCTAGCAAATCGTGTTTGCTTCGTGATCGAATCAATTCGTTGCCCCGTGAACTTTGCTCTATAATATTCTACTATAGGATAATGGTTGCTGCTCTGATGTGGCGTTTCAGGGTCTCACTTTTAGGATAAATCTTGAAATTGTACTCGTAAGTCTCCCGCATGGATCATTCAAAATGTTAAATCTATAATTTGCAATTGAATGATTAAGGTGAAGGAATGTTCGTAGCACACTCAATCAATGGGCTAGAAATGGGATTGGTAGGCAACACGAAATTAAGGAATTCTTTTTAATTGAGTTATCTTATCTGATTCCCTTTTGGACTAAAAACCATGAGAAAAACAAATACTTGAAATATTCTTCTGATAGGAATTCAACATGTAAATTATAAGTTTCAAAGCTTTTTAAGTTCTTAAGGTCATCAAAACAGATCAACGAAGCCAAATGTTAGAATATACTTTTTACTTGCGATATAGGTACTATAGGGCAAGTTCTGCATTTGGAAAAAAAATCGAACTCGAGATTTTGATCAAAGTTGACATTACGATGATAGCGAAGACGAAAAAAGTGGGTCTGACAATTCCGTCTGTCTGTCTGTATGTCTGTATGTCTGTATGTCTGTATGTCTGTACCTCGAACTACAGCCTAAACTACCGGACGTATTTTCTTCAAACTCGGTAGTTAAGGGTCTTCGGTGATTCCCTAGAGGAAAAATTGAAATTTTTTTTTTAGCTCCAAAACTAAGGGTACCCCCCCTACAACCGTAATGCAAAATCTTATTTATCTCGAAAACGGCTCTAACGATTTTGATAAAAAAAATTAGGTGTCATATTATGGACATAGACTATATTTTGGTGAAAAAAAAATTTGGGGGGAAATGTTATTAGGGGTACCTGTCATAGAACGGTTTTTTTGATTTTCGAATTTCTCACCAACGGCTCTAACGATTTTAACAAAAATTTTTGTGCAGGAGCTGCTTTGCATTTTAAAAAATATAAACTAAAAATTTTTTCGAAAAAATAGTTTTTGGATTTTTAAAAAAATAATACAATTTTTTTTTTGAAAATTCAATATCTTGAAAACCGATACAAGATTAAATTTTTAAATTACGTTTTAAAATGTATTTAATTAAATACTAACAATTTGCATATCAATTTTTTTTATAAAAATTTTAAGGAAAATTTAGTACACAAAAAACATGTTTCAGTGTGTCTGTATGTCTGTACCTCGAACTACAGCCTAAACCCTTGGACCTATTTCTTTCAATCTCGGTAGTTAAGGGTCTTCGGTGATTCCCTAGAGGAAAAATTGAAATTTTTTTTTTAGCTCCAAAACTAAGGGTACCCCCCATACACCCGTAATGCAAAATCTTATTTATCTCGAAAACGGCTCTAACGATTTTGATAAAAAAAATTAAGTGTGATATTATGGACAAGGACTATATTTTGGTGAAAAAAAAATTTGGGGGGAAATGTTATTAGGGGTACCTGTCATAGAACGGTTTTTTTGATTTTCGAATTTCTCACCAACGGCTCTAACGATTTTAACCAAAATTTTTATGCAGGAGCTGCTTTCTATTTAAAAAAATATAAACTAAAAAAATTTTCGAAAAAATAGTTTTTGGATTTTTAAAAAAATAATACAATTTTTTTTTTGAAAATTCAATATCTTGAAAACCGATACACGATTAAATTTTTAAATTACGTTTTAAAATGTATTTTATTAAATACTAACAATTTGCATATCAATTTTTTTTATAAAAATCTTAAGGAAAATTTAGTACACAAAAAACATGTTTCAGTGTGTCTGTATGTCTGTACCTCTCACTACAGCCTAAACCCTTGGACCTATTTCTTTCAAACTCGGTAGTTAAGGGTTTTCGGTGATTCCCTAGAGGAGAAATTGAAATTTTTTTTTTTAGCTCCAAAACTAAGGGTACCCCCCATACACCCGTAATGCAAAATCTTATTTACCTCGAAAACGGCTCTAACGATTTTGATAAAAAAAATTAAGTGTGATATTATGGACATGGACTACATTTTGGTCAAAAAAAATTTTGGTGCAAAATGTTATTAGGGGTACCTGCCATAGACCGGTTTTTTTGATTTTCGACTTTCTCATTAACGGCTCTAAGGATTTTGACCCAAAATTTTTAGCAGGAGTCCTCTTAAGTTTAAAATAATATTGTATATAAAAATATTCGAAAAAATATTTATTGGGTTTTTTAAAAAAAAAAAAAAAATTTTTAAATCAATATCTTCAAAACCTATGAACGATTATTTTTTGAAATTATTTCCTAAAACCAATATTATTAAATACTTAAAATTCGCATCCCACATTTTTTTCTTGAAAAATTTTAGAGAAATTTCTTATATAAAAAATGTATTTAATAATAAAACGATTTTTAAGGTTTATTTGCATAAATTCATACTTTTCCGGAAACCAGACAGCAATTTTATGCATTTGAACATTATTATCTCATTAACCCATTAACTCCCAACCGTATTGAAAATTAGAAAAATCATATTTTTATGGTATTTTCTCTTTATTGAGGTTAAAATAAGAACATTTATACGAAAAATGTTTTTGAAAAAAAATTATGTTGTTGGTAATGAAGGTGTACTTTATATAGTACAGTGGGGTCATACATATCATTTTTATTTGAGTTTACATGGATATATTTTTAAAACAGTTTTTATGTACACATTGTTACATTGCACATTTCACAGCACCATTTTGATCGTAGATGGTACTATCGACATCTGAATTGATTTGGTAATTTTTTTGGGAAGTGGTATCCTGGACTCTCCGCAATGCTTCGCTTGACAGTTAGTTTAGGTTGTCCTTGTCCGGCATTCAGAGTGTGGAACCTAAGGTAGTGAAGAGTTATTGCTCTGGTGAGTTCGAGTAGATCACCTTTGTAATTATTCGTCAGCTTGTGGAGCCTCCAGGCATTGGAAACAGTGGACAAAAACATGGAGGTGAAAACGTTCCACCATCAATTCTTGCCTCGAATTTCATTGGAATAACAGTAAGATCCCAGTTAAAATTTTCAAATCCTCGTCATTGAATGAAAAGTTGTGTTGGTGTTTTTGCCCTCCATACAACATAGTTTGATTTACAATAAGTTGTCATACCTCGGTATTAAACAAATTTTCAAAAATGTCTATTTCGTTCAGGCCGAATAAATCTGAAGTGCAGTTTTGGATTCTACTCCAGAAATGTTCGGTTCGTTGGAACTCGGCTGAGGAAATTGATTTTCTACATACCGGTGGAGCAATCGACTTCTTCAACTCTGACAATGGGATGTCATCATCGCTGTCGAATACGTCGTCGTCAGCCGCTAAATAAGCTTCCACAAAAACCTCCACCTCACCTGGAACATCTAGTGGTAATTCCGTTGTTATCATATTGTCAAATCCTCTTCGTCCGTCACGTAGTCCACCGGTGGAGGAATCATGACGATATCAGCGTTGACGATATGTGCATTATTATGCAGTTCTTCCAGAGCAGAGTGAAGATTTTGAAAACGTTTACCATAAAAGTGTTTGACAGGGATAGTTTGAAAATCCATTCTAATCCCTAGAAAAATAATGCATGCATGATCCCATTGTACTTTTAAAAGTACATCAAACTTTGGCATTGCTTACTTCCGTATATACGTGAAAAAATATGAAGGGACTTGTATACTCGTAAGCCTTATGTTTGTTTCAAATAAAAATCAAAGAATAATTTTTAGTATTTTGTCAATTGAAGTTTATATGACCACAAATGTTTTTGAAGGACACAAAACCAGAAATATTTCAGAATGCTTTCTACGAAAAGACAATTGGACAATAACCTATTGTGATCAAATAATAAAAAACTATCTGAAAAATTCAAATAATATTGGCTTTTGAGAAAACAAAATCAAAAAGATGATTTTTATTTCATGGCATATTGTTAAATGGCCATTTGTAAAATTCATTTTACTGTACTTTAAAAAGTACAATGGGAGAGAATGGGTTAAATCCATGTTTTATATTTATAAAATGTATCTTAAATTCCAAAGTACTTTTACATAAGAGCAAGTTCGTGCGATCCAGTCGTGCATTTTATTTTGTTATGTCCCACCCCGCACAACTGCCTGATTACTCAAAGAACGACTACTTCATATTCCTAAGCTACATCAGTCTATTTAAATAATTTTTCGAACCAGTTTTTCTATCATTTTCAGTCCAGACCAACTTGAAATTCATTCACGAACCCCTACAACATGTCACCTAATTTCTAATCCTCAAAAAACAAACATCCTCCATCGACCAAACAAAACCATACTAATGCTCAAAGTTGAACCTTCTATCGGGTGACGAGGACATCTACATCAGAACGCGACCAACTGACCCTAAACCAAACATCCTGTACCTACAACTTCATGTCCTCATGTGCCAACAAAAACCAGCCCTGATGTCATCACAATGTCAGATGGGGGGCGAATCGCATCAGAGAGAGTGTAAACGTCTTCCATAGTTAATGTCTCGTTCAAGCCTTAATTCGGTTGTTGTGCGGTCCTTGAGCGATGATGATGCGTTCCCCGGATGTAACAAAGATGCCTGCGAGAAAAAGCTCACCTAAACTAAATGACATCCTCACCAAAACATCAACATCAACACAAACACAAACAACACACCACCACCATCCAGGATATGGTAGTGATGATGCATTTTGCGGTCTGTCAGTTAGAATAAGATTTGATGGCCGTGTCGTCGCCGCCACCTGCCCCCAAAAAATACTGCTTTCGAGCTAGAAAAGTCAGCCAGCAGCGTGTCATGTCAGTTTTAGTTCGCGCTAGACTACAACGAGACCGAGGTTTGGGTCGCATCAGTTGGTTGTTAAAAGGACGACTAAATATTTGGGGATATTTGTGTCCCTTCACATGCAACACTCACGCACATGCAACAACATCATGCTAACCGCTCGTCGGCGTCGTCGTTCCACACTGACCTGACACTCTCAGCCAAGGACACGCCATAACGACGAACGATTTATGCACTAAATGCGAAGCGGATGCTCGCTCAGGCTCACACACTGTTCGTTTCCGGTCGTCGCCGTCGGTCGCTCGCTGCAATGTATCTCTAGGTGATGTGGATAGATTTTGACACTTTTGTGGCCGAATGGCGTTGGTTTTGAATACGTGATTGCTCCATAAGGTAACAGATGCAGCTTTATGTGTGGCATTATGATGATGCCGATGCTGATGATGATGGGCCACTTTGATATCCAAATGATGGGTTTTTGCTTGGTGCAACACCGCATTCATGATAAAAGAAGAAAAACGAAAATACATATGGAATTTGAGATGCGATACCGTCACCATCGTCACCGGACCTCCTCGAGACTCAAACTCTTTGTTTGCAATTTCACTTATTCATCCATTCATCTGTCATAAATCACTCAAGAGTTACACGGTCGACCACCATGATGGTTGGTTTAATGGCCCAACTGGCAAACAATGCTTTATAGTCCTGGTTGATGGGGTCCTGTGTGCCATGGTCGCGTCGCGGCTTGATGGTGCGGTCGGTGTACAGCTGGTTAAGTGGCAGACAAATCATCTGCTGTCATCGCATTGACGTTTTCTGAAATTTCACATTTTTTTGCCGGTCATGCTTGTAAGACTTGAGCAAGAGGATCATCACACAGATCAGATGCGATGGGCCTGGTCAATTGTCTCTCAATGGCTTCGTCACGATTTCGATGGTTTATATGCTGGTACACACAGCTCGAATGGCATACCTATACATAACCTAGAAACAATAAAGTCGCCCGTCTCAATTTCTCAAGAGTGCGAAAGAAATTGAACTCGAGTGATTGGATCTTATGGAAGTTGTGATGGTCAAAAGGTTCTGGGGTTTGCATTAGGTTCTTACATTACATAACACTCAATCATCTTAAGCCGAGGAAGGATAAATAGATGAGTATCAGAATATCATGCAAACAGCTAAATTTGTGGGTATAAAGTCGATCGGTTATAAATATGATGTTTTCTTAAGTCAGCCATTAAGTAGTCGAAAATTATTTAAACTTCACAAACGACTAATGGACGATTTCAGAAATTGATCTTGACCTCTAGAAAAATTAAAAATAAATTTTATTTCACAATGGTTAAACCTAGTTGGTCTCCTTTGAAAAAATTATCAGCGTGTTAACCTGAGGCAAACATTTTAAATGGCGCAGAAAAGTGTTCTTCTGGATATTGATAGCATACTCGGTCAAACTTCGTACTTGAGGCGATCGCAATTACTTTCAAAGTAGACTTCATAGCGAATTCACCTGCAGATCTAGTGTTTCTGGACGAAGATAAGGCATCCTTTCAGTAGATTCTTCAGTCGAATATGGAAGAAGTGAAATTCAGTGACTGTTATTCAATAATACGTGACCCACTAGATCGTCAAATACTATAAATGGTGATAGCGGAGATCTTAGGGAATTCCAAAACGAAAAAAGTAAGCAGCACCAGAAGGAGTTTCTAAAAATACTTCCACAGACAGTGTTCATCCTTTCCTCAATTATCTTAAAGAACTGCATCAAAAACTGCTACTTCATTTAGGAGTGGAAAATAGTTACGATCATAGCAATTCCGGGCCGAAATTATGGTTTCCAACTAAACCTACATCTCTTTTTAACAACATCAGAAAAATATTGAAAAAACTGATACCAAAGACGTTCAAGAGGCTGAGCATATATAAAGGTCGGTGGTGTAACAGCTTGTATAGAAGCAAACCAAGTGTCTTACAACTCTTAGCCATTCTTGTGAGTGTGCTAACAGGACTGATGGCGAGGGACTAAAATTTTCTGCCACTTCTGAACGGCTAGTGAGCAGCACTTTTTATGAAAAGAGATCCTCTTGGAGGATATGTCACTTCCTCACGAGATGCAATAGAACCCTGAAAAACTTCTTTGCTGGGGATGAGAATTGAACCCAAAACCCTGTGTATGATAGCCCTTTATGCCAAGAGGTTCAGTAGTGAAAACGTATCATCACAGTCATGCAGTAGGAAGTTCGGGAGAAACACACTTTGAATCCGCTGCTGACATTTCAACACGACGCACGCGTACCCATATCTCTCAACAAATCAAAGTGCCACCGTTTAATGCTTTCTAAATGGTGCGAACTCTATAAACTCCATCTTCTATGATAACCTCCGTCCGAATTAAAATTCTTTCTTTCTTTTTTCTCTTTTATAGCAACTTGTTCATACAGCTTGACAACTGCAAATCGCCAAAGAAGAATATCAGAATGTCTGAGTCGCCCAAGGCTTGAAACTAGGCCCTTTTCTCAATGTCTAATGACATCAAACCAACCTGTCCAGTTTCTCAACGCACTAACGCCACATTCATCGGTCATTGTCAGCATTTATAGCAGTGCCACAATTCGTGACCAACATCCACAGACTGTTCGCGGTCTACCAGGAATGATTAACGAGGTTCTGATAAATAGAACCAATACTAAAGTCTTGACGAACAGAGCCTATTGGCAGCAGCAAATTGAAGAAACTTGATTTTGAAACTTAAAGACGGTTTAGAAGCAGCTTAATGGAACGTGAAGCAAATGATCCACTTTTATAAGTTGCCACGATTTAATCTTCTGTTAAGGATGTGTTCAAAAAAAAAAATTAAATGCACGACTGGGTCGCACGTACTTGCTCCTATGTCCTATGACTTGGAATTTTAAAAACGGATGTTATTAAAGAAAACTATTCATAAGGATAAAATGATGTTTTTAAATTCTTTTAGTAGTAAGAGATAAAAACAGAATGCTATGCAAATATGAATTTATGCAAGAACAAAAATTATAAGTCGTTGTAGTCGTTCCTTAAAAAAATAAGCTTTTATGTACAAAATTTTTAAAACATTTTTAAGAAAAAATTTTGGTACGCCAACCTTAAGTTTTTATTATTGTACGAATATGAGTCTAATTTCTAAAAAAAAATACTAAGCCGTTCTTGAGATATCGAATTTTTCAAAAAAAAAAAAAATGAAATTTATTTTTTTTTTAAGTTTTGAAATGCAATGTTTTTTAAACTTTTTAGGAGCCTTCTTTATAAAAAATTTCATTAAAATCCGTTATGCCGATAATGAGAAATTCAAAATTCGAAAAAATCGTTTTATGGTAGGTACAGTCAGTAATAACTAGATTTAATTTTTTTTTTTAAATTATAGATCGTAAAAATTAATCAAAATAAAAAAATTTTAGCAAAATTCTCGGAACCGTTTTCGAGAAAAATACGATTTTCGAAAACCATTTTTTAAAATTTGTATGGAAGGTACCGTTAGTTTTAAATAAAACAAAGTTTTTTTCTCAAATCTTGTAGATTATGTTAAGAAACTTTTATTTATCAAGTTTGGAAAAAATCGATCTTGGGGTTTTCGAGATTTTGAGTTTCCAAACAAAAATTTAGATTTTTTTTTTTAATCCAAAAAATTAAAAACTGAAAATTTGAGTATGTAATAATATTTAAAGTTTGGAGGAGCTTTAACATGAAAAAAATGAAAATGAAACAAAAAAAATGAACTTAGGGGGCTACCAAAAATAACAATTTTTTGGAAATTTTTTTTCAACCAATAGCTAGTTTTAACCAAATGAAATTTTTCAATTTTTTTTTTTAAATTCTGTGGGACAGTTTTTGAGAAAAAAAATATATTATTAAAATTTCGAAAAAAAATCGTATGGCAAGTGCCGTTATTTTCGGTCTTAAAAAAAGAAAAAAACGTGTGGGGGAAAAATTAAAACCCCTATTACCATGTTTGAAGAAAATCGACCCAGCCGTTTAGGCTGTAGTCGAACCGACAGACAGACAGACAGACAGAATTTTGAGACCCACTTTTTTTATCTTCGCTATCGTCGTAATGTCAACTTTGATCAAAATCTCGAGTTGATTTTTTTACGAATGCATAACTTGTACGAGTACCTATAAGTCGCAAGTAAAAAACAGCTGGCAAGATGAAGTCTTTCTTTGTGAATTTTTTATTTTAACTTTTTGACTAAGATATTAATTCCTGCGAAGTAAATTTGACAACTAAAATATGAATACGTTCCACAATTTCTTAAAAAACTTACTTTTAGTTTTTTAGTATGCAACACATTGAAAACAGCTGAGGGTTAGTGTAAAAATGTTTGACGTTTGTCAATAAAGTAAAGTAAATGTGATTGTTCAATGTGAAATTGAGAATTCCACATAGTATAAACCTTTTACTCACTTCTCGTGAAATGAAAAAATTAAGGTACTCCACAATTTTCAAATGGCCATGTTTTTAATTACTGAATATAGAATAGCAAGGAAAATAGCTGATGCAGCGTGAAAAAGTTTTGCTTTTGACAATCTATTAGATACCTTTGGTTTGAAGTAGAAGATATGACCTTTTAATTTTGACTCAAACTTTGCCATAGGAACTTCCAAAAAAGTAACAAATAAAACCAATTTTTTAACAAATTATTCGTGCATATAAAAAATCCCCTTAAAAATAAATAAATCAGTTCAAACTAAGTACGCAAAAAAAACCATTACGTTCTTTCATATACGTCAGCCACAATTATTAATTTGCTTCGACTTCCTTTTTCTTTTTAACTATCCTTCCTTTAATTTTTTTTTGCTGCTGCCAATGATCCCTCTCTCTCAATGTGCATCTGTGTGTTTGATTTGTTTTCTTTTTGCCGTTATTTATTTTTTGACGAAGATTGACTGACATTTCAGGAGCCTGACATTGACAAGTTCATTGTGGTTATGTTTTTGTGTTTGTATATTGTTCACCCCTTTCCGTCACCCACCATCATCATCAGCCCATAGTAAATGTTTCCAACAATGACACACACATACACAAACTATAATAATAAATATATTCATTATAATCACTGATGACATAATCAAAAAGGACACAAGGAAATCACCGACAATAACAACAATAAGAAGAGAGAAAAAAAATCATAACCTCTCAAACACACACACATACATGTAGGACCATATCATCTGAACGCAACTGACATTGCATTTGACTGTGACTGACATCTCTCCGGGAATCGATTATCCTGTCAACTTTCGCCCCATTACCCTTTTTCTGCGTATCCGTTTCCGTGTGCACAATTCGCCCCTCAACTCCCCTTCGATTGACTCTGACTCACACCCTTCAGGTTCTTTATTTTCACTTCTTCTTTTCTGTGCAAGAGGACATGTTTTGTGTGACATGATTACGCTACTGGGTGATGTTATGTACTATGTGATGTGGTGGTGCTGTTCGTTGGGCGATATAGTGGGTGTAAGGAAGACCGTAATTGAATTTGTCCAATGTCAAGATAATGACGAAAAAATCACACACAATGTACGAAAATAATTTGCAAAAATACGAACACAAAATCAGTGTGTCCTGTCCACATGTCATTCAGTGTGTCATTTATAAAAGCCACGATTTCTTTTATCCATTCGCATCATCCAACAGTGGAGGACAGTGGACGGTCGTGGGGGTATTTTGGTGATGAGGGGCAAGAAAAATTATAATTTAGACATGAAAATGTCATGTACATACACTACTGCGAAGATTCGAGGCATAGTAAAGATAGGTACTTTACCTATCAAAATATTTTGTGAGTGTGTGTGTGAGTTTTCTTTTTGGTGGAAAAGACCAGAGGCTCCTCCAAAACACTAAAAGCATCTTCATATTTAAGGTGACCATTTGTTTTTTTTTTTAAACTTTGACTAAATTTCGACAAAGCTGGATTTTGTTGTAGAGGTCTTGAGTATATCATAGAAAAGTCTCTGTTTTTGATCTAGTGAATGGTTAACGGGATAGGCTGATGGCAGATCTTGCCACGCCTCTTTAAACTTGAACAACTTTGGGAAATATTGAAAACTTATTTCCAAAGTGAGTGCTGTGTAGCCCAAATAGTGAGTTTTTTGAAAAGATGTTTTGGTCGAAATGAAGCACCCACCGTGCCTGCTGTACGCAAGTTTGTCCAAAAAGTTCGTAAGACTAGTGGATTAGTGGACAGCATCCGTGATCCCAAACGTCGTACGGTGCGCACAGACGACAGTGTGGCTGCCTGAGCCGAGAGTGCGAGACTCAATTCACGAACTCGGTATCGATCTCAACAGTTCAACATTTCACGAATTAGCCTGAGGAGAATTCTGCACAAAGATTTGGGGTTATTCGTTTACAAGGTCCAATTGACTCAGCAATTGAAGGCGCACGACCATCCGCTTCGTTATAGCTTCTCAGTTTCGGCCTTAGAGCAGCTTGAATTGGGCAACAATTTTGGGCGAAAAATCATTTTTCTGACGAGGCGCTAAGTTAAAAAAAAAATTGCCGTGTCTGGGGCTCAAAAAAACCCCGCACGTTATATTCCAGAAGACAATCGATCCACAGATAGTGACAATTTGGTGCGGATTTCGGAGTGGTGTCATCATTGGACCATTTTTCCTCGAAAATGAGGCTGGGAACAACGTTTCGGTCAACGCTGGGCGTTACAGAGCTATGTTAACCGACTTGAAATTGAAGACAAGGATTTGGACGACCTCTGCTTCATGCAGGATGGCGCGCCATGACAGCCCATGACAAAATCAATCTTTTGTGCACCAGATTCCCAAATCGTTTTATCAATCGTCTTAGGAATGTGAATTGGCCGTCTCAGATTGCGATTTGACCCTTTTGGATTTCTTTTTTGTGGGAAACCGTAGAAGACTGATGTTATGCCGACAATCCGAAAAGGATTAAAGCACTTGAGGGGCCAATATCATCCGAGCAATCCGTGAGTTACAGCCCGAAACCATCAACAAGGTTTTGAAAAATTGGAGTGACAGAATGCGCCACTGCGAAGCCAGCGGAGGCAGCCACTTGAACGACGTTATTTTCCATAATCAATGGGAATATTTGGTTTTACTAACAGAGCCATAATACATGGACAAAATTTAGTTTTGTTCATTTTATTACATTTTTAAAAAGAAACTAGTATTTGGCCCAGCCTTTGTATAGTTACTTTGTACTTCCTTCACTTAATTTTTTTTTTCGCGGGAAAAGCCTGACCTTAGAGGTTACTTCATAAATATATAAAAATCAATAAGGTATTTTTTTTTGCTAAAAATAAAAACCTTAAGCTTTTAAAAATGTCCTTCAAAATAAAAAAAAAGTCATATGGTCACCTTGGTCATATTCATATGCGAATGATTGACAGGCTGATTGTGAACTTATGAAGGTGGTGGATATTTTTTGGAAGCTGTTAGAAGATGATGGCTCTTATGCCAATGAACCGCATATCAAGAGTGTAAGGCATTGAGTGGAAGGAATATTATTCTCCATATGTCCTTATTTTGGGTTGTTTTTTTTTTCCTTTCGTCTTCACTATAATATTATTTTCATGTAGGTATGTCGTGGAGACTTTGAAGGAGAGCGACAGAAAGTTGACAAAAACAGATCTTTTACCCGCGCCATATCTGAACTTTATTTAGGCGAGCAGAGTGTGTCCTTCCACAAACATCCTGTCATCCTGATGGGTATGTATGTAGGTAACGTAATTCGGGATTTCTGGGTGCTGTTTGCTCTCAATTACGCCAAAGGACAAAAGAACTTCTCTGATGTTGGCGACACGATGCTGCTGATGTTGATGATGTCTACATTCATATCGTTGACGAAGAGCGCTCACCTTGCGTTATTCCATCCATATAACAAACAAACAAAAACACCTTCAAGGAGCTCATCGGTTTTTGGGGGTACAAAACGAACAACAACAACAACAACAAAAAAAGTACAGATTTCATTTCAGGAACTAGGACTTGCCTGTCTGTCTGTCAGTCATTATCATTCCAAAGCACGCACAAGCGTGGAAGTCCTTAATGTGTGGCAGAAGCATTCATGCGGTCGTGTTCGGGAGACGGGAAGGTGAGCGAAACACTACAAAGCCGATAGAACCAAACAGCGGAGTATTCATCGTTGTCGTTGTCGTTATGTTGATTTCGTCCTCTATGTTTGTTTGTCCTTTGCGTAATGCGGCGTTGTTCGTATAGAAAGTCCTTTGTATGACAAGAGTAAAACGTCAACTTTTGATGACATTGTCAACTCAAATGTCATACACACATCAGCGGCAGGCCTTAGAGATGAGAGACAAGCCGCAGGACATTGTGAAGATGAGTGTGTGCTCTGTACCTTCCTTTGGAGGGTAATGATGGGGTATTTTCTTTTCTTACCATATCTACAGGTTTATTTGGGAGTTTAAATGGTTGAGATTATGTCAAAAAAGAAATTAGGTCAGGATCAATAGAGTGCGTTTCGCATCTCAACCCACTTGGTTGAGCAAGCAATCTTATAAAAAAAAAAACTATTTCACTGCCTTTAGATGGATAAGGTGTCAACATTCAAATTGGGCGAGTATTTTTTGTTGGTTGTAAATGTCGAAATAATTCACTTTTATTCATTAACATTATCATGATTGGCATCCTTTTAAAAACTCTTTTTATACAACCACAGACTGGAATGACAGTTTTTTTGTTTTTCAATCAATTATTTATTAACAATCATTTTGTATAGAGTTATTTTTGTTTCGAACGTTTTTTTTTTTTTGTTTTTTTGTGTTGGTTCTACATCTCGATTGACATTAACCTGTCTATCGGTTTAATGAATTTATTGTCAGTCATTGAAATCAATATACACCAGGATATCGTTTTTGTTGTTCGCTCTTGTTCTGCTGTTCACTTTTATCCTTCAATCAAAAACATAAAAGACTTTAATCGTAGGTGTATAGTTAGTGGCAAGCAGAACAAAAACACCAAAAGTTCCCGAACCTGCAACTCGAACCCGACAAATTAATGAATAAACAAACAGAGCGACATTGGGAGTGCTTGGTTGGCAACCAAAAAAAAATTAATAACTCTTGTAGTTTACGCTGTTATCAGGTTAATACCTCCTACTGTCTCTTTGTGCGGAAGTTTGCAGCAAACAGGGGCTATGCTGGGTGTAGGGTCATTTGGGGCTCGTGAGGCTCTAGCGCGAAAACTTTTATCTAAACCTACTGTAGGTACACCATACAATTTTTGGGATATTCAACTTTGGCTGGTAACTGGTAAACAGCATTCATCCAGCCCTTTCGTCTTTCTCTCCAACCTCTTATTATGGATCATGAAGGACAAAGTTTTGTCAATTACTCACCAAAAATTTAAGCCAGGTTTTCCCTTCATCTTCATGAATAAGGTAAGATTAAAGCCTTTGGTATAAACCTCTCATATTTAAGATACAAGTATTTATTATCTTCTTCGTTGGATTCAAACGTTTGCTCTTTTAAGAACGCTCATGTCAAGCTGTATTGTATGAAATCAAGTCTGATCAAAATAAATGCTGGCGCGCCTCAGGGTTCTCTTCTATCACTTTAATTATTCCCAATTTCTTTCTTATATTTATCAACTCCATCTTGTTCAAAACTTTCTACTGAATGATACCTTCGTGAAGATTTTGACATCTTGGAAAATGAAGACCAGAGTTCAGTCGGTAAAGAGGACTCCCCCGCCCCCTCCTTTAGTCAATATCCACGTCAATGAGTGATAATTGTATCGACAAAACTCGGTGAGTTGACGAATTCGTATTACGGACAACTTTTGACTTCGAGGAATAGTACCTAAGCGTGCCACAGAGTGTCGTTAGGGCCATGGTCGAATATAAACTACCTCCGCCACTGGACCATTCATCCCTCAGGAACTGTCCTGCCTTTATATTTATTTATGCTCGTCCTGATGCGATGCTCACGTGTGTGAATATGCCTCTTCAGTGTCGAGGTGTGTGCATAAAAATTTTGATTGACTAATTGAATTACCAATTCGCCGATCAATCTGTCAATTATCTACCCTGACAGTGAGGCTGAAAATTTTTGCGGGCAGCCCTTAACGAAATATTATCATCAACACACAAAAAAAAAATAAATTAAACACACAGAATGACGGACAAAACATGAAACAATAACATTCGAGGCTTACAGGGTGAACCAGAATTACAACAACAAAAAAATTAATTGTGTTTTATTCTTATATCATGGTTGGGTCTCATTATGGAAGGGGAGAGGGGGCTCAGTCAATTGGGAAAACCTCACCGCGTCGATCCGTGCTGCGATGCTTCAACCAAAGACTGTCAGACATAATTTTTCACTAATTAATTGGTATGGCAGTTTGGTCACTTGTTTCTTTTTTTTTTATTGGTTTCTGTTTTTTCTTTTTTTTTTTTGCAATTTAAAGCCCTCGATGGATTTGGACATAAAGCTGTTATTTAATTAAGGTTTACTTCAAAATGGAATTTTCACCTGCCACAACCTCTACATCACCATTATTTTTCAATCATCCCTTAGATAATAGGTTTTGAAATGAACCCCCATTTCAGCATCACGCGATGGTACTTTACATTCCAAGTTCGAATTTGCATCTTAATCCATCTTGAGACTCTATTATATAAGAATATAACTATACGGACATATGTATACGCACGAATGACAGTTCGCATCTAATTAGCATCGTGATGCGTTTATTATGGCACTTGGCGAGGAATCCCCAATGGAACGCCACCAAATTTCTGATATCACGTATTAGTTATTTCACAGATCACACATTTACTTACACTACATGTTAATCCAATTGCAAAAGGAATTCGGCGCAGTGTACAGTGGGACACGTTAAGTGACATAGTTGGATAGAATTTAAAATAAAAAAAAAATTGAAAATGTTTTTACAGTCAGAAGCCAATTTTTTGTTATTTAACAAAATAAAATCAATTTAAAATTTTTAGAAAATACAGAATGAAAGTCACTGCTCAATGATTTCATAGTGGGATTTTTTTTTAATTTATTCAGTATGAAAAAAGAAAAAAAAATCAGATTCGTACCTTCTTTTACAATGTTACGTCGATTTTCTTGACTTCTTTTGGAGTGAGTCTGGAGTATTGAAATTTGTATGGAATTTTTGTTTTTATATTTGGAAAATAATGTATCACTTTTTGGACTACTTAAAATTTTTACTTTATAAAATCTTATTCCATTTTTTTTTAATTAGTACTTTTAAAAATATGTAAACCTTTCTTATAATGTTCAAGAGACAAATCGCCAGTTAAGAGCTCTTTTTATATAAGAAGTTGTGACAATTCATTGAAATAAGTAAAGTCATTCCTGAGAATTCTCTTATTTAAAACTTTCAAAAAAGTCATAATTTAGCTCCGAAATCTTCTAAAAGACTGATGCCTTAAAAAATCATATCAGACATTGCCTTATTTGTTAAAAGAATCGTTGGGTAATTGTCTTCAGGAAAATAACTCAATAGTAAAGCTATCCTGTCCCACTGTCCGATGGCCATATTTGAATGCAGTGTGGTAGTTAAGAAGGTGGCGTTGATGATATTAACTTGATGGGAATTTACGTCGCCGAAATGTCCAAACGGGCGTTGAAATTGTCGATGACAAGGTGAAATGTGTGTGTCTAATTAGAAGTAGTCCTTGAGGATAATAAGTTGATGTTGAAAGTCTTTATTAATTTGATAAGTTCTATATGTGTACCATGTTTTCGTCCTCAAGACTGATTAAATTCTCTAAAACTGGACTTGAGTCAAAATTAATAAATAATCCTTGCATTCTCAGAAGATACAAACATACATTTTATATTGAAAAGTTTTGTCTAAATTTTCCATGAAACCAGTCAATGCCAGATATTTTATTCATTTGTGAATAACATGACAAACTGGGTGATGTAAATACGAATAGAAGGCATCCCAAAACCATATGGTGCAATTAATAAAGAAATTTCAAATGAATTTTCAATTATTATTATTTTGAGTGTTGTGTACAGTACATAAAAGGAAATAGATTATTTTATCCCAAGGCTCTTTTGGGTACATGTGTGCTGAGGTCCAAAAACAAATACAAACATACAGGTATAGGACAAATTTTTTCGTCAATCGTTGACAAAAGATATTAATTTTTAATTTTTGTTTGTCATTTCTTATAAGATACCTTAGGTGCCCTAAGTTCTTTCGTCATTTCTTTCAAATAAATGTGAGTTAATGAAGTTTTGAATATACCTCTCAATTCATAGGTATTCATTAAAACCTAGTAAGGTGATGATTTGAAACTAAATTTGTCTGCAGTTTCCAACAAAACAAGGAAATTTTTACATAAAATTTTGTGTCAAATAAAAGCCATACAAAATACAAAAATCCTTTGTTGTAATGAAAGAAACAACCGAAGCAACTCCTTTAGAGGAATCATAAGACCTCAGCCACTTCATCAAAAGTGGAGAGCAGTCAAATCAGGAAAATTGTTAACCATTTTTTTGTTGAAGAAAAAAGAGGTACAAAGAACTGATAGCGTTGGCCCCACAGGAGCTCTGCATAAGATCTTGCCCAACTTATGCCTTATGCGGCTTTTATCGCCTATTATCACTTGATTTACAGATTAAGTAATGAGTATCTTCCATTGAAATAATACTTAAAGAATCGAAATCTTAGATTGCCAAACCTTATGACCACAGCAATATTACGGAGGGACAGAATAGATCTTCAGGTCACATTGGAAACTCCCTCTCAATAGAACATTTTTCGACTTTCACTGACTACTGCACTCCTAAAAATGGACATCAGTAAAGACCATCTTTTAAAATTTTGTTCCCATCAAGAAAGGACTGGGATGATGATGTCGTGGTAAAAGACTTCGACACAACTATCTTTATTGATGTCTCAAAGATGGACTGTGTTGTTGGTTCAGGAATCTTTTCTGTGACTTTGAGTATATATATATAGGTCGTTTAGGCTAAATGAATTTGCTAGTGTATTTCAGGCTGATTAACTGGCTATCAGGGAAGCATGCAAGGTACTCAAATAAGATCTAAGCCAGAACCAGAATACGGCTATTACTACAGACAGTCAGAAAGCTGTTAATGCTATTAATTCTAGTACACCATCCTCCAAATTGGTCCAGCAATGTCGAAATGAACTTGCCTCAATATTATATCACAATGTCACTTTAATCTGGGTTCGGAGTCATTGTGGCATTGATGGGAATGAATGGGCGGATGAGCTGGCCAGGCCAGGATTGACCATTCATAACTCACTTGCGGAAAGAGAGAACATTCAGCTCGGAGTTATCAAGGGCGATATTCTCTCAATTTTCGTTAGCAAATTCAACTGTAGGTGAAGCAGTTTAACTTACTGCATTATATCTGGAAAGATTTGTTTCACCTATAATTAAACCCGAGCACAGGATCATTGCGGACACTAGCCAATAGGAGAGCAGGCAGCGAAGCTAGGCAATCCTCACAACACTCACTGTCATAGCTGTGTGAAGCAGCGGAAAAAGGAAACAGTCCTCCAATTCTTGTGGAAATGCCCTGCTTTGGCTAAATTTAGAGAACAATCATTAGGAAGGCCATTTTTTGACTACATTGAGGAACTTTCGGAAATGGAGTTCAAAAACTTGATCTCTTTTTGCAACGTGACGAGATGGTTCTAAGATGAACTTCGATTACTTCTGTGACGTGCATTCTGTTTGATTCCTTAGGTCTCGAGCTATCGGACTAAGGGCTTTGAAGAAAGTTGATGACCACTCAATAAGTTTGGATACTGTTTCAGCACCAGTCAACAACTGCCTAGCTTGGCACAGTATAGATGGTGTCAGATGAGTGTGGTGATCCGATTGCGTGAGTGAACTAATTTGAGGATGATTGTGAAAAAACAAACACACTATAACAGACATCAAAACCTACTAGATCCTTTCAAATTTTTGACCTTAATCCAAACTGGATGACTCTGTAAGAATGTCCACATTTTCCCAAATCAATTTTATTCACAGGTGCGTACGAGTTATGTTATCAAAATAGCGCACTTCAGCAGTAATTTAGCCACAAGGTTACATTTCCAGTGGTAACCATTTCTGCCTACCTACCATTGACGCAAAATGTATATAGAATGGAAAAGTTCCTAAAGGCAGCTTTTTATGTCTAGACATCTCAACGGTATCTGTCTGGTGCCTGAAAACAAAATTTGCTTAGAGCTAAATATTTCCAAATGTCACCCAATCACTTTTTCACGAAAACGCATCCAATCTCCTCTCCTTCGATATACCTTCCTCATTATCAACCCATATCCACCGCTGAATCAATTCGAAATCTTGGTGTTTTAGAGATAGAGATATCAACTTTCTCACACATATTGCCCAAAGCAAACTCTACACTAGGCTTTGTGAAACGTTGGTTCAAAGAATTCTCTGACCATTACGTGATCCGATCTTTAAACCTAAACTTTGTTCGCCTGCTTCTTAAATACGCCTGTCGAGTATGGTCAGAACTGAGAGCATTCAACGTCGTTTCCTGCGTTTTGCAACTTCGTGGCCTGTCTTGGAATAACTCTTTTATTTTACCCCCGTATCGAGACCGACTAGATTTATAAAATTAGAGGTATATATTTTTAATTAGATTAAGAATTAGCTTGTATTAAGCCTAATAAATGGGGCTATTACCTTAACAAAATTTAATTTAAAATTTAAAAGAAACAATTCAGATTTTTGTCCAAATTAAAAAAAAATATTTTGTTATTGTCAGTTCTTGGGTTTAAAGTTAAATGGATATTGATTATCGATGCTCTGATGAGTTTTTATGATTTAATTTTTAGTAATTTTGGAAATTTAGGACAAAATACATTCATAAGGATATTTTTGATTTTGATTTTGATTTAAATTTTATATTTTTTAAGCTTAATTCAGATGAAGTTTTAACTTTTAACTTTAACTTTTGTTGAAGTTTATCAATGGTGGAATGAATGAAGAAAACAAAACTTAAGATAGGTGGATTGTGTGATTTGAAAATCATTAAGAATAGAAAAATATATAATAGGACATTCTCTTAATTGAGTATTTATATAAATTATTTAATTTGTTTTTGTTGAATATTAGAAAAATACACTTATTTATAAAATTCATCAAAAACTATAAAATTAGAAATATATACATATTTTGATTTTACTACAATTTGTTTTTAAAGACTTATATAATATATTATATAATATTGTAATGTACCAATGAGAATTTTGAATGAGACAGACGACCTGCAACCATCTTTTTATTTTTTTTTTGTTTAAGAGTTGGACGAGAAGGAGAAAATGAAAGACGATTAAGTCTCCCACACAAGCTCCTATCTTAAATTTTGAAGGCGGATCCTCACTTCGTCGAGTGCCCGAATTCAGCTGTATTAAATTTGAATGTAGTAGTAAGTTTGGGAGACTAAAATATTAAATGCAAAAGAACTTAATACCTACCTCGTCCGCATGCTAACCTGGTAGCTAGGATTTATTTTTGGTAAAGAGTGACGATTCAATGGAATGGGGTGAGTGTTGTTGTTGTTCTTTTTTCATACTGCTTTCTCATGATGGAGGTGGAGCTCACAACGAACGTCTTCAATAGGCAAAAGCAAAAATTAACTAAAATTAACATATCCCCTATGCTTCCGCATTCTAGCCTGGTGATCTACTTCTTAATGGCTGCTTTGTTTGGCTAAAAACACATATCTACACACATAAGTACTCATATGTATATTGAAACCCAACACTGCCAGCCTTTCAGTTTAATAAGTATTAGTTAAATGATGCTAATGTTAGTATACAAATTACTTTATTAAAGTGGTTTTTAAATGTGTGTTATGATCACTGAATCCCTACTTCTTCCGCATGCTCGCCTGGTGATACACCTTTTCACTATACGGCATTTTGCCCAAATTCGTTGTTTTTTTCGATGGTTCACTTACTGGGTGGGTGTGGGTTTGCGCTAGACGTTTTCTACCAAGAAATAAAACCTTTTTACCAGGCGAGCATGCGAATGTAGCAGAGTTCTTTTACGTGTTTGCTTTATTTTTGAATTTTCCTTCCTACTCTGCCCAATACGGCTTTATTCTAGCATTAAAGAAAGTGCAACTCCCTCTGAAGCAAAAAAAGCTATTAAAAAAAAGTCAATATCATACACGCGCAGACATGAGTGGGGTAAAGAGTCACATAACCTGATGTAGAAAAGTATGGAAACGAAGCAACAATAAACACTAATATTTCTTAAAGTTCTTTCTCCATGAACACCAATACCACTCAGTTTGCGTGCGCAATCACTGAATTGCGCATGATAACAGGAGTGCGAACTGCGGAAGGAAAGGAACGAAAAAACGATGCATGTAGTTGCTAAAGGTGGAGCTTAAGAACTAAATCAATTTGCAGGACAAAAATACAATCCCTATTGCTTCAGCATGTTCGCCTGGTGATCTTGTTCTTAATGGCTGCTTTGTTTGCATAACAAAAAACATCATAAGTACTCATACAGTGACAGACGGATTATCAGCTTAAAATTATTTAACTTAGCTTGAAGGGGAAATTAAACATAGGACAATCTTCTTTCGCATGCTCATCTATTGACTATGTGTCGTGCTTGGAGTAGAAAAAAATTGAAACAGAAAGGGTCATACATTGTGTCTCTGTTTCTCATGTTCACTTCAATAGTCTTTATTTCTCCATTAGGTGAGTTAAGAAAAGTTTTAAGAAATAAAAAAAAATACCTAAATAGTTTTGGTGGAGAAAAAAAATTTTTCATTCGAGACATTGACAATATTGTACTCGTGTTTACAATAGTACAGTCATATCCAAGTCGTGCCGGTCGATCTCGCGCAAAGTTAAAATGCAAAACATTTTAAACCCACTTTGAACCCATATTTATCCCGGGTTGAACTCATTTTCAACCCATTTTCAACCTGTTTTCAACCCATTTTCAACCCACTTTCAAACCATTTTCAACCCATTTTCAACCCACTGTCAACCCACTTTCAACCCATTTTCAACCCATTTTTAACCCACTTTCAACCCATTTTCAACCGACTTTCAACCCATTTTCAACTCATTTTCAACCCATTTTCAACCTGTTTTCAACACAGTTTCAACCCATTTTCAACCTGTATTCAACCCATTTTCAACCTGTTTTCAACCCATTTTTAACCCATTTTCAACCCACTTTCAACCTATTTTTAACCCATTTCCAACCCAGTTTCAACCCATTTTCAACCTGTTTTCAACCCATTTTCAACCATTTTCAACCTGTTTTCAACCCACTTTCAACCCGTTTTAAACCGGTTTTCAACCCATTTTCAACCCACTTTCAACCCACTTTCAACCCATTTTCAACCAGTTTTCAACCCATTTTCAACCTGTTTTCAACCCACTTTCAACCCATTTTCAACCCACTTTCAACCCACTTTCAACCCATTTTCAACCCATTTTCAACCTGTTTTCAACCCATTTTTAACTTGTTTTCAACCCAATTTCAACCCACTTTCAAACCATTTTCAGTCCACTTTCAACCCATTTTCAACCCATTCTAAAATCATTTTCAACCCACTTTCAACCCATTTTCAATACAGTTTCAACCCATTTTCAACCCCTTTTCTACCTGTTTTCAACCCATTTTCAACCCATTTTCAACCTGTTTTCAACCCATTTTCAACCTGTTTTCAACCCATTTTCAACCTGTTTTCAACCCATTTTCAACCCGTTTTCAACCCATTTTCAACCCAGTTTCAACCCATTTTCAACCCATTTTCAACCCGTTTTCAACCCGTTTTCAACCCATTTTCAACCTGTTTTCAACCCATTTTCAACCCATTTTCAATCTGTTTTCAACCCATTTTTAACTTGTTTTCAACCCAATTTCAACCCACTTTCAAACCATTTTCAGCCCACTTTCAACCCATTTTCAACCCATTCTAAAATCATTTTCAACCCACTTTCAACCCATTTTCAATACAGTTCCAACCAATTTTCAACCCCTTTTCTACCTGTTTTCAACCCATTTTCAACCCATTTTCAACCTGTTTTCAACCCATTTTCAACCTGTTTTCAACCCATTTTCAACCTGTTTTCAACCCATTTTCAACCCGTTTTCAACCCATTTTCAACCCAGTTTCAACCCATTTTCAACCCATTTTCAACCCATTTTCAACCCGTTTTCAACCCGTTTTCAACCCATTTTCAACCTGTTTTCAACCCATTTTCAACCCATTTTCAACCCATTTTCAACCCATTTTCAACCCATTTTCAACCCATTTTCAACACATTTTCAACCCGTTTTCAACCCATTTTCAACCCATTTTCAACCTGTTTTCAACCCATTTTCAACCCATTTTCAACCGGTTTTCAACCCATTTTCGACCCATTTTCAACCCATTTTCACCCCATTTTCAACCCGTTTACAACCCATTTTCAACCTGTTTTCAACCCATTTTCAACCCATTTTCAACCTGTTTTCAACCCATTTTCAACCCATTTTCAACCCATTTTCAACCCATTTTCAACCTGTTTTCAACCCATTTTCAACCCGTTTTCAACCCATTTTCAACCTGTTTTCAACACATTTTCAACCTGTTTTCAACCCATTTTCAACCTGTTTTCAACACAGTTTCAACCCAGTTTCAACCCATTTTCAACCCATTTTCAACCCGTTTTCAACCCATTTTCAACCCATTTTCAACCCATTTTCAACCTGTTTTCAACCCATTTTCAACCTGTTTTCAACCCATTTTCAACCCATTTTCAACCCGTTTTCAACCCATTTTCAACCTGTTTTCAACCCATTTTCAACCCGTTTTCAACCCATTTTCAACCCGTTTTCAACCCATTTTCAACCCAGTTTCAACCCATTTTCAACCTGTTTTCAACCCATTTTCAACCCGTTTTCAACCCATTTTCAACCTGTTTTCAACCCACTTTCAACCCATTTTCAACCCATTTTCAACCCATTTTCAACCCATTTTCAACCCATTTTCAACCCGTTTTCAACCCATTTTCAACCCGTTTTCAACTCATTTTCAACCTGTTTTCAACCCATTTTCAACCCATTTTCAACCTGTTTTCAACCCATTTTCAACCCATTTTCAACCCGTTTTCAACCCATTTTCAACCTGTTTTCAACCCATTTTCAACCCAGTTTCAACCCATTTTCAACCCATTTTCAACCCGTTTTCAACCCATTTTCAACCTGTTTTCAACCCATTTTCAACCCATTTTCAACCCGTTTTCAACCCATTTTCAACCTGTTTTCAACCCATTTTCAACCCATTTTCAACCCGTTTTCAACCCATTTTCAACCTGTTTTCAACCCATTTTCAACCCGTTTTCAAACCATTTTCAACCCGTTTTCAACCCATTTTCAACCCATTTTCAACCTGTTTTCAACCCATTTTCAACCCGTTTTCAACCCATTTTCAACCTGTTTTCAATCCACTTTCAACCCATTTTCAACCCACTTTCAACCCATTTTCAACCTGTTTTCAACCCATTTTCAACCCATTTTCAACCTGTTTTCAACCCACTTTCAACCCATTTTCAACCCATTTTCAACCCATTTTCAACCTGTTTTCAACCCATTTTCAACCCATTTTCAACCTGTTTTCAACCCATTTTCAACCCATTTTCAACCTATTTTCAACCCATTTTCAACCCATTTTCAACCCATTTTCAACCCGTTTTCAACCCATTTTCAACCTGTTTTCAACCCATTTTCAACACATTTTCAGCCCGTTTTCAACCCATTTTCAACCTGTTTTCAACCCATTTTAAACCCATTTTCAACCTGTTTTCAACCCATTTTCAACCCATTTTCAACCCATTTTCAACCCATTTTCAACCCATTTTCAACCCGTTCTCAACCCATTTTCAACCTGTTCTCAACCCATTTTCAACCTGTTTTCAACCCATTTTCAACCCATTTTCAACCTGTTTTCAACCCATTTTCAACCCGTTTTCAACCCATTTTCAACCCGTTTTCAACCCATTTTCAACCTGTTTTCAACTCATTTTCAACCCATTTTCAACCCAGTTTCAACCCATTTTCAACCTGTTTTCAACCCATTTTCAACCCGTTTTCAACCTGTTTTCAACCCATTTTCAACCCATTTTCAACCCATTTTCAACCTGTTTTCAACCCATTTTCAACCCATTTTCAACCCATTTTCAACCTGTTTTCAACCCATTTTCAACCTGTTTTCAACCCATTTTTAACCCATTTTCAACCCATTTTCAAGCCGTTCTCAACCCATTTTCAACCCATTTTCAACCTGTTTTCAACCCATTTTCAACCCGTTTTCAACCCGTTTTCAACCCATTTTCAACCCATTTTCAACCCATTTTCAACCCGTTTTCAACCCATTTTCAACCTGTTTTCAACCCATTTTTAACCCATTTTCAACCCATTTTCAACCCATTTTCAAGCCGTTCTCAACCCATTTTCAACCCATTTTCAACCCATTTTCAACCCATTTTCAACACATTTTCAACCCGTTTTCAACCCATTTTCAACCCATTTTCAACCCGTTTTCAACCCATTTTCAACCTGTTTTCAACCCATTTTTAACACATTTTCAACCCATTTTCAAGCCGTTCTCAACCCATTTTCAACCCATTTTCAACCTGTTTTCAACCCATTTTCAACCCGTTTTCAACCCGTTTTCAACCCATTTTCAACCCATTTTCAACCCATTTTCAACCCGTTTTCAACCCATTTTCAACCTGTTTTCAACCCATTTTTAACCCATTTTCAACCCATTTTCAACCCATTTTCAACCCATTTTCAAGCCGTTCTCAACCCATTTTCAACCCATTTTCAACCTGTTTTCAACCCATTTTCAACCTGTTTTCAACCCATTTTTAACCCATTTTCAACCCATTTTCAACCCATTTTCAAGCCGTTCTCAACCCATTTTCAACCCATTTTCAACCCATTTTCAACACATTTTCAACCCGTTTTCAACCCATTTTCAACCTGTTTTCAACCCATTTTCAACCCATTTTCAACCGGTTTTCAACCCATTTTCGACCCATTTTCAACCCATTTTCACCCCATTTTCAACCCGTTTACAACCCATTTTCAACCTGTTTTCAACCCATTTTCAACCCATTTTCAACCTGTTTTCAACCCATTTTCAACCCATTTTCAACCCATTTTCAACCCATTTTCAACCCGTTTTCAACCCATTTTCAACCCATTTTCAACCTGTTTTCAACCCATTTTCAACCTGTTTTCAACCCATTTTCAACCTGTTTTCAACACAGTTTCAACCCAGTTTCAACCCATTTTCAACCCATTTTCAACCCGTTTTCAACCCATTTTCAACCCATTTTCAACCTGTTTTCAACCCATTTTCAACCTGTTTTCAACCCATTTTCAACCCGTTTTCAACCCATTTTCAACCTGTTTTCAACCCACTTTCAACCCATTTTCAACCTGTTTTCAACCCATTTTCAACCCGTTTTCAACCTATTTTCAACCTGTTTTCAACCCACTTTCAACCCATTTTCAACCCATTTTCAACCCATTTTCAACCCATTTTCAACCCATTTTCAACCCATTTTCAACCCGTTTTCAACCCATTTTCAACCCGTTTTCAACCCATTTTCAACCTGTTTTCAACCCATTTTCAACCCATTTTCAACCCATTTTCAACCCATTTTCAACCCATTTTCAACCCATTTTCAACCCGTTTTCAACCCATTTTCAACCCATTTTCAACCTGTTTTCAACCCATTTTCAACACATTTTCAGCCCGTTTTCAACCCATTTTCAACCCATTTTCAACCCATTTTCAACCTGTTTTCAACCCATTTTCAACCCATTTTCAACCTGTTTTCAACCCATTTTCAACCCATTTTCAACCCATTTTCAACCCATTTTCAACCCGTTTTCAACCCATTTTCAACCCATTTTCAACCTGTTTTCAACCCATTTTCAACCCATTTTCAACCTGTTTTCAACCCATTTTCAACACATTTTCAGCCCGTTTTCAACCCATTTTCAACCCATTTTCAACCTGTTTTCAACCCATTTTCAACCCATTTTCAACCTGTTTTCAACCCATTTTCAACCCATTTTCAACCCATTTTCAACCCATTTTCAACCCGTTTTCAACCCATTTTCAACCCGTTTTCAACCCATTTTCAACCTGTTTTCAACCCATTTTCAACCCGTTTTCAACCCGTTTTCAACCCATTTTCAACCCATTTTCAACCCATTTTCAACCCGTTTTCAACCCATTTTCAACCTGTTTTTCAACCCATTTTTAACCCATTTTCAACCCATTTTCAACCCATTTTCAAGCCGTTCTCAACCCATTTTCAACCCATTTTCAACCCATTTTCAACACATTTTCAACCCGTTTTCAACCCATTTTCAACCCATTTTCAACCCGTTTTCAACCCATTTTCAACCTGTTTTCAACCCATTTTTAACCCATTTTCAACCCATTTTCAACCCATTTTCAAGCCGTTCTCAACCCATTTTCAACCCATTTTCAACCTGTTTTCAACCCATTTTCAACCCGTTTTCAACCCGTTTTCAACCCATTTTCAACCCATTTTCAACCCATTTTCAACCCGTTTTCAACCCATTTTCAACCTGTTTTCAACCTATTTTTAACCCATTTTCAACCCATTTTCAACCCATTTTCAAGCCGTTCTCAACCCATTTTCAACCCATTTTCAACCTGTTTTCAACCCATTTTTAACCCATTTTCAACCCATTTTCAACCCATTTTCAAGCCGTTCTCAACCCATTTTCAACCCATTTTCAACCCATTTTCAACACATTTTCAACCCGTTTTCAACCCATTTTCAACCCATTTTCAACCTGTTTTCAACCCATTTTCAACCCATTTTCAACCGGTTTTCAACCCATTTTCGACCCATTTTCAACCCATTTTCACCCCATTTTCAACCCGTTTACAACCCATTTTCAACCTGTTTTCAACCCATTTTCAACCCATTTTCAACCTGTTTTCAACCCATTTTCAACCCATTTTCAACCCATTTTCAACCTGTTTTCAACCCATTTTCAACCCATTTTCAACCCGTTTTCAACCCATTTTCAACCTGTTTTCAACACATTTTCAACCTGTTTTCAACCCATTTTCAACCCATTTTCAACCCGTTTTCAACCCAGTTTCAACCCATTTTCAACCCATTTTCAACCCGTTTTCAACCCATTTTCAACCCATTTTCAAACCATTTTCAACCCATTTTCAACCTGTTTTCAACCCATTTTCAACCCATTTTCAACCCGTTTTCAACCCATTTTCAACCTGTTTTCAACCCATTTTCAACCCATTTTCAACCCGTTTTCAACCCATTTTCAACCTGTGTTCAACCCATTTTCAACCCGTTTTCAACCCATTTTCAACCCGTTTTCAACCCATTTTCAACCCAGTTTCAACCCATTTTCAACCTGTTTTCAACCCATTTTCAACCCGTTTTCAACCCGTTTTCAACCTGTTTTCAACCCACTTTCAACCCATTTTCAACCCATTTTCAACCCATTTTCAACCCATTTTCAACCCCATTTTCAACCCGTTTTCAACCCATTTTCAACCCGTTTTCAACCCATTTTCAACCTGTTTTCAACCCATTTTCAACCCATTTTCAACCTGTTTTCAACCCATTTTCAACCCAGTTTCAACCCATTTTCAAACCCATTTTCAACCCGTTTTCAACCCATTTTCAACCTGTTTTCAACCCATTTTCAACCCATTTTCAACCCGTTTTCAACCCATTTTCAACCTGTTTTCAACCCATTTTCAACCCATTTTCAACCCGTTTTCAACCCATTTTCAACCTGTTTTCAACCCATTTTCAACCCGTTTTCAAACCATTTTCAACCCGTTTTCAACCCATTTTCAACCCATTTTCAACCTGTTTTCAACCCATTTTCAATCCGTTTTCAACCCATTTTCAACCTGTTTTCAACCCACTTTCAACCCATTTTCAACCCATTTTCAACCCATTTTCAACCTGTTTTCAACCCATTTTCAACCCATTTTCAACCTGTTTTCAACCCACTTTCAACCCATTTTCAACCCATTTTCAACCCATTTTCAACCCATTTTCAACCTGTTTTCAACCCATTTTCAACCTGTTTTCAACCCATTTTCAACCCATTTTCAACCTATTTTCAACCCATTTTCAACCCATTGTCAACCCATTTTCAACCCGTTTTCAACCCATTTTCAACCTGTTTTCAACCCATTTTCAACCCATTTTCAACCCATTTTCAACCCATTTTCAACCCATTTTCAACCCGTTTTCAACCCATTTTCAACCTGTTTTCAACCCATTTTCAACACATTTTCAGCCCGTTTTCAACCCATTTTCAACCCATTTTCAACCTGTTTTCAACCCATTTTCAACCCATTTTCAACCCATTTTCAACCTGTTTTCAACCCATTTTCTACCCATTTTCAACCCATTTTCAACCCATTTTCAACCTGTTTTCAACCCATTTTCAACCCATTTTCAACCCATTTTCAACCCATTTTCAACCTGTTTTCAACCCATTTTCAAACCATTTTCAACCCATTTTCAACCTGTTTTCAACCCATTTTCAACCCATTTTCAACCCATTTTCAACCCGTTTTCAACCCATTTTCAAACCTGTTTCCAACCCATTTTCAACCTATTTTCAACCCATTTTCAACCTGTTTTCAACCCATTTTCAACCTGTTTTCAACCCATTTTCAACCCATTTTCAACCCGTTTTCAACCCATTTTCAACCTGTTTCCAACCCATTTTCAACCTGTTTTCAACCCGTTTTCAACCCGTTTTCAACCCATTTTCAACCCATTTTCAACCCATTTTCAACCCGTTTTCAACCCATTTTCAACCCGTTTTCAACCCATTTTCAACCTGTTTTCAACCCATTTTCAACCCATTTTCAACCTGTTTTCAACCCATTTTCAACCCATTTTCAACCCATTTTCAACCTGTTTTCAACCCATTTTCAACCCATTTTCAACCCGTTTTCAACCCATTTTCAAACCTGTTTCCAACCCATTTTCAACCTATTTTCAACCCATTTTCAACCTGTTTTCAACCCATTTTCAACCCATTTTCAACCTGTTTTCAACCCATTTTCAACCTGTTTTCAACCCGTTTTCAACCTATTTTCAACCCATTTTCAACCCATTTTCAACCCGTTTTCAACCTGTTTTCAACCCATTTTCAACCCATTTTCAACCCGTTTTCAACCCATTTTCAACCTGTTTTCAACCCATTTTCAACCCATTTTCAACCCGTTTTCAACCCATTTTCAACCTGTTTTCAACCCATTTTCAAACTATTTTCAACCCATTTTCAACCTGTTTTCAACCCATTTTCAACCTGTTTTCAACCCATTTTCAACCTATTTTCAACCCATTTTCAACCTGTTTTCAACCCATTTTCAACCTGTTTTCAACCCACTTTCAACCCATTTTCAACCTGTTTTCAACCCATTTTCAACCTGTTTTCAACCCATTTTTCAACCTATTTTCAACCCATTTTCAACCTATTTTCAACCCATTTTCAACCCATTTTCAACCCGTTTTCAACCCGTTTTCAACCCATTTTCAAACCTGTTTTCAACCCATTTTCAACCCATTTTCAACCCGTTTTCAACCCATTTTCAACCCATTTTCAACCTGTTTTCAACCCATTTTCAACCCATTTTCAACCTGTTTTCAACCCATTTTCAACCCATTTTCAACCCATTTTCAACCCGTTTTCAACCCATTTTCAACCTGTTTTCAACCCATTTTCAACCCGTTTTCAACCCATTTTCAACCCGTTTTCAACCTGTTTTCAACCCATTTTCAAACTATTTTCAACCCATTTTCAACCTGTTTTCAACCCATTTTCAACCTGTTTTCAACCCATTTTCAACCTATTTTCAACCCATTTTCAACCTGTTTTCAACCCATTTTCAACCTGTTTTCAACCCACTTTCAACCCATTTTCAACCTGTTTTCAACCCATTTTCAACCTGTTTTCAACCCATTTTCAACCTATTTTCAACCCATTTTCAACCTATTTTCAACCCATTTTCAACCCATTTTCAACCCGTTTTCAACCCGTTTTCAACCCATTTTCAAACCTGTTTTCAACCCATTTTCAACCCATTTTCAACCCGTTTTCAACCCATTTTCAACCCATTTTCAACCTGTTTTCAACCT